>OX344852.2:19480595-20887595 GCA_947037095.2 Nycteola revayana
AGAGTTTTGCAGCCTACTAGTTAACCCCTCGTGCTAAGCTACAATAATTGTGTTACGAGTGGGTTCACGTCGGTAGTGCAATGGGTGGGGATCGAACCGGCGACCACAAGATCACAAGTCCAACGCCCCTAGAGATTAGGCTACGGCCGCTTTTTTATATTTTTTTTATACAAACGAGCATGCAAAATATCCCTATTTACCGGAATTTTAATCAACCCTTAATGAAATAATAACAAAACACAACCTTAATTTTCTATCGAATTAATTAATCACTATAGTAAACAATTGATCAATATCTAACGTAAATTAAGTATGATAATAATTGTAATTACGACCCTTGACGCGACGCGGCTTGATAAATTGAGAGAATTAAAATATTCATGGGCGTACCTTAAAGTAGGAGGCAGGGGAGAGCTTCTGGCTGCCTCTGGATTTTGTTTGTCAGACGAGCTTACTACTATGTTTGTAATTCGCCATGTTTGCTACTGTACCGGTTTAAACCGGTTTATGGTTTAAAAACTACCAAATAATCTTGACCTTGGCTAAGGTTGTCCACTTGCGACCAGAAAATACGAAAAATGATGATTTTTAAGATTCTTGAGGGACTGTTTCACGGTGCAGATCGTAGGTTTCTCAAAACTGACATCCTCCGTAGTGTATTATTTAGTTCGCTTTAAGTCTCGGAAGTCGTGGGTTCGATCCCCATGCCGGACAAGAAATCTTTGTGTAAATTCTAAGATTTCTTTAGCCTAAAGCCTTCGTTGATAAATGGGGTATTTACTATTGAAAGATTTTTTCTAATCGGACCAGTAGTTCCTGAGGTCAAGCAAACAAACAAACTCTTCCGTTTTTATAAATTTAGTATAAACACAGACGAACATATGTCGAACAGACGAACGACTGCAAGCCACCAGCAAACAAATTAAAAGACAAAAAAATAGCTTGCAATAGGCGAGCTGCGCCGAACTGCGTTACTGCCAGCCTAGGCTACAGTAACCTACGTTTGTAATTATTATTAACGTTAAAATTAAGTAATTAGCTGTCAGAACTCATGTGTAAGTGTCTATAATTTGAACTTTCGTTTAATCAATAAATTTATTTAATAATTCGCGTGCACAAACGTTCATACAAACATGTATAGACAAAAATTCTGAATATCATTGTTTTGAGTTCTATTGCGTTCATAAATGTCCCCTATGTTTTTTTTAATATAATATCTTCCATGTACAGACAACGACCCGTACTGATTTTATTAAATGTATTGATTGATTGAAGTAGTGCAAAGTAATATTTTTTTAATCTTTTTTTATTTTACGATTTTTTGTCCTATTAAAGGGCAAAACATCTATCTAGCTATCAATTTCTTTAGAGAAATTAATTCTTCACGAATGAAATTACACCTTATTAGCCACTTACAAGGTATTGCAATTTCGCTAACTTTATACCTATTATTGTATATGAATAGCAAACAGTATTTTTTTACTCACCATGTAAAATACTGTCCCTTCAACCTCTTGCTCATTCCCTGCATTCGAATCGTTTTGCCCCCCTAGGACTAAAAGCTGGGTACGCCCCGCTAAAAAACACAAATTAATAAAGTAACGTACACAAAAAAATATACTTCTAAATACCTGTATCTTGATGGTTTCGTGTAATAACGTAGGTAATTATTCAAAATTTATTACAATAAATTAAAATAACAAAATAAATTACTAATTAATCACTTTATTTAGTATTTGACTGGTAGTTTTAGAAGTATACCGACTAAGGTTTATTTTTTTGATGATCTACTTAGCCATGAGGCTTTTGCAAATAGCCTGGCAAAAAGGCCAGCAGGATTCAAACCTTAAAAAATGGTTTTATGACTAGAAACTTAGCAACCTGCGCTAAGAGTGCCCCCTGTGGTTTTTGGATCTCTCCTTGCATCTGGAAAATTAATGTAAAAAAATCTGTAATGATATAATTAAATTTTAATTAAATTAAAATTCGATTAAGTATTTACAGAGATTAGTCGGAACAAACAGACCCTATATACATCCATAATAATGTATAGTATAAACTTGCATTTTTTTTAAAGCAAACAGCCCCCTCAATTTTATTTTGTCTATACAAATAAATATCTAGCCAAAGTGTTTATACTATTTCTGTCCATACAAAGTGTATACACAGAAGATCTTAAAGATATTTACCTATTTCATTTGAATTCGCTCGTTCAATGACTTTAGCCCTCATGGGTGCCAAACTAGCGTAAAGCTGTTCTTTGTTTCAAGGAGGTCACTGCTCATGCCCTTGGCATCGTTGGCGTGAGGCTTGTTTCAAGTTTACTAATTGAGACTAACTGTTGTTAAAAGTACCTAGTAAGTTAGAAGAATCTATTGAGATGTGTAACATGTCTTTCAAAATTCAATTCAAAATTCATTTATTCCGTAAAAATGGTTACATTTGTTTGGAATCGTCATAATTTTTTTCCTACCGTGCAGTGCGTGACGTGGCGACTACTGAGAAACACTGCCAAAAAACTCAGTAGAACCCTCTTTTAAAATCTAAGAATACATAACAATTTTTTATTAACCTAATAACAAAATACTTTATTTTACATTGAGATTGGAGCGATTTAATCCCAAGCATTTTTGTCACAAAGATAATCGGAAATTTTATAATAAGCCCTGCTGCACAATTTGGCTTTAATAGTCATTTTAAATTTATTTATAGACAATTCTCTTATACTATTGGGAAGTATGTTATAGAACCGTAAACATTGCCCCATAAAAGAATTACTTATTTTGCGGAGACGGCTAGCATGAACCACAAGATTTTGCTTATATCTAGTATTTATACTATGTGTGTCGCTTTTTTTACAAAATGAGTCAATATTTTTATGGACATATAACAAATTCTCATAAATATATTGTGATGCTACGGTTAGAATATTTATCTCTTTAAATTTGCCCTCACGGCTCTCTTTTGTAATATAAAAATGCTGTTAATATCCGCGCAGCTACCCCAAAGAAGAATGCCGTATGACATTATGCTATGAAAGTAGCTAAAATAAACTATTCTAGCCGTATCAACATCAGTTAGCCGTCTAATAGTTTTTACTGCATATGCTGCAGAACATAGTTTTTCAGATAACTTTTCAATTTGTGGTCCCCATTGTAGTTTAGAGTCAATGGTGACACCTAAGAACACAGTGGTATCCACAGGGTCTAAGCCATTTCCATTAATATGCACATCGGTGGAAACCTGTCTAACATTCGGGGTTGAAAACTTGATAACTTTAGTTTTTTTATCATTTAAGCACAGATTATTTATATTAAACCAATGAACTACTTTAGAGAGTGCATCGTTGACTTCGTCATAATTACTTAATTGTCTATTAATTTTAAATGTCAATGAAGTGTCATCCGCGAACAATACAATCTCATGTTTATCCCTTACGTAGTAAGGTAAGTCATTAACGTATATTAAAAATAAAAATGGACCCAGAATTGATCCCTGTGGAACTCCCATAACAAGTGGTGAACCCGAAGATGTTATACCATTAATATCGACCTTCTGAATTCTGTTTCCTAGGTAAGAAGTTAGAAGTTCGAGTGCCTTGTTCCTAATACCGTAGTGGTGTAGTTTCCTGACCAGAGTGTCATGGTGTACGCAATCAAAAGCTTTGGACAAATCGCAAAATATTCCCAAAGCATCCTGCGAATCCTCCCAAGCTGCAAATATACTTTTCAGTAAATGTATACCCGCGTATACCCCTCGTAAATCCAAACTGTTTCTTATGAAGTAAATTATGTTTATGCATCTTTGATGCCTTATATGTATGTAGGGTTATTTTAAAAACATTAACAACCTTTTAGGGGGTGAAAGTACTGATGATTATAAGCAACTTTTAACTTAACTATGGGACCAACCCTAAAATCGCGAAAAAAACAGCTGTTCCTGGCTGTTCCATACATGGTTTTTTTTTTTTTTTTTTTTTTTTTATTAGAAATAGGTTAGCGTTTGACTACACCCTGCCTGATGTTAAGCATCGGAATAGCCTAGGATGGAGCACGCTTACCTAGAAGGAACCGGTTTACTCTTGATTTGAAGAGACCCATATCGTACTTATCGGGAAATATAGACCCCGGCAAGGAGTTCCACATCTTCGCAGTACGTACAAAAAACGTGGACTCGAAGCGCTTCGTACGTATTTTGGGAATATCGACCATGTACTGATGGCGCCTCTCCGAGTGTCTTGTTGTCCGATAGAAGAAAGGGGAAGGCAGAACTAAGTTGTGCAGTTCCTCAGCACACTCTCCGAAATGTATCCGATAAAAAACCGACAAACTGGCAACCCTTCGTCGGTGCGCAAGGCTTTGCAGCTGAGACTCGGCTACGCTGCCCATTAACTTTTTGGCGCGCCTCTCAATCGACTCCAGTGCCTCTAGTTGATACTTGGCGGAACCATCCCAAAGATGAGAACAGTACTCCATACATGCTCTAACTTGGGCTTTGTATAATGTGAGCAGCTGATTTGGTGTGAAGTACTTTCTCACCTTCGAGAGGATGCCAAGCTTTTTGGAGGCTATTTGGGCCTTTGACTCAATATATGAGCCAAAATTTAGATTCGATGAAAGATCAACGCCTAACAGCTCAAGCTTGTCAGTTAACTGCACGGATACATCTCGGAAAGAAGGAGACAGTCGAAACGGCCTCTTCTTTGCGGAGAACAAACACGCCTGGGTTTTACTAGCGTTAAACTGAACCAGGTTGGCATCGCCCCAATCGGAGACTGACTTAAGGGACAAGTTTAAGCGTCCAACCATGGCCTCTCTGAGCAACTCTATATCCGGCCCACTGGCCCGCGCATTGGAAGTGTAGCTCTCCACGACCGTGCTGTCATCTGCATACCCAAAGGTACCGGGCTTCAGCAGATCGTTGATATGCAGCAGGAAAAGCGTCGCAGAGAGTACAGACCCCTGGGGAACACCGGCATTGATAGCCATTTGCTCAGACGAGCAGCCGTCAACGACCACTCGTAATGACCGATCCCTCAGGAAATCCGAAATCCAAGCGCAAAATGCAGCAGGTAGACCGTATGCAGGAAGCTTGCCAATAAGGCTATCGTGCCAAACCCTGTCAAAGGCCTTCGAGATGTCCAGAGAAACGGCAAGCGCTTCCCCGTGTCTCTCGATGGCCTCACTCCAGATGTAGGTAGCGTACGCTAGAAGATCCCCAGTGGACCGGTTTCGGCGGAAACCGTATTGTCGATCGCTGAGGAGGTTGTTAGTTTCTAGGTACGCTAAAAGCCTGGTGTTGATAACACGCTCCATGCTTTTGCAGAGTATGGAGGTGATGGAGATAGGCCTGTAGTTTGAAGGGTCAGCACGACTACCTTTTTTGGGCACGGGTTGCACATTTGCTAGCTTCCAAGACTTCGGCACCAGTCCAGTCTCTAGAGAGAGGCGAAAGAGGCGTGTTAAGACAGGAGTCAACTCGGGTGCACATGTCCTCAACATAATGGCAGATATACCATCAGGGCCACTGGCTTTATTCACGTCAAGATTACGAAGCGTTTTGCGAACTTCCTTTTGGCGAATGTGAATGTCATTCATGACTATCTCGCTTCCTGGAACGTTAGGAGGAATCGCGCTTCCAGCATCTAGTCGTGAAGATTCCGCAAACAGAGAAGCAAACAAGTTGGCTTTCTCTTCAGCAGTGTGAGCCAGTGTTCCATCAGGCTTCTGCAGTGGAGGCAGTGAGGGGCGGCAGAAGTTTGCTTCGACTGATTTAGCTAGGGACCAAAACGCTTTACTACCCGCGGGGTACGAAGCCAGTTTGTTCCCTATTCGGCTAATATGGTCAAAGCGAGACTTCTGTAGAGCCTTTTTGCAGGACTTGGCAGCCTTGTTAAAAATTCTCTTCTTTGCGTGTATATCCTTTGCCTTGCGCCTACGAGCATCGACCCAAGCCAGGTATGCCTGATGTTTGCGCGCCTCAGCGCGTCCACATTCAGCCCCGAACCATGGGTGATCTCTGCCAGACGACGGTACGTCAGTGAACGGAATAAAATATTCCATCGCTAATCGTAGCACATCGGTCACAGCATTGGCGCAGGTGGTAGGATCACCAGAAGAGAAGCAGACAGGTTGCCGAGGATAAGATGCAAAGAAGGACCGCATCTCATCCCAATCTGCTGACTTGTATCGCCACATCCGCCGAGTGCCTTTTGGGCAGGGATCGGGCGGGGAGTAGACAGATACAGATTTCACCAGACAGTGGTCGGAACTACCTAAAGGTGAAGAGACCGACACTGAGTAGCGGTCTGGATCAGTTGTCAGCAGAAGGTCCAAGCAATAGGCTGTATGCGAGTCAACGTCTGGTATCCGTGTAGCTCCTTGGACCATCTGGGTGAGATTTAACGCTAAAGAAAGCTTACGCGTCTCTCTCCCAGCGTGGTCGGTATCCCGGTATGGGAACAGCCAATCCTGGTGATGGCCATTAAAATCCCCCAGTAACACCATTTGAGCGGATGGGTACTTTTGTTGCGCTGCGTCTGCCACCTCACAGAGGTATTCAGCGAGCCGAGTTGTCTCCGGATCCCCGGTGTGCGAGCGGTAAACACAGGCATACAGAATCTTATCAATGCCTGTGTCAACCAAAGCCCAGAGTACGGAGAAGGTGGGGTCCTCGAATCGACGGAGACGGCGAATGCAGATGTCGTCCCGAGCATATACACATACTCCCGCACGTGGTTTGAAGTTGTGCTCCAGGGTATACCCTGGGTAACTAAGGTACGACACGTCGGAAGGACGACCAATCTGCGTCTCCGAGAGAAACAAGAGGTGAGGTTTTTCAGTCTCAAGGTGGTGATGGACAGGAACGAGATTTGAGTGCAAACCCCTTATGTTACAAAGGTGCACTTTCAGTGAGAGGGAGTGCAGCCGCTGTGAAACCTTTCTCTTTTTATTGTTTCTCTGCATGGTGTTGGGAGTAAAAAGGGTCGAAAGTCGACAGTAGGACGAGGCATCACGCATTGCTTTTCCAGAAAAAACACACACAAAAACTAAACGCACAACAGGGGGACTAGTCTGGAGACTGCGGGGACGCCCGAGCCCCCCCAAAGACTACCATCATGCCCTCTCGCCCGGTTGCCAACCGGCACGATGGCACATCCCTGGGATTTTTCGACAGTTGGCGGGGCAGCCTCTCATGAGTGGCTGGGTCACAATTGGGCCCCCTACTGACTGCGGTCGGCCAGCGGTGCACCGTGCCTCGGATCCCGCTACCCTCCGCGACTAGTCTCTCAATGCGGCAGTTCGTTGTGTTTAATGTTCGGTTTGCAATGGTACGCTGCTGTCCTGACTCGACTTTCAAATGGCATCACCAAACAACACGCCGGAACACGACAAAGTCGTTTGGCGGCGTGGCTTTGTTCGGTGGGTGGTCACTAGCCGCGGCCGAAGCCTACCACCAGTAAGTGCAGCTCGTTTAGCACCACCCAGGAGTCACGTGTAGGGTCTCGAGGGTAAACCTACGGACGCGAGCTGCTTCACTTACCTCGACCAAATATATGGAACAGCTGTTTTTTTTTATTCATGTATTTGTATGTATATCATATTTTCTTATGGGTGTTGGAAGAGTCGATCTTACAACACCCATTAGTAGATATGGGATGATATTCTAAGCCGGAAGCCATACAGCAACTAAACCACATTTACATAAACAGACAGGTCCCTAGCTAAATTTAAAAAAAACCGTTTATAAGTAGGTATTTATCTGTATATTTTTTGAAAGGTACTAAAGATACTAGCAGAGTATTTGCA
Source organism: Nycteola revayana (assembly GCA_947037095.2). NCBI lineage: Eukaryota > Metazoa > Arthropoda > Insecta > Lepidoptera > Nolidae > Nycteola > Nycteola revayana. The sequence continues at coordinate 19,488,404 of OX344852.2, forward strand.
TCATCATCATCATCATCATCAACAGCCCGTTTACGTCCACTGCTGAACATGGGCCTCCTCTTAACAGAACTTGGCAAGCCAGGATCGTAGAGGGATATTGCCATAATCACCACGCTTGGCAAACGGATTGGTGATCGCAGTAAGAAGTAAACCTTGAGCTAATAGATGCTGCTGCCCATCCATCAACCATATGTCTCTTAGTCGCCTTTTACGACACCCATGGGAGGACATGGGGTGGTCTATTCTAAGCCGGAAACCACACGACAATTTATACGAGTATTTGCATAAGGAGAGTATTCTTGTTAACTCCTCGTGCTAAGCTAAAATTTTTCTATTACAAGTCAAGTAGTTAGTGCAATATGAGGGATCGAACTGGCGAACACATGATCGCAAGACCAACCTCCTAGCCATTCCGCTACTTTTAGGCCTGAAGCCATACAGCAACTAAACCACAATAACATGAGCATGGAAATAACCTACTACAGGTGTATGGTGATTAAACCCATTTACATGGTAGGTTCTTAAGACGTAATACATGCTTTTACCGGGTAGTTACTTTTCCCTCTATCTGGTAGAATTTTAATGCTCCGAATTTTGTTTGGCATAACAGACTTGGCATAATCTTTTTTAAACGAATATTTTTAAGGCATAAAAAATATTTAGTATATTATTATAGGCCCGAATTTGCAATGGCATACTTTTATGGTGACAGAATTTTATTTGGCATAATTACCTTTGGTAAAGTTAAAATTCCGCATAATTTCGTTTAGCATAATGTTTATTTAGAGCGACGATTATCATTTTATATCATAAAACAATGAATGCCATAATCGAATTGTGGGCCAAAAACAATCGGTTAGAAGATTCTAATTGTAAATTCCGAAGATATAATAGTTCTGCCTTTTAAAAAATCGATATGAAATTGATACTTAAAGAAGATTCTTACTATGAACTTTCTGCAACACGATGATTCTACTTCTTAATTATTATGAATATAAAGTTTATGCCAAACGATGGTTCTGAATTAAGAAAATATGCGTTTGAATGTATGAACAATTGTCTAACAAAATATGATTTTCTGCGAAATGAAGTTTATGTTATTCGTTGTTATGCAAAATAAAATTATGACTAAAAAAAATCTGCCATAAAGGGTAGACCCGCCCGCTTTTACCTAATAAAACAAACATGGCCTAGATTGCCGGTGTCATAAGCGCGATGTATCACACTCGTTAGGAATATGTTTCACACATAAATAATTTGACTTACGTGCCTCGTATGTGTAATATGGCGACCGTTCGTCAACTTGCGGTAAAGGTAAGCGTCCATTGGAACAAAGCAAAGTCATAATCCCTTAATCTCATCGCCAGCGACCGCCCTGAGTCGAGGCTAAGCCCCACAGGGGGCGCCCTCTTGCGCAGATTGCTTAGTTTGTAGTTTTTAAACCATTTATTAAGGCTGAAGCTCTGCTCGCCTATATGCCCGGTGAAGTAGCAAAAGCCTCGTGGCTACCTACGTAAGTCAAACCGAAAAAAAAACTAGAATCCCTCTATCTATTAAAATAAAACCGCATCAAATCCGTTGCGTAGTTTTAAAGATCGAAACGTACATAGGGACGGAACAGACAGCGGCAAGCGACTTTGTTTTATACTATCAAAGACTATATAATATAGTATCTGATACTATGTAGCGATTATGTTACACACTAATGCATATCAACCTTTACACTAAGTACCAAAACTACTAGTCTACTTATTAACAGTGAGTCACATTTTGTCTCATAATCTCGGAAGTCTTTAATGTCTTATCACCTATTTACATAACGTCCAAACTTGAACCCTTTTTCTTAAGCCTTAGAGTCAAATTTATAATACAGTTATAATGGTCACTATGTCTAATGGATAATTGTTGATTTGTGTGTATGTCTCACAATACCGAAGGCGATGTAATTTACATAATTACAGTTTGAAGGGCTGGGAAAATCGGAAATTAGTTTGTTACCTAGATTATGTGTCACTTGATAAATGAGTTATCTATAGTAGGTATATACAAATATATAAAATTGGAATGTCTGTTTGTTGTGGAAAGGTTTTTACTACAGGTTTTTACTAAATGCATTTTTATTTAACCTTTTGCACAATTATAATACATGGCGGACTTGATGCCATAGGAATTTTCAACCTGTCAACCATAGGGTGGTGCAGAGAAAAAGTACATAATATGCATATGACTTCTCCCAAGTACCCATAGGTACTTTAATTAATAATACAATCCAGTTCACCTAACTACCCCTCTTTTAAACTCCTTCGTATGGTTCCTTCCTCGGTTCCCCGGAAGAGATCACATTTTGTGATAAGGCCGCCAATTGTACCTATCTAATTTTAAGTTTAGTTTTAAGTCCATTTCTGTATTTTTCTCCTTGTGAATGTGTACAATAAAGTGTTTATCTATCTATGAATTACCTTTATCACCAGGAAATAATAAGAATCGTTAGTTAATCAACTTCCTAGGTAGTTGATAAACTAACGAGATTTCGGGTGGTTAAAAAACCTTAACCTAAACCAATGGAGTTCAATAGGACTTATTGAAGTTGAAGTATTTTGGTTACAACATTCGCATAGTCTCGTTTGGTTAGGTTAGGTCAAGTGTCATAATACTTAAGTAAATAATATAATATTTATTCGCGTTCACTGAAACTGACAACTAAATTTAACAATATAAATGACACGGAAAATATATAAAAACCAAAGATGCTTTAAGTTATGCTCTTAAACTTAAATTCAAACGGGCGGGTCACGTAGCTAGACTTAGGGATGAAAGATGGACCATTTTATCAACCACATGGAATGGACCACCAGGAAAATGTCGCGCCCGTTGGGTAGACGACTTCAACAACACGGTAGGAACGTACTGGCTTAACAAAGCAAAAATAGAGAAGAATAGAACAACTTAGAGGAGGCCTTTACCCGAGAGGGGTTCAAACAATGCTATTAGAGAAACAAATTATTAATTATTTGTTTTATATTTTTTTATATTGTAGTTTTAGAAATAAATTTATATTCTATTATTATTTTAATTTTATGTAAAAATCATAATATTATTTCGAATTTAATTAATTGACTGTTTTATTTTTTATTTTTTTGTTTTCTTATAAACGTGGCGTCATCAATGGGGCCAACTAGAATACCAGCGCTACATTCATACGCATATGTGTGGATGTAGCATAAAGCTGAAGTTGGTGCCTATTTATGGTGCACATGGAATTAATGTATTAATTTGATATTGTATTTTTACGGAAGACAGTGCATTATAAATAAATATTTTTCTTTCTTTCTTTCTTTCTTTCTTTTCTTTCTGTTAATAATAAAGTATTAATGATGATGAAATAATTTATTTGTTCATGTAATAACTATCTATTTATTATGTTGTATTATAATTTGTCGATGCATGAAATAAAAGGCTTTTTTTAAGTGACACGCAAGTTTACCAACTTACGATTACGAACGTAAGTCTATTGTGAATCTATTCCTATGTCTATTTATCTCAACAACTTCTATATCGACATGTGCACTGGAATAATTTTATAAGGTATAGCTTCCCGCGCGCGGTTTCACCCGCGTAACTCCCGTTCCCGTGGGAAATTCGTAATAAAATATAGCCTATGTTCTTTCTCAGGCTCTAGACTATATCTGTACCAAATTTCATTTAAATCACTTCAGTAGTTAAGGCGTGATTGCGTAACAGACAGACAGACAGACAGAGTAACTTTCACATTTATAATATTAGTAAGGATAATACAACCTACTTTTAATCGTTACTATCGTTTTGAAGATTAGGCGGAATACACGGACAAACGTTTGTTCGGAATTGCCTAATCTCCAAAACGGTTAAACCGATTCAGACGGGACTTCACCGTAAGTGATATAAAATATTTCTCTTTTTGACTGATATTTCCTACATTTTTCTTTTTTTTTGTATTTTTTATAGTAGTAGAAGTCGCGGCTAGCAGCTAGTTAAATACAGGACATTAAGTCACGATAACTTAATGACAATGATTGCAGTTTACAATAAGTATAATCAATCAACGAAGGCTACTGCAGAGGTTCAATTATAGGTAGGCATTATGTGGTTAAGATTACCGCAGAGGTATGATTCAGATCGCCCTACCCATTGTTAAATACTGTCCACATCATACCAAATCAATAGTAAAGATGAAGTTCGATTAACGCACTGACGCCAGTTAAACTCTGCCTTAGCGTGTACATATTTATATTCTCTGGTCTCAATTTTATTTTTGCTAAACAAACAAAGTGTTTATACTATTTTTGTCCATACAAAGTGTATACACAGAATGTCTTAAAGATAATATTTACCTATTTCATTTGAATTCGCTCGTTCAATGACTTTAGCCCTCATGGGTGCCAAACTAGCGTAAAGCTGTTCTTTGTTTCAAGGAGGTCACTGTCCATGCCCTTGGCATCGTTGGCGTGAGGCTTGTTTCAAGTTTACTAATTGAAACTAACTGTTGTTAAAAGTACCTAGTAAGTTAGAAGAATCTATTGAGATGTGTAACATGTCTTTGATGCCTTATATGTATGTAGGGTTATTTTTAAAACATTAACAACATTTTAGGGGGTGAAAGTACTGATGATTATAAGCAACTTTTACTATGGGACTAACACTGAAATCGCGAAAAAAAACAGCTGTTCCTGGCTGTTCCATACATGGTCACTTACCTCGACAAAATATATGGAACAGCTGATATTTTTTATCCATGTATTTGTATGTATATCATATTTTCTTATGGGTGTTGGAAGAGTCGATCTTACAACACCCATTAGTAGATATGGGATGATATATTCTAAGCCGGAAGCCATACAGCAACTAAACCACATTTACATTAACAGACAGGTCCCTAGCTAAATTTAAAAAAAACCGTATATAAGTAGGTATTTATCTGTATATTTTTTGAAAGGCACTAACGATACTAGCAGAGTATTTGCATCATCATCATCATCATCATCAACAGCCCGTTTACGTCCACTGCTGAACATGGGCCTCCTCTTAACAGTACTTGGCAAGCCAGGATCGTAGAGGGATATTGCCATAATCACCACGCTTGGCAAACGGATTGGTGATCGCAGTAAGAAGTAAACCTTGAGCTAATAGATGCTGCTGCCCATCCATCAACCATATGTCTCTTAGTCGCCTTTTACGACACCCATGGGAGGACATGGGGTGGTCTATTCTAAGCCGGAAACCACACGGCAATTTAAACGAGTATTTGCATAAGGAGAGTATTCTTGTTAACTCCTCGTGCTAAAACTTTTGGATTACAAGTCAGGTAGTTAGTGCAATATGAGGGATCGAACTGGCTACCACATGATCGCAAGACCAACCTCCTAGCCATTCCGCTACTTTTAGGCCTGAAGCCATACAGCAACTAAACCACAATAACATGAGCATGGAAAGAACCTACTACAGGTGTATGGTGATTAAACCCATTTACATGGTAGGTTCTTAAGACGTAATACATGCTTTTACCGGGTAGTTTTTACTTACTTTAGTTACTTTTCCCTCTATCTGGTAGAATTTTAATGCTCTGAATTTTGTTTGGCATAACATACTTGGCATAATCATTTTTAAACGAATATTTTTAAGGCGTAAAAATTATTTAGTATATTATTATAAGCCCGAATTTGCAATGGCATACTTTTATGGTGGCAAAATTTTATTTGGCATAATTACCTTTGGTAAAGTTAAAATTCCGCATAATTTCGTTTAGCATAATGTTTATTTAGAGCGACGATTATGTTGCATACTATTTGACAAATAATACATCGTTTTTTCATAAAACAATGAATGCCAGAATCGAATTATGGGCAAAAGACAATCGGTTAGAAGATTTTAATTGTAAACTTCCGAAGATATGATAGTTATGCCTTTTAAAAAATCGATATGAAATTGATACTTAAAGAAGATTCTTACTATGAACTTTCTGCAATACGATGATTATACTTCTTAATTATTATGAATATAAAGTTTATGCCAAACGATGGTTCTGAATTAAGAAAATATGCGTTTGAATGTATGATAAACAAGTGTCTAACAAATGATTTTCTGCGAAATGAAGTTTATGTTATTCGTTGTTATGCAAAATAAAATTATGACTAAAAAAAATCTGCCATAAAGGGTAGACCCGCTTTTACCAAATAAAACAAACATGGCCTAGATTGCCGGTGTCATAAGCGCGATGTATCACACTCGTTAGGAATATGTTTCACACATAAATAATTTGACTTACGTGCCTCGTATGTGTAATATGGCGACCGTTCGTCAACTTGCGGTAAAGGTAAGCGTCCATTGGAACAAAGCAAAGTCATAATCCCTTAATCTCATCGCCAGCGACCGCCCTGAGTCGAGGCTAAGCCCCACAGGGGGCGCCCTCTTGCGCAGATTGCTTAGATTGTAGTTTTTAAACCATTTATTAAGGCTGAAGCTCTGCTCGCCTATATGCCCGGTGAAGTAGCAAAAGCCTCGTGGCTACCGACGTAAGTCAAACGGAAAAAAAAAACTAGAATCCCTCTATCTATTAAAAAAAACCGCATCAAATCCGTTGCGTAGTTGTAAAGATCGAAACATACATAGGGACGGAACAGACAGCGGCAAGCGACTTTGTTTTATACTATCAAAGACTATATAATATAGTCTCTGATACTATGTAGTGATTATGTTACACACTAATGCATATCAACCTTTACACTAAGTACCAAAACTACTAGTCTACTTATTAACAGTGAGTCACATTTTGTCTCATAATCTCGGAAGTCTTTAATGTCTTATCAGCTATTTACATAACGTCCAAACTTGAACCCTTTTTCTTAAGCCTTAGAGTCAAATTTATAATACAGTTATAATGGTCACTATGTCTAATGGATAATTGTTGATTTGTGTGTATGTCTCATAATACCGAAGGTGATGTAATTTACATAATTACAGTTTGAAGGGCTGGGAAAATCGGAAATTAGTTTGTTACCTAGATTATGTGTCACTTGATAAATGAATTATCTATACTATAGGTAAACACAAATATATAAAATTGAATTGTCTGTTTGTTGTCGAAATGTAACAGGTTTTTACTAAATGCATATTATTATGAATGTATGTATCATCATCATCATCATCATCAACAGCCCGTTGACGTCCACTGCTGAACATGGGCCTCCTCTTAACAGACCTTGGCAAGCCAGGATCGTAGAGGGATTTTGCCATAATCACCACGCTTGGCAGACGGATTGGTGATCGCAGTAAGATGAAAACCTTGAGCTAATAGATGCTGCTGCCCATCCATCAGCCATATGTCCCTTAGTCGCCTTTTACGATACCCATGGGAGGACATGGGGTGGTCTATTCTAAGCCGGAAACCACCAAACTTTGTAGAATTAATTTTATATGCTTATGTTAATAATAAAGTATTAATGTTGATGAAATAATTTATTTGTTCATGTAATAACTATCTATTTATTATGTTGTATTATTATTTGTCGATGCATGAAATAAAAGGCTTTTTTTTAAGTGACACGCAAGTTGATCAACTTACGATTACGAACGTAAGTCTATTGTGAATCTATTCGTATGTCTATTTATCTCAACAACTTCTATATCGACATGTGCACTGGAATAATTTTATAAGGTATAGCTTCCCGCGCGCGGTTTCACCCGCGTAACTCCCGTTCCCGTGGGAAATTCGTAATAAAATATAGCCTATGTTCTTTCTCAGGCTCTAGACTATATCTGTACCAAATTTCATTTAAATCACTTCAGTAGTTAAGGCGTTATTGCGTAACAGACAGACAGACAGACAGAGTAACTTTCACATTTATAATATTAGTAAGGATAATACAACCTACTTTTAATCGTTACTATGGTTTTGAAGATTAGGCGGAATACACGGACAAACGTTTGTTCGGAATTGCCTAATCTCCAAAACGGTTAAACCGATTCAGACGGGACTTGACCGTAAGTGATATAAAATATTTCTCTTTTTGACTGATATTTCCTACATTTTTCTTTTCTTTTTTGTATTTTTTATAGTAGTAGAAGTCGCGGCTAGCAACTAGTTAAATACAGGACATTAAGTCACGATAACTTAATGACAATGATTGCAGTTTACAATAAGTATAATCAATCAACGAAGGCTACTGCAGAGGTTCAATTATAGGTAGGCATTATGTGGTTAAGATTACCGCAGAGGTATGATTCAGATCGCCCTACCCATTGTTAAATACTGTCCACATCATACCAAATCAATAGTAAAGATGAAGTTCGATTAACGCACTGACACCAGTTAAACTCTGCCTTAGCGTGTACATATACAACTGACGCACACAGGCGTAGCAAAACTAATGCCACATCGCCCGGCAAAGATTTTCATTTTCTTTAGAGTAATAATGAAATAATAAATTTATTCAGCACTTAGATATTTACATACATTTGTATTTGTCAGAATCACAGTGTTACACTATTATTCTTATTCTATGAATTAGATACTTAACTAATAGGTAGCAAATTGATATTACAAACTAAGTAGTCCGTCCGTCAGCTTGTTATTAATTCCTCTACTCATAATAAGTTTAAATTTACAATAATTTTTGTAGGTTTTAGTGGATCAACATAGAAGTTTGGTAAAAACATACTACCTGGGGGTACCCTTAAGGGGTTGGGATCACCCAGTGGTACCAGTGACACCACCAACCGTTCCTCTAAAGTTACATAAATCTTTATACTTATATATATGTTACGGCTAATAGCCGAAGTGCGGCTACACCTAGGTTTAGCCGGCTACATGCGGTTAAACTTAGATCAACCTTAATAAGTCCCTGTTCAACTCCATTGGTTTAGGTTGAGGTTATTTTTTTTTTTAACCACCCCAACATGTTTTTGTTTCGTGCATAGGTATTGCTTATTTAATTAAAACCTAGTTCTAACCGAAGATAAGTAGGATAGGTACATCTAAGTTTAACCGCATGTGGTCGGCTGCACCTAGTTGTAGCCGGCTAAACCTAGGTGTAGCCGCACTTCGGCTATTAGCCGTAACATATATATATTATTTTTTATAGAATAAATATAGGCTTACGTTTGACCAAAATCTCGCTTGATGGAAGGCGAAGATAAGGCCTAAGATGATACACTCTTGCCTAGAAAGTGTCTGTTCGTCTTAAAGATGTCCAGATTATAGCGTTCCAGAAAAACTGACCCCGGCAGAGAATTCCACTCCTTAGCCGTCCGCATTATGAAAGAAGAAGCAAATCGCTTCGTGCGTATTGAAGGAATGTCTACAACATAAGGGTGAAACCGTTCGCCGCGCCTAGTCGTCCGGTGATGGAAGCCGAAGGACCTGCGCGTGAGCATTTGTTAAGCGGAAGTTAAGGCTTTGTGAATAATATATCCTTTCTTTTAATTGTTTAAATTTATAAGAATTGTACATCGGCTACGGCTATCCTATTTCCTACAAATACTATAAAGATGTTACGTATACATTGTGTGTTTATAGTTTGCTATACATATTTAGATTTTTTTGACAACCTCCGCAGCGTAGCGGTATTTGGCTCGCTTTAAATCTCGGAGGTCGTGGGTTCCGCGATCCCCACGCCGGACAGGAAATCTTTGTGTAAATTCTAAGGTTTTTTTCCCGGTCTGGTAGGCTGAGGGACTACCTACCCTCCGTGCCTCGGAAAGCACGTTAACCCGTTGGTCCCGATTGTTGTAACAAAATCTATAACAAGCGTATACCAGGGAACGGGCAGCAGCGTTTCCTTGTGTGTTATAAAATTTTACTGCGGTCAGCAACCCGCCAGCCTAGCGTGGTGACTATGGCAATACACACACACACCCACACACAGACACACACACACACACCATATTCACCTAATCGCATGTTTAAGTTTTAAATAGTTTTTATTTTATTTTCATCCAACAATCTGTGCAATGTTTGTAATTATTATCTATCTAGTAGTTAGTGTCTTATACACACGCAGCAAATTGTACCGAGGCACGCTATCTTCCTGAGACACAGGTTTTCACCTGGTTGAAGGAGTCAAATATTCAGATATTTACGTGTGATACGTTTGTCTAAGCCATTACATAAATTGAATTGTATTGATAGATGATAAGGTTATCTTATGTCAATAAGGTTTTTTTTTTTTTTTTTTTTATAATAACTCTCCCTTGGGAGCTGGCCCATGTTCAGTAGTGGACTTAATACGGGCTGGTGATGATGTACAATCGTACCTTTTACTTAACAATACAAAGTGAGTAAATCTAAATGTTTCGGGGCATAATTTCTCACGCCTCACTACTTACAGTTCTGCCATTGACAATACGTGTTGAGTTGATAATTATAATATATCTACGTGATAAGGAAGCCTATGATTGTTAGAACCTTGGCTGTTGAAGCGTTACTTAGTTTTTTGTATATGTCCAGTCACAATATCAACAAACTAGCTGCCCCCGAGCGTGTTTAACCGCGTAGCACCCGCTCCCGTGGGAATTTCAAAATAAAATGCGTGCTTTAGTCTTCCTTGATAAATGGGCTATCTAACACTGTCCCGTGGGAATTTCGAAATAAAATGCGTGCTTTAGTCTTCCTTGATAAATGGGCTATCTAACAATGTAAGAATTATTCAATTCGGACCAGTAGTTTCTGAGATTAGCGCGTTCGAACAAACACTTCAGGTTTTTTCAATTTACGGCCATTGAACATGGGCCTTTTTTTAACGGACCTTGGCAAACCAGGGTCGTTAATAGATATTGCCATAATCACCACGCTTGGCAGGCGGATTGGTGATCGCAGTAAGATGGGGAGTATCCTTGAGCTGAGAAATGCTGGCCCATCCTGCTGTGTCCCTTAGTTGCCTCTTATTACACACATGGGAAGATATGAGGCGGTATATTCTAAGCCGGAAACCACACGGGAAATGCCCGGTTATTGTAATATGGATTGTAATATGAATTGGAATTCAAATTTGTCTGTGCGTTCGGGACTATTAAGGCAGCTTAATTAACGTGGAGACAAAAATATGGTTGACCCCACATTCAGCATGCGCGTCCCTCGAGCACGTAAACTATAGGTATCTACTCACAGACACAGAACAGCTGCTGCCTATGTATAAGCTTGTTATAGATGATGTTGTAACAATCAGGATCAATTGTTTAACGTGCTTTCCAAGGTACTTTTCTAGCTAAATAACGATGGTAAAAGAAGAAAAAAATAATATGACGCGCCTGATTTTTTTCTTAGAGCAATATTTACAGGAATGATCGCTCCAGAATCCATTGCTCCAATTTTTTGCAATCTGAAAAAAGAACATAATTTTAAGCATCCACCTGCGTAGCTTCCGTTCCCGTGAGAACTTCGTATTAAAATATAGCCTAAAGCCATCCTCGATAAATCGGACCATTAGTTCTCGAGATTAGCGCGCATAAGCAAACAAACAAACAAAAAACTTTTCAGCTTAATATATTAGTACAGATTGGTTCAACGTTAGTTCGAATCGATATATTTTTTCTACACCAAGAAAAAATATTTAGGTACTTAGCTGGCCCCATATTGATGCAATTGCATAACATTTATAACAAAAAATGCCAGTGAACTTGACAATACGGCTGAAGGCGAGGGTCGCGCTTCACTGAGTAGAATGCTCTGATTCATTGTTATAATATATTCGACGAATTAATGTGCAACTTTTAATATGCTCGATAAAGAAAAATAAATCTTAATAAAATGTTAGTGTAGATTAGATTTAGCCATTCACATAGACATATATATATCTATTTTTTTAAATAATGTTCTTAATATGATGCATCCTCTTTGATTTTTTTTTCCTACCACCAGTTCTGGATTTAGCCAATCTGAAAAAACCTGGCAACAAACTCCGAGGAATCTTCTTTTTTTTAAATGTTCTGATATTACAATAAGTTTTGTCGTTTACATAATCAGCAATTTGTATAATATGCTTTTTAACATAGTTTTATTTTGACAAAGGCTTTAAGATACTTAGACAAAAATTTAATTTATTAAATTTACACAAAATAATATTTTATTAATATATAAGATATAGGTACAATTACAATGGTGAGGGACTACCCTCCGTGCCTTATAAGGCACGTTAAGCCGTTGGTCCCGATTGAAATAACAACATCTTAACAATTGTATACCAGGGAACGGGCAGCAGCGATTCCTTGTATGATACAACATAGTACTGCGGTCACCAACCCACCTGCTAAGCGTGGTGACTGTGGCAAAAACCTCCCTCGGGAGGAGGCCCTTGTTCAGCATTGGACGTTGTACGGGCTGTTGATGATGATGATGATAGGTACAATTAAGTTTTTAAATGTGCATATATTTCTTTATAATTATTTTTGAAATGTGACCGTAAAATCTGTTCTTTTAGAACAAAGTGAATCTTTTCGTTACGATATTAGTAATATATTCACATAATTTACTAGCATTCCGCGCGCGGACTTACCCTCGTAGCTCCCGTTCCCGTGGGAACTTCATAATTAAATACAGCCTTAGTTAATGAAGGATAATGTAGCATTCTAATGGTGAAAAGATTATTGACATCTGTTTAGTAGTTTTTTCTTAACAAACATACGTATACGTACAATGGCTTAGACGTCGGACTTGCGCACATGTGGTTGCCGGTTCGATCCGCACCCATTGCACTACCGACGTGAACCCACTCGTTACACTAGCATTTTATCTTAGCACGAGGGGTTAACAAAAATACTAGTTTAGTGTGTAAAACCTCTGCTAATATTCCTTAAAATACTTTTAAATTTAATTCTAGTCACCGAATATTTAGGACTGTATCTATCAATAGGTGCACATTCACTTGCCAAATGAATTATAATAATAATACACGTTTGTAACCTGTTATTTTAGTTCCATCATAAAAAAAAACTAAGTGCAGATCATTACATTGAGTCATTCGATTGATTCTATACTAAATTGTATGTTTTGTAGATATAGTGACTTGAAAAGGTCTTATTGGTTTCCGGTAATTTATAAGGTGGTTCCAAAATATATGCCGTCTAGGAGATAGTATAGCGGTCAAAAAGGCTCGAGCCTTGTAGCCCTAAATTTAAAGCTTGCGAGTCTTTTTTAAAGGCAGGCTCTCAAAACAGTAGTTCTAAAATTGCTCACTAAAAAAGGGCTTGAGGCTTTTTTAGGCCTAGGCTTTTTTTAAAGCCTTTTTAGAAGACTGGCGTCGTAATTAGATTTAAAATATAATAAACTGTAATAACATAACAAAACTTTCATTTATAATTCATTACGTTTCTATTAACCTGATCCTCAAAAGAGCTTGCTTAAGAGTTTAAAAGGCTCGAGCTTTTTCGATCGCTAAGATAGTATCACATAATAATATAGTGATCACGTGTGAGTGATTGCAAAAATAAAAAAAATCTAAGTATATGTATTTATAATGCTGCCAGCATTCTTGCCAGAATAGAAGTCCTACCTAATAATGGATGTTTGTTACTCTTTCACGCCAAAACTTCTGAACGGGATTGGCTGAAATTTTGCACCGCTATAGGTTATACGCTGGATAAGGATAAAGGCTACAAAACATCACGCTCCGACCCACTGGAGCAGAGTAACTCGGATAAAACCGCGGGGCGCAGCTAGTATTTTATAACTTAGGTCTAATTTAATTTAGCTACTTTTAGTTTCATATATGAATTTTCTTCATTAATGTAAAATGTTGTAAGAAAATAAACGTAATAAACATGTTTTAATGAATATGTGCGCAATAGTAATATAGTAATTTATTTATTTATGGCCACTACATTAACTACCAGACTTCTTTCACTCCTAAAAAAATCAATTCGATATTAAATGTTACCTATTTATAATTATATTTATATACTTTGTGATTTCTTTTTGGTACAAAATTATGTAAACATCTACTTGCGGAGTAAATATAATTTCTTTCGTTTAATCATACCTTAGGTATATTGTATCTAACCATGATTTATAAGATACATATAACAATGTTTAAAAAAGAAAATAAAATAATAGTATTTTAATGTATTAAGAAACGTGCAAGCAATTAATAGTTTTACGTATTTATATAATCTTCCTGCCCTGCTCCCTTCATATTATGTGGCGTACTTAATATGTAATCGTCTTCTTTTTTTCTCTACTAGACGTCTCTTTCATACTCACACCTTTCTAACACAAGTCATCTTTCACACAGTCCATACTCCATACACGTCCATTTATATAATTTTTAACAAAAACTTGAGAGCGTAACAAGAAATAAATTTTACAAGGCCTTTACGTTTTGGCCTTGAAATAATAAGTAACGTGTATACTTTTAGTTAAGATACATTATTTTGTTTTATCTGTGGTCATTGTATGTTAATAAAACAAATTAAGGTGTTATTTTTATTTATTTAGGTACCATAAAAAATTACGCGGCCAAGTTAAATTTAGTCAATTATAATAACATATTTAATAATATACCGTCACTTGTTATTACTTAACGGTCACTCGTAACAATCTTATTCGTTTTTATTCATAAATTACGCAGAAAAATAACATCCAATTTTGTTTTATTATCATAAATTTTGTGAATTTTTAAAATATTATATTGTTCATACAAACACAGAAAGCATTTAAAGACAGAACGTAACGATAAGAATATATCGTACACGACTCAGTGCAATGCAATGCACTATGATATACTTTAAAGAGTTTTAAAGTGGCCAAAAACAGTGTCAGTTCTTCGACACGCGCCTCTGCGATAGTTGAGACGCGAGCGAGCGGGGTGTAATCACAAAGATCATTTCCCATTTCATCACCCACTGTTCAGTCGAGTCAGTTAAGACCCTCCTGATGGCAACTTGAACAAGTGCGCTCGGCCCACCCAGTCTAGCCGCGGAGCGAAACCATTGCGAGATGTAGAGTTTCTGATCAGCGACATCTAGGGATAAAGTTTCGAACTAAAGTATGTACGTTTATTGTGACGTATGCATGAATGATGTTTTATTTTAATGATTGCATAATTATAGGTGGATGTAAATATATTAAAAGAAGGTTTTACAAATATCAATCACTAACATAGCGTGGATTATAGATAAGTATAGCAATTAAAAATTAAAGTTTTGTATAAAAAAAATAGTTATATTTGATAAAAACAAATTTATTAAAATATATAGGTACAACACAATTTTAGTTCGTATAATTAATACGAATTATTAATCATTAATAGTAACATAATTTTAAAAACTTAAATTTTGTTTTCTGAACTTGCTAATGGCATTAAACTAAATATCTCAACATCAATAATATCAATAAAACTACAAATTTTAATAAAGCGTGCTTCTAATTATAGTATCCTACTACTAGTGCCATCTAGTGAACGACGCGGGAACTAAAAATGTGTGTCATACGATAACAACACGTCTTTACCACATTGTGTCGTTCGAGATAATAATAATAGTCATGTTACTATAATAATATTATATTATATTACTTATCATTAATACCTATTCGTATTTTTTTTATTAACATGTTTCCCGCGGCTTTACTCGGTATGTTTTTAAACCAAATTATGTATTAAATCAGACGTTGGTTCCGATATTAACGTATTTGAGAATGTTAATTGTAATTAATGCCAAAATGTTTTCATTTTGACGTTAAATTATCATTAACTAGCTTCCCGCGCGCGGTTTCACCCGTGTAATTCCCGTTCCCGTAGGAACTTCATAATACAATATAGCCTATAGCCTTTCTCGATAAATGAGATGATTATGTTGCAGTCAAACTCTTAACCAGTCAAAAGTACTTTTAACTAGCAAAATCAGTCAAAACTAACCTAACCTAAAACTACTTTTGACTGATTTTGCTAGTCAAAAGTACCTTTGACCGGCCAAGAGCCTTGACTGCAACATATATAACTACCTAGTTTGTTTCTTACAGAGTATTTTAAATTGATTGCTACTTTATCAAGAGAAAACAATAAAATGGAATCCATTAGTATTGCTACGCAGGTAAGAAGCTTGTTTGGTTAATTTATTGCTTTAAATCGGAACTTGTCCAAAAAATATCGACTTTAGGGTGTCTCTACAAACAGGTAATTTATTAATTGAAAAATAAAAGAGTAATGATAAAAAATAATTATAACAAAAATTTTAAAATTAAAAAAAACCGTGTAGTAGACCGTAGTTCTCTCCTCATTACGTTCCTCATAAGGCCTCGTCCTGGACGCCAGCGGGTGGTGCCTCTTTAACAAAGTTCATAGATTTGTGTGAAGCTGTTCTCGACGACAGCGGTGCGGGCGGCAGGTTTCCCTTAGGCACCGCCCGCGCCGCCCGCTCCGCCAGCTGGCGTCCAGGACTTAGACGTGCATCGAGCATGAGTGACTTGTGGACAAAGGCTAAGGTAGCCGGTGACGGGGTCGGGGGCTCAGCGCTTGCGTCGTCTATGAAAATAGGCGTGAACACTAAAACATTCTATTTAGTCCGTCGTCAGTTAGATAACCAAAAAATATTGGACAACTATTTTTTTTCGTTTCTAAAACAAAAAAAAATTAAGATACAGTGTGTTGAAATTTCACGTGACGTCACTTTTAGGTACAATTTTACCCAGTAGTGACGTCACAAGCCTCTCCTGAACTTTATAATTTGTTGTTGCTCTGTATCATTATCAATTTTGATTGATTTGATAAATAAAAAAATCTTCATCATCATCATCATCAGCCCGTATAACGTCCACTGCTGAACATGGGCCTCCTCCCGTGGGAGGGTATTTGCCATAGTCACGACGCTTTCCAGGCGGGTTGGTGACCGCAGTATTATGTTGTACCACACAAGAAAACGCTGCTGCCCGTTCCTTAATATACGATTATTATAGATGATGTTATAACAATCGGGACCAACGGCTTAACGTGCTTTCCGACGTATAAAAAAATATGTGTCCAATATTTTTTAGTAATTGAACTGAAGGACTAAATTTTTTTTTGTCTATTTTATTGAAATCATTTATTATTAGATGACTAGATTCCTGTGCGCGGTTTCACCCGCGTAGCTCAGGAACAACTGGTCCGATTTGGAAGTTCTTTCTGGTTTCATCCGCGTTGCTCCCGTCCCCTTAGAAACTTTATAATCAAATATAGCCATTGACGATAAATGGGGTATAGAACACTAAAATATTTTTTCAGATTTTGAGTAGTTCCGTATAAGCGGCCGTAGCCCAATGGCTAGGGCGTCGGACTTGTGATCTTGAGGTCGCCGGTTCGAACCCCACACATTGCACTACCGACGCGAACCCACTCGTAACACAAGCATTTTAAGCAATACTAGTAGATTGCAAAACAATGCTAGCAATCTGTAAACAAAAAAGTTTCTGAGATAAGCGCGTTCAAACAAACAAACTCTTCAGCTTATACACAAGTATAGAAAAGTATAATATAAACATATAGGTGTAGAAGATATTCAAGAAAACCTCGTTTAATTTAGCAACTAGCTTCCCGCGCGCGGTTTCACCCGCGTAACTCCCGTTCTCGTGGGAACTTCATAACTAAATATAGCCTAGGTATATATCCTTCCTCAATAAATGGGCCATTTAACACTGAAATATTTTTTTAAAGCGAACCAGTAGTTTATAAGATTTGTGTGTATCTACAAGCAAACAAACTCTTCAGCTTTATATTATTATACTAGCGACCCGCCCCGGCTCCGCACGGGTGTGTATTATACATATAAACATTCCTCTTGAATCCCTCTATCTATTAAAAAAAACCGCATCAAAATCCGTTGCGTAGTTTTAAAGATTTAAGCATGCATAGGGATATAGGGACAGAGAAAGCGACTTTGTTTGTTTTATACTATGTAGTGATTAGTATAGTTATAGATGTAGAAAATATACTAGAAAACCCTCGTTTTATTGAGTAATAGTCTATCAAATGCAACAATATCTCTTTCAGATGGAATTGTGTAGGATTTAGGTGAGCCGGCCAGATTGAATGGATTTCAGTGCGATTGCCCGCTTATATTGTTTTTATTGACTTACCGCCAAATTGAATTCTATAATAAAATATTGTAACGATTGGACGACGGCTCTAGCAATGAGACACTGAAAGTCGTATGCAAGAGCAATACTTAACTTTAAGTATTCACTTAAATAAGTAGGACAACCTCCGTAGCGTAGCGGTATTTGGCTCGCTTTAAATCTTGGAGGTCGTAGGTTCGATCCCCGCGCCGGACAGGAAATCTTTGTGTAAATTCTAAGATTTCTTTCCGGGGCTGGTTGGTTGAGGGACTACACTCCGTGCCTCGGTAAGCACGTTAAGCCGTTCGCGTTGGTCCCGATTATTATAACATCATCTATATAATCGTATAGCAAGGAACGGGCAGCAGCGTTTCCTAGTGTGATACAATATAATTCTGCGGTCCAACTCGCCTGCCAAGCGTGGTGACTATAGCAAATACCCTTCCTCGGGAGGAGGCCCATGTTCAGCAGCGGACGATAGATGATGTTATAACAATCGGGACCAACGGCTTAACGTGCTTTCCGAGACAAGGAGGGTAGTCCCTCAAACTCTTAGAATTTACACAAAGTTTCGCTGTCCGGCGTGGGGATCGAACCCACGACCTCCGAGATTTAAAACGCTACGGAGGTTGTCTCGTAGGTGGTTGTGATTATAGAGTCAGAACGTAGGTAGATAGAGAAAGACTCGTAGGAAGCTAGGATAGGGTCCGGTCGTCCTTGCAAGGCGAGGCTCGCGACGCGTTCTATGCTTCTGACCTAATACCAGCCCGCGTTGGTTGATACTAATTATATTTATAATACGCGACTATCACATGCCACATTGGTAGATTTCTATTCTATTTAATAACATTACTGTTGAAATGTGTACCTATTAATAAGTCAAGTTTTTTTTTTGTATCTTTTTATCATTGTATTTGACTTATACAAGGTGTAACGGAAAGGGTATATACATAGAAAGAGCAAGGCTTCTTTGGATCATAACAAACGATATGGCAAGGGTTATTTAATCCTATCTCTACAAGTCCGGAAGAAATGATTTTTTAAATTCATAGATACCAGAAACCAAACTTTTCAAATTGAAAATATATCACTAGCACTCAATCACCTGATCGATGTCAACGTGGAAAGTTATTGACCCACGTAGTGCGGTGACACGTTTGTTATGATTTGAATTTAGGAAACATATGAAACCGAAAATTTGATATCAATTCTTGGAGTATTTTATTTTGAGTTGAAACCCTTGCCATATCGTTTGTTATGATCCAAAGAAGCCTTGCTCTTTCTATGTATATACCCTTTCCGTTACACCTTGTATAATAAGTACGATCGATTTGTCTACATTATCAATAAACGTTTTTTTTTTGTTTTCATTTCATTTCATAGTTAATGCTTTGTTAGTAAGGTACAGAAACTGAGTCATATAGTAGTTAGAACCAAAGATTTGTCGTTGCCTTGAAATGAGTCTGTATCGTTATTAAAATCTATGGCAATTCGTAGAGTAGAGCATAAAATAATTTCCTTGTATTAGAATGTAGGTTTTTCTAATATCAAGGACAGGGTAAATGCTCCAGTTGCGTGTTTTTTTTTAAAGATTACTAGCAGAGTTTTGCAATCTACTAGTATTCTTGTTAACCCGTCGTGCTAAGATAAAATGCTTGTGTTACGAGTGGGTTCACGTAGGTAGTGCAATGGGTGGGGTTCGAACCTACGACCTCAAGATCACAAGTCCGACGCCCTAGCCTATATACCTATTACCTACCCATAGTTTAAGACTTACTTTAAAAGCCCGATTTTCGTCCACTGCTGAACATGGACCTCCTCTTAATAGACCTTGGTAAGCGTTCGTTGAGGGAGATTGCTATAATCACCACGTTTGGCAGGCGGATTGGTGATCGCAGTAAGATGGTTACTAATTTTGAGCTGATGGACGCTACTTTCTATCAGTAGTGTATCGTTTATACTTAAAAAAAATTATGAATGGATGGATGGATGGATAACAAACATTTCCATCCATCCATCCATACTTACAAACTTTCGCGTTTATAATATTATTATAGTAGGAAGTAGCAAATTCGAAAACGATGATCAATATTGGTATGCTCCAAAAACTCTGTAACTAAAAGCAAGAGTAGCTCATTTAATTTTTATTATAAGTAGGTAGTGTAAGTCAATTTATATGATAAAAAAATTCATTAAGAATCGAAAGACAAAAGTTACAAAAAATCCAGTTAATTTGACCACGAAGTAAATTAAAATAATATTAGTTGATCGTTGTTTTGATAGACGTGTTCAGTAAACATAATACCTACCTATTAACTGAACGGATTCGTGAATCATTAAATCATTCTATACAATTTTAAGCATAAATTTAAAACTAGGTATTTATAGTTTATACAGCATTTTCTTGTCGCTCAGTACCTATCTACTATAAACCAATAAAAATGTAACTATCTTATATGTAATTACATACATACATACATAAGCTCACGCCTGTTTCCCAGCGGGGTAGGCAGATACAATAGACCTCCACTTGCTACGATCCCTACACACATCTTTCGCTTCATTCACTCTCATAACATTCTTCATACAATTACGTCAGTTTAGGGTGGATCTTATTTGACCTTTTGCGAGGATGTCTCCGATTTGGTCAGAGAACGTTCGTCGCGGTCTTCCCCTTCCGATTGTGCCACTCACACTTGCCATGTAAGTATACCTGTTTTGTCAATCTTTCTTCATCCATTCTTTCCACGTGACCAAACCATCTCAACATTCCCTTCTCTATCTTGGTAATCTCGTCCTCTTTCACTCCACACCGTTCTCTTATCACGCTATTCATTATTCTAGTTCTCTGATGGAAAACAAGACGATTCCACTTAGATGTTACCAGTCGGCTGTCCGAATCAATGATTTATAAATTATAATTAAAAGCATTCGCTTCTCTTATCTCATTTGAACAGTGAGAAGGAAATTAAATTAATTTGTAAGAATGTTAAAGAGACAAACAAAATGTCCATAAAAAATGTTACAAGCTTTGGAAATATTGGAAGTTATTTACGTATTTAATTGTTCCACTGAAAATTGGATTGATTACTTTTTTTTCTTTTACACGAATGAGGCGGAAAATTTGTAATTAATTGAGACAAAGGAAAGGAAAGACCTTCACTTTTCATTGTTAACTGCCTCACAATAAAAGATGGATGTTATTTGAGAAAATGTTTTACGATAAGATTTTTAAAATTGCTTCGGGAGGCACAGGTTAAAAACATCTATACTAATATTACGAAAAAGGGGAAAGATTTAATTGTTTGTATTGAATAGGCTCCGAAACTACTAGACCGATTTGAAAATTACTTTCACCGTTGGAAAGCTACACTATCCCCGGATGACATAGGATATATTTAATTATGCAGTTCCCACGGGAACTGGAGTTATGCGGGTGAAACCACGCGCTGGAAGTTAGTATTTAATAATCTTAAAGTATGAACCGCCTAAGTTTAGTATAGACCGCCTCATGTGTTCCCATGGGTGTCGTAAGAAGTGACTAAGGGATGGAAGCTGATGGATAAGCAGCAGCATCTATCAGCTCATGGCTGGTTACTACCGTACTGCGATTATCAATCCATCTGCAAAGCGCAGTGATTATGGCATCCCTCAACGGCCTTAGCTTGCCAAGGTCTGTTAAGAAGAGGCCCATGTTACGCAGTGGACGTAACGGTCTGTCAAAGTCAGGTCAAGTTATTTAATTATAAACTTCAGTAAGTACCAATTTTTTTCATAAAGTCAAAGTCAAAGTCAAAAATTCTTTATTCATATAGACACATTTAAAATATTTTAAATCATGTTCTTATGATGCGTCCCATTCTTTTACTACCACCAGTTCTGGACGTGGCAACTCTGAGAAGAACTGGCAAGAAACTCAGATGAATCCTTTTTATTAAATAAATTTTATTTTACAATTATTAATAAAGCAGTATTGTTTCAGAGCAACTCACTCCCAAGCAGTTTTGTCATTAACGTAATCAGAAATTTTATAATAAGCCTTTTTACATCATTTATCTTTGACATATCGTTTAAACTTGCTTGTTGAAAGATCTCTTACATTATAAGGAAGTTTGTTGTAGAAGCGTATACATTGCCCCATAAAAGCATTGCTAATTTTGTGGAGACGTGTAGCATGTAAAACAAGATTATGCTTAGATCTAGTATTAACATTATGAGTGTCGCTTTTTTTCTTAAAACTATCAATATTCTTATGAACATATAAAAGGTTTTCATAGACATATATTCTAAGGAATTATCTAAATCGTACCTTTAGATGGTGCAAATAGCAAGTAGTTTATAAGTAAAAATGTTACTTAAATAAATATTAATAAAATAAGTATTATTCTATAATAAATTTTGTGTTTAGCAGACGTACGTATTGCTACTAAAATTTATTCAGGCGTTACGATATTAAAAATATTATTTCGTAACAGTTACAAAAATTGACTGATATATAATTTATATTATTATTAAATTTATTTTATTTTTTTAAAGGCAACTCCCGCACTATCCCTCTCTCGCGGGGACATAACAAACAAGTGAATTTCCGTCAATGATTCACGGAACTTCACTTGTGTTAACTAAGATAGTCTACTACTATCTTAGTTCGCGTAGATATTTGACCAAAAAAATCACATAAAACAGCCTTAATAGTATTTTGGTATTATTATTATCAAGGGCGTAAAATAGTGTTTCTTAGTCTGGCAAACAAAAAAAGTCTTGCTCGATTCAACCACATTGTATTTTTTTTTGCGACCCGCCCCGGCTCCGCACGGTTACAATGCTGATGTATTATACATATAAACCTTCCTCTTGAATCCCTCTATCTATTAAAAAAAACCGCATCAATCGTTGCGTAGTTTTAAAGATTTAAGCATACATAGAGACATAGGGATATAGGGACAGAGAAAGCGACTTTGTTTTATAGTATGTAGTGAAATAAAATAAAATACGATGGACGACAACCTGTGCTGTTACCCTGTTGTAAATTGTAGTTTAGTACGTATTGACAAATAAGGCGCGCCGGTCGGTAGTATCAATTGTAGCACCCATACTACGTGTCAGCTTAATCGTGTAAAGCTCAATATCTATCTGTTAAACCTACGTAAATACTTTTCTTAAATGGGACTAATCCCTCCAACACTCTCACCACTGTAACTACTGTAAGCCAGGATCAACAGCGGCACACACGGAAGAGGCTCTAAGCTGTTAGGCTTAGGCTGGTCCCGGGACACCTAAATGTCTTGGATCCCGCATCGAATTTAATTAGAAAGTTTGGGTCGTGGGGCTTTTGGGACCGGGACCGCGGTCCCTGATTCCACCTATAAATTAAATATTTATTTTTTAGTAGTATTTTGGGACCACAAGAAAAAAGAAGTTAAAGGACAGTTCACAAAACACTTCTATAATAAAGTAACAAAATAAGTACTTATTAATCATAATTATTTAATAGGACAGACAAAGACAAGTATGTATAATAATATTTGCTCGCAGGTCTCCCACACATTTATTGTACAATGTAAGTGTTGGCGACAGATTCTGTACCTAGTTTTATTTATTTTATGATTTTATTTACACCGCCATCTTATATAAAACTTATGAATTGTTTATATGACATGACTTGATATTTAAATAAATATGACGTATTTGGTGCATCGTAGTGCGGGCTCGTGTCGCGAGATGGCCTAAGACGGCGAGCCGTCATATTTATATTTAAATTATTTGAGAACAACAAACAGTTGACCAATTTTTTCTCTGTCATCTGCTAATATATTTTTATTACAAAATTACTAAAAAAAATCTGGTATTGAATGTAAAAGCGTGTAATTGTAATTCAAAATTTTTTGGTTGACCGTACTTTTGTAAGACATACTTTACCTTTTTTTATCTGTGGTCCCAAAATACTACTGAAAACTAAATATTATCTTTATAGGTGGAATCCGGGACCGCGGTCCCGGTCCAAAAAGCCCCACGACCCGAAAGTTTATAGGAGGAGTTGGAAAGTAAATTCCACTTCCCTCCAGCGCAAAGCGGGAGACATAATTAAACGAATAAAATAAAATAAAATAAAAATCATTTTTATTTACGTAAACCTATAACAGGCAATTGCAAATAGTCAAAACAATAATTTAGTATTTAGTATTATTTTCTATAAATATCATATTTTATAAATTTATCAATTGTTTAAGTTATTATTTTGATTATATTTAAGTCTTAACGTCTTAGTTTAATATTTAACTATATTGTGTCAAATAGCTTGTTCTGTCTATATTAGGTTAGAACAATTGTCATTATTTAGAATGAGATATTTAACCTCAGGAAGAGACACAGGCAAAGTGCCACGGACATCGCGTTTTTAATAGTGTGTCTTATTTTTATGTGAACTATTATGTTTGAGTGCAGTAGTAGGAATTTCAAAACGGTTTAAACGCACGGAAGTTTCTACTAGTTGCCACAAGATCAGTATAATAAACCACACCTGATGCAGATTCCAAGCTGTCTAACATAGTATTGCGTTCGGTCTGCCAGAGATTGCACTCCCACAGAATATGAGGCATCTGTAGCTTAGTGGTTACGACACTTGTAAGACCTGGTATTCTAAGTTCGATTCTTACCCAGGAAAATTATTAGTGTGAACCACGAATAGTTGTTTTGAGTCTGGGTGTCCTTTGTGTCCGTGAATTATGTGTTTGTAAAGTCTCCAAAACACAGGGATTTATTTCCCTAGTTAGTGCGAGAGTTGTCTTTGATTCTAATAAAGAAAAAAATATATATTACCTAATAATGATATATTTTTTTCTTCACAGTGCCATTGCTATAACTTGTTGTAATGAAAAAAAAAAAAAAAAAGACAAAACCCTAAACAATTCAACGCAAAGGATGGTTTTCAAAATAACAATTATTCTCAAATGGAAATTCTTCTTGATCATGGAATAATGAAGATTGTTCGAATAATTGCAATCTAACGATTTGCTAATCCAGCAAAATACTCAAGCAAGCCGCATCAATGCATAATCAGACATCAAACCGGGTGCATTCATTAATCCATTATTGCATTAGCATATTATACTCCGGAATTAGCATTAGATCACTTCTCCAATAAATTTGCTATTTCTTTCTTTAATTTTTTTATTCATTGATTTATATCCTTAATGGCGGACTATGATGGTGGACATTATCCCACCATTGGTCCTTCGATAAATAAACATAAATTATACCAAAATATTGACAAAACTCGTTAATTACATACATAGTAGTTACATAGTTTTTATCGATCAGCTTATCTCAGTGTATAACTGGATATAGGCTTGGGATATTTGCAACCCTTAGTCCACTGCCATCCGCATCCACTTTGACTCCCTCAAGCTGACGCTGCTGATGGCTGGTCTCAAGCCATTGGTCCAACTTCCCGGGAGGCCTACCTTACGTATGCTAAAACGCGGTCTCCACTCTAGGACACGTCTGCTTCAAAAGCTGTCAATCCTTCTACAGACATAGCTCAGCCTTTTACCAACTTGCTTATTCTGAGGACTACTTCGGTAACCTTAGTGATCTATATTCTTGTTAACACCCCGTGCTAAGCTAAAATGCTTGTGTTCCGAGTAGGTTCACGTCGGTAGTGCAATGGATGGGGATCGAACCGGCGACAACCGATCGCAAGTCTAACCCTAGCCATTGGGCTACGATCCATATTAAACACGATCAAGTATTCAACTTGTATCTCTCTTGTAATTGCAGGTCATAGGTTTTGGCATTTCAATGCACTGACATTTGGCGTATAATCAGAGTAATAAGCTGTTTAATAGTTCTGTACATGGCAGGTATATACTTCCTTATGTGTTTGAGCGTGGTTGTTACGATCTGCGATGATTGTGGAATGATACAGTAATAAATAAGAGAGGTAAACATAGTGTACTCTCGATTTGAGAAATACCAGGAATACTTTTGTTTCATCTTTCGTAATGCGGACGGCTAAGGAGTGGAATTCTCTGCCGAGGTCACTTTTTCTGGAACGCATCTGGAAATCTTTAAAGCTAAAGTGAACAGACACTTTCTAGGCAAGCGTGTATCATCTTAGGCCTTATCTTCGCCTCGCCTTCCATCAAGCGAGATTATGGTCAAACGTAAGCATATAATAAGAAAAAAAAACTTGTAAATTGTCCGAAGATAGTGCGTTCAAATATATTGATCTTCTTTTTCAATAGACCATTAACGTCCACTGCTGAACATGGGTCTCCTCTTAATAGAACTTGGTAAGCCAGGTTTGTTGAGGGATATTGCAATAATCACCACGCTTAGCAGACGGATTGGTGAACGCAGAAAGATAGTAGCTAACCTTGAGCTGAAAGATACTGCTGCCCATCATAGCTGTATGTCCTTTCGTTACCTCTTAAGACACTCATGGGAAGGCCTGGTAAGATCCTACTATAATATCATAAACGCGAAAGTTTGTAAGTATGGATGGATGGATGTTTGTTACTCTTTCATGCCAAAACTACTGAACGGAATGGGCTGAAATTTTGCACCGGGATAGCTTATGCGCTGGTTTAACATATAGGCTACAAAAGATCACGCTCCGACCCACTGGAGCAGAGTTATGCGTGTTAAACCGCAGCTAGTATGTATAACATGTGACCATGTACCATGTACCAACGATATGTGGTATAAATAATTGACTTCTTTGCATATTTGCATGCAAAGAAGGTAGAATGAGAAAAGCTATTCTCACGACTCTGTAATCCTGTAACAACTGAGTATTATAACTGTATCCGAAAATAAATATATAGTATTGTATTGTCTGATGTCTCTCGTGTCTACTGTCTCTACTGTCTACTGTCCCTACTGTCTACTGTCTCTACTGTCTACTGTACTGTACTAGTCTACTGAACGTACAATTGAAAATTATTAGAAGCTAGTCTTTAATAATATACAAGGTAAGGCAGCAAATGTTTGCTCTTATAACGCCAACATGCGGAAACTGATGGGAAAATTCACATTGGAGGATTGATGATGATTAAAAAATCAGGTTGTACAGTCCCTCAATCCATCCACCGATTTCCATTAATACTCTAAGGGGTGTTCTGTGGATCGGACTAACACAATCTAGGCTCAATTCGCAATCAATAACCGTGATCTAAATTGTTAGGACAAGCAAACGCTATGGTGTCTGAATGGAATACAAAATCATGTTCATTGGCCTATTGTTTGGTTACAGGTCATTGGAGACTAGCAATGGCCTACGGTTTCCCGTGTAACTTCCCGCATTTATAATCACTACATAGTATAAAACAAAGTCGGTTCCCGCTGTCTACCTGTCCTCATACATGCTTAGATCTTTGAAACTACGCAACGGATTTTGATGTAGTTTTTTTAATACATAAAGTGATTCAAAGATATGGTTTATAAGTATAATAATAACAATTCACTAATATAATGACTGTACCGGTGGCTCAGTGGTTACGATAGTTGCCTCTGAGAACTGGTGTTCTGGGTTCGATTCCCACCCGGGACAATTATTTGTGTGAACCACAAATAGTTGTTCTGAGTCTGGGTGTTCTGTGTGTCTGTGAAATGAATGTTTGTAAAGTGCCCCGCGACACAGGGATTCATTTCCCTAGTGCGGGAGTTGTCTTTTTTAAAGAAAGAAAAGAAAAAGAATTCCAAGCTACTAGTTACAAGTAGAGATGTGTAGTTCGCGAATGAATCCTTCAATTGAAGTACTTCAGTTGGAATCACTCTGTATCTCTTTCGTTCAGTGCAGATTCATATACTTCAACAGTTCAGTTTAGTCCATTTAGTTCACAGTGTTAAAATTCTTATAATCAATATAATACACACACAATATTACTTAATACTTTTAATGAAAGCTATAGGTACTAATAATTAAAAAAACAAAGAACTAATACAAAATATTTAATCATTCTTGTTATTAGTTCATTGCACGATCGATGATCGTTTGAAAGACCTGCGAAAATTGATTCAAATGAATCTAGTTCATAAACTGAACTAGTGAAGTAAATGAATTCGATGATCGTTTGAAGGACATGCGAAAACTGATTCAAATGAATCTTGTTCATAAGCTGAACTAGTGAAGTAAATGAGTGATATAGTTCACTTAGTTCAAATGAAGTATATCACTCTTTTCACTTCAATGACACATTTTGCATGTCTATCTCATTGATTCGTTGTGATTTGCTGAACTAAATCAGTGGACTACTTCATTGAGCCAAAAGATATACTTCATTCATTTCTTTTTACTGACACATTTTGCGCATGTCTAGTTACAAGTTACCAGTTACATCCCATCCAAATGTTATCAGTAGGTCTAGTTTTTATGGAGTTTAGGAACAAACATCTAAATATTCATAAAAAACATACTGATGCTAGTTTTTTTTTGGACGGACATATATCCACGAGGCTTTTGCTACTTCACCGGGAAAGACAGCCTACATAAATAGTTTAAACACTACTAACTAACTAAGCAACCTGCGCAAGAGGGCGTCCCCTGCGGGACTTGGACCTCGGCTCAGGGCGGTCGCTGGCGATGAGATTGAGGGATTTTTACTTTTTAACAGGTGCAACTGTCGCTTTACTTTACAGTTCGCGGGCCTCTCGGACTTCGGGTCTACGAGGACATCGGAAGGTTCATCGCAAACTAAGGGGCGCAAGGGCGAGGGGGGACGCGTTGCGTTCGCGGGCGCACTCTTCTCTGGCGGGTCGGATAGAGTGGTCTTTGTGTAGTAGTGCTAGTTTCTTGCAGCATCTGGGTGTTAGCAGGATTATATTAATTTTAGACAGCTTATTAAAAGTATCAAGCCTGCTGGGAAGTTGCGGGTTTAATTTCCAGTATAAATATACATACCTACATATAATTACGCCTTTCTCCCATGGGGGTAGGCAGAAACGGAACGACACCTGCTGCGATCCTTACACACTCCCTTTGCCTCGTCCACGTTCATTCAGTATAAATATCTGTGTAAGATAACATATTTTTCGCTTGGGACTAGTAGCATCTTAAGCCGATGGTCCCGGTTAGCATCTTAATCCCTTGTACTATGGAATAGACAGTTTTAACAAAGCGCTATATACCTACCAAGGACTCCGTCTCATGGCAACTCGGCTACGAACGATTGCGCGACACATGTCAGGATGACAGTATGTTATGTTGACCATCAGATGTGCGACATGTTAGGTCGATGCACGTTAGTATGGCATACGGCACAGTTCGTCCCACATTGCCTTGTTAAGGGTATGAACTGTGTCGGATTCCGTCTCATGGTTGCGACAAACACGCGATACTTTTGCTATTGTTCTTACTCTCGCTGCTTGTCGTTGTTAGCTGTAAAGCTTTAATTTGTTGAGCTAAAGTTGTGTTGCCCTGTTGTTTGAGTAAACATTATGTCGCACTAACTGCCATACAAAACCCTCTCGAATACCACTTTAACCAGCAGTAGTTAAATAACGTATCTACTCCATTGACGAATTTACAAAAAAAACGAGCCACTACCGCGGTTTTACCCGCGTTTTCTGCTCCAGTGGGTCGGAGCGTGAATTTTTGTAGCCTATATGTTAATCGAGCTGATTAACTATCCCCGTGCAAAGTTGAAGCTAAATCCATTCAGTAGTTTTTACGTGAAAGAGTAACAAATATCCATCTATACTTACAAACTTTATGCAAATAAATTATTATTATTATGTTGGTACATTTTACTGCCACGGGCCCACAATGAAAGGCATTCATGGGGCCAAAGCCAACATTGAAGAGGCCTTTGGTACCTTTTAATCTAAAAGTGAGATGGCTGCATCTATGAAGGTCTATCCATTGATTAACCATTGAGATATACCAATGGACAGTCTTCCTCAGATACAAAACTATTGCCGGAAAGGAAGAAACTAGGTTTGGGCTATACGGTAATTGTAGGTAAGTAATACTGGAACTGGAATACTGGGCTATGGAGTAAGATCGGACATCTGTCTTGAAAACTCTCACATATTTTATATTGGCAGACGGTGACTCGATGTCTGACGCTAACTAACGAGTTAGCTTCGGTGGGCCCCCTATCAAGAGCCACAACATGGCAGCCAGGGGGCAACACTATGTAAACAGCTAAGGTTGTCGAGAGGTGAGACTGTGGGGCGCAAGATCCTTGTCACACTCAAGTGCCGCCGGCGTTATGACATTTTACACTTCCAACCTGGAGCATAGGTTCCGCTCTTGCAACTCCACTCTGGCCGGCCAGTTAGGGCAAGCTCAGAGGCAGGGGATGTGTCACTGTGTGTATTTGTGTGTAGTTTACGTCTGTATGTGTCCCCGGGAGATAGGGTCCGTAGTGTCACCACTCAACAACAGCTCACCACAATCTGCCCTGCGGTGACTGATTGCACTGGATAAGCCAGTGGGCGAAGAGGTCTTCACATCCCGACGCCATTTTATTATTATTATTATTAGTAGGTACAATACAAAAAAACAATCATTTAGTTTCTCTCCAAACATAAACTACGAACTATAAAGTTTGTACAAGCAAAACATGTACCCAGACTGAAAGTTTAGTGCAGTAAAAACCACGGCTCGCACTAGTATAAAATAATGTCAACTTGACATTAAACAATCGCCTCGTTAAGCAAAGCTCTTCCACACACTTGCTGTATCGTTATTGAGCAATCAAGTAAGTGAATTAAGTGGTTATATATCCAATAATAAGGTCCTGAAGCGACAAGCGAATACGCCCTGTTGCTAATAAGATTCTGAGCTTAGTTATAGTAAACGATACGGATACGACACGACATCACATTAAAAAAATTGAAGTTGAACATGTACAGTTTTGTTTCATTTATTATGGGTTTGAATTTCGCGTGATTAGAATTAAAATTAAAGTATTTAGTTAAGAACTATAAAGTTTCACAAAACTTTCTTAAAAATTTAAAAGTCATCATACCGCAATCCCTCTCCCAGCGATGATCTGAGTAAAGGTCCCAGCCCCACTGAAGGCGCCTTTATGTGCTAGGTGCTTGGTTTATAATTTTAAAACGATTAAAACTAGAGTTCCGCTCGCCTTTATGACCGTTGAAGTAGCATCAGCCACTACATAGCACCTTCAAAGAAAAAACTTTTTTTAACACTTATAACGTTAAAAAAAGAAGTGATATTTTTTAAGCAAATTATTTACGCTTACTTGCTCGCAATTTCCACGATAATTACCAAAATGGCATTATATTCTGGCTGTTCTCTTGCATTATTAATTACGTTTGACTCCGGTCGATATTGCCAGCAAGCATAATTGCATTTCATTTCACAGTTAAATAGTCTGAAAGAGCTCAATTCCACCTGTCTTTTTTCAGTTTTATTGGTAATGTTATGAATTTATAATTATCAAATACAGTAGACAACCTCTACGGAGGTTTCTTTTCGGTTCTTTCCGGGTCGGGACTACCCTCCGTGCCTCGGAAAGTACGTTAAGCCGTTGACCCCGATTGTTATAACATCATCTATAATAATCGTATATTAAGGAACGGGCAGCAGCGTTTCCTTGTGTGGCAAAACATAATGCTGCGGTCACCAATACGCAATGGCAAATAGGGTATTTGACATTGCGTCCTTCAGTCCAAAAAAAAAACCTGTACCTGTATCCAGCTTTCTAACGGTGAGATAAATTTTCAAATCGAACCCTAAGTACGGTAGGACACCTGATATTAACGAGTTAAAGCCAAAAAAAAACTCTTCAGCTTTACTAGTATTACTCTAGTAGTATTCTTGTTAACCTCTCGTGCTAAGCTAAAATTCTTGTGTTACGAGTACTCAAGATCACGTCCGATGCCCTAGCCA
This sequence comes from Nycteola revayana, assembly GCA_947037095.2. Lineage (NCBI taxonomy): Eukaryota > Metazoa > Arthropoda > Insecta > Lepidoptera > Nolidae > Nycteola > Nycteola revayana. The sequence goes on from OX344852.2 coordinate 19,520,323, forward strand.
TTGGGTTACGACCGCTTAAATAGTACAACAATGTCGTGTAAATAATCGGATAGTATAAAAGTCATCGTAGTTATTAGCTGACAGTCGTGCAATTAGACGGCGGCGTCAGTCTTGAGACTTAACGTCACACATATGAAACTGTACCGATAGGTATGTATACGGTGCACGTATGTAGTGGTACCACTGAGAACTACTTTAACTTATCTTTGATTTAATTATTTTTTTTGCTTGAAAAGAGATTGATAAATTTGGTAAATCAAATTAACAACATTGTACCAACAATAATCAATGTTTATTTTTAAAATTAACAAGAAGCTCTTAAGTCTTTACAGAGCTCAAGTTCGCTCCTCAATGGAATACTGTTCTCATCTTTGGGATGGGTCTGCTGGATATCAGCTGGATGCTCTGAACTCATTGGAGCGCCGAGCGAAGAGAGTCATAGGCAATAACTCACTGGTGGAGGCAAGTCTTCAGAGCCTCGAACACCGTAGACGAGTGGCCTGCCTATCAGTTTTTTATCGGTTGCATTTCGGGGAGTGTGCGGAGGTTCTACATAACCTGATACCCCCTTCACCCTTCCATCACCAGTCGACTAGGCGCGGCGAGCTGTTTCACCCTTTTGTTGTAGACATTCCTTCAATACGCACGAAGCGATTTGCTTCTTCTTTCATAATGCGGACGGCTAAGGAGTCGAATTCTCTGCCGGCGTCAGTTTTTCCGGAACGCTATAATCTGGACATCTTTAAGGCTAAAGTGAACAGACACTTTCTAGGCAAGCGTGTATCATCTTAGGCCTTATCTTCGCCTTCCATCAAGAGAGATTATGGTCAAACGTAAGCCTATATGTAGTAAAAAAAAAAAAAAAAAAAACTATCAACATTTTAGTGACAATTAAATAAATGCAATAATGCTATGAGATCACAAATTATAACCTATAATTTACGTTTAATGAAGAACAAAAAGTTTAAATCCTTTTGAAAATGACTTCTCAAGAAACACAGTACGCTTAAAGTGTCATCACCTAATCGGCATCGTATATCAGTGGCTAAATAGCCCGCGGCTGAAAAGGCCCTTTCTGCCTCCACACTAGTAGGGACGAAATTTAAAAGACAGTTAAAAGCGAATTTCAGGTATTGTCCTCTTCGTCTAAAAATCTCGAAATCTTGCTACAATCTTGGACTGATTTGTCAAGATCGTGACCAAGATTTCGAAATTCAAGATTGATGGCTTTCAAGTTTGAATCTTGGAAAATCACTCAAGATCTTGGTGGAATCTTGATCTTGCAGGATCAAGATTGCATTCCCTAGTTAAGACATTAGGAGCTATACCTAAAATGCAGGACCAAGTCCTGCCGGAGGTGTCAATTTATTAAATTTTATTTTGAAATCCTAATAATATTATAAACGCAAAAGTTTGTAAGTATGGATGGATGGATGTTTGTTACTCTTTCACATAAAAACTACTGAACGGAATTCGCTGAAATTTTGCACCGGGATAGGTTCCTCACCGTACGCCGTTTCTGTATAATTCACGCCTAAAACTTATATTTCTTAGCTATAAAGAAGTAGCTACGACTACAGTACTAAAAGCGTGATACCATCAACTTCAGTATGCCTAGCTTCGCATTATAACTTAGTAAGGCTTAATTAAATCCAAGTAGTATTGGATTTAATTAAGCGTGTTTATAAAATTATTTGGAGAAAAGTGCTTCGGAAAACCTTTAAGCCGGTGGTCCCAATTGACAACATATAAATTTCTTTAACTTGTTTTTTTTTATTTTTTTTTTATGAAAATTGGTCAAAAATTAGCGCGTTCAAGCAAACACACTTTTTGGCTTTATATCATACTTCATATTACAAATGTCTTTCATGCGAAACTACTCAACCGATCATCATGAAACTTTGTACACATCACATGCCATAACAACATCGGTAAATTTTATTAATATTAGTATTGTTAACATGTAAACTAATTTATTAGTCAAGATTGTTTCTTCTTTTTTGTTTTAATTATCATTGTATTTGACTTGTAATAAGTACGATCGATTCGTCTCCATTATCAATAAACGTTTTCATTTTCATTTTCACAGTTCTGCGAACCCTATTAGTATAAATATGATGACAAGGATGACCATTTTTTTTTAAATCTACTAAAAATATCTCGAATTTTCGTGTCGAAAAACGCCTGAGACTTACATGCAAGATTACATCTATTATAACTAATTTGACTTAAAAAGCTTCATAATATGAAACACATTAAAAACGATTACGGCAAGAGATCCCACTTACGAGTACATCTTCAAGAAGTCAAAGCCCCTTGCCATAACAATCGTAGACTTCATTACGTTGAATGTATATGGTAATTACGACTATTAAACCATTACTGTGAGCAGCCATATAATTTGAATACGTTACCGCGCTCTTTAATTAAATTATGTTGCTAATTGAGATATATTATGCTTTGTGCTCTGTTGGGAAAAGATTTAAAGGAGCAAGAGTGATGAACGCTGATTTAAGCCATTAATGAGACTTGAGCGTGGTTGTTACCTTTCATGGTAAATTGTTCGTTATTGGCGATGTAATTCCGCCGTTCTTTGTCTATACAGGGTTATTTTTAAAACACCAACAATCTTTTGGGGATAAAAGTACTCATGATTATGAATAACTTTTACCGCCTTGTTAAGCTAAAATGTTACGAGTGTGTTCACGTCGGTAGTGCAATGGGTGGGGATCGAACCGGCGACAACAAGTCCGAGAAGAGGTAAAACGTAATCTAGAAACCAGTCCCACTCTTTAGTGGTTTTACTTTTGCCACAGCCTTCCCTATTGTACGAGGACTGCTGTATTTAGTTCATCATCATCAGCACGTATAACGTCCACTGTTGAACACGTTTTGCCGTAGTCACCACACTTGGCAGGCAGGTTGGTGACCGCAGTATTATGTTGTAACATACAGGGAAACGCTGCCCGTATAGATGATGTTATAACAATCGGGACCAACAGCTTAAAGTAATTTCCGAGGCACGACGGGTAGTCCCTCAACCAACCAGGAAAAAAATCTTAGGATTTACATAAAGATTTTTTGTCCGGCGTGGGGGTCGAACCCACGACCTCCGAGACTCAAAGCGCGACTTTTACTTATATTTCCATCAACATTAGTTTCTTAAGCATTTGAATAAGTTTGCAAAAAATTACTGCCATCTTTATTTTATTTACAAAAAAATTAAGGTTCGTTTGCTTGAATGTGCAAATCTGAGGAGCTGCTGGTTTGATTAAAACAATTAAGATCCAATGGGAAGGGAAGTTACGCGGGTGACTTTTTTTTATTGACAAAATAAATATGTAATTAGCCAGGAGGTTGTTGCTACTTCACCGAACATAAAGGCGAGCAGAGCTCGGACTTGGACCTCGGCTCAGGGTGGTCACTGGCGGGAGGATATAGGGATTATAACGTTAAGTTTTGTGCCACTGTCGCTCTACGTTACAGTTTGCGGGGCCCCTCGGAATTTGGGGTCTGCGAGAGCATCGGAAGGTTATTTACAAACTAAGGGTCGGGAGGGTACGCGGGTGAAACCGCACCCTGGAAGCTAGTTTATTATAAATTCAGTTGCAATACTTTAGCAAGAAAGAAAGAAAGAAAAGTACAAGATTTATTTTCGTTCGGCTATTGAAGCCATTAGCATTAAAAGGACATGGATGCTAATCTTTGTAAACAGTTTAAAGTCTTAGTCGCAATGCAACTACCTATAAAAGAATTGTTCGCATACCAGAAGACCTAGTCAAGTGGCAAAGCGAGCTATGGAAAGTCCTAAGCTGGGCATTTCCCTGCGTTATTCAGAAATGAAGAGATCCGCAGGAGAACAAAGATCACTGACATTTCTCAACGGATTAGCAAGCTGAAATAGCAATGGGCAGGACACATAGCTCGAAACTGATGGGCGATGGAGTAGAAAGGTTGTTGAGTGGAGACCACGAAATAGCAAGCGCAGCGTGGGAAGACCGCCAGCACGATGGACCGACGACCTCATAAAGGTCACAGGGAGTCAGTAGCTGCAGCCCGCTAACAATCGTTGCCGCTGGAAATTAATAAGGGAGGCCTCTTTTCAACACTGGAAGGCATCAGGCTGATATGATGATGGATAAGTGTGGTTTAAGGTAATCGTTGCTTCGAGTAAATAGTTTTGTACTATCATTTCTTAGTCGTTAGTCTTTTACATATCCCATCATCATAAGATGATCTTGTCACAAAACATAGTATATTCTACTGCAACAAAATCGTATCCAATGACAACAAAACACGTAAAAAACACGATTGAAACTCGTGTTTTTTACGTGTTTTGTTGTCAAACTGATACGCAATTCAAATTTGAATTTTACTTTTTCTTCTCACGACCTTTTCGACCTATGAGAGAAATCGTAGAAAAACTCTTCAAATTATATGAGTCGGATGAAACATTCAATGATATTGGAACTCCAAAGGAACATAAACCATTGAAAAGTAACATATGTTTCAAATGACAACTCGTGGTAATGCTGCTTAGGACTTCGTAAATCTTTAGGTAAATAAAAAAGGGGGTTCATTTCTTTAAGTGCTACGTGACATTAGTGCGGACTCTGAATATCTATAGTTTATTCAAAATATATATAAAACACTATAAACAACATCAATAGCTCTTACTGTTGCTATATACATTTTGGATTATTAAGCTGTCTGCACACCTGAGTGACCGGAATAAATAATGTCTTATTTTGAAACGATCTTGCGATCTCTTGGTGGCTAGTCTCCGATTTAGATGCCAAAATAGTTCGACTTATAACTTATAACACACCCGTATGTAAACAGCTTTATTGTGTACAAGCGTCCCATCCGCGGGAAACCCCGCGTAGCTCTCGTTCCTGTGGAAATTTAATAATAAAATATAGCATATCCTTCCTCGATAATTGGGCTTAAAGGCTTAAAGATTTTAAAATCGAACCAGTAGTCCGACATGAAACATTATTTTAACGATATATATTAATGTACACATATAAATTACAAATGGCGGTGGTGATGTGGGAAGGTGTCTCCATCCCTCTAATATGGTGAGGGAGCCGATGGCTGTGTCACACGTCCTACTCGTGAATGGGTGCGGCTTGCAGAACAGAGGGAGTTATGTACTTGACGTTTATTTATTTATGTACACACACAAGATACAAAAAAAGAAACAACAAAAATACAACTATGTACAAAGGTACTACTTATTTCTAAAGATATCTCTTCCAGTAGACCTGCAAGAGGAGAAGTCGAAAGATAGAAGAATTTAGAAGTGTGTAGGTAAATATACATACATACATACAGTAACTAAACATATACATAAAAAAACTTAATGGTGTCGTGGGACACCAGGTAGGAACGAAGTTCCTTCGGCTAATGTAGAATCGACGGTACCAATTCTTTTTATACTCGTGATAATTTCTCAACGAAATGTCCGATTGGAATAAAACAAAAAGTATTATACTTCTACATAAATACCCTTGATAACATAATGCTTAATTTGGATAAGGATTAATATTATGATAATAAATGTAGTTTCTTTCTTCAGACGATTTAATATTTTTTTATGAACATAAAAGCGGTTATTGTGACTAAACTATGATAGTTAGATATATGCTTTCGCGGACTTTTTGTAGATCTTAATAAGACCTACAAACCCGTAGTACATCATTTTGTTCTATTGTCAATAGTTTTTGCAGCGCACGCATTAATAGGTTTTCGCTTTTACACCTTGGGTTACAAAATCGCAATTTTCTTACGGATCCCTAATTTTTTTGAAAATAAAATATAGCCTGTAACCTTCCTCGATAAATGGACTATCCAACACTGAAATAATTTTTGAAATCGGACCAGTAGTTCCTGAGATTAGCGCGTTCAAACAAACATTTAACGGTTTTATTCCACGGACTTTTTTCCACGGTTTTACTATCACATTTTTTTCAGTTCGGTCGCGCAGCAAAATCACTATCTCCTCCAAGCCTGCCGTAAGGAACTTCGTTCCAATACATATAAAATATGTATATAAAATAAGTATAAAGTACAGACTAAATATAAATAAATACATATTATACTTACACGTACATTACGACGTTTTTTTCCTAACGTGCAAGAGGTTTCCCATTCGCTTGAGTAGAACGATTATCGCTTTTTTTTTTAATATTTTAATGATCATTGTGAAATAACGGTAACGGGCGTGCTCGGCCCACATTACTTCCAAACCAAAATAATAATTATATTTATAAACAAAAATATACAAAACATAAGACGAAAAATAAAAAGGATCAGATCAAAGGATAGGATCCTCGCCGAACAGACCGACGACCGCGTCGGGGCCTACCTCTGTCTTCTGATCCAGTGCCTGTAGTCCCTGAAAGTGTCCACGTCCTCTTTATTATTGTGTAACATCTAGCGCCCTTAAAGGTGCCCTCAGGCGTTTGTCGTTTCAATTTCATAGAATTTGGTTGAGGACGTCTGATTTCGCCATTTGGCCGGTCAAAACAATTGCAAATAGTTAAATCATTAATATTAAGAATTTCTTTATTGACTCAAAACTGTCAGACTTGTAACACACCTGATATTAAACATGATTTAATTGTAAATGTTACCAACAATTAATTTAATTTAATGAATAGTAAATTATTCCTATTAAATTAATTTCATTGCTTTGTCAATTTCCTTTACTAGTACAAGTGTATGTTAATAGGTACATAAGTTCTGAATAAGCACCGTTTATTTTATTTATAAAGAAACTATATTTTTTGAATCCTTTCGTTAACTAATTAGGTCTTCAAACACAGAGATAATAGCTATATAATATCTAACTAGTAAAATGATTGATTCCCCAGTTTCGGCACAATGTGATTGATGACTATAATGACAGGGCAGACTCTGATTTCGACGTTTCCCATTGTGAATTTTCCATTTGATATGTAGCGATGGATTTGAAATCACTGAATACCTATTAAATACAGTGAGGAAAAGGCGTGGTTGCAGCGGGGCGGCGCGTTAATCTTAAATTATGGGAACCAATCGACCTGCCAGCCGTGGTGACTATAGCGTCGGTGCATCTTAGAGTAATGATAGTAAAATATATTGTAGATGGTGATTATTTTCTTCGGGTGGAGATTTATTGAAATAAGAAAGCTCAAAGTCACTCAGCGAGCTATGGAAAGAGATATACTCGGAGTTTCCCTGCGTGATCGAATCAGAAATGAAGAGATCCGCAGGAAAACGAAGGCCACTGTCATAGATCAACGGCTTAGTAAGCTGAAGTAGCAATGGGCAGGACACATAGCTCGAAGAACTGACGGCCGAAGGCGCAGAAAGGTTCTCGAGTGGAGATCACGAACTGGCAAGCGCAGCGTAGGACGACCGCCTGCACGATGGACCGACGACCTCATAAAGGTCGCGGGGAGTCGGTGGATGCAGGCCGCTAGCGATCGTTCCCGCTGGAAATCGATGGGGAAGGACTATGTTCACCAGTGGACTACAACAGGCTGATGATTATGATGATGATGTTGATGGACATTTATGTCTTTAGCCACAAGGCTTTTGCTACTTCACGGGGCATTATATAAAATATTGATAAGATGATGGTAAGATGGTAAGATGGTTACTTAAGAAGTAATATGTTTACATATTATTTATTATCTATCGCCACTTTTCGTCGTTCTGTAATGAGTTTTTGATTACGCACACAATACAAATGTCTTATTTATAGCGAATAAAATTATAAAAATGATCTTTTTTCATTGATCGTAATTCTTTACTAATATTATAAAGGTGAAAGTAACTCTGTCTGTCTGTCTGTCGGCCTTTCATGCCAAAACTATTGAACCTATTTAAATGAAATTTGGTACACAGACTTTCTCAAGTTATGATAAAAATAGCCTATATCCTTACATAGGCTTCTTTTATAGCGAAATAGGGTTGTAGGGGGTTGCAAGGGGGGATAAGGATTGTATGGAAGTGTCGTCATTTTAAACCTAAATAATTAGAGCTGTTATATAAAAGTCCATCCGGACGAAGCCATGGCGGGCCACTAGTGTTGTTATAACAAACGAGCGGCCCGATTAGTCGAGTCTAATAATATAAATCGTTATATATTATTCTAGAAGCTGGAACTCTGCTTGCCTTTATGCCTGTTAAAGTAGCAAAAGCCTCCTTGCATACTTCATACTGACCGCCCGAAAAAAAAACCAAATTACTTTCTAGTGTCACACCACAATCTGCTGTTATATCCAGTTGGGACAATCTCCGTAGCGTTACGGTATTTGGCTCGCTTTAAATCTTGGAGGTCGTGGGTTCGATTCCCACACCGGACAGGAAATGTTTGTGTAAATTCTAAGATTTTCTTTCCGGGTCTGGTTGGTTAAGGGACTACCCTTCTTGCCTTGGAAAGCACGTTAAGCCGTTGGTCCCGATTATTATAACATCATCTATAATAATCGTATAGCAAGGAACGGGCAGTAGGGTTTCCTTGTGTGGTACAAAATAATACTGCGGTCACCAACCCGCTTGTCAAGCGTGGTGACTATGGCAAAGACCCTCCCTGGGGAGGAGGCCCATGTTCAACAGTGGACGTTATACGGGCTGATGATGATGATGATGATGATGACGATCCAGTTGGGATAATTAGGCTGCCTCCCTTTACATATCTTTATATTCTTATTATTTCTTCTAAGTATATTATTTTACGAATGAAGTTGAATGTTTTTAATCGACAATCTCATTTATTAACTTCAATTATTGAGGTTGTGGATGCGATTGCCGCACCGGCAAAAATCTTCGAGTAAAACCTAAATTTGTTTCTGTAGTTGGTTGTCTACGCATCCTGTCTAGAACATAAGTTTTAGAAATATGGTCAGTAAAAACCGATATAAAATTTTAAAGATTTTGTTAGGTAAAGCAAAATAGGGGGTCCCAGGTACCTCAGGAGTGTTAGGTTTCTTGGTTTACGGAATTCTTAGTGAAGGTATCGTGAGTGTGTTCACCGCGAGGGTGCATCTGAAGGACGTCAATTTAGACCAGCTTGACTACACTGGCTTCCTCCGAGGCATTGACCCCCACTTGTTACTACTACGGACACAGTACGTATGCTAAGTGACGGGAAAACTTCGATAGCGCGATACAGGACTTTTGTTAATATCTTGTGTCTCGTTCTGTTTGGTTAGAAACAAGGAGGAGAGCTGTATTTTAGCTGTATTATACATTACTTTTTTAATAATTTTATGAGTGTATACGTTTTAGTTTCGCTAAATATCGTGGTGCGTTTCAAAGACTTTCGCTAATCTAGGTGTACAAAACAATATATTATAACAAACTGCAACCTATTTCGAAAATAATTTTATAAAGTGTAAATCTATACAATTCAAAAAAATTAAGTGTAGGTTTGTAATGAAAAACAAAGTTTATAATCAATGCACGTGAAGTATCTGGCGTACTAGTAACAAAAATACAATTTAAAAAAACCGGCCAAGAGCGTGTCGGGCACGCACATGAAAGTGTTTCGTAGCCATGCATAATATCTAAAATGCATTTTTTTTTAAATTATTAAAGTTCAATTTTATTTTGCGGTCGACTCCATACATTTTGTTAGGACGACTGTAACTACATAAGTTGGTCGAGTTGTATAAAAATAACTATCTATGATACCGAGTCCGCTATAGTTTTAGTTGGAACTACTTACTTAGAGGTATATATCGCATTTTTTTCAGAATTATTTAAGTAATATTTCAAAAGTTAATGGGTAAAAAGTTAAAGTTCTAATTTTAACTTAGTATTAGGTTATCTCGAGACTGGGTGGTTAAATCTTAATAGGTAGTTTCAAGGAAGTTTTTTTTTGCATTTGAAGAGACCTTTTCAACGATACCCTACCTATACGTTGGGGTTAGTCGGATTTTATTTTTAAATTCACTTTTCGTTATATGTAATTAAAAATATTTTTCCATAATTTTAAAAAACAAGTTTTGGATCTTCAATTTACATCTCTCCACCAAGTTTGTGTCAATCGGTGCAGTAACGGCGGAGTACGAGCTCGGACGGACAGACATGACGAAATAATAAGGGTTCGTTGTGGACTACGGAACCCTCCCAAAACTAATAGGTGAAAGTGGGGCAGATTCATACAAGGGGCATTCACATACAACGAGTGTAACTAAAGTTGTAGTCTAGTGGGGGTGAGTAGCTTGTATCTTTGTACTCTGACTTGAAAAGTTTGACAAAGCGTAGCGCGTGAGTGTCACACCGAACGTGTTTTTGCCTAGCGTAAGTAGTTACATGACCCTATTTTAAATGTGTTTTGCGACTAGTTGCTGATGGTAAGATTAATCACTGCTATTGAATATTAAACAAAATAGCACAAAGTTCCTGATTAAATTAGTAAATTATCCCATCTGAAGACAGTTATTTTATTGCATATTTTTTAAGCGCCAAATCATTTCACGCCTTAACTAGCAGTTCCTTTAAAAATATCAATTAATATTTTTATTTTTATTATTCACAACTGGAAAGCTCAAAATCAAGCATGTAGATAATAAAGAGAAAGAAAAGCATCGGAAGAGTTAAGCAAAATAAATGAAGCGTGCTTTGAGTCTTAAAAAGTATCATGAAAATCAAAGACAAAAAAAAAAAAAACTACGAACGTTATATCCATAACGGCGAAAAAGAAGTTGGTACAAGAAAAAGTTCTGCATGGGCTTTTGAGGACAATGAAGAAAACTAATTTGAAGTGTCTTCTACCTGTCATATTGGAAATCTCAAACCTAGAGCCTTTGTCTTTGTCAAATTTGAAATAGCAACTGTCTGTATTCGACCAATGATTAAGCGGCTGTAGCCCAATGGCTAGAGCGTAGAAATTGTGATGTTGAGGTCGCCAGTTCGAACTCCACCCATTGCATTATCGACGTGAGCCCACCTGATTTCTTTAAAATAGTTAGTTAAATAAATAAAAAACTAACTTAACAACCGTACTATTTCTAATGTTGCTACTAAAAAATATGTGTTTTAATATAGGGACACTCTTTTAAAAGCTTATAATGCACAATAACTACAGTTCTCGGTGTGTCCCTTTTGCCCAGGTTCTAAGCAACCTGTTTGTAGTGTTTAAACCATTTATCTAGGCTGGAGCTCTGCTCGCCATTATGCCCGGTGAAGTAGCAAAAGGCTCAAGGCTAACTACATATGTCTGTCCGAAAAAATAAACTCGGTGGGTATAAATTAAAAACAAATTAAGTATTCCATAACAATGCCAAAAAAAACTTTCTGTACACTTCGCCATTAACTTATAGAAAGATGTAATGTATGTTCACAGTCCTACATCGCTTATTACTAAAGAATGAATCCGAACTCACTTGCGAGTGAGTTTCGAAAGCGTACTTGAGTTACTCTTTAAATCTAATTTGGAAAGGATTTTCGTGTCAAAACTCTAGATGTATTTACATCAAACAGGTAACTCAAACACAAGGAGAGCGTCGGATTGAGTTCGCAAGAAACTTTCGAGTACTATTTGCGTGTTTGAGGTGAGAAATTTGTGAGTAAAAGCAGTCAATACTTTATTGTATTCAGTATACTCGAAATGTGTTGACGTATGTTAAGGAGTTATTTAATATATTCATGGTTATGAAACTCACCAAGTGTTCGGCACAAATGTTTTGTACAAATTCTATTGAATATAAAAAGAAAAAATATAATATAAAATAAGAATATTTAAAGTTATAACATCTTTAAGAAAAATACATTTAATTATCGGCGGTCTTATCGCTAAAAGCGTACTTTAGAAGCAACCGTTTCCATTGGGTGGGTCATTTTTTTTTAATTATCTACTGCTATCTGTTTTCAGTTATATCAAGATGTTAAGGATAAGGTGCTTGTTGGGTCTACATACGACTAAATATGATATGATACACGTTAAGACTGAAATGTTTCTAAAAATAATAAAGAAATTATAATTCGGTATTCATGCTTGTGTGTTAAGTTTAAATTATTTGCAATAATTGTAGACTTAAATCTGTAATACTTACTAATATAATAAACGCGAAGCGATAGTTTCACGCAAAAACTACTAAACGGTATTAGCTGATTTTTGAATTTTTCACCGGAATAAGTTAAACGCTGGATTAACATAAAATATAGACTACTAATCATCACGCTCTGACCCTTTTTTTTTTCTTTTTCTTACGGACATTATGAAGTTAGCCCTGATGTTTTGCTACTTTACCGGGCATAAAGGCGAGCAGAGTTCCAGCCCAGATAAATGGTTTAAACACTACAAACTAAGCAACCTGCGCAAGAGGGCGTCCCCTGTGGGACTTGGACCTCGGCTCAGGGCGGTCGCTGACGGGGAGATTGAGGGATTATGGCTTTTAGTTTCTTTAGGGGAGTTTTGTGCAACTGTCGCTCTACTTTACAGTTCGCGGGCCTCTCGGACTTCGGGTCTACGAGGGCATCGGAAGGTTCTTAGCAAACTAAGGGTCGGGAGGGCGAGTCGCTCTGACCCACTGGAGCAGAGTAACGTGGGTAATAGCGCGGGGTGCAGCTAGTTTGCAATATTTGTAGATTTAAATCTGTAATAAATTATAAAATAATACTTAATTTTAATTTACAATCCGAAGTGTTGGATAAGTTAGTAGTGGTTATTTATTTTTTCAAACACATATTTGTTTCTATATTGGAAAATAGTTAGCCATGAGGCTTTTGCTACTTCACCGGGCAAAAAGCGTCGAGCTTAACATTGTCATGTAATGGGTCAATGGTGCCTATGCATTCTGAGAACCTTGCCAAGCAGCATTTCTTTTAGTTGTAAATACTATGGCTCTGGAGGAATATTGGCCTCCGCTTTTTTATTAGGGTTCCGTACCCGAAGGGTAAAAACGGGAACCTGTTACTAGTCTAGTCTGTCTGACTGTCACCAGGGCCCCGAGTCTACTATCATAATGGCGTGTCCATGATCTGTCAATAACAATTCAATGGTCGGTTTTTTCCCATTTGGTAATCTACTAATCCAAATGACGTCATAATGGTGTCACTATGACGCCACGATGACATTTGCGTAGTTGAATATAATAACAAATGATACATTAATAAGTTTTGAAATCGCCTAAATAAACATAACAATCTCCCTAACCATCTCCCCTGCTACTTCTGTTGACGGCCTTTTTCTGCGGTAGCAACACCGACTGCCATTCCAGCGCCGACACCATAGTGAGATTAGTAGATTACGGTTTTTGGCATAATAATATCATGATGGCACTACGGTGGCACAATGCTTAAAAAAAAGCAGACTCGGCCCCCAGGCTGTATCTCAAGAACCGCGGTAGCTAGACAGTTGAAATTTTCAGAGATGATGTATTTTTATTGCTGCTATACCAACAAATACTAAAAATAAAATAAAATAAATATTTAAGGGGTGCTCCCATACAACAAACTTTTTTTTGACAGGCAATGACAGGCAGCAGACTCTTGATGGAATGGTACGGAACCCTTCGTGAGCGAGGCTGGTGATTTTTAAGATACAAAGACTTTTTATAAAATTATCAGACGAAGTTATTTTAATTTCGACAGAATTACTTACTAATAACTAACTACTAATTAAAAATCTTTGTGTAAATTCTAAGATTTATTTCCGGGTCTGGATGGTTGAGGGACTACCCTACGTGCCTCGGAAAGCACGTTAAGCCGTTGGTCCCGATTGTTATAACATATAACAATGGCTACACATAACAATCGTATACCGACGGAACGGGCAGCAGCGTTTCCCTGTGCGTTACTACATAATACTGCGGTCACCATCCCGCCTGCCAAGCGTGGTGACTATGGCAAAAACCCTCCTTCGGGAGGAGGAACATGTTCAGCAGTGGACGTTATACCGGCTGATGATGATGATGATGATGAAGCATACATACGTACAGACAGACAGCGGATAGGGACTTTGTTTTATACTTTGTATTGATTTAATTAGGCTGGAGCTCTACTCACCTTTCTGCCCGGTGAAGTAGCAATATCCTCGAGGCTGACTATGTAAAATCTGTCCGTAAGAAATAGATATAAATTAAAGACATGGCTGTAACTTTTTTTTTCAGGCGCACATTTGTATTTAGCCATGAGGCTTTTGCTACTTCACTGGGCATAAAGGCGAGCAAATCTCCAGCCTAGATAAATGATTTAAACACTACAAACTAAGCAACCTGCGCAAGTGGGCGTCCCCTGTGGAACTTGGACATCGGCTTAGGGCGGTCGCTGGCGATGAGATTGAGGGATTTTGACTTTTTGTATTTTAGGGCAGTTTTGTGCAACTGTGACTTTTAGAAACAAAAACTGCGTGAGTTTTAAGTGAGATCACTTCATAAAAATCTCACCTTTAACAATGAACTATAGTAGCAAAATAACCTTAATTATGTCACGTTAGAGTGCGTCTTTTGAACTACAAGTTATATAATACTAGTCTTATTGGAATTAATACTTTTAAATGAGAAAACTATTTGCCATCAATGGTATTATTCTGAAAGAATACATAATAATGTTCAGACTGAATTGTAATTAAAGAAATCATCATCATCATGATCATCAGCCCGTACAACGTCCACTGCTAAACATGGGCCTCCTCCCGGGGAGGGTATTTGCCATAGTCACCACGCTTGGCAGACGGGTTGGTGACCGCAGTATTATGTTGTAACACACAAGGAAACGCTGCTGCCCGTACCTTGGTAAACGATTATTATAGAAATATAGATGATGTTATAACAATCGGGACCAACGGCGTAACGTGCTTTCCGAGGCACGGAGGGTAGTCCCTCAACCAACCAGACCCGGAAAGAAATCTTAGAATTTACACAAAAATTTCTTGCCCGGCGTGGGGATCGAACTCACGACCTCCGAGATTTAAAGCGAGCCAAATACCGCCACGCTACGGAGGTATTTTTCTAATAGTACTTTGTTATCTACAATCTGTCAGCTATTCTAGAGTAATTTATTACTCACTTATATAGCTTTGCATAGAATCAAGGTAATGAATTTAACGTATTATTCAGTCTCCGTGGCGTAGCGGTAAAAAGTTCGCTTTAAATCTCACAGGTCGCGTATTCGATCTTCACACCGGACATTAAATAGTTGTCTAAAATCTAAGATTTCTTACCGGGTCTAGTTGTTTGAGCCCTATGTGTCTTGCAAAGCACATTAATCCTCAATGTTAAACCTCAGTGCTTCCGTGTGTGTGTTGTTACTCATTACTGCGATCACCAATCCACCAGCCAAGCGTGGTGTCTATGGCATAAACTCTCTCCCAGGAGAAGGCCTATGTTCAGCAGTGGACTTCATACGGATTGACTAGGTTGAATAACAAAAATTGATACATACCTACACAATTACTTTAAAAGAACAGCGTTTTCATTTGTGCGTTATTACATATTGCTGTGGTCGCCATTCTGCCGGCCAAGCGTGGTGACTATAACAAAGATCTTTCTTCGGCAAGAGGCCCTTATTCAGCAGTGCAAATTGGGTGCATACCATTTGACATAATAACAAAAGTTCTAACGATCACATGACCTAATTTCATTTAATATAATTTTTTTTAGTAGGTATTACGATGAAATGATATAATCAATTATTGATATAATTTCAGTTTACTTAATTAATATTCTCTATCGGATGTTTTTCAATGGTTAGTGATAATATATTATCTGTTATTATGGCATATATTACCGGGTGTGTAAATTATATGGACTGACACATAACAACACTTGCAACATACCTACACAATAACTATACCTACTGCTAAGATTATGAAAACTACTTTAAAGAAATATCTTGGCATGAGATTGCTCTTTATAGGAGCTGGTTATAGGCCATAAAACATCACGCTGCAATCCATACAAGTGTAGCAGAGGCCATTAGTGTCAACATTCAATTTACTGCGGATAAAATTGCGAAGAAATCTCACCTAAGAAATATTACCTTTTGCAAACATTTTAGGAAATTTTTCACGACATAGGACATACCTTAATTAATAATAATAATAAAGCCATTTTACTCCATATCTACACTTTTGTTTACCATAACAGTTTATGTTAGTAAGTACTTATAATTAATGTAAGTATATGTAAGTTATGGACCCCTGTTTGGGTAAAGGCCTCCCCCATCCTTTTCCATAACTCTCTGTAATTGCCTGACTTTATCCAGTTGTGTCCTGCGACGTGTGTTATGTCATCAGCCCACCATCTTAATTGTCGGTCAACATTCCTCTTCCCCTTTGGTCCTTTTCATCGTGTAGCTTCAATGGTCCATCTTCTGTCTGTGTATCGTGAAATATGTCCGGCCCATCACCACTTTAGTAAGAGTGCGTGTCTGAGAGCATCGGTGAGTTGAGTTTTTTGACGAATTATTTCGTTTTATTTTATGTATTTTTCAAATTTTCAACATTAACCTTAATTAATACTGGAACATTATTGTAAAATGTGGACGGATTGCATGTCCCCCGTGACGCCGGATTTTCCTAGCTCAATTAATCATCGAATATTCTTATCAATCCATGTATCAAGTTCATTATTTCATGTTAATAGAAAAGCATTGTACCTTTTTGGTTGCCAATAAAACATTTTTATTATAATTATAATTATGTCCCTTAGTACAACAACCTCCGTAGCGTGGCGGTATTTGGCTCGCTTTAAATCTCGGAGGTCATGTGTTCGATCCCCACACCGGACGGAAAATCTTTGTGTAAATTCTAAGATTTATTTCCGGGTCTGGTTGGTTGAGGGACTACCCTCCGTGCCTCGGAAAGCACGTTAAGCCGTCGGTCCCGATTGTTCTAACATAATCTATAATAATCGTATATCAAGTAGCGGGCAGCAGCGTTTCCTTGTGTGTTGCAACATAATACTGTGGTCACCAACCCGCCTGCCAAACGTGGTGACTATGGCAACTACCCTCTCTCGGGAGGAGGCCCATGTTCAGCAGTGACGTTATACGAGCTGATGATAATGATGATGATGATGATTTCCCTTATTCACCTCTTACGACACCCATGAGAAGATATAAGTTGGTCTAGTCTAAGCCAAAACCACACAGCAATAGTACGTGTACAATCTTCTCATCTACTTCATGTCATATCAGCCGGTCGTCCACTGCTGAACATAGGCATGCTCCATCGATTTCCAGCGGAAACGATTGCTAGCGGCATCCACTGACTCCCTGCGACCTTTATGAGGTCTTCGGTCCATCGTGCAGGTGTCTGCAATTTATAAACCTTGAGACTTTGAATACACGCTACTCTACCTAATCAGGCCTCTACTACTAGATTAGACTGAGTAAATTTTACGGTTCAGAAATCGTCATCAGCCCGTTGTAGTCCACTGCTGAACATATGCCTGGTGAAGTAGCAAAAGACTGGTGGCTACCTACGTAAGTCCATCCGAAAAAAAAACTGCTGAACATAGGCCTCCCCCATCGATTTCCATCGGGAACGATCGCTAGCGGCCTGCAACCACTGACTCCGTGCAATCTTTATGAGGTCGTCGGTCCATCTCCACTCGAGAACCTGCCTGCTCCGTTAGCCGTTAGTTCTTCGAGTATATACTTAATTATCTTTTAAATCAACACAGAACATTGCCTCATCGCATTTACTAGAAGATAAATCTAATTTCATACATAAAACGTCTACAGTACTCCTGAAATCCATCTTTAAAACTACGTACCGTATATTGAATATTGCTGTAAGCTTGCCCCCTAATTTCCCAATGGAGGCTTCCGATTTGTTCCGTTTCTGTCAGATCAGTCAATATTTATGGAATAGATTTTGTATTCGTATGAATTAATATTGTTACAAGGCTTTGTATGTGGAAGTTTTTTGTTACTTGGTTTTAGTACGATTGTGTATACTTACTCGAAAATGGTACGGAAGCCTTCGTACGCGCGTCCGACTCCTACTTGACCGGTTTTTTTTATACTTATGCTGACAAGTTATGGCTGGACACATTTTTTCATATGAGATTTTTCATATCTTTCAAAATTGAGATTAATAAAATTTATAAGTTAAATTTTTCCATAAAGTGCTCAAAAACATTAAAAAAATGAGAGCTACCTCGTATAAAAAATGTGTTCCGCATTGATATAAAAAAAAACACTCTAACCTTAATTAGACTAATTAAAACTATAAACTGAGTAACCTGTGCATGAACTGGCATGAAGGCATTCCCTGTTCCCTGTTTGCTAGCGGAATAATAGCTGGCTGATGATTTTAAGATACAAAGACTTTTTATAAAATTATCAAACGAAGTAAGTAGGTGTAATTTGAATTTCGACAGAATGACCATCCGATAGAAAATCGGTCTAGTACACTTCTACTAATGTAAGAGATGTTTCTAGAAACCAGTTTAAATGATAATCATGCAAAGTAATCATGCCAGATATCAATCATGAAAAAAGCTTATTAAAACATTTTTGATTACTCGTATTGTTAAACCACCGAACTAATCAGGGTTGTATAGACAGAAGGATCACTGATATAAATAAAACAACAACTGTTTAGTCTGAAGCTGGTATATTTAAATTTTAAAATAGTCGCCACCCTATACTTTTTTCGTGAAAAAACCATATCGCGATGTAGTATTTCTAGTCAACGACATCTATCGGTAGCGACGTGAACTATTTTATTATAACAATATGTTTTGATCATGAACACGTATGTCAATGAGAAATTTTCTTTGGATTGAGATGCTGTACAACAATTCCCTTTTTTACTACCACTAGTTCTGGATGTGACAACTCTTCTAGGAATTGACAAGAAACTTAAAGAAACTGTATTAATGTTTAATAATATTAATTGTATTGTGTTTTTTCTAGTGGAAAACCCTCGAATAAACAATGCAGTTCAAAAAAATATATAAAGAAAAATATCAACGGTTCCCTTAATTAGACATAAAAGTTTATTGCTATTTATTCTCTCATTTTTATAAATTATTATCCGAATTGGGTAAACAAATTAACTTTGAAGTAGGTAATATTAGACTCAAGCATCGAGTGATGTCATTAAGAACTATATATAAAGGCATCTGGTTGAATTCACCACGGGCCTCATGTAATTTGCAGTGCAACTACCGAAGTTGGCGAATACTTGATATAACTTTGTGCACGTCTTGTAATCGTATGTATACTAATAGCTACGTACTGCTTTGTTACACGCGTTGCATGCATCAATGCACCTATTTATATGCCGTTAGAAAACAAATGTACATGAACACATTAGTTTACATAAACAACTCGCTGAAAGATTGCTTTGGAAACTGTTGTACTTGTTACTATGAAATTCTTAATTAAACACAGAATATAAAATACTAGCGACCCGCCCCGGCTCCGCACCTTCCTCTTGAATCCTTCTATCTCTTAAAAAACTGCATCAAAATCCGTTGCGTAGTTTTAAAGATTTAAGCATACATAGGGACATAGGGATATAGGGACTGAGAAAGCGACTTTGTTTTATACTATGTAGTGACAGTGCAAGCTCAAACAACTCGCTGAAAGATTGCATTGGAAATTGTTGTAATTGTTACTGTGTAATTCTAAATTATACACAGAATATAAAATATAGTGCAAGTTTGGAGTAAAAAAAAAAATGTGTTGTTGTTTTAAATGTTTACTTATTTAAAAAGAAATATATACCTAGAGGAAAGACTTGATTGTTTGCATTGAATAGGCTCCAAAACTACTGAACCGACTTCAAAAATTCTTTCACTATTACAAATCTACGATATCCAGCATATGGAGGTATGAATGAAACCGTGACTATTAACCACGCTGCTAACATCGTGTCCGGTTTTTTTTAAACAATGATTTAGGCAATTAACACACGCTGCCACGCACCACGCTGCGTCTTGTGTGTCGGTTGACGCACCTACGCGCGTACTAGCTTAATAATGTAGTGTGAATGGAAGTGCAGCTCCGCATAATCACGCGGGTTTTTACGCACACACGCGCGTAGTTGCGTTTTGTGTATTCACGGTGGCTTTGGCTGTGTTGCATGATTTTTCGCTTGTTGGAGCGTGATCTGTATAAACGCAAGTGGATGCATTTTCTGTGTGTACTGTGCGTTTTTTCTATACAAACAGAGATACTTACAAACAACGTTAGAACACGCATTCACACGCTACGCTGCGTGTTAATCGCATTATAACGCGTCGCTACCGCCACCGCTCTGCAGGACGCAAAGTTAGTATATAGTTAGTAGTATAGTGGTCGCGGCTTAACCACACTTCTATGGTAAATTTATCTGGTCTGTACTTTACCGAATGATGCTTCGAAACTTTCTTAAATAGTTTAAAAATAAAATTAGTAGTAGGTATAAGTTAAAATACGCCACACGTATTATGGGTTTTTGTGCCCTATCCCCGTTCTTGACCCCCCTCCATGTGATATCAGATATTTAACAATATCGAATCTTAAAATTACAGACCAAGTATTACAATTTAAAACGTATATTCATACAGATAGTTGAAAGGTACTTTATACGTATTAGATAGGTTTTGAAATGTGATGTCACTGAATTTTAGACTTTTCCCACTTCTTGTCACACTTTGTCGACTCCCTCCTCCCCTAAATGTGTGGCAGGCATGTATGTACCGGTGGGGTAGACATGGGCAAAGGAACGGAGGAGGGCATAAATAGGCGTAAGCACGGGAGTAAAGCCATGGAGATGAAAGTATGGTTGTCGGCATGCGAGTGTAATTCATCACCCGTACGCGAGACAAACCACATTTAGGTCTCTAAGAGGCACTACCTCTGGTTGGTTGAGGGGCTACCCCTCAACCAACCAGAACTCGAAAGAAATCTTAGAATTTACACAAACATTTATTGGCTGGCGTGGGCATCAAACCTACAACCTGTAAGACTTAAAGCGATAATTTTACTGACACGCCACAAAGGTTAAAACAATGAAATTTCATACTTCAAAGTTTTTGTCACACAAAGTTTATAATGTGAAACCATCTATCAGCGTTAGTTGTAATTATGAATATTAGCGGCGAAATTTCTTATGAGCTCTAATTACTCAGAATAGGGTCTAGTTTACTTTGTAGAATTGTTCGCACAATTAAAGCTACAAGACAATGCTATTTGGCAAATTATTAAGAGTTTACTCGTTACCTTTTAGTATACGGTTTTTCATAATCCTAATCAGCCCGTACAACGTCCACTGCTGAACATGGCCCTCCAGCCAAGGGAGGGTTTTGCCATAGCCACCACGCCTGGTAGGCGGGCTGGTGACCGCAGTTATATGTTAAGCATATACATTATAGACAGGCAAACGCTGCATCCCATTGATAGGTATAAGATTGTTGCAAATGATGTTATGATAATCGGGACTAACGATTTTACATACTTTCCAAGGCACGGAGGGCAATCCCTCAACTATATTGACCCGAAAATAAATATTGGTTTTTATACACAGTTGTCAGGAGCGGGTATCATACCCATGACCTACGAAAAGCAAGGCTCGCTAAGACACTGAAGGTCGGTATATCGTACCTACTGTTGCTTTAACATGTGTCGCATCGGTATTTGTTTGCCGCAACCATGAGACGGGAGTCGATCATCATCATCAGCCCGTACAACGTGCTGAACATGGGCCTACTCCCGAGGGAGGCTTTTGCCATAGTCACCACGCTTGGCAGGCGGGTTAGTGACCGCACTAACCCGCCTGCCAAGAAAACGCTACTGCCCTTTTCCCTGGTATACGATTGTTATAAATTATGTTATAACAATCGGGACCAACGGCCGAGGCACGGAGGGTAGTCCCTCAACCAAATAGACCCGGAAAGAAATCATAGAATTTACACAAAGATTTCCTGTCCGGTGTGGGGATCGAATCCACGACCTCCGAGAGTCTAAGCGAGACTTATGCTGCTACGCTACGGAGATTGTCACGGGAGTCGATAACACTCGGCAAAGAGAAGGCCTACGCGAAGGGTAATGGGGGGGGGGTTGCTATTTCTATTACTAACCCTAACATAGGCTGATTATAATGATATTATAATCTGCAACTATAAATAAATGTTTCTTAAGGTTTTATACAAATAAAAGTCATTATTACAATAATTGGCCCCAATATACCGCCAATTACTCTATAAGTTTATGGTCTGCGTGTGTGGATAATTATATGTTGTAGGCCAAGTAGCTATATATGTAACAAGGCTATAGCTTTAAGGCATTATTAGGCTTCAGAAATATGGTGTTAAGTGTATTTGATTAATATAAAATAAGGCTAAAGTGATTATGAAGGCTGCCTAATGTTTGTTTATTTGCCATCATTACTTGTGAAGGAAAACTTGTGCCGGCAAAGAACAAGAAAAGGCACAATTTGAAGCGGCCGTAGCCCAATGGCTAGGGTATTGGACTTGTGATCCCCACCCATTGCATTACCGACGTGAACCCACTCGTAACACAAGCCTTTTAGCTTAGCACGGGGGATGAAAAAGAATACTAGTAGATTGCAAAACTCTGCTAGTAATCTTTTTAAAAAGAAAAGGAAATTAAAATGGTCTATGGCTATTTTAATTCCAATTACAAACTTTTTAAAAAGTAAGTAGATGACGTCAAAACTACCTTTTTTGTTTATGGCCGAAACTAAACGAAGTTTAAAAAGAAGTTGATTTTACTTGCGATTCTATCAAAAACTATTTATAAGGACATTCCACCTACTTGCCTGTAGATACCCTTTATATATTATTAAATACGAAGATAGTTATTAGATACGAAGGTCGCTGACATAGCTCAACGGATTAAGAAGCTGAAGTGGCAATGGGCAGGACACATAGCTCGAAGAACTGATGGAGCAGAAAGGTTCTCGAGTGGAGACCACGAAAAGCGAAGCTTGGGACGTCATAAAGGTCGCAGGGAGTCAGTGGATGCAGGCCGCCAGCAATTGTTCCCGCTGGAAATCGATGGGGGAGGCCTATGTTCAGCAGTGGACGACAACAGGCCGATGATATGTAATCAAAAACGAATCTCTGAAATCAAATGAAGCTATGTAATAAATTCAGAAGTCGGAAAAAAAATTGAATGTAGCCCTAGGTGTTTTAACAGGTAGCCTTCTTGAGCCACTTACATTCAACCTCGACTCTATCCGGCCTAATAGTCCACCAAGCTCCACATTCAAATTCTTCTTCTCTTTTTTGTGCCTTTCATTTGCTCGGACATATGTAGTTAGCAACGAGGCTTCTGCTACTTCACCGAACATATTAGCGAGCAGGCTTTGAGCCTAAATAAATGATTTAAAAACTACAAACTAAGCAACCTGCGCAAGACGGCGCCCCCTGGACGTCGTTGGACGTCGGCTTAATGAGGGGATTGCGGGATGACGACTTCAGATTTTTAAGGGAGTTTAATGCAACTGGCCCTTTACTTTACAGTTCGTGGACCTATCGGACTTCGGGTCTACTGGGACATCGGATAGTTCTTTGTAAAATAAATATCGGGATCAGATTTTGTGCCATTTGAGAACCTTTTTGTAAGGTTTTGAATACTTTACGGAGAAGTTTACCATTACTATGTTTCAAAATTGAGATTCCTAAAATTCGACCACCGGCAGGACTCGAACCTGCATCTTAGGTAAAGCCCCTAATGCCTTAACCCCTAATCCCACTTCAAGACGTAATATAAAAGAGATTGATAAATTTCGATGTTCGGTAGGGGTCCACCGTAGCCTAATTGGTTAAGGCTTAACCTAATATGCAGGTTCGAGTCCTGCCGGTGGTCGAATTTTATTCATCTCAATTTTGAAACATTTGAGAACCTACCCGATTTTTTCAGGTTGTTGGTTCATCAAGCTATGTAGTTGGCTCACTGCCCAATCTTAAATAGCATTACCTATTAGATTTGATAAAATGCCACCGGTGCTAACGGAGTCAGTATTTTAGTCACACAAAGTTTAATATAAAAATGCCAAAGCAATATCTTGGCTCAAATCCCACTCAATTGAAGTACACTAGGCGTAGTACATTGTGTGCCAACAATACAAACTTTTCAAAAGCGACAAATATTGAATTTATAATAGGAATGACAAAGATTCCCTAATTTAATATTCCGTTGAGCTTTACTATTTGATTCTGCATTTTGATTTGATATCAAAGGTAAAAGGGAAGATTCTGACGTAGGTACATTTTGGCATGAAAGTACCGAATTAGGTATACTTATTATATGCCTGATGACAACCTCCGTATCGTAGCGGTATTTGGCCCGCTTTAAATCTCGGAGATCGTGGGTCCGGACAAGAAATCTTTCTATAAATTCTAAGATACCCTCCGTGCCTCGAAAAGCACGTTAAGCCATTGGTACCAATTGTTATAACATCATCTATAATAATCGTATATCAAGGAACGGGCGTGGGTGTAATCCTTACTAATATTATAAACGCGAAAGTTTGTAAGTATGGATGGATGGATGGATGTTTGTTATTCTTTCACGCAAAAACTGCTTAATGGATTTGGCTGAAACTTTGCACGGGGGTGGTTAATAAGCTCGATTAACATATAGGCTACAAAAAATCTAGCTCCGACCGACATGAGCAGAGTATCGCGGCTAAAACCGCGGGGCTCAGCTAGAATATTATAATTAAATTCACCTGCGTAGCACCCATTTCTGTGGAAAATTAATAATTTTACAACTTTATTTTAATTTATTTAAAAAATAGTACTTTATCTTGCCCTTTTCTTATTTTATTAGGGGTCGGACCTACTTGGACCAGCGCCACGACGCTCTATCATGGGTTGTCAATGGTTCGATGTGTTGTGTTTTAAGTGTCTTTCGACAGGTGGTCCACCAAGGAACTGATGTTCTACCTCTCGATCGTAGTTCAGTTCAGTTCATCTTCGTGTTTAATTTAAATATGTGAAGGTTTGAAAAATAAAAATATATAAAGGAGCAGCTAACGACCGAAATGAAATCACGATAGCTGTTACGCGCCAGTAGCCAGTAGTAAATTTTAGCTACAATTTCTGCTTGAAAATATATAAACATTTTATTTCGAGTTGCGATTGATCGCTCATTAGCTATTAAATAATCGACATTTCCTTTGTTTTGCAATAATACTGCCGTTCAATAGTTATTGCCTTATCTATACTAATATATAAAACTGAAGAGTTTATTTGCTCTAACGGGCTATCTCAGGGAATACTGGTCAGATTTGAATGAAATTTCAGTGTTCGGTAGTCCATTTATTGAGAAAGGCTATATTATATCATGAAGTTCCTACGGGAACAGGAGACACGCGGGTGAAACCACGCGTGAGAAATTAGTTGAGTACTTAATAATCATTTAAAGTCTATATCCAAACTCAAATTTAAGTGGGATAAAAAGCATGTTCTTGTAATAGAACTGCACCAAATAGTTTTATTGTTCAAATTACATAGTTTATTCCTGAGGTACTAGTGGTAATCGACATAGTGATACAATGTAATGATATGCCTATAAGTTATAAATAAACTAGTACCTATTATTAAATATAATTCAATGATTCACGGATCTATATTTACTGCAAAACAACACAAGCTTATTAACACCGGTTCGTATGGCATTGGTAAATATATTTCAATCAAAGCCGTGGTTTTCTTGAATATCAATGAAATTAGAAAAATAATATATTATCTGTAAATCAATTACAATCACTGTGCAGTATGCCATAGCGGTTTAAGTCAAGGGTGCCCACGTCCGACAATCGGTAACCGACTTTCTGTAGGAGGAAAATAGAACGCACAAATACTGATTGCAATAGTACCTATAATGCACATGTCCTACTAAAAGACGGTCAGAAATAAAATCGGTGCATCCCGACCGATCCGATTGTCTGTGAAAAATGCACTGAATTGCCAGGGCACTTGTTACAAAATCGGTCATTAGGATCGTAGAAAATCTGTCCGATTATCGGCCCTACAAAAAGATGTCGTGCACGCTGAATGTCGTAGAGTCGATTGTCGGTCCGGACCAAAATCTTTGTGTGAAACCAAATATTTATTCCTGGGTTTGCAATATTCACCCGCATAGATCTTGCTCCCGTGGGAATCTCGTCTTAAAATATAACGTATCTATCTAATAGTGAAAGAGGTTTGTGGTTTTCTAAATCATATAATTATGTATCGGACTTCCAAACTCAGAAACTTTACTTCATTATTATTTCGTAAATATCGATAATGTGGTCAAGTTATTAACAAAAAGGTGGCATAGCGACAAAAAAAAACGTAAACCAATTACAGGTCCTTGTAAATAGTCAAACATTAATTAATTATATTTGATATTTATTTATATCTATAAAATAATTATTTATAATTCTTCTTCTTCTTGGGCTCGGCGCAACACGTATGTTTCTTCCATTCTGTCCTGTCACCCATCACACTATCGCTAACTCATTTTTCTTTCAATCCATCCATTCAATCCATCCATCTTTTCTTTGTCCTTCCTCTCCCTCTCCATCCATCTAAATGTATACTTAAAACTCTTTTAGTAACATGCGTTTCATCCCTCCTCTTCACATTTTAATAATATTATTATTATTTTTTTATCTTGTTCTTGGCGACACGAAATGCTTGTTCTGTCTATATTATGCCAAAACAATTGTCATTATTTGGGTGGACCATGACGGACGCGCTTTAATGCGCGATTGGTGGAAAGTCTATTATGCATCCATTGTTTTTCGTGTCAATGTCTAATTATGTGACAAATTTCGTTAAGATTGCATGACTCGTAAGATGCAATGATAGAACAAACTAACATAAAAACAATTTATAGCATTTGCTTATTTATGTTTCCCACGCTCGTTATTCAAAGTCGATCAACACAAGATTATATTAAATTGTTCGTTAAATTACATAATTGATTTTAAGTGCTGACATGGATATTATTAGTCATTGAATTTATTACTTAAGGAATAACAATTGGATCATTATTTTAATATGTATTTTTCTTATCTTAGCTCCATACAGTGTTTAGCCAATTTGTGTTTGGCTAAACATAAGCCTGGAATCGTGCCAATAGCAATCTTAATATTTTGCTTACGGATGTTTGAATCGAATATAAATTATCTTACACCCTTTTTTTTGTTGTCAGGGGTGAAATGCTTTTACGCATTCCCACCGCCACTGCAGCGTATTCGCGCGCTGGCGGTGGAATATGTGGGTCTCGCCCTCTCCATAGCGTGGTATACTAAACTCATACCACGAGGAGAGGACCCTACACCACTAAAACCCCCCGGACACTCCTTTGATCCGTCGTTGGCGGGGGGGCGGGTACGCACGAGGCAATCCGGCCCCCCACGGCACCCGCGGCCAATATGGTGTCACGGGATCTTTTGGGCCTCACTGATTGTAACCCAAAATTATCTTACACCTGCAGACAAAGATGAAGGGCATTTTTAGGGCATCTTTTACTAACTTCCCTAAGTACTCCCGATTCCGTGGGAACTTTATAATTAAAATATACCCTATAGTCTTCCTCAATAATTGAGCTACTTAACACTGAAATATGTTTCAAATCGATCCAGTATTTTAAAGGAAAGGAAGGCCAAAGAAAAGATGGATGGATTGTGTGAACAAGATATGAAAGAAAAAGATGTTAGTGATTGTGTGACAGGACAGAATGGAAGAAAAAAAGGGGTTGCGCCGACTCCAAGTAATATGGGATAAGGGCAGGAAGAAGAAGAAGAAGTTTCTCAGATTAGCCCGTTCAAGCAAACAAACAGACTCTTCTACTTTATATATTGGTGCTAGCCTAATTGCTAAGGGCGTCGGAATTGTGATCTTGTGGTCGCCGGTTCTATCCCCACCCATTTCACTACCGACAAAAAGCGGTAGGTAATGCTTGTGTTACCCACTCGTAACACAAGCATTTTACCTTAGCACGAGGCAAGGGGTTTAAAAGATTACTAGTAGACTGCAAAACTCTGCTAGAAAACTCTTCTTCTGCTCTTTTAAAAAAGTTTAAATTAGCTACACTTACTTTTATGTATGTACTTAACAGATCTCATAAAACCACTAGCATAATTATCTGTATCACTTTGAATTCACATATCATGTTAGTTTCTCGTTAAATAAATATCCAGTTTAAAGTATCTACTAGTTGAGTTGTGAGAACTGCAACCGTCGTCGTTATAAAAGTTCTTTTGACAATTTTTAGTACTAGTCGCTTACGGTGGACCAATTTTTGAACGAAATCCTTTGAACTGTGCTATGTGGAACCTGGGTTTATCCATGCGTTGACACCTGTTGGTGCAAGCGATTCTCGCCCTTATGCAAGTAATCTGACAACCTTACCTATACCAATACTTTTATTCTATATAAGTTTTTTTTTTAATTTGATTGTGACTAGAGGATTTTTGTGTATTATTATTTTTGAGTATTTTTTTTTATTTTTTTTTAATTCGTGGCGTCATTAATGGGGCTAACTAGAATACCAGCAGCGCTACATTCACACATTAGTGTGTGGATGTAGCCTAAAACTGAAGTTGGTACCTATTTATGGTGTGTGCACCATAAATATCTGTATATTAATCTATACTAATATTATATAGAGGAAAGATGTGTATTTGTGTGCGATTTCAAAAATTCTTCACCATTGGAAAGCAACATTCGCTACAGTGTAGCTTTTCAACGGTGAACATTTTTATTCAAATCAGTCCAACAGTTTTGGAGCCTATTCAATACAAACTAACAATTCTTACTATTTATACTAGTCATCATCATCATCAACAGCCCGTTTACGTCCACTACTGAACATGGGCCTCCTCTTAACAGATCTTGGCAAGCCAGGATCGTTGAGGGATTTTGCCATAATCACCACGTTCGGCAGACGGATTGGTGATCGCAGTAATATGTTAACCTTGGGCTAATAGACGCTGCTGCCCATCCATCAGCCATATGTCCCTTAGTCGCCTTTTACGACACCCATGGGTAGACACGGGGTGGTCTATTCTAAGCCGGAAACCACACGGCATTTATACTATTAGTGTCGATGAAATCCTTATTTTGCCCATTTTTGTGATTACGATATTTTACGCGGACAAATAAATGTAGTAGAAAATCTCCATTACTAAATTAAATTCATAATACAATTCTATACAGCTACATATCCAAGGAAATAGATGTTTCTTTCCGGGGCATTAGTCGTATAACTTATCGTGGTCGTTTGTCCATGCCAGGGAGGCTTAAGGCATCGTTCCCTTATGTTCCAGGGGACGATGCAGCAGATTGCTATCGTTGCATTAGAGGATTCCTGCTATGAATCTTATCGCCATGTGAGAATATTACAGTGAATACCCGAAAAGGATTGGAATATGGTCGTATTACTTTTAATGCTTCTCTTCACTTTTGATATATATATTATTATTAGGTATCTATGCTAACATTATAGGCTGAAATGATGATGTGTACAATAAAGAATAAATAAATATATAAAACCGGCCAAGCGCAAGTTGGACTCGTGGGTCGAGTACGAAAGATTCTAAAACATTTCAAGCGTCTACATATTGCCGTTATTAATATTGGCAAAACGATCACAATTATTGTATGAGAGCCCCCCTTAAATATATATTATATTCTGTTTTTAATATGTGGTTACAGAGCAGCATCATATTGTCGTTCAAACCTGTAGTTTGCTTTCCTTTAGGGATAACTTTTCTTTTTATGTTATAAATTATCGAGAAGTATTACAATAAATACATACTTACAGGCTATTGCACAGAGTACGACACAGTTGTTATTAACGAATTACAAACTCAACAGCTGTTAAGGGGTCAATGCTCTTGAACTTGAACTAAGTATAAACATTACAGGTGGATTGTTGCTATAACCTTAACATCATAACTACTTAAACTAACACCATACTAGCTCCCTATAATAGTGAGCCACGTCCCTAAACACACAGGCTCTGCTATTGTCTCTTTTCACTTAACAATAAGTTGAAGTGGAATTGAATGACAGGCAAATCTTGCCTACAGACAAGTAACACTACAATAAACACAACATATTAACACTTCAACCATAAGGATATAGTGGCACCCCCTTGGTGGATTGGTGCATAGTTCTTGAGTGACCTTAGATAGCTAATTGTTATTGTTTGTTTATTAAATAATTAATTGAAATAGCATTAACATACTAGTTAAATTTATCTTAAACTGAGTCACTTAACCTTAAATAACTGTCTAATTATCATTTATTCTACGTAACATTTTAATTACTTTTTTTTTTTTTTCTAAATCTACTTACCTTATTTGTTTTATTTTTCTTTCTTGTCTAGTTATTGCAACTTAGTGCACTTAATCTTTAGCTTTTACTTTTATCAGCATTTTTCCTTACCTTCTACTAGACAGTTTGAGGTACAAAATAAAAAATAAAATGATGATGACCAGAAAGGCAATTGCTGAAGCACGCTATGAGGAGTTGAATGACAAATATTCAACATCTCAAAAGGATTTAAAATGTTCAGAGATTCGCTGTAAGGAGCTGAATAATAAACTTTTAATTGTATTGAAAGATTTAAAGAAATTTAAGGACTTATCGGAGAAGTTGCAAAAGGAACGTGCTGAAAATGAGTTAGAAGCACTATCTATTATTAAAAATAATGCAATCCTGAAGGGTAAGTTATCAGATATTAACTTACAATTGGACAGTGCCATTGCAGACCGGGATGCATTGCAATCATTAGTGTGTACTTTTGATCAGTGTAGGATGGAGTTCGAGACCACTCTTGAACGTAATGTTGAGCTGGAATCTGGGTTAAAAAAGGCACTATACACCATTGAACAGCTGGAGTGCGCCCAGCAGATGTCAAAAGCTGAACATTCGCAATCACTGTTTGATGAGTTGGTAGGCAGCGCTCCTGACTTAGTTTCTCTTCCTCCCATTTCAAATGAGCCGGATGTATTGACAATTGATTTAACCTGTGATGAGTCTCTTATTTCAAATAATCAGGTTGAACAAGCTGGCATGTGTAAAATTTGTAAATTAAAATTAAAAAGTAATAATA
Organism: Nycteola revayana; assembly: GCA_947037095.2. NCBI lineage: Eukaryota > Metazoa > Arthropoda > Insecta > Lepidoptera > Nolidae > Nycteola > Nycteola revayana. The sequence continues at coordinate 19,551,349 of OX344852.2, forward strand.
GGGAATATGAATTTATAATTTGTGACCTTCAGTCAGAGATAATACAGTTGAATGCAACTTTAGATAAACTATCTAAAAAGTATGAGGTTGCTCAAAAAGAAATACAGGAGTACTGTGCAGGTATGGATTGCTTAGTGGCTGACCTTAAGGACAATGAACAAAAACTATTGTCCTTAACAAATTATTACAATCGGAATGGAGTTAACCGAACTCCGGTAAGTTCACAGTCAGCAGTTTCCTATAAATTACCATTAGAAAAATATCAAATTAATAAATTTGATAGTAGTCTCAATAATAGTGCTTCTCAACAAACATTTTTAAATAAATCATTATTACTTAATAATTCTCAAAAATACACTAAAAATAACTCTAAAATAATAATGTTTAGTGATGAACTAGGCAAAAATATGGGTAAATTATTTTTACAAGAATCTGGGAATCTGGTGACTAATTACTGTCTGTATGGTGCCAGTTTTGCACAAATAATGGAAAAAATTATAAAGGGTACCTACCAACCCAACTCATCCTTAATTATTTTAATAGGGAGACTAGGGAAATTAAATAAACATTCTTTTATTAAATATTTTGATTTGCTCAGTAAATTAGATGTAGAAAACATTTGCTTATTTACTTTTCCTTATAGTAAATTGTTGCCCGAGACGGAAAATATTTATAGATATAAGTTAAATAATATGTTACATACAATGACATTGTATAATGACAAATTTAAATTAATAGACATAAATGTATTTAATGATAATCAGTATTATGAGTTGACAGACAATAACTATTGTCTTAGTAATTTTTATAAGAGACAGATAGCAAATTCGCTATCATATTGTTTTTATAAATCAGCCAAAATATTGGCTAACGGCACTGCTTCTATTGAGCAGTTAAATAATAATTTGACATTATGTGATGACACCTTGGAAGTTATTCCAAATTCTTTAAATTAGAGTCTAAGACAAAAGAGTATATCTCTGGCAATGTAAATAGTAACATATTGTTATCTAATGATAATGTAATATCCCCATCAATTGTAACATCTTTTAATTGTAAAAATAATAATTGTATCAACCTGGTGCATCAAAACATACAGGGGATGTTAGGTAAAGAGTTAGAATTGGAACTGTTTTTGAACTGTCACAATATAGATATTTTATGTATTACTGAGTCATGGCTCAAATGCCACCAGGTCATTTTCAGTTCCAATAATCATCAGGTTGCTAGCTCATTCTGCAGAGTTCGTATGATACGAGGTGGCTCCTTAATCATTGTAAAGAAATGTTTAAAATTTAAAGAAAGAACTGACATTGTGAGCCTCTCTGTTGAAAGGGTTTTAGAAATAGCATGTATTGAATTGGAGCAACTGCATGTTTTGAGTGTGTACAGACCTCCATCTGCGCCTTATGAAGCTTCTATTAAAATAATGGAGGATGCCCTGTTCAAATTAGCGAATAGTCATAAAACAATTGTTGTTTGTGGAGACTTTAATATAAATATTTTGGAAAAGAATACATTAACCTGTAACTTCTTAAATTTGTTTAAATCTTTTAATTTGATTAATTTATTTATTGAGCCTACGAGGATTACTGCCTCTAGTGCTACTTGTATAGATAATATATTCACTAACTTAAAACCTTTACATAAATTTGTAATTAATATGTTACAGTCAGACCATTGTGGACAGTTAGTATCTTTTCCCAAGAAAACCAATAAAATCCAAAGTAAAAAAATAAGTTTTGTACCCATTAGTGAAAGCCGTCTAGAGGCATTTCATTTTAACTTGTCATCTAAATTATCAGGTTTGCCAATTAACAATAACCCAAATCAGCTGTATAATTTATTTTTTAACATGGTTATTGCTGAATATAATTCAATATTTACACCCAAAACTAAGTTAATCTGTAAGGGTAAGTTAAGTTTCAGTGAATGGGCAACACCTGGTATTTACAAAAGTCGTAATAAATTATATGAACTGTATTATGAGAAGACTTTTAATAAGAGTACGATTTTTAAGAATAAGGTAACTAGATATTCCAAAGTATTTAAAGAAGCCTGTTCTACTGCCAAATCAATGTATATAAATAATAAAATTAAAAACTCATCTAATAAAATAAAAGAAATATGGAATATTATTAATAATGAAACAGGTAGAGCTATAAATTGTAATAGAGACTTTAATTTAAAAATAAAAAATGATAATATTTCGGCAGATATGGAAGTTGCAACTGAGTTTGAGAATTTCTTCACTAACATACCTCTAATAACAACTAAAACTCTAAATTCATCTTCAATATCTGCTGAGGCGCTATTAAACGAAAGTGTTTCTGCATGCGTTACCGATTTTAGTTTTAATTTAATAGACTATAAAGATGTAGTTAATGCTTTCAATACCATAGAGAAGAAAAAAACTAAAGACCTATGGGGTCATTCTGTGAAATTTGTATCTAATATTATTGAAATAATAGCGCCTTACCTAGCATACATATTTAATAGTTGTGTTGATTCTGGTGTATTTCCTGACTTGATGAAGCATAGTAAGGTTATACCATTATTTAAATCCGGTGATAGCACTGATCCCTCGAATTTCCGACCTGTTTCTATATTGCCCACTCTGAGTAAAATTTTTGAAAAATTAATTCTTAGCCAGTTGCTCAGACATTTTAATAAATTTAACTTATTACACAAAAAACAGTTTGGGTTTACGAGGGGTTGCTCAACCATAGATGCGGGAACTGAATTGTTAAAAACTATATTCGCGGCCTGGGAAGATTCGCAGGAATCCTTAGGTATTTTCTGTGATCTGTCTAAGGCATTTGATTGCGTTCACCATGACACTCTTGTCAGGAAATTACACCGGTATGGCATTAGGAACCGGGCTCTCAATCTTCTGATTTCTTACATGGGCAATAGAATTCAGAAGGTTGATATAAACGGCAAAATATCACCAGGCTCTGTTGTATCCATGGGCGTCCCGCAAGGCTCAATCCTGGGACCGTTTTTGTTTTTGGTGTATATAAACGACTTACCTTACTATGTAGGAAATAATCATGAGATAGTATTGTTTGCTGACGATACATCCTTGACATTTAAAATAAGTAGACAGCTACGCAGCTATGACGAAGTAAACGATGCAATCTCGAAGGTAGTCCATTGGTTTAATGTTAATAATCTACTTTTAAATGAAAACAAAACCAAAGTCATTAAATTTTCTACACCTAATGTGAAACAAATTGATACGAATGTGCAAATAAATGGTATTCGGTTGGAGCCAGTGGAGTCAACTGTCTTTTTGGGAATAACTATTGACTCCAAATTGCAATGGGGCCCACATATTGCGAAACTATCAGGAAAACTTAGCTCTGCGGCCTATGCTGTTAAAACTATGAGACGACTCACTGATTTGGATACTGCTAGAATGGTTTACTTTAGTTATTTTCATAGCGTAATGTCTTATGGAATTCTTCTGTGGGGAAAATGTGCGGACATTGACACCATTTTTGTACTACAGAAACGAGCTGTAAGGTCTATATATAAACTTGGTCCGCGGGTTTCCCTACGGGAGAAATTCAAAGAGACTACTTAATATTCTTACAGTCGCATCACAATATGTCTATGAAAACCTTTTATATGTTCATAAGAATATAGATAGTTTTAAGAAAAAAAGCGACACTCATAATGTTAATACTAGATCTAAGCATAATCTCGTTTTACATGCTACACGTCTCCACAAAATTAGCAATTCTTTTATGGGGCAATGTATACGCTTCTACAACAAACTTCCTAATAATGTAAGAGATCTTTCAACAAACAAGTTTAAACGTTATGTCAAAGATAAATTATGTAAAAAGGCTTATTATAAAATTTCTGATTATGTTAATGACAAAACTGCTTGGGAGTGAGTTGCTCTGAAACAATACTGCTTTATTAATCATTGTAAAATATAATTTATTTAAAAAAAAGGATTCCTCTGAGTTTCTTGCCAGTTCTTCTCAGAGTTGCCACGTCCAGAACTGGTGGTAGTAAAAGAATGGGACGCATCATAAGAACATGATTTAAAATATTTTAAATGTGTCTATATGAATAAAGAATTTTTGACTTTGACTTTGACTTTGACATCAAAAATACATCATCTTTGAAAATGTCACACTTGACACAATTCAAGTAAATGTCGATAGTATCCTGTGTTAGTTCCAGTGGTTAGTTCATAAATCAATGGGTTACTTCGGGATTATGTTCAGTCCTGTTGTTGGGTAAAAATAAAAAAATAAAAAATTATTGAAAATAAAAAAAACTTGTTACTAGAAAAAGTATTTACTAAAAAGGTTTTACTAAAAAGTTGAACGCCATCTTGTATATTCTATTTAGACAAACGCCCAATTATTATTAAAAAGAATAATTTTAAGAATCTGTAATGTCAAAAAAAAATGTTACCTTACAATATTTATTTACTAACTTTCATATTATGTATAGAATTAACTATTTCCAATGGTCATTTACATAGTCACGATAAAAATATACGGAGAAATGGAAAATATATGGTTGGAAAGAGAAGACTGCAGAGAGGAAGAGAAAGAAGAACTCCTATACACGACTATGATTATGATAGGAATCGCATAGAATTTGATGTCGCAAGTTTTATTCAGGGTGATGATGACCTGGCAGATGCAGAACAAGGTCACGGACATGACAATAGAAAACGGTATGCTATGCAATTGAAGATATTTATTTACTATGGAACCTCGTATAGCCAAATAAGTCGAGCAGTACAAAGTTGAACCAACAGCAAAAATCTGCGAAAATGCGTAGAGATTTTCGTACAAACCTTCGCGTTTATAATATTAGTAGGATATTAGTGTAGATGTATATGTAGATAACGGTCTTTCGCAGTAACGTGCATCGCAATTTTGTAGCATTTATCGATATTTTGTGCGTCGAAATTTCGTATTCCACTCAGTTAGATTATGCATTGTTTCATCCAAATTTGCAATTTCTGATGTTCATATTTTCTGATTTAAGAGGTAAACTTTGTGAGTTGATAGATGATACTTCAACTGAGTTCGATACCGCTTATTTTTTCGGATGGAAATACGACCGTAGCCACGAGGCTTTTGTTACTTCATCGGGCAAACAGGCGAGCAGAGCTCCAGACGTAATAAATGGTTTTAAAACTACAAACAAAGCATCCTATGCAAGAGAGCGCCCCTGTGGGGCTTCGACCTCGGATCAGGGCAGTCGCTGGCTGGTTTTAGGGGAGTTTTTGCAACTATTAAACTGTTCTATTGTACAGATCGCGGGCCTCTCAGACTTCGGGTCTAAAGGGAATCGGATGGTTCTTTGAAAACTAAGGGTCAGGAGAGCGAGGAGGGAAGTTGGGAACCTGTACATTTTATGAATATAATTGCAAACTTAATTATAGTAAAAAAGACTGAACTTCATTATTTTGCTAGCATGTACATATGCATGCCATTTAATGGCAAACATCTTTTAAAGCAATTGAGCTTATATCTGTATTTTTACTTACTAGGTACTTTCTATCACTTTGCATCAGCTATCACTGCTCTGTTTCAATTGGTTGCAGGGTGATGTTTTAAAATCTGTGTATTAATACTAATAACTTATTAATCTAGACTATGTTCCGTTATAAATTGCCTCGTTATTAATAATTATTTTTGATTTCAGGAAACGCATTGCCTATGATTATGACTACGGAGCTCTGACAGATTTTGAAAATGGTAATAATAAAAGAGATAAAACCCCCGATTACTTAAACGTTGGCGATAATGCTCCGGAACTGAACCTAAACTCTCCTCTCTTCAAAGATAATGTTAATCCTAAACATATGAATAATCCTTTGAGTAATTTTAATATAGCAGATACTGTGCCTCAAACATCGAAGAACTTCAACGACATTATGATGGATGCGAACCTTGATGATAAAATACATAACAAAGAAAAAAAGTGGTATGTATTTTGTCAATAAAACGTCAATCACGATTTGGTATTTATCTATTTTAAGTACGAAACGACGACTTGTGATCTTGTTGTTCACCGGTTCGATCCCCACCCATTGCACTACTAACGTGAACCCACTTGTAACACACGTATTATAGCTTAACACGAGGTGTTAACAAGAATACTAGTAGACTGCAAAAACTCTGCTTGTAATCTTTAAAAAAGAAAAGATAATTTTTCACAGTCTCTCAGAATTTTACTCTATTTGATCACCATTTGTGAAAATATAAAATGCCGTTGTTCTTAAGTTCTAAATATGAAAGATATGTCTACGAATTTATTCTGTATCCATATTCTTATAGCAATAACGATACCTATCCTTAGTTCATCATCATCATCAGCCCGTATAATGACTGCTGCTGAAAATGGGTCTCCCATGTTCAGTAGTGATCGTTATACGGGCTCTAAAGAGAGGAATTTGCCATAATCACTACGCTTGGCAAGCGGCTTGGTGACGGTAGTATTACGCTGTCACACACAAAGAAACGCTGCTACACAAATCCTGGTAAACCGTAAACCGTACTCCGTGCGAAGCACGCATGGTAATTATTCAATCGTCCAAACTTGAAACGAATCTTAGAATTCACATTAATATTTCTTGTCCGGCGAGATGATGGAACTCACGACCTTCGAGACTTACCGACATCTAAGCAATAGACGTGGTTTAATAGTTACTATTTAATAATAATATATGTTTTACCGTTACAGCGCTTTGAAAACGTTGAGATTCCCGTTTTTTTCCCGTAAAAAGTCAAAAGAAAGCCAACCAGTGGCTAAGAAAGAGAATAAGCGAAAGTTGTTTAACTTCAAATCTTCTAAAAATGATAGAAATCAACAACCAAAAACTAATATCGAAATAAAGAACCAAGATCTTATAAGCCAATTAAAGACAAAGAGATCATACGTTGAGAGGCTCTGCCCAGCTTGTAAGAAAAAGTTTATAGCGAATTTATCACAAACCAAACGACAGCAGAAGCATCCGAAGAAATCTGCCCAAAACACAAGAGAATTTTATGAAAACCTTCCTGATGAACAGTTACAAGAAGATAGTATGATGACCGTAAGAAAAGAAAATAATGAAGATATCGAGTTCAGTAGGAGAAAGAGAGAAAGCGATAGAGAGAGGCAGTTAAAAGAGTTAGAAGAGGTTCAGAGGAGGATTGACAACATAGAGTTGCGTATGCCCGTTTTCCCCAAAGTAACAAAACCAGAATCACAGTCTTGAATTTTGTTGCGTATACATAATTTTAATTTATTTTAATTCGTTTTAGAATAGAAGGTATACATTAATTAAAAGAACCGTTTTATTTCACGTATTATTTCAAGGAGTTGTTGTCATCGGTGTTGTGTTGAAGGCGCAAAATGATCATAGACTATCCCGAATAACTAATTTAAAACTTTTTAGGTTATTTTTTTGGTTTGTATCAAAATATATTACGAATTTATTAATTTATAATTGAAGTATTAGGCTAGGGCATCGGACTTGTGATCTTATGGTCGCCCGTTCGATCGCCACCCATTGCACTACCGACGCGACGTAACACGAGCATTTTAGCTTAGCACAAGAGTGCAAAACTACCAGTATTTTTTTTTTAAGTCGTCGTGTCCATATATAATTTTTATTGAAAGTAGTCCAACTTATTTATCCTGTTCCTTACAGGCAATATGCCAGAAAGGCACTGATAAGATCGTACAGCGACTTTAACATTGATGGTTGCTTTTATTCATTTTCGTACCAGTTAAAATGCGGATTTTGTGTCATAAAATATTGTGTATTTTACATATTATTATCTGATCTAAAACGAAACAATTTGTTCAAAGATTATCTCAAAAATATTACCTGAACCGCTTAGTAAAACTGCTAACGGCGTGAAATTTCACGCTTAAAAATTGCAGCTACACATCATTGTCAGGAAATATGAATTTTCAATACAGGGAATTTTCTACGTTTTACCTATAGTTACAGGCTTTGAGAAAGCACTATGTGAGTATACAAGTAAGTTTTACGTAAATATCTTGTTGGAAAAGGACGGCCAAAAAAAAGAGAGACCCTGCCGCCCTTCCATCAGGTATATAGTTGCCTCTTACGACACCCATGGAAAGACATGGGGTGCTATATATAAGGCCGTAAGCTACATGGCTTAAATGCACTAACTTAAAAACTTTTGGACATGGATGCCTGTGACGCGGGGAGATTTTACATAAAGATAATTCATGAACGCAAAGCCGCAGCAGAAACAGTACGTTTTAAGATTGGCGTTGAACACTAACATTGTCACTGGGTGGAAATCGAACCCAGGACACAATAAACCATTGGTTCACATTTGGCTATGATATTTTACACCTAGTTCATTTCCAGAGCCGGCGTTAGGAGGGGCGCGATGACCCAAGGCACCAAATTTGAGGAGGCGATTGGTGGGGGTGGGATGCTTCCCCCGCCAAACTAGCACGCGTTTCGGATGTAGGGGTAGCTAAACCTTCCTTCGAGCGTGGGGCGAGGTTGCCGATTTGTGTACTTGGTCTTTAGACTCGAGCGTCTCTCGATCAAGCAACGAAAAAAATGTCTACTCGCGCCTACGACCGTTTTCAATGTTTTAACTGCTACAAAAGGCAGAAGATAACATTCTTTATTCACAATGGTTCAGAAAAAAATGAATACTCGATTTTGATTTCCATAAGTGGGCGCCATAATATTCTTGCCCACCCCGGGCACCAGGGTCAGTCCCTCTAACGCCGGAACTGTTCATTGGCTTACTACATATAACTATGCTTTATCTCTATTTTGCGCTTAAATTAAATGTTTTTCTTTCTTTCTCTCAATATAACCGCTTTGTAAATATTGATAATAAAATTCACGTCGGTGTCGTCGTGCGAGATTGGCAGCGATGCTAATATTATTTCCTCTTTTACTTTAAAATAGATTCAAGATATTCCAGTTTTATCGGAAAACGTCTATATTGTACAATATTATGGTTAGTACTTTATCGTTATTGTACCTGCTTTCAGTCAATAGTTATCTTCACAAATATTTTAAAGAGGAAAGATTTGATTGGATGGAGGACTTTCATAGATTTCCACAACGTTAAAAAATATTTCAGTGGATAAGATCAGGAAATTTACATTTTTTTTCTTTTTTAATTTTTACTAGCATAGTTTTTGTTCACTATTAGTATTCTTGCTAACCCCTCGTGCTAATCTAAAATGCTTGTGTAATTTTTACATATTATTAGGTTCCATATTCTTTGCCTATACTCTTTTATATAACTCATTTTAATCGAATTAACTAAGTTACTTAATATATTAGGAAAACGTTTGCTTAACAAATAAAAGCAGTAACTTCATAAGTCGATTGATTGTTTTAATTATTATTTGTTGAAAAGTATTTTGTCTACTTTTGTATTTTCGATATTATTCGTCGTTATAGATTCGCGAAATTCCTGCAACGAAGTTGTAACCATAAAAATGTACATTTAGTGCAAAAAAATACTGCAAAATAAACAGTATGCATAAAACTTCATAGTAAAAATTGGAACTTAATAAATATTAATTCATATAGTTTTCAATGCAAACATTTGTTATCGAAACTCAACAATAAAATATGGGAAAAAATCATAAAATTCAATCAAACAAAATCTACAATAAAAAAGTGTACAAATATGCGGTAAGTAAAATAAATTTAATTTTTCATCGATACTATAAATATATGAAAAAAACTATTGACAATACCGAAATAAACCGCCAATAAAATGCTTTGTTTAAATATTTTTCATATCAGAATTTTATACCTTTTCATTCTATGTATTTTTTTAAGCTCGGTGGATTTTTTATAGGTTCTCGTCGCTTCAGAAGTGGGTTGACGGTGCGTGGAAAATCGAGGATCTCTTTCATAGGAATTTCAAATACGACTTTTGTTTTCTTATTAATTACACCAGGAAGCGTTGCCGCGGTAGGCCCATAAAAAGAAGGCGAGAAGAACTTGACTTTTCCCTGAAAGCTTGGTCCTAAGTGGCTTGTCCTAAGGAAAAATGGAAAGAAAGAAGAAAGGCATTTGCTCTGCAGTGGGACGCAACCACACAGTTTTATTGAAGTCATTAGTTAATTTTTAAAGAGCACAAAATGTCAATTTTGAAAATTAGAGAAAATAGAAAAAGACGATACGAGAAAAAACATTACATTCAATTTAAATTTTAAGTGAATGTAATTTTTTTTCTCATAGTTTTAGATGGCATTAAATACTCAATTTTATTCCGCTACTGTGTAAGAGGTGCTTTTATACTACGCGAGTCCTTCATCTGCTCCCGGCTCGTATGTATGCTCTTTTTTATATTTAGTCTTAAAGATATATATGTATACTTAGTGTATATGCGTATTTTTAACCCATTTTAAACAAATCCTATCCTTGCATCAAAAGTAAAAAACTTTAAATGTTCGCTTTTTCAATAAAACATTTTTCTTCCACTGGTGCCATTGTTCGGGCACTAATGATTTGATAGTATCTAACGACATATGTAACACGAAACGTTTCGATACAATTACATAACAACGGACCAAGTGCGTGTCGAACTCACACAAAGAAGGGTTCGATTCCATATGTCAGGGAAGGGTTATGTACAAGAACAGATTCTTTATCGTTCATTGTGTTCGTATTTTAAAAATAAACATGGCAATTTTTGTTTGCAATGTTCTTTAATGTAAAAATAATTGATATAGGTAGGCTTCTCTTTTATGATTCACTTATAAAGGCTAGAGCAAAAGTGGCGTGACTTCCGCATGACGTTCACTTTGACATCTGCCATCCAGATTGATAGACGTCAAACTCAACTGACAGTTAGAATGTCAATGTCAATGACTCGCCGACATATTCAACATAAGGTATTATGTAAATATTTATTTTTAAAATGAAAATATTTCAAGAGTCTACCTGTTGACATTATTAAGAAAAATATGGCAAAAATACAGTTTTGTTGTATAGAAGGAAATTAATAATATTTATTTTATTCAAGAAAATTTAAACCTAAAATCAAAAATATTCTAATTTAACTTGAAGTCATCAGTAGAGGTTTTATTAGTCATACAAATGCTTTCACAAGTAAACGGTCCATCTGTAAATATTGAAAAAAACAAATATTAGAATTGTTTAGAAAAATCTTGTAATAAAAATATGACACAAACAAAATAATTTATATTACGAGTAAAATTTATGTTAGAAGCATCAGCTACGGTAAATTCATGAAATTGGTATATAATACATTTTATTCGATAGCCTCTGCGGCGTAGGGGTATAATTGTCGATCGTGGGTTCGATCGCCATGCCGGACATGAAATCTAAGAATGTCTAGGATTTATTTTACGGGTCTGGTTGGTTGAGGGAGTTTCCTTTACTTAAGGGCTTCAGAAACACGATAAGCCGTTAGACCACATTGTTTAACTTCATATATAATAATCGTATACAAGGGACAGCCTTTCCCTGTGAATTATAAAATAATACTGCGGCCACCAACCCGCCAGCTTAGCGTGGTAACTATGGCAAAAACCCTCCGTCAGCCCTAGTTCACAGTAGATATTATATGAGGTGATGATAAATATTCAATAAAGACTAAGTTTTTACGAAGTTAGGGTACATCATCATCATCTCAACCGTAGTACGTCCACTGCGGTACACGGTTGGAAGCGGCCTACATCATCGTGATCCTGCAGTCAATACCATATGCAGGTCACATATCCATAAACTACGTTAACAAGAATACTAATAGTGTGCAAAAAACTCTGCTAGTATTCTGTATAAAAAATATCTTATTGATAATTTGTTCATATTTACCAAACGCAAACCACTCAGTTGTTGGTATTCCAGAATCTTGACGTGCCATAGTAATCGCTTCTCTCATCGCCAGAGCTACCACTGAAGACGCACAAATAGCTGGTTCTCCAGTAGCTTTAAGAATATAATGAATAATACTAATTATATTTATGTCACACAATAATTTATTTATGACTTACGAAATCTGAATTCTATGCTTTCGAGAAATGTATAATTAAAACCGCTCAACAAAGCTGTATTGAAATTATTTACTCTTTTAATTGTGTATGTGAGTCAACAGTATTCAGTTCTACCGTTCTTATTTATTAAAAGCTTTGGCACTCAGGACATAACTTAGAAATTCATGAAAACCAGAACAAGGACGGATCTAAAATCTGGAACTAAATTAAATACTTTGAATCTGAATAAAATTACTAAAAGAGTTAATAATTAAGTAAATATTGTGTTACCTTTAGACCCAAGAATGACGTCGTTACTATAAGAGTTATTGTGGAAATATATTCTGAAGTCTTGCGGAATATCTCTGGCTTCAGGCAAGAAATAATCCCAAGCCCTGTTCGTGAGAAGGGCGCCTGTGTCCGCGTCATATGATATTTCTTCGCATGTGAAATAACCCAAACCCATGACGAAGGCGCCTTCTACCTAAAATTGCATAAAATAAAAAAAATATTGCCATTCACATACATTACTTTAAAGACGAATACATGTTAACTTATTTTGTAAGTGACGTGACATTCTGGGATATGGACGTTTTGCAATCTCTGGACATTTTGGGATTTGGACATTATGAACCTAAACGCTTAATGATTACATTTGTATATGAATATGGACAATTTGGGACATGGAAATTCTGCGATATGGACATTTTGGGATATGGAAATTCTGGGAAATGGTCACTTTGGGATATTGACATTCTGGGATATGGACATTTTGGGATATGGACATTCTGGGATATGGTCACTTTAGGATATTGACATTCTGGGATATGGACATTTTGGGATATGGACATTCTGGGATATGGACTTTTTGGGATATGGACATTCTGGGATATGGAAGTTTTGCAACCTCTGGACATTTTGGGATTTGGACATTATGAACCTAAACCTGATTAAGTTGACATAAACGTAACAAGCTGCCAAATCATGATAGAATATGGTATTATCTTAATTGCTTTACTTTCTGTTTATTTAATAAATTGTCGCTAATTCTCACTGAGTAACTTATATTATAGCGCTTCAATATTTTTTAAATATCTGGCATATTTTGTTTTAAATCCAAAATAGAATTATTTAACACTCACCTGTCCTAGATCAATCATAGGGCTAATACTCAAGCCCACATCTTGCAGTAGATCTACTCTTAATATTTCATGTTCTCCAGTTAACACATCAATTTCAACTTCACACAAGGCTGCTGCATAAATATTGTATGTCTGTTCATCCGCAGCAGAAACATATCCGTGAGTTTGCAGGTCAATATTAGCGTTGTAAGCTGCTTAGATCAGTTCTACCCAAGTTGGATTAGTCAATGTTGCTTTTATAGGCTCAAGTCTTGCTAAAAGCTGCTCACAACACCTTTTCAAACCAATAACCAAATTCTGTGTAGTAAGACTTCCACCAGTTGGGGAAGTGTTTGGTGCAACAATCGTATTATTGCCTTTTATTATAATTTTGTCAATAGGAATATTTAAAAGGTAAGCAGCGATTTGAACGGCTTTAGTATTCACTCCTTGTCCCATTTCTACACCAGCATGAGTTATAATTACAGATCCATCCGATTGATATACTGATAAGTTCATGTTCATTGTTTCATAACCTGCGGGTGCCCATCTTACCCAAATAAATCTTAAGCCTCGTTTCTTCCATCTGTTTTCTGTATTGAATAAATCAACGGCTGCTCTTCTAGTCAGATATTCGCCTTCAGTTTTTATTCTTTCCATGACAGCCGTCAACTCATCAGTATAAGTCGACCCTACATTAGCAAGTCGCACAGCTAAGGGGTCAAGACATAACCTGTATGATATTTCTTCCATTATATATTCCATAAAAGTTATAGATTCCAATGTACCTGGAAAAATAAAAATAATTTAAAGAATTGAAAACAGTATGTAGACGTAGTAGACGGAAAAAAGAAAACCGGAGTTTCTTTCTGAGTTTCTTCTCCGGGCCGTCCAATTAGGTAGCTAGAGAAACCTGCAGGTTAGCTAGGCTAGGATCCTCGCCGGACAGACCGAGGACGCGTTTGCCCCCTGTCCCAATCCGATGATCCAGTGCCTGTAGTCCGTGCCAGTGATCACTCCCTCTTTTTAAAAAATATAATTATTGTCACAGTAATATTTCTCATAGCATTAGCGATGCCCTGAGCCATGGTCCTGGCCCATTAAGGGTGCCCTCAGGCATGTGTCGTTTATAAGTAAAAATACTGTTTAAAGACGGGCCTCTTTCTATAGAGCTAAATTATATTAAGATTTTAATTATATAATTAATTATTGTTATTACTATACATATGACGTGATACTAGACTGGCAGACAGACTATTAGCTAATCCGCAATAGATTTTAGTAGCGATATTTTGTATTTAATTATATTAATTATATTTCATTGTGTATAATTGACAAGTACAAGTGTATGTAAATACCTAAGTGCTGAATAAATATCGTTTAATTCGTTTATGAATGTTAAAAGAGTTATTTTGATATACGTTGACATCTGGATATTGTAAAAAAGTGTATTTTTTTTTCAGTTGATATAAAAAACCATAAAACAAAGACCTATCTGTAGCTATACCTATAGCTGCAGCAGGAAAGCTTGGGTAACAAACCTGGAGATCGAACAAATGTATTCTTTGGAGTATCGGTAATAGTATCATATGCTTTGTAGTTAAACTTGGTAACATCATAACAGTTGTAGTATACGTCATAACCAAAAGCTGTGATTGTTTCATTGATTTTATGACCGTTGTCTTCGTATATTGTAGTATCAATTTTTTGAATTACGCCAGTGTTACTAACTTGTACCTGCAAAATGAAGGTTACAAGTCTTATTTATTGAAATATGCATCATTGTAACATGGGCATATTTCAAAGAGCTATTATTGTAAATTTGCACATAAATACAAACCATTGCATGTAAATACAAAATAGCTAATTGATCAAAACTTAAAGAAATAAAAACTAAAATTTTGTCATCGTAGGTACCCTTTTTTTGATGATGAATTGATTAAAGACTTAAGCAGTATCAAGGGAGTGTACGGCCAAGTCGTTGCCAACCGTATAATGCAATTACAATAGTCTAAACATTATATTAATATATTATAATAATATTATTATTTTTACAATATATTTCCTTAAATATAACTTAGAGAAATATTTTTTTCCCAGTATCACAACTATTCTCCATTTAACACAATTCATTAAAAAAAAATCCTAGCAAAAATGCATAGTCGCACTTGGCTATTGTACCATAATACCATATAATATTTTCAAAGCTTTGTTATAGATATTTATTTGTATCTGAGTAACATTACTAAAGAAAAATATTTTAGAAGTTGCCCTACCTCATACTCATTAACACATGCCATTCTTTTTCCCATAGCTTTCATGTTAGTGACCAATGGCTGAATGAATCTACACGGACGATTTAATTTGTGGGCTACAAGACTGCAAGCCACAGCAGTTTGGATGCTCCTTGAAATTTTAACACCATACCCACCGCCGATACGACGAACGTGGACGTCAATCCTGAGATAAAAGTATTTGTAGTTTAGTAACTAGAAGCGTTTCTAAAAGCTACGAATTAATTAAGAATAATATAAAATTTTATAATAGCAATCAAAGCAGATAGTGCTTGAGCGAGAGAGAGACAGAGAAAATTTAATGTAGCGAAAATATTTCTTCGTACTGTTAGTACGATGGAAAAAATTGTTAAATGTTGACTACTTCATTATTTTATGCATTCTGCTTAGTATTAATAGACAAGTAAGAATCGTCTCTAAGAATCAGCAAAACCTTACTTATTTTGATCCATACTCAAAGCCCTCGAAATCATAGTATGAGTCCCATCAATATATTGGGTCGCCGAATAAACTTCTAAGCCCTCTTCACTTGGTTTGGCAATACACACTTGTGTTTCCATTGTAAAAGGATACTGCGATCCTAAAGCGTTACTTCCACTGATAGTCTTGTATACATCAGAGCCAGTGCTGGTAGCATCAGCAGAAACATACAAAGTAATTCTTGTAGTATCATCTTTAGCTATTTTAACATCTGTCACTGGATTTGAAATATTGGTATATTTAACTGTAACATAGTTAGCGGCTCTTTCTGCTTCGTGTTGTGTTTCAGCTACAATAATTCCGATTGGTTGATGGTAATGCACTACGTTCCCTGAACATAAGACTTCTTCATTTGTAGTATAAAAACCACCATCTGCTGGTGTAAAGGAATTTAGTCCTGGTATTTCTTTTGCTGTGTAAAATGCAAGTACTCCTGGCATTCTCTAAAATATAATTTGATTATTCAATAAAGGTAACGATTTAGTTTTAGTAATAAAACAAATTGAATAGATAGCGTGATATTTTCTCTATAACAATTTTTAAATTTTCTCAGAATGGGAGTACATATGGAGTAACGTGGGTTTTATGGACTCTTTGGAGTTGCTTGGATCCCCCACACCAAACGGCAGAAGGAGGAACATCCGGGGGCGTTTTAGTGGATGTGTCCTCTCTGCGGTGCGACTAGCGCACCGCGTTCAACAGAGGGAGAGTCCCACATACCCTTCGCTGGTGCAGGAATCACGCAATAGTGATCCTTGTGCCAGCGAGGGGATACGTAACGCATTTGACCCCGGAAAACAAAAAAACAAAAAAGTGGCGATAATCGTGCAGACCATTTTAAAGTGACCATGTGATTTGTTTTTAATTTGCTAAACTGTTATAGTAACAAGATAAAACAGTAAATTTTTTAATCATTGCAGTAAAAGATAAGTCTCTTACCAAGGCGTCACTAGCGTCAATTTTAAGTATAGTACCAACCGCTACAGTACTTAATACAAATGAACCAAACACTTCGTTGTGGAATGAAGGAGCATCTTCGGTGTACATCGCTTCTCCGGCGCATTGGATCTGTATAAATGGTTTATATGGTTACATATTATAATATCTTAACGTATTTTAACTATTTTCGACATAACTACGGTTGATTCACATATGTTCATAATGCATATTGGTCGAATCAAGTATTGTTTTACTTACTTAATTTTGATTAGACTAAAATTAATGGAACTAACTAACGCACTAACTAACGAAAAATCATAGATTTTTTAAAATATTGGATATTTCAACTTTGTACGAAATAGCTAATGGACGAGTCGCCTACAGATTATTAATACTGCGTGCTGGGTTGATTTCTAAATCTAGCTCTAGGGAAGTAGCGCTGCCGGCCGCTGCCGCGGCAACGCTCGCTTCGCTCATAACCTAACCAATTTTACCCAGTTCAAAATGATGAATCATTCAATCTGCCTGCGACTAGATAATAAAAAAATGGTAGAAACACTTCTGCGGAAGATTATGATTCGTCATTTTGGACTGGGTAAAATTAGTTAGGTGGTGCCGCGGCAGCGGCCGGCGAGCGCTACTTCCCTAGAGATAGAAATCAACCCAGCACGCAGTATTTATAATCTGTAGGCGAGTCGTCCATTAGCTATTTCGTCAATAGTTGAAATATCCAATATCTTAAACAATCATTAGATTAATCGTCCGTTATTTCAATCAACGTAAGGTCAATTAATTGTAGTTGAATAAACCGTAGCTGGATTGTTCTTTATAGATTTCGTTCATTAGTTATAACAAAAATCTGTCAGACGGTCTTTAAGTATTTTAAACAGTTGGTTTTTTGGCCGTAGTTATATCGAAAATAGTTAAAATACGTTTAGATATTATAATATGTAACCGGTTTATATATTTTAGCAATCAGGCAGGTAATGTAACAATTCTTTAACATTTTTTAAAATTTAACTTATTTGTTGTGTATTCATATTTGTGACAGAATATATTTGTATAGTTGCATTAAAATGGTATCTTTATGTTAACTTTAATTACTATTGGTACAGTACACATATGTTTATTGTTATTAAAACTATACCAATTCTTACTAAAAGTATAATAAAAATGAAAATTGAACTGAAGAATGTTCTTCAGATGACACCAGTAAAAATACTACCCATAAAAACTACTCACCTTAGCCTCTATTTTCATAATGGGCTCATTATACGGATACATTGTAGGATCAGTTTTAATAACATGAGTCCCACTTGAAACTGGTCTGACTTCATGCAAGTTGATAGAACCGGATTGATAACGAGTTGCGACCATTGTGGATGGACAAAGTTTTAAGAGGCTCTGCAATAAGTAAAAAAAAAAAAAATCGTATTTAACTCAAATTTTGAGAGAACTTACACAATACCCTCAGGTGTGTGTCACTTAGATATAGTGTGACCACTTGCAACTTTGATGCTTTTTAATTTCTTCTTATAATGATATAACAGAAATAATTGTCACAGGACAGACGGACTATGTAGTCTGTAGATTTGTTATTGCCTACTTCTGTTAGTTACCTAGTCGGATATTTCATAGAGTAAGAATTATCTGTTAATTATAGTTTTTTATTTTTTATTTATTAACTTTGTAATTCTGACAAGTACAAGTGTATGTGAATACCTAAAGTGCTTAATAAAATTCATTATTTCATTATCTATACTAATATTATAAAGAGGAAAACTTTGTTTGTTTGTTTGTTTGTTTGTTTGATTGATTGTTTGGTTGTAATGAATAGGCTCAAAAAGTACTGGACCGATTTCAAAAATTCTTTCGCCATTCGAAAGCCACATTATCCACGAGTAACATAGGTTAAATTTTATTTTGGAAAAAAATAGGGTTCCGTAAGATATTTGAGTTTTTCGGACACAAGGTGTAAAAAATCAACCAGAAAAGTTACTTATTTTGCGTACGCTGCCTAAACTATAAAAGATAGAACCATAAAATGTTTTAATTAATTGTAGATCTTATAAATATCTACAAAAAAGTCCACGACTCACTATACCTATCTATGTCGAGTGAGGCACAACAACCATCTTTTTTTGAATTTTTTTTGGACTACATTTAAACGCGTTTATTTTACTCATGATATTAATCCTTATCAAAATAAATTAGTTCATCATTGAGTACAGTTTATGTAGATAATATTTGGTCCTTGAATGATTAAAATTGGACGTTTGGTTTTAAAAATATGGCGAAATTAAAATATTACGATTTCTGCTAAATTCATGGATACCGTCACTAACATCGCGTACGCAGTGCACTACCCCCAGGAATTTTTAAATTCTCTGAACCCCGCTGGGCTGTCACCTCATGAACTGTCGTTAAAAGTTGGCACGCCGATAATGCTTCTCAGAAATTTAAGCCCCCCTAACATGGCACGAGACTTCTTATAAAGAAGCTAAAAGATAATTTAATAGTAGCGAAGATTATCACCGGCCCTGCAGCTGGTGAATTAGCTCATATACCAAGAATACCCATGATCCCTACTGATTTGCCTATACCCTTCAAAAGGCTCCAATTTCCAGTAAAATTTCTTTCGCACTAACGATAAACAAATCCCAGGGCCAAACATTCAAATTAGTAGGAATTGATTTACGCAAAGAATATTTTACGCATGGGCAACTTTACGTTGCCATATCACGGGTCGGGGCTCCCGACCATCAGTATATTTTGTTACCTGAAAATAATTTAACGTCAAATGTTGTTTATAGAGAAGCTCTACAATAATCGCTTTAGTTATCTATCCTAAAACAACGGGTTGCACTCCGGGACTGCCGGCAGAAGTGAAAACTTAGTATTAATTACATTTAAATATTTTCATCATTAACAACTTTAACATCCACAGAAAGACAATCTGTGCAGCCTGCGGATAATGACTGCGTCGTCGATGTTTGTGTCGGTATCTGTGAATTGACCTGGGAATCATTTTGCTGACCGTGTCTTTCCTGGGTAGGCTTTTTGCAGCGGTAACCGACATCCGCACGGAGCCGCGGGCGACCTTTATCACTACATCACTACATATAATAAAACAAAGTCCCCGGCCGCGTCTGTCTGGCTGTCTGTCTGTTCGCGATAAACTCAAAAACTACTACATGGATTTTCATGCGGTTGTTACCAATCAATAGAACGATTCTTCCGGAAGGTTTACGTATATGATTTGTTTAGTTTATGTGTACATTTGACTAATATATATTGATATTTGTCAGAGGTGTTGGAAAAAATTAAGCCATTTGGGAGCTTTCAACGAAAACGCTGCCTAAACCCTATGAGATATAACAAAACAATGTATGGCGGAAATATTCTTCCCTTTTAGATCTACAAAAAAGTCTACAATAGCATATGTCTATCTTTCAAGGTTAACTTGCTATATCCATTATATATTTTAGAAAAATGATCATTTAATTTTCTAATGCGGTAATTGTAAAGCTAATCAGACGGATTCAGTATTTATCCTTATCATTTTAAATGAGTTAATATTCTTAAGCATTTCATGCAGATTATTTGACACCTACACAATATACTTTAAATGAATAACTTAGAAGTTATCGCAAAATAACAGTGCGTGTTTTCGCAGCGCAGCGAGTGAGGTAGGCCGAATGCGATTATGCGCGCTCGATCCTTAAGATTTATAAGGCCAATTTTTCAATGGATATCTATCCATCATAGTTACAACGAACACAAAACATAAAAAAAATAGGTATTCAAGTATCTACTTGAATACCTATTTATTTAGTGTTTGTTGTATTGTTAGTCCTGAAGAGTATAGGTAGGTATTTCATACGATAAAAGTATACCCACCAACTTATTTCACTGAGTTTTAGTAGGTACCCATATTAATTTGTTTCTGTTTGTTTTGACCAAATATCGCCCGTTTGTTAGAGGTTTAAAGACATTCTGTAGTATAAGTATCAGTATTGTACCCGTGCGAAGCCGGGGCGGGTCGCTAGTATTTCATATGAAGATATTCAAACCAGAGCCATTGCATAGAGAAACGATGAGAATATAAGGTTTGTTTTAAGCACTATAGAGCCTGTCGTAAGTTGCACTATAAGCGGCCATTAGACATGTCTTGACTTTACTTATTCCAAACTGAGAAACCTTTGAGAGAACTTGCAAGAAATAATTATTTTACCTACAATCCCACCTATGAAATAGGTTAGGTTAGGTTTAAAGAAAAAATAATTTATTTTTCAGACTCAAAACTCTCAGTACAAACCAGATATCCTTTAATACAATGCAGTGTGCATTATCTTTTAGTTCTGAAAACATTTATAATAGTCTAGACGGGAAATGACCCATTTTGAGATAAAGATGAATATAATAGCTTTGCTAAGAACTTTTGAGTGCATTCTCGCGTTGCTAACCGTAATTAATCACGGAAGTCTTTTTGAATGTACAAAGATGAGGTTTATGGTGGATGGGATCTAGAATGAGTAAGAAATGGTAACTATTGTGATGCAAAAATTGTGCTAAGTATTCTGAGTAATGAGTTTCTGAATTAAATGGCCAATTTAAAGAAATAATATTTGTAACTATTAAGGTAGTTAGATGTTTTTAAACTTTATTTATACACTGGTTATTGAATGAACATGACCGCTACCGGATATTGATATTTTTAACGTTTTGTTATCTTCATCAGCCCGTATAACGTTCACTGCAGCTGTACTTCAGCCTCCTTTAAAGGGAGGGTTTTACCATAGTCACGACACTTGGCAGGCAGGTTAGTGGCCTCAGTATTATGTTGTAACAAACAAGGAAGTACTGACCGTTCACTGTTATATATTTAGTTACACAAATTAAATGATATCTTAATTTGAATATTTGACGTACAATAATTTTTATATACAAATCTTTTACCGGTCATGTTTGGGTGGCATTAAGATTTGGTGTTCATCTTATCCTTACTTTTGACTGTTATCATCAGGCGCTTAGCCATCAAATAATATAATATTTTCTCATTTTTGTATGAGTAGAAAAAGACTGAAAGAAAATCAAAGCTATACCGAATAATCATAAAAAACTACCGATTTAAAAAAATCTTTCACCATTAGAAGGCACCGTTATCCAGGAGTATCATACCAGGAGCTACGCAGGTAAAACCGCGCGCGGGACCCTTTTTTTTTAAATACACACCTTATAGAATAAGGCCTTGGCCAGAAATCTTCTAAATTCTTTAGACGGTTCTGGAGGGTTATCGGTCACGACTAATTCGCCGTCCAAAATCTTCATCACTGCTTGCAAAGTTTCATTACAAAATAATTTCTTGCCAACCAAGAAATGTTCTGTGGTATTAGCTCTGATGAAGTTATCTGAAAGAGCTCCGTACACTATCCTAGCAGATTTAACTATGTAGTCATCTGTCAGTGTGTAGAGGAAACCGCAGTTTACAATAGCGTGAGCACTTTGAGCACGAGGCATCACCTGAAAAATTAAATTATTGTAATGATAGATAAAATAATAAAATTTAAATAGCCCAAATATATTTTGACTATTATGAATATAAATAAAATTACATTAAAATACATCATAATACAAGCGTGAATTGAGCGCCACACTTCACGACACACTGGAAAGTGTGGCCAGCTAATATTCCCCAATATTAGCTGGCCACACTTTCCAGTGTATCGTACCACTTCAAAAATTCTTCACTAATGTAATCAGCATACATAACACCATCTACCGTTAAAGACGATGGCATATATATTGGAAGCTCCTTTAATATAATGGTCATGAAATAAAATGTAGGTATGTTAGGAATTTTGTAATTCCTGGGAGTTTTTTTGATGGCAGAAAAAATTAACTCTCATTTTCACTTTCATACTTATCATATTTGTTTACATGTTAAGTATGATTGATGATGAACTTACTTTAAAAGTCTCTAGATGGCAGTCATTTCCTAGTGGAGGTAGCAATACGTTGAGAATAACTTTTCCTTTCATACTTTGCTTCAAAAAGTACTGCATTGTCATGATTTGTATTTTGCCATGGTAATCAACTGAAATGAAATCATTTTAGTTTTAGTTTATAATTTTTTATAACATTAAAAATAATCCCTTGGGAAATAAATCCCTGTCTCACGGGAGACTTCATTGACACTTATCAAAAAGAGTCAGTAAAACTAGGTAACTGTGTTTCAGATTAAAGAGAAATGTTACTGGTGAGAATCGACCCCAAAACACCATATCTCAGAAACAATCCTTCTGATAATTTGGATCTTAGGATAAAAAAAATGGCCCTTAGAAAATTACAACATCAACTTGTTTACCAATTGTAAGTTGTGCTCCAACGGTTTCGAAAAGGAGAAAGACGTCAGATTGAAAACCAATGTGTGTGTGCTTAATCATCAGATTCCCGGCTATAGTTCCAACCTGCAATTATTGAGCAAATATACTTATTTTGCCAAACGAAACCTGTGGATGGCTAGAAGTCGTTTTATGTTTTATTTTACTCTTTGGAGTCATTTTGCATATTTGGTCAGACAAAGGCACTCATTTGTACCCGTCTCTTCGTTCTCTTCTCTTTAAAAACCTAAACGTTTTTAATTTCTAATTAAAACATGCCTTAAAAAGAAAGTTTATTCAATGGAACAGAGAATAGAGTAATATAATGACTATCACAATTTTGAATTCTAAAATCGGAATATGTCGACAACTGCAACTATTTATAGACATTGCTCGAGAAGTATAAATTTTCCCCACAAAACGTTGATATTGGAAAATTCACGGAATTCAGTATTTATATTATTAACAAAGCTTATTTATTAGAACATTGTTACATTTAGATTGGTCAATAAGGGTTAGTAGTAGACAGCTACTAAAAATCTAAAGTCATTATTTCTCAATCCACCCGCCAGCGATCGCTCTGAGCCAAGGTCCAAGTAACGGAGGCGCCCTCTTGCGCAGTTTGCTTAGTTTGTAGTTTTTAAACCATTTATTTCGTTTGGAGCTTTGCTCACCTTTATATAAACATATACCTTTAATTTTTTCAGTAAAAACCGACACATCCATTTTACTTATTTGTATAGATATAGATGTATAGACAAGAATTTAAACTTGATTTTTATCTTAACCACAGCCATACAAGGCCAAAATACTGAAGCATTCTGTACCTACAGCAAAACAATTGTTTGAGTAACACTCAAATCACCTAATAAAGAGGTTGAAGAGCTTTTAAGCCATGACAATGCTTCACGCTTTTGAGAGCTCAACTTATATCCTACTACTTAGTTCATTGTCAAGTGAACCTAATTATAGATGGAAGGATAAAATATGATACATAATATAATTAAGCAAGATTTTTAAAATTACCTAAAATATGGTATTTTGTGGCTTTTTTCTGCGACTTTGTTTCTAATAAAGTATATTTCGTAGCTCTCTTGCCTGCGAATTTGTGTTTATTTGGAATTATCGGGCGCAGATTTTTTCTCGGTAAATGGTAGCCTTTTATAAATTTCATCATTATCATCATCAGCCCGTATAACGTCTACTGCTGAACATGGGCCCATCCTCCTCCCGGAGGAGGGTATTTGCCATAGTCACGACGCTTGGCAGGCGGGTTGGTGACCGCAGTGTTATGTTGTACCACACAAGGAAACGCTGCTGCCCGTTTCCTGGTATACAATTGTTATACATGATATTATAACAATCGGGACCAACGGCTTAACGTGCTTTCTGAGGCACGGAGGGTAGACCCCCAGCCTATCAGATCCGGAAAGGAATCTTAGAATCTACACAAAGATTTCCTGTACGGCATGGGAATCGAACCCACGACCTTGATGATGAGATTCAAGTCATCAAATAAACACTTCTACTTTATATATTACAATGTATCCTATTGTTTTAGTAACATCACCTTTATGAACGTGCTACAAACAACAAGATGGCAATTGCCGTTGTGCATATAGCTAACTATTTATTGTTTGTCTAACAATATGTTACACAATATAACGTCCAATATTGGGTGAGTGGCTATTAACTCCATTGTAAAGTTTACTAGTGGTAATTACTCAAGCTTTACTAGTTAAAATAAACCGCAATACAGTGTTGGAACTAACTACATATGTCCTTGTAGTCTTAAAGGTTTGATATTAGGTCATAGCGTTATAGGTAATCATTATCATCATCAGTTCATACATGATCCGGAGCTGAAAAGCCTAAAACGAGGAGGCCCATGTCTCCTTGGGTGTTTCCATAATCACCATGCTTGGCGGGCGGGCTAAAATCCTACTAATATTATAGACGCGAAAGTTTGTAAGAATGGATGGATGGATGTTTGTTACCCTTTACGCAAAAACTACTAAACAGATTTGGCTGAAAGTTTGCATCGGGATAGGTTATACGCTGGATTAACATAAAGGCTACAAAACATCACGCTCCGACCCACTGGAGCAGAGTAACGTGGGCAAAAACGCGGGGCGTAGCTAGTATTAGTATAAGATAATGATTTGTGTAATTTTTATTATTAAACCAATCTACAGATAATATAGTATTCAATACTGTGTAAAATTAAAATAGAACTTACATTTCTTACAGGAATATGAGCCACCAGGATTAAATGATCATATAATTTTTGCAGGTAACTGAAATAATCGTTCTTGGCACCTGCCTTCAACACATCTAAGAACTCTGTCAAAGTCAGTCCGGCTCCCACTATGAGGTTCTGGTCAAATTCATTAGCTTTCAGTTCTTGAAGAGTGCTGACATCAATCAACAAATGAGGATACGAAGTTATGGGAAATGCCCCTGAAATATAACGTAAATGTAATCTTTATCATCCACTTTATCATCATCAGCCCGTATGACGTCCACTGCTGAACATGGGCCAGCAGTGGACGTTATACGGGCTGATCCCGAAGGAGGGTGTTTGCCATAGACACCAAGCTTGGCATGCTGATTGATGACCGCTTACGATGTTATACACAGGGAACTGCTGCCCGTTCCCTCGCATACGATTGTTAGATGATGTTATAAAAATCAGGGCCAACGGCTTAAAGTGCTTTGCAAGACACAGACGGAAGTCCCTCAAGTCGGAAAGAAATTTTATAATTTACACAATTATTTTTTGTCCGGTGTTGGAATCCAATCCACGACCTCCAAGACTTAAAGCAAGACTTATACAGCTACGCTACGAACGTCCACGGAGGAAATAAAATATATTAAAATTATGTTGAATAATACATAACAACAAATTTGTTAATACTTTTTCGTTTGTCTGTAGTTCTATTTACAAAAGATAAACATAGCGTAAGACCACCATAAGGTTAATATGAAAGTTTCAAAAAAAAATACCAACAAAAGGAAAAAGTCACGTTACCTTTCGCAGTGTTCCCCCCAACTAGCATATAAGAATCAGTTCCATATTTCTTCAAAATCTCAAATACATCAGAAAGAACAATTGGTTTGAACCAAATTTTTCCATCAGACAGAATCATTTTCTTCATCCTATTTACTTGTTCATCGCTTTCAAGTAAGCACCAGTCATCATCATCACATGATGATCTACGACAAGGAACACCTTTCTTCTTGCAAATATATAAGTCTTCTATATCTCTGATTCTGACATCACTTGGGGCATCTTTGGCGAAAGTTTTGAATGCCTCTAAGATGGGTCTATATCCAGTACAGCGACAAATGTTGCTTCCAAAAGCCTCTTCTACTTCTAACATCGTTACTACATTGTTCTTAGATTCTAAAAGACTAAAAGATTAAAAATGCATTTTTATTAAAATGTTTTCATCATTAACTTTCGTTTGTTAACCAAATATGAAAAAAAAAAAACTTCATAACTAAATTTTTTATTAGTTTAAAAAAGTAAGGCTTATCAATTATGAACCTATTCAGCCATATTATTTAGAAAACGTATAAATAAATGTACAGCATGTGTGCAAACAGTGTCTCTATTATTCTTATGTAATTATACCATGTTAGAACACATGATATAGCAAACATTTCGTTAAATGTACAAATCAATAAGGCGCCTTGCATATTCTGCCGAAAAAGTCGCCACCTCAGCAAAGGCTATTGAGTATTTTTACCAACTGATCTAGTTCAAGAATTACAACAATTTCAGAAACTTTATTAATTTTAAGCCGAGTAATTAACAGTATCTTACCCATGCATTGACATAACCCATCCTGAACTACAGTAGCCACATTGTGATCCATGGTGTTCCGCAAGGGCTGTCTGCAGGGGATGGTAACCCTTCTGCCTGTTGCCCTAACCTTCGTTAGTTGTGATGTCCCAGTCATTGCACGAACCAATTGAAACTAAACACTGATGACATAAATATTTTATTATAATTTGATTTCGTAACGCAAGCTTATTTAATATGTACATTTTTGCTACAACGAGATATTCGTATGCTAAGCTTCGTCTTTCGTTTCTTTTGGTCTAAGATATATTATTATGTATGCTTAGACCAAAAAAAAAAGGAATGACGGAGCTACAGACTACGAGTAACGTCCTGAAGCTGATAAAAACTAATACACAGGTTACGCACGCATAATCATTAAAAGCGTATGTAAACTATGCCTGAACTTGTCAGTCGATCTTGATGTCATATTTGTAAACAAAAATGCCGAATTTGTCATGAAGAGGTGTACAAATCAAATCTTAAAGTTATTTTTATAAAATTGGGGTGATGTGAAAAATCATAGCAATTATCTGATGATCGGGATCAAATTATACAGTATATCAGAAGCTTATTGGATATCGTTATAGCAGACGTATTTTAAATTTAAATTACTCAATATATAAATAAAGTTAAATGGTATGTTTGCAAATAAGCAATTCTTAAGTGACAATTTATTGTTTGACCAAGTGCTTATTATTTTGTGTTTAAACTGTGCAAGTATTAAAATGTTTTTACCCAAACAATTGACTACAACCTAGGTTATTTTTTCAGTTATTTATATAGGTATATCCAGGAGAATAGAACGTCTTTCTTCAAATAATAATATGGAATATTCCAGAATAAAATCTATGATGCATGCGTTCTAACGTGATCATATTAAACATTTATCCAGGCTTCCATCTAACATTTACCATTTATTCTTTTATGTTTCCCTCTACTATCTAAGAGCTATGTTTTATTAGCTTTTGATTGCAGATAATGCAAAATGTTTAAATCCAGATTCTAAATTATTATATATATTGTACTGATTGTAATAGTATAACGCACACGTCCTACTAAAAGTCGGTCAGAAATAAAATCGGTGCATCCCGACCGATCCGATTGTCGGATTGTCCGGAAATGTATGCGTTAACGCACACTGTTCACTGACAGCTGGCAGCTTGCCAGGGCACTTGTCACAAAATCGGTCATCAGAATCGAAGGAAAATCTGCCCGATTATCGGCCCTACAAAAAGTATGACGTGGGCGGATACGCTAAATTTATTTGGTATGAATTAAAAATGTTTTATACTAATATATGAAGCTGAAGAATTAGCTTGTTTCTTTGTTTTCTTGATCGCGCTAAAACATGAACTACTTACTGATTTGATTTAAAAAATCTTTCAGTATTAGATAGCCCGATTTATCGAGGTAGACTTTAGCCTATATTTTGTTTTACAAATTCCCACGGGAACGAGAACTATGTGGGTTAAACGGATCTCGGTTACAGATATCGTTTCTTTCATCTCTTCATAGTCTATCTAATATTAAAAACGCGAAAGTTTGTAAGTATGGATGGATGTATGTTACTCTTTCACGCCAAAACTACTGAACGGAATTGGCTGAAAAACAAAACATCACGCTCAGACCCACTGGAGCAGAGAAAGAGAAACGCGGGTAAAACCGCGGGGCGCATCTAGTAATATATATCTTAATGCTGGGATCCATTGGAGCAAAATAGTATTCCACAGATACATCTATGCAGCTAAATCGTAAGTGAGAGCTACTCACAGAATTGACCGCCTCGTGCGGTTGTCCGGGTCGTTTGGCTGCGGTGACGATACAAGCGCCGCACCCCCCCTCCCGGCACATGTACTTAGTTGCCCGCAACTGTAGGTAGTTGCGGAGATAGTCGAGGAGCATCGTGTCCGAAGTAATGTCATCGCCTTTCACTGTGAACAGAATTTGTTTGTTAGGAAATGTAGGAATATAATATTAAACTACTTTTTTCAGATACCGTTTTATCTCAGATACCGTTGCCGAAGGAGAAGTGTTATCTATCCTACCTATGTATGTTTATTTAAGGTAAACCGTCTAACGGATTATTATTAAAGAAAAATGAATTGTCTCATTCTTTTTTAAGTTATCAAGTTATTATAAAATAATATTTCACTGCACCGATGGCACAGTGGTTACGGCAGTGGCTACTGAGACCTGGTGTTCTAGGATCGATACCCACCCGTGACAATTATTTGTGTGAACCACAGATTATTTTTCTGAGTCTGAGTATGCTTTGTGTCCGAGTATTGAGTGTTTGTAAAGTCTCCCGCGACACAGGGATTAACTTTCCTAGTGCATGAGTTGTCTTAAAACATTAAATATAATATGTTATAAGAAAACAATCGACATAAAATATTAAGAAAATAAAAAGACAAAATATTTTCATCATCAGCCCGTATAACGTCCATCGCTGAACATGGGCCTCCTCCCGGTGGAGGGTATTTGCCATAGTCACCACGCTTGTCAGGCGGGTGTACTTAGTGACCGTAGATTATGTAATTCCACACAAGTATAATAACTGTTTCACTAACAGTTATATATGTAAGTTGACTAGAGATAGTGTAGTTATCTCAAAATTATTTTTACATGACTTTGCTACACAGTTAGCATATTGTATATACACAGTCATATGTAATATGACAAATTTTACAATTAGTAATAATACTAAGATCAATTTAGTCAGTAATTTAAACCAATAAGTGTGACAAAAGAGAAGCATATTAGGTATTTAACCTTAACACACCAAAATATAAACCGCTTCTCTGGCAAAATATTAGATATTGAACTTTTTTGTGAGAAATATAACCCAGACTTTATGTGTTTTACTGAGACATGGTTGAAGGCACACAAGATGGGGTTCGGTGTGAATGGTTTTAGGGTTGCCAGCTCGTTCAATAGGGTCTCAGCAGAGGGTGGGGGGACACTGATACTAGTTAAAGACAATATTATTTTTAAAGAACGTAAAGATATTTCTCAACTCTCCGTTGAAAGAGTGTGTGAAGCTGCATGCATAGAAACTAAAATGTACTTAATACTTTGTGTGTATAGACCCCCATCATCTGACTTATTGTTATTCTTGTCCACAATGGAAGACATTCTTAAGAAGTTTAAAAGTAACAAAAAAATAGTTATCTGTGGGGATTTTAATATAAATATATTGGGACAATCAAATGAAAAATGTAGTTTTATATCTTTGTTTACTTCTTTTAATTTATATTGTTTATTTGATGAACCAACTAGGATTACACCATCAACAGCCACTTGCATAGATAACATAATTACTAATTTTGAAGTAGAGGAAAAGTCCTTAATTACTGCGGTCCGCTCTGATCATAAATGCCAATTGGTAAAATTTTGTGATTCCATTGTAAAAGAAAATATTAAAATTAGGATAAGACCTTTGACCCAAAATAATTTAGAAAAATTTGGTAAAAATGTGAATGCTGCACTATATTCATTAAACTATAATTATGAAAATCCAAATGATATGTACAGCATGTTGCTTCATAAACTTTGTGAAGAATTCAATAAAGATTGCAAAGTAAAATATAGAAATGTAGATTTTAAAATAAAATTTAGTATGTGGGCAACAAATAGTATTCGCAAATGTAGGGACAAGTTATATGAGTTATATGACATGAGGTCCTTTACACCTGATCCCAATTTTAGAAATTATGTCAGTAAATACTCAAAAATATTTAGAAACGTGTGTGCTCAAGCTAGAGCTGCCTACATTAGCGAAAAAATTTCTACTTCTGATAATAAAATAAAAGCAACCTGGCAAATGATCAATAAGGAAACTGGTAAAAATAGGACTAACGATGGATCAGTAACATTAAATATAAATAATAAATTAGTTTCGGATAAACTCGCTGTCGCTGAGTTTTTCAATAAATACTTTACGGATATACCCCTTGAAACGACTAAATGTCTCTCCTCATCAACGAAAATGGCTGACGAACTGTTGAGGAAAAATGTTACTTTAGATGTGTCTCAGTTTTGCTTTAAATTTATAGATCCGGTAGATATTATAAAAGTCTTTAAAACTATCAAGCAAAAAAGCACTGAAGATATATGGGGAATGTCAACCAAAGCAATAAACTCAATAATTGACAGTATTGCCCCAATTCTAGCAGATATTTTTAATACTTGTTTAAGAGATGGAATATTTCCTGACCTAATGAAAATAAGCAAGGTTGTTCCCATTTTTAAAGCAGGCTGTTCATATAATGCTTCAAATTATAGGCCAATTTCCATACTGCCAGCGCTAAGTAAAATATTTGAAAAAATAATATTGAATCAAATGCTGGCATACTTTAACTTAAATAATTTTTTGAACAACAAACAATTTGGGTTCACGAAAGGCCAATCTACTCAAGATGCCGGTTCCAGTCTAATAGAATCTATATTTAAAGCTTGGGAGAGATCGCAGGATGCATTAGGTATTTTCTGCGACCTTTCGAAGGCGTTTGATTGCGTTGATCATAACACGCTTATTATGAAACTAAAATACTACGGATTCACTGACTCAGCAGTTGATCTTGTAACATCATATTTAACAGATAGAGAACAGAAAGTATCTATTGATAATATAACTTCTGAAAGTTCTACTGTCAAAATAGGAGTTCCACAGGGGTCTGTCCTGGGTCCATTTTTATTCCTAATATATATTAATGATCTTCCAAATGTGGTCAAGAATGAGTGCGATATCGTTTTATTTGCAGATGACACGTCTCTTATATTTAATGTAAACAGAAAAGATAAAAGTGTTACGGAGTTAAATCGCACACTCACCTTAATATCGGAATGGTTCTCCGCCAATAATCTTCTTCTTAATGCAAGTAAAACTAAATGTATTAGATTTTCATTACCAAATGTGTCAAATAGCATTCCTAATGTTGAACTAAATGGGGAGCTATTAAACTTAACTCCATCAACAATATTTTTAGGAATTACTCTGGACTCCAAGTTGCAATGGGGACCACACATTGAAAGACTAGCTGACAAACTTAGCTCTGCATCATATGCAGTCTGGAAAATCCGACAAATGACTGATGTAGAAACAGCTAGGTTAGTTTACTTTGCTTACTTTCATAGTGTAATGTCATATGGGATCCTACTATGGGGATCGGCCGCAGATATCCAAACTATTTTTATATTACAAAAAAGAGCAATCCGAGGTATTTATAAAAAAGGAAGTCGCGATTCTCTTCGTAATCTATTTAAAGAAATAAATATACCTACTGTACCTTCTGAATATATATACCAAAATATAGTTTACGCCCGTAAAAATATGAATAAATTCATCAAGAAGAAGGACGTTCATAATTTTAATACTAGAAACAAAGATAAGCTCATTACACCTTTTTACAGAGTATCTAAGACAAGTAAATCATTTCTTGGAAATTGTATAAGATTCTATAATAAACTTCCTTTAAATGTGACAGCTTTGCCGGACCATAAATTCAAAAAATATGTAAAAAAGGTCCTTATGACTCGAGGTTATTACAATATCAAAGAGTACATGGATGATGGAGATGTTTGGCGGATGAGTCCATCGGTTACATTGCGGCAGACTGGCACCTTTTAGCTATCACACCGAATTTGCAACTAAATTAAAAGTCTATGCTATGTAATTTATAAATTTGTAAATGTTAATCTATATGTAAGACAACTGATCAGACTGCAGGTATGTACCAAAAGTAAAAAAAAAAATATGTAAATCTGGAGGAGTGCTCCCTATACTCGATACTTACTTGAAACTTTCATTGTTTCCGTAGCAATTTCGTGCTGCGAGTACCTACTTATCGATGTATGGGGATCACTAACCTAGATACTAAAAATGTCTTTAAAATATGTACAAATGATTAATCAAAGACTTTAAAAGATGACAAAAAGAATGATCTCGGAGTTTCTTATAGTCTTTCTTCTCCGGGTGTCACAACGTAGGTAGATAGAGAAAGACTCGTAGGAAGCTAGGATAGGGTCCGGTCGTCCTTGCAAGGCGAGGCTCGCGACGCGTTCTATGCTTCTGACCTAATCCCAGCCCGCGCTGGTTGATTCTAATTATATTTATAATACGCGACTTTCACATGTCACATTGGTAGATTTAAATTCTATTTAATAACATTACTGTTGAAATGTATAAGTACTAATTAATTAGTCAAGATTTTTTTTTTTTTGTCTTTGTATATTTTTATCATTGTATTTGACTTATAATAAGTACGATCGATTCGTCTACATTATCAATAAACGTTTTCATTTTCATTTTCATTTTCATTTCATTTTCAAGGAAACGCTGCTGCCGGTTCCTTGATATACGATTATTATAGATGATGTTATAGCAATCGGGATTAACGGCATAACTTGCTTTCTGAGGCACGGAGGTAATCCTTCAACTAACTAGACCCGGCAAGAAATTTTGGAATTTACACAATGATTTCCTGTCTGGCGTGAGGATCGAACCCATGACCTCCGAGATTTAAAGCGCGCCAAATACGGCTACGCTACGGAGGTTGTCTATATAATAATGCTAGTTTATATTATTATTATATAAGGAGCTTCCAAAGTATACGCTATCCCTTCAACAATATATACTATCATGTGTAGTGATAACATCAGTAAAGAAACTGTTGTGAAATAATAAATTTAATTAATTTGTACCAAAATTAGTAAGTAAGTGATATTAAAATACTAATCGTGTGTCTTTTTAACAAAGCCGTCTCCTAATCTAGCTATGCTGGTCTCACTTCTCGGTCTATCTTGGACTGGCATTTCGCGTTTTATTATGAACTAGCTGCCCGCGCGTGGTTTTACTCGCATAGCTCTCGTCCCCGTGAGAACTACATAATTAAATATAGCCTATATCACTCCTGGATAATGTAGCTTTCTAACGGTAGGAGAATTTTTGAAATTGGTTTTGTAGTTTCGTTTTAATTATGAAGTTCCTACTCAACTACAAATTTTTATTTTCATTGATTTACTAGCACAGATTTGCAGTCTACTAGTATTCTTGTTAACCTCTCGTGCTAAGCTAAAATACTAATGTTACGAGTGGGTTTACGTCGGTAGAGTAATGGGTGGGGTTCGAACCGAAGATCACAAGTAACAACCCTAGCCATTAGGCTATAGAAGCCTAATGGCTAATTTATATCTTTTTTCTCTTACCCGTATGTTGGACACCATTAACTTTCAATTTGATGCTATCCATAACTCTTCTGTCCTATAGTTCACCTTTGACTGAAGTATTCCAAAGATGATGAGTTACCTACTTTAAGATAAAATTGTGTCAATATCACTAAGTGACTTGCTGTTTGTTAACATCTGTAAATAAATTTCACAATGTATTTTAGGGATCTGCATCCAAAATGACAGTTCTCCCTTACAGTATTTTTTTTGTAAGAAAAGGCCTGAGATTGGATGCTCGAATAAGGCTTGTCTAATTTAATAATTAAAAAATATCATCATCATCATCAGCTGTAGAACATCCACTGCTGGACATAGGTCGCCCTCAAAGATCTCCAGTTGTTTCGGTTGTTAGCGGCTTGCATCCACCGTGATTCCGCGACCTTGACCAGATCATACGTCCATCTGGTTGGCGGACGTCCTACGCTACGCTTGCCTATCCGCGGTCTCCATTCGAGAACTTTTCAGTTACAACGGCCATCTGCTCTCTGTGCTACAGGTATGGCCTGCTCATTTCCACTTCAACGAACTAATCCGTTGGGCTATGTCGGTAGCCCGTGTTCTTCTACGTATCTTCTTATATCGGATTCGATCTTGTCGAGAGCGCCCGAGCATAGCCCTCTTCATAGCTCGTTGGGTGACTCTGAGTCTGTTCATAAGGCCTATAGGCACCACGTTTCGGATCCATAGGTCATCACTGGCAATAAACACTTTGGACGAAAAGACGTTGCGAAGTTTCCCGAACGCTGCTCATCCGAGTTGTTGCATTACAAATAATTAATTATACCTTAGCATTGATATTGGTCGGCATCGCGTAAATTATACTTATACGAGCATTCACAGATCTTATAACAGTGGTTGCCATGTATTTTCCGGCTTAAAAAAGACCACCTCATCTCTTCTCATGGGTCTTGTAAGAGTACACACAGCTGATGGATGGGCAGCAGCGTCTATCAGCTCAAAGTTCCATTTCACTGCGATTACCAATCCGCCTGCCAAATGTGATGATTATGGCAGTATTACTCAATGACTCTGGCTTGCCAAGATCTGTTTAGAGGTGGTTCCAGTTCAGCAGTGAACGTACACGGGGGAGTAAAAAAAATGAAAGTAAAACCTTATAACATAAAAATAATATGACAAACTTTAGAAATTTTAAAAGGCAAGCCGTTGTTATTATAGCAAAATTAACTAAAACTTCTTATATTACCGTTGTTATCCATTTTCATAAAAAAGTTCTACTTTTATAGCTTATATAAGTATTAGTTTTTCTAACAAACTTCCCAATGATATTGGTCATAAACAAGTTTTCAACAACTATTAATAACAAATTTTTGTAGTGGAAAATTATCCTTGTCCAGTCGTACAGCCCTTAATGGGATCCTTCTACTCTCTTTATTTTTTTCTAATGCCCTCGTAAGCCTGAATTCCGAGAGGCCAGCGAACTGTTACGTAAAGGGAACGGTGCAGAACCCTACCATAACAAAAAAAATACAAAAGTTTTCCTCAATCCCTCCGTCAGAAACCACCTTGAGCTGAGGTCCAAGTCTCCCATGAGGCGCCCTCTTGCGCAGCTTGCTTAGTTTATATTTTCATCGTGTCAGCCGTAGGACGTCCACTGCTGGACATAGGCCTCCCTCAAAGATTTCCAGTTATTACGGTTACGAGGCCTAGGCCTCCCTCAAAGATTTCCAGTTATTACGGTTACGAGGCCTAGGCCTCCCTCAAAGATTTCCAGTTATTACGGTTGGAGGCGCCTGCATCTACCGTGATCCCCGGCCTTTACCAGGTCATCCATCCATCTAGTTGGTAGACGTCCTAGGCTACGCTTGCTGATGCGAGGCTGGATCCTTGCTCCCCTTAATACCAGTGAAGTAGCAAAAGCCTCGTGGCTCTACATTATTATCGGCTCGTACAACGTCCACTGTTGAACGTGGGGTTCCTCCGTTGGGGGGTATTGTCATAGTCAACACGCTTGGTATACGGTTTAGCTACAGCAGGATCATGTAGATTTATCCTCAGGTAAACGCTGGTGTATTAGCCGTGTGGCTTAGAATATACCACACCCTATCTTTTTATGGGTGTTTTAAGAGGCAACTAAGGTATATACAGCAGATGGAAGGGCAGCAGCATCAATTAGCTCACAGATCATGTTACTGCGATCACCAATTTGCCTGCCAATGCAGTGTGGCAATTTCCCTAAGACCACGTGAAAAGACAAGACAGAGCGCTGTCCAATAATGCACTGAAGGAGGTTTTTTGTGCAATAGTGTGAGTAAAAATGTGGCTCTGATTTTCCAGGGTACCGGTTTCTGAGGAACCAATGTTTCATCATCAGCCCTTATAATTCGTCCACTGCTGAACATGGGCCTCCTCCCGAGGGAGGGTATTTTGCCATAGTCACCGCGCTTGGCAGGCGGATTGGTGACCGCGAAATCAAAGCTTTGATTTTTAAACCCTTTTCGGTACATTTAAGAATTTTAGTTTCCAAATAATGAAGTTTGTTATACCATCAAGCACCTGACGCTGCGACAGATTGGCTGACAAAGTAAGGCATAGTTTTGGTACGCGTATGCTCGTAGGCAGAGTTTGACCGGCTTCAGTGCGTTACTCGACTTTACTTTTTATTTGTTCTTAGCAATATCACTCAACGACCCCGGTTTTTCAAGATCATCCTGATATAAAGCCGTGGACACTCTCTAATAAAATTAAAAATACGTATATATATAGAGATATATCTTAAAAAGTCATGTCTTCCGGTTCACTTTTGTAAAAAGATAAATGGTAAGGTGTAATTATGCATTTCAACATAATATTTGAACAGGTTCGGTAATAATTAGGCATAAAGTTTGTTTCGAAACAAAAGTTAATTATTTTATACCTCTATTTGCATGTGTGACATCCATTTTGTTATAAATTAGCAATTAAAAATTACGTACTTTTATTATATCGATTAATAGTTGCTTAACAGTCATGTTAAATGGCTCCGTAGCTTAGCGGTATTTGACTCGCTTTAAATCGCGGACGTCGTGGGTTCAATTCCCACGCCGGACAGGAAATCTTTGTGTAAATTCTAAAATTTCTTTCCGGGTCTTTGTTGGTTGAGGGACTACCTTCCCTGCCTCGGAAAGTACGTTAAGCCGTTGGCCCCGATTGTTATAATATCATCTATTATAATCGTATATCAAGGAACGGGCAGCAGCGTTTTCTTGTGTGGTACAACATAATACTACGGTCACCAACCTGCCTGACATGAGCGGTGATTACGACAAATACCCTCCCCCCCGGGAGGAGGCCCATGTTCAGCATTGGACGTTATACGGGTTGATGATGATGATGTTTAATGGACAGTTATGTATCTGATAGTTTATCAGGGTATCGAGAAATCTGCT
Organism: Nycteola revayana; assembly: GCA_947037095.2. Lineage (NCBI taxonomy): Eukaryota > Metazoa > Arthropoda > Insecta > Lepidoptera > Nolidae > Nycteola > Nycteola revayana. The sequence continues at coordinate 19,589,023 of OX344852.2, forward strand.
CTAAGACTAAGAAAGATGCTTATGACACACTCGTGTCTCGGACACACATTAGTTGAATACTATATTTATAAACACTAATATATAATCCATACTAAATATATAAAGCTGAAGAATTTGTTTGTTTGATTAAACGCGCTAATCTTCGCAACTACTGGTTCGATTTTAAAATTTCTATCGGTTTTAGATAGCCCTTTTATTAAGATAAGTGGGAACGGGTTGAAACAGTGAGTGAAAGCTAGTTACTTAATACACGCACCATCATCTTGCAGTCCCTATCTTAATTTGTATGGTGTAGTCGTCATACGAAAAACCAAAAAACCAAAGTTACAGACATACTCTCTCGTATCGATCATCTGAAATGGGGGTGGACACGACATACGTTACGTTTCAAGGCCAATAAATGGTACCCACGAGATGGCACTAGAAAACAAGGTCAACCAATAACAAGATGGGAAAATGACATTCGCCTGACCCTGGGACCATATTGGAAAAGGTTGTAGCTGGCAGAGTTCAGTGGGAAGAGTTGGAGGAGGCCTATGCCAAAAGGCACACCGACTTTCGAGATATATGTTATATTGTATTTGTGTTACAATCTAATGTTCGAAATTTGGAATAAAAGGCTATCATCACCATCATCATCAGCCCGTACAACGTCCACTGCTGAACATGGGCGTCCTCCCGAGGGAGGGTTTTTGCCATAGTCACCACGCTTGGCAGACGGATTGGTGACCGCATTATTATGTTGTTATACACAGGGAAACGCTGCTGCCTGTTCCCTGTTATGTATACGCTTGTTATAGATGATGTTATAACAATCGGGACCAACGGCTTAACGTGCTTTCCGAGACAAGGAAGGTAGTCCCTCAACCAACCAGACCCGGAAAGAAATCTTAGAATTTACACAAAGATTTCTTGTCCGGCGTGGGTATCGAACCCACGACCTCCGAGACTTAAAGCGAGCTAAATACCGCTACGCTACGGAGGTTGTCTAAAAGGCTATATTATATTATTATTATTAGTCGTAACACGTTTTTCTCTTACATTCTGTCATGTCAACCGTCACGCTATCACTAACATATCACTCCTCACGCAATTCATCTATCTTTTATTTGTTACTTACTTCCCGAGCGCGGTTTCATCTGCGTAGCTGCCGTCCCTGTCATCATCATCATCATCTTCAGCCCGCATAACGTCCACTGCTGAACATGGGCCTCCTCCCGGGTGAGAGTATTTGCCATAGTCACCACGCTTAGCAGGCGGATTGGTGACCGCAGTATTATGTTGAGTATTATGTTACAAGGAAACGCTGCTGCCCGTTCCTTGATATACGATTATTATAGATGATGTTATAACAATCGGGACCAACAGCTTAACGTGCTTTCCGAGGCACGAAGGGTAGTCCCTCAACCAACCAGACCCGGAAAGAAATCTTAGAATTCACACAAAGATTTCATGTCCGGTGTGGGGATTGAACCCAAGACCTCCGAGATTCAAGGCGAGCCAAATACCGCTACGCTACGGAGGTTGTCCCTGTAGCAACTCCAAAATAAAATATAGCCTTGCTCGATAAATGGGCTATCTAACATTGCAATATTTTTTTTATCAATCCTGTTGTTCCTTAGATTTGCGCGTTCAAGTAAACAAACAAACTCTTCAGCTTTATATTTTCTAATATATAAAATACTCGTGTTACGGTATTTGTAATTAAACTTCTCCGAAATGGCTCGACCGTTTTTCGTGATTTTTTTTGTGCATATCGGTTAGCTCTGCGAATCGGACAACATCTGTTTTTCATCCCCCTAAATGTTAAAGGTAAACCTTAATTTTTTGTTTTTTGACTCCATTTTTTGGTTTTTATTTTTTATGATACAGCATACAAAAATACACACAACGCTTAATTTTCACCCCTCTACGATCAATTCTTATTTTTCATAGTATTAGTATACAAGGTGTAACGGAAAGGGTATATTCATAGAAAGAGCAAGGCTTTTTTGGATGATAACAAACGATATGGCAAGGGTTATTTAATCCTATCTCTACAAGTCCGGAAGTAATGATTTTTTTAAATTCATAGATACCAGAAACCAAACTTTTCAAATTGAAATAAATACATCAGTAGCACTCAATCAGCTGATCGATGTCAACGAACTATTTGCAACCTCTTACTCCTAGTATTTCTGAATGAAGGGTTCCGCATTTTTATTTTTTGTTTGCAAAATAATACTGACTTTTTTATTTTATTTTGAGTTGAAACCATTGCCATATTGTTTGTTATGATCCAAAGAAGCATTGCTCTTTCTATGTATACACCCTTTCCGTTACACCTTGTATAAGTACCTATAGGTAACCAAATACACGTACTAATACAATTTCTATACTGTTATGGTCAATAATAGTCAGTTAGGAGCACGTAGGGGCCTGATAGTCGTTACATAGCAATAGTTCTAAACAAGAGTAAATCAAACAAAGTGGTTTAGTTGCAGCCCCGAGGCTTTCGATACGGGCTTGGGAGGAATCTCTGTGCTTTGTCTGTCATCGCTTAGTTTGTTTGTGCCGTAGATTGCAGATATTTGAATGGATGTTTTCCTGTAGAATTATTGACCCTTGGATAAGATATATAACTCTTTAGTGTATGCAACTATTTATATAGACAACCTTCGTAGCGTAACGGCATAAATTCTCGCTTTGAGTCTCGTAGGTCGTGTGTTCGATCCCCACGCCGGATAGAAAATATTTGTGTAAATTCTAAGACTTGTTTCCGGGTCTGGTTGGTTGAAGGTCTACCCTCCGTGCCTCGGAAAACACGTTAAGCCGTGTTGGTCCCGATTATTATAACATGATCTATAATAATCGTTATCGGAGGTCGTGGGTTCAATCCTCACGCTAGACAGGAAATCTTTGTGTAAATTCTAAGACTTGTTTCCGGGTCTGGTTGGTTGAAGGTCTACCCTCCGTGCCTCAGAAAACACGTTAAGCAGTGTTGGTCCCGATTATTATAACATGATCTATAATAATCGTATATCAAGGAACGGGCAGCAGCGTTTCCTTGTGTAGTACAATATTATACTGCGGTGACTATGGCAAATACCCTCCCTCGGCAGGAGGCCCATGTTCAGCAGTGGACGTTGTACGGGCTGATGATGATGATGATGATGCCATAAAAAACAAGAGAAAAAAGAGGAACACAACATATACGAGTAGTAGTTTACGTACAATAATTGTTATTCAAATTATAAATTACTAGCTTACCGCGCGCGCCACGTAACTCACGTAAAAATAATGAAATAACTTAATTTATAATTAAATATAACCTATGCCATCCCGGGATAGTAAAGCTTTCTAGCAGTAAAAAAGACATTTTCAAATCGGTCCAGTAGTTTCGGAGTCTATTCAATACAAACAAACAAAAAAACAATCAACTATTTCCTCTTTATAATATTAGTATAGACTAGTTGCACTCTGCATTTTACCCGCGCCACTTCTGCTCCAGTGCTTCTGTTTTTGCGGACACACGTAGTTCGCCTCGAAGCTTTTGCTACTTCACCGGGCATAAAGGAGAGCAGAGCTCCAGCCTTAATAGATGGTTCAAAAACTACAAACTAAGCAACCTGCGCAGGAGGGCGCCCCCTGTGGGGCTTGGACCTCGGCTCAAGGCGGTCGCTGGCGATAAGATTGAGGGGTCAAAGTCATAATACTTTAAGAATTTTAAGGAATTTAGTGCAATTGTCGCTCTAATTTACAGTTCGCGGGCCTCTCGGACTTCAGGTCTACGAGGGCATCGGATGGTTCTCTACAAACTAAGGGTCGGGAGGACGAGTTCAGCTCACCAGCCAAGTATAATAGCTATGGGAAAAACTACCCTCGGAGGAGGCGCAGTACACGGGGCAATATTTTCGACTGAAATCATTTGATTCGGATCTTCAATGATGTAACATTCCTTAATTTAATGTACAATTAGGATTTTTATGAGTAGTTGCATTTGATAAGATAAGCGGTTAAGACGATAAAATTTGTTTGTATGTTTATTCTGGGTTGTCTTCTAAATGGCTAATCCAATTGTAACAGTATCGAATTACCGGGTAAGTGATATAAGAAGGTATAAATAAAATAGATAACTTTTATTTTTGAAACAGGTTTTGGATTTTGCGCAAAATGGAACAACTTCGATGGAACTAGCGAGACCAGTTCGAATAAGTTTTGTTTCATTTGTTCCATTATTAAATTGGATAGGATTGCATGGAACTATTGAGAAAACAAAGTCTCACTAGTTCCATGGAACTAATTGCTGGTGGAACTAGTGAGAATGATCCAATGAAACCGCGCCTGACAACTATTTGTATAAAATAAATTTGACTTAAAAAATACATTTTAATAAAACTTCGTCGTATTTAATTGCATGATAAATAATATTATTATGTATGTTGGAAAGCTGTTCAAATATTGTTTTTTTCGTAAGCAAAAATGGTCTCCATCCATTTTCATAAGTTGTTAAGAAATAATATAACATCATCATCATCAGCCCGTATAACGTCCACTGCTGAGCATGGGCCTCCTCCCGAGGTAGAGTATTTGCCATAGTCACCACGCTTGGCAGGCGGGTTGGTGACCGCAGCATAATGTTGTACCACGCAAGGAAACGCTGCTGCCCGTTCTCTGGTATACGCTTGCTTTCCGAAGCACGGAGTTTATCCCCTTAACCAACCAAACTCGGAAGGAAATCTTACACAAAGATTTCTTGTCCGGTATGGCGATCGAACCCACGACCTCCTAGATTCATAGCGAGACAGCTACGCCATGGAGATTGACTTTTTACTCGGTGTAAGCTTTAAACTTTAAAGGAATATTGAATTCAGTAAGCCGTCGCAATCAGCTCTGCCACACGAGGAGCACATCTCATAAGGGTGAATATTCCATGCATGTGCAATTTGCACCTCGGCCCGCCGGGACTTGCGGGGCTTCGGGTTCGGCTTTGTACGAGGCACGGATATATTCGTGATGCGAATATCTTATCTACGGTTCTAGATAGATAAAATTGATATATTGATGTACTACCTTCATATATGAATATGGAAATTTCATCTATTAATACAATGGTTAGCAGTGGTGTTAAACTGTATCATCATCATCATCACCAGCCCGTATAATGTTCACTGCTGAACATGGGCATCCTCCCGGAAAGGGTATTTGCCATAGCCACCACGCTGCGAGTGGTCACCAACCCGTTTTTTTTTTTTGTTTTCCCGGGGAAATTTTTTTACGCATCCCGCTGCAGCGTATTCGCGCGCTGGCGATGGGATATGTGGGGCTCGCCCTCCCCATAGCGTGGTATGCTAAACTCATACCACGAGGCGAGGACCCTACATCACTTAACCCCCCGGACACTCCTTTGATCCGCAGTTTGCGGGGTCACCAACCGTGACTATGGCAAAACCCTCCCTCGGGAGGAGGCCCTTGTTCAGCAGTGGACGTTGTACGGGCTGATGATGATGATGATGATGTTGTCTATTTCAACTAATCACAGCAATAGTAACAACAATAAGACATTGGGCCAGATTGATGACACTAGTCTTAAGCTGTCGCGGGCCGGTTTGTTGGCACTGGCGGGCCAAATTTGGCCCGCGGGCCGTAGTTTGAAGACCTCTGGTATAGATGAAGATTACAAACACAGATTTATGAATGAACAGAACTTCCACTGCCATTATAATTTAATTTCTCAAGTAACAAACAAGTGTTGCAATTGGCAATAAATATTAAATTATCCACATTTATATTTATTATTTCTTTTATGCTCATACTGTGAAATAAGTGTTAGCTTAGAAAGTCCAATTACCTCTGTCTGCGCAATGTTTGTTGGTAATAACAATAAAACTGGATGGTTCAACATCACACGTACATATTACTTTTTACATTGTAACAGCGTCGACCGAACGATCAATATAGTAAATATTGAAGTTTTCTCTAATATTTATATGTGAAATACGAGTTTTATTTATCTACTAGCTTTCCCACATAGCTCCCGTTCCCGTGGGAACTTCATACCCTATGTATCTCCTGCATAACATAGTTTTCTAATTCATCATCATCATCAACAGCCCGTTTACGTCCACTGCTGAACATGGGCCTCCTCTTAACAGACCTTGGCAAGCCAGGATCGTAGAGGGATATTGCCATAATCACCACGCTTGGCAGACGTATTGGTGATCGCAGTAAGATGAAAACCTTGAGCTAATAGATGCTGCTGCCCATCCATAAGCCATATGTTTCTTAGTCGCTTTTTACGACACCCATGAGAAGACATGGGGTGGTCTATTCTAAGCCGGAAACCACACGGAACAGAGAGCCTTAGTGTTTGATAATAGAGATTTCTAATTACGAAATCTCTATTATCAAACACTAAGGGTCTAGACAGACGAACCGCATTTCAACCGCAAATTGCAGTTCAAGTGCAGTTTGAATGAAGTTGACCCGACTGCAATACAGCTGCAAACCAAACGCGCAGTCCGATTGCAGTTCAATTGCAGTCGACGTGCAGTCGTGTGAACTGCACACCGACTGCATTCAAATTGCATCCGAACTGCACCATACCCACCCACCCGCACGCTCCGCCCTCCCGCGCATGGAATCAGTCGCAGAAGTAGCATGCAGGTATGCACCCTACCTATAGTACGGATGCAGTCGGTATGCAGTTCACACGACTGCACGCCGACTGCTCCGTCTGTCTAGAGCCTTATCATTTCTTCCAAAAATTTTACCTATATTAGTTTATACTAGCTGCGCCTCGCGGTTTTACCCGCGTCACTCTGCTCCAGTGGGTCGGAGCGTGGTATTTTGTAGCCCATATGTTAATCCAGCTTATAAACTATCCGCGTGCTAAGTTTCAGCCAATTCCATTCAGTAGTTTTTGCGTGAAAGTGTAACAAACATACATACATACATACAAACATTCGCATTTATAATATTAGTAGGATTATAAAAATTATCAGCATTCTTCATTATTACTCTTATAATGAAGAATGCTGATAATTTTTATGATTATTGTTGAACTGCACAAAACTCCCCTTAAATACTAAAAGTCATAATTCCTCAACCTCATCGCCAGCCACCGCCCTGATCCAAGCCCCACAGGGGACGCCCTCTTGCGCAGGTTGCTTAGTTTGTAGTTTTTAAACCATTTATTAAGGCTCTGCTCGCCTTTATGCCCGGTGAAGTAGCAAAAGCCTCGTGGCTAACTTCATATGTTCGTCCGAAAAAAAACATCGAGTTTCAACCGATCGAATTTCGACTAATGTATACGCTTCTACAACAAACTAATCTTTCTACAAACAAGTTTAAACGATATGTCAAAGATAAATTATGTAAAAAGTTTATTATTAATTTCTTATTATATCGATGACAAAACTGCTTGGGAGTGAGTTGCTCTGAAACAATACTGCTTTATTAATAATTGTTACATAAAATTTATAAAAAAAGGATACCTCTGAATTTCTTTCCAGTTCTTGTCAGAGTTCCACGTCCAGAACTGGTGGTAGAAAAAGAAAGGGACGCAACATAAGAGCATACTTCGACTTTGACCACCGGGTCGACTACACTTTAATTTTAAATATGAGTCCAGTAGTTCCGAAGTTTATTCTTATGCAAACAAACATATAATCAAATCTTTTCTCTTTATAATATTAGTATAGATATGTGCCAATATCTTGGGTACTGTGGCGTTCATCATTAAAACGAATACCTAAATGAATCGCCTAGAGGCAGCTTTCTTGAATCATCGTCTCGTTACAAGCTTCCACAGCACGTACGACCCATCACATTGTAAGGCTATGAAATACGCGATTTTTTTCAAATTTTAGTAATATTTTTATACTATCTGCGCTCCGCGTTTTTACCCACGTTACTCTGCTCCAGTGGGTATTTGTTAGTCCAGCGTATAACCTATCCCAGTGTAAAATTTCAGCCTATTCCGTTCAGTAGTTTTGGCATGACAGAGTAACAAACATCCATCCATTCATCCGTATGTATGTGGCATACAAATACGAACCTATGATTTCACTCCCCGTAGCACTCGTTCCCATAGAACATTCATAATTAAATAGTCTATCTATAGCCTTCCTCGATAAATAGGCTATCTAACACTTAAATAATGTAAATCGGACCAGTAGTTGCTGAGATTAGTGCGTTCAAGTGAACAAACAAACTTTTCAGCTTCATATATTAGTATAGATTACATATTATAACATTATTTCATCAGTATTTGTTCGAGTATTCCGTTTAATACCTATACAATACGGTAGTACCGAGTTTCATTGTTAGACAGCTTATAAATGCTAAGTCTACGCGGACAACGTCGTCAGAAACCGGCAAATAGAAACAAAAAAAAAGCTATATCAAAATATTTCCATAATAATCGAAAAAACTGGTCAAGAGTGAGTCGGACTTGCGCTCGATGGGTTCCGTACCATTTTCAAGCTTATCCCTATTGCCGCTATTAATATCGAGCAAAAAAGGGCAACAAAAAAAGTTTGTTGTATAGTAGCCCCCCTTTAAATATTTATTTTATTTTATTTTTAGTATTTGTTGCTATAGCGGCAATAGAAACACATCATTTGTGAAAATTTCAACTGTCTAGCTATCGCGGTTCTTGAGATAATAAATATTATAATCTTTATTTCCAGTTTTACAATTTCAATGAGCAGATTCAGTTTCAGTAACTTAAGATCATAACAAATTGTAGGTTTATACACAGTTATGGGTTCTGAGACCCAAGCTAAGATTAAACTTGTGTTATGGGTGCTAGTCTCTTTTGCCGTGTGGTCTCCGGCTTAGAATAGACCACTCCATGTCTTCCCATGGGTGTTGTAAAAGGCGACTAAGGGACATATGGCTGATGGATGGGCAGCAGCATCTATTAGCTCAAGGTTTACATCTTACTGCGATCACCAATCCGTCTGCCAAGCGTGGTGATTATGGCAATATCCCTCTATGATCCTGGCTTGCCAAGGTCTTTTAAGAGGAGGCTCATGTTCAGCAGTGGACGTAAACGGGCTGTTGATGATGATATGGGTGTCAGGGCTCTATTAATTGAAACAAGAAGTGTTACAAATAAATGTTCAGAGTATTACTTAGAGTATGGAATCAGTACAATATGCTGATACTAAAGATCAAACCGAGATACAGCCTGGTGACAGACAGACCGACAGACATACACCGAAGCCTTAGTAATAGGGTCCCGTTTTTACCCTTCGGTTACGGATCCCTAAAAAAAATATTAACTGGATTTATTCGTATATGAACAAAACACCGAATATGTCCGTTGTCCAGTTTTTTATTTTACAAAGAATGTGTTAAATTGTAAAACGTTTTGTTCACAACTGTCACAATATATCCATCCGACACGCAGTCGATTCGAATTTCCATCAACGTAATATATATAAAAAAATATAGGAAAACTCCACTTGGTGTGCTGTTTTTAAATTGAGCTTTTGTATATAGGGTGATTGGTAATTAGTGACCGATACCTAAACACATGATTGTGCTCATGATAACAAACAACTTTTACTATGGCACCAACTCTGAAATCGCGAAAAAAAATCAGCTGTTCCATACATTCATGTTCACATAACTCGTCAACATGATAGGGAGCAGCTGATTTTTTTCTCGCGATTTCAAGTTTGTTGCCATAGTAAACGTTGTTTGTTATCATGAGCACAATCATGTGTTTAGGTATCGGTCACTAATTACCAGTCACCCTATACATATACCTATAGGGTACCTACTTCCCATTAACATAGAATCGTAGCACAAGTGAATGAAAATATCGGCTGGGACCTCGGCTTAAGAAAGTCGCTGGCGGGCGGAGCAGTGTAGGTAGTGATGACTTATAAGATTTTTATTTCTCGTATTTAATAATCATTTGTTTATTTATGTACACATACACACAGAAGATAAAGATACAACAAGACAGACAAACAGCAATGTACAAAGGTCCTACTTATTTTTTAAGAAATCTCTTCCAGTAGACCTGCGAGAGAAGAAAAATTAAAAAAAGCGTGTAGGTAGATACACATACATACAATAACTACATACATACAATATAATCATAAACTACATACTATAGGTATATGAAAACATATTTATTTTGACTGCACCGGTGGCTCAGTGGTTACGGAAGTTGCTTCTAAGACCTGGTGTTCTGGGTTCGATTCCCGCCCGGGACAATTATTTGTGTGAACCACAAATAGTTGTTCTGAGTCTGGATGTTCTTTGTGTCCGTGAAATGAATGTTTGTAAAGTCCCCCGCGACACAGGGATTTATTTCCGTAGTGCGGGAGTTGACAATATATGATGAAAAAGATAAGAATATATATGATGTTACGAAGAGGAGAGATATTATCATCATCATCATCAGCCCATAATACGTTCATTGATGAACATGTACCACGCTTGGCAGGCCAGTTGATGACAGCAGTAATACGTTGTAACAGACAGGGAAACCCGTTCCATATATAATTGTTATAGACGATGTTTTAACAATCGGGAGCAAAGACTTAACGTACTTTCCGAGACACGGAGCGTAATCTCTCAACTAACCACACCTGCCCGGCTAGCATAGGCAGCGCGACTCGAGTCTACTCTACGGAGTTCAATCACGTTGCAGAAAGTGTCACGTGACAGTGCGTTTCTGCAATGTGATTGGTCGGCCTCCATATAGTAGACTCGAGTCGCGCTGCTAGCCGGGCTGGAAAGACATTTTAGATTTAACACAAAGATTTATTGTCTGGCGTGGCGATCTTTGAGACTTCAAGCGAGACCCATATATGAGGTTTTATTAAAAAATAAATCGCCGTTTTCATATCCGTACGGTCCTAACATGCGGATGTAGTAACACAAACTAACGAGGCACTCGACTTCTTGGTACCGAGTGCTATTCGACCTGCGACTGTCACTCGGACATTAATCACTGCGACTCGAAATACTATGCTTTACACTTCTCATGTTGAATGGAGTCATGGAAATGGTATTAATTTATAAAATGTATGCTATGGAAACAATATGTACGAAGGCTAGCTTAATTCAATAATGATAATTTTTTATTTTAGTGTTATTTTTTATTATTTCTGAGACACACACAGTCGAAAATGATAACAGATAATGAATTTATAAAAGTGACGTCAACATTTATTTACAAAAAGAATTAATAACACCGGCTCTATGCGTGTACTGTGCGTGTGTGACTTGAACACAAAGGGTTTTCTAGTATTAGGTATTTATACTTTTTTTTTGTAAATATTACTAGCATAGTTTTGCAGTGTACTTGTATTCTTGTTAACCTCCCGTGCCAAGCTAAAATGCTTGTGTTACGAGTGGGTTCACGTGGGTCGTGCGTCACAATTCCGACGCCTCAGTGCGAGGGCAAACGATGCGTTGCGACGCCGCACCGCAAAGATTTCACCGTATCGGCAGACAACGTTGTTATGTCGCAGCGGCGCCTCAGCAGCGTTGGACAGTCTGTTAATAAAATAACGAGCGAGCGTGTCCTTCCTTGTGACGCATAAACAACTGAGCGGTGCCGCTCCGTCCGACTTTGCAACGCATTCACCCCTCCCCGCCTCGTCTCGGTGGTTGCAAGTCCGGTGCAGCGCCGGACCGCTTCGTATGACATGCCACAGACATTTCTATGTAAGACGATGCAGCGACAATGCTCCGGCGCCGCGCGCCGCACCGCCGCCGCATCGCATCGTGTGCCCCCTCACTGAGGCCTCGTTTACGGAGATGCAGGACGTCGCGCGACGTGTTGTGCGGCGCGGGCCTTAACATTTAGCAAATCATCACGCTCCGACCCACTGGAGCAAAGTAACGCGGGTAAAACCGCGGAGCGCAGCTAGTTTATAATTTTCAAGTAGATTGATTGATATTTTTAATTGATGTTCCTTTATATTAGTGTTTGTTTGTCTTTGTTTTTATTCGATAGAATTTTAATAAATTTTATTAATAAAATTAGTAATGTCGTAAATATTGTAATTACTGTAAAATTGTTATCATGGTAGCCATCGCCGGATACAAATTCAAATATACTTAGTTTTATATATAAGCACGTTAAGCCGTTGGTCCTGATTGTTATAACATCATGTATATTAATCGCGTTTCCTTTCCTTGAGTGGTACAACACAGTACTGCGGTCACCAATCCGCCTTCCAAGCGTGGTGACTATGGCAAATACCCTTCGCGGGGAGGAGGCCCATGTTCAGCAGTGGACGTTATACGGGCTGATGATGGTGATGGATAGTTTTATATAACAACAATTTCTCATGTAAGTGAATATTGTATTATTTTTGAGAAAATAAAGATCTTAAAGCAGAAGTAGGAACTAACTCGGCTATGTTCATGTAAAGTGCTCTTGAATAAGTAGCGTTTCACCTGAATGGATAGCAAGCGAGTAAAGGATGATACTACAACTTATGCGTTCATACTTCCTCTTCATGAATTTCCGATGGAAATGGTAAAATATTTTATGATGTTTTTTTTTTATTTTTTTTATTCGGAACTGAAAGTGCGTTTGTCCTCAGTTTCGCCTGATGGAAAGCGACAACGAAGACGAAGATGGAGCACGCGCATTCAGTAAATGCCTATTAATTCTAGCCTTAAAGACACCCAGATTATATCGTTCCGGAAATACAGATACAGACTGTTCCACATTTCAGCTGTTCGCATGATGTAAGATGAATGTAGGTAAGCAATATGGATTTCCGTTTAGAATAGTTTTGAGGTCAGGATACTGTGAGAAAATTTTAACGAGTTCCAGAAAAAAACAACTGATTTTGATGAGCCGTTTGATTTAGCACCGTCTGTATAATATGTACTCTTCTACGACAACCTTATTGGTGTAGCGGTAGCTGTGTTTGCGAACACATATCATCAACAGCCCATTTACGTCCACTGCTGAACATGGGCCTCCTTTTAACAGACCTTGGCAAGCCAGGATTGTAGAGGGATATTGCCATAATCACCACGCTTGGCAGACGGATTGATGATCACAGTAAGATTTAAACCTTGAGCTAATAGATGCTGCTGCCCATCCATCAGCCATATGTCCCTTAGTCGCCTTTTACGACACCCATGGGAAGACATGGGGTAGTCTATTCTAAGCCGGAAACCACACGGCACTATAATTGAACTAACCTAAAACTTAGTATATTTTTGTAAAACTCTAATCCTGAACATGGGCCCCTTCCGAAAGGGGTTTATGCCATAGCCATCACGCTTGTCAAGCGGATGTGTTGCCGCAGTTGTACCAAACAAGAAAACTCTGCTGCACGCTCCCCGGTATACGATTGTTAAAGATGATGTTATAATAATTGGGACGAACGAAGCGTGCATTTTGAGGCACGCATGTTTTATGTTTCATTTTGCACAAAAAGTCTTATCTGGATTGGTTAAACTGGCATAAGTTGCAACTCTGAAAGTATTCAAATAATTGTAGTCAAGAAACTGCGTTAGTAATATTATTCTTATACTTACTATGTTCTACAAACCTTGAACTTGTTAACTGAAGACAAATCACCTATTGGGATGGTTCCTGATGAATTTTCTTTTCGAACTGGGCAGAGTTTCGAACTTTTGAACATTCATTACGAACCCGACAGCCTAAGAAGTTTGGTTGTGCCTCGTTGGAACTTTTCAAAGTAGGTATAGTCATTTTAAAAATCGCTTACTTTTATGTAAAAATTATCTGGAGTTTTTGTGAAATTCACCGTGTGGTTTTCAGCTTGGAATCGACTTCCCTGTATCTCCCAGAGGACGTCGTAAGAGCTGATTAAAAGACATACAGCTGAGTATGGGCAATAGCATCTAACAGCTCCTGGTTACCAAAAATCTTTTTCTGATCACCAATCTGCCTTTTTAAACCATTAATTAAGGCTGGAGCTCTGCTCGCCTTTATGGCCGGTGAAGTAGCAAAAGCCTCATGGTCGCTCCTACCTAAGTCCTTCCAAAAAACCAATCTGCCTTCTTCTTCGATTCCGCGTGAAATAAAGATTTTAAGCTATCTAAAAATGAAAGGTCCGTCTTGCTACTACTATTTTGGCGACTATGCGGAATATAGGTACAGACAAGCAAACAGAAAGACATAGTGAAAAGTATCCTTATAAAATATGCTACAAATTCCCGTGAAGAAGGATGTGACAGAGGTCACATACTGAGCATGCCATTAGAAATCCCAACCAATATACTGCTTAATGTTCCAGCATGGCGCCAGATTGTAGTAATAAATAAATATTAAAAAAAATGCTATCTGCCCCTTTACTTATAATTCGTTGGAATAAACAGACGGATAAACTTTTTTTAAGTGTTTTAATATTAGTACTCTATACAATCATAGGCATTTAATACAAATCCAATACTTTTCCAATACAAACGGACAGTGCAATTCTATTTATTTGTACATAAGTTCCATATATATTATTTTATTTTTTAAAGATTTCTAGCAAAGTTTTGCAGTCTACTATAACCCCTCGGGCTAAGCTAAAATGCTTGTGTTACGAGTGGGTTCACGTCAGTAGTGTAATGGATGGGGATCGAACCGGCGACCACATGATCACAAGTCCGACACCATAGCCATTGGCCGCTTATTTCTATAGATACTATCAAATTTTAATTAAAAAAAGAAGTGCATTATATCGGTAATCGAAACGTAAAGTCAGTTAATAAACCTTATTATTCCTATCAACTTTGGAGCTTCCTCACCAAATCCCGCTTTGATGAGGAAAGCCAACTGCATCGCAATATAATTTTAAAATTCTCTGCACATTACAGCGCGAAACTACGAAACTAATGAAACTTGCACCAAAGGGGTAGACAGTCCTCATGAATATAAAGATGCAATTTGATAGCTATTGGGCTGGCGGCTATAACTGTATCGACTATTTTAGCTTGAGTTGATACTCGTAGCTACACAGTTCATGAAGTATGCAGTATCTTAATTGCGGCTAAATCGTTATTTTAAAGTTATTCTTCTATTCGTTTGTTTATCATCATTTGAAACATAAAAAGACTGTCGGTCGATAAGAGAACAATATGTTAATAAATTTACGCTTTTGCCACAGCAAAATTGTGGATAAAAGCATATTACAAAATTTCAGACTATGTAAAATACAAAAAGAATACGTACCTAGCAATGTATCATTAATCAAATCAATTTAAATTAATTTTATTACATTTAGCCTCAAGGTTTTACCCGCGTTACTCTGCTCCAGTGGGTCGAAGCATGATTTTTGTAGCCTATATGTTAATCGAGCTTATTAACTATTCCCGTGCAAAGTTACAGCCAAATCCATTCAGCACTTTTTGCGTGAAAGAGTAACAAACATCCATCCATCCATACTTACAAACTTTCGCGTTTTTAATATTAATAGGAAGGATTACTTAAAACATGTCGTTCCGACTCACTGAGCAGAGTAACGCTGTTAAAACAGCAGGGCGCAGTTAGTAGCATTTTAGCGGGCATTTTTCATTTTTTCTGATGCACATTTGATACAAGGCTTTTATTAATATTAACAGTAACTCATCGGGCATAAACACGAGGCAAGGTCTAGTCTTATTATATGGTCTACTATTTCACGTAAAAGTCAAGAAGATTAATGGAATATGTCAGCCATCCTATCCTACTTGAAATATAGTGGAAATATTTGAAGTTGAGACACTGAAAGCTTATATAAAAATTGCAAGTATAAAGGAGTATAAAGTTAAATGAATGGGAAGCAATGAGCATCGCCTATAACTGGAGATTTGGTCGCAATTCTGCCAATATTATCCGATTTGACCAATAGTAATGTGTATATGAACCAGAAATATTGACTTTTGTAACGAAATTGGCACTTTATTTTATCATTTAACTGATTCCGATCCAATTATTGGCCACAGCGGAGTCGCGGACGCAGCAAGACCTTCAATTATTGTTATTTCGCTCATTTATAAGAAAAGTGACGTCACTTCAACTACTGGCTTTGGGTGAAAGTCGTAACCGTAAAAACCGGCCAAATGCGAGTCTAACTCGCACACGAAGGGTTCCGTACCAGTTTCAAGTGCCAATAAAAAAGCGTATGTTTAAGAAATTAAATGTATATTTTTTATATTTACGATTTATGACGTATTAAATACTAACTAACAAACAAAACAAAAACTACTTACTAGATCTCTTTCAAACCAATTTTCGTTGGAAGTTTGCATGGTAATGTACATCATATATATTTTTTAGTTTTATCATTCTCTTATTTTAGAAGTTACAGGGGGGCGTCACACATTTTACCACTTTGGAATAGTCTCTCGCGCAAACTATTCAGTTTAGAAAAAAATTATATTAGAAACCTTAATATCATTTTTGAAGACCTATACATAGATACCCCACACGTATGGGTTTGATGAAACATTTGTGACATACGGACAGACAGACAGACATGACGAATCCGGGTTCTGTTTTTTGCCATTTGGCTACGGAACCCTAAAAATGCGTACCTAAGTAGTTAGTTACGCTATTTCACTCACTCTTTTCATTTATATTTGATTGCCGCCTAGTATTATAGGCACCTATTTTAAGTAACGTAACGTAACTACCTAATTAGGTACGTACTTTTATCGTTATGATTTTCACTCTATGTCAGTAAAAAAAAAGATAAAATAACTATGCCTTAGACATCTGTTTCATATATCACGCCCTATTATTATCAAGGCGATAAAAATGACATCCAGTATTTATATAGAAATCTTATCTATGCTAGTATACAATAAAGCTGAAGAATTTGATTGTATGCTTGAACGCGCTAATCTCAGGAAGGTCCAATTTTAAAAAAGAAGTATTAAAGTTCAGTGTTAAATAATCCATTTATCGAGGAAGGTTAAACGCTAGGTATATTTTATTATGATGTTACCACGGAAACTGGAGGCACTCGTAAGAAACTGGGGGCAAGTAGCTAGTTTTGATGATCGACTAATTTATGTCAACCGTCTTTTTCTAACATATGAGACCCGATCCCAGCCCGCGCTGGTTGATCTTAATTATATTTTTAATAAGCGATTATCACATGCCATAATAATTTTGGTAAATTTTATTTAATAACATTATTGTTAAAATGTAAACTAATATATTAGTCAAGATTGATTTTTCTTTTTTGTTTTCATTATCATTGTATTTGACTTATAATAAGTACGATCGATTCGTCTACATTATCAATAAACGTTTTCATTTTATGATCTAAACATGAATAAAATACAAACTAAAAGTAACTAATTAAAAATAAAACTAACTTATACAGGGTGTCCCAAAAGATTACGTAGCTGGGAAGGGGGGTGATAGAGATGGTCACAAGGGTCACCAGAAAAATATAAAAAAATCCCTCTGGGTGTTTAAAAAAAAAAATGGCATTTTTTAAAAGACTAAAAATTTTACACCTTGTGCTATCGGTACCTACAAATATGGCTGTATTTAAAAAAAATGCTGTTATGTAATCTTCAATAACAACAAGGTCATCAACATCAATATCAAAAATAACAAGGTGTAAAATATTAAGTTTTTAAAAAAATGCCATTTTTTTTTAAATACCCAGAGCGGTTTTTATTTTTATTTTTCTAGTGACCATTGTGTCCACCCCTGTCACCCCCTTTCCCAGCTACTTAACCTTTTGGGACACCCTGTATACTACTATTCTAAATCTATTCTACTTGGCAAGGTTCCCAGAATGCTGGCAGCATTACCACGTTGAATGGCAATGCTTATGATCTTAAAGATCTATAATGCGACTTCTACAGGTTACTCCAAAAAATATTTTTCCCTAACATTCCACATAGTACCTACATATCTTTCAATAGCTTCCCAAAATAACATTCTTTTACACAAAGGATACAATGTTGGTTCCACAAAAGAAACTAATACGTGCCCATCAAAATTATGAAAGAAACTTTACGTGCTTGAATTATTTGCTTTAAGGCTAAGAAAAGGTATTTTTATCTGGAAATAGTGGACATGAACATGACAATGACATGTTTGTATTTAATTCGGGGAAAACTAGATACGTTCTGCAACTTACCTACATTTTTAGCCTGTATTTAATGCTACCTCCGTAGCGTAGCGGTATTTGGCACGCTTTAAATCTCGGCGGTCGTGGGTTCGATCCCCACGCCAGACAGAAAATCTTTGTGTAAATTCTAAGATTTCTTTCCGGGTCTGGTTGGCTGAGGGTCTACCCTCCGTGCCTCGGAAAGCACGTTAAGCCGTTGGTCCCGATTGTTATAACCTCATCTATAACTAATCGTATAGTAGTTTTCTTTATCGTTGTTTAGTTTGTGTTTAATAAAATGGCCAATAAAATCATTTTCTTTCTCTTTACCTTTCATCATCACCGAACCGTTTAGGCAGTCATTCATCCAACTCCCTAAATTTACCACTGAAAGCTGCCGGCCAAACATCCAGTTATCAATATACTACTGTTCAGAGTTCCACTGCAGTCCACAAGAGCTGTCTACACACTCCGACTCTCGAACATAATCCGATTAGACAGTAATCTGACGCAGATTAACAGAGATCAAACGCGTTCTATGACATGCGTTGTTTCACAATGCATTTCAAGGTAGTAATCGGATTTGACGTTGCTGACATCGCGAACTCGTAACTTTTCTGTAATGAAATTTGATAGAGTATCAATATTAATGAAGCAACAGTCGACATCGATTTTACTATCTCTGTCTATATTAATAAAATGCGTGGTCCTGAATGACAACACAATCTAAACTGCTAGTCGTAGAATAATAAAATTGGATGTTGTATTCTCTAAATGACTTAGGCATAATCCGATAAGTAAGGAATATAAAATTTTTCCAAGGGGATGTAAAGTGGCAAACTTTGTATGGAGAAATCAAATGTACGCGGAATTTGTCATGAACAACAGCTAGTTGCTATATATATCATAACTTTTCCAACACGTATGTATGTATGTCTCTCTGGATAGATCTTTGTTTCTGGATCTATCCAGAGAGAAGGGATTTGTTATTTATGTTTAAGACGCAGCGTTAGCACATTAGGTATTTAACGGAGAAATTGTCCAAAAGTGCCATTTCTTCTCTTATATATTTAAAGATAATTTATTTTCCCAAAGTTAGTGGCAATAACAGACTTATGTTAAGTCATCATTTGGTCGAAAACATAGAAAAAGCCTTGTGAATATCTGTAATCTAAATTTTATACTTTTATCATTGTATTGCAATTCCTTGGTCTACTGATGCTTGGTCTATTAACTTTTAAGGCTTATTGACAATAGACCTGTTGTTGAATTTTATATTCGCAAAATGAACAATTATTTCAGCATAACAGTTAAAAATGCCATACTCCGACATATTCATCGATAAATACTTAATGTGCAACGTTGCGCCTTAAGTGTATATTGATGTGGGATTGCGGGTGAAAATTTTTATATATTTGTTTTGTTACTTTGTTACTTGAAAATGCTTATTAAAACGGGTAGTTATTTACCTTCAAAAAGTGTTATAAGTATTTGGCTTGGTTGTTGTAGTAGAACCATACCTTGGAGGAACTAATCCAATAAAAAAAACTTCTCATATTCATTGAGGTCTACTTAAATAAATTCCAGCACTTATATTTTTAAGAAACCTGTTTTACTATATAAGATAAAAAATAAAACATTACACTACGAGCTTCTGCAGCTGAGTAGAAAATCTAAGATGGTTTATAAACGTGGACGCAGCTATTCACTAAAGAACTCAAAGGAACACCTCCATCCATATCTCAAACGCTTTACACGTAAAATGTTACAGCATAGTTACGTCACTCCCCTGTCTGAGCTCATTTAGCTCGAATCGTCCGAGCCGATCGTGCTATTATTTACCTAGAATTCTGAAATCTAAAGGTCACATATTCCACAAATAGGTATTTTATTTTTAAGTAGGTATATGCCGATGTTTCTTCAGTCATGTTGGGTTGCTTATGGTGGTACCTATAGGAGACCAGACAACATACGTTTTATCAAACTTAAATTTTAGTGTGGAAGTAAATTCTATTGGAATATGGCTCACTGCCAAAGATGGCAAACTAGAAATAGCATTTTCAAAAATTAAATATGCATTATATCAAGGTTTCTTTTTTAGATATCGGTCCATTAAATAATGATGAATTAATCTTTCGCCGTGTTGGTTTGCGGCTTAGAATAGACCACCCCATGTCTTCCCATGGGTGTCGTAAAAGGCGACTAAGGGACATATGGCTGATGGATGGGCAGCAGCATCTATTAGCTCAACATTTGCATCTTACTGCGATCACCAATCCGTCTGCCAAGCGTGGTGATTATGGAAATATCCCTCTACGATCCTGGCTTGCCAAGGTCTGTTAAGAGGAGGCCCATGTTCAGCAGTGGACGTCAACGGGCTGTTGATGATGATGATGACGATGATGAATGAATCTTCATACCGCATAATTTAGGCAGGAACCATGACAGATGTTCATGAGACGAAATATCCGTTCAGTTCACTTTATTAATTTATGCAAGGTAGATCAGAGTATACAAGGTGTTGGGGTGATCAACTTAAATAATTGTACTCGAAGTAGGTTTTAGCGTTTACTCTTGACATTACAGAATTATTAGAAATAGTAAAAGAATTACAGTGGCGCAAAATGCAGTCATGCGCGTCTCGTCTCGTTCGTGCAGTATGGAAGCAAGAAAAAGATGGCCGCCGCCGGCGCAGGACCGCCCGTCGCGTTTCATCCGCGACGCATCGACGAGCTTAGCATTGGTGCGTTCCAGCTCCGTTGCGAACATCCTCCCCCCCCTTGGGGACACGTTCCCCAAGGAGCTCTTGGGAATCTAGTAATGATAGTTTTGAGACGGGCCTATGAATGACGCCGTTCTCAGTCTTCACATCAACCACTCTGCATACGCCGTCAGCTCCTGGGTACAGCTTGACGATGCGGCCCATGAGCCACTTCATAGGTGGCAGCTGGTCGTCCAGGATGAGGACCAGGTCGCCAACACGAACATGGTCTTGTGCACGCTGCCACTTGACGCGTTGCTGTAGAGTGGATAAGTAGTCCTTTGTCCATCGGGACCAGAAGTGGTGTCTCAAGCGCTCAATCAGCTGGTATCGATTGATGCTGGCCTTTTGGATAACGGGTGAAGGCAGTGAGGTCAATGGTCGGCCCACAAGGAAGTGTCCCGGTGTAAGTGCTGACAGATCAGAAGGATCAGCAGACATAGAAGTAATGGGCCGTGAATTCATAATGGCCTCAATCTGTGCAAACAGAGTGTATAATTCTTCAAAGGTTAGACTAGAGTTACTCGCTATCCGTTTTAGATGATATTTAGCTGTCTTGACTCCTGCTTCCCAGATACCGCCGAAATGCGGTGCATACGCGGGAGAAAACTTAAAAGTTATACCCTCCTTGCTCGCGAAGTCGCTAACTGAACGTTCATTTTCCTTGAGCAGTCTGTTCAGCTCATTACAAGCTCCTACAAAGTTTTTTCCATTGTCACAGTATATGGTGTGAGGTTTACCTCTTCGTGCTATGAATCTACGCAAGCATAAAATGAAGGCATCACTACTCAGGTCGCTCACGACCTCCAAGTGTACAGCTTTCGTGCTAAAACATACAAATATGCATAAATAACACTTGGAGCTCTTGGCACCGCGACCCTTCCTATTTAAAATTAAAAAGGGTCCTGCAAAATCAGTACCACAAGTCGCAAATGGTGGAGCAGGAGTTACACGAGATTCCGGTAGATTACCCATTATGGGTTCTAAAGGCTTAGCTCTAAATCTTTGACAACGAACACACTTTCTGACAGTAGTCGCAGCTAATACTTTCCCACCTGTAGGCCAAAATTGCTCACGGATAGTATTTAACAGTTGCTGAGGGCCACAGTGTAGGAGACGAAGATGTTCTTGCTCAAATAAAAGTTTTGAGAAAGTGTGTTTGGGGTCTAGCAGTATGGGATGTCTTTTTTCATAGGGACAGTGAGATGCATTGTCGATCCTTCCACCGACACGTAAGACACCCTGTCGATCCAAAAAAGGGTTCAAAGACAGAACTCGTGACTTAGAGTTTAATTTTTCCAAAGTTTCAAGTGAGTGAATTTCCTTTGAAAAACATTCTCTTTGTGACGCTTTAGCTAGGAGTAACAGTGAGTTATTTAACTCGGAACAGGTAAGTTCACCATTTAATTTAGTATTAGATGTTTTAATGTTATTCATAAATCTCAGTATGTAAGCAAATATTCTTTGTAGTTTGTATAGTTTAGAATATTTTTCAAAGGGTATGACGTCACTAGACATAGTTTTAACATTTAAACTTATTTTTATTTCAGGTAAAGTAGAAGGATTAGATTTAGATTGGGGCCATTCATGTTCACACTTGGTCAGAAAGATAGGACCATGCCACCAAAGAATATTATTATTAAGAAGACGTGGTTGAATGCCCCTGGAAGCCATGTCAGCGGGATTATGTTCAGAAGGTACATGACGCCATGTAGTTATGTCAGTTAATTCTCGAATCTGTTCAATCCGATTGCTTACATAAGTTTTAAGAGTCTTAGGTGGAGTATGTAACCACCCTAGGACTATGGTTGAGTCCGTCCAGAATATTGAGCGTGCAATCTTAATTTTTAAAGAGTGACATACTTTAGAGTATAGTTTAGCACCAAGTAAAGCGCCTAACAATTCCAGACGGGGAATTGTTTCCGATTTCAAAGGAGAAACCTTAGCTTTAGCACATAATAAGTTACAGTTAACTTCGCCTAAACTATTAGTCGATTTGAGATAAACACATGCAGCATAGGCATTTTGCGAGGCATCAGTAAAGCAGTGAGCCTCTATGTACATAGGAGAACTACAGAAAATGTATCTAGGTATCTGAATGTGAGCAAAATGTTGCGTTTCATTATGGAATTCTATCCACGAATTCTGAATTTCTTTTGGAACTTCATCATCCCAATCTAATTTAAGTAACCAGAGCCTTTGTAGTAAGATTTTATGAAAAACTAGCTGACCCGGCAGACTTCGTACTGCCTCAATCGATACATAAAAGACCTAAACATTTGTATAAAATAAACTGGGCCGTAGAGACTTCGTTTATGCGGTACTCCTACCCCTACCCTATACTACCCCTACCCTACACTACCCCTACCCTACACTACCCCTACCCTACACTACCCCTACCCTACACTACCCCTACCCTACACTACCCCTACCCTACACTACAACTACCCTACACTACAACTACCCTACACTACCCCTACCCTACACTACCCCTACCCTACACTACCCCTACCCTACACTACCCCTACCCTACACTACCCCTATCCTACACTACCCCTACCCTACACTACCCCTACCCTACACTACCCCTACCCTACACTACCCCTACCCTACTCCTACCCTATACTACCCCTACCCTACACTACCCCTACCCTACACTACCCCTACCCTACACTACAACTACCCTACACTACAACTACCCTACACTACCCCTACCCTACACTACCCCTACCCTACACTACCCCTACCCTACACTACCCCTACCCTACACTACACCTACCCCTAATCTATCCCTACCCCTAATCTATCCCTACCCTACCCTACACCTACCCTAAAAAATCTTGGCAAAAAAATCAAGTTTTTAATTAACAAAATAAAGCTCAAATTGACTCTACATTTTAGTTAGAAAACGTTTGTATGGGAAAAAGAAAAAGGCTGTTTTAAGGGGTTTTCAGGCAATTGTTCGATTTTTTCTCGCCGTAAAAACCATCCTTGAACTTCCACGAACATTAAAAAAAAAGAATTGGCCAAATTGGTCCAGGCTTTGTAGAGTTATGCGCTTACCAACACATTTTGCGATTCATTTTTATATTATAGATAGTGCAGGCAGATAAAAGACCTAAGGGATCAAATATTCGACACGAGTTCGACAGTATAGAGCGTTTCGTAACTTTAGGAATCGATTTATTTTCGACTGAGTAGTTTAAAGTGTCAGAGATAGGTGACCATTTTAATCCTAAGACAGAAGATTGTTTACTAAAGTCTTGAGATTGGTCAGTTGTAAGTATGCTATCAAGAATATCGGGAGAATTTGTTCTTAATTTACGCAAAGGAAAGCAGCCTTCAGCAAGTTTGGCAATCACTCCCGAAATTTTAGCCTTTAATAGAGATTTTGAGTCTGAACCAGTATTCAGGTCGTCAACATAGAAGTCATGTCTCATAGTATCGGCAACAGCTTCATCACTACACTCCGCTGCGAGTTGGACAAGACACCTAGTACTGAGATAGGGAGCTGAAGCTGTCCCATAAGTGACAGTATTGAGTTGCAAGGTTTTGAGTGGTTGACTTTCATCTTCCCTCCAAAGAATAAGCTGTAAATGACGCTGTGATTCATTTACCATAACCTGCCTGTACATTTTTTCAATGTCTCCCGTCACCACATAGGCATACTGACGGAACCTGAGCAGAATTGCCATTAAATCGTCCTGAACTACTGGTCCAACAAATTGGATATCATTTAGTGACTTATTGGTAGAAGTTTTACAAGAAGCATCAAAGACTACTCTTAACCGAGTGGTTTCACTGCTATCGCGAATTACTGCATGGTGAGGAATGTAATATCCAAAGCTAGGACGGCTTACTTCAGATAAATGCCCTAATCTGCGATATTCGTTTATAAAATCAGTATATTCATTTTTTATTTTAGATTTATTTAGTTTCTTTTCTAAGTTAAAGAAGCGCCTTTTAGCAATAAGATAAGAGTCCCCTAAAGCCTTACTGGGAACTTCACGCAATGGAAGTTTTACACAAAACCTCCCATCACTCAGGCGGACAGTGTTTTCAATAAAATGGTTTTCACAATATTGTTCCTCATTGGAAAACTTAGTATTTTCATTTGGCAGAGCAGGAATATCTTCAACTTCCCAGAACCTAGCCAGAGAGTCCCTAATTTCCTGAGAAAAGTTAGAATTAGTAGTAGTAGTAGTAGGGCTCCCACCGGCAGGGCCTGACATGAGCCAACCCAGTTTAGATTTTATTAGAGTAGGTTTATTTTTCCCTAACTTAATTTGTTCAGAATCTACAATTTCCCAATAAATATCGGCTCCTAGCAGTAAGTCAATTTCAGAGGGCATATAGTAGGTAGGATCTGCTAGTTCTATAGATTTGGGAAGATTCCATTCAGAAGTGTTAACCCTTGAGCTGGGCAACATGCCAGTAATATCAGGCACTAAAAGACATGTAACATTAGCATGGAATAGGTTAATCCGAGATTTAAGTTTTATGTTACACCTTTTAGTAGTATTAGTTAACTTATTATTTATACCAGCAATTGAAATATTAGTATCAGAACAGGTTAAATTCAATTTTCTTTGCATTCTTTCAGTTATAAATGAAGACTGGCTTCCATTATCTAGTAATGCTCTCACAGTGTGTGTTTCAGAAGATTGGCTATCAATTAATTTTACTTGAGCAGTGCATAAAAGAATCTGCCTGGGCATTGCCACAGAGAGTGATACAGGATTAAACATGGCAATAGTAGATGTCTGAGAGGAACTTGCTTCTTGAGGAACTGATGTCGCAGAAGAAGTATCAACAGGTGAGTTTGTCTTCTCTTTATTTGACTGTGGTTTATGTAGCAGTAAATTGTGTCTTTTGTTGCAGATTTTACAATAATTATGTTTGCAGTGAGCAGAGTAATGACCAGGACGCAAACAGTTGTGACAGAGCTTATGCTTATTAACTTCCATAAATCGAGCATCCAACGACATGTCTTTAAATTTATTACATTTATATAGTAAATGATCTTGTGAACATACAACACAGCCTTTTTCATTAGTGTTTGAAGAAGAAACAAATGATTTAGTTTGTTTATTGTCTTTAGAGTAAGTATGTTTTTCAGTTTTAGTAGCAACATTATTATTGCTGTACTGTAAGGTTTCTAAAACGTCAGCACGATTTCTTAAGAAATTATAGAATTCTTCTATTGTTGGCGAAGCAGAAATAGTACTCCTGTGTTCCTCCCATATGCGACTTGTGGCGCCATCTAGTTTGGACACCATAATATACACAAGTAAAATATCCCAGCGGGATTCAGGATCGTTTAAAGAAGATAGGGCTCGAATATTTTTAGAATAGTAATCTATCATAGTACGAAGTGACTTGTAATTTTCTTTAGATATTATGTCAAAATTCAAGACAGCTTTTAAATGATTATTAGTAAGTATCCGGTTGTTATCAAAGCGTTCTGTAAGTAACTTCCAAGCTAATTTATAGTTGGCAGCAGTAAACTCAATTGATTTTATTATATCAGATGCTCCTTCCTTCAAAGAAGAGCGAAGGTAATGAAACTTGTTAATTTCTGGAATAGTGTCATTGTTGTTGATTAGAGAATCGAAAGTGTCTCGAAATTCCATCCAATTTAAATAGTTTCCATTAAAAGAAGGCAGCTGTATCGTAGGCAACTTAATGTTATAGTTACGGTTATCTTGATTGATATGCTGACAGGTAGATATTGAATTACAGTTCCTACTTTCAGGTATTATGTCGCTAGGGGCAAGACTTTCAATAATCAGTTGAGCTTTGGCCATGTTAGAGCAAAATTCACTTTCAATTATGTCATTTTCTTCCAACTGATCAGGATCTAAACTCTCAATTTTAGTTTTTATATCATCAAACTGTACCAACAATTCTTTGAATCTTGTTAGTTTTAATTCAGTTTCAATAATTATTTGTTTAGTAATACTGTCAGCCTCTATTAGTTTTATAGTATTTATGTATTTAGAAAATATAGTTACTCTAGCCTTTATCGTACCACGTTGTTGAATAAGAGATTTCAATTCAGCCGACATGGTAAACACTTATAAGAACTGAACAGACCGTCAAGAAATTAGCTATGCTGGTAAAATTAAGAAAATAAAGCCAAACCGTATATGTCGCGCAATGGCTACGACAACATCTCGTGCAGTCAGCGACTCACACAAGCAAAGCAGGTTACACAGCGCAGGATGCACGCAGTAGCAGAGATGTGAAGGTTAGTTTATAGCAGCGCATTCCAACAGGACCCAAGAAGCAGGCAGCACAGCAAGTCTGGAAAATGCCAGGGTGGTCCCGTAAGCAAAGTGAAAGAGAAAGTAAGTAGTTACTAGTAAGGCAGGTATGCTTGTCATTGAATTAGTAATTAGTACCTGCTTACTTAGCAACTTGTGTTAGAATCTGACTCCATAAGGTGCAAGTTAAGTAAGTAGTTAGGTGGGCAGTTGTCATATGAGTAGACCTAACTATTTAATCATCGTTTAAAAGTAGTTAGGTAGGTACCTAGGTGTCATTTCAGTATATAGTAGGTACCTACACAAGAAATTATCAGTAACTCGAGACAGTAAAGAATGTCTGGTGCACAGAAATCGGCTGATTATGAATGTCGGACCTGTAGCATAAGCATGTTAAGTACCAAAATTGGACGTACTTCCCTGTGAACCGACCAAATCACACACTACACAGCATTGCAGGGACAGGTGGGTCATCAGCACGCACACACGGTCATCTAGGATTCTCAGCAGCTCAGCTCGTTGTCGTTTCCTGGCACCACACCACGCCACGCGGTCGCCTCTTCAATATTTCTTCAGTTGATCACGTCGTGGTCTCCATATGTTGGGGTGATCAACTTAAATAATTGTACTCGAAGTAGGTTTTAGCGTTTACTCTTGACATTACAGAATTATTAGAAATAGTAAAAGAATTACAGTGGCGCAAAATGCAGTCATGCGCGTCTCGTCTCGTTCGTGCAGTATGGAAGCAAGAAAAAGATGGCCGCCGCCGGCGCAGGACCGCCCGTCGCGTTTCATCCGCGACGCATCGACGAGCTTAGCATTGGTGCGTTCCAGCTCCGTTGCGAACACAAGGTGTAAAGGAAAGGGTATATACATAGAAAGAGCAAGGCTTCTTTGGATCATAACAAACATACAAAGCGAATAATTGAAGCGGCCGTAGCCCAATGGCTAGGGCGTCGGACTTGTGATCTTGTGGTCACCGGTTCGATCCACACCCATTGCACTACCGACGTGAACCCACTCGTAACACAAGCATTTTAGCTTAGCACGGGGGGTTAACAAAACTGCAAAAACTCTTAAAAAAGAAAAACTAATATTATAAAGAGGTAAAGTTTGATTTTGAAAATTGTTAAAAAAAAGAAAATGGACCATTAAAATGCAAAAATCATTTTTTTGCATTAAAACAAAAGACAGCTTTCTGCTAGTAGGATACTTTAAAACTTTTTAATGCAATTTTAGCCGGGATAGTCAGTTATTACTCTTACAAAATTCTTCTTTTTCTTCAACAGCCTGCTTATGTTCAGGCTGTTGAGATGACCAGCAGATTTTTGCATTCTACTAGTATTTTTATTTAATTACGCATTACTAAAGAGGATTGGAAAATTCTGCCACTCTGTTGGCAAGAATGAACTTATAATTGGACAACCCAAGATTTGAATCTGTGTCTTCCTGCAGTCAAACAGCTTTAACGCAGAGCTGTTCAAAGTATCGCTAGTTGTAATTTTATGCATGCACGGGTAGGGTTCTTTGTGTAAAATCAATGCCTTATTTCCGGGATTGATTGGTTGTCTTTTCTTCATTTCGCCTCGGAAAGGACATTAAGCCAACTTTGTGCCCGTAGTCATAACATCTTTAATGATAACCATAATTATTTCAGTTAATGGGCAACTGCGTTTATCTATATAAAGAATAAGGATAACCACCCATCTCTTTTATCAGACGGACATTGAAGTTGAGACTTTTCTTAAGAGTTGCAGACAAGCACTAAATAAAATAAGTTATTTAAAAACTGAATCTTATATTTTAGGAATCCCATACGTAATTTTTTATCCTAGCGGGGTTTTTTTATGCGTTTTTGTGTAAGATAACTTCATATCTCAAACAATATCGAGGAAAATTTACTTTGCTTGCTTTTTGCTTTATTCAACTACAAACTAAGTAAGTAACCTGCAAAAATGGACCCATGCGGTTATTGGAATGCAGCTGATAGCGGTCGCTGGTGGGAATATTTGAGGACCGAAATTTTAAATTTTTAGATCGAGTTTTGTGCAACTGTCGCTCTCTTTTGCAGTACGCAAGGTTCTCTAATTTTAGGTTGATGAGGGTATTGAAATCCAACCAGCCTTCCAAGTGTGACATTGACAAAAATCTCTTTGCAGGAGACCTATCCAGTAATGGCTCTTAGCAAACTAATGACAATTATGTCAGAAACAGGAGCACCATAAACCTATATTAAAATTTTAGATGATAGATGACCGCGGTTTGCGGTTTGGCGCACACGACCGCTGCCACATCCAGTCTATGACGTTGTTTGACGTTTTGACGTTCGTAAACGTTTGTTGGTAACCATGATTTTTCATGTTAAGCGAATTCATGTTATACATAATTGTATTTGTAATTGAAAAATCATGTTTTTTATTTTTTGGAGAATCCACGGTAAATGCCAAAGCGATGAAAGAGCGACACCAGGTATGAATAGCAAGTTAATCTGTACTTTTTACTAAAAGCTGAAGAATAAGTTTGTTTCTTGCCTAAACGCGCTAATCTCAGAAACAACTACATCGATTAAAAAAAATCGTTCAGTGTTAGATAGCCCATTTATCGAGGAAGGCTATATTTAATTATGAAATCCATCGGGATCAGGAGTTACGAGGAAAATTATTAACAAACAATATCTTTTAGGTGCCGCTTAAAAATATCAAGTGAATTCTAAATTTTAAGTCAGAGTTATTAATTTTGATTCGTGGCAGGATTTTACAATCTTAAGATAAGTAAAGCCCCCAATACTGACCCATATTTGTCATGGGCGTTTCTCGAGTGTGTGCTACAGTATGTCACATACGGACCAAGATGTATGCGTCGCCGCGTCGTTCACACGCTTGATGAACGCGCTTCCTCGCGTTCATCGAGCGTGAGACGCGAATAACTTGATCGCCGTTGTTACGCACTTAAATATTTTTGCAATAAAAATCGCTGGTCTTAGATGCACTTTGGCTTAATATATTTGTTTCAATGATAAAAAATTGTATAAAAATTGGACAGATTCACTAAATGACAACCTCCGTAGCGTAGCGGTATTTGGCTCGCTATAAATCTCGGAGGTCATTGGTGCAATCACCATGCCAGACAGGAAATCATTGTGTAAATTCTAAGATTTCTGTACGGATCTGGTTGGTTAAGGGACTACCCTCCGTGCCTCAGAAAGCACGTTAAGTCCGTTGGTCCCGATTGTTAAACACATCATCTATAATAATCGTATATCAGGGAACGGGCAGCAGCGTTTCCTTGTGTGTATACATAATACTGCGGTCACCAACTCGACTGCCAAGCATGGCGACTATGGCAAATACCCTCCCTAAGGCCGCGTCCTGGACGCCAGCGGGCGGAGCGGGCGGTGCGAGCGACGGCACGCGCGTCTTTATCAAAGTTCATAGATTTGTGTAAAGCTGTTCTCGACGACAGCGGTCCGGGCTTTCCATAGGCACCGCCCGCGCCACCCGCTCCGCCCGCTGGCGTCCAGGACGCGGCCTTAAGCAAGGGTTCCTCCTCCCTCCTGAAGTTATACGGCTTGATGATGATGATGATGACTAAAATGTTAAATAGACATTGTCATAAATAGATTCCATTCATTACAGCCGTGCTCCCGATCCCGTAACCATTCTTCCATTCACACTTCCATCGTTGTCTATTTGTCCGTAGCGGGAATCGAATCCACGATCTGCGAGATTTAAATCGAGGCTTATACCGCGAGACCTCTCTAGTTACGGTCAAATATATCACCACCAACGAATCATTAACATTTAGATTCCCACATACTATACGGTCTTTGTACTAATAATTTCATATAAATATTTCAGTAATTTTCTACGCTGAACAATTATATGAAGATAAACGAATATTTTTACTACATTATTGATAACCAGCCGCGCCGCGCGGTTTTACCCGCTTAACTCTGCTTCAGTGGGTCGGAGCGTGACGTTTTGTAGCCTATATGTTAATTCAGCGTATCCAGTGCCCCAGTATCCCGGTGCAAAATTTCCGCCAATTCCGTTCAGTAGTTTTGGGGTGAAAGAGTAACAAACATCCGTCTATCCACCCATACTTACAAACTTTCACGTTTATAATATTATATTAGTAGGATAACCTCAGTGGCATAGCAGTATAAGCCTCGCTTTAAGACAATACATTTTTGTATTAAACATGAAGGATTACCTCCCATGTCTCGGAAAGCACGCAAAGCCATTTATTCTGACTGTCTTGACATCCCTCCCGACCCTTAGTTTGCTAAGAACCTTCTGATGCTCTCATAGACCCGAAGTCCGAGAGGCCCGCGAACTGTAAAGTAGAGCGACAGTTGCACAAAACGCCCCTAAAAAAACTAAAAACCATAATCCCTCAATCTCGTCGCCAGCGACCGCCCTGAGCCGAGGTCCAAGTCCCACAGGGGACGCCATCTTGCGCAGGTTGCTTAGCTTGTAGTGTTTAAACCATTTATCTAGACTGGAGCTCTGCTCGCCTTTATGCCCGGTGAAGTAGCAAAAGCCTCGGAGCTAACTACAAATTATTATGTCCGTGTGAAAAAAAAATCTTGACATCATCTATGACCTGGAAGGGTTAGGGTAGATTCCTTGCTGCAGAAAGTATTATCAACAGGTTTGTAGTATATTATTATATTTATTGAAATTATGTTAATATTTCAAAGAATAAATACATTCAACTTCTTAGAATTCCGTTCATTTTAAATGTAATAACGGCTGCCACTTCAACGTTCACTTAAAAAAAGTTAACCAAAACCTTGAACAGTTTGAAACTCCATAACAGCCCAACCGATTTCCTACTTTCCAACAAAAAAATCAATTTCCTACTCCCAAAACTATGGCGTACAGCCGCCGCAGGCTAAAGTACTCAACAAAATTCATTTCCTAACAAATTGCCCGAACATCTTCTGTTAAGGACTTTCAAGGACCAAAATAGTTGAGACACCTGATACGGCGGTTCACGCATGCGTCAAAACTTGGGCCGGCCCGCGTGTGCTGGCTCCTATCAGTTCTCGTACGCCCCACGGCGTATCAACCGCGTAGCGTATTCGTTTACCGAAACCGCGTATTATACCCGCGAAATCGTATCGTAGTGTCGTGTTGTTCTGATGATTGTATGAGTGAAGGATTTATTTTGTGAGTGTTACAGTTATGTGAATTTTAAAGGTAAGTTCTTAGATATTTTTAAGTGTGTTTCAATTAAGTTTTATTATGTTTATAGTTTATAAAATATTTAAATACCTGTTGATTTTACAAATGAGATATAGATTTTATTTTATAGATGATAATATGAACATTAATTGATTTATAAGTAACTTATGGTTATGGCCTGGCCAAAGTTAATTAAATTATAATGAACCTCCTAGAATAGGTAGGTATGTCGTTAGGGTAATATGATATGAGGAGACTGATGTGCACATTAATTAATGGAGCACTATGGAATTACATAGTAGGCACAGGTAGAGTATCGTTTTGATCAAGTTTTCTATTTTGAACGAACTATTAGGAACAATTTAAATAGATGCTTCTATATTATTAGGAAATATTATTAAAAAAAAATATATGAAATTTATTTAGATGGGATCCGTTCCCATCTAAATAAATTTCATATATTTTTTTTATTAACAGAAACAAATACTAAGAAGTCTAGTATTGTATTATTGTTTTAAGAATAACACCAATAAAATTTATACTTAATCAAATCTGTACTACAGTAACTTTTTCGATGCATTAAAACATATAGTATAGAAAAATGTAATATTATATAATAGTCTTATAAACAATATAATTGAATATGATTGATATGCGGAATATTAACAAAATATAATAGAACTCCAAATTAAAAAGTCATAGACTAGCAAAAAAAAAGAAACTAAACCCTAATTTATTTTGTACAAAATACATTTGGGTTTTTTTTTACATTTGGTTCAAATATTCAAACTCAAAAAAATCCCTTTCGACTTAGGATAATTACTATTTGTCATATAAATAGTTTTAATTATAAACAACAAACCCGGCGTGAATCATAAATAAAAACAAATATACTATTATTAAAAAATATAAATGTTTTAATCTGAAACAATAACATAGTATTAATTTTACATTTAAACGGTTGATGTGTATTTTGAAAAGATATTTTGATGTGGGTATGATTTTATTTTTGAACAATAGGTACCTATTTGGTATGACATTAATCATTCTTTTTCTTGTTTTTACATTGTAATGATAAAAAATTAAATACGTTTAAACTTACACGATTTGTGAACATAATTTATTATGATGATATCACTGTGTATTTCTAAGGCAAATCTATATTAATATAGCTGAAGAGTTTGTTTGTTTCTGATAGAGACGTTTCTGAGATACGCGCTAATCTCAGAAACGTTTGGTCCGATATAAAACAATATTTCTGCGTTAGATAGCCCATTTATCGAGAAAGACTATAAGCTATATAATAATTTGAAATTCTCACGGAATCGGGAGCTATGCGGGTAAAACCGCGCGCGGGAAGCAAATTTTTTTTTTTTTTTTTCAACTTGGGATTTAAAAATTTTACTACCATACCGGCAAGATATTTTCTTGTTATCAATCTTAATCTTGAGTGTCTTAATCATCTCGGGGAGTGTGCGGAGGTTCTGCATAACCTGATACCCCCTTCACCTTTCCATCACCGGACGAATAGGCGCGGCGAGCGGTTTCACCCTTTTGTTGTAGACATTCCTTCAATACGCACGAAGCGATTTGCCTCTTCTTTCATAATGCGGACGGCTAAGGAGTGGAATTCTCTGCCGGGGTCAGTTATTCCGGAACGCTATAATCTGGACATCTTTAAAACTAAAGTGAACAGACACTTTCTAGGCAAGCGTGTTTCATCTTAGGCCTTATCATTGCCTTCCATCAAGCGAGCTTAAGGTCAAACGTAAGCCTATACATAGTAAAAAAATAAATAAATAAAAACTTGAAATTAAGTATGAAGTAAATATTGCTGTAAAATGTAAAAAGAAAAACATACATTATTATAAACTACGGTTGAATAAAAACAAGTAATGTAATTAATAATTTACCTCAAAATTCTACCGCGACAAAGACCAGAAGGCTGATATTTCTATGACTTAACTAATGACTAATGTTTTCGCTACTCAGCGTTTTAGCGTTTTACCCGCGTCACTCTGCTCCAATGGGTCGGAGCGTGATATTTTGTAGCTTGTATGTTAATCCAGGTTATAAATTATCCGCGTGCAAACTTACAGCCAAATCCATTTCGTAGTTTTTGCGTGAAAGAGTAACAAACATCCAGCCATCTTGCCATACTTACAAACTTTCCCGTTTATAATATTAGTACGATATATCAATTTATTAAGTAAATGTAGCTTCTTCTTCTTCAACAGCCCGTTCACGTCCACTGCTGAACATGGGCCTCCTCCTAAAATACCTTGGCAAGCCAGGATCGTTGAGGGATATTGCCATAATCACCACGCTTGGCAGACGGATTGGTGATCGCAGTAGGATGTAAACCTTGAGCTAATAGATGCTGCTGCCCATCCATCAGCCATGTGTCCCTTAGTCGCCTTTTACGACATCCATGGGAGGACATGGGGTGGTCTATTCTAAGCCGGAAACCACACGGCAATACAATGTAGCTTCAGTAATACAATAGTAAGTGCGTTAAAAGTGCTAAATACGGAGTACGAGGTGCCTCGCTATTTATTTATTTAATAACTTTAGCACTATGAAAGTATATGGCGGACTTAATGCCAGAGGCATTCTCTCCCAGTCAACCATAGGGTAGTGCAGAGATAGTGTGGTAGGTGCACTTAAGTAAGAAGAATTATAGAAGAGAAAAAGATACCATTGAGGTAAGTATATAAGTACAATATATTACATACGAATACATTGAAATAATATAGATAGTATTATGTTTTGTAGTATGTTTGATACGTATGAAATTTATTTTTCCCAGAAATATCTTCATTACTGTATTCAGTATATATTTACTGAATACTTAACGTAAAAATTTCTGGGCAAATACATTTTATGAGAAGCGCCCATGTTATTTTCCGGTAAATGGATATAATATATTTTGGAATATATACGAAAATTAACCACTTTAGTATTTTCTCATTTTTAAAGTTACTGAAACGACTTTTTTAGTTTTCCGCATATCATTAAATTTAATGTTTCAACACTTCAAAAGATGTCAAAAAGAATGATCTGGAAGTTTCTTATAGTGTTTCTTCTCCGGGTACCACAACATACGTAGACAAAGAAAGACTCGTAGGAAGCTAGGATAGGGTCCGCTCGACCTTGCAAGGCGAGGCTTAAAGTATGCTTCTGACCTAATCCCAGCCCGCGCTGGTTGATTCTAATTATCTAATATTTCTACTTGCTTAAAAGGATGCTCCTCACTGTAAACTAGTATAAGTTATTTAAGTTGTTGTAATAAAACATTTTTAATTTTTTTAAATTTAAATTATATTTAAAAATACGCGACTTTCACATGACATAACAACATTGGTAAAACTTTATTTAATAATATTATCGTTGAAGTGTAAACTAATTTATAAGTCCAGATTTGTGTAGTATGATCGATTTGTCTACAGTATCAATAAAGGTTTGGTCACGTGGAAAGAATGGATGAAGAACGATTTGACAAAACAGGTATAGGTACATGACAAGTGTGAGTGGCACAGTCGGAAGGGGAAGACCGCGACGAACGTTCTCTGACCAAATCGGAGACATCCTCGCAAAAGGTCAAATAAGATCCACCCTAATCCGACGTGCTTGTATGAAGAATGTTATGAGAGTGAATGAAGCGAAAGATGTGTGTAGGGATCGTAGCAAGTGGAGGTCCATTGTCTCTGCCTACCCCGCTGGGAAACAGGCGTGAGCTTATGTATGTATGTATGTCTGTATGTATCAATAAACGTTTTCATATTAATTTTCACTTCTACGATAATCAGGAAGACTTGGATTGGTTTATTCTAAGCCGAAAAAGATCAATCATCATATGATCATTATTATTATCATCCTTATAGCTACGCCCTACGGTTTTACCCGCGTGGGACTGCTACTCTTCTCCAGTGGGTCGTAGCGTGATATTGCTTATATGTTTTATTAGCTTATAAACTATTTCAGCCAAAACCGTTCAATAGTTTTGAGTAACACAGTATCATACATCCATACATACAAACTTTCGCGTTTACAATATTTATAACGGGAATATAGGTAACTGAACAACACCAAATTTTCGCAATTATAATCATCATCATCAGCCCTTATAACGTCCACTGCTGAACATGGGTCTGCTCCTGAGGGAGGGGTTTTGCCAAAGTGACCACGCTTGGCAGACGGGTTGGTGACCGCAGTATTAAGTTGTAATTATACACAGGAAACACTACTGCCCGTTCCCTGGTATACGCTTAAGGTTTTACTTAACTTGGCCTTTCTTAAGAACTTCCTCGATTTGATCATGTAACGTCAACCTTGGTCTTCCCCTTCCAACACTTCCGTTCACATTCGCCCTATAAATTCTACTTGTAAGTCTCCTTTCATTCATTCTCTCTATATGTCCGAACCAATTTAGGATACCTTTCTCAATCCTTGTCACTACATCTTTAAGCGGCCGTCATCTTTAAGGCTAGGTCGCCGGTTCGAACCCCACCCATTGCACTACCGACGTGAACCCACTCGTAACACAAGCATTGTAGCTTAGCACCAGGGGTTAACAAGAATACTAGTAGACTGAAAACTGTCCTAGTAACTAATTAAAAAAAAATAAGATATCAACATTCATACTACAACGTTCTCTAATCACTCTGTTCTTAATTATATCACTCAATTTCACTCCAACCATGCTCCTCAGTGCTCTCATTTCCACAGCATTTATTTTACTACCACGACAATATCTATAACTTAACAACATCATCATCAGCCTGTACAACGTCCTCTGCTGAACACAGGCTCCTCCCGAGGGAGGGTTTTGCCATAGTCACCACGCTTGGCAGCCGAATTGGTGACCGCAGTATTATGTTGTAATATACAAGGAAACGCTCTATATACGCTTGTTACAGATGATGTGATAACAATCGGGACAAACCGCTTAACGTGCTTAGCGAGGCACAGAAGGTAGTCCCTCAACCAACCAGACCCGGAAAGAAATCTTAGCATTTAAACAAAGATTTCTTGTCCGGTGTGAGAATTGAACCCACGACCTTCTAGACTTAAAGTAACGGAGGTTGTCAGTGGGGAATATAACTCAACCATACCAAATTTTAGTTTTCTTTTTTTCATAATATTAGAAGCATAATATTTTGTGTCAAAATTTCCACCAAACGTTTGCGTTTTTCATACTAAAATCAAATTTTATGTCATTATTTCCACGGGAATATCTATAACTCAACAACATAACAGAGCTTAAACCTGAGGGCTACTCCATTATAAAACCATGATAAGAAACAAGCGTTGTATCGACTTCAAACAAGTCTGTTGCAAAGTGTTTATCCGCTTATGTGAACAAACGTGAACGCTGATCGATATTCTTTCACATAGCTTATTTATACACGTACATGATTTATTCATCCATTGTTGAGTAGATACACGTATTTTTTTTCTAAAGCATTTTCTCTTTGTTGATTATCTTGCTGTTTACTGAAGTAACGGCTTTGCTACGATATGTTACAGCGTAATTATTGTGTGTTATAATTAACATAAGTTTTGTTGTAGATAAATATTTTTTAACTAGCCACTACCCGCGTTTATGAGCTAAGCTAAGGCGAAATACACGGACAAACAAACAATACATGCTAAAGTAGTTACAAAGTAGCCTATATTATCTATATAATATATAAAAGAACCGGTGTGTCCTTGGCCATCGCATCACGCGTGAACGAATGAACAAATTTCGCTTTTATTTTGTTGCGGTTATGGTTGTTATGAAAGAAAAAAATAAGAAAATTCGCGGAAAATTAGAAAATATAAAAATACTTAGCCACCATATTAAATTTCCTAAAGAAACCTTAGCGTTTTTTTAAAATACATAACATTTGACATAACATTGACAGAATACTTGCTGCACTTTGACCACGTCATGGTGAGTTGAGAGCTCTCACACCTAATATTAAAATCAATTTAATGTAGAAAGTTTTCATTAGGACAGTATAATATGGCGGGTCAGCTAGTCTATACTAATATTATAAAGAGAAAAGATTTGACTGTGTGTTTATTTGTTTGTATTGAATAGGCTCCGAAACTACTGGACCGATTTGAAAAATCCTTTCACCGTTGGAATGCTATACTATCTCCGGATGACATAGGCTATATTTAATTATGAACAAGAGTTACGCGGGTGAAACCGCGCGCGGGAATCTAGTATCTTATAAAATAAGCAGTGAAAGTCCTGTTAAGATCGGCTTAGCCGTTACTGAGATTAGCGGGAAAAACAGACAGTAATAAATAAAATGATTTTTTGTTATTAATATTCTATATATATGCACAGCTTTTAGTAAAAACTTGTTATAAAATTTCTTCATTACAAACATACCCTTCAAATGTACCTATTTATTATGTTACTAGGATTTCATGTGGTCGACGTCCGGTGTTGTCAGTCAAATCTCAAATTTCCCGTGATTTATAAAATCATTCCTACAAACCTTTTTGGGTCAGCAGCCGTTCTATTTATATAAATAAAATTAAGCTCCAGAATTATATACGTGTAGATATATATACATACAACAGCTCAACCCGCTACTCAAACCCACCCAAAACACAATTAAAAGCGTTTCCCGATTAAAAAATTAAATGCCACCCCTAGTACTTAATCATCCCCCGATAATCTGTTGTAATCCAGGTAATGACAATTAAAATGAACGAGAGAGGGTATTATCGGGGACCTTTTGCCCTATATTTGTGGGTCAGAAACCGAATTTACTGCTATTTTGTTTTTCGAGTTTAATTAGATGGCATGACATACAATTCAAACGTGCATAATAACTATCATTTGTGTGAAAAATATATTGAAAATGTTTTTTTTCTTCTAAATCTAGGTGTGTTTTCTGTCTGAATTAGATTAAGTAAAAAATCGTAAAAATCCCCGCGATACAGAAATTAATTTCCCTAGTGCGATAGTTGTCATTAGTTAACATTATTGAAAGAAAATTTTATATGACTAACTTATTGACAATGTTTTATATATAACTAGCTGGCCCAGCAAACTTCGTACCGCCTCAAAATCTACGCGGTGTCCTACATCTACCCTACCCTACCCCTACTCTACATCTACCCTACCCTACCCTACCCCTACCCTACCCCTACCTCTACCCTACACCTACCCTACCCCTACCCTACCCCTAACCTACCCCTACCCTACCACTACCCTACCTCTACCCTACCCCTACCCTACTCCTACCCTACCCCTACCCTCACACTACCCTACCCTACCTAAAAAGTATCCTATGTCCTTCTCCCAGTTCTTAGCTACCTCCTTACCAATTTTCAGCCAAATCGGTTCAGCCGTTCTTGAGTTACAAATAGTGTAACTAACACGACTTTCTTTTATATATATAGATATAATATTCACGATTTTTCTATTGCATCATCATTTTATCATTAGCTATGTAACTATAAAATTTCTGACAAAGTCATTTAAGGGCACAGAAAAATATTTAAAATCTGGTCTTATATCATAAGTCCTGTATACATTTAGTAAAAACATTTTAAATATTTTTTTGTATAAACTCATGGTATAAAGCTTCCACTTGAGAGGAACACCATGAGTGTATTCACGTTTAATGAAAGCGTACACGACAAATTGGAAAGATGTCAGCTGAAAGCTTCACTTAGTCTAATGAAATGTATTTAATGCGCGCCCTATGAAGCCTACGGTACTGCATAGATCAGGGGTTCCCAAAGTGTGCGCTGCGGCGCCCTGGTGCCCCATAGAAAATAAAAAGGGGCGCCATGATTTATATTAACTATAATTTATAGAAGTTGTTTCTTTTTCGGACGGACATATGTTTAGCCCTGAGGCTTTTGCTACTTCACCATAAAGGGCATAAAGGCGAGCAGAGCTCCGGCCAAGATAAATGTTTAAACACTACAAACTAAGCAACCTGCGCCAGAAGGCGTCCCCTGTGGGACTTGGACCTCGGCTCGGGGCGGTCGCTGACGGGGAGATTGAGGGTCTGTGGGAGTTTTGTGCAACTGTCGCTCTACTTTACTAATGAATAGTAGTCGTGGGTCCCAATCGCGGTATAATTTCTATTAACAAGTTTAAACAATATGTCAAAGATAAACTATGTAAAAAAGCTTTTTATAACATTTCTGATTATATAAATAACAAAAATTGCTCTGAAACAATACTGCTTCATTAATAATTGTATCAAAACCATTTATTTAAAAAAGGACCCCTATAATGAGTTTCTTGCCTTCTCAGAGTTGCCACGTCCAGAATTGGTGGTAGCAAGTAAAAGGACGCATCATAAGAACACATTTAAAATATTTAAATGTGTATATAAATAAAAAATATATTGTGATTTTGGATTTGTGCAGTTAATCCTCTATCATTATCAAAATCCATTAATTAATATTCGCGGGTACCTTAGCGCTCGTAAAGAACATAATTTGCTTTCAATGTCCTTTGCCAATGTCGAGAAATTTCACGATCCAATGTACAAGATCCAGCTGGATTTTTTGCTGTGGACATCACCAAGCTCCCCCGTTACACGTTTTATTGAGTTACTCACGTATTTTATAGTAAACTAGACGTATGGCGCAGTTTCACCCGCGTTAATTCCGTTCCTGTAGAAACTTTAACTTAAAATATAATCTTTGACACTCACAAATGACATGGCTTTCTATTGGTAAAAGAAT
Organism: Nycteola revayana; assembly: GCA_947037095.2. Classification (NCBI taxonomy): domain Eukaryota; kingdom Metazoa; phylum Arthropoda; class Insecta; order Lepidoptera; family Nolidae; genus Nycteola; species Nycteola revayana. Next base: position 19,629,998 of record OX344852.2, read on the forward strand.
TTTCAAAATTGGTTCAGTAGATCCACAGATTAGAAGCGGGCGTAGCCTAATGGCTAGGGCGTCGGACTTGTGATCTTGAGGTCGCCGGTTCGAACCCCACCCATTGCACTACCGACGTGAACCCACTCGTAACACAAGCATTTTAGCTTAGCACGAGGGTTAACAAGAATACTAGTAGACTGCAAAATTCTGCTAGTAATCTTTATAAAAAAAAATCCTCCTAAAACGTCACAAACTTTACTAATATAATAATATAAGTATAGATGAATCCTTTTAAAGTTCCTATATAATTAATAGTACCTATATAACTACCCTAACCAGATACTATTATTCATCATCATCATCAGCCCGTACAACGTCCACTGCTGAACATGGGCCTCCTCCCGAGGGAGGGTATTTGCCATAGTCACCACGCTTTGCAGGCGGATTGGTGACCGCAGTATTATGTTGTAATACACAGGTAAACGCTGCTGCCCGTTCCCTGGTATACCTTTGTTATAGATGATGTTATAACAATCGGGACCAACGGCTTAACGTGCTTTCCGAGGCATGGAGGGTAGTCCCTCAACCACCCAGACCCGGAAAGAAATCTTAGAATTTACACAAAGATTTCTTGTCCGGCGTGGGAATCGAACCCACGACCTCCGAGACTTAAAGCGAGCCAAATACCGCTACGCTACGGAGGTTGATACTATTATTGTTTTTACCCAATTTCTTACGACTGCATATTTTTCAAGGGCCTACGCCGTGACTAAATACTAAATTTGTAACTGTGCCGCGGGCTGAAAAAGATTGGGAACCCCTGGCATAGATCGTTTTTCTGTGGCATAAAAATATACTGCCGCAGAAAATACAGAACAAATTACGGAAACGAGGTTTAAAAAACCTCGTACGAAACAGAAACTTTTCTAAACATTTGTTTTTTTCAGCATATAATAGAGTACTCTTGCCATTCGACAACCTCCGTGGTGTACCGGAGTTTGTGGGTTCGATTCCCATGACGGACAAGAAAAGCCTAAGATTTTTTTCCGGGTCTGGTTAGTTGAGGGACTACACTCCGTGCCTCGGAAAGCACGGTAATTCTTAGGTCCAGATTGTGATAACATCATCTATAGCAGGCGTATACTAAGGGACGAGCTGCAGTGTTTCCCTGTGTGTTACAACATAATACTGCGGTCACCAACCCACTTGCCCCATAAAATAAACACTACAACTTAAGCAACCTGCGTAAGAGAGTGCCCCCTGGGACTTGGATCATGGCTTATATCCGGGTCTCAGTGGGATTTAGGACTTATGACTTTTAATTTTTTTTATGATGCAACTTCTCTACTTTACAGTTCGCGGACCTTTCAGACTTTTGGTCTACGAGGGCATCGGAGACTATATACGCTTTCAAATAAAAATAATACGAAAACAAAACTTAATGCACAAAGCTTATTTTTACGCGACGAAAATACAGTTAATTTTATTTTTTCTCTCTCCTTTGAATTCATAAAAACTCTTTATGAAGTTAAATGAAAACAGTGAGTTTTAAAAACCTTGTCAAAATAAGATGGTGACAAAGGTGGAAACCACAATTTGGTATTAGTATGTTTTATTTGTGTTGGGAATGCTTTTTTGTTTTGGATAAAAATTTACTGAAAAATGCTTTGTATTTTAAAGATGCGAGATTTTTTTTAATCTCACAATTCCTCCTCTAGGGAAATAAATCTCTATGTCGCTGGAGACTACACAAATACTCCACAGACAGAAAGAACACATCATCATCTTCACTTCAGCCGTAGGACGTCCACTGCTGGACATAGGCCTCCCTTAAAGATCTCCAGTTGTTGCGGTTAGAAGCGGCCTGCATCCACCGTGATCCCGTAGCGGAGGATGTCCACCTTCTAGATCGACGGATGATCTGGTTAAGAAAGCACACATAAACTCATGAAATTTAATCCTGTCCGGTGTGGGTATCGAGCCCACGATCTCAGAGATTTAAGTGACCTAAATACCGCTACGTACTACTAGCAAATCACCAAGCCTGAATTCCGGGTCGCATATAAAATTTTGTCACAAAAATTTGTTATTAGGATAAAATCTAAGTATACCAAGGAATGAGCCGTGTTTCCCTGTGTTTTACAACATAATACTGCGTTCACCAATTTACTTGGCAAGCTTGGTGACTATGGCAAAAACGCTCCCTCGGGTGAACATGGGCATGTTCAGCCGTGGACCTAGCCCTATTTCAGGAAATTGGTAGTGTTACACCCATTCCTCGTACACGTTTAGCTATCAGCCTAATTAGCCAGTATTATAACAATCTGTTCCAACGTGCAACATGCTAACGAGGAAAGAAATTTCTTCAACGAACAAGATTTGATTGTCAGCACGGGGATCGAACCCAGATCCTTAGAGACTTAACTTAGCAAGCCATATTGCCGCTATGTTACGTCGTTCATTCTAGAAAAAGGGTATTGATCAAACCCGTATATTTTGCGGAATACATTTACATACGAGAGGTACACTGAATTTTAAGTTGCTAATTGCACCAACCAAGCGAGAAGTAGGACTTTTGTGTTAGTTCTACTCCTGTTTAGTTACTTTTAATTATCAAATATTGATAATAACACTCGATTTAAATAAAGATATAATTCCAGATATACATTGGCACTGGCGGGCCGGATTTGGCCCGCGGGCCGTACTTTGAAAACCTCTGATCTAGAGCTCAAAAGCATAAGTTAATAAACAGTTTTTTATTTTTTTATTATAAATATCAGCAGACGTAAAATAGTATTAAACGTAAACAATTGTTTCATTCCCTAACATTAAGATACAGATGCCAATAAAGTTCAAAATAGACGAACGAAACGGACGATATCCCTTAACAACCTTTGCAGCTCATTATCATAAAAATATAAAGCGATTTTGGGCAATGGGTTCAACAATCAAAGAGCCATGCCGCCATTTTATTCCGGGTTCTAACCTTTATTGCTTTTTATTTACATATTATATCAAATAGAAGTAACTTAGGAGAAATCTATTTACTGACAGACGTATAAAATAAAGGGTTTTAAGAACCTTAAGGATAGCGTATGCACTTGTAGTTTAGGAGACCATTTTTCGGGCGGAAATACCTTATTAGATACCAGGTCTATGTTCTAGTAAGATGGGACAATATATTAATAAATCACAATTAGATGGATGGAGAGGGAGAGGAAGGCCAAAGAAAAGATGGATGGATTGTGTGAAGAGTGATATGAAAGAAAAAGGAGTTAGGGATAGTGTGACGGGTGACAGGACAGAATGGAAGAAACATACGTGTTGCGCCGACCTCTAGTTATATGGGATAGGGGCACGAAGAAGAAGAAGAATTACTAAGCAATTTCCGCAAAAACTTGTCTCTGTTTGAACTGCTTTTTTAAAGTAAAGCGTCATTTTTACAAAAAATCTTACGGTTTCAATTTTTGATTGTAATAAAATATTGCTGTTTTTCAAAGGCTCATTTGTAATATTATATTATAAACGAAACCCATCAATAAAACACTATATATAAATTAACTTTCTATAACTTTAAAATATTATTTGTTGGGATAATTGGGAGTGACATTAATTTATAAAAAATTAAACTAATGCCCAATAACTCGACTGAGCCCGCGCGGAAAGACCGCTTGGTATATTATTTTATAACAATAAGAGATGAATGTAGAACACACTCATCTCAGTTTAATACATTCTGCTATATAGACCACACCTCATACTTGGTAATATACTTACAAAGGGTCCGCAGTTTTCTCTGCACATCTGTATATACTAATATATAAAACTGAAGAGTTTGTTTATTTGCTTGAACGCGCTAATCTCAGGAACTGTTAGTCCGATTTGAAAAAATATTTTAATGTTACATGGCCCATTTATAGAGGAAGACTATAGGCTGTAATTACTTTTGAAGTTTCCACAGAAACGGAGCTACGCGGGTAGAACCACGCACGGAAAGCTAATAACATGCAGATATCGCTGAAGAGCTTGTGTATTTGTTGACTGCGCTAATCTCAGGAGCTACTAGTCCGATTTGAAAAATTCTTTAGGTGTTAATAAGCCTATTTATTAAGAAAGGCTAAAAGCTACATTTAATTATGAAGTTCCCGCGGGATCAGGAGTAACGCGGGTAAAACCACGCGCGGGAAGCTAGTTTTATTGTAAAACATATGCAAGTACACAGCGTTTATTAAGGTCTGCTAGACTATAACTCATACTTGGTAATATACTTAAAAAGCGTCCGCACTTTTCTCTTCACATATTTATATATATCACGAACCACACTCGGTGGTTTAAGTTCATTATAGTGTCACACACTTAACCGTAGGTAAAGTTAGCCACTCCGCTGAACTTAGATACGTAAATACTCTGAACTAGTTAGTACCAACACTGAAGTGTGGAAATTTCTAAATTTAATCGACCTAACAGATTCTCCAGCAACTTCGTAAAATAGCGGTATAGTGTGCAAAAGGTCAGGGGATATACGTTAGAGAGAAAAGTACATTAATATGGCAAAGAGGAGGCAACTAATTTCACTTTATTAACCTCCTCTATAACAGGCATTGGTAAGCCAGGGTCGTCACCTGCATTCTGCAACCAGTGCCAAGCTTGTTGATTACGGCATGTTTTTTTTTTTTTTTCGGACGGACATATGTAGTTATCCCTGAGGCTTTTGCTACTTCACCGGGTATAAAGGCGAGCAGAGCTCCAGCCTAGATAAATGGTTTAAACACTACAAACTAAGCAACCTGCGCAAGAGGGCGTCCCCTGTGGGACTTGGACCTCGGCTCAGGGCGGTCGCTGACGGGGAGATTGAGGGATTACGGCTTTTGATTACGGCATGTGCGAAGCTTGGTGATTACGGCAATATTACCCTTACTGCTATTAAGAAGGGAGTATCTTAGAGCTGGTAATAAAATAATGAAATAATGAACTTTATTCAGCACTGAGGTATTTACATACACTCGTACTTGACAAAATTACACTGTATAAGACAAAATCTAACAAAAGTATCACTTAAGTAGCTAAAAAAATTGTTAAAATTATTTGATCTGAATCACAGAATACAGAATCTGTCCGTCTGTCGTGCGATAATTGACAAATGTACACATTATAGTAAGATACTTTAAAGGTGACAGGTCTAAATTAACTTCCAAGAATCCGGCCAAAGTCTAAGCGACATCCAGCTGAGGGCACCCTTAAGGGGTTAGGACCAACGCTCAGGGTGCCACTGGAGTAGAGTAGATTTACGAACAGTGGTGATGATCGCTGGCGCGAGATCACAGTTCGGGGAATAAGCAACAACGCGGTCCTCGGTCATACCGTCGAGGATAGATGCTGCTGCCCATCCATCAGTGGTATGTCCCTTACTCGCCTCTTACGAAACTCATAGGAAGATATGGGGTGGTCCATTCTAAGTAAGACACCATACACCATATACAGAAACCATACATATTACCTAAAGCGAGTAAACCAAATATTATATTATTTCTAAGAACTGACGGCCGATAGAGCGGAAAAGTTGTCGAGCGGAGACCACGAACTGGTAAACATAGCGTGTTACGACCGCATGTACGATGGACCAACGACCTCATAAAGGTCGTAGGGAATCCGTGGCTGCAGGCCGCTAGCAATCGTCCCCGCTGTGAAATCGATGGGGGAGGCCTTTTTTCAGCAGTGGACAACAAGATGCTGATTATGACTGTGATATTAATTCTTGGCTTGTCGGGTTAAGGATAACCATCCCACAATGTACGATAAGCCATTGGTTTTGGTAACCAGTAAAAGGGGTTTCCTTTGTAATGGACTATGATACTAGGATCACTGAAACGCCTTTAAGCGTTTGACTATGCTAAAGCCCTTGTCGGTGAAAGCTCATATCTACAGGATAGTAACAACTAACGCTGGACATGTTCAGCAGTGGTTCTTATCCTCATGTTAGTTGGTCGTAGTTTCTTAACTATTTTGAAGAGCCTTCTAGCTAGAGATAGAAATTCACCAGGGTAAATGAGTACGAAGAGGGCGTCTTACTTTCGTAAAGCTCTCATGGTTGAAGGCCCACCTCTTGGAGATGGTAAGAACCTTTGCTGGACATGTCCAGTAGTGGTTTTTATTGCCTCCAATCGGTTCGGTTTCAAAATAGCTGAATTGGTCAAGCCATTAGGGGCTATTGATTGCTTAGTTCGAATTCTTTTTCGTTTTTTAGTGGCATTTTTAAAATTTGTATGCGCCTAACTTTGAAACAATAAAGTCAAAAAGTAGTGTGCTGTATCTTACATAGGCTAATCAAAAATTAAACTTTTGCCTGTGTTATCTAAGGCGTGACATACACAGAAACGATGTAAGGCAAAGACGTGAGACAGACGCAGTGCAGACGTGGGTGACGTATAACACATAAGCAGCATGCCGCAAGCGTGGTGCATGTGTCGATGTCTTATCCATGTCGTGACTTCGCTGAGTCTATGGCAAGTCTTCGCCTTATATCGTTTCTGGACGTAGAAAACAAAGTTGATAGACTGAATCAACAAGTCCCATACCCTATGTGTTGACACCATCGAATAGAATATTAAAGATAGTTTGATATTTGTAATAAAAACGTCGTAAGCGACGTTCCTAAATAACTTTTTCCATAAAGTTCAATGTATCTTTCCGTTTTAATCACCATTTTTTAAGAGAATTCTCTCTGTAAGCATGAACGTATCAACTTACAGAATAAGTAGGTACAACGGCCATGTTACATTATATATTTTGTTACATGGCCTTGCCATAGCATAACATGCGCTATTCTTTTTCGTAAGTAGAGTAGTCCGTAGTAGTAAAGCCAGGATAAATATGGAGTTAAAGGGATATAATAGGGATTAGTATCACTTAATTACTAGATATACGTTAACGGGGCTTTTGATAGATTTACGGGTATGGCGACGTGCCAATGTGTCTCAAAAGTTCGTTGATAATTAAAAAAAAAACAGCAATCGTAATATGGAAATTAAATATTTTCAGATTTCCCTATTCATTTTATTTAAATAAAACAAAGGTTTTATCTGCGTCGGTTTGCTATTCTGCTCTAGTAGGTGGTAGCCTGACGTTAGAGAAAGTTGTCCAAGACCTTTCTCACTATCTGTGTACCAAATTTCACTTGAAACGTGAAAGAGCGACAGACAGACAGACAGGCTTACTTTCGCATTGATAATATTAGTAAGGAAGTAAGGATATTGATAACTTAGTCCAGTTTATAATAATACTTGTGAAACATCATACCAACAAGATTGCCACCGTGGTTTTTTTGCGTGAAAGAGTAAAAATAACCTTGAGGGTTTATAATTTCATTATTAGATATAAAGATTATAGAATTGTATACAAATTTTCTACTTCGGTAAATTCATAAATTAATAATAGCACAAATCCAATGTAACAATGTACTTATTTATCGTTCTTCAGAAGTTCGCTTCGATTATTTCAACTCTATACAGGAAATTATTAAATCTACTTTTTGTGTGAAAATGAGAGGATACTGTTTATCAATATTTTTTTATTGTTGAATGAACCAAAGTTATTTATATTCAGTATCCGCCCCGTTATTTGTTTTAAAGACATCGCTTCATAATGAAGGAATGAATGATGGAGCAACGTTTTTGATTCCAATGTCTTTCTAACATTTTGAATTTTGAATCAGATTACTGACATTTTCAGAATCACATTGATATATTTTTTTCAGAATATTTATAAGTAGGTAGGTAATACACACATAAAACAGTACAAAATAAATAGTGGTAACGGTTAACTCCGGGACTTAAATAGCTCAGAGGTTGAGGGTTCGATTCTCACGTCACAAAGAAATCTTGTTTAAAATTTAAAATGTATTTCCGGGTCTATTTGGTTGTGGGACTACCATACGTGCTTGGAAAGCACGTTAAGCTGTAGGTCCCAATTGTTATAACAATTGTATACAAGAGAACCGGCGTCTCCCTTTGTGTGTCATTATCATTACATATTATTGCGGTCACCCGAGGAAAAATCCTGCCTCGGGTGGCTATCGCTGCAGGCTTCTCAAGCGCCCGCAAGGGCGCCGAGGAGTCGGTATCGGGGCATGTTATCAAACGCTGCCTGTAACTACAGGCAGGTAGTCGGGGTGGGTTCTACTCGTGGTCTAATCCCTAGGGACTGGTGTTGGTGGCCGCAATGTGTGGGCGCCCGGGCTGTGGCCCGGGGCAGCTATCACGGGGGAAATGAAACCTCCTATGCTTCACGGCGCCGGGAGATCGAGGCCCTACCAGGTGAGACACCGTATAGTGAGGCCCAACAGGAGCCGATCTACGACCGTGCGCCGACTACGTTAGGAGGTTCCCGTATGCTGCCCCGGCGTTGGTGCGCCCTGCCTCGGGTGGATGCCCATGTTCAGCAGTAGACGTTAAACGGGCTGATGATGATGACGCACGCATCATCATCAGCGTAGAAGCACGGCAGAAATTAGCCACAGTTGAAACCTAGGCTATTAGTAACACTAAAAGTATTGTGACATTGTAGTTTATGATGAAAATATTGAGTTCATTCAATTGTTAAATGTGACTCGACGTTACAATAAACGGTTTCTAGGATTACATATAACATACAAACTAAATTTTTGCTTCAATTGTAAATAGTTGTATTTTACGTGCTTCTTCCTGAAGGCTTTAGTGGCGACACAACCTTTTAGATATAAATATTTTGCATCTGGGTGACATTCCACCTTTGACCACTGATAGTGGTTAACTCAGCCACTGCGTTGGGTGAGTTTAGTACCACCTTTAAAAATTGTTGGTGATAAACTCAGCGACTGGTGAGGGTGAGTTTCCACCTTTAACAATTGGTAGTGGTAAACTCACTCAATGGACAAGATTCTTTTAATTTACAAATCGATCTATGGCTTTGTTTCGAATTAAATAAAAAAATATTATCTACTAATAATTTTTTGGGGGATAATCATTACACAACATCCGTCATCACGGGAAATTCAGCGTCTCAAATAGCCGGTAAGGTTCATTGACAACTAAACCCCTATTCAAGACTAATTCATACAACAAGGTGAGAGCATAGTGATTAAAACGATCCGGTTGTTTGTACGCCATTTATGGGAGCAAAGAGAATTGCATCAGAATGACACCTGGTACTACATTACACTACACAAACATAAACATTAACAAAATGGTGCCTTTTCCTCAACTGTTCCCAAAAATACAGCACAACTTGCTCTCAACATACATTATTCCGTCGAAAGCATCTTTCAGTGATTCAAAACAATTTGCACATAAAATAACATACCACTGTATTTACTGTTTATACTACCGAAGAATGAAGTGTGTTTTACATTTTAATTTCAAAAGATCCGAGGCGGCCGCGGTTTATTTATGTTGGTACCCTTTGGAATGTTACTTGAATTTTGAGTAACTACCTGTGAAATGTTGATACGGACAGGTTATATCTCTGGGAAATTTTCAGCCATTGCATCTTTTTTCTCAAATAAAAGTAGTTTATTTACCTCCGTAACGTAGCGGTATTTGGCTCGCTTTAAATCTCGGAGATCGTGGGTTCGATCCCCACGGCCGGTCAGGAAATCTTTGTGTATTTTCTAAGATTTCTTTCCGGGTCTGGTTGGTTGAGGGACCCTCCGTGCTAAAGCACGTTAAGCCGTTGGTCCCGATTGTTCAAACATCATCTATAATAATCGTATATCAAGGAACGGGCACCAGCGTTTCCTTGTGTGTTACAACATAATACTGCGGTCACCAGCCCGCCTGCTAAGCGACTATATAAGGTGACTATGGCAAATACCCTCCTGGAGGAGGCCCATGTTCTGCAGTGGACTTTATACGGGCTGATGATGATGTACTACAGACTAGTCTTACGCACGGAGAGAACGGTGAAAATTATATTAGGTTATAGATGCTAATATTATTAACGCGAATATTTTGATGTATGTGTACAGGAACGGTTGGTGGTGTTCCTCCACAGAAAATGAAGATCCTCTTTGCCGGGCGAGGTGGTGTGCCCGGCGGCCGACGGCCATATGTTACTGTTCGGAACTTGTATATGTTCGAATTGACTTGCGTAATTGTATTGCGCGATACAGGTTAGGTGAGATGCTAGCTGGTAGATGGCGCTGCTCGTCTACTAGTAGTTTAATGCGGCTACTGTAGATGTCACTATATATGGATGTTGTCACTCAATCATGTTAGAACAGTTAAATAGATCACGATAAAAATTGCCATGGTGACAAATTATGTAGATTCCTTTGGTTTTGACGGACACAATGTATTTAGCTATATATAAATATAAGGTTTTACTACTTCACAGGGCAGGGCTCCGGAATTAGGAAATGTATTAAAAAATAAACAAACTAAGCACCTTTGCAAGAATGTACACCCTGTAGGACTGTAGGTTAGGGCAGCCGCTATGAGGAATAATGACTTCTAGATTTTTAGGGAAGTTTTGTGCAACTGCCGATACGAGGGCATCCAAAGAAATTACTTAGCTTATAGGCTTTTTTATTCCAAAAGCAAGCCATGACTTATAATTATTTCTCTCTATTTCACTCTTAAAATAAGCTTTATAATTGTAGAATATTTTTTGAAATTAGCATGAGTTTATCCATAAAAATAAAACACTCGAACTAGTAACAATCGAATAATTTCTATTCATATTATAAATATAGAAGAATTAACACAGACTCGCATTATAATATATTACAGTAATTATAATATTAATTTCACGAAAAATTATGAAAATTTATGCAAATTAGAAGACATAAAATGTTGAATTAAATGAAGATAATTGAGAGCTTTCATCTGAAGTGCTCAATTAGTAAAATAGGTATAATATTAATAAAATATTAATTCAAATTACCACTTCAAAGTTCAAATCCCACAATAGTAATTAAATAATTTATTTGTATCATAGAAATAATCATTTGGGTTTCATCACAGTATGATGTGCGTATATATTTTTTTATTTCATCTTAACTTTCTAGGTTTTAATAAAACAATAAAATTTAATAAAACAATAAAGAGTCGCTTATCCTTCAAAAAGAAAGTTCGCGAACACTTAGTTAAATTATCGGCAGAATCTCATTAGTCTTGTTTGTATTTATTATGTAAGTATTTATTTATTTATATATTCAATATTTAGTAGTTTGTCAATAAAAGTATTCGTGTATTTTATTTATTGATATTTAACGTAGTAAAATATATTATTACTTAGTATGATATTTTTCATGATATTAAGCTTACCTATCATATACAAAGTGCACCTACCATGTTTTCTCTGCATCACCCTAAGGTTGACTGGTAGAGAATGCCTTTGGCATTAAGTCCGCCTCTGTACAGTGTTGTGCAAAAGTTTTTAAATAAATAAATAAAAAGTAGCTAATGTAAATTAAAAAGAACTTAGACAATACTTCTATTTTAAATCTGTGCTTTTGGTAAGGTTCCCAAAATGCTGGCAGCTAACCTGCCGTGCAAAGTAATTGCGTTAGCCCACCTTAGCATAGGAACCGCTAGCCCGCCGCCGCGTACGCGCGGAGGTGTGAGGGGGCGCGTTCTGGCCGCGACCCCTTCCAGGAGGGCATTGCACGGTGGCGGAGTGAAGTCCGTCGCCAGACCCTCCGGAGTTGGCAAGAGCGGCTGGAAGCCGCGTCTGGGAGCGGATCACGCGTCATTGAGGTGATCCGGAGCCACCTTTTAAAGTGGGCTGGTCGCAAATGGGGCGACGTGTCCTACCACATTGCACAGGTGGTATCAGGCCATGGCTGTTTTGGTCACTACCTGTGCAATGTGGCACAGAGGGAGCCGGACACTCGGTGCCACCACTGCGGGGGCACCGACGATACGGCGCAACACACCCTCGAGGTGTGTCTGGGGTGGTCCGATGAGCGTACTGAACTCATCGGAGTTGTGGGTTCCGACCTCTCGCTGCCGACCATCATCTCTAAGATGGTCGAAAGTGAGGGGTCGTGGGCGGCGGTTGCCTCCTTCTGTGGACGTGTCATGTCGCAGAAGGAGGTTGCGGAGCGGGCAAGGGAGGAAGATCCCGGTGCACACCCGCTTCGCAGGCGGCGTGTTGGCCGCAGGCGGCGAGCTGAAACCCGTCGCATGCCGCCTTAGGCTAGGCCTCGGGGAGTAGGGAACATGGGCCCTGCTCCCTATAGAGGCCGACCCGTGCGGAGGAGGGACGCCTGAGTACTCCGGGCGTCCCGTCAATGGTTATACGGGCCACACACAAAGTGCACACACCATCCAAACTGCGGACGGCCGCCGACGTAAAGTTTGTTTTAGCCTCAGGGAGCTATATTTAGTTTTTTTACTTGACCATGTTTAGAAGAGATTTTCCTTGTTTTGTTTGGTTTTATCAAACAATTACCTTAAGTCCCGGATCAAAGTGGCCTGAGGCGCCTCGTTTGCTCAGCACTTGAAAGATTTGCCCGAAATTTGTTTTTAATTGTTCAACGTTTTTGAGATTTCTTTGTGACTGTGCTATTATGGCTGTATTGGTGGGTCATTGGTTATAATAGTTGGTTTAGAGGACTTTTAAGAGGCTGGGTTTGATACCCACCGGGACAGCTATTTACTCACTAGCCGTCACTCACAAATAATGCTCTAAATATTCATTTTAGCTCAGCACGAGGGGTTACTAGTAGTGTGCAAAAAATTTGCTAGAAAAAAAAGTGGCTTTCTATTGGTTAAATATATTATTGTAAATGGGACAGCTATACGTTGCAGATGAATCGCAAAACATTAATAAATTTTGGTTATAGTAATATCCATCAAATTCTGTTAAGAGGAAGCCCGTGTCGGTAAACGGGATGATAAAGTGAGAATGTATAATTGACTTTTTTATTATTGGTTGTTACTGTCCCATTCTTATCTGCTTTCTATATTATGTGGCTCCTAAGGAAACCATCCTAGGCACCTCGCCATGTTCTCCTCAGCCAAATATCAATGACAATTTAAAAAAATATCATAATCGCGAATAGTGACAAATTGTTTAAATTTGTCACTAAGTATTCGCGTAGCTTTACGCCAATTTTTACCTAACTTTTACCTAACTTTACCTTATTTTTACAGTTGCAAAATTAAGTTCATGCCTTTGTATACTAAGTGAAAATCTAAAAAAAAAAAATGTCTTCGTTCCAAACAAATTTATACAATTTTGTTTTAATTCTAAAATTAAATCTATACAAACCTATTCACTCTCATTCATCGCATTCCTCAAGTAAATTTTTCAAATAGTTTCCGACCCCAAATAGTAAAGATCAAAAAACCCAACATAAAAATGTGGTCAATATCTCTCCGTGCCCAAAAATTGGGAGGAATAAAAAAGCCGGGATATTTCCGTGCGACAGAGTTAAGCCTCCAAGTTGTCATGCAAATGCCGATGGCAATCATTACAGACGATTTGGGGCCCCAAAAATTCTGACAGTTGCGGACGCTATTGTATATTTGATGAAATGTGCGGATGGATTTTGTGAAGGTCGTTAGGATTTAGCATTTATTTACAGGTGAGTTTTTAAGCTTGGAGATGTTGGCGATGGTATAATCTGACAGGCCGGATGATTGGGTTATCCGTTATTCCGCATTTGTTTTTTATTATTATTGTAGGTTATTCAGTATGTTATTGATATTTATTTACCAAATTGGTATACATTGTGAAACATATCTGTCGTTAGCTTTTCTTAATAGAAAAGATTTTACAATTGAATGAAGATCGCGATTCTTACGTATTATTTCCATTCTTTTTTATTGTTTTTTATACTTAGTTTTTTTTCTGTAAGCAACAAAACCATACAAATAAATTATGCATTGAAGGCTGAATTTTAAATAGTATTTTATCATTTTGACAGTTTTATTATTCCATGATTTAATTTGTGGTGAATCGCTGTTTTCTGTCTATTTTGATTGTTCTGTTGCGGTAACGTTATTTGATATCAATGATGTTGGTTTGATCATCGCAGTAAGATGGTAAGTAACCTTGCGCTCATAGATACTTTTGCCCATCCATCAGGTGTGGATCCCTTAGTCACCTCTTACGACACCGATAGAAAGATAGTTGGTGGTATATTCTAAGCTGGAAATCACACTACTGCTTTATGCCGTTGTCTAATCGCACTTTTTTCTATAAGGATTACTAGCAGTGTTTTGCAGTCCACTAGTATTCTTGTTAACCCCTCATACTAAGCCAAAATGCTTGTGTTATGCGGGGATCGATCCGGCGATCCCATGATCGCAAGTCCGACACCCTAGCTATCGGGATACGGCTGCTTCTTTATATTTTGCTTCAAGAGTACCTTTATAACAAAATACTGAATAAATTTAGTTAATTTCATTCATTTCATTAGTCCCTTACTCTCGGTTGACTTGGGTAATACATGGGATTTAATTAAAGGTATGTAATTCTTTGCTGGAACAGCTCTGCGAGCCGATGCTTTGAAGTGATTCAGTGATCCGAAAGACTTTATCTGGGAGAAAATGTTACGTTTAGAAATTGATCGCGAAACGTTTGGTGTAAACACAGAAAATAAAATATAGCTTTAGAACGATTTTGATTCAATTGAGATAATAAATATGTATAAATTGAGTAAACGAATTGGACCGTAATTTAGCGAACGTTACAAAAATATACGTTTGAGCGTTTGTTAATCAATCATAAATAAAGATTTGGTGTAAAATATCCAAACAGCCTATATTCAGAAATTTTGCTGTTGCTCGCGACTTGGTTAGTATATTATTTCAAGATTTCAAGATTTCAAGATTTCAAGATTTCAAGATTTATTTATTGTTTTGTCTTTGTCTCCGATTTTAATCCCTCTTTCACTATTTCAAGTTTCGAATGTAATTCAAGAGCAAAGCTTACAAAACTGTAAATAGTGTTTACTAATTTTAGTGTGTTTGTTATCCAATAGATGGCGTTAATTCGTTAGAATTATAAGTCGCAAGCGTTGTGTTCACATATTTTAGGGTTTGTGGTAATTTTTCTATAATACATATTTTGGCTTGAACCAGCACTAATACATTAGAGCTCGGTATTTTCAAATGTTTTGATATGAAAATAAAATACACCTACTTTCATTGTATTACAACTATGAACTTGCCTTCCACTATATTTATGATAAATTATACAAATATGATGATTAAAAGTTATTGTTTGTTACCTACTGGCGAGGTCTCCTCTCACTAGAGCCGTGCGTGTGGTGAACGAGGTTCACGAAAGGGTTGATGTATTGTGGTGCAAAAAAGGTAATATGTTATTTAGACGTAGGTTAAGATTTAGGATATAGTATTTAATTTTAAAGGATGTATGTAGATTAAGGATTTAGCATGTAAGGCCACTCTGTTGCATTGGATCGCAGTTCTGTAATGGTAGTTGTTAATTGTTTCATCATAATTAAATAACAATTGTTACTATTATGATGGATGAATTCACGCATCCATTTTAAATCTTTTTGTTCTAGTGTCAAGCGCAAGGGTGCTTAATTGTCATAAAACGTAAAACGAATATCGCTCTCTCGATCAAAAGCGAATTATGATTGGTTGACGGCTTAGTGACGTCATCACACCGCTTCATTCTGATCGAGGGCTGGAAACGTAGTTATTGGTTGTAATTGTGTTCTGAATATGGCTGTTACTTGTGCCATATATAGATTGATCACCTCTGACATCTGGCGGTATATATCTCAACTCTCCGAAGTTCCTAGGTTCAATTCCTTCACTGGATGTTAATTCTTTGTTAAAGTCAGACCTTCGAAAAGCATTCAAAGCCAGTATTAGTACTGATTATCATTATTTAATTTATGGTAATCATATGCTACCTATACTAGATTACCGCGCAGCTTCTTCCGCGTTCTCGTAGAAACTTCATAATTATGTATTTATATCCTATAGGCTTTCTCTATAAAGGGGCTATCTATCACTGTTTTTTTTTAGACTGGACCCGTAGTTCCTGATATTAGCGCGTTCTAGAAAAGGAACAAACTCTTTAGCTTTATAACCTACTAATATTATAAACGAGAAAGTTTGTAAGTATAGATGGATGGTTGGATGTTTGTTACTCTTTCACGTAAAAACTACTGAATGAATTTGGCTGAAACTTTGCACGGGAATAGTTAATAATCTCGATTAACATATAGGCTCCAAAAAATCACGCTGCGACGCACTGGAGCAGAGTTACGCGAGTAAAACCGCGGGGCGCAGCTAGTATTAGTATAAAAGTATTGATATAGATAATGGGCCGCAGTTTTTACCTGTGTATATACTATGCATCAGCATGCAGTCATTCATCTACCAGCCAAGGGCTTATTATAGCAAACTCCCTTCGAAAAAGTGTTGATGTAAAGCAACATCTACAGTAGCCGCACAAACTACTAGAAGACAAGCAGCGCCATCTACCAACTACCGTATCAACTAACCTGTATCGCGCAATACAAGTTCGCAAGCCAATTCGAACATATACAAGTTCCGAACAGTAACAATCGGCCGTCGGCCGCCGGGCATACCACCTCGCCGGCACAAAGATATTTATTTTCTGTGGAGGAAAACTACCAATCGTTATTCTACAAGCTGATGGCCAGATGGGTAAATGTCGCTCAGTTTTTTTTTTAATACGGTGGATAAGCAATCAACTTATTTAAAAAAAATGTGATGTAATCTAATATTACGAACAGGTAATATTGCATTACTTATTTATTCTTTATTGCACACAGAAAGTTACAGGACTAGACAAGAAAGATACACATGATAATTAGTGCATAGCAAGTGTACAACAGATTTAATTTAACTACTTGGTAAAAATTAGTATATACTATAAACATACACACTAATAGTTACATATACAACTACATACATATACAATTACATACTTATAAATATGCCTGCTATATATAATAAATTACATTACCTACTACTTATAAGTCCATATTACATAATAAATTACTGAGACAAAAAATACTCCTTTCACCTTATTATTCCTGTTTCTGTATCTTTGAAAATCCTACGGATTTCGTCGTTTTAATCATGCCAATTGTATAGTCGCGCCACCTGGATTCTTTTGAATGCATCAGGAGACTGGCAAGCGCGTATAGGATGTGGAAGGGAATTCCATAACCGCACTGCACGGACGGTGAAAGAGTGGTCATATTTATTATCTGTTTTGTATTCTCTGAAACCGAACCGAACCGAAATGCCGTGTGGTTTCCGGCTTAAAATAGACCACCCCATGTCTTCCCATGGGTGTCGTAAATGGCGACTAAGGGACATATGGCTGATGGATGGGCAGCAGCATCTATTGGCTCGAGGTATACATCTTACTGCTATCACCAATCCGTCTGCCAAGCGTGGTGATTATGTCAATATCCCTCTACGATCCTGGCTTGCCAATGTCCGTTAAGAGGAGGCCCATGTTCAGCAGTGGACTTAAACGGGCTGTTGATGATGATGATGATGATTCTCTAAAACTCATTCAATTATAATTCGATTTCAATTTTTTTTTCACTATATAAGAAAGCTACGATATCCAGAAGTAACATTCCTATATTATTTTTATTTATGAAGTTTCCACGGGAGCTGGATCTACGAGTTATACACGTTATTTTATAAACTAGTTCATCCAAATCGGGTTTGTATATTACATACACGTATTACACCGATCTCATATGAACATAGTTGATCAACAAAGCTTCCGCATTTCTCATTAAGGCATACCTAACTTCGCTAAAATAGTGAAACATCTGCCAGAATCTTATACAGTACGTGTATATATAATTGGTCGTCTTATGAGTATTTGTCAAGTAATTTAGCTGGAAGTGTCTGAGTGAGCATCGTCTTTTCCGTTACACGCCGATATTATTCAGGCCACAGTGTTAATAATGTAAACGGGTGGGGCTTTAGTGATAGCGAGGTGATTTGTTAAAGTATTATCACCCTTTTTTTTTCTTTTTTTTTTTAAAGATGCCTAGCAGAGTTTTGCAGTCTACTAGTATTCATGTTGAACCGGCGACCTCAAGATCACAAGTCCGACGCCATAGCCATTGGCCGTTTCAAATCACTCATTGTATTGCAAATCTAAAATAGATTGTAAAAT
Organism: Nycteola revayana; assembly: GCA_947037095.2. NCBI lineage: Eukaryota > Metazoa > Arthropoda > Insecta > Lepidoptera > Nolidae > Nycteola > Nycteola revayana. The sequence continues at coordinate 19,648,121 of OX344852.2, forward strand.
AAAAAAAATACTTTATTCCCCCGATCGTAAATTGAATTTGGTGTTATGGAGATTCCTATATCTTGAAAACAGCTCTAAATAAATCAATTTCTTAAAAATAATAATACCAAACCAAGCAACGAACTTAGTGGTTCTATTTTAATAAACTATCAACATTTTTATGTGCAAATATAAAGTCTTCTAAGCTTTTCGCTGCACTTATATGATCTGCTTGTCCGTCGCACTCATAAAACTGCAACAACAAAACAACAAGATTCTCTTTCGCTCCCTATGATCAAAAGTGAGTCATAAATTCTGTCATATATTTTAAGACACCAAAATGAAGCTTAACTTAAGTTGACAAACAACATTTCCAAGTATTTCAAGCACTATATGTGAACGGACCGAGACAATATATTTTTTACACTAGTATAATTACAACTGCAAATACTTTTTTCTTCTATTGCTATTCCTTCATAAAAACGAATTCTATTCATTCACACATATGGACTAGTACTTTGACGAGACTAAGAAGACCCCAACCAAAGCCAAAGGGGGGAATGAAGCCACTGAAAAGGCTATATGGCTTTTTATTTTTGTTTTCCAGGGGGAAATGCATTTACGCATTCCTCCCGCCGCTGCAACGTATTCGTGCGCTGGCGGTGGGATATGTGGGACTCGCCCCCTCCATAGCGTGGTCTTATAACTCATACCTACTACTACTACTGTATGGCCTGGACAGTGGCCTGGACTCAACCGAGTCCATGCGGCCAGCGACGACTTACGGCTGCGACATATCACCTCACCAGCCAAAGACGATCTAAATTTCTGAGCAGAGAAATACCACCAACCATTCCTCTACTATTGGTGACCTCAGCCTGCTTTCATATTAAAGGAATAGATGGTGGTGCTACATAATGATTAACTGTATATGGTGCTACAGTCATTGCTTAAGATCTAAGTAACCATATGCGACGCTGAGCATAGTAAGCGAGGCATAGCGTTAGTACGCATAATGAGCTGCTCGCCTCTAAACAGCACAGCCATAAAATATGAATAAACGTTGTGTTCTTGTTCCTGAGCTCACGATTGAGAAACGGGTTGGGCTTGTGAGATAAGGGTGGCTAGTGCTGTACATATCTCGTGTACTGGCTCTAGCAGCTGTCCTTGTATTAAATCCCTATGGTACTTAACATCATATGGATAGGGTCATTTGTCTAGTCTTAATTATTAAAATCAACTTCGTATTAAAATCGTGGGTCGTCCACTTAGGTAGCCAGAGGAAGGTTGCAGGTTAGCTAGGGTAGGATCCTCGACGGCATGGCCGAGGACCGCGTTGTTGCTTATTCCCCGAACTGTGATCTCGTGCCAGCGATCATCAACACTGTTCGTAAATCTACTCTTTACTCCAGTGGCACCCTGAGCGTTGGTCTTAACCCCTTAACGGTGCCCTCAGGTGGTTGTCGCGTAAACTTTGGCCGGATTCTTGGAAGTTAATTTTAATTTTAGACCTTTCACCTTTAAGGCATCTTACTATACCTAATGTGTACATTTGTCATTTATCGCTCGACAGACGGACAGACTGATTAAACATTCTGTAAGATCAAATAATTATAACAATGTTTTTAGCTACTTACGGGATACTTTTGTTAGATTTGACAAGTACAAGTGTATGTAAATACCTAAGTGCTGAATAAATTTCATTATTTCATTAAAAAATTACATCAAATGTCGTAAATCAAGCATAAATTAGCAGCGGGCTTAGGTGTTCGGACAATTAATAAGTTTATAAGCCAGTAGAATTCCGCTGTCATTGAAAGCACACAAAACAAACAAACACATTAATACAGTTATGTTCGAAGCACATCTAACAATTGACGCTTTGTAACAAGCTCCTAACTAAATTCACTACCCTTTGATTTACTTTGTTACATAGCTGGAACTACGCATATTCCTTTAATGGGTATCGTTAAAGCAATAATAGCAGCACGTATCGAAGAGTTATTACTAGGTATTATAGTATTCTACTCATGGGACAATTACAGAACATTATGACTATCTGAATAAACATTTGATAAGTTGATCCATGATCTTATCATAACCTCATTCCACAGTTAGACCAATCATCAACGGGACGTTTAACGTCGACTGTTGAATCTGAACCTCCTCCCGAGAGAGGTTTAGACCGCACTATTAGGTTCTAACACACAGGAAATCGCTGCAACCCGTTATATGCTATACGATTGTGGTTTAACTAACCAGACACGGTAGAAAATCATCGATTTTACCAAAATATTACTTGTTTAGTGTAAGTTACCTGACCTAAAGGAGACTCATACCGCTATACGACGAAGTCTTTCAGCCACGGAGGCTGTGTCCCTACCCTGATTTGCACCATAACATTCTAAACATGGTTTTAGCTTTGTTACCCTTTTTAGGTCATCAGTCAAGATGACTATGTCTATTGGCGTCCTTCATTTAACTTACGTTTGCTGAAACGCGGACTTTGCTCAAGGATGTGTCTGCTTTAACAGCAGTTTATCCTTCTGCAGACATGGCGACTTTCCCACTCCAACTCATTTAGTCTATGGGTTATGTCGCCAATTTTTATTCTGCCTCTGCTAAATTTGTTTCTCTTCAAGAACAAATACACTAAGGCTGACGCACGCTCCATGTACGCATGTAACACACGCTCGAGGAACGCAGATGCTGAGAGTGAGTCAGTCCAAATACTAACCGTCTAAAAATTCCATAGCGATTTGTTTGAAGCGTTCTGTGAATGATATAACAGTTGCTATCATACATTCCTAAGTTCCAGTTTCCTCCAAAAAGAGGGCAAATCTGCACTCTTAAATCGTTCGCTTCGCCTACCAAATACCAATCAACTATATAAAAGTGGTGAAGTACAATCGGAGACTTGAAATCGATTCCAATATCCAGTTTAACGCTCGAGTATGCACAGACAAATTTGATATTATTGGTGTATGTATTTAGGCACTTACGTGTTAATGTTGCGATTTATAGATCTTGTTGTAGGCAAGTTAAATAAGACGTTCTTCCAAGGCCAACGTAGTAGGCCTCACCCAGCATATCAAACCAGGAATTAAAAAAATATCAGTAAAAAAGTAATTTTTCAACGTGAAAACCATAGCTATGTTTCTTAGTATACCAGTGTGACCTTCAACCAGTCCTAGAAAAATATACAATTTATTCAACACAGTGATTTATACTTTTTTTGACAGAATAAGTTTGTTACACAACCATTACTGAACACAATAATTACATAGTTTGATAACTAATATAGTTTTAATAATAGTGGCTTGAGCATGTTTACATCATTATCATTACTTATTTGTCATTTAGTCGACAATACCAAATAATCAAAGTATTACTAATATTTCAACAATTAATAAAAGCATGTCTGTTAACCAAATCGTCTGTGCAATATTAATACTAAACAACATTGATATTCAAAGATACATTTGGCTTAAAACAGACTAAATCAAAATTTTTAAATATCAGTCGTATTTTATTTTCTAAAACGTACCATAATCATCAGCCATTATAACGTACACTGCTGAACATGGGCCTTTACCGGGGAGGGCATTTTCCATAGTCACCACGCTTGTCAGTCGGGTTGGTGACCGCAGTATTATGTTGTAACACAGAGAAAACGCTGCTGCCCGTTCCTGATATACTATTATTATAGATCATGTTATATCAATCGGGAGCAACGGCTTAACTTGCTTTCCGAGGCACGGAGAGCAGTCCCTCAACCAACCAGACCCGGAAAGAAATCTTAGAATTTACACAAATTCCTGTCCGGCGTGGGGACCGAACCCACAACCTCCGAGATTTAAAGCGAGCCAAATACCGCTATTATCGTTATTACCGCTATTACCGCGTATATGAGGGAACGGGCAGCTGCGTTTCCCTGTGTATTACAACATAATATTGCGGTCACCAATCTGCCTGCCTAGCGTGGTGACTATGGCAAAACCCTCCTTCGGGAGGATGCCCATGTTCAGCAGTGGACGTTGTACGGGCTGATGATGATGATGATCCCTAATAAGAAGCTAAGAACCCATACATCCCTCAATAATGTTATCCTCATAAATAAATGTTAATTTGTGGTTTTGTTCATCTCGTGGGGCTCATAACCAAAAATATATATTATAAATAAATCTAAAAACAATCTAAACAACGAATAGAACCCTCCAATATTTCTTTTCCAACCGCAAAATTTGATTAAACATTCAATTTCACAACTTAAGCACGACTCGGTACAACTAATTTCATTTAATTGCTAAAATTTCACCCTCAAATTGACATAAATATTTGAAACTTATCCAATGGTTGAGTAGGCATACAATTTTGTATTGGTGTTCGTAATTGTACATTTCGGTTTATAAATGGGTTACGGTTGAACTTTGTTTATTTATAGTTAATTAAAATTTGCGACATGTGCCTATAATATCGTTAACCCGATTAGGGTGTATAAACTGCTCGCTTATTTTGGGGATAATTTCAATTGTATTAGTTATTAGCTTCCCGCCCGCGGTTTCAGCTGCGTAGCTCCCGTGCCCGTAGGAACTTCGTAATAAAATATAGCCTATAACCTTCCTCGATAAATGGACTATCCAACATTGAAAGATTTTTTGAAATCGGACCAGTAGTTCCTGAGATTTGCGCGTTAAAACAAACAAATAAACTCTGCAGCTTTATAATATTAGCGGTATTCAGCTCGCTTTGAATCTCGGAGGTCGTGTAATCGGTTCGGATCGGTTCGATCCCCACGCCGGTCAGGAAATCTGTGTGTAATTTCTAAGATTTCTTTCCGGGTCTGGTTGGTTGAGGGACTACCCTCCGTGCCTCGGAAAGCACGTTAATCCGTTGGTGCCAAATATTATAACATCATCTATAATAATCGTACAACAAGGAACGGGTAGCAGCTTCTTCCTGTATACAACATAATACTGCGGTCACCAACCCGCCTGTTAAGCGTGGTGACTATAACAAATACCATCCCTCGGGAGGAGGCCCATTTTCAGCAGTGGACGTTATACGGGCTGAAAATGTAAGTTATAAGTATCCCGCGCGCGGTTCCACCCGTGAAACTCCCGTTTCCGTAGTAACTTCATTATGTAAATATAGCCAATAGGTTTCGTCGATAAATGTATCAAACACTGAATGATTTTTTCAAATTCGCCCCGTATTTCCTGAGTTTTTTTTTTTTTTTTACTAAATATATTTTTTTGGTTTACCTTTGACCATAATCTCGCTGGATGGAAGGCAAAGATAAGGCCTAAGATGATACACGCTTGCCTAGAATGTGTATGTTCACTTTAGTTTTAAAGATGTCCAGATTATAGCGTTCAGGAAAAACTGACCCCTCCAGAGAATTCCACTCAAATTGGTATATTAGTATAGATAAAAAATTATTATAGAATAGTTCTATTTGCTTGGCTTTGCCGTGTGGTTCCGGCTTAGAATAGACCACCCCATGTCCTCCCATGGGTGTCGTAATAGGCGACTAAGGGACATATGGCTGATGGATGGGCAGCAGCATCTATTAGCTCAAGGTTCACATCTTACTGCCATCACCAATCCGTCTGCCAAGCGTGGTGATAATGGCAATATCCCATAACGATACTGGCTTGCCAAGGTCTGTTAAAAGAAGGCCCATGTTCAGCAGTGGACGTAAACGGGCTATTGATGATGATGGTGATTTTTAAACTGATATTTGCTACTTCACCATACATAGCATACGGACTCCAGCCTTATTAAATAGCTTCAAAAATACAAACTCTTGGTCGTTTGCTAATCGCCTCCTAAAGCACCCATGGGAAGATATGGAGTAGGTCTATTCTGAGTCGGAACCCACACGGAGGCATTTTCTTATTTGTTTGAAAATATACAGTCCAAATTTAGTTTCATCAAAATTTGAATACTTTTTTTACAAACGAAATAAAAAAAAAACAGGAAAAAAATATATTCTGTCATAACGCACTCGGGTCGTGAAAAAATACCATTTTTTTAATACAGAACCCCGGGACGTCCCATAAACTACGAGACATCTGGTCAGTCTATGATAATGGCGGTGTGTTGGCGCGCAATAGACAATAAAAATAGTTAATGCTTGCTCGTACTGAGGTTCTTTTTTTATAAAGGTACGGGTTGATATGGCGTTTATTAAATTTAATAGTTATTGTGACTAAACTGAAGCCTGATGGAATATGCCATATGAAATAAGCTGAAGTTAGCAGCACCTTCCTGAAATAACTGATATGACTTTTGTCCACGATTACGACCGCACTCGATTTCTCCATACAAACTGACAAAAATATCACCATCATTATAACTATTTTCGCACGAGGGGTCAACATAGTCACCTACTTGGGGTTTCAATATTGCATATAGGGTGACTGGTAATAAGTGACCGATACCTAAACACATGATTGTGCTCATGATAACAAACAACTTTTACTATGGCACCAACCCCGAAATCGCGAAAAAAAATCAGCTGTTCCATACATTCATGTTCACATAACTCGTCAACATGATAGGGAGCAGCTGATTTTTTTTCGCGATTTCAGGTTTGGTGCCATAGTAAAAGTTGTTTGTTATTATGAGCACAATGATGTGTTTAGGTATCGGTCACTAATTACCAGTCACCCTATATATCGCTTTCCAAGGCATGTGAGGCAGTTCTTCTACCAGACATTTTTGGTTTTGAAAAGGAACTTATTTTGTTAAGTTTACAACTGGTTGAATTCGACATCAACAAGGTATGTTCCTTTCGACCGATTTCGGTCACAGCGCGGCGCTTGTTCTCTAAAACAGAACATTATAAAGCACAAATGTGTACGCAGACAGGTGCGCTCTATATTCCTTTACTTTCGAAATCCGATGGGACGGTTCTGCTGACACTCGCGGAAATAGATCAGATGCAGGACAGCTGAACGTGCGCTCCGAGGCATGGGTGAAACATCACAAATTTCGACACTTCAGGCTTAAGGCATTCAACAATATATGTTTACAATAACAGAAAGTAATTTAATTTCGTAGATTATTTCAAGTAATGTTACGTGCTTACGACAATTAGGATCTACCGTGGCCGATTGGTCTAGGCATTGGGGGCTATACTTAAGATGCAGGTTCGAATCCTGCCGGTGTTCTTTAATTTTATTTATCTTAATTGTTGAAATTGTTATACGCGGAAACTTTTCCCAGTGTGCTAAACTAAAAAAAAATGCTTTAATGATTTCCTTTTGTAGTTAATTATATTTCTCATTAAATCCAAAGGTCCATCGCCACCAGATGACGGCGTACAATCTCCATTTTATTGCCTCAACCTAAAAATAAGGCTCATTTATTTGTGTTCCCAAAAAAACCTCCACAATTTATGCATATAGGCAACCATTAAACACCCCAGCAATATATAATGCTCAATAAAATTTGGAGGGTCTGAAACTTCATTTACACGGTATGACCAAGACTCAAAGGGTTTAACATACCTTTGAAAAAATTGAAAAAATCCCTTCGTCAGGTTTTAATTAAATGGCGTTGATAAAAAAAGCATATAATTGATGTAATTAACCTCAGGTGCAATTAAAAAGGGTTGTTAACATTTTAACATGTGAATCAGTGCATATTGTTAAATAAAATGTTTACTTACATTAGGGTGCAATTTAATTAAAAAGCACAACACCAAAAGATTTCTATGAACAGTTTTGTTTTTTGCTTTTACTACTTAACGAAGCATAAAGGCGAGCAGAGCTCCAAACTAATTAAACGGATTATAAATTAAGCAACTTGCGTAGGATAGCAGGCCTTAGTTTGGTTGATGACGGAGGGCTTGACGGATTATGGTGTTACTATTTTTAGTTTTGTGCAATTGTCGCTCTTTGTTACAGCTCGGGCCTCTTGGACTTCGGGTCTGACGCAAACTTATTTGGCTGTTGTATTTTGAAAGGCACTTCTCTAGTTAAGCAGCTCATGCAGCATATCCTTCGATTAACTGTAAGCTTAGTAATTATAAGTATTTCAATTGAGTTACTATAAGCTGCTGGTAATCCCGCATCCACATAAATGTGTACATATTTGTGTAAATGGGACAGACCACTGTTTGCTGTTAATGTTACGTTCATACACATAGCTTACTACGTTAGTCAATAGACTAACGTATTACTATATTATAATATAGATAAGGGTTTCTAAAATATTTGCGTTGCCTTTAAGAACATATACAACCATGTATAGTAATTAGGTTAGTCAAGAAATGTCTTAAAATAAATAAATTTGATATATTCTTTTTTTTAATTTCAAAATTGAGATTAATCAAATTCGACAACTGACAGGATTCGAACCTGCATCTTAGGTTTAGCCCGTAATGGCTTAACTATTCGACCACGGTGGCCGAATAGTTAGCCATTAGGGAGTAGTCGAATTTTATGAATCTTAAATTTGTATTTTATTTTTATTTTTGGATGGACATATGTATTTTGCCACTAAGCTTTTGCTACTTCACCCGGCCTAAAGGCTAGCTGAGGTCCAGTCTTAATAAAATACACAAACTTGTATAGTTTGTGTATTTCGCCTGCGCAAGAGGCCATCTTTGTGGGACTTGGACCTCGGCTCAGGACGCGACGGTCGCTGGCGGAAAGATTAAGGGACGGCTTTTAGATTTTTAGGGAACTTTTGTGTAACTGTCAAATTTTATATAATAATTTTTATTCCTTTTAACAGATGTTACAGGGAAGGCATATAAATTGCCTTCTCCTCATTTCAACTTAGTGAGACAAATTTTAATGCAGACAAGGAAGAATCAAACTAATCATTTGAAGAATATATTTTAAGGTCCCTAAGCAATGAAGTGCTTTTTTAATTAATCACCTCTATTCAACACCCAACACCTTCAACATTCAACAGGGTGTAAACAAAATCAGCGTGAAAGAAATTACGAATAAAATGTTGTATTATACATAAAGATTTCACGGGCGCCGCAAACGTCTTGAATAAAATTTGCTACGTCAGATTTCATGGACAATCGCGCTGTGCCGTTTTTCTTGGCGAGCGAAGCTTGTTCATCCAAGTAACTTTAAAAAGAAATAAAATTAAAATATCTGTGTGAAATGGAAAATAACAAGCCTCGTTTTGTTTTGAATAACAAAAAGTATAATATAGTTAAAAAAAATGTTCAAAAAAGGTTCTGCATATAAGTTGACAACCTAGCGTAGCGATATTTGGCTCGCTTTAAATCTGATTGATCGTGGGTTCGATTCCCACGGCGGAAAAAATCTTCGTGTAAATTCCAAGAATTCTTTCGGAGGATAGTCCCTCAACCAACCAGACACGGGTCTGAACCCTCCGATCCTCGGAAAGCACGCTAAGCACTTTGTCTTTGACTAATATCAAGGAGCGGGCAGCAGCGTTTCCTTGTGTGGTACAACATAATACTGAGGTCATATCATGTTGTACCTGTACATAACCCGCCTGCCAAGCGTGGTGACTATGGCAAATACCCTCCCCGGGAGACCCATGTTCAGCAGTGGACGTTATACTCGCTGATGATAATGATGATTGGTTTTGCTTATCTCAGTAACGACTCGACTGATTTTCATGGAACTTTCTATAGTGGATAGATAATTTTGTAATGTATAACATTAGGCTTAGGCCTTAGTCTTTTATGCATTACTAAATTAGATATTTTATTTTATCCATCCATTTGTTTGCCCTAACTTCCAAAATGGTATTACCGATTGAGACGGCATTTGCATAGTAAGTTGTTAGATAAATTTTAAAATGTTTATTTTAAGCAGACAAAGTCGCAGCTGCTTATATATCATCATTTTTTATTATCTCAAAATATATGGAAGTTAACAACAATTGAAATTTCAACCTTAAATCAAAGAAATTTAGAGAAAACTATTTGTCATAACCATGTTCACAACTACCCACAAACTAACAATTAATTGAATTTCAACCGTAATTCAAAGGCGGTAAGGTATATAATATATTTGGATATAGTTGAACTATTCAGAAGCGATAGTTTCAAATCTCGATGACCTCGAATCTAAACGCTAAGTTTTAATACGGTTACTAATAACTTCGTGCTGGGAATGTGATATCAGAATCACTAGGATTCATGACCGACTAAACTTATAAGATACTAGCTGCTGCCCGTGCTTCGTCCGCGTTAATTAAGGTATAAAACATTGTACTGATGTCGCAGTTAGATCGTATAATCCGCCGCATTCCGTATGTCTAGCCTTTTTTTATAACGGTGGATTTATTGGGTGGTAACAAAAAATAACCTATACCAAACCAGTGATGTTTAGGTAGCTCGGCTATTTACTCGCTGTTTTATATAACGGCCGCATTACAAAACAGCTAGCCGTATGTAATGCGGCGGACTGAATGTTATGGCGTCGCAACCATTATTGACACTCGGATCGGTGATTTTTTTTTAACTTAATATAGGCTTACGTTTGACCATAATTTCGCTTGATGGAAGGCGAAGATAAGGCCTAAGATGATACACGCTTGCCTAGAAAGTGTCTGTTCACTTTAGCCTTAAAGATGTCCAGATTATAGCGGTTCTCTGCCTACCTCTTCACCGGAATGAAGGAGTTGAAAGGGGTCCTTCAACAGGCGGGAATATGTCTACGCCGCGTACCTGACGGTTTTATAATAGCACCATGATGCACAAAGCAAGTAATGCTCATTTTATTTAAAGTGTAAAAAAGGTGACTTTAATTAGGGCGGTTGCGTTAACACCGTAAGGTTTATTAATTGTTTACAGAAACTACTAGGTCGAAATCAAAAAACTAATGCCTTTAGACAGCTTTTTCCTTCTTTTTTTTAAATTTAATTAAAGAGTTCATACGGCAGCGGAAGTTTCGCGGGTAAAACTGCGCACGGAAATATATTAATAAATAAGTATGTCATTATCATCAGCCCGTACAACGTCCACTGTTGAACATGGGGGAGAGAGCTTTGCCATAGTCACCACGCTTGTTGTATTATTTAGTACTAAACAGGGAAACGCTGCTGTCTTTCCTTTGTATACTATTATTCCAGATGATGTTATACAATCGGGATCAACGGTTTAACGTGCTTCTGGAGGCACGGAGCGCAGTCTCTCAACCAACCAGATCCGGAAAGAAATCTTAGAATTTACACAAAGATTTCTTATTATTATTTATTAATTTATGTATACATACACAAAGAAGATAAAAATACAGCAAGACAGACAATCAGCAATGTACAAAGGTACTACTTATTTCTTAAGAAATCTTTTCCAGTAGACCTGCAAGAGGAGAAGTCAGACGTAGAAAAATTTCTTGTCCGGCGTGGGAATCGAACCGACGACCTCTGAGACTTATACCGCTACGCCACAGAGGTTGTCTTATCTTATCTTGTTGAATAAATAAGTTCATAGCAATATGAAGCTAAATATCCATGTTTACCAATGGATGCTGAACAGAAGCAATTTTCTACAACATTAATGTACATAGAAATCCTATAAAAATAATACATTCAATCAAGTTTTCAATTTCAGCGCTGATCAAAGAATGCTTTACCAAATAGTGGTAGTAAGTATACAAAATACCGCAGCTTTGCCTGTCGTCCTTTTCAAATAGCTGCTAGTTGGAAGTCGATTTAGGATCTATTTCTCACGGGTAAGGCTCGTGGGAATTGATTGTAACTTTAGAATATTTATGTAGGAATTGAATGGTAATATCGCAGTATTTAGAACTGTTCTATTTTAGATTGTTTTAATGAATTTGAGTAAATGATAATTATTTTTTTAATGTTTTTATTTCTTATGGAAAAGATTACCTTATACTATATTTTGAAATATAGTATTAGGTAATCTTTTCCATTTGGAGTTAAAAATATTTAAAAACATGTGAAAAACGGGTGGTGTCATCGTTTAATATTTAATACCAAATGTAACTTTGGAGATATTTATCGAAGTAATGCCGATGACCGGCTGTGGTTCTACCGTAGCCAAATTGGTTAAGGCATTGGGGGCCATACCTAAGATGCAGATTCGAATCCTTCCGGTGGTCGAATTTTATTAATCTCAATTTTGAAATGATACTTAACTGTGGAAGGAAAGAAAACGTTGTGTTACTCTTTAACTGTAACAATTTCCATACTTACCTAGTTATTGAAAACGCTAACGCAAATTGCGAGACAAAATTCAAAACAAGTTAAAACAATAATGAAAAATTACTGTAAGGCATATTTATGTCAACTAGAGATTTTAGACAACCACCGTAGCGTAGCGGTATTTGGCTCGATTTAAATCTCGGAGTTCGTGGGTTCGATCCCTGCGCCAGACAGGAAATCTTTGTGTAAATTCTAAGATTTCTTTCCGGGTCTAGTTGGTTGAGGGTCTACCCTCCGTGCCTCGGAAAGCACGTTAAGCCATTGATCCCAGTTATTATAACATCATCTATAATAATCGTATGTCAGGGAACGGGTAGTAGCGTTTCCTTGTGTGGTACAACATTAAACTGCGTTCTATGGCAAATACCTTCCCCCGAGAGGAGGCCCATGTTCAGCAGTGGACGTTATACGGGCTGATGATGATGATGATATGTTTGTCATCAGCACATATAACGTCCGTTGCTGAACATGGGCTTCCGAGAGAGGGTTCTGCCACAGTTACCACGCTTGGAAATTGGGTTGGTGACCGCAGTTTATGTCGTTACACACAAGGTAACGCTTATATTATGCATGTCTATTATTTTTTTGTGGCTGATTAACTCTGAAACTATGAACCCAATTTAAAAACTACTAAATCACTAGACAGACGCTCTACATTATTCAGAAGTCAACTATATTTTACTCAGATATTCCCAAGTGATTTGTATCTACGCGGTTTAAGTTCGCAGTACAGCGGGTATTGTAATGAGCTAGTGTATCGTTCTACAAAACGAAGCAGAAAATATCTTCGGAGCAACCTATTGGGACATTAAAACTAAATATATATGATTTTTATTCCATTTTAGCTGTACCCCGCTTTGTAAAAGATGGAATTGGAAAAATAACAGAAATTGGAATAAACTCTGAAACTAAAAGACGGATTTCGATAATTATTTCACCATTAGGATTCTACATTATCCCATGGACCTGAGTCTACTATCGTAATGGTGATTCGTGGAACTGTCACTGACATCTCGATAGTCGGTTTTCTTTGTCTTTTGGATTAGTAGATTACCAAATGTGCAAAACCAACCATCGAGACGTCAGTGACAGTTCCACGACACACCATTACGATAGTAGTCTGAGACCCCTGAGTAGCATCATCATCATCATCAACAGCCCGTTTACGTCCACTGCTGCACATGGGCCTCCTCTTAACAGACCTTGGCAAGCCAGGATTGCAGAGGGATATTGCCATAATCACCACGCTTGTCTGCCAAGCGTTAGGATTGGTGATCGCAGTAGGATGTAAACCTTGTGCTAATAGATGCTGCTGCCCATCCTTCAGCCATATGTCCCTAAGTCGACTTTTACGACACCCATGGGAAGACATGGGGTGGTCTATTCTAAGCCGGAAACCAAACGGCCTGAGTAGCATAGGCTGTATTTAATTATGAAGTTCCCACAGGACGGGAGCTACCCAAGTGACACCGCGTGAGATAGCTAGTATAATAAAATAAAAATAAAATAAAATAAAAAAGAGTTTCAAATATTTTGATTTTTTGGCCACATAAACAGTTTTTTTCGTAAGCTGTCCAACGTCTATGATAAGGTTGGTATACTATATCAACCTATACCATAGATAGTAGACACTTGGTGATATTGGATCAATGCGGAATGCAATTACCGTGACCACAAAATGCGGAGCGCGCAACTGAGCATTGTTTTGTGGCTCTCATTACTGAAAGTTGAGATTATTGATTCTGTGAATAGGTGACATTAAATATACCTACAACATTTTTTTCCCTAAATAACATACGAGTATAATCATCATAATCATCAGTCCGTATAACGTCCACTGCTGAACATAGGCCTCCATCGAAGAGGTATTGTCATAGTCACCACGCTCGTCATGCGGGTTGGTGACCGCAGTATTGTGTACAGCGCGGATGCCCGTTACCTGGTCTACGATTGTCATTAATGATGATATGAGAATCGGGACCAATGATTTAACGAACCAGACACTGGAAGAAATCTTTGATATTACGTAACGGTTTTTTCCGGAGCAGGAATCGAGTCCACGACCTCTAAAATTTAAGGTGAGTCGACCACGAGGCTTTTGATATTTAACGGCTAGTTCGCTGGCCTTTGGAACTTAACGTAGGTACATGAATTCACCGGAAGGTATTTATTGCAAGCGAAGGGTAAAGATGAGTCAATGGTCTTCTGTCTATAACTTAGTAAATGTAAAAATATTATTTTTTTTAACTTTTATTATCTCCAGATAAAACCACATTGGGTTTTATTTAAAGTGGAGACCGCGTTACGACAAACGTAAGTTTTTAACTTTATCATTTACTTTCAAATACTAACCATCCGTAGTTAAAACTGACTAACAGGAAAAGATTCATAAAAAATATGATCAGCCATCCTCATTAGAGGGTATTTACCATAGTGACCGCAGTATTATGTTGTACAACACAAGGTAACGCTGCTGCCCGTTCCTTAATATACGATTATGGTAGATGATGTTATAATATCTGCAAATTAAAGAGCTTAACGTGCTTTCCGAGGCATGGAGGGTAGTCCCTCAACCAACCAGTCCCGGAAAAAAATTATTATTCACCTGTTACAGTCATCTGTTTACCCCACCGCCACGCCGTACGCATGTGAAACACGCTCGAGGATCCAATGTGGGTCAGTCTATATAAATCGAAAAAGGCTTTTTTACACAATCGCACTTTGAAAATGTAATGTTTCCATGACTTTGTATTAAAAAACTACAAGCAAAGTTTAGCTTTTACTATAAAATTTACTTTTAAATTAACTTCACAACCCTTCCTTTCATTTTTACAACAATAGTCGCGGAGTATTTTAACCATCGGCTCACAAACCCCTCGGGGCAGTCAGTTCCGACATTGTTCCAATAATTATTGTCAGAAAGTGATGACAATATATCCCTCGGGGTTGCTTCCACGAACGATATTCAATATTTAACATGAGAAGCGATTAAATTAAAAGCTGATGCAGTTTATTAAAATAATCGCCTTTGGGTTTTCATTTCTGGGCAACATCAGAATTCAAAGGAATCTTTTAACAAAAATGGTATATTATCAGGAAATAACGTGCCCTTTATGACGCTGAAGGATATTTTAAACTAAGTTTAGTCAGGACAGGAATGGCATTGCTGGAACCCAGAATCAAGTACACCGTACTTCAGGAATCAGGGCATGACGGACATGCGAGCACATGTGGCATAGATTGCAGCATCACAGAAGCACTGCATATCATTGTCGCCAATCATACCTCACTTAAAAAGAGTTTGCCAATAGTGAACCCCTTACAATCGCTGTCTGTGAAGTGTTTCCAGTTGACCCCGGTCAGGTTGTGCACCGGACGAACTTATTGCGCAGATTGCACAAAGTGTTTTGGTAAAGTCACAGTCAAGTGTTGCCCGGGTTTATCATTGAAGGTGCCGTAGACCGAAGAAAACTTTTGCGGACTTCTTAGTCTACTATTGGGTAGGACGGTGTGAGGATGGTAGAGGATGTCTTTGATCAAATTCTTGTTTCTGTCTGTAAATGGTACAGGAAATTTCTCTTCTGAAATGTGGTGTAGCTATTCCAACAAGGATTGCAACCCCAGCAGTTGTACCAACTTGACAAGAGGGGTTGTCTTAATAATGTCTGCCAGTTATTGTTCGGGACCGTCTACGTTTCGGGCACGACAAGATCGTTTTTGTCAAGTTTTTAGAATCTCATTTCTTCTGATAGTCTAATTCAGTTCCATGTAAACCTGCCAAGCGTGAGAGGATGCATGTCTTTGAAAGTAATTTATACTCGTACTTAATCTACTCTTCTATTTCATAAGAGTTTTAACAGCTGGTAAGTTAGTTTCAAGTTGGTTCATATTTTAAGAATCTAATGAGATAATTACATGATGCTAACTATAACGAACCATAATCAACTCGCTCACCTAATTTAATTTTAAACCCCAATAAAACAGGTAAACAAAACCGTAACCAAAATTAATTTATCAGTTTCAACAGAGCTAGTTCCTGCCGCGTCTAGATTAAACCCTATCTACAAAACACAGGCTATTCAGTTCAGACTCAATGTGCTATTTGTTCCTATTGTCCTAGCATTTAGGCTGAGACCTAGGTTTTTATTCAATCCTTACATTCACTCTGAATAAGATTAGGACGACAAAAAGAATTCAAACTTGAAAGCACTTGAATTGGAATAGATTGGTCCATTCGCAGCCATACGATTTTATATAGGTATTTGAGTGGAAACGGGGTTATTGAAAAATAATAATTGAATTTAAATGTATTTTGAATTGTGTTGAATACGTTACAAAAATTGAAAGTTAACGGAGCAAATAAACATTATGTGTTATTTTAAGGACCTCGGTGGCAGTAGATAAAAATCTTTCACTTATATATCGCTTGTTAAGCGAGTTCGTAACCAGAAGTCGTTTTTTTTTCTTGTCCGTGGTAAATGCATTTACGCACTCCCACCGCCGCTGCAGCGAATTAGCGCGCTGTCGCTCACCGTCTGTATAGCGTGGTATGCTAACTCATACCATGAGGAGAGGACCCTACACCACTAAAACCATCGGACACTCCTTCGATCCGTCGTAGGCGGGGGTCAGGTACGGAATACGGCCCCCCGACGGCACCCGCGGCCAATATGGCACCGCGGGATCTCCTGGGCCACACTTATAGTGGCCCATTTGCCCAATAATAGGGACGACCGCAGTGTAGAGGCGTCCCTACTCCTCATGGGTCAGAGGTCCTTGGACCTCGGATTCAAATTATTAAAATAGTCATTCTGTCAATTATTTTAAACAATAAAAAAAATGTTATACGTTTTGTATATGTGCACTGTCATATATTTTTATCTGCACTTAAGTATTGAATGTACTGTATTGAAGGTTGTTTGTTTGCATTAAATGCCTTTCGGAACTACTTTACCGTTTAAAAAACTTTCACTTTTAGAAATCTACGTTATTCAGAAGTAACATATGCAATATTTATTAAAGAAATAACCCGCGGGAACGAGAGTCTACGGATTTCTTATAATTTACTTTTACTTATGTCAGCTATTATAAATAGTTCACAAAACAGCGATTTACATATAAAATTGTTCTACTTTTAATTTGAAACTTAATAAACGAAATACACCCTCAAAACCTCAGGCGTTTTATAATTACTCAAATCGAACCATTTCATAAAAGCGCTAAGCTGGCTAGCTCATTAATTAGAATTAGAAAAAAGTACTTCACCCTCTTTGTGAAGTTTAATTATCTTAATTATTTTGCATTGCGAAGCCTTAAACCACAAAAATAGACAAACTTATGCTGAAAAAATAAACGGACAAGTACAACTTTATTTACACATTAAGGGTTCCGTACCACAAATATATATCATCACCATACATTTAAGATCAATTCTCTTACTCATCATTTCAGCCGTAGGAAGTCCACTGCTGGACATAGGCCTCCCTCATAGATTTCCAGTAGTAGTGCGGTTAGAAGCGGCCTGCATTCACCGTGATCCTTAACTTTAACCTGATCATCCATCTAGTTGGTGGACGTCGTACGCTACGCTTGTCGATCCGCGGTCTCCATTCGAGAACTTTTCGGCCCCAACAGCCATCTGTTTTCCGTGCTATATGACCTGCCCATTGCCTCTTCAACGCACTAATCCGTGGGACTATGTCGGTAACTCTCTTATTAGTGGAGTATTTTCCATTCTTCTCTTTTTCTGCTATGTCCTTGAACTCTTCGATATATAATTTAATGCCTTTACTTCATTTATTTTTTTTAACTTGTACATATCGTGGCTTAACTTATAATACCGCGTAATTTCTGCTTTAAGATCTTTATTTTCTCAAAGAGAATATAATATATTTCATTACTTGAAATTTGTTTTATATAAGTATAATCCGATGGGTAACATGATTACAATTTGACAGTATTTAATTAATTATGTATTTAAACATAACATTACCAATATTATCAATACACAGGTTATAAATATTCAATTTCAACCAATTAGAAATACACACCAAATATTTTATTTTAATGAAATATTGAGTTCATTCATCACTTAGGTATTTAGATACACTTGCACTTGTCAGAATCACAATGTTACACTATTATTCTTATTCTATGAATTAAACTAGATAACTAACAGGTAGTAAATTGTAGGATACAGACAAAGTAGTCCGTCCGTCAGCTTGTCATTAATTCCTCTACTCATAATGAGTTTACGTACATACATACATAAGCTCACGCCTGTTTCCCAGCGGGGTAGGCAGAGACAATGGACCTCCACTTGCTACGATCCCTACACACATCTTTCGCTTCATTCACTCTCATAGCATTCTTCATACAAGCACGTCGGCTTAGGGTGGATCTTATTAGAGTTTAAATTCACATTAATAAAAAAAAATTATATAGAATGTACGATCTCCTGAAAAGTAACTGTTTCTGACAAACGGACAGACGTTAGAACAGAGAGACAGACGTTAGATTAAAAGCTTTCTTCAAAATATATTTGCTTTCTTTTTCTTTTTTTAAAAAGGCAATTCCCGCACTATGGAAATAAATCCCTGTGTCGCGGGGGACTTTACAAACATTCATTTCACGGACACACAGAACACCCAGACTCAGAATTTGTGGTTCACACAAATAATTGTCCCGGGTGGGAATCGAACCCAGAACACCAGGTCTCAGAGGCGACTATCGTAACCACTGAGCCACCGGTGCAGTCGACATGCTTTACATGGAGAAGCCTAGAATAGAAGTAAACAGCCTTTTGAAACGAAGGGTAAACATTTACAGATTACCTTAGAATTTTAGTAACCAAAGTTCAGATGCCGCTATTTCGTCACGGTACCCTAAAATAATAAAGTTGTTAACCTTCGGACATTTCCAGTTGTTAAACTAAAAATTTCAATGTCAATTAGTAAAATTACCATTTAATATTATACGAAAATAAATACAATATTTACTTATGTTGTAATAAGAGATTTAGGAATTTGAACATGAAATATGTTAGTGTCATCGTCATCATGATCATCAGCGCGTATAACGTCCACTGCTGAACATGGACCTCCTCCCGAGGGAGGGTCTTTGCATGACCGTGACCATGACCGTGTGACCGCATTATTATGTTTTTTTTTATATAAATATATTGAGAAAGAGGGTAACGCTTATGATACGTCTTCCCTCTTTCCTATAAAGAAGATGGGAGAGGTGAAAGTTTTTGGATTGGGTAGGGAGAAGAGTAAAGAAGGTTTTATAAAAATAATTGTAAGTATATATAAATATATAATACTAGCTGACCCGGCAGACTTCGTACTGCCTCAATCGATACATAAAAGACCTAAACATTTGTATAAAATAAATTGGGCCGTAGAGACTTCGTTTATGCGGTACTCCTACCCCTACACTACCCCTACCCTACACTACCCCCACCCTACACTACCCCCACCCTACACTACCCCCACCCTACACTACCCCTACCCTACACTACCCCTACCCTACACTACCCCTACCCTACACTACCCCTACCCTACACTACCCCTACCCTACACCTACCCTAAAAAATCTTAGCAAAAAAATAAAGCTCAAATTGACTCTTCATTTTAGTTAGAAAACGTTTGTATGGGAAAAAGAAAAAGGCTGTTTTAAGGGGTTTTCAGGCAACTACTAATAAATTAAAAATTAATTAAAAAAACATTGTCCAGCGGACAAAATTGTGAATCTAAACCATTCCCAGATCCCCTTGAACACACACAAAAAATTTCATCAAAATCGGTCCAGTCGTTTGAGAGAAGTTCAGTGACATACACACTCACAGAAGAATTATATATATAAAGATTTATTTTCTGAACTCTTGAATCCCTCGCTTTTGGATGTGGCAGTCCTTCTCGAGTGGTTCATGTGTCCAGCTTTTTGTATAATACAATAATATAAACGTACATAAACATATTAAGCATAAAAATTTGTCGCATATGACTAAGACGGTGGTTTATTTTTATTTTTATAATCTTATTACAAGGAAGATATGTACATGTTGTACCACACAAGGAAACGCTGCTGCCCGTGCCTTGCTATACGATGATTAAAGATGATGTTATAATAATTGGGACCTACGGCTTAACGTGCTTTCCGAGGCACGGAGAGTAGTACCTCAACCAACCAGACCTGGAAAGAAATCTTAGAATTTATACAATGATTTTCTGTCCGGCGTGGAGATCGAACCAACGACCTCTGAGATTTAAAGCGAGCCAAATACCGCTACGCTACGGAGGTTGTCGTAATATTAAATAGGTTAATTAAATTCAAAAGTAATTTTGCGAATATCCTTAGTAACAGTTTGATTGCCTCTTTGGTGTAGTGGTGATATGTTCGACCATAACTACCGAAATCCCAGGTTCAATCCCCTGGTGGCGTGTCATCCGTGCCATCGGAGAGCACTAGCCGTCAGTCCAACGCTTGATTTTACAATTATATTTTTTTTACTATTTGGCGATCTGCCGATTTATTCAGCAATTTCTACCAGTGTTGTAATGGATTTTACACTTAATTACACGGTCGTGGTCGGTAGAACCTTCACACTGGATTTTGGGAGTAAACGAATAGAGAGTGCACCTGTGTTTGCGCGGGCAATTCTGCCCTATAATATGTTTTGCGCAGATGGCTAATCTGCTTAGAGATTGACCGCTATGGCCATCGTAGTTCATAACGAAGTTTTTATAAGGAGCTTTGCTCGCCTTTATGACCTGCGAAGTAGCGTAAGTTAGCCTCGGGGCTAACTAAGTATGTCCGTCCAAAAAAAACTTTATTATTTTGTCCTTTTAATTCAGATTATTAAGTAGGGATTGATATCATAAGCAAACTTGCCAAAACGCATACATCCAACCCCGTCTTACGGGGCAGGGGGATGCACCGACCCGCTAAGCTTCACGGCTCAGTAGAGCACGCTTTGATTTTCCACATGATGGACCCCGCTTCAAATAACCCACGCCAGACAAAGATAGACATAGTATATTACACCCTACATAGAGGATTTGTGTATACAGTCACACAGTGTCTCATCTGCGATTCAGATTTGAATTTGATATATTACTAATGTTTAAAAGGCTTGTCAACCTCTGAGCGTTGCTTAAATTTTGGTGGGTTTTATGTTAAATCAAATATTAATTTCCTGGGCCTGATTGGTTGCCTATATATGCCTGGATGGTAATGCAAACCAAGCCCGATTAGGTCTTTGGAAGGAGAGGTTCCCAACGATTCTACCTATTCCTCTTGCGGAACACCTTCCACCTGGTCATGAACTTCCCTGGCAGACTTGGAAGTCCTTAAATAGACTGCGGACTCAAGTCGGACGAAGCTGGGAGAACATGAACAGGTGGGGGTATAGCTCAGAGGTTGCGTGTCCGTGTGGTATCTCCCCGCAGACAATGGCGCACCTCCTATTCTGCCCTGCGTGCCCCAACACCTGTACACGCGAGGACCTGTGCAACGCCACTGTTAATGCTGTGTCAGTGGCCGAGTACTGGTTTTCTCAAATTTGAACGCCAGCTCAACACGAAAAGAAGAAGATTGGTTGCCTACCGTCCGTGCCTCGGAAAAAACGATAAGCAAATAATCCTAATTGTCAAAGATGAGATGTTATGTACTCGTAGATATACCACGTAACAGGATGAGGAGGATGATAAATAGTTTTTTTTATAGTTTGATTACCAATTAAATTTGTGTTTTTAAATACTGACTTTTGACTGCACCGATGGCTCAGTGGTTACGAACATTGCTTTTGAAACCTGGTGTTCTGGGTTCGATTCCCACCTGGGACAATTATTAGTGTGAACCACAAATAGTTGTTCTGAGTCTGGGCGTACTATGTGTCCGTGAAATGAATGTTCGTAAAGTCCCCCACGACACAGGGATTTATCATAAATCATAAATTTTTAAGTAATTGCAAAAATGTGGTGTATGTACAGATGTTACTATTAAAATGTATGTATCACACATTAGCCATATTCGATCATGGCATACAAACTAATACTTAATTACTAAACATTATCCTTACATTTACAATTTACCTTACATATATAAATATATTTTACATATTATACATATATTATAAATCAAACATTATTAATCATTTTTAATTAAATTATTTTATACATATATCACAGATAATCACAATTTAGTTTTAAAATACTCAGCTATAGTATAAAACGTCGCCCCGCATAACCATTTATGTAGTTGGGTTTTAAACTTTTTTACTGGTAAATTAGTAATATGCTCCTCTATATTTTACTTAACTGATTTACATTTTGAACTTGAGTTACCGGATTAAGCAACTTTACTGTCGACATCATGATGTATAAACTCAGAGGGTTGTCTTGTTCATATTTCAATGAAGTTTTACTAACTTCATCTATTAAGAGAATAATATTAATGGATGATCAATGTTTTATTTTGTTATATCAATAATAGATTCCTTAATTACACGTAACAATAATTAAATGATTTTTTATTAGACTACTTCCACACTAGACTAATACTTATTCAGAAAGAAACATTACCAATCTAGATGATTGTCATAAGACTGTGCATGTTATGACACCTTAAAATGTTGTGCATTAAGACGAAAACACATTATTAAAACGCCACGCCACGCCACGTGTCAACACCTGTGCATCAGTACGCGCGTGGCGTCGTGTCGGGTGTTCATAGTGTGTTTCTGGTCTATAGAAAACAATACATTTGATTGGACTCAACACGCGTGGCGTGTCGTCGGGTGGCGTGGCGTTTTAATAATATGTTTCCGCCTTTAGACTTCACATTTGTGTGTTTTTTATATATTTTAAGCAAAATATAACAGCTACTGGTTGTCCTTTAATAAATAAATAAATATTTAATTAGATCTCAGAAGCATAAGCATTGATCTACCATTATCTTCAGAAGCATTTGATCATAAGTGCCAGTTTCCGATAAAGGCACATACGACGAATGTTTCTGACGTATAGTGGCACATTCGACCTTATACTTCTCAGCTCTAGAAATACATAATATCGCTTATATCAAGCAAACCTTAAGCATAAAACAACTAATCGTGGCTCATAAAAATAATTACCGGGGTAAGAATTAAACCAAGCCACCAGTGTAGAAAATTGAACAAAATTTCTAATTTATCCTTATTTTTAAGTTGGTACATTTTGTGTGATTCTATGCTTCAGTGGGTCGGAGCGTGATGTTTTGTAGCCTACATGTTAATCCAGCGTATAGCCTATCCCGGTGAAAAATTTCATTGGTGCCAATTCCGTTGAGTAGTTTTGGCGTGAAAGAGTAACAAACATCATTCCATCCATACTTACAAACCTACGCGTTTATAATATTAGTAGGATAGTATAATGAGAAAAAACCTGCCGTCACTTACTATTTAAGTTGTTAATTTATTTCGCCTCAATGCATTACACGTTAGCTTACGGAAACGTTACTTCTCGCACTAGGAAAAAAAACAAACCCTTTGTCGCCGGGACTTTAAAAAGACTCAATTAATAGACACAAAACACATCCAGACTGACCCAACTGTTTGTGTTCACACAAAATAGTTATTGTCTCGGGTAGGAATCGAACCAAAAACACCAGGTCTTAGAAGCTAATGAAATATGCTGTACTTGAAAGCCTAATAGCTTTCAAGTTAGTACAGCATATCTCATTAGCTTCTTCATTCATTATATTTCTTCAATCAGGTGGTTAAGTATTCTTATTTTTTTTAATATTTTGCGCAATTATCTTATTTTTTTTCTTTCATAAGCACCTTCTCCCGATAATTACAATCACAATAAAAAAAAAATGCAAGATCGGTCCAGCTTTCTTAACTCATCACCTGATACTGTAGTAATCGTAATTTTTGGGATTTCCCTTTTTTGCGAAAATTAAATTTTAGGACCCTAATCACATCATCAAAATAAAGATTGATTTTTTCTTATTTTTTAGGTTCACTTTAAAAGTCATGTAAGATATGTTAAGATATCAAAAAATTTGTTTCCCGCGTTTATCTCGAAATCGCGATTTTGCAAGTACTGCGTTTGCATTAAGGAGGGCAGATTATTCGAGCTATCAGATCCCACTATTAATTTCTATGACAATTTTTTCTTACGGAGAAACTACCTTTAAAATCAACCCAATCCTATCCTGTGGTTCCTTATAAAGTCCAAAATATTTCCAAACTCATAAACATCGATGCTCAGTATTTCCCTCGAGGTCAGCTTGGAAACCGTATTTTTGCTCCAATTTACACTTAGGTAGGTTATGGCCCACAAATTTGGGGCGCCCTAGTGGACCCGAATACAAATTTCCTTGACAAGGCAGAGTGCGTTGATACTTTAGACCAAATTTACGTTCTTTCGTAATGCTTCAGAATCTATGGAGCGAAACAAATGACTGCATGAACGCTGTGAAATAGATGGTAGAGAAATGAAAGGGATGGAAGTACAGAAAGTGACATCGCATTAAAAAAAATATGGTGTACCTATGTATCGTATTAAACTAATATACTATGTAAACTTCCCTCCTTTTTACGTTTTGCATATAGAATGTAATTTCATTGGTCGGGGATTCACTGAACTAGCCAATAGCAAGCGAGATTTTCAAATCACATGTGTGACATTCGAAGATGGATTGAAAGCGTGCGCCGCTGAGCGCACTTCGTGGGAGAGATAAATCTGAAAACTCGCAATAAATCGTTGAATAGAATCATCAACCCTAGAATCATCAACAACTTTATAGCTAGCTAGCTCGTTTGTGTTATTCAAAAAGACTTAGTAAGTTCCGAGTTTCGAACCCCACTCGACTCGAACAGCGAAAATCGAGGGCTGGACATCAACATCCGACGCCGCGCCGTGGAAAGCAAAAGATTCAGAGATCCAAAGATTAGTCACACAATTGTTGCTCTTGGCTTTAATTTGGTGAATTCCACATCATAATCGGTTCAGTGCTCGATTCCCCCCAATGTCAGGTTTAGCGAACAACCCCACAATATGGTATGCGAAACTTTCATTTCCGTAAAAATTATAAATATCTATTCAAATTAAAATTAAAATGTCGATTGTTATTGAAATTAACAGATTTTTACTAAATGAATATGTTAAGGGTAAATGTAAGTATTACCCCAATCACTCCTACCGGGTGTTATAATGCCACAAAATACATACCTATTACTTCATAAATATAACTGTTTTTTATTATACCCTTTAGGTAGGTACATACGAATTAGCAACAGTAGGGCTTTTTCATACTGACCGTTTTAACGCCCGCGGTATTCCGATTTTTTCAGCATCACAAAGTTACGAAATGTTATATAGTTTCAATGGCTTAAGTCCTGATTGTGTGTAATATTAATAGTAGGTATGCGGGCTGCAACTCAGCAAGCAAATTATGTTTGTGTTTTTTTTTTTTTAAAGACATCTCCCTCACTAGCGAAATAAATCCCTGTGTCGCGGGGGACTTTAAAAACATACATTTCACGGACACAAAGTACACCCAGACTCAGAACAACTATTTGTGGTTCACACAAATAATTTTCCGGGTGGGAATCGAACCCAGAACACCAGGTCTCAGAAGCAACTACCGTAACCACTGAGCCACCGGTGCAGTGTGTGAGAATTGTCTGAAGAAAGTCGTCAGTAGAACTATTAATTACACTATAGTTACTTATGTGAGACTGCTTCTGAATTACGCAAGCTATTACCAGGCACGTTTTTTTTAATGTTAACGCTTTCCCCTCCTCCTTCCTTTTCACTATTCTAACATCCTTTACACATCTATAGTAATAATATAGGGAGAATGGCTAGTAATTGTATTTTTGCATGTTGTTACAATCTCACCTGCATAATGTGCATAATTTTTGCGGGCGGAAGGGCAGTGCAAAAATGGCATTACAGCATACTTTTTTTAAGCGAAATTAACACTAGATATTTTTTTATTTATTTTTTTATTTTTTTTATTTTGGATCCGCAAATGTTCATAAGGTAGGGAGTCATTTCTGGATCAACTGACCCCATTTTGAAAATTCTTTTACCAACAGAAAGTCATATTATTTTTGAGTAAGTGTGAGACAGTCGACTAGTCGTTCATATACAGTCATTTGTATTGCTACAAAGAACTCTTGAACTCTACTGTACAACTGTAAACTGTATTCCATAAAAATAGTTACATTTGTTTGGAATCGTCATAATTTTTTTTCTACCGTGCAGTGCGTGACGTGGCGACTACTGAGAAACACTGCCAAAAAGCTCAGTAGAACCCTCTTCTAAAATCTAATAATACATAACATTTTTTTATTAACCTAATAACAAAATACTTTATTTTACATTGAGATTGGAGCGATTTCCCAAGCATTTTTGTCACAAAGACAATCGGAAATTTTATAATAAGCCTTGCTGCACAATTTGGCTTTAATAGTCATTTTAAATTTATTTATAGACAATTCTCTTATACTATTGGGAAGTTTGTTATAGAACCTTAATCTTTTATCATTGGAAAGCTACACTATCCCCGGATGACATAGGTTATATTTAATTATGAATTTCCCACGAGAACGGGAGTTACACGGGTGAAATCGCACACGGGAATATACTTAGTTATAAGACTTTATAAGGGGCCATCCATAAAGTACGTCACACGTATTAAATGATTTTTAGACCCCCCCCCTCCTTGTCACAGCTGGTCACATTTGTAAGACCCCCCCTCCCTAGTGTGATGTCACAAATTTTCTAATTTACATCTAAAAATGTTTAATTATTTTTTAGTTTAAATTAATATTTCGAATTTTGCGATTCAATTTATTAAATTTGAAATGTGATGTCACAAAACTTAGGACCCCCCCCTCCCCTTGTTCCCCTACCCCCCCCCCCCCCCCCCTTACATGTGACGTACTTTATGGATGGCCCCTAACCTCAAAACCTTGTTTATCAAGGATTTTAAACCTGCTACATATTTCATAAACAACGGGATTAAGCGTTACATAATACAAATTTATTATATTACTGTTATTCATGGCGTCTAATAACATTACGTTTTACTACCAGAATTGCAGAGGTACTCGTACAAAGTTGCAGACGCTCTACACGAACATATTGAGTACTTCTTATGACGTTATCGTGCTGACTGAAACTTGGCTTATTCCTGATATCCGTGATAGTGAATTTATTGATGAACGATATACTGTCTTTAGATGTGACCGTGACCGTGTAGCGACGAATAAAAAAGATGGAGGAGGTGTTCTAATTGCTGTGCGTCGTGAATTGCGGGCGACCATACTAACAACTCAATTATTTAACTCTGAATTAGAACATATATTAGTGCAGTTGCCTGCCACGCAGAAGCACACACGTCATGTGATTGGTGTCGTGTATATACCTCCAGCGTCTCGTGCAGAGGTATATGAAAAATATTTGGACATGCTGCAAGGCTTAGCTAATAATCCCAATTGCAATTCATATCACTTCTTTGGTGACTTTAACTTGCCTGAAATCGATTGGGTGCAGGAAGGCAACCATGCAACTGCGCATCACACGGACTCTACAGGGCGTATATTACTTAATTTTATAAATATAATAGATGGTCTACAATTTCACTACACTAAAAATAGCTCAGGTCGTGTGCTAGACTTGATAATTTCTAACGCGGACCCTCAAACGATACCCTGTAATATTCTGGTTAATCCTGATAGCCTCCACCCCCCCTTTTCTATATTGACTCACCTGGATGTGCGTTTCAAACCAATGAAATGCCATCCGGTTCGCAGGTATAATTACCAAAAAGCAAACTTTGACTGCATAAAGCACGATTTAGGCAATGTCGATTGGGAAGAGTTACTTTCTCATCATTCTTCTGAGTTGGCTGTTGACGTTTTTTATGAAACTATATACAGAGTTATCAGGTCACATACTCCATTAACACATGCTAAAAACCCAAAGTTTCCGATCTGGTTCTCACCATCTCTAATAAAAACATTTAAAACTAAAGAATGTGCTTGGATTAAGTGGAAGAATTATGGTAATCACTCTGATTATGTGCAATTCTCAAATTATCGTAAATTGTTTCACAGCGAGGTCGCTAAATGTTATAAGAGATATATGATATCAATCGAAGATAGTATTCCTAAATCTATAAAATATTTTTGGTCGTATGTCTCCTCCAAGAAAGGGAAAGCTAAGTACCCTGCTAACATGTTTTACGAAAATGTTTCTTCCGTCGACCCCAAGGAAATATGCAATTTGTTTTCAACATACTTTTGTTCCGTATATGAACCCTCTACCTTTGATCCAGACATATGGCAACCGTCTAGTTGTTATGAGGACAATTCGCCTTGTATCTCTGACATCTACTTGCAAAAGGAATCAATACGTATAGCATTGAAATCATTGGATTCCTCTAAAGGAGCTGGACCAGATGGCATACCACCCTCCTTCTTAATAAGTACAGCTGACCACTTATCTTCCGCCTTATACATAATTTATAATAAATGCTTGAAAGAAGGGAACTTTCCCGCAGTTTGGAAACGAGCATCTATCACTCCGGTGTACAAAAGTGGCGATAAAAGTAATGTAGAGAATTATCGGCCCATTTCCATTCTTTCCACTTTGTCAAAGGTTTTTGAACGACTTGTGCACAATGCGCTATATCCTCATATCCGTCATCTTATCATACCCGAACAACATGGTTTTGTCAAACGCCGCTCTACCACCACTAACCTCATGACCTTTGTGAACCATCTTTTTGAAAGTATGGACCGCCGGGTACAGGTTGACGCCGTTTACACGGATTTTCAGAAGGCCTTTGATAAGGTAGATCACACCTTGCTTATGGAAAAAATTGCCTTTAATGGTATACGCGGCAACTTACTCAGATGGTTCGCTGCATACATTTTCAATAGGACTCAAAAGATTGTCATTAATGGGCATGAATCTGACTCTATTGTTGTTAAATCCGGGGTTCCTCAGGGGTCAATATTGGGTCCCTTTCTATTTGTATTGTTTATTAATGATATTAAACATTGTTTTATTAACTCACATTTCTTGATGTATGCAGATGATATGAAAATTTATATCACCTGTAATAATATTCGTGACTGCCATAATTTGCAACAGGACCTTGATAGATTTTATGAATACTGTCTCAAAAATAAACTATTTCTTAGCCTTCCCAAATGCTATACAATTTCTTTTACTAAAAATAAAAATCAGATCAAATTTAATTATACCATAAACAATAAGAGTCTCAATGTAGTTCAAACTGTCCGTGACTTGGGTATAACGCTTGACACTAGTTTGCATTTTGATTCTCATATTGATAATATAGTCAAAAAAGCCTTTCAGATGTATGGACTGGTGATGAGATTTTCAAGCAGCTTTGTGCGACCCTCTACATTTTTAATGTTATATAAAACACTGATTCGGCCGCAATTAGAATACGCTGTCCAAATTTGGGATCCTCTATATGATAAGTACAAAGATAGGCTAGAAATTGTGCAGAAAAAGTTTTTACGCACCATTAGTTATAAATGTTACTGTCCTAAAGTGTCTTATGAGCAATTGCTTACGCGTTATAATGTTCTAAGTTTGGAGTCTAGACGAGTTCTTCTGGGTGTATTGATGCTGCATGGTATCTGCAATAATAGATTTGATTGCATTCCTTTATCAAATAGCCTAAATTATATAGTACCGAGATCAGTCATGCGTCGTGGGGCACGTGTGCCTCGACTATTCCACACGAATTCGTGCAGGACGAATGCTGGAGTGCGCGTGCCTCTTCGTCGCATTGTTGATACATACAATGATCACTTTATGGAGCTTGACATATTTACTTTTTCCAAGGATCGTTTCAAGGCAAGAGCAATAGAATTACTAAATTCATAAGTATATTTTTTTTTTTCTCCTTTCTTCTTCTTACTAGTCTTCTACGGTGCACACTGTTCGTCTGTTTTCTTTTAACTTTTTTTTTGTTAATTTGTGGACAATGTGGTGGGTTACATGTGTAGTAACATAAATATGTAATAGATTGTGTATAGATGTATTTCTAAGTTTTTTACTAATTTTATAATTTCTAGTTAAGCTTGGCATGTAACTGTTTTTTGTCCCTAATAAATAAATAAATAAAGCTACTACTCAGTTCCTTGGTCTCGAAGTTACGTGTTTAGAACTACAGATTTGTACGACGTTTCTATTTGAAACGAATTAGATTGAGCTGAATTATTGAACATACAAGACTGTAGTAAGTATGTAATTCTATGGATAGTGAAGCGGGTTTATTAGGGTCAAGATAAAATTGCTTCTTTATGTGCTAATAAGTAACTGAGTGTTTGTACTTGTTTGAGAAATAAATATAGCATTATTTAAAGGCAACCGTCGTGGCCTCGCTTTAACACGTTAACAGTGCAGATATAAATTTGTAAAATACCCCTCACGTGCAAATATGTTTTGCGGAAATTTGATAAGATAAGCATAGGTAATGACATATAACATACGAAAAAGAAAAAATAGAAAAAAAAATTTTTTGAACATTTTATTATATGGTTTATTGTTCATACGTGTATATCATAAAAAACTGGCGCAGTTGGTACGTGCAAACTCAAAAAAGCATTCCATTGATATAGACTCGTGGCCCATTTGGTGGCCCACATGCGGTACATGCACTGTGAACGTGTCAAGTATCAGAGGTCGTGGCTTCGATTCCCGTATCGGACATAAAATCTTTGTGTACAATCTAAAATTTCTTTCGGGATCTGGTTAGTTGAGGTAATAGCCTCCATGTCTTAGAGAGAACGTTAAGCCGTTAGTCTTGATTGTCATTACAATAGAGGTTATACGCTGGATTAACATCACGTTCCGAGCCACTGGAGCAGAGTAATATTAGTAGACTAGCTTCCCGCGCGCGGTTTCACCCGCGTAGCTTCCTTTTCCGTGGGAACTTCACAATTAAATGAAGCGTATATTTTTCTGGCTAACGTACCTTTCTAATGAAAACAAACGTACAATCAAATCTTACCTCTATATAATGAAATGAAATAGTTTATTAGTAACGTAGACGAATAATTCGCGCTTGTTATACGTCATTTACAAAGCATACACATTAAAGTACATTTTTTGATACTTAATTAAGAACAATATTTTTATATGGTCACTAATGTTATACTATTATAATCTTATTTTAAAGATCAATAAAATATATATAGATATTTATAAATAAAATAAAATTAAAAATTGAAAAATTGTCGCGAGCAAAACGAGTGTACACAAAATAATAATTATAAGTCGCGTGGTTTGAGAAATTAGATCAACCAGCGCGGGCTGGGATCAGGTCTAAAGCCAAGCCAAGAACGCGTCGCGAACCTCGCCTCGCGAGGACCACCGTCCCTATCCTAGCTTCCTACGAGTCTTTCTCTATCTACCTACGGTGTGACATCCGGAGAAGAAAGACTATAAGAAACTCCGGAATTTTTCTTTTAGTCATCTTTTAAAAATTGCGTTTTACAATATTTATGATTTACAAATTCATTACATTTAACATCTAGGACAGTGCCTCCCAAATATTAATATAGAAGCATAGAAAACCAAATTATTAATGTTCTGAAACTTCTGACTTAAGAGTTGGAATCTAATTTAAAGTCAAAAATGTTTTGCCGTAATACGTATATAACTTGCCTAAGCTCAATGTCGAAAATACAAATCCCCACTTTTTTTAACAACAATTAATAGCTTCAACATCATGGACGACATCGTTCACCATACATTTTTCAACCACCAAAATATTTTATCTACATAAAACTCAACACGCGGCCATGCAAAACATTATTAATTGTTAAAAAATGTTATTTTGTCCACATTGCCTCTACACCAGGGGTAATATGAACAGTGACACTGGACAAATAAGATAATACACATTTGCCCCAAGGCATGTAGTCATGGAGTCTCGCAGATTTAAATACATTAACCATATATTATCATATTTGCATGCTTAATGGGTATGTGAAAAGGACACTTTTTGTATCAAAGTTAATTTACTGGCTTAGAATAAAAATGAATTTGTATATTTTAACTTAACGAATTATCCTTTGATGTCATTTGAAGATATTATTATATTTTTTACTTAGTTGTAGCACTTTGCGCTTGGAATGAAATAAAAAATATAAAAACTAGTTGCTCCCCGACGAATTTAGCATGTCCACAAATTTCCCCTTTTTTTTAAAAAAAAAGACTCCCGCTCTAGGGTAATAAATCCCTGTGTGGCGGGGGACTTTACAAACATTCATTTCACGCACACATAGAACACCCAGACTCAGAACAACTATTTGTGGTTCACACAAATAATTGTCCCGGGTGGGAATCGAACCCAGAACACCAGGTCTCGGAGGCAACTATCGTAACCACTGAGCCACCGGTGCAGTCTCTCAGTATAATATTAGTAAGAATTAAAATGTCATGAGGTTTTATTCATCTACTACGCTATCAACTATCACTGTGCCAAATTTCATGTTATGCGATCAGTCATTTTTGTTTGAATGAGTTAAAATATCCAAAACACTACACATTTTCGAACATGAATAAGTATTTTTGTAATATTTAAAGATTACTGGGTCGTAGTATCAGATATATTTATTATGATGTCCCCACGGAAACAGGAGTTACGCAGGCGAAACCACTCGCGGGAGCTAGTGTATTATAAGTGAATAAGTTAATTTATCGTTAAGTCATCAACATCATCATCAACAGCCCGTTTTAGTCCACTGCTAAACATGGGCCTCCTCTTAACAGACCTTGGCAAGCCAGGATCGTAGAGAGATATTGCCATAATCACTACGCTTGGTGTCTACCAAGCGTAGTGATTATGGCAATATCCCTATGGACATTGGTGATCGCAGTAAGATGTAAACCTTGAGCTAATATATGCTGCTGCCCATCCATCAGCCATATGTCCCTTAGTCGCCTTTCACGACACCCATGGGAGGACATGGGGTGGTCTTTTCAAAGCCGGAAACCACACGGCAAATCGTTAAGTAATTCTGAATAAAAAACAGTACATACCTACGTACTTTTCTAATTAACTTAATTTTATGGATTTCTTTTAACATTTCAGAAAAACTGTGTACCTACATGATTAATATAATAATTTAAATTACTTTGCCTCATTATGGTGTTACATTATGTAATTCAATCATTTTATCCGATTGTAAAGAAAATTCCTTCACAAATTGACTTCAATTTTCTAAATTGGTTTCATTGTTATCATAATTACAACGTTTCAGAAACGAAAAACATAAAATGAGGAAAAAAAGGATGTTAAAAATCGGAAAGAGTAACCCCGGGTTTCGAAGCAATAAAAAGTAATAGAACTAACTAGAAGAAATTTTAAAGTGAATTGCACAAGCTTTGCTTGTAGGTAATATCACTGAATCGCGCAAAAACTAATGGTTTAGATGAAATTTCGTAACCAGATTGATATCAATGTCGTATCTATGATATTGTTTTCCACACTGATGTTGGCAACGACGACCAATTTCTAAGGAGATTACAGGATAAATTAGAGTGATCTAGTGTGAACATTTCATTTCTTTACTCTCAAAATCCATTGGGAACGGTTCCGGACATTTATGTAGTCAACGACTTATTTATTATTATTTATTTAATATAATTACAAAAGATAAAATAAACCAGCATTGTTTTTCTCAACACTCGGAATACTTAGTCGTCCTTTTATTACGTTAAATTATTTATCTAAGAAGTATTAGCTGTTTACAATATGTTTACTCAAGAACGTTAAATATGCTGACGCTCATATCTGCACCACCAACCACCGCAAGTCCGATGAAAACACACGAGTCCGATTGTTTTGCTACTTCACCGGACATAAAGGCGAGCCAAACTACAGCCTTATTAATTAGCTGATTACAAGTTGAGCAACCTGCGTCACCTGAGGGACTCAGTCAGTGCGTGATCAGGTGCAGAACTGATAACTTAAAATGATCTCCGAGACATGGGTGAAACATTAGCAACTTCCAGACTTCGTATTTTAGGTAGACTTTTTTTTATTAATTGAATATTTCCGTTAAAAGTAACGCAATTTGGTGAACTAAAGATTTTGTAGGTTACGGTTGAATATATAACCATTTGCTTAACGAAGCATAAAATATATATAATAGTCAATAGTTAGGAACACGTATCACATCATAATACATCGCCTTAATTTTGACAGAATTCAAATGAACATATTACACAGCCCAAAAAGCAATCAAATAAATTCAAATAGTCCGCTTAGCTACATCCCTTCTCTCTGAATACAAACTATAAACACGACTATCCACCACTTCAGCTGTTTCAAGGACGTTTGCGAAATCAGCTTCTAATTAGAGCCAAACTTAAGGGTCACTATCAAGTTTCAATCAAGATATGACCCTCGATCCAGTTGTAGACCATAGTATTGGTATAATTACTTGATTTACGTTGTTCAGTTGTTCACTGAGTATTTTGTTAAATTATTGGCTTGGTAGTTAAGTAAGTTTCAGTTCAATGAATAATATAAAGCAGGCTCTAATTTGAATGAATACCACCATCCTATGGCTCCATAGGCTCTGCCTAAATTGCTGATATTTTAAAGATAGTTTGTGTTATGTTACATATGTAACCTAAGAGTTTTTGATTATTTGTTTCAGCTTTTTCGACGCACAGACCAAAAGATTGACTTGATTGAATATTTGACATAACTGTAAAATATTAGTAGACATTTGGGAACATACTACATTCATAACGTGTTTCTGAAGCACGGAGTGTCCCTCAACCAGCCAGACGCGGAAATATATTTAAGATTTCATACCTGGTTCGGGTTGAATCCGCGATCTCCGAGATTCAAAACGAGCCTTTTACAACTACGCCACGGAGAGTATTGGTTTTAAAATAAGAATCGACACTAACAAAGGGAAAAATATACTTCCATTTTTAACGCAATTTCGTCGTTTTGAATCTTCTATCGGTAACGAGCTTTCGAGTTGTTTAATTAGAAACAAAAATACAAAACTTCTCTTTTTATAATATTAGTATACATGTCACGACCGTTGGAGATGTAAAACTCAAATAAACTGTTAATTAAGATTATAAACAGTCGTGAAACGAAACGTGACAATTTTAAACGTAAGGATTTAAGTAATTATGTTATACAGTTTATTATGAGTTTCCCATGGTCCTTGTTAAAGCTAACCTCTGTGGTGTAGCGGAAGAGACTCGCTTTAAGTCTTGAAGGTCGTGGGTTTGATCTGCTCGGTGGAAAAACAAAATTGTGTAAAATAATCTGTAAATTGTGTGTACACAATATAAAATAATATCGAAAAATTTAGTTACAACGCCAAAATAATTTCTATTAGAGTTTAACTAGAAGAAACAGAAAGACTAACAAAATAAAAATATGTTCAGTCATCGCATATGTACTCTACTTTACTTATCATCAATGTAAATATCATCATATTTCAATACGGTATTAATGACTATTATATTATGACTTCTTAATTATTCTATCCTTTGACTTCTCCTCTCGAAAATCTACTGGAAGAGATTCCTTTGGAAATACTTTAAGTAATACCTTTGTACATACATATTTATTTGTCTTGTGTTTTGTTTTATATTATGTACTCATAAATTAATTTATTTTTTGTTACAGGTAAACCCTGATTTTGGAGTCCATCGTTTTTCAATGAACTAATCGGAATAAAAGCAGCTATAGTTTATAGTCACCAGGGGGCCGAGTCTGCTATTTTTTTAGGTATTGTGCCACCGTAGTGCCTTCATGATATCATTATGCCAAAAACGGTAATCTACTAATCTCACTATGGTGTCGGCGCTGGAATGGCAGTCGGTGTTGCTACCGCAGAAAAAGGCCGCCAACAGAAGTAGCAGGGGATATGGTTTGGGAGATTGTAATGTTTATTTTGGCGATTTCAAAACTTTTAAATGTATCATTTGTTATTTATTATATTCAACTACGATAATGTCATCGTGGCGTAATAGTGACACCATTATGACGTCATTTGGATTAGTTGATTACCAAATGGGAAAAAACCGACCATTGAACTGTCATTGACAGTTTATGGACACGCCATTACGATAGTTGACTCGGGGCCCAGTAATCTCACAGTCCATCCCACCGTCTTCAGCATCCGTGACTACATTCTTAGTTGATAAGCTACCTACGAAGAAAATATTATAATGCACATGTAGGTACGCAGGTAGCAGAAGCACTCACACTCGCAGACAGGACACGTATTTCTTAAAATACGTGTCCTGTCTCCCAGAAGTGTAAAACAGGTACTTTATAAAAATATACCGGTAGGAATAGGTACGTTATTCAATTCTACAATTTAGTCTATGGAATAAAAAGTAGGTCATATAATTAAACGTATGAAAAATGACAATGACAACCTCCGTAGCGTAGCGGTGTTTGGCTCGCTTTAAATCTCGGAGGTAGTGGGTTCGATCCCCACTCCGGACAGGAAATCTTTGTTTTAATAATAAGATTTCTTTCCGGGTCTGGTTGGTTGAAGGACTACCCTCCGTGCCTCGGAAAGCACGTTAAGCCGTTGGTCCCGATTATTATAACATCATCTATAATAATCGTATATTAAGAACGGGCAGCAGCGTTTCCTTGTGTGGTACATTATAATACTGCGGTCACCGCCTGACAAGCGTGGTGACTATGGCAAATACCCTCCTTCGTGAGGAGGCCCATGTTCAGCAGTGGACGTAATACGAGCTGATGATGATGATGATAATGAAAAATGTATCATATTGTAAATATAACTACACTTGCCGTGTGGTCTCCGGCTTAGAATAGACCACCCCATGTCTTCCCATGGGTGTCGTAAAAGGCGACTAAGGGACATATGGCTGATGGATGGGCAGCAGCATCTTTTAGCTCAAGGTTAACATCTCACTGCGATCACCAATCCGTCTGCCTAGCGTGGTGATTATGGCAATATCCCTCAACGATCCTGGCTTGCCAAGGTCTGTTAAGAGGAGGCCCATGTTCAGCAGTGGACGTAAACGGGCTGTTGATGATGATGATGATAACTACACCTACTATAAATATCCCTAAATTTTATAAAACAAAGGTTTAGAATTTGATAACCATCACAGGTGCAAAAATTTACGTTCCCTTTTACCGCGAAATAAACAAACATAATAAAACTTAATTACATCCAAATACACTTAACGGCATTGTTGTTCCACATGTAATTTACTCGTTACAACCCTTAGCTATCCCTTAAATTTATAATTAGCTTGTTATTTTGTTTATTTAACAATGTAAGTTGACTTTGGTAATAAGCTTCTTTGTAAAAGTACCGTGAAATATTAAGTGAAAAGTACCTAATGGTATCAACGACAACCTCCGTGGCGTAGCGATATAAGTCTCGCTTGAAGTCTCGGAGGTCGTGGGTTCGATGCCCACACCGGAGAAGAAATCTTTGTTTTTTTTATGGCTTATGTTTGACCATAATCTCGCTTGATGGAAGGCGAAGATAAGGCCTAAGATGATACACGCTTGCCTAGAAAGTAATTTGTGTAAATTCTAAGATTTATTTCCGGGTCTGGTTGGTTGAGGGACTACGTAAAGTCGTAGGTCTCGATTGTTATAACATCATCTATAACAAGCGTATACCACGGAATGGGCTTCAGCGTGTCCTTGTGTGTTACAACATAATGCTTTCTGCATCTTTATGTGTTAGTAACGGTTATTTTTTTAATTTATTTACTTTTATTTGGATTTTGTATAATAAAAGGTAACATAAAATCTGCCGAACCGATTAAAAAAATAATTTCTATATTAGTTACGTATATGATAATTAACACAGGCTTTATTTCATGAATATTTTCCCACGGGAACATAAAATACTCAAGCGAGCCCGTACATCTTTACTAATATTATGAAGAGAAAAAGGTTTGATTGTTTGTTTATCTGTATTGAATAGGCTTCGAAAATACTTGATCGATTTGTAAAATTCTTTCACCGTTGGGAAGCTACTATAAAAAAGTTTCCACGGGTACGGGAGCTATGCGGGTGAAATCATTTCTAAA
This sequence comes from Nycteola revayana, assembly GCA_947037095.2. Lineage (NCBI taxonomy): Eukaryota > Metazoa > Arthropoda > Insecta > Lepidoptera > Nolidae > Nycteola > Nycteola revayana. The sequence goes on from OX344852.2 coordinate 19,686,406, forward strand.
TACATAGGCAACGTCTATAAAATGCATGTTGTAAATTCAGGGCTTGTCGGAAACTTGGTCCGGTTTAACTTTGAAACTTCCAATCAAAAAGTTACGCAGTGATCTGGAGCCGCAACTTTATTTAGCTGTGTGTGGATTTTAATCTGATTTACAGACTTTCTTCCGAGTCGATAGTTCTGGTACTAAAGCATGTTCGTGGGTTGTGAGTGTCAGCGACAATGTTTTTGTAAATTGTAACAAAGCCATAAACATGTATCCTTACTAATATTATAAATGTGAAAGTAACTCTGTCTGTCTGTCTGTTACGCAATCACGCTTTAACTACTGAAGCGATTTAAATGAAATTTGGTACAGATATAGTCTAGAGCCTGAGAAAGAACGTAGGCTATATTTTATTATGAATTTCCCACGGAAACGGGAGTTACGCGGGTGAAACCGCGCGCGGGAAGCTAGTATCAACATAAATGCTTAAATTAAAATATTTAATGTCTGCCCCGTATTGTTATTACACAGAACATCACATATGTATTCACCAGATACTCCAAAAAATATATAGGAGCAGTGAATATGTGAGCTATGATTCAAATAGACCCAACGACACACTGGTTTCGTGGACTCTTAATTGGAAGCTTAAATCGTTTGAAATAATGGTGTAAAAATTGCCTGCCATGGAGGTAAGCAATTTATGTTATGGTATGCTGGCTGTCATAGTGAAATGCGGTGGAATACTATATCCTCGAAACATACATTGATTCCTAAAATCATAGCCATTCCTGTAACCTTAAGGCGCAACGTTTGCAATTCAGGTATTTAACGGAGAAATTGACAGAAAGTGGCTTTTCTTATCAGATAGGTATATTAATAGATTATTTATTTTGCGAAAGTAAGTCGCAATAACAGACCTATGTTAATTCATCATTAGGTCAAAAACCTTTTACCGCGTGGTTTCCGGCTTAGAATAGACCACCCCATGTCTTCCCGTGGGTGTCGTAAAAGGCGACTAAGGAACATAATATGGCTGATGGATGGGCAGCAGCATCTATAAGCTCAAGGTTAATTATCTTACTGCGATCACCAATCCGTCTGCCAAGCGTGGTGATTATGGCAATATCCCTCTATGATCCTAGCTTGCCAAGGTCTGTTAAGAGGAGGCCCATGAACGGCAGTGGACATCAACGGGCTGTTGATGATGATGATGATGAGTACACTACAACAATAATATAAAATTGGAATCTGTTAATATTAGGGTTTACCCAGCAAATAATGCGAAGTGTTCTGCTATTTTGTTGACGTCGTTTCATTAAACCATCGATTTTCTATTAGATACAATTCAATCCAAAAAGGGCTATGTTTATATAAAAAATATTGAAGGAAATTAACATTTTTACTGAGTTTTTATGGAAATCAATACAAAACATAAATTTATTCAATTGATATTTTTGGAAAAGGTTGGAGAAAATTGTTTTCAACTGCAAAAATAATAGAAGTATATTTTAGTGACCTGAATTCCTGAGCTTAGATTCTCATCTCGTTCCCAGAATGCTAGCAGCATTGCCCGGTAGTATACTAATTATTAAATAATGATTGTAAGGACATTAAAAAGAAGTGGCGTAAAAAAAATTTTTTTTGTCTCACACTTCCGCTATCACTACGACCATCCACCACAGAACTAACAACAAAATGTTTGGCGCCCGTTCTCCAAACTTGCGACCAGTATCAAAGTCTCACTTAAAACGAACCTCCGTTTCAGGTGAACAGGAAGGCATAAGTAGTTGCCAACAGATTCAGTAGATAGTGGCTACTGTGTGGCACTTTAAGTTGGACCAAGACTTTTGAGAGCGAGAAAAAGATTGTAAAAGAAAGTTGTAGTTTTGTAATTGTATTGGATGAGTGTGATTGATTTGTAGTGTTGTTTTGTGTGACGCAACTTTTCAAACGCCATAATGAAGGTATATATGAAAATTCAACTTATTGTATCCCATCCGGAGATTTTCCCCTCTTTTGTACTAAAGTTTAGTACAAAAGATCTACAATCTTTACAAGTTTTTTAGTACAAAAGATTCCGTTGTGCGGTCGACTTGATACTGCACGTAGTATTTCAATTAGTAAAGTACCTACTGGACTTCGATCAGACAACCGATTCTTAAGCTGTGAAACACCACCTGATGCAACAACACTTTCATTAACAATGTTAGTATTATTTGGTTGCGGTATTTTGTATGGTATAAGTGCTTATCCAGTCGAACAGTTCATTGAACACACTAACGCACAATATACTGACTAGATATGAGACACTTTCAGAAGATTTTGTAGATAGTGTCTACTGCGTGGCACTTTAGCTTGCAGGGAGCTGTTTGAGAGCGACACAAGATTGTGAAAGAAAGTTTTGTTTGAGAGATATTGTGTTGGAGAGTGATTGTTTTGTCCGAAATTTTATGTGATAAGGTCAGATACTGGTATTATATTTGACGTCGTAAGCGTGTACTGACCTTTGAATGCTTGCTACATTGGCGTGAACACACAATATAATGTTTTCAGGCTATGGTCTTCTGAAATGTTAAAGATTTTTCCGTACATACATATTTAATTTAACCACGAGGCTTTTGGTTTATCTTCGCTTCAACAGTCCCTTAACCAATGCTAAAAATGGGCCTCCTCTTAGTCAGTGGATGTCGAAACGAAGTCCTGGAATAGAGCTTCCACCAACTACTCCAACCTACTCGCACCAAACTTTTGATAGTTACTAGGCAATAGTTACTAGCAATAAAAGTAACTGGACCAAAACTTCTTGGACGTGCCCATCTGGGTATGTTTCGCCGAATCGTCTCGATGAGGCCGCGCTGAAACCGGCAGTAGAATAACCCCACTGAGTTTGTTTCCGGGTCTTTTCAGTTGGGGCGTATTGGATCCGGTGGTAGCACTAAAGCGCTTTCGTCGAGATACTTATGGTCCGTCTAAATAATAATATACTCAAAGGACAGAATTTAGATTTAATCATAGATATAAAATAATATTGTATTTTCATACCTGACAGCTTTTAGGCTAAAGCTATATAAACTATTATAATCAAATAAAATTAAGTAATTTAACATAGTAAATCTAAAAACCAAAATATGTTTCGACTATTTACAAATACCTGTATTAGGTTTACGTGAATAAAAACTTTTTTTACTTTTACTTTACTTTACTAGTCAAAGTAAACAATCCTATAGGTATCACTTTATCCATTCCGGCAATGGATTTCGGAATCTCCAAAGTGTCGGAGCCTTCTTTTAACTCCCAACTAAAGAAAAGTATTCTAAAGACGTACACTTTCCGTACTTTGACCGATTTACTGGACCTTCCATTTTCCTGTTACCTATTGTTGTCAACACAAAGCAATAGTACCACATCAAAGCTCGATATAAAAAAAGAAATAGTATTGTTTACTTTAAAACCTTTAACAGGCAAAGGAAAAACAGTGCTCACCAATTTTGAAACAGGGTTCAGAATTGGCGAACGTTCTAATAAAATTCAAAACTAATAGATGTTAAAGAAGCCTACTGACCGTTCCGGGGTTGAGATGGTAGTCGATCTATCATCCATCTGCGTTCAGTTTTTTTTGTACTGAAGTTAATAAATAAAATAAAATAAATAGACCTCTCTCATAGATCTCCAGTTGTTGCGGTTATAATCCATCGTGATCCTGCGGCCTTAACCAGATTGTGATTGTGTCTTGGGACATTAGAGCTTAGAATAGAGGCGACTAAGGGACATAGGTCCAGCTGACGGAGTCAGCAGCACTTATCAGCTCAAGTCACTACTTTACTGTGGTCACCAATCTGCCTGCCATACGTGGTGATTATGGCAATATCTTTCAACTACCCTGGCTTGCCCATGGTCAGCAGTGAACGTAAATGGGCTGATGAAGTGTCATGGGAGCAGGGGCGTAGCTACCGCTATGTGAATTATATAGGGCCCCGGGATAAAATTTGTGTGCACAAATTTTGTGGTAGACGGCTTCAGCAATAAGTTTTGATACGGGGTCAGCAATAAGGGTTGATACGGTCTAGACTGCATGGGGTGTTTAAAGACACGATTCAATTGTGGTAATTAACTCACTCCGGAAACCACCGGTACCACATAGATAGCTTTAAAAGAACACATCAAGAAACATAAATTCCATGGTAAAGCCAGACGATAACTTGAGACACCCCACGGGACCAACAAAATTTAATTTCACATAACCATAACATTGTTATATTACGGTGGCTCTTATTTAACCATAACCCTCTATATTTATAGCCTCCCCTACGCCCCATGCTTCGAGCATGAATATTATTTTATTGACATTTCGTTTCATAAGACTTTATAGGGACCACATTCATTTAACACAGTAGTAAAGGTAAAAAAAAGTTTATGTTTACAATTGTTACATATACTATGTTAAGTTATAACAATCCCATCAAAAACATAAATGTGAAATGAGAGCCAAGTTCAATATTATGATATTTGCCTTGGTTGTTGACTTCAACGACAAAAGAAGTGAGATATAAATGGGTGCCAAGTTCAATGGTCAATCCTGAAATTTATTTATAACAACATTAAATATCATTTCTTCTTATAACTTAGGATAATATATTGTAGCCACAGCACAGCCCACAGCCTGGAGCACATATGTATCTCGCAAGTCTCAATATATAAGCCAAATTTGACACGTTTTTGTGAAATAGTTTTTGAGTTAGAGGGGGGCTCCAAATGGTTCGTGTAATTACACACGGTGCTGCTCGCCAGTTCTGTTACTTGAACTTGGCTTGACACGCTACCGCGTGTCTAGATTGGGACTAATGCTTTTCTAGATACGTTAATCCAGCCTCGTCCTGCTAGACCAGAAAAGAAATTTTAGATTTTACACAAATATTTCTTGTCCACAGTGAAAGTAGATGTAGTAACAAGGATTGAGAAAGGTATGCTAAATTGGTTCGGAAATATAGAGATAATGAATGAAAGGAGACAAACAAGTAGTATTTATAGGTCGTAAGTGAACGGACGTATTAGAAGAGGAAGACCAAAGCGGACGTTCCACTATCAAATCGAGGAAGTTCTTAAGAAAGGCCAGGTTAAAAGTACGCTAAACCGAAGAACATGCATGAGAAGAAGAATGAATAGAAGAGGTAAAAGTGGTATGTAGCAAGTGGAAGGAAGTGGTCTCTGTGTACCATATATGTATTTCATGTCCGACGGAGATCGAACTCACGACCTCCAAGACTAATACCATTACGCCGCTACAACGAGGTTGTTCTAGGATGAACAAAATTAAATAACTTATACTGTTACTTTTCCATTTCGCTGAATCCACAGACACATTTCATATTCTGCTTAGCAAACCACATTCACAAAAGAATACAAATTTACTAAGGTAGATAGTTCTCAAAATTTCCACTAGCTAACTGTCTACCCTTATCATGTTAGGGTTGGGGGGTGTTTATCAAACGGATCGCATATTCAGAGCAGTGGTAAACGCTGAAGTTGCTGAAACAACGAAACTTTGACTTACAGCAGATGTTCTAGTAAAGGTTTTGATACACTTAGAATAATAAGTCGGGGATCATTTTGATTGTCTACTTATATTATATACATACAACATGTATGTATCTAAATTAAAGTGAAGAAAAGGAACTAGAATAATGATAAAAATCCCACCAGCAAACCTACATTGAAATAATTATAGAACCCCCCTGGGCGAAGAATCCGCAAAACCCTCAGGCCTCCCTGAGGAGCTGGAGTCTCATTAAGAAATACACCAGGTATCAGAAAGACATTAGCTGATTTCTTCAGATTAACATCGTGAAGTCTTCCACAGAGACTTATACGAGTCCCGGGGTGACGACTGTTCAGGCTTGGCTTCATGTGAAATCATGGTAACACTGTTACATAACCTTTGGGTTGATTATTAGTAATAAATAAGTATATATTAAGGTTTATCTGTTACCTACAAATGACTTACTACTGACACGTCTATTACTATGAACGAATCTCTATAGCGACTTTTAGCGTAATTGATCAGCGCCATCTAGTTTGAACTTGGTAAACTAAATTACAGTTCATTATTAAATGGCTAAATACTTGGGGTAGGCTAGATTAGTGTCGCTTAACCTAAACTACACTTAATTTGACTAAACTTTACGAAATCACGAATTATTGAATTGTAATACAAAAAAAAACAACATGGCTCTTTTGCAGTAGCATTGATGATCCGACCAAATAAGCTAGTTAGCTATAGAGCGATGCTTTAAAAACTAGTTCAGGTTATATTATTAAAAGTTCTATTCCAAATGTTATTCATATGAATCCAGTGTTTTCAGTTACTGAATTTTCACAAATATTATTTCCGGTGTCAGAAACGATTTTTTTTCGGACGGACATACGTAGTTAGCCACGCGGCTTTGACTGAGAACTACATAAACCAATACAGAGTACTAATAATGCTAGACTGCTTAAATTGTGATTCTTACAATCATTATCACATCAGCCTGTTGTAAATCCACCGCTGAACATAGACTTCCCCCATCGATTTCCAACAGGAATGATTGCTAGTGGCCTGCATCCACTGACTCCCTGTGACCTTTATGAGATCGTCGGTCCATCTTGCAGGCGGTCGTCCCACGCTGCGTTTGCCAGTTCGTGGTCTCCACTCGAGAAACTTTCTGCTCCATCGGACATCTGTTGTTCGAGCTATGTGTTCTGTCTGCCCTCATTGCCACTTCAGCTTTTCTTACAAAACTCAATATAATTTTTAACATCCTTATTGTCTTAAAGCCTTGTTGTTGTAATAATTTCAGGCGTAATTAGCATGAGCCGGGATGTTAAACCCGAGTTAAGGAAATATTGTGAAACTAGAAAGTTTCTTTTGAGAGAAAACTAATTACTAATACCCACCGTGTCGGTTAAACTGTCCCCCTGGATTTCGAGAGTAAAGGTACACTCTAAGGAATGTACTTGTGTGCCAATCTCCATTGAGTTTGCCGCAGTGGCCTAAGCCGAAAACTAAAATTTATAGCATAGTATTTAGCCCAAGTATAAACTATGCACACGTTAAATTTTAATAACCACAGCGTTGCATCGTATTAATTATAACCTCTTAACCGCGACTTCGTGCGCAACCAATTAACTTTAATTTACATCTGATTATTTTCTCGCTGCGCTTGCTTTTAATATGAAATTTTATTTTCTTTTACAATTTATTATAATGATAAAAACTATTATAATTTACTTAACTACACAAAACAATAGCACATAGAATGCGTACTAAATATTATAGATGCGAAAGTAAGCCTAACCTCACATTGGGTATGCACATTCCTTGAGCGTGTGACTGACGCTAACTATGCGATCGTCGAGCTCCACACTCCGTCACCCGCCACTCTCGCCGTTATTTACACACGCTCGATATTTCTCGAGTTTCTTCTCCGGGCCGTCCACTTAGGTCTTAGGCTAGAGAAACCTGCAGATTAGCTAGGCTAGGGTCCTAAATACTTAAGTGCTAAATAAATATCGTTTAATTCGACCGTGGCTGGAGCTCTGCCCGCCATTATGCCCGATGAAGTAGCAAATGATTCCTGGTTAACTACATAACGCAGCTTTTATATATTAGTGACACAAAATAAAGTTGTGATTCAACAAAAAAATTATCTGAATATCATGTGACTAAAACTCACTATCGTAAAGTTACACATTTGGTTTAGTGTCACTGTCACTTTAAAGCAGCGATAATATCCTCTCGAAGCACGTGCGCGCTATATGTGGGGCTATCTTAACTGGGCTATGTCTGCTCATCTGTAACGCTTTAACGCCTAAAGGCTCTAGCACACTGGATGCGTAGGCGTGTCGTTAGCGTAGACGTGCACGTTCCACTGAGTTGTAATGTATGGAACCTTGCTCGAGCCTTTATCCACCAAACCAATGTGGTATGGATAGACTTTTAATGGCTAGAAAGTCATAGAATATCTTTAATGATTATAGCGTATCTAATGTGTCTGTGACGGGTACGTTGATTTTTAGCACCACGTTAAATTCCCTTAGCTAAACACTCCCCGAGGTGTAGTATTAGGTATTTTTAGGTTTTGAAATGACTTTGGTCCCAGTAAAGTAATATCAAGTACATTTAATTTGCGTCTTCAATACTTATAGCTCTATTTATGATTTTAGGTAAGCAATTGCTTTTTATGATATTACTATCTTCCCGCGCGCGGTTTCACCCGCGTAACTCCCGTTCCCGTGGGAAATTCATAATAAAATAAAGCCTATGTTCTTTCTCAGGCTCTAGACTATATCTGTACAAAATTTCATTTAAATCGCTTCAGTAGTTAAAGCGTGATTGCGTAACAGACAGACAGACAGAGTTACTTTCACATTTATAATATTAGTAAGTAAGTAAGTATAAAGGCCTATTCAGACCTAAGCGGTATTCGCTACCGTCTGCGGCAGAGAAAACCCAGTGGGTATGCGGTAATATTACTGTTCAGACCTAAGCGGTATTCGCTACCGTCTGCGGCAGAGAAAACCCAGTGGGTATGCGGTAATATTACTGTTCACACCAAAACGGATTTCGCTATCCTTGTGGGTAGAATAACGCGCGGTAGTCGAGTTTCGCTCAGAGAGGTAAGAAATTTTCGTTAGTTAGTCATTTCTGAGTCGCCAAAGAATATACACGTCAGTCACTTTGTAATTTCTGCAGAGCATCTGATTTTAGTGATGGATAGTGATGAAGAGGAAGTTTTACTTTTATTAGCTTTAATTGACTCACCAGTTAAGAAAAGAATTTGGATCCATGACATCAACAGACAACACCGAATTCATGGGGAATTCCACACTTTATATCCAAGATTAAGATTGGATGAAGATCGGTTTTTTAATGCATTCAGAATGACGACTGAGAACTTCGATGAAATATTAAATATGATAAAGGAAAATATCAGCAAATCATTCACTAAATATCGAGAACCCATATGCCCTGAAGAACGCTTAGCAATAACGTTGAGGTAAGGAAAACAAATTTGAATATTAATTGACGAAAATCTTTATTTTAGATAACTAGGAAGGAACTTTGGTCTTTTACAATACTAACACAACTTTTATCTTAACCTAAACCTTCTTATTAGATTTCTGAGTGTTTCTGTTGGTCGTAATCTATTTCGTGTTCGTAATCGAGACCTTCTCCAGTCAGTGAAGGTGCTAGAGGTGATAGAGCATTATCTTGAATACAACGCAGAGCAGACTGCAGTTCAGAATCATTAGTAGACTGGGGACTACGAGAATAACATGATTGTTGAGACATACAACGATCATTTTGGCTTGTGTTAGGCTCACTACGAGAATAACATGATTGTTGAGACATACAACGATCATTTTGGCTTGTGTTAGGCTCGGTGGTGTAGTAAGATCGCAGTGTTGTTTCTCGTTGTAGACTACGTTCTTGCTCTTCTTCCAATTCCGCTTCCATCATAACTTGAGCTATTTTCATTTTTGTTATAATTTTACGTCGCTCCGAAAAACTGTCAATTGTTTTTGCATATCCAAGCATAACATGTTCAATCGACGATAATTTATCTGCTTTTGTATTCAAGTACGTAATCACTTTATCGACAGGATGTTCGTTAACAGAAGTCCTTTTTCTGGAACCCGAACGTGAAGTATAACGTTCGGATGATGCTACTGAACTTGACCGTTGTGTTGAATTTTCATTATTAGATTCGGGTTCAGTAATATTTTGGGTATCAGATACGCTTTCTTCTTCTCTTGCCACATTAGTATCAGTTGGAGCAAATCCTATGTGATCTTTTAAAAATTCCATTGAAGATGCCCACTGCCATTTGCTGTAACGACTGTAAGATTTAAACGCACTTTGGCCTGTAGTGGTTTTTGTAGTTTTTAAATATTTACCATAAGTGTCACGTAGATTTTTCCATTTCACTTTGGCTTCATCGCCTGTAAAAAATATATTTTATTTATAATCTATTCAATTACTTTTATTCATTAGTTATACTTAGACTAGTTTAAAACCCTGAATTTGTTAAGGTAAGTAAGGTGATAAATACTAAGGAATCTTAGAAACCAAATTTATAGTAAAAATGGCTTAGACCTTGAGTAAAAAAGCTTATTAATTTTTTTTTTTGCAGATTTTTAGCAAGTGGAGATTCATTTCGCTGTATTGCAAACAGTTATAGAGTGGGTTGCTCAACTGTCGCAGAAATTGTTGATGAAGTTTGTGATGTTATTTGGACTACATTACAACCCATATACATGAAGCCTCCTACAGAAGAAATGTGGAACTTAACATCTGAAGAGTTTTATAATATGTGGCAATTCCCCAATTGCCTCGGCAGTATTGATGGAAAACATGTCACTATAGTTTGTCCGCCTAATTCAGGCAGCAATTATTTTTGCTACCTCAAAAAATTTTCTGTCGTCCTTATGGCAATAGTAGGACCACAATACAATTTTTTATGTATCGATGTTGGAGGTTTTGGAAAAAATAGCGACGGTGGAATTTTCGAAAACTCTGTCATGGGAAGGAGGTTTAATAATGGGACTATGAATGTTCCAAGGCCTAAACTATTGCCGAGAACTAATGACGTCACACCTCATGTGTTAATAGGAGATGAGGCATTCCGATTGCAAGCACATGTAATGAAACCATTCAATCAAAGAGTTTCTAGGGTTGATAGAAGAAAGGAAAAATACAATAAGCGCCTATGCCGAGCTAGACGCGTTGTTGAAAATGCATTTGGATTACTGGCTCAAAAATGGCGAATATATTTCAAACCCATGCACCTAAAAGTGTCTACAGCTAAAAAAGTGATAAAAGCAACATGCGTACTCCATAATTATTTACGCTCTAAAAATTGCAATACCCCGTACTTGCAAAATATGTATTTTACTACTCAACAAAATAATGCAATGAACAATGAATATCAAAATTTTGAAACTTTGCAACTTTCAGGCGATAGGGTACGTACACAATTTGTCAACTTCTTTAATGGCGGTAGTCGTATTTAGTACCCAATTGAAAGATAATATAATAATATATTAAAAACTTACCACTTATGTTACATTTTTCTCCTATCTCATCCCATATTTTATTTTTCAAAAATATATTTTTATAATCCGTAAGTGACATATCATATAAAACTGGATTGCACTTCACCATCTCAATAAATGAATCGTTATTCGTTCGTTTCGATGACGCCATGTTGCAAACGCGTCCTTTCGCTAAGGAATATCGTGCGTAACTGTTGTCATGTTAACCCCGCTTGCGGAGTGAGGGGCGGGATGCATGCCGCTGCTCCCGCGCGGTATGTACCTCTACCCACAGCGGCAGCGAATATCGCTCAGGTTGCTCTAGCCGCGGTACTTGATACTAAATACCTGATCGAAACCCGTGCGGTATGTACCTCTACCCACAGCGGCAGCGAATATCGCTCAGGTCGCTCTAGCCGCGGTACTTGATACTAAATACCTGAGCGAAACCCGTGCGGTATGTACCTCTACCCACAGCGGCAGCGAATATCGCTCAGGTCGCTCTAGCCGCGGTACTTGATACTAAATACCTGAGCGAAACCCGCGCGGTATGTACCTCTACCCACAGCGGCAGCGAATATCGCTCAGGTTTGAATAGGCCTTTAGTAAGGATGTTTGTTTTTCATAATGCCACGGTCACGAAAACAGCGACAGCGGGAGCGGTGGCGGTGGATCGGCGTGGGATTCGTTTTAGTTTTTGTTTCGTCGTTTTTTTGGCGTTCATCGCTCGTGTGCCGCAGTCATACTATGCCCGTGCCGCTATCGCCCCGTTGATCACTGAATTTTGCGGCCGCGGCTTATAAATATCAAGTGTATAGGTAATCTGCTTGCCAACAGCGTAGATTTCGCTAATGTTTTTTATGGGATGTTGTTAAAAAGTCTTATTAAATGTCGGTTTTGTAATATGGAACGTCAATTAACAATATTATTACCTACATATTTTACTGTCGTATCTTTTTTTTTATCACTACTAATATTCTTATTAACCCTACGTGATAAGTTATAATACTTGTGTTACGAGTGGGTTCACGTCGGTAGTACAATGGGCTGGGTTTTTCTATTTTTGTTTTTTTTTTAGTTTGAAAAACTGTCATCCACGAGTCAGATTTGAAAATTTATTTTACCAGTAGAATTTTATTTTATCTATTTAATGGTGAATTTCTTAAGCAGGTAGAGTCGTGTGCGGGAAGCTAGCCATTTTATAAATAACTGTTGCCTTTTATTAAAGTCACTACACGTAAACTGATTGCGCACTTTTTTGTTGAATGCCGAATGGTTAGCCACAACAATAAACACAAATTTACTCAGCCCGTTACAGTGTAAGTGCTTTTTGTAAACCAAGTGCCGAACCTAACCCGCCTAAAACGTTTGCAAACTGCGGTGTTAGCGATAAAACGCAGCTATCGCCAAAACGCGGTGCAGTTTGGACGTTTTGTGTGCACTATGCAGGAATAGAAAGTTACAAAAAACCTGAAAGTAATAATCTTGGAAGAGATCGCCACGGGTTTGATACTATGCAAAATAAAATATTTGTGATCCTTGCTAAATATTATAAACGCAAAAGTTTGTGACAATGGATGGATGGATGTTTGTTACTCTTTAACGCAAAAACTACTGAATGGATTTGGCTGAAACTTTGCATGGGGATAGTTAATAAGCTCGATTAACATATAGGCTACAAAAGATCACGCTCCAACCTACTGAAGCAGAGTAACGCGTGCAGCTAGTAAACAATAAATAGACTAAAACAGGAAATTGCAGGATAAGCAATTGGTAGACTTGAAAGAGGACACAGTGGGTTTGATGTTCTCAAAATGAAATATTTGTGATTACGGCCAAGCAATATAAGTGTTAATGAAAAAAAAATCGCTGATTCTAATAATGTCTACCAATTAAACAATAGGTAGACTTTATTAGAATCAACCATAACATTATTTTTATTGATACAATTGCTGATATTCAGACTTCTGCTGGCGAACAAACTCACAATTTCCGAGTTTCGTTCTTAGTTTCGTTCATCGGTTCAATACTTATTGAAGAACTCCCAAAACCATCAGGGGTTCTGAGCTGGGGTTTGTTTTGAAAAAAACACTCGGGTAACAGGAACAAACTTTCACTTAATTGAGAACAGTAGTGATTACTATCTCGATACACTGTTACACGAGTTAAGTTTGCTTAGTACACATATGATATTGTGCTTGAGTGTGTTGACAATAAAATTTAACTATAGCGAGGTCTTTAATCGAAACGATATCTCTATAGCGAGATGCAGAGATATTGATCACCGCCATCTAGTGATAAAATTGCCAACTAATTAGACCAGTCATCCATTAGATCGGCCAATAATGATGAGTGGTGACATCTAGTCAAAACATTGTGAACTAATTTGTCTTTGATTATTATACTACGTTAGATGGTTAAACTTACTTGCTTGGCGATATAAATGGTTATCATAAGACTTTGCAAACACAATTATCAAAGACATAGTAGGCAGTCCCTATATTGAAGCGTTCTTCATTCAAAATCAAGCTCTAAGTATGCGAACTTCAATTCCCTAATACATAATACTAGACATAAGCATGACTTAGTTGTACTTGCCACTCGTGTCCATAGAATAAGCAGCTCTTTTATGGGACAGTGTATTCGCTTTTATAACAAACTCCTAAATAATATTAGAGAACTATCTATTAATAAATTTAAAGCCATTGCCAAAGCTGAATTATGTGAAAAGGCATATTACAAAATATCAGACTATGTAAATGACAGAATGGCTTGGGAGTAACTTGCTCTGGAATGACACAGCTGCTAAACAATATTGTAAAAGTAACGATAAATTGATTATTTAAACATGGATTCCTCTGAGTTTCTTCCAAGTTTTTCTCAGAGTAGCCACGTCTTTGAACTGGTGGTAGGAAAAAAAATGGACGCATCATAAGATCATGATTGAATTTTTGGAATTGTGTCTATATGAATAATTACATTTTTGACTTGACTTGACTACATACCACGGCACGTGTGTTAGATCACCATCCCTGGTATAGAATCTATGAACCTATGAAGCATGATGATATCAAATGCCCTTTGGTGTTACCCACAATAGTGAGGTTTCATTTACAGTTAGAAAAAAACCAAATACCTACCAACCAAACATCGAAATCTAGTTAAATTCCCATTCCTCAAATACTTATCGTGTATCAGATACCGAGATCTTTGCGCTTCCGAATAACTTTTGGTACATCATCGATAAGGGACGTCTGCATTTAGAATCGGCTTTTAATAGTATCGATAATTTACTGAATTTTGCTCGAAGTAAATATAGGTCAGTTTCTTACGGACTGAGTTTTGCTGGTATTAAGACAAGATGTAAAATTGGCCGTGTGGCTTACGGCTTAGAATAGATCGATCCATGTCTGTAAGAGTTACGTTATAGGCTACTAAGGGATATACAGCTGATGGATGGATAGCAGTAGACTTAGAACAACTATCTGAGGATCACGCAAATGGTTGTCTCAGATGGGAATCAAACCCAGAACACCAGGTCTCAAGAGCAACCACCGTAAATGCAGTATGAAGTAAAAGTCTCTGAACGTATTTGTGAAGAAACTGTATTAATAACTAGCTGTCCGCGTGCGGTATCAACCGCGTAACTCCGGTTCCCGTGGGAACATCATAAATAAATATAGCCTATAACCTTCCTCGATAAACGTCTTTCTCCTCGCTATCTAACACTGATAGAATTTTTCAAATCGACTCAGTAGTTTCTGAGATAAACGCGTTCAAGTAAAGAAACAAACAAACTCTTCTGATCAGCTTTATATTATTCTATTAGTACAGATAATCAAAAATGCCTAGTCTGTATATAAATAGCTTTATAATACAGCATCAGGAAATCTATCCGGTAAGTAATTAACACGCCCGACTTAAGGTTAATATAATTCGGTGATAGGCTTCTGCTAATTTACGTATTCTAATTAATTTCCGTACTACAGTAATACCTACTTGTTTAATTTGACTATTTGAATGAGCTGTAATTATTTTGTTAGAAAGGAAATATATCTTATTGCTCTTCAGAAAACTATTTTATATTATTCGTGTATGTCTTAAAAATCGCCGCAAAGCATTTGTCACCATTTCTCTCTACTCTGATTGATCAAATATTGTTCCCATATGAGCTATATTTTTCCCACGAACGATGTAATATTTTTTTTAAATAATTCATTCACGTACAAAATTTTGGTTTTTGGTTTTGAACCTCCATAAATCATCTATCTGTAGAAAGAAAATCAGCAATTATAACAAGTAGTTAGTGCTCGCAACTACATAGGTAAGGGAAATTATGCAAACGGCTCCTTTAAATTTTTTCAGTTACTACGCTTGTTTGGCGAATTTGTAACCATTGGAGTCATGTACCCCAGTGAAGTAACAAAAGCTTCGTGGCTTACTGTTACGTAGTATACGGTTGTCAAAGATTTCGTTAGGACCAATGGCTTAAAATTATTTCCACGCACGAAGAACAGACTTTCAACTAACCAGACCCATATGGCAATTCTAAGCGTCAATACGATCACAATTTATCAGCTACGAAAATCCAAATACTTTTTTGTATCATAATATAACGAGTACCTATACGAAAGACGCAATGTACAACGTTCAACTGTCACTTTCCGATCGGATTGCTGGTTGCTTTAGCTACGTCATATCTCCTCCGTAAAAATCTTCGATCTCACATAATGAGTCCTTTATCGCTAAGTTTTACTTATACTATCAAAGTATGGATACTAACAGTATTCGTTTGTAGCGACGGATGTCATATGTCAGATGACGTCACGAATCCTACATCGCGCAATAGAAGTTCGCACGCCGCTTGAGACAAATACAAATTCTCACCACGAATAAATGGAACTAAGGAATCTCCTATCATAGTCGGCGCACGGTTGTAGATCAGCTCCTGCTGGGCCTTACCATACAATGTTTCACCCGGTAGGGCCTCAATCTCCCGGCGCCGCGCGCCGTAAAGAATAGGATCTTTCATTTCCCCGAGTTTGCTGCCCCGGGCCACAACCCCGGGTGCCCATATCAAACGGCCACCAAGCCCAATCCCTAGGGACATAAGTTCATGGGTAGAACCCACCTCAACGACCTGCCTGTAGTCACAGGCAGCGCTTGATACCTCGGTCAGGGGGCAACACTCCCCGATACCGAGTACTTAGCACCCGTACAGGCGCCTGATAAGTCACCCGAGTCAGTTGCACCTCGGTCACCGGGGATACCAACACATCCGTTCCTCTATATGTTGCCAAAAAAAATCTACTACAATTATCATTTTGAACTGTTACTAAACATCTCGACTTTAATTAAACAACTCCATTATCAAACTCATGCGTAGGATCTTTAAGTAATAACACCACTTTGTAACCAGCAGTTTTAAAATTGAGCTTTCAAATTGTCACTTTGCACAAAAGTGATTTTCCTAACTCACGGCGTTATGTGGAAAGTGCTATGAATACAAACTAACGCCATAAGGTATAGTTAGTATCAATGACGTCACAGCAAAGTTGCTAAGTCGACATATTTCGCCATTATTGTGGAAAAGTGAGTTGTTAGCGTTACTTGTAAATTGGCACATCAAAGTTTTTGACCACTACTATGTGAACTCACGCCTTTTTCATTTATGTGTACTGAAATAGCTTATTCAACTCAGCTCGTACAAGCTCAATGTGGTGAGTTCGCCTCTTCTTAACCCTTTTTGGTGCTAGAGCTCATAAACAAACAAGCTGCTATATTAGAAGAATGATTTTGCTATTTATAATACGAAGTTTAGTATTCAGAGGTTGACGTTAAGGTAGACATTTAGAAGAGAAAATAAAATATATTTATATAGCGCATTAACATTAATGCGCTAATAGTTTTAAATGAAAAAGTAATATTTTCTATAACAATCATTTCTGTAGCCACTTATTAAAAAACGACTCTGTGATAAACTTGTGAGTTGTAACTTCGAAAACTTATAGTAATGGTCTTTAGTCTCAAATTTATCCCACCATAATGTTCCAGATAATAGCTTTTATAAGTTGAGCACAACTTTCAAATACGTTTACAAGACTATGTTAGTGGTGTGAACTAGTATACAAATATATTATGTTTATACATTGCCTCCCTGGTGGAATGAAAGGGGATTCGTATTGATTTTTTTGTACTGTGGCATATTGTTGATGATTATTTGGGTATAAATGATATTTTGGGAAATGTGAATTAATATGTATGGTTTTCTTGGTGTTGATCATAAAAGTTATAAAATTTTTTAATAACATCAATTTTTTCCCCTTCCCCGTGAACGATTAGTTTTTTTTCAGACGGACATTTATGTATTTAGCCACGAGGCTTTGCTGGAAACCAAGGGTCGGGCGCGTTTAAATTTAATGCGCTGAGACAATTGTAGTGTAAGTACGACCGCGTGTTCGACATGAGAATCAGAATGTTGATTTTTATTGAAATCATCGGTATTTATGTAATGCATTTAAGATGTAACTTTTACTATGGCACCAAACCTGAAATCGCGAAAAAAAATCAGCTGTTCCATAAATTCATGTTCACACAACTAGTCAACATGGTAGGGAGCAGCTGATTTTTTTTCGCGTTTTCAGGTTTGATGCCATAGTAAAAGTTGTTTGTTATCCTGAGCACAATCATGTGTTTAGGTATCGGTCACTAATTACCAGTCACCTTATATACACATGTTGTGTTGTATATATATATACATGTTGTTTCGGAGCCTATTCAATACAATCAAACAATCAAATCTTTTTTCTTTATAATATAAATACTTGCTTCCCGCGCGCGGTTTCACCCGCGTAACTCCCGTTCCCGTGGGACCTTCATAATTAAATATAGCCTATGTCACTTAGAGTGAATGTAGCCTTCCAATGCTATAGCTTTTTTTGAGTTTATTCACAAACATACACACAAAAATACAAATCTTTTCTCTTTTTATAATATTAGTATAGATATATGTCAATATGTTACAGTGGAGCCGGAAACATACATATCTTTGATTTATTTTCAATTATTTACATGTTTTCAAAGTTTATTGAGATTCTCTTTCAATCGCTTTACATTGTATAACTTCTTGTAAGCCTTACTTCACATAAATATTAACAGTACCCTTTAAAATTGGGAGCCCATTGATGTGCCTGTATTGAAGAAACATTAAGGAAAATTGAAAATCATACTTCAGTTGATTTATAAATAAATATGTTTGTATGTGAGCTCAGATTTCGATTTCTATATGCGGACTTGGGATCCCAGTTTCATTTATTTAGGGGGTGAATTTAAAAAAAAAACATTATTAGTGGATATCTATGTTATAATACCTATTTACGAAGGCAAATTTCATCGCAATCAATCAAATCAAAAAGAGTATCAGTGTCAAACAGACGCGGGTAAAACCCCGGGTCGCAGCTTATAATGCTCCTATTGAGACGGGAGTAACGTGCGCGGAAAGCTAGTATATATACAAGAATATTAAAAAAATATACTAAAAACGCAATGCCCACCTCTTAGCCCTGAAATGGAGCAAGCAAAATTATTTCATTCCTACCGATCAATTTAAACATATTATGCATAATACATTATATTATAAATCCCGATGGATTTGGGCCCTCTTTGATATTGATTTTCAGATGCTATTCGGAGCACAGAAATGGATATTCGATGTAATATTTCGTCCTGAAAACGTACAAGATTGGTATCTACCAATATTTGGAGGAGGAAATACCTTTTAGCATTTTTGTGTAATTGGTGCTTTGAATAGCGAAAATATTTAGAAATTTAACGGAACGGAGATATTATTACTGTTAAAAATGGATTATTTTACCCTGTAAGTGAAATTTTATTTTTAAAATTAAATCTAGATTCGTATATATTTAGGTAAAATTGAGGTAATTGGAAGTCTAGAAAGTAATAGGGATCCCACCGGCCAAGCATGGTGACTATGAAGCATGGTGACGGTATAGATACTAGCACTCTAAAGAAATACATGATTATCTACCTCTGTATCTCCAAGAAACCTGAAGTAAATTAAACATAATTTAATAGTAAATGTTACCTATTTATAATTAATTTTATATGCATTGTAAATTTTCTTGACAAGTACAAGTGTATGTAAATACCTAAGTGCTGAATAAAAATCGTTTATTTCGTTTATTTCGTTATAAACTTTTTTGGGGGAAATGCTTTTACCCATTCCCACCGCCGCTCCAGCATACTCGCGCGCTGGCGGTGGGATTTGTGGGACTCGCCCTCTCCATAGCGTGGTATGCTAAACTCATACCACGAGGAGAGGACCCTACACCACTAAAACATCGATATTCGATCGATACTCCTTCGATCCGCCGTTGGCGGGGGCCGGGTACTCATAAGCGTTCTTATTCCCCGACGGCACCCGCGGCCAATGTGGCACCGCGGGATCTCCTGGGCCACAATTACAGTGGCCCATTTGCCCAGTTATAGGGACGCTTGGAGTGTAGAGGCGTCCCTACTCCTCATGGGTCAACCTCGAAGGGAGCGGGGCCCATGTGCCCCACTCCCCTAGGCCGAGCCTAGGGCGGTAGGCGGCGGGTTTCGGCCCGCCAACGACACGCCGTCTGCGGAGCGGGTGGGCGGAGGGATCTTCTTCCCTCGCCCGCTCCGCGGCCTCCTTCTGTGACATTACTTGTCTACAGAAGGAGGCAACCGCCTCCCGCGACCTCTCGCTTTGGACCATCTTTTATCTCCAAGGACCTACCATAAACCTACCAAAATTTCTTCTACACCTACACTCACTTCACTATCACAACCTCATATAAAATTCATCTTAATACAAAGTTACCCGCCCTCATTTCTACATCTCAATTCAATTACTAGGTGTCTACATGAAGCCTTCAACATCCATCGCTACGAAAGTATGCCGCTCTGACATGCCATAGAACATTCATCGTTAAAACAACCCACTATCTTATTCATATTCTAACATTCATAAACCATATTACAGTAGCATAAAGTTCGAATTTGAATGACAGAAACAAGTGGAGACATAGAAGTAAGTAACGCGGCACATTTTCTTGAACATATGGATTCTAATGAAAGGACATAAGGTTGATATTTCAGCAGCGGAATGTGATCGTTGATGGTTGTTGAATTATGTTTTGCTGGATATGATTTGTTACGATGTGATGAATTGATTTATTTTATTTGAAATCCAATATAAATGACATAAATTAGGCTATAGTGTATCAACAAATTATTAAAAGTGTTGTATTTTTCTGTTTGCCATAGGAATCGGAGTTACCAACATAGCTTGACAGCAAGTCAAAATTCTAGTCACATTGCTCCATCCACCGGAAATCTTTGTAATAATTTACCTACTGTGCATCAGAAAAGTGCGGCGAGGTAGGAAGAAAAAAAGTTAGGTCTTTTAGATCAAACGATGGAACGGATCAGTTGAAGGCCTTGGGTTCCTAAAGTGTGAATTATAAAGAAAAGACCCGAGTCGATAACGTGGAACGCAAAAAACTGTACGTAGAGGAGTCGTGTCGTAAATTATAGGTACACATGCGGCGTGGCCTATGCCACGCCGCATGTTGTAGACGGACTAAACGGACGGACGCCTGCACCACGCCTATGCGTGGTGTCCACAGGCGTCCGTTTTATCCGTCTCAAGCCACCGCTGCGTCTGTGCAACATCTTCGCCCTCCTTTGTTTTTATATAAGCCTTTTCATCACCTTTTATATTCAATCAATTTCTAGACATGCGATACAAACTTAATAATAATTGTTTCCAAAACCGTAAAAAGAAAAAACTCAAGGCCAGTGTTGGCTACTGGGTGAGGTTCGACCTATGTTCTTATAAACTTTTTTTTTTAATTATTATCCTTGTTCACCATTTTTTCCATTCTTTCCAAACCTTGATTTCGCCCTAGTTTTATAATTTGGATTAAGTAGAATTAAAATTTGTTTAGATAATAAGCTGTCGTCTCCATGCAGCGACTTCAAGACACTACAAAAAGAAAAATCTCAAATAAAAAGGATATATAAAAATTATTTAAGACGAGTGCCTATGACACTTCTAGCATTTATCTTTACAACTCAATGTAAAATAAAGTGAATTAGAGATGGTTGGAGGGTCTCTTAGTGCAGGAAATGTCGCCCATCGATTAACATATTAGTGCAGGTTCGGTGCTCGCGTGACAACGCTTTGAACCTAATGTAACGGGCCATTTTTATAAACACCTTTTTAAGAAGATGGTTTAATTTTAGATGTAGGGGATATTCAGATCTTTTGGGGTAGAATATCGGAATTAATGTTTATTTATTTATGTATTTAATATTAAAACAGGCATTTAATTTTATACGATTAAACTAAAAATAAAATACATAATATACAACTAAAAGAATAATTCTAAAACTAAACTTAACAAATAAAAATAACCTATAATTAAACCTAACTAAGAATTTAAAACTACCAAAAGTTAAAAAAACTAACGTAAAACTAAATACTACTCTAAAATGTCGTCACTGGGAAGCGTTCCCAGAATGCTGGCAGCATTGCCACGCTGAATAGCAATGCTTACTTGTTGGGCAAAGTATATACCAGCATTCCGGGAACACGTCACTTTGTTAAGTGCCGCTGCGAGTTCTTTATATACCAATTTTTGTATTTAATTACAAAATATATAGAACGATTAGAAGTTCCAGAGGTCGTGTGTTTGATCTCCATGGTGGACTAGAAATTTATGTGTAAAATCTAAAATTTCTTTCCGGGTCTGGTTGGTTGATGGACTACCTGGCAAGCACGTTAAGCCATTGGTGTCGATTGTCATACATAATCATAGCAATTGTACACAAGAGAACGGGCAGCAGCCTAACTCAGAGTGTGTTATAACATAATACTGCGTTCACCATTCTGTCTGCTAAGCGTGGTGACAATGGCAAAAGGTACGCTGGGATACAATTATTTCAGCTCTACAGTCAGCGGTTCATACTGTACGTTGATCCGTCAGTCAAACAGTACAAAGCGTTTTATTAATATAGGAATAGAGTTCATCCCTAATAAAACATTCAAATTAAACTAAACTTACCTGTAATTCAAGTAAAGTGATATTATACTAACTACAGTGTTAAATCTCACTAGTTTCTCACTCTAAGCGCATAAACTGATATTGTACTTAGTATGGTACAATATGCAAATTTATGCGATTAAGTGTCGAGTTTCAGCTTTGTCCTGTTTTGGGGGTTTAAGGAATTTAACCACGGTTGAGAGAGACCCAAGGATCAAATCTGTTATTGTGATAAGTTTAACTATTTAGCTACTTACGGTAGTTTATCATTCTTTAGGATAATAATATAGGTTAAGTAGGCAGATACTATATATTGCCGTGTGGTCTCCGGCTTAGAATAGATCACCCCATGTCCTCCCATGGGTGTCGTAAAAGGCGACTAAGGGACACATGGCCGATGGATGGGCAGCAGCATCTATTAGCTCAAGGTGTACACCTTGCGATCACCAATCCGTCTGCCAAGCGTGGTGATTATGGCAATATCCCTCAACGATTCTGGCTTGCCAAGGTATTTTAAGAGGAGGCCCATGTTCAGCAGTGGACGTAAACGGGCTGTTGTAGAAGAAGAAGAAGAAGGCAGATACTCTTGGGGTATTATTTCTTCGATAAGTATATTGTGTTTCGCATAGCCCGGGAGGCGACTCCCGGTTAATGTATATGTAAACCTTTTATATTACTAAGAAAATTAGCGACACTTATAATATTAATAATAGAATTAAGCATTATCTTGTTGCTTCCCGTCTCCACAAAGTTAGCAATCTTTTATTATTCAAGTTGCAACGATATGATTAAGATAAATGATGTAAGAAGGCTTATAAAGTTTATGAATGTGTCAATGAACAAAACTGGTTGAGAGAGAGAGTTGTTCCGTTACAGATCAACTCTCTCAAAAACAGTTTATTTAACATTCACCTATTTAAAAACAGATTCATCTGAGTTTCTTGCTAGTTTTTCTCAGAGAACTTGCTACGTCTCAAACTGAAGGTAATGAAAAAAAGCAGCATGATAAGATAAGATTTTGTGTTTCAATAATGAATCATTTAATTTTGATTTTATTGGTTGTACACCCAAGATACGTTGGGCGAACCACCACCTTCCAAACTTCGGATTGGTACTTTACTAACTTAGACACTCCACTTCAATAGCGTAGAATTTGAAATGTCTGCAGTTTTGGGGCAAAAGTTACCAGATGTTTAAAGATATGTCCCCCTCCTCGAGAACCAAGTCCTGTTCCCTCAGGAAATTGAGAAGTATCCTTAAGTTTATTATAACTTTAGGTATGCCATGTAAACTTTCTGTTAAATTCGAAATAAACATTTCAAAGACGTATAAACATTTCAGATATCGTTGTTTAAAATAGCTTTCTCGCGGAAAATTAAAATTCACATAAGCTAAACCTTATAACTTTACATTCATCATCAGCCCGTATAACGTCCACTGCTGAACATGGGCCTCCTCCCGAGGGATGATACATAGTCACCACGCTTGGCAGGCGGTTTGGGGACCGCAGTATTATGTATATGTAATGTAATTTACACAAAGATTTCTTGCTCGGCGTGGGGATCGAACTCAAGACCTCCGAGATTTAAAGCGAGCCAAATACCGCTACGCTACGGAGGTTGTATTCAATTCAAATATTCTGTAAGTAGGTTTTATACTTATACCAATTTTAAAGTGTTAAGCAGTTCATCCCTTTTACCTTTTTCTCAATATACTAAACGGTACGCATAATGATTATTAATTAATTTCACCGCCTACCTTACAACAGAAAAGAGAATTTCCTTTTGCAGCACCTTTTACTTTGAGTAATTTCTGACAAAAAGGAGCCCCATAAGCCTTCTGTATTTTGCAAATGAACTAAAATATACTCTATTATACCTTTGGTGGGTTTTATTTTTATTTGCTGTTAATTTCAATAGCTGGAGTTTGATTGTTTAATCGGATAATAAGAGGAAAATGACTTCTAAGCTACCACTAACTATAAAAGTTCTGTGTTTGAATTAGAATATTAAAATTACTTCAAGAAATTTCAACAGTGGCAAATAAATGAAAAAAACTAGCAGCAAAGTACTGTTACTGGTAAAGTTGATTAACTAGAAACTTTCTATTTAGAATAATATAAGTAGGTACCAGCCCGAAGTTTGGAAGGTGGTGGTTCGCCCAACGTATCTTGGGTGTACAACCAATAAAATCAAAATTAAATGATTCATTATTGAAACACAAAATCTTATCTTATCATGCGGCCTTTTTTCATCACCGTCAGTCTTGGCATGTAGCAACTCTGAGAAGAACTAGCAAGAAACTCAGATGAATCTGTTTTTAAATAGGTGAATGTTAAATAAACTGTTTTTGAGAGAGTTGATCTGTAACGGAACAACTCTCTCTCTCAAGCAGTTAATTGACACATTCATAAACTTTATAAGCCTTCTTACATCATTTATCTTAATCATATCGTTGCAACTTGATTAATAAAAGATTGCTAACTTTGTGGAGACGGGTAGCAACAAGATAATGCTTATTTATATTATTAATATTATAAGTGTCGCTAATTTTCTTAGTAATATATAAGGTTCATATACATGAACCGGGAGTCGCCTCCCGGGCTATGCGAAACACAATATACTTACCGAAGAAATAATACCCCAAGAGTATCTGCCTTCTTCTTCTTCTTCTACAACAGCCCGTTTACGTCCACTGCTGAACATGGGCCTCCTCTTAAAATACCTTTGCCAGCCAGAATCGTTGAGGGATATTGCCATAATCACCACGCTTGGCAGACGGATTGGTGATCGCAGTAGGAAGTAAACCTTGAGCTAATAGATGCTGCTGCCCATCCATCAGCCATGTGTCCCTTAGTCGCCTTTTGCGACACCCATGGGAGGACATGGGGTGATCTATTCTAAGCCGGAGACCACACGGCAATATATAGTATCTGCCTACTTAACCTATATTATTATCCTAAAGAATGATAAACTACCATAAGTAGCTAAATAGTTAAACTTATCACAATAACAGATTTTATCCTTGGGTCTCTCTCAACCGGGGTTAAATTCCTTAAATCCCCAAAACAGGACAAAGCTGAAACTCGACACTTAATCGCATACATTTGCATATTGTACCATACTAAGTACAATATCAGTTTGAAGTGGAGGACAACAGCTAACGAATAACGCAAAAGTTAGATCCATGGTAGTTATTATGTGATAAGCCTCCGTTAAGAGATAATCTTTGAAAAAACACCCCCTAAAAAATGAAACGGTCGCTCAAAGATAGATAGAGGAAAAAAAACCGGCCAAGTACGAGTTATTCCATACCATTATGTATACAATCATGGTAAAAAGGCCATAAAACCAAATTTCCCCTCTTTACATATTTATTTAATTTTATTTTTAGTTTTTGTTATTACAGCAGCAATAGAAATAAATCATCTGTGAAAATTTCAACTGTCGCTAGACAGTTGAAATTTTCACAGATGATTTATTGCGGTTTTTGAGATACATACAGACAGACAGATAGCGAAGTCATAGCATTAGGGTCCCGTTTTTACCCTTCGGGTACGGAACCCTAAAAATCTACGCGGACGAAGTCGCAGGCTTCTTTAGTTTATCAGCCCGTTAAGGTCATAGTCCTTCTTTTAAAGTAGTTAAGGAATATTGCCATAATCACCACGCTTGGTATTCGGATTGGTAATCGCAGTAAGAGTATCCATCAGCTAATATATAGAATGTGCTGTAGAAGTCATAAACATCAACTTGTATTTGAATAATTTGTAAAATATGTCAGTATCTGAGTTTGCTCATAGTTACTCATCTTGCTTGAGAACATTAGGGAAATTATCTCTGAGTTGTATTGAGCGAATTTTGGTACGGTCATAGAATTTTCGATCACATTAAAAGGTACTAGAACACTTCATTATTGGGGAAAACGAAATAAAGGGAAAACTTCTAATATTAATAATTAAACGATCCTCCACAAAAAGCTAATAAAAGCCTCGATGATGACAAACTCAAAGTAACCTTAAATTAATTGCATAAGGTTCGTAATAATTTGTCAAACTTTGTGGTGTTACGTACTTTCTTAGAATTAATGGGATATTTTGAACTTGGAATGTTTAAGAAGTTTTACTTACAATAAGTGTCTTTTGTCGTTAGAACTAAGCGGGTATTTCGATGCCGTATAATTTGATTGGCGTTGTTCACAATAGATTTAAGTCTTTGGTTAAAGGGACAAGTTCAAGGTTAATACCCTTACTTTATAGTTTAGGGGGTTAATTTTAAATATGCCTACTGACCCGAAAATAATTTTAACCACATCTGAACTATTTTTAGCTCAGATGTAGCTTGAAAGGAAATTTTACACGTAAGACATATGGTAAATAATTGTTACATATAGGTCTCTTTAGGTATATAGGACCAAAACCTAAGTTCTGCCTATTTGAGTATGTTTCGCTGGACCGTCTCATGTGGGTCGTGTTGAAACCGGCAGTAGAATAACCCACTGAGTTTGTTTCGCCGGGTCTTCTCAATTGGGGCGTATTGGTCCGGTAGCATTAAAGCGCGTCCGTCGTTATATACTCATGGTCCACCTAAATAATGACAATTGTTTATATAGTTAAATAATAAACTAAGACGTTAAGACTAAAATATAATTAAAATAATAACTTAACTTGTTTAATTTGAAAATTTATAAAATATGATAATTATAGTTAATAATACTAAAATTAAAATTATTGTTTTGACTATTTGCAAATGCCTGTAATAGGTTTTCGTAAATAAAAATGATTTTTATTTTATTTTTATTTTATTTTTTATTTATTTTATATATTTTTTGTTTAATAAAATATAGCACGTACTAATTATGGATATACTTATATTTCATGTCTCACGGACGGCCTTTAAGAACAACTGAACTTAATACACTAGCGTACTTACTAACTAAATACATTGCTCGTGTGTGCACTACTTACTACGCAAAATTACTATTATTAGGCAAAATGGTATCTACAAGTGACGTCATGATCAGTAATGGGTGGGGATCGAACCTGCGACCACAATATCACAAGTTCTAAGCTTCTAGCCATTGGGTTACGGGTACGGCCGCTTCATTATTGAGCGTACTAATTTAATATCTTAAAAATATATAGAAAAGTGTATGTTGGTCGTATCGTATAATCAAATTAAAATAATGTCTTTAGAATTCTAGAGCTCAGAGACATAAGGTCGTATGTACGTCGTATGTCTTTATCATAAACTGGCACTTACAATCAAATGCTTCTGAAGATAATTGTGCATCATCATCATCATCATCAGCCCTTATAACGTCCACTGCTGAACATGGGCCTCCTCTCAATGGAGGGTTTTTGCCATAGTCACCACGCTTGGAAGTATTATCATGTAACACACAAGGAACGCTGCTGCCCGTTTTCTGGGATACGATTGTTATAACAATCGGGACCAACGGCTTAGCGTGCATTCCAAGGCACGGAGGGTAGTCCCCCAACCATCTAGACCCGGAAAGAAATCTTATAATTCACACAAAGATTTCTTGTCCGGCGTGGGGATCTAACCCGAGATTTAAAGCGAGCTAAATACCGCTACGCTACGGAGGTTGTCGATAATTGTACATACGTCCTTATTCTTCTGAGTTCTAGAAATCCTCCCGACACACTTACGTTACGTTACATAGTTTTTCATCGCGGCACGATGGCACAGTGGAACAAAGCGTGTGCCCGGTGACTTGGAACTTAGAACTTCACTCAGCCGGCAACAATGGCGTACCTATACTTGTATATGTTTATATTTTCTACGTGTGATATAGTCATTCAAATGTGACGAATGTGTTACAAGATATTTGAGGGATTGTACAGACATGACTTTTCCACCTTCCGTTTTTATATAACTACACTAGCGACCCGCCCCGGCTCCGCACGGGTACAATGCTGATGTATTATACATATAAACCTTCCTCCTGACTCCAGTGCCCCTCTATCTATAAAAAAAACCGCATCAAAATCCGTTGCGAAGTTTTAAAGATTTAAGCATACATAGGGATATAGGGACAGAGAAAGCGACTTTGTTTTATACTATGTAGTGATGACTGTGTCTGAATTTGAAACAGTTAACTTAGCCTCTTTCATTCACTGACTGAAACATAAAAGTGATTTAATTTTAGTTTCACTAAGTGGATACTCATAAATATCTTGGCGTGTCCAGATGACGAAATAATAAGTGATTCTTATTCCGAGTTTCACCAACTGGACACACTCGTGTCCAGCCTCGTGTGTCCAGTCAGTGAATAACCCACGTAGCCTAGGTAGGTATAAGACTTGCACTTGATATCGCTCTCGGAGGTCGTGGGTTTGATTCCCGTGCCGGGCATATAATCTTTGTTCATGATCTTAGTTTTCTAAACAGAAATAAACAAAAGATTATAAAATCTTGGTATTTTTTCTGTGACTCGTTGTTTGAGGATATTACTCTCCGTGCCTCAGAAGTGACATAAAGCCGTTCGTCCCGATTCTAACAGCATTTATAACAATCATATACT
The DNA here is from genome assembly GCA_947037095.2 of Nycteola revayana. Classification (NCBI taxonomy): domain Eukaryota; kingdom Metazoa; phylum Arthropoda; class Insecta; order Lepidoptera; family Nolidae; genus Nycteola; species Nycteola revayana. The sequence continues at coordinate 19,715,103 of OX344852.2, forward strand.
AGCTACATATGATACGATACGATATAGAGTCTGATGATGATGAAGAGTCCATTAGAACTCGGAAGTATAAATAAAAATTACTATCATCATCATCATCATTAGCCCGTATAACGTCCACTGCTGAACATGGGCTTCCTCCTGGGGCAGAGTTTTGCAGAGTTTTGTTCACTGGTATACGCTTGTTACGGATGATGTTATAATAATTGGGACCAACGGTTTAATGTGCTTTTGTACTTTTTGCCTCGGAGAGCACGTTAAGCCGTTGGTCCCGATTGTTATAACATCATCTATAATAATCGTATATCAAGGAACGGGTAGCAGCGTTTCCTTGAGTGGTACAACATATTACTGCGGTCACCAACCCGCCTGCCAAGCGTGGTGACTATGGCAAATACCCTACCTCGGGAAGAGGCCCATGTTCAGCATGTTCAGCCCCACGCCGGACAAGAAATCTTTGTGTGAATTATAAGATTTCTTTCCGGGTCTAGATGGTTGGGGGACTTCCCTCCGCGCCTCGGAAAGCACGTTAAGCCGTCGGAAAGCCCGATTGTTATAACCATCGTATCCCAGAAAACGGGCAGCAGCGTTCCTTGCGTGTTACAACATAATACTGCGGTCTGCCAAGCGTGGTGACTATGGCAAATACCCTCCATTGAGAGGAGGCCCATGTTCAGCAGTGGACGTTATAAGGGCTAATGATGTGGGGATCGAACCTATGAACTCCGAGACTTAAAGACTTATTAAAAGAATGTTATTTAAGAACCACTGTCTCAGCACAACGTAATTAGCTCCGTACATTTGTTCAGGAGACGTCGGACAGCACGTAATTATCCACGTTTTAAAATTCAACGGGCATTTTTACGATCCGGTGCGGGGATCAGCGTTTTACTGTTGATTACTGTCATTAAAAGGTCATGAGGGATTTAGGTGCGAATTTAAAAATTTCGTTCACTAAATGTGAGGAAATTAAACCAGTCTTTCTATAACTGTTTTTGTTTTTGTTGTCCGGGGGGAAATGTATTGACGCATTCTCACCACCGCTGCAGCGTAATCGCGCGCTGGCGGTGGGATATGTGGGACTCGCCCTCTCCATAGCGTGGTATGCTAAAGTCATACCATGAGGAGAGGACCCTACACCACTAAAACCTCCAGGACACTCCTTCGATCCGCCGTTGGCGGGGGCCGGGTACGCATGAGCAACACTAATATTATATAAACATGTAAAGCTTGTGCATTGTTTGTGAGGTTGTAGGATGTTATCTATAGACCTAACCGTTAAAAAAAATCTTTTACCATTGAGAAGCCACATTATGTGAGCGGCATAGGCAATTTTATTTTATTATTTTAAGTTGCCGTGTGGTTTCCGGCTTAGAATAGACCACCCCATGTCTTCCCATGGGTGTCGTAAAAGGCGACTAAGGGACATATGGCTGATGGGCAGCAGCATATATTAGCTCAACATTTGCATCTTACTGCGATCGCCAATCCGTCTGCCAAGCGTGGTGACTATGGCAAATACCCTCCCTCGGGAGGAGGCCCATTTTCAGCATGTGATTATGGCAATATCCCTCTACGATCCTGGCTTGCCAAGGTTTGTTAAGAGGAGGCCCATGTTCAGCAGTGGACGTCAACGGGCTGTTGATGATGATGATGATTTTAAGTTGAAGTTCCCACGGGAACGGGATCTTCGCGGGTGAAACTGCGCGAGAAAGGTAGTTCAAGGATCAAGGTTCGCTTAAACGCGCTAAGTTCAGAAGCTACTGGGATGAATTGTTTTTTTTGTGTTAGATAGTTCATTTATCGAGAAGGACTCAAAGCTATATTTTATTAGCTACGAGGGTGAAATCGCGCGCGGAAAGCTAGCCATTAATAAAATAAAAGGAAGAACAATATTATTCGTTAATTTATACTAAAACTAATTGCAATAATACTAGGTAACTATTCTAAGTCTTTACAGTAGTAAAGACGACAACAACGTCCCCTAAATGCTGGCAGCATTGCCCCGTTGAATATAATTAACAAATATTATTACTTTTTACTTTTACGTTACTATTACATGATCTTCAAATGAAAAAAAAAAACAATTCTAAAAAAAACGACCTACTGTTAACACATAAATAAAAGTGAGTAAACATTTATGGAAACTGGGGGTGGTCCCCCTAATATCAATAAGTTGTATGTCATTAGATAGGTTATTTTGATTCGCACAACAAATTATTAATACAGCTTTATTGTTACTGCTTTACGTTTAGAGTAATTAAACTTTAAAAAAATATTATATTTATTTAATATTGCACATGCATAGTTAGATTAGATTAGACAAGACGAGATATAGAGCCGTGTGGTTTCCGGCTTAGAATAGACCACCCCATGTCTTCCCATGGGTGTCGTAAAAGGCGACTAAGGGACATATGGCTGGTGGATGGGCAGCAGCATCTATTAGCTCAAGGTTTACATCTTACTGCGATCACCAATCCGAAACTTACTATTATTGGAGGGTGTTCCCAATCTGCCCAAAATGAAAGGATGACAAAATGCTTTCATAAGAAGGACCTACTCTTCTGTAGTCACCACATGGAAGCTGTCGATCAATAATGAGAAATATTCTAACATTCATTGTTTATTTTCAGGTAATACTCATTAGACAAGAGTACCTGCACAGTAAGTATGATAACATAAGGTGATTTTACGTACATATCTAACGCATCCATTTCAAAGTATTTTCAATAGTCGACTGAATATAATAGATTTATTTCCGGTAATCTATACCTACATATAATAAAACTGTAGAGGTCGAATGTATGTACATAGACATAAACCGAGAGAAATCCGAGATATGTTAGAAGTAAAATAGAACACGTCATCTCTATTTTTTGTTTTATTTAATCGGTGTCTGTTTAGAAGGGACAAACAGACAAACAAACAAAAAAAAATCTGGATGTGTTCTATTTTACTTCTAACATCCCCCTGACTCTGTTTTCAGCGTTTCTTTTCTATGTACAGACATTTGACCTCTACAGTTTTATTATATATATATATTATTTAGATTATGCCAGTTACATCTTACCAGTATTGCTTTTTAAACTTACACAGGAGCACAACTTTAGTCATAACATATTCAACCGCTTGTATAATACTCCATTATTTAAATATGTGTACCCACAATAACAATAATTATTCCAAGTCCCCCACGTTTCAACACTTTAACTCATAAAAACTATTATACAACAAACTACAAGTTTCACGAACGGGTAAATTCCCCAGTTCCCCGATTCACAACACCAGTTACCCCGCGTGTACATACCGTGCTAATAAGATTCAACGCACGAACGCGATCAAATTCGGGAAATATTGTTGATATAATTTGAGACACCTTGTCGCGTGTTTGAGGTTTGTTTGTTGTTTAGTGTTTCAGGAAAATGCAATAAACGTGTTTTGTAGTTTATGTGGCTTTGTAAATTTACCGGAGTTATATGTGGGTATATGATTTATTTCTGGTTTAAGGAAACATATACATGAAATACTTACAACCCTTCTTGCAGTCGGGTACATTAAATAGTACATTTTTAGGTTCTTTTTTTAGGGTTCCGTAGCCAAATGGCAAAAAATGGAACCCCTATAGATTCGTCATGTCTGTCTGTCTGTCTGTCTGTCTGTCTGTCTGTCCGTCCGTATGTCACAGCCACTTTTTTCCGAAACTATAAGAACTATAATGTTGAAACTTGGCAAGTAGATGTATGTTGTGAACCGCATAAAGATTTTCACACAAAAATAGAAAAAAAACAATAAATTTTGGGGTTCCCCATACATAGAACTGAAACTCAAAAAATTTTTTTTCATCGAACCCATACGTGTGGGGTATCTATGAATAGGTCTTCAAAAATGATGTTGAAGTTTCTGATGTCATTTTTTTCTAAACTGAATAGTTTGCGCGAGAGACACTTCCAAAGTTGTAAAATGTGTGTCCCCCCCCCTGTAACTTCTAAAATAAGAGAATGATAAATAAAAAAAAAATATATGATGTACATTACCATATAAACTTCCACCGAAAATTGGTTTGAACGAGATCTTGTAAGTAGTTTTTTTTTTAATACGTCAAAAATCGTAAACCGCAATTTAGCTTTCATTCAATCAACTCGAATATAAAAATATAAAATAACATTTCATTTCATAAACATACGCTTTTTTATTTATTCTTGATATCAAAAATAGGTACGCACTTGTAACTAAAACGGAACCCTTCGTGCGCGAGTCCGACTCGCACTTGGCCGGTTTTAAGATTTAAAATTTCCTTTAAAGGTTTCTTATTTTATATGTTATAATAACAATAATAATATTTATAGTTATGAATATATAAAATAACCTCCCAGAAGCGTCACGCGGACACAATATTGTTATTATGTTTTAATAAAAACGTAACTTAATATTTACTACTATGAAAATACCTTTCATTAAATTATTCACCATTGTTTTAAGATCTAAATCTATTTTTTTGTTCTCTTATATGTCTGTCTTTTAATCATTCAATCTTTATCCGTTTTGTTTGCCCAAATGGGCATAAAAAAAAATAACTTTGAACCCGCTATATAATTTTTATTTAAGGATTGAAAACTTGGCCCTATTTTTTATACTTCGAACAAACATCCAACCTACAAGTGTCCAATAGACACAATAAAAATATAGTTTACTAGCTTCCCGCGCGCGGTTTCACCCGCGTAACTCCCGTTCCCGTGGGAAATTCATAATAAAATATAGCCTATGTTCTTTCTCAGGCTCTAGACTATATCTGTACCAAATTTCATTTAAACCGCTTCAGTAGTTAACGCGTGATTGCGTAACAGACAGACAGACAGACAGACAGAGTTACTTTCACATTTATAATATTAGTAAGGATTTTTTCTTACATTCACTTGTTATCGGCAATTGGCAATAGCAACTGTCTGGCCCTTATTTGTGTAATAAAATGTTAATTGTAAGTGTTATGCTATTCCGAAGTTTTGACTGAAGAGAAGGTACTTTCTATTAAAGTGAATGATATAATAAAATACATAGTACAATGTATTTTAATCACCAGAAAGTAAACCTTAAAATTGCTGGCAACATATAATTGTACACAATTTGACTATATCTTTATTGCCACCGCTACATTTCATACTTTGTTTGTAAACAAACTGGAACATTGTAAACATTGTCAAAACATTTTAGCATAACGTTAAAAGCATATTATTCGAAACATTCCTTTTAGTTTTAGAAATAATACATTTCTTATTTATAACTTCGCCTTTTGAGAATATTTCTTAACAGACACAGTTATTTTATTTTTACGAGTATAAAACACGTTTAGCTTTAGCTAAAATGTAGTAAAAATAGCTTATTTTTAAGTCTGAGATTCAAGGGCCTTCACTAAAACCAACATAATATTGTCGCAGCAGAGCCGAAAAGACGTCAAAGACGATAAACAGAAAAACAGATAAAAGTTACGTTTGGATTTATAATATACCACTTTAACAGCGCATTTACATCCACTGCTGTCCACTTACAAGACCTTCACTAGTCATGTTCTTTGAGTAATATTGCCATAATCACCACGATTGGCACCCCTATTGGTGATCACAGTAAAATGGTGAGTACCCTTGAGCAGATAGATGTTGCTGCCCATCCGTCAGCTATATGTACATACCTTATTCGCCTATTACGACACCCATGGGAAGGCATGGGATGGTCTATTCAAACCCGCAAACCACATACTACTATCCTACAAAGTTTATCCCGGTGTAATTATGATGAGGTTCCTTCGGGAGTAGGAGCTACGTAGATCAAATGGGCGGTGTGCGTTTGTTGTTTTTGCATTATTAGATTTTTAATATTCCTACTGCCATATGTGGTATCGTTCAAAATTGACAGCTCATGTCACCTCAGAACAAATAAATCGTAAAGAGGTTGCGCAGTGAGTAACCGTAGCCTAGTGGCGTACTAGCGTTGTATCGTAGTAGCGTACTAGTCTTTAAATAGACTTCGAACTGGTGTTTGGAGATGTCTAGAAAATCGTGTTAGGTGGCGTTACTCCAAAAACGACAAATGCGAGTGTGGTGCTATCCAATCAACGAACCACTTATTGTCATGCCCGAACTGCCCCACATCCTGCATAATACAAGACCTAGATGAGCCAAATGATCGGGGAATCGCTGTGGCCAAATACTGGTCAAGTTTGATTTAGTATAATGAGTATAGTAGCGTAGTAGTAATAGTAAGAGTAGCGAGGAGCAGCTATAATCTCATGAAGAAAGAAAACTAATCTTGTGTTATTAATTGGACACTTCAATTTTATGAATTTGTTTAGATATAGATTAGTAGTAGTAGTTAGCAATTTCTTATTATTTAAAGAATAAAGTTACAAGAACACAAAACAAGCAACAGCTTCAACAAAAATGTTACAACCCCTTAAAGTCCATTCCATATCCATACGTAGTCTATACCAGTTTCTCAAAGTGGGGTACGCGAACCCCTAGGGGTTCGCCATTCGACGGCAGGGGGTTCGCGACAAGATTTACGTAATGGCGGCTTGAAAATTCAATACGCGGTCCAAAATTACTTCTAAAATTGAATCCATTTGCGACAAGAAACAAACACACCCATAACATTAATATTAAAAAGATATTTCTTTTGGCACTTTATTTGTTACGATTTATTCAAATAAAAACCTTATTTTCTTCAACAGTCACTTTTATTATTGGGGGGGGGGGGATTTAATATGTTAGTTAGGGTTTCGCTTTCACCAGGAAATTTTAACAGGGGTTCGTGGAGCCGAAAGTTTGAGAAACCCTGGTCTATACTAATATTATAAAGGAAAAGGTTTGTATTTTTATATGTTTGTTTCGAATAAACTCAAAAAGTACTGAACGGATTTCAATCATTGTTTCACCGTTAGAATGCTACATTATCCCTGAGTAACATAGGCTATATTTTAACACGAAATGTGTACCCGTGCGAAGCCGGAAAAGGGGCGCTAGTATTATTTCAATCGGTTGCGATGCGCGGTCGAATACGGTCGCGTTTGCGCTGCTCTGTGTAAATATTACATTCGCGAATTGCGCGGCTTTAGCCGCTGCCCGGATTCCGCTATGAGTACTGAAACTCTCATAGCCAATGAAGTTCTGGCATTTATTAAACATGCCATCGACTACATGGACGAGGTCAGCATCTTGCAGATCTGCAAGTCATCTTTTAAGGAGGATGAGATTAGCAGTGCCAAGTTGCTGCTGTTCACGACGCTCGGCAAACTCAGCCAGATGCCGTCTCGGCGAAGGGATGGCACCGAGAAGAGTATCCAGGACATCGTTACGCTGATGAAGGAGACCGATCCGGACGACGTGCCTGAATTTGTGGCGAAGGATCTGCACAAGCTGCCTCCCGTCACGTTCGACCACGTCACCAGGCTGCTGAAGGATATCACACTCCTGAAGCAAAGCCAGGTCGAGATGCAGCATCAGCTGGAGGTGTCCAACAACACCGTCAGTGAACTACGGGCAGAAGTAGTGTTATTGCGCAATGCAATTTCTGCAAGTAGGTCACCTATCGACGCCGCAAATGTGAACACGCGTCGCGGGGCACAAAACGCCTCCATCTGCAGTTTCGAGTCGGCGGGCTCGAATGCGTCACCAGCTGCCGAGAATGCATGCGTTGCAACGTGTGCCGCGGCCGTCCCTGCCTTGACACCGGTGGAGACGACGACATGTGTAGGTTCAGCGACCCCGAAACGAGCCTATGCAGCAATAGTAGCCGCCGCTAAAAAGCCTGTTGAGCCACTAAACTCACAGGTTAAAATAGCGGACAAAGTGAAAGGGGGTAAACGGAGCCTGCCAAAACCAAAACAGGTTCTGAAAAGGCAGGCTCCAGTGAAGGACACGGGCGACAGCGATGGTTTCATCAAGGTGGAGAAGAGGATGAAGAAGAAGCCTCCTTGTCGGAACCAGTGTGGTACTGCGCTGGCAGGACCCAACACGCTGTTGCGTCCAGCCGTACCGACAACGCTGATGTACGTGTCAAGACTGCATCATTCCACGAAAGTTGAAGAGGTCGTGGAGTACATGCGGGTGAAGACCAACTGGACTTTGAGGGTCGAGATGTTGGAGCCGCGTCACAAAACGAACTTCAAGTCGTTCGTGGTGCGTGTTCCGACGCAGTATCTCGAGAAGTGCCTCAAAGAAGAGTTTTGGCCGAAAGGTGTTATGTTCCGCCGGTTTCGTGGCCAGCTACGTGACACCAGTCAGCGAAACACGACGCCGACACTTCGTGTACATTAGTATTAAGTTTTTGTTTATTAAAATATGTATTAGTTTATTACTTTTAAGATTATTCTATGTATTTTTTTCTATGGGCCTCCGATGCCTGAAATAAAATTATTATTATTATTATTATATTATTATTATTATTATAATATAAAACTGAAGAGTTTGTTCGTTTGTTTACTTAAGCTCGTTAATCTCAGGAACTGCTGGTCTGATTTGATTTTTTTTTCAGTGTCTGATAGCCCATTTACCGAGAAAGGCTACATTTTATTATAAAGTTTCTGCGGGAACGGGGGTTACGCGGGTGAAACGGAACTGGAAGCTTGCAATATTATAAAGAGGTAAAGTTTGTGAGGTCGTAAGGGGTAATCTCTGGATCAATTACTCCGATTTTGAAAATGCTTTAACCAATAGAAAATCACATTATTTTTTTGTATATTTTAAGAAAAGTTTCCAACGGTCAAGGGGTAAAACCGTGCGTGGCAGCTAGTATCCAATAATTACGAAATATTACTAAAGGAAATTCTTTCCCTATAAACCGTCTAGAAAATGTTAACAAAAGATAAAATAAAAGCGGAAAAAATTTCAACTTTGCACAAACTTATGAATGAGAAAGGTACAAAAAATATAGAGGCAGCCCTAAACAGCTTTCAAGCTAAAAGCGGAGTGAAAAGAACCGTTTGAGTCTCTGTAATTTATGCATTTTTTTTATGAAATTTTATGTTAACGGGAATAGGTAAATACTTGTATTCATTTCATGATTGTGTAGTAAGCATTGTTGATAAATACCTACTTATTTTTATCTTTAGTGCCCTATTTTAAAACGTACGTATCGGTACTTCTTTTTTATTTAAAAGCAAGTACATAAAAAGAAGTACCGATTTGAAATAGTATATTGTTTATCTAGGGAGCAAACAACTATTTTAAAGGCAAGAGTGTTTTTTTTTATCCTGAGCGCAGCGAGGGATTAAAAGTATGTCACACGAGCTTAAAATAGTGTTACTCCCGAGGTGGAAACTCTACTTTTTATCACCCTCTATGAGAAAATAAGTAAGTGCAACTAATGAACAAGAATTTATTTACGTACAATGAAGAACCATAAGACATAAAAATATAATTTTCATCAACTTTTTTTAAATTTGGCGCTCTCGCAGTTTTTTAGGGGATAAAATATAATGACCACCAAAAATATATACTTGACACCAGAAAAATAAAGTCTAAAATTATAATAGTTTAGTAACTATTTTAGTCACGACTGCACTTCAAATTGTATTCGAACACCAAATGTAGTTAATGATCACCAAATCTTAGCGAGCAAATTATTGCGCTATTTCTACCTTAATAAAATCAATGAAAAATGACAATCGGTTAGGTTAGGTTAGAGCTGCGGCCATACAACGCACGAGCCGAGCGAGCGAAGCGAGCGGTGCCGCGGCAGCTGCCGGCGAGTGCCAGAACCGAATAGTAAATTAGTAAAACATTTAGGTACTTTTGGTGATCATTTACTACTTTTGGGTTAACAATGATTTATTTGGAGTCATTTTGCTTAAATACGATAGCGAAATGTTAAAACTTTGGTTACAATTTTACATTAAAATGCGGGTTTAATTTTGGTGATCATTTTTACTATATCTGATGGTAAGTTACACATAAGCCGTTTTTTAGCCTGTCACATATTCAATACATTTTTCCCGCATGGTTTGTGATTCACCTCTTTGCTGATTAAAAAAAATATTAACAATATCCACATTTCAAATTCAAATAAATTTTGGTCCCTAAGGGATTAATGAGCTATTTTGGTCCCTGTTTACGAGGAATAAACAAGCTCTTTTTGAATGGATGTGATAAAAAAATATTTTCGTGTGAGATAATCCAGTTATCGAGAAAGGCTATATTTCATTCATTATGAAGTTCTTACTGAACTTATTTATGCAAGAGACACCACGCGTGGGAAGTTAATTATTCATTTAATTAGATAAAATGAATCCTTATTCGTTGTGACATTTATTTTAGGTGCATTTCCGTTGCTCCTTTTGGGAATATAATAATCATATTGAATTTACTCTTAATTGCCAAAGTAATACATTTTATGCGGGAATCGGGTACTATTAAGTGTTTTTGTGTTGATTTCGATTTATTATTAAGTTTGTATTTTTTTTAATTTTCTATTTTCTTTTACCATTTGTTCATTATCATCGGCCTTCTAAAGGATGAGACAGTCAATTCAGATTCTTTTTGCGATCTATCCACTTGTCTCCAACATTTCTTGTCATGGGCGCCGATCGAGTCCACGACCTCTTTAAAGCGAGACTTACACTGCCAAAGAAGTTAAAATACAATTTAGACAACATAATACATGTTGATACATGTAACCCGAATTCAACCAACCAAACGGCAACTTGAACTGGAATGAGGGCACCCATTCCTCAAGATGGCATAAAATAAAGGAACGTACGGAGAGTAAAATCCAGAACATTTGTACAACGTCTCCAAGACTGATTCCAATTTCCTAATATTCGGAGCTAGTCTGCAAATATTTCGTCTTCTAGTCCGTACTCAATTTCCTATAGAACAACGCAAACCCGTTCATTTTAACCTCCAAAATGTTACCTGGGAAAATGCTCTGATATTATTTTTGAAGATGTATGTTCACTGCTGAACATGGGCCTCCTCTTTAACAGACTTTGGCAAGCCAGAAACACTGAGGAATATTGCTGCAATCACCACGTATGACCGGAAGATTATGGAAGTGAGATGAGAGTCTCCTTGAGCTGATATGAGTGGTGCTGCTGCCCACCTATCAGGCGTATGTCCCTTAGTCGCGTCTGATGGCACCCATAGGAAGATATGGCGAGGTATATTCTAAGCCGGAACCAACACGGTGAAGATGAAGATATATAAAATATATTTATCGCAGAAGCATAAGGCTGAATGTGCCATTATACGTCAGAAACATTCGTCACATGATCTTTTATCGTAAAATGACACAAATATACTGTGGGTAAATCGAAATTTAATAGTATTTTTTAAGATCAAACATTGAACTTTCTTTAATGTCTTTTTTCGCTACCGAAATAAACCATATATCTTTTGAATTCGTATAAACCAGACTGAGACAGTTGAACTGAGATACTCTCGTTCCTCAAGCTGGCACTTAAATAAAAGCAACCATAGTAAAACCCATAACATTAATACTACATCTCCAGGGCTGATTCCAATTTCCTAGTCTTCACAGCTAGCGTGCAAGTTGTTCGTCTTCTAGTTGGTTCTCAATTTCCGATGGAACACCGAAAACCCTCCATTTGTTTATGTCGTGTAGACTTTGTTTTAAAAATGTTGTTGATTTGCGTGTTCCAAGAATCCCGCTGTGCAAATTTAGCATGATCAATACTGAATATTTAAAAAATGTTGCAAACATATATCGGATTTAAAGAATGCAGGCAAACTAGTTTTGGCGCCATCTATTGATTTTTTGAAGATGTTGTTATTGGGCAATTCTACTGATTTTAAAGGATTTGCTTCCAATAGAATATAGAAAAAATGGTTTTCTTTCCCTGTTCTTTGCCTGTAACATCCATATGCAGAAAAGCATAACAAATACAATAATTATTCCAATAATAATAAAAAATAGTACAAGAAAGGGAAGGGATATTTATTGTACCTATGCATTTTTAGAATATCATAAAGGAGAACAGCAAACCTTACGAAAGTCAATCGTCGAATTCGGATTAAAAAATCTTTTTTTATTGTGTTTTTAAGTAAAAATTGTTTGTTTGAAAGAAAATTCTAACCTAACAAAATAGGTGCAAAATTAACAGCTCTATTTACCAATATCATTGTAAACACAAGCATCACAGCCTGAGATGGTCCAAAGTCAAGGTATTTATTTACACAAAGTACAATTTTCACAGCTCAACAAACGGATAGAAATCCTTATCGCAGTTATTTAATAGCCTAATCACCACTCTGCTTCAATTCAAAATTGAAAGTTATTTACACGAACATAAGGCAGAATTTAGAGGGTCGTAGAGTATTGAGAAGGCCGTGCCAAAATTTGAATAAAGGTTGAAAATATTCTTGCCTATTTATCACTGTTGGCTTATTAAATACAGTTATTGATAACATTTCTAAGGCTTTCAGCTTTGATGAACGGATGTTTTGTTATGTTTGAACTCTATCTATAATATAAAAATGAATCGCAAAATGTGTTGGTAAGCGCATAACTCTACAAAGCCTGGACCAATTTGGCCAATTCTTTTTTTTTAATGTTCGTGGAAGTTCAAGGATGGTTTTTACGGCGAGAAAAATTCGAATAATTGCCTGAAAACCCCTTAAAACAGCCTTTTTCTTTTTCCCATACAAACGTTTTCTAACTAAAATGTAGTGTCAATTTGAGCTTTATTTTGTTAATTAAAAACTTGAATTTTTTGCCAAGATTTTTTAGGGTAGGGGTAGTGTAGGGTAGGAGTAGTGTAGGGTAGGGGTAGTGTAGGGTAGGGGTAGTGTAGGGTAGGGGTAGTGTAGGGTAGGGGTAGTGTAGGGTAGGGGTAGTGTAGGGTAGGGGTAGTGTAGGGTAGGGGTAGTGTAGGGTAGGGGTAGTGTAGGGTAGGGGTAGTGTAGGGTAGGGGTAGTGTAGGGGTAGGAGTACCGCATAAACGAAGTCTCTACGGCCCAGTTTATTTTATACAAATGTTTAGGTCTTTTATGTATCGATTGAGGCAGTACGAAGTCTGCCGGTACAGCTAGTTTCTAATAAAATTATACTGGTATATATTTTATGGGAGATTTTGCTTTTGAAATTGCGATGGGAAGTCTTCTATTGTACCTTTTGATTAAATGTTGAGGAATCTTTTAGAATTTATAAATGCTTGATAATTGTTCTTCGATTTATTCTGATGATGCCTATATGGCAAAAAAAAGTTGTTATTCACGTAAATCTATTTCAGGTATTTGTAAATAGTCAAAACATATTTTTGCTTTTCAATTTACTGTGTCAAATTAATAACATTTATTTGATTATTGCTACTTATTATAATAGTTTATATAGCTTTAGTCTAAAAGCTGTCAGGTATGAAAATACAATACTTTTTTATATTTAAGATCTAAGTTCTGTCCTCTGAGTATGTTATTATTTAGACGGACCATAAGTATCTCGACGAAAACCGCCAAAATGAAAATTAGATGGTCGATTTCGCTAATTCATTTTCAGTTGTGTTTTCTATTGTCCGGAGAAGGTTGAAATTAGGAAAATGGCGAGATAAATGAGAAAATTTAGGAATATTTAACCACTATATTAAATTTTCTAAGGTAACCTTAGCGCTTTTGTCACTATACACTTTTTTAATGAATTCTTATGCCGTTTGACAGCGTTATTAAAATATTAAAAGTTGAATTTAATATTGAATTTTAGTTAGGACAGTACATCGTCTGTCGGTTCATCTAGTTTATTATATTTAAAACTAATGTTATAACGGTGAAAAATGGTTGCTTTGAAAAACTTTTTAGAATTCATTTATTTCTATATAGAGTGATGCACAAATGCCCAATCAAAAGGCTAAGTGAACCAATAGTGTAACTAACTAAACTGTCCGTCACCGTCTATATTCGATGATTTGACTGGACTGTGTATCCGTAGTATAATATTACAAAGACAAACGTTTGGGCAAATAATGTGTATGCCTAATAAATAGTTAAAGTAACTAGACTTAAACCTACGTTCTGCCCATTTGAGTATGTTTCGCCAGACTGTCTCATGTGGGTCGTGTTAAAACCGGCAGTTGAATAACCCACTGAGTTTCTTTCGCCGGATCTTCTCAGTTATGGAGTATTTGATCCTATGGTAGCATTAAAGTTCCATCGTTATATACTGATAGTCCACCTAAATAATGAAAATTGTTCTAACCTAATAAAGTCAGAATTTAATTCAAACTATTTGACACAATATAGTTAAATAATAAACTAAGACGTTAAGACTAAAATATAATTAAAATTGTAACTTAAATACTTGTTTAATTTGAAAATTTATAAAATATGATAATTAAAGATACCTAATAATACTAAATACTAAATTATTGTCTCAATGAATACCTATTTATAAACTATTTTAAGCCATATTGTTGTAATATATTTAAGTTTGTACATCACTATTGATAAGACATAGCGAACACTATTGTTTATTAACACCTTGTTGTTACCTATGTTTACAAACTGAATAAATAAATGAAATGAAATGACTTGGTATTCGCAAGTGCCTGTAATAGGTTCAAGTAATTTTTTTATTTTATTTTTATATTCATTTATCAGATACAAGTTTTCATTCATAACAGGCATGAAGATTAAAAAAATATATCTTGTAAGCCAGTTAGATTATCAAAAAATATTGGACACGTATTTTTTTCTTTCCTCAAACAAAAAATGTCGAGGATACAGCGAGTTGAAATTTAATGGACGTCACTTGTAGGTACAATTTTACCTAGAAGTGACGTCACGACGACGAGGTATAATTTGTTGTTAATCTTTGTAAATTTTTATTGATTTGATTAATTAAAAAAATATGTGTCTAATATTTTTTAGTAATCTAACTGATCGACTAGATATCTTCATGAATATTAATAACCTTACTTTTGAAATACATCATCATCATCATCATCATCATCATCAATAGCCCGTTGACGTTGAAAGTTATCAAAATGCTTTTCATTGCCGCCTGAAGTTCAAATTGTAGTACCGTTTCATATTGTTTATGTTTTTCATCAAGAACTTCATTTTATTAATCAAGATAAAACAACAAATTTTGATTACAATGATATTTTTTTTAATGTATGTATATTACTACAATTAGAACTTCAGGCGGCAATGAAAAGCATTTTGATACCTTTCTATCCATTGCACGTTTAACCAATCACAAAACTTATTCTTAGTAAGAGTTCGAAATCCACTAGATTTTAACCATTTTCTAGGTTATATTGTAGGTATTCTCTACTTCTACTAGTAAAACTGTTTTTAATAACTCTTTTAGAAAAAATAAAGGCACTAGAAAGACAAAAGATCCTTTTATCGGGGTCGTGTTCTGGTCGATAAAAAAAAACATATTTTTCCTAAGCAACAAATGTAGAAATTCTTTTTAAATAATATATTTTGATGTTATGATTATTAGTTAATTTTGATCAAATGCCCCATCCTCTTTAAATATCTCAAAACTCAAAAAATAATGCTATCAGTTTTAATTTCCTTCCTAACAGGAACAGGATAATTTAATATTTTTTTTACTGAACCAGATGGTTTGATATCCAATTAAAACTGAAAAATATCGTTTTATTAAACACCAGTCTTATTGTAATTAATGGATTTGGACACATTATTTGCCGTCACAATTAATTTTACCATAATTTCAATGTTATTCCTTATAATCTTCCTATCTTAACGAATGTAACATTAAAAATCGCGGAGTTCGATGCCCACGTCGGACAAGAAATATGTGTGCAAATCTAAGAATACTTGGCGGGTTTGGTTAGTTTAAACACTAATCTCCGTGCTTCGGAAAGTACATTAAGTACTATAATAATGACACACGTGAGTCAAACCGGAATTTATATAAATTATGAACAATACTCACGAAAGTTATTATACAAAAATATCGTTTTCAGGTTCAAAATAATATATAAAAATGTTTTTAAACATCGAACACATTATTTTGTAAGATCTTGTTTAATAGAAATATGAATTCAGAAGCTTTTATAAGTTGAAATGGCTGTAAGTAGGGACAAAGCCCAAAATATTTATTAGAAAACTAAAATATTATATGTTCAAGGAGGGTTTTTACTATAAATGCTATATTGATCACATATATGTTATTGACATTGTAACATACTTATATTTTCGTTGCGAATTTAAAGTCTCCTATATTCAATTTTGGAGTAAAAACGATTTGGCGGGTGATGGGGTCAATGCGCACTGTGAAGGCGCACGCTCAATGTGGAGTCAGTTTTAAGATCCTGTTCAAAAACATGTATCTGTTATAAAGAACACGTAATCATATCTAAATACCATATTTCTATGGTTAGCACCTATATTTAATAACTAGCTTTACGCGCACGGTTTCCGTAAGAACTTCATAATTAAATCGGCCATCGGCCGTAGCCCAATGGCTAGGGGTGTCGGACTTATGATCTTGTCGTCGCTGGTTCGTTCCCCACCCATTCCACTACCGACGTGAACCAAGCACACAAGAATACTAGTGGACTGGAAAACTCTGCTAGTAGTCTTAAAAAAAAATAAAGCCTATAGCTTTCCTGCTAAATAAGCTATTTGACACTTCCTGCAAACGATTTGTGCGTTCCAGCAAACAAACAAACTCTTCAGCTTTATATATTAGCATAGATTATAGATAGATATATATTATTGGTGTTAATGCCTTTAACAAATTTAAAAAGTAATAAACCACATTTTTAAAATAAACACAAAACATAGAGCCAACCGAAAAGCGCGAAACGAAAATTATGAAGAAAACAAAAGAAGATAGAATCGTCCGTCCCGACCGCGTGCAACACTTTTTGTATATTTTAAATAATTAGATATATACTACCAGCAATAAACCTATTTATATATATAAAAGAAAGTCGCGTTAGTTACACTATTTATAACTCAAGAACGGCTGAACCGATTTAGCTGAAAATTGGTAGGGAGGTAGCTAAGAACTGGGAGAAGGACATAGGATACTTTATACTTTAGGGTAGGGATAGGGTAGGAGTAGGGTAGGGGTAGGGTAGGGGTAGGGTAGGGGTATGGTAGGGGTAGGATAGGGGTAGGGTAGGGGTAGGGTAGGGGTAGGGTAGGGGTAGGGTAGGGGTAGGGTAGGGGTAGGGTAGGGGTAGGGTAGGGGTAGGGTAGTGGTAGGGTAGGGGTAGGGTAGGGGTAGGGTATGGGTAGGGTAGGGGTAGGGTAGGGGTAGGGTAGGGGTAGGGTAGGGGTAGGGTAGGGGTAGGGTAGGGGTAGGGTAGGGGTAGGGTAGGGGTAGGGTAGGGGTAGGGTAGGGTAGGGGTAGGGTAGGTGTAGTGTAGAGGTAGGGGTAGAGTAGGGGTAGGGTAGGGTAGATGTAGGACACCGCGTAGATTTTGAGGCGGTACGAAATTTGCCGGGCCAGCTCGTATATATATACAGTCCACTATTTCTTTCCATCTGGGCCTTAACAGTAGGCACCAGTTGCATAGTTGAGCTTATAACGTTTTGGTAGTAACCAACCTCTTAAAAAGAGGCAGGAATCTTAGAAGGCTTAACTTTTTTATTAAGAATTAGAATTTAAAAAAAAGCATTTTTACGATTTCTCAGACGTAAAAGAATAATCTCAGCACTAATGGATGCGATTAAAACTGAACATCTTAATGACGAATGAAATGTAACATTTTATTGAAACATAAACAAAATCCAGTTTTAAGACATAGTTTAGAGGTTTTGTTTTTATTTACCACTAGCTTCACGCGCGCGGTTTCACTCGCTTAACTCCCGTTCCCAAGGGAACTTCATAATTAAATATAGCCTATGTCACTCAGGGTGAATGTAGCTTTCCAATGATGATAGAAATGTTCATATCGGCACAGTAGTTTTTGGAGTATGCATTACAAACATACACACAAAAATACAAATCCTTGATTGTATTTTTGTATGATTGACCGATTAAGATAATAATCCAGGAACTTAATGAACAAACATGAGACTTGATACTTTCTAAAACGAACATGGAAAAATCGTAAAAAAACAAAACAGGTTTGTAAAGACACATAGTAAAAAATTACAAAAAAAAAATGCAATCTTTGTATAAAGTGCTTTTTAGGGTTCCGTAGCCAAATGGCAAACAACGGAACCCTTATAGATTCGTCATGTCCGTCTATCTGTCTGTCCGTCCGTATGTCACAGCCACTTTTTTCCGAAAATATAAGAACTATAATGTTGAAAATTGGTAAGTAGATGTATTTTGTGAACCGCATTAAGATTTTCACACAAAAATAGAAAAAAAAAACAATAAATTTTGGAGTTCCCCATACATAGAACTGAAAATCAAAAATTTTTTTTCATCGAACCCATACGTGTACATCTATGAATAGGTCTTCAAAAATGATGTTGAGGTTTCTAATGTCATTTTTTTCTAAACTGAATAGTTTGCGCGAGAGACACTTCCAAAGTGGTAAAATGTGTGTCCCCCCCCCTGTAACTTCTAAAATAAGAGAATGATAAAACAAAAAAATATATATGATGTACATTTCTATGCAAACTTCCACCGAAAATTGGTTTGAACGAGATCTAGTAAGTCGTTTTTTTTTTAATACGTCATAAATCGTAAATATAAAAATTAAAAAAAAAACCATTTAATTATATTAACATACGCTTTTTTATTGGCAATTGGCACTTGAAATTGGTACGGAACCCTTCGTGCGCGAGTCAGACTCGCACTTGGCCGGTTTTTTTTATACTATAGTATTTAAAGTATTATAATTTTTATTTTTCTTGTCTAATTGAGCACCTGGTTGAAGACTTGACATCAAAAAAAGAAACAGAGCAAAAAAAACGTAAAAAAAAAATCTCGGAGTTTCTTTTTTCCTTTCTTCTCCGGGTCGTCCACTACCACACGATTAGCTAGGGTAGGATCCTTGACGGCATGACCGAGGACCGCGTTGTTTCTTATTCTTCGAACTGTGATCTAGTGCCAGCGATCATCACCACTGTTCGTAAATCTACTCTTCTCCAGTAGCACCCTGAGCATTGGTCCTAACCCCTTAAGGGTGCCCTCAGGTGGATGTCGCTTAGACTTTGGCCGGATTCTTGGAAGTTAATTTTAGACCTGTCACCTTTAAGGCATCTTACTATTATGTGTATATTTTTCATTTATCGCACGACAGACGGACAGACTGATTAAAAATTCTGTAAGATCAAATAATTTTAACAATGTTTTTAGCTACTTAAGTGATACTTTTGTTAGATTTAGTCTTATACTGTGTCATTTGACAAGTACAAGTGTATTTAAATACCTAAGTGCTGAAGAAAGTTCATTATTATCATTATTATTACAAAATATAATAAAATGAAAATATAAATTATCTAGTATTAATTCCGTTAAAACTTGAGTCTTTTAGAATAATATCGATTTCCGCAAAGTAACGTCTGATTCTTTTAATTAACCAATGGAGCTATTGTATAATCAAATTATAATTTACTAGAGCCAGCCTAAAAGACGCGAGATTAACAAACAGCCGGTTAATATTATGCTAATGAGAACGCCGAGGAAAAAATTAAGTTTTAAAAAAGAAAATATACTTTTAAAGGTAAGTCGTAAAGTGGAAATTGGGGCACTGAAGAGGGTTTTTATGTTTATAATTTGGATGTTTGGTTGTATATACTGGTCTTGGAAGGTACGTTAACGAGAAATTAATAAACGAATTAGTAATGCAGGTTACCATTAATTTTAAATGGGCTACTGTAAGTGTGGCCCAGGAGATCCCGCGGTGCCATACTGGCCGCGGGTGCCGTCGGGTGGCCGGATTGCTTATGCGTACGGCGGATCGAAGGAGTGTCCGGGGGGTTTAAGTGGTGTAGGGTCCTCTCCTCGTGGTACGAGTTTAGCATACCACGCTATGGAGAGGGCGAGCCCCACATATCCCGCCGCCAGCGCGCGAATACGCTGCAGCGGCGATGGGAATGAGTAAATGCATTACCCCCGGACATCAAAAAAAAAAAAAGATTACCATTAATTTTAAGAAGATTTTCATGAATTTCCTAGCATGTAAAGTGGGACCGCTGATTTTAACGTCAAAATAAAACGAAATAAACGATATTTATTCAACACTTAGGTATTTACATACACTTGTACTTGTCTCGAACATTGATATTGCATATAAAATCTATACTAATATTATAAAGAGGAAAGATTTAATTGTTTATTTGTATTGAATAAGTTCCGAAATTACTGGTCCGATTTGAAACATTCATTCACCGTTAAAAAGCTACACTATCCTCGAATGACATGGGCTATATTTAATTATGAAGTTCCCATGGGAACGGGAGTTAAGCGGGTGAAACCGCGCGCGGGAAGCTAGTTCATTATAAATAGATAACATTTACTATTGAATTAAGTTTAAATTTATTTCAGCTGTGCTAGATGCCTGTAACTCTTGTGTTAATAAATATTTTTTTAGTATTATTGTCATCATAATCAGCTCGTATAACGTACACTGCTGAACATATCCCTTCTCCCGAGAAAGGGTGTTGCCATAGTTACCGCACTTGGCAGGCGGGTAGGTGACCGCAGTATTGTATCGCAATACTCAGGGAAACGCTGCTGCCCGTTCGTTAGTATACAATTGTTCAAAGTTTCCGAGATTTTGATCCCCACGCCGGAGAAAAGATATAAGAATAAATTCTATGCTTTCTTTCCGGGTCTGGTTGATTGAAGGACTACTCTCCTTGCCTCGGAAAACAACATCATTTGTAACTATTATATATAAGGTAACGGGCAGCAGCGTTTACCTATGTATACTGTACAGGCTGTGGTCACCAACCCGCCTGCCATGCGAGGTGACTGTGGCAATACGGGTTAGTGATTATATTGGTTTTAGCCCTTAAAACATCAACAAAAAAATCTTTAAACATAAAATGTAAATTCGTACTAAGCCGATATTCTACAGAATTTCTATTTTGACATTCGCTTTCGAAGTCACTGCTAATAGTTTAATAAATAAATATTAATTAAACATTTGTTCGTCCAGGGCTCCGATTCTGCTAATTTAATAAACGCTTTGTTATTTAATTTTATTTTGACAGTTCTTATTATTATTTTGTGTGGCCAAGATTTTTAATGATTTATGCATGAATGTTTTTTATATAAAATAACGATTGCTTTCTCAACACCGATAGTTAATAAGTTTATGACGCTTACTCGAATTCCACAACTTAATTCTGTCAAATAACTACGATATCATTTCTTAGGAATTATTGGCTTAACTGACTACTTGCTTTCCTTTCATATTGTTCTTAATTGTTGTAAGAAACAACCAGCAATATAGATAACAGCAAAGTTTATCAGTATACCAAATACCTATATCACAATTGTAATAGTTTCTAAAGGCTAATCACGAAACGATATACAACTATGACTACAATAAAAAATGTCAATTTTACTGTAGGGTAGGTTTATTGTTACTGTATTACTGAAGCTACATTAATTAAATAATTAATTGACATATTTAAAATGTTTTTGAAGACATTTTATCAAAGTATGCTGTAGCTGAGTATGTTTCGCCGGATCGTCTCGATGAGGCCGCGCTGAAACTGGAATTAGAATAACCCCTCTGAGTTTGTTACACCGGGTCTTCACAGTTGGGGCGTATTGGTTCCGGGGGTAGCACGAAAGCGCGTTCGTCGAGATATTTATGGTCCGTCTAAGTAATAACATACTCAAAGGACAGAACTTAGACTATTCAATCATTAAAAAAAAAAGTATTTTCATACCTGACAGCTTTTAGGCTAAAGCTTTATAAACTATGATAATAAGTAGAAATAATCAAATAAACTTAATTAATTTAACACAGTAAATTGATAAGCCAAAATATGTTTTGACTATTTACAAATACCGTAATAATAATAGTAATAGGTTTTCGTGAATAAAAACTTTTTTATTTTATTTTATTTAAAAAGTCATTGATATATAGTCATATAAGGTACGTGATTAGTCTCTAGAATAGGGTGTGCCTTGACTATCGATTTTCATTTTTTCATCCAAATTTTATTAGCAGAATTGAATGCCTGGAGCCTGAATATTAACTTCGAAGGTCATTCAAAGGATGTCTCATGAATATTTATGTAAGGGACTTTCGTTATTAACAGATCGAAATGGCGTTTCATTTTTAAATTGATGGCGTATCGGAGTTTATTGAAACTTGACTGCTTCCAAAATGGAACAGAGTAGAAATTTTAATATTGACCGTTTTTGTTGAGAAATCTTTTTAAGTCGTAAAAATGGGAGTAAAGTTTTTGTTAATACTGGTATTATTATTGAAGCAATGAATTAATGAAAATCATTTAATGCTCCAGTAGGATTTCCGTAACACTTTATTGATTGTGTCCAGCGTCAAAATTATTTAACTGTAGGTAATTATTGATACATCATTTAATTTTATGAAACATTTAAACTGTCTAGCTATGCATGAGGTACAATATTATGTCAGACAGACTGACAGAAGGACAGACAGACGAACAGCGAAGTCTTAGTTCCGTGTGTCCGTTTTAGTAATGATTTTTCTCTGAAAGAGAGAGCAAAATCATCTTTCAATCAACATAACAAGTCTATTTAAACTGCAAATAATAGCACTGATTGTTTATGACCGCCCATAAAATGGGACTGGTGTCTTGGGTTAGAAATTTTCCTTGAATTCAAACATTTCTTTAAAAGTTTTGATTTCTGACTTATAATCAGTCGTTACTTTGCGAAATTCCAGACTAATCTTAATTGAAAACGCACACATTTCTTAATTAATTCAGTTCTAAAGTTTTGCAAAATTATCACTAGATATTTTGTGTCTTTATAGATCTTTTACTCACACTCGCATGTTCCTAATTCATGTTTGATTTGAATTAAATTTAGCGTCTAAATACTCGTGGTATTGTTAGTCATAAAACAAAACGAAACACTTTAAAACACAAACCAAAACTATTCCATACATTGCATAAACACATCACATCGCCTTTCCAATTACATTTCCGTAAACGAAAAAGAATATTGCCGACACACGTGTACTTTTTAAAAGCGTCGACCAGATAGCCAAAGTTCGACCGTAACTCATGGCGGTTGAGATTTATATGTCAACTTTTTGCACCTGTTGTATTCTACTTCTATTTGGCTTGCACAGCTTGACGCTAAGAACTCATGGAGCGGTTTGAGTGAGTTCTTAGCGTCAAGCGTTCTTAGCGTTCTTTGCGTTTAGTTTGCGGTGAGCGTGGAACTGCGAGACTGGTGATTTGTGCGGTCGCAGTTAAGATCATCGCCCGCAAACTTGGCAGACGATGATCGCAAGACAACGGTTACCCGACGGTGCCGCGGGATCCGCTAACAACAGTGCGCCGCGGGTGTAAAACGCACCGTAAGTTCTTAGCCTAAGTCGAACGTTGTGGTTCATATATCTTACTCCAGAAGCAAAAGGACGGATGCACAATTATTCTATCTTTAAAATTTCGTTCGTGGCGCAAATATATAATAATATTTATAATGTGTGGAAACTATTTTGGATTATATTGTATTGTTTACTTTGTATGTATTTTATGTTTCGTATTTTATTTGTTTCATATGGTCTTAAGAGCCAGTTTACGATAAAGGCACATACGACATTATGCTTCTGAGCATTAGATTTGGTTTGGTTCCGATTCCTGTTCATAGTGTTGGTAGATATAGAAAGCTTTGATGTTTACCTCGGGCCTTTTTAGTCCACATTCATCACTTTAAAAATGAAGAGAACAGACAAAAATCAGGGATTTTCACTTCTTTTTTTTACATATCAACAATACCATTTACTAATATCATTTTAATACACTCACAATCTTAAAAAAAGTCAACAGATGGTCCTGAAAAAACGTTTTTGTTTATGACAGAAAAGATAATCTCAGTACAAAACGACATTCGTAACTTTTAATTATAAGCGGCCGTAGCCTAGCAATGGCTAGGGCGTCGGACTAGTGATCTTGAGGTCGCTGGTTCGAACCCCACCCATTGCACTACCGACGTGAACCCACTCGTAACACAAGCATTTGAGCTTAGCACGAGGGGTTAACAAGAATACTAGTAGACTTAAAAATTCTGGTAAAAAATGCATTTTTTTTAACGATTAATCGTTAAAAAAAAAGTACTTTTTTTTTAACTATTTATTTGGACATTTTCTGTTCTTTGTCTGTGCCCTTCATTTACAATAAATGAATTCAATTCATTCGTTTTAGTAACCAGTTATGAATAGAGAAAAATATTTAATTTAAGAACTTAGTTGGTTATGCAAGCCAGTTACAAAAACAGAAGTTTAATTTAGTTTTTGTAGCTAGTTATCAAACGAGAAAAACGTTCCGAATTCGCAGCTGGATACGAAAGTTTAGTTACAAATTTGGATAAAAGGCTCTATTTGGCGCCTTCTATGCTTCAGATATGTTCCCAGCTCGTGTTGGTTTGTTGATCTTACACTTATTATAAAACTAGCGACCCGCCTCGGCTTCGCACAGGTGCAATGCGGAATTGCTGATGTTTTATACATATAAACCTTTCTCTTGAATCCCTCAATATATTTAAAAACCAGCAACAGAATCCATTAAGTAGTTTTAAAGATCTAAGCATACATAGGCAGACAGCGGAATGCAAATTGTGTTATACTATGTTCACTACATACTACCTACTCAGCTTTATAACAATAACAACCAACCAGACCCGGAAGGAATTCCAGTTTAGGTCGGTAAAGAAACTGTTAAGTTTCCTTAACCGACCAAACCTGGAATAGATGAGATTTTACCCATAAGTTTCTTGTCCGGTGGGTATCGAACCTGATACTTAAAACGAGACTTATATCGCTACGCCACGGGTGTTTTGCATACATTAAAAGATGCGAGAAAATCACGCAGTGAATCAAAGAATTCTTACACAATTGTAGTCCCTTCATACAGACGAGTAAATGCCACCAGTTTTATCATTCACTATAGTTCTATAAGCAATATGTGCCTCCTTCAGACAAGACCCTTCTCCCAATGAACCTTAAGTGAGGCGTGGGTAGCTATCTCGTTTTAAAAGAGTATTTTATTTGACTATTTTTATCAAATGGAGTAACATATTCTTTCGATCCTAAGCCATATAATTTTATTGTCCGCTCATATCTACCCACGTCTTGGAAACTAAAATCATACGATTTTATTTGAGCACATTTAAGTTATCACTTAAATACCTTAATGCTTATATTAGTTAACATCACGTTTACTTTGCAGATTGGGTAGGCAGAGCTGTATTACACGTATATTTAATAAACTTTATAATGCTATATATGGCACAAAATGTATAGTTTTATGCGACATCATTCGATTTAAAGAAAAGAAAGAAAAGAGAGAAATGAAAGATAAGGGAAAAAAGGAAGAAAAAAGGAAGGAAAAAGGAAAGAAAAGAAAGAGAATAAGGATAAGAAAGACGAAAAGAAAAGAATGCAAAGGAAGAAAAGGAAGAAAGAAAATTCATTTATTTACGACACATAAAAAGAAATTATTATAATAGGTACAGTAACAAATAGGCAACTATTGTATGCACCATCAATGGGGCTTAAGCATAAGTTACGACGGCACGCATGCCAATTATCTGATAAAATAAAAATAATAATGATAGTGCACATACCGTAGGTCTCAACATATTCCGAACACGAGAAATCTCTTCTAAAACTACAAAATAAATCTCGAATTTTGTACAAACACAGGTAATAGAAAGCGACAGTAAACGAAACATCGATACACATGGATAAGTAAACCTACACGCAAATGACTTCGATTTACAAACCGTATCGAATCGGCGTAAGCCTTCTATTTGCTTGGAACCTGCCGATCTTTAAAAGCTGTCGCTTCTCTTTGCATGTTATTTGAGGTATCGGTTTAGATTTGAAATTTATTTTGAGGTAGAGCATAAAGTTGTTAAGCTTAATGCGTACTGCTATGGTTTTATCTACTGGGAAAGTACGTATACCTTACAAAATAACACAGCCAAATAACAATAGTAATTAGTCCCAGTAGTGCCAAAACTATTTACTACGAAAATCGCTTACCATCAGACTGATCGTAACCTTATTTTCCGTATGTTTAATAAAAATAAACAACTTCTCGCTTTTATCATTAACATCGCTGATTTCCATTGACAAACCACTTATTATTTTATTTTCCTTACTGTAAAGTACTGGTTTTTTTTGGGCTCTTATTGTACACATTTTCTGTGACTACATGACAACAGAAAAAATGCAATCATCATGATTATCATCATCAGCCTGTTTTTCTTTTCTACAAAATTATTGTTTTTATTATATTTTTTTGTACAATATAGGTAATTTATGTTTAAAAAATCAGAAGCTTGATTCAGCAGATTTTATAAATTTTCTTTTTTTCTGTGGTGTATTTCTTGCACAACATAGGCGTGTTTTATATAGCCTTCACTTTTTATAACAGTCAAGCCTCATTGTATTCGATCATATTTTTTTATTATTTAATTTTATGACAATGATAGGTATCATTTTTAGACTTCACCAGCTTCAACATTTGCGACACTCTCATACAAACTTCTTTATCCTAGTTTAAGGATTTGGAGGATAAATTATCAAGCACAACATATTTTTGTTGTATGTATACTAATAGTATGTATATTAACATTGTACTAAAAATTCTTACTTATATTCTTAACGGCTGAAATTTTGTATGTAAACGTACTAAATTACATACTAAACCTTAGTTATCTTAGACATTAGGAGGTTTTCTAAAAATATTGACGATATACAATTCAAACTTCAAAAAGAGTCATTAAAAACAAAAAAAAAACTCAAAATTTTGTTTTTTTGGCAAAATCATTATGAGGGTTTAAAAAACTACGCAGTGCTTCGAGAAAAGGTGTATTTAAGTGCCCCTCCACTTTGCATAAATCGTCTTGGCGGAAGCATTACTGGGCCACCAAATCCTTCTAGATTTAGAATTAAAATTCAGATCTTTGCTATAAGGCTAAGAAGGTTTTAAACTAACGTAACATAGACGAAATTACTAAAGCTATTCTAAATTTCCAAATACAAATGCCGTACTTTAACAAGTCCCGAGCCCTTTGTTTCTCCTAATATTACAAGGATCAAGAGCAATGTTCTTAGTGAATATTAAATAATTTAGCCCCATCCTCCGTTCTTGATACGTATCAGGAATTTACACAAACTAAGAAAGCATAGCAAAATTGAATTTCTTTCCGCATTATTTAGGTGAAAATTCTTGTAAATGTTTTGATGTATGTACACTTTGTAGGATAGTAGTATGTGGTTTGCGGATTAGAATAGACCATCCCATATCTTCCCATGGGTGTCGTAATAGGTAAATATGTATTTACCTTTTATAGCTGACGGATGGGTAGCAACATCTCTCTGCTCAAGAGTACTCACCATTTTTCTGTGATTACCAATTGGGCTAATGACATTAATCTATAAATAAATTACATCTCCCATGACCTAGCGGTATACATCTTGCCTTAAATCTCGTTGGTTGTGGGTTCAGTTACTACGCAGGATCTTTGAGTTAAATCATTGATTTCAAATCGGGTTTCATTTGCAGGGTCAGCATGATTGGTCCCGAATGTCAAAACAAGACTTATAATAATCGAGTAGCAGGCAACATACTGTAGCGTTTATTTTACTATACATACTAGGTACTGCAGGCGCTAATCCGCCTACAAAAAGTAATGATTATGTCAACATCCCCTTCCGATATTAGGCTTGCCCCACATTGACTGCATTTTCACGAGCGTGTGAACGCTGATCTCGTCGCTCTGTCACCCGCTACTTCCACCGCCGTTCCCATGTGACACTGTTCAATATGAGGGGGTAGAATAATTCAGTTAATATTCTGAGTGAAATTAAATGAAGTTTTATTTTTATTTTTATCTCCACAAACCAGGTAATTTATGTTTATTATTCAAATAGCTGGATAACAATTTCGCTGACGAAAGCAAATTAAAAATCCTATAAAATGTCTTGTAAGTCAACGACATTTGCCTACTTTATCACGATGACAATGAGAAAACAACATCTGAATGGGTTTTCCTCCCCGAATTCTTTGGCGAATTGCCAACAACTTCAAATTTACTTAATAACCATAACTCTATTTTACGGTTATGGAAACTTCAAAAATTAGTTAATCGCTTTACGTGAATTTTGACACGAAATTGACATTGACTAAGTTAATCAGAGAGTTTGACAAGTTTGTAATTTTATTATGTAACTTGACTAGTTTCCCGCTAGCGGTTTCACTCACGTAACTCCCGTTCCCATGGGAACTTCATAATAAAATATACAATTCCTCGATAAATAGGCGATCTAACACAAAGATTTTTTTAAGTCGGTTAAGTAGTTCTTGGGATTATACTTTCAAGCTAATAGATGTATGGCGCGGTTTCGCTACCGTACTGGTATTCTACAATCATGAGTAAGTAATCCGAAGTAGACATGTAGCTTCTTAGAATAGACCACCCTGTCTCTTCCAAGGTACCGTAAAAGGCGACTTAGTACACCAGCAGCTATCAGTTCAAGGTTACTTACCATCTTTAAGGTCACCAATCCAAAGGCGGTTTCGTGTCAAACATGGTGATCACGGCAATATCCATCAACGACTCTGGCTTGCTAAGGTCTGTTTAGAAGATGCCCATGTTCAGCAATGGACTTAAACGGCATGTTGAAAAAATCGAATTTAAACCTGAGTCTAATATCGTATTAGAAATCCAATTCTCTTCTCTATCCAAGCTTTACTACACGGTTTAACTCATGTCGATAATAATATTATTATGTTTTATGCGACACCCCAATTCAATTTACGGGCTAATGATGATGATGATGATGATGAATGTAACAAATATTATCAACAAATTAAAAGCAGTGTTTTTGGTAGGTATAGGTATCGCTCAATGTTTTATATAAACTTAAATTTTATTCATTGATACAGGATACCCTATTTATTTATATGTTGCTGTTATATTTTGAAGTACCTATTTGTATACAAAATATGAGCTAAAATATATTGCACCGACATTTATCATTTTCGCTGAAGCGGGTACAGGGTATGTAAAATGTGATAGAGTAATATTCTTGTGCAGCGAAGAGACAACATAAGTACTTCAAATAGATATTTTAGATGTAAATTGTAGATATTTGTTGTATATTATGTCTACTTTGACTCCTAGACTAACGTAAATGTGGTTATTAAGTGTCACGCCTCTTTCCCATAGGGGGAAGGCACAGACCACTTCCTTCCACTTGCTAAGGTCTAAACATACCACTTTCGCTTCTTCTACATTAATTGATCTCCTCATGTATGTCCTTGGGTTAAGGTTACTTTTAACCTGGCCTTTTTTAACCCTAGAAAGATAACCTACGCCTCAGAGGCGCCCGCGTCCGTATGACATTGCTGTCTCTTTCTAATGAGCGCGCGTATCTACCTGTCCTTTTAAGTTAGCTCAGTGGTCGGTGCCCAGAGTCGCGGGACGGGCGTTTTTACGCGGTAAGTACCATAGTTTTGCAGTTATGAGTAAGTGTTGCGCTCCAAAGGCGCATGGTTATCTTTTGTGTGACTTTTAGTGAAAGTATGAATTTGTTTATACTTACATAAAATGTTTATTATAACTGTTTATTTATTTGTTTTAGCATAAAATCTTTTCGCCTTCATCATGACGAGCCGGAGAACACTATCTGATGATGCAATATCTAGGTTTATTGCTGAAGAGGAAGAGAACGAGCATGTACGAGAGCAAGGAAGTGACAGTGAGTTAGAAGATAATTTGAGTGAAGATGACTTACAGAGTGATTTCGAAGACGAGTTTATAGATAATGAGGTACCACAGCAATTGAATGATACACCAAATGAAGACGATATAAGTCCGCCTGTATCTTCAGAGTCCCCTGGAACTTCGGAATCATCCCGTCGTGACCACCGCATAATTGTTCCTGATCGTCGTGTTCTTAGGGGTAAGAACCAACATTGCTGGTCGACAATAAAAGGACAAAGCCGCGGAAGGACATCTGCCATAAATATTATTCGCACAAGTAGAGGTCCAACGCGCATGTGTCGAAATATTTGTGACCCAATCTTATGTTTTAATTTGTTTGTTACCGACGAAATAGTGGAGGAGATCGTCCGTTGGACGAATGTTGAGATCTCTGTGAAACGTCGAGATAACAGTCATGACCAAAGCCACTTTCAGAGATACGTCTGTGACAGAAGTCCAAGCTTTGTTTGCAACACTGACCTTGACTGCAGCAATGAAAGACAATCATTTGTCTACTGATGAGCTGTTCGATAGTTGCTTTTCGGGTACACGGTACGTGGCAGTGATGAGTAGGGATCGTTTTGATTTCCTGCTTAGATGTCTAAGATTTGATGATAAGTCTATACGACCCTCTTTACGTCATGAAGATCCATTCATACCCATTAGAAAAGTATGGGAATTATTTGTAACTCAGTGTAAATTGAATTATACACCAGGAGAGCATGTCACAATAGATGAGCAATTATTAGGGTTTCGAGGACGGTGCCCGTTCCGCATGTATATACCTAATAAACCCAGTAAATATGGAATTAAAATCCCTATGCTGTGTGACAGCGGAACGAAGTACATGCTAAATGCAATGCCGTATATTGGCAGAGCTACGAACATTAATGGGTTGCCACAAGGAGAATTTTATGTAAAGGAGTTGTCTCGGCCTTTGCATGGCACAAAAACAGAAATATAACTTGCGACAATTAGTTCACTTCGGTTCCTCTCGCGAAATCCCTACTTCAGGAACCGTACAAACTAACCCTCGTTGGCACTATACGATCCAATAAACGAGAAATCCCCGAAGAACTGAAAAACACTCGGTCTCGTTCGGTTGGCACGTCAATGTTCTGCTACGATGGATGTTTGACCCTAGTTTCGTACAAGCCGAAGCCCTCAAAGATGGTTTACCTGCTGTCATCGTGTGATGAAGACAGTGTTATCAACCCAATAACTGGTAAGCCTGAAATTATAATGTATTATAATCAGACCAAAGGCGGGGTGGACACTTTTGATCAAATGTGTTCCTCAATGTCATGTTCAAGGAAATCCAATAGATGGCCAATGTCTATGTTCTATGGCATTCTGAACATAGCATTCGTCAATTCTTATGTTATATATTGTCACAACACTCTTGCGAAAAATGAAAAGCCTCTGAATAGAAGGAGTTATATGAAAAAGTTAAGCGCCCAGTTATCTGAATCGTGGATGAAGGAAAGACTGGAAGCTCCTACTTTGCCAAAGCATGTGAGAGATAATATCGCAAATATTCTTCCGAAACCAGTTGTGCAGAACGATACAGACAATGAAGAAGAACCTCCAGCCAAGAAAAGGCGGTACTGCACCTTTTGCACTAATAAAAAAAAAGGATGTCTAAGATGACTTGCGTTAAATGCAGGAAAACAGTTTGTGGAGAACACAAAAATGATGTTTGTTTTGAATGCCTATCAAACCAAATTTGAGCCAAACGATTATAGTTTTGACTGATTTTTTCTTAGTTGATTAGTTCGTAAGAAATAATATAATTAGTTTTTAAGAAAAAACACATTATTTTTTGATACTATGTTCCTGTAAACAGAAGACTGCTAACTTTGTTGATTTTTTCTAGAGGGTTTTTGATTTAAGTTTAATGTTTAAAATATATAAAATATTTCACTAAAAAAAGTTTTTTATTAGTAGTTTATTAACCACGTTTTAAAACAATCAAGTAAATAAATACGATAAATAGGTATTTCATTAAAAAAAATATATTAATATATCGTGCGCCTCCAAAGCGCATGGTTATCTTTTGTGACAGTCAAAATATGGTTATCTTTCTAGGGTTAAGAACGTCCTCGATTTGAACGTAGAACGTCCACCTTGGTTTATCCCTGCCAACACTTCCGTCCACATTAGCCCTGTTTCTACTAGTTAGTCTTCTTTCATTCATTATCTCTATATGCCCGAACCAATTCAGCATACAATGCAATTTTCTCAATCTCAAATATTAAAATTATACAGAAATAGTTCAGATATCATTTTGAAAATTCTTTCAGCATTAGATATGTACGTTATTCAAAACTAACATGGCTGCAATTGGGCCCGGTCAGACCATGCGGTGATATTTCACTGATTAGTAAAACAGCGCGGACAAACCACGTATTTAATAGTCTTTTTCTAGCTTTAGCCGTTATTACATTATCTACACAGCAAATACCTACTCACGAAACCTTTCATTTAACAGTTTGCCTATTTCTTTAACTAGACTTTGATAAAAGAATAAGTGGGCTAGCGCAAATGCGTACCAGTGAAATATGACACCGCAACCCGCGACCGGGATCCGGTCGCGTGACAGAGCAGATAGATTATATTTTAAGACGAGGTTCCCAGGGAATGGTATTTACGGTAGTAAAGCCACGCGGTATATTACTATGTAAAAGATAGTATTAAATGTTTGTTAACAATAAAAAAACATGCATGACATGAGCTGTCAATTTAGAAAGACGGTGGAGTTTCAAACCCATTTATAAAAAAGTATAAACACGCTCATATTTCATGTTTTCATGTGCTCAGTGTCATTAAATATAGCTTTTGTACGACTAATGTGGCTACCTAATAGTGATGATTGAGAAATTGAAAAATAGCTTTTAAAAGCACATTAAAGCATAAAACATTGAAGAAACGATACAACTAAGTAAATTATATATTTCAGTATGCCTTAACTAAGTTAATTATATATTTCACTACTCATACTAATGTATCTACTCAGCTGTCTTTTTCTTTAAGTGCCTTCGAATTTTATTATTCTTCTTAGATGAATAGGTCTGTCGTTAAAAATAGGTTTACTTTCCAGTCGGTAACACATTTTGTATCTAGAAAAGGATGTCGTCGAAATTGTCGTAAATGGACGTTTTAGATTGCGCAAAGTCCGCAGATGAATTTGTCTGTTGGCGATACAGAAGAAGATCAATTGTGTTGACAATGGACAAGACAACAGTGAATAAAATTCGAAATAATTCATTTATTGGGTTGGGTTGATTCATAACAAACAAAAGTAAAAATCAAATTATCACTTCATCATTTCAGCCGTAGAACGTCCACTGTTGGACAAAGGCCTCCCTCATAGATCTCCAGTTGTTGGGGTTAGAAGCGGCCTGCATCCACCGTGATCCCGCGGCCTTAACCAGATCATCCGTTCATCTAGTAGGTGGACGTCCTACGCTACGCTTGCCGATTCGCGGTCTCCATTCGAGAACTTTTCAGCCCCAACGGCCATCTGTTCTCCGTGCTATATGGCCTGCCCATTGCCACTTCAACGAACTAATCCGTTGGGCTATGTCGGTCGGCTAATTATCTCTTATAATTACAATAAAGAGTGGAGGAGTCTGCTGACCAAAGAGTTGGCTCGTTCTTCGGCTAACGAATAAGTTTGGCTATCCAATGGGTTAATGTAGCCAGCGTTTTGGACACTGCCATTTTGTATATAGTACTTGTGGAAAGTGTTATCATAATATTAGTACAGATATTCATCATCATCATCTGCCCGTATAACGTCCACTGCTGAAAATGGGCCTCCTCCCGGGGAAGAGTATTTGCCATAGTCACCTCGCTTGGCTGACGGGTGGGCGGCTGACGGCGGGACCCACGAGACCCTCTGAGATTTAAAACGAGCCAAATACCTACGGTACGTTACGGAGGTCGTCGGAGTACAGATATTAATAATTATTATTATTTAATAATGATTGTAATCTTATGATTTAAATACAAGTTTTTATAAAGCTGTTACCAACAGTATAACAAAATAGTATAATACATTTTTGTCCATTCTATTTATGTAGCAGCAAATGTTATCCGAAAGGCTAAATTTGACCGAATAAGCAATTGACCAAATTAAGTTTAGTCACGTTACATCAAGACTTGGCTTGCACAAGTATTTTGGAAAATTATTTTAACATTACTTTTTGAAAGATCAATTTATTTGATAGCTTTTGGAGCCTTTCTTAAACAAAATTCAGCTGACATGCCCGTTTCCTAGTATACATTTGTCATGAATGGTGTCATTACAATTGCGGATTATCAACCATCTAGTCCTGGATTGAAATCTGAAAATGTTATTTACGAGACATGAAAGTTACTCCTTGAATCAGACCCTAGAATAAAGCGGGAATCAAACTTAAGACCTTAAAGACTTAAAGAGACTCACTACGCTTCGACTACGTAGATTGTCTTTTTGTAAGGTGTATTATAGTATCTAGCTAAAATTCTCGTTGTGAAAAACGCCTAGGTAATGCTATTTTTATTTGATTTGTCTATATTAGTCTACATATAGGTTTTGGTTTGGTTTTTCGAACGGACTTATGTAGACACAAGGCTTTTGCTACTTCAGCTGGCAAAAATTGTGCAGTGCAGTATTCTAGTCTTAATAAATTGTCTCGTTGCGATCGCACTCTTCTTCACATTGGTGGACCAAACAGTCTGTGTAGTAGTGTTATAGTAGCAGATAGACTGATAAATGGACAACAAAGTGATCATATAAGGGATTCGTTTTGTCATTTTGAGGAAAAAAACGGTAAAAATATAATAACATGTCAAAACACAGGTGCTGTAACGCAAAAAGACACTAAAACAACGTTTAAGAACAAAAACGATCTCATTCTAAATCTCTTTAAGTACACCTGAAGAAAGTTTCACTCAAATATGCTGACTCAGTTCACATACGACCTAACGTGCCTTTTCTGTTATTCAATATTAACTCTTATTAGCATTAGTATACATATCAATTTCAAACATCAATATTGGATTTGTAAATAGGCTCGTTTAATATTATGTTCGTGTCAGTTTTGACTTTCATTGATGGTTCAAGTTTGTCTATTAAAATGCTTATAAATGTTACAGTTATTTAAAAGGGTTTGATGTTCTAAAACTTGGATTAGTAGCAAATATTTTTAACTATATTTCTAAGAGAAGTCTCTTAGAAATATAGTTAAAAATATTTGATAGTTTGAAAAGAGAAGCTTTAAAATATTATATGAAGGGTAGTGATGGTAAGGGGAAAAATCATGAAATTTCCTAAGAAACAGGTTTTGAGATAAATACAATAAAAATTTTAAAGGTATGATATCGTCATTTCAGTCTTCTACAGAAAGTCTTCTTGACGCCATCTGTACTATATTCGATTTGCAAATCCATTTTGGCTCTATTGAATTTCAAACAAAGTCTTGTCCCTGAACAAAAAAACATAATCACCACCCAATGGTTTCGCTTGCATGACAAGCGGAGAAGCAATCTCACGAAAACTGAGCTGCCTTTCGAATAAATAATATCAGTTTATATAACAGCAGAAACTAACTGACTGACCGATCAACGCATAGCTTCCATAGACCACCGTCACTTAATTTTTTTTTTATAAAGTGACGTAAGTTTTCCAAAAAAACGGTTTTTTGTAAATTCAACTCCAAAGCGGGTGAAACAGGGTGTTAAAGTTTGTATGAAGAAATATAAATAAATCTATGTGAATGAAATCATCATCATCATATCAGCCTGTCCACTGCTGAAATTATGCCTCCCCATCGATTTCCAGCGGGTACGATTGCTAGCGGCCTACATCCACTGACTGTCTGCGACCTTTATGAGGTCGTCGGTCCATCGTGGTGGTCTCCACTCGAAAACCTTTCTGCTCCAACGGCCGTCAGTTCTTCGAGTCCAGCCCATTGCCACTTCAGCTTAATAATAATCCGTTGAGCTACGTCAACGATCTTCGTTCTGTATTTACTAACCAGTAATCATTTATTTGAACTTCTACTTTAAGGTGTTCACAGCAACAAATGCAATTTAAAATCTTAAAGGTATAACTGTATAAATAAAATTCTTATTTTCGCTCCATAGCAGATTACTCTATCATGTGCATACGTCAACTTGTCACATTCCTCCGGCTTATATTATAGAAACATTCCGATAAAAATAGTTCACCCAAAGTTGTCACAGAAACACACAGAACAACCAGATGAGAAACTTTTGAAAAGTATTCTTAACAAAAACACGTCGAGTAAACAATGGAACTTGAAGTTATTTCGTTGCTTTTTGAATGAATGCATTACTTTTGAGTCGGTTTTTTGTAAATTCTTTTCAAACAGGTAAACTAGTGGAACGCTGGGCCGAAAAGTTTTCCTTGTGTATTGTATGGAAGTATAACAGGCAGCTTCTGAAAGATAGTTATTTTTAATGGAATACGGCATATGGCCACTATGTGAAAAAGATAAAGAAGAAGAAGAACATCAGAGAAAGAAAGAAGATGATGATTATCCTGCCAATGGCAGGCGTGAAATGGAGAATCGTATCATAATTAGGTATGTCAAATTAAAGTAAATGTTGCGGCTCAAGTTATTAATTTAAAGCTAAGAATCATAAGGTTG
Organism: Nycteola revayana; assembly: GCA_947037095.2. Lineage (NCBI taxonomy): Eukaryota > Metazoa > Arthropoda > Insecta > Lepidoptera > Nolidae > Nycteola > Nycteola revayana. Next base: position 19,751,594 of record OX344852.2, read on the forward strand.
GATGTGATATTATACGTCAGAAACATTCGTCGTATGTGCCTTTATCGAAAACTGACACTTACGACCTAATTCTTCTGAAGTAAAAAAGACATCCATCCTCATGCTTCTGAGGCCTAAAATAGTGAATCTTTTTCTTAATTTCTTTTTAATACATGATTCTAAAATTGAATTTATTTCGACAGCGAAGTTAACTGCTACGATATCTGGGGGCACGGCAGTGCCCCCCCAAGTCGAGTAAGAAAGAAAAAAAAAAAAAAAAAAAAAGGTGCACGGCCGTACCTATCTTTTCTCGAAGCAACTCAGCCGATTTTCGACCCTCTATAACTTCGTTGTGGATGAAGATAGGAGCCTGAAATTTCAAAACCTAATCAGGCTTTGTAAAACTACAGCATATTTCAAATTTCATTCAATTTGAACCAGTACTTTAAGAATTATAACTACTCAAAGTTCGGTAATTTCGGTAATTTTGTCACTCGCTCACACGTGATTGACCGATCATCAAAATGTTTAGGCACTTCTAGCAGACGTAGAAGCTTCAAATTTTGAGTACTAGTAGAGTTTAGTGTAAAACTCATGGGAAAATTCCAACATTTTGCAATTTCGGTCCAGTTGTTAAGTTTCATCAACTGCATTAATAACTTTGTTATTTCTTATAAATGTATAGGATTACAAAGTTACATTTGCAGTCAGTGAATCAGTGTAAATGAATATGTATGATTTAATGGAAGAATAGGTGTAGATAGGGACCTAGATGCGATTATGTTGAAAGGTGGTGGCTAAGTGGTTACGTTAGTTGCTCCAGAGACCTGGTTTTCTGCGTTCGATTCCCACCCGGGACAATTATTCGTCTGAAATTAAAACAGTTGTATTGAGTCAGGGGGTGCTTTGTTTTCGTTAATCTATCGAGCGGTGCGACCTTTGTGACACAGGGATTAATTTAACAAATAAAAAAAAAATCGAAGGAAAAAAAAAAACTCAATGGAATGTAAAAGCAACTGTGCTATGAACGATAGTACACAAACAGGCCGCGGCCCCTTGAGAAGTAGGGACCCCGTGTACTCTGGCATCCCTGAAACTGGTTATTTGGACCCAGGAGAGCCCGCAACACCATTTGAGTCGCGGACCCTGCCATAGGGTATCCCAGATAGGCAACAGTTCCTGGGCCCCTCACCAATTGTGGTCAGAGGAGTAATCGGGGGTTTAAGTGTTTTTCTCTTAAGGTATGATTTGCATTCCACTGCTATGGAGAGGGCGAGTCCCACATACCCCACCGCTCGTGCGGGAACGCCGCAGTGTCGGAGGAGATGCGTAAAATTCTTGCATTCCCCCCGGACAAACATTACGGTTTCCACGCTTCCCGTTCGTCATAGAAAGACGGTCACTTTCTTTCAAGTAATTAACAAGTCTTACTGCGATATCGCAGGTATACACACACACCACGTTTTATTTATCTGACACAAACTGTATTTGCATATTCATTTTATCAAATATTTTTTACACAGTTTGATGTTAACTAGGTAGCTTTAAATTTACTTATGTACATATTAGCTTGTGGCCGCGACTTTGTCTCTGTGGAAAAGTTACTTTGACCCGCGACATAGATAATAATTTCCCTAGTGCGGGAGCTGTCTCAAAAAAAGCCAAAATCGGAAATGTGCCAAAGTTACATTAAAAACAGTTTAGTAATTTCTTTATTTAAAAACCTTTGACAGTGAGGCCGTGAGTGCCATACATAAGTTCATGTTATTAATCCTCTGTTAAGCTTGATGTTGTAGTTTTCGATTAGGTACATTGACAATATTTATAATGAATGAGAGATAACAATTTTGAATAAGGATTAATTTTAAATGACGTTTGACGAGTGCGACGAATATCAAGTACACGACGCAGCTGCTCTTGTTACGTATGGTGAGTGTTGCCATGCCAGCTAGGTACGTGGGTATTCATATATTCGTAAGTTAAGTTATTTTGTAAATAAAGGCACCGAGTTACGAGTCTGGACGGTTTACATTTAATTTAAGTCTACTTTGGAACGATTAAAGCGCAGGAATCCTCCATTTGTGCATACAATAGACTAAAACCGGCCAAGTGCGAGTTGGACTCGCGCACTAAGGTTTCCGTACCATTTTCAAGTGCCGTTATTATTGCCGTTATAGATATCGAGCAAAAAAGGCCGCAAAAAAGTTTGTTGTATTGGAGCCTCCCCTTAATTATTTAATTTATGTTTAGTTTGTTAATATAGCAACAGAAATACATAATTTGTGAATATGTCAACTGTTAAGCTATCGCGGTTCTTGAGATACAGCCTAAATCCGTTGTAGGTATTCAAAAAAATTATGTAAATTGTAAAGCAAAGGAAAAAAGGTACAACTATCTACAAAAAGTAATGAGATGCCATCAAAAACATACTTGTAAAAAAACCCAAGTCTCGTAACGCAGTTCTTTTACAGTTAAAAGTTGTGAGATCTATGTAATACCAAGTCGGTTAATTTATTCAGTCCCTACTTAAGGGACCTTCTGTCTTAAGCTATTACGCAACTATCTCACCTAACAGACTTAAAATGATCTTATCAAAATTCCAAACTTTTATGTTATGAATATTAGATTGACTTGGCCATCGCAATAAACACTTGTGAGACACATTCTAATAGTATCCGATGGCCAAGTTAATTTATTATTTAAAACTTAAAAGTTTCGAATTTTGATAAGATCATTTTCAGTCTGTTAGGTGAGATAGTTGCGTAATAGCTTAAGACAGAGGTCCCTTAAGTAGGGACTGAATAAATAAACCGACTTGGTATTACATAGATCTCACAACTTTTAACTGTAAAAGAACTGCGTTACGAGACTTGGGTTTTTTTACAAGTATGTTTTTGATGGCATTTGATTAACTTTTGATAAATTAGATATATGACAATACCATTAAATGAAATCGCAATACTTAACAGAATTTATCACAACAAGATGCAATAGTGCAAAGAAGTTGGGTAATTACCTTTTTTGTTTGTTATGCCTGGTTCTTTTTCTACGGTTTAATGACTTAGGGGTACATAAGACTGTAAGATGTAATGATTTAGTGTTTTTTTACGTACTTGAGTAAACTGTGTCTTCAACTGAGTAACAGTAATAGAACTGCAGTGAATACTCGCGACTTATATTGTGAATACTTATTTTCAACATTAATGGCTTTCAAATACATCTGACTATACTGTATTTTGAAACATAAATTTAGCTTTTTACCTTTATTGTTACTTTTAATTTATGAACTGTATGATAATATATTTTTAGACCTCAGAAACATAATGACGGATGTATATGAATATTGTATACAGCTACTATTTCCCCGAGCGTTTGAATCAAAACTACCCCCTGTTCTAAAAAGAAAAGAAAGAAAATACATTAAACAAATGTATTTTCTTTCTTTTCTTTTTTTCTAGTAACAACTTAATCCTACTAATATTATAAACGAAAAAGTTTGTAAGTACGAATGGATGGATGTTTGTTACTCTTTCACGCCAAAACTACTAAACGGAATTGGCTCAAATTTTGCACCGGGATAGGTTATACGTTGGATTAATATATAAGCTACAAAACATCACGTTCCGGCCCACTGGAGCAGAGTTACGTGGACAAAACCGCGGGGCGCAGCTAGTTATTAAATATAGCTAATGTTTATTCTGGATTATGAAGCTTTTTAATGATGAAAGTATTTTTGAAATCCGTCCAGTAGTTCCGGAGCCTATTCGATGCAAACAAACAATGAAAAAAACCTCTTTTAATTTAAGTTCAAAATAAATGTTTGATACTTTACTTTTTTTTTAGGCATCAACCTATTCCTATTGTGAAGCACCGATTCGGATTGCACACCTAACTTGGTGTGCGGGCCCCTCAATGATTTGGGGGGCCCCCCAAATCATCGCGGGTCCGTAGCATTTGCTACTCTTGTTGCTGTATGGCTAATCCTGCACTGCTTTACGGTGACATTAGATATGATGAGTAGATAACATAACGTAATCCACACTAAGCATCTACGATAAGTCCTTAGAATGGCGATCGATTATCGTTTGGAGTAGTGACTAGGGGGCCCTAAACCATCGCGGGGCCCTGGGCACGTGCTTAATGTGCCCAGTGGTTAAGAGGGGCCTGACTTTACCGGGTAAGTAGCCAAATTTTCAGCCTGATATTACAGAACAAGATACACCCACTTTAATGGACTATTAACTTTTAACAAAACATGGTAAATGTAAAAGTAATTTAAATAATGTAACATTGTACTTCAATGTAATGTAATGAGGGACTGTAAAGGTCCTATTGTAAATGTAATGAGACAATTTAGTTACAAAACTTTTGCTATCCAAGTACATAACTGTGCAGGCCGGCCAACTGTTATTACGTTTTTGGTAGATAGAGTTAGATAAACGCTTGTTAAATGAACTTGTAGAGATAAATTGTAGAGACAAATTAGAGAGTTAGCTGTCCAATGGTCTGTTATTGTAGGTCTAACTTGAAAATGTAGCGCTTTTACGTTATTTCAGAGCAATTTTGGATAAATTTTTGTGTTACTTACAAAACCGAGTGGTAAATTGTGATATTCTTTTTGTATTATTATGTTTTTGCACACTTCTAGTATTCTTGTTTACCCCTCCTGCTAAGCTAAATGTTTTTGTTACGAGTGGGTTCACGTCGGTAGAGCAATGGGTGGGGATCGAACCGGCGACCACATGATCACAAGTCCGACACCCTAGCCTGTCACTTATTATCCTACGTATAAACATATACATTTTAAACGATTAACAATTAAAGTTATGTGTGTATTTTTGTATATATATTTTTATTTTATGTTGACATGTCTGAGAATAATAACTTCCTTTGCCTGTAACTTACTATCTATTCTAATATTACAAAGATAGAAAAGCAGCTGAGATTTTAGCTACTTTAGAAACCCTATTTTTTCTATTTTAGAAACATGTCAAATAATGTCAAATGTAACCTAGTATTGCATTGGCACACACTGACAAAACTATCATCATCATCATTCAGCCACACACAACATCCACTGCTGAACATAAGAAGAAGTGTTCTTGTATCATCTTTCAACATTCTTTTATCAACCACCAATTATTGGCACATCATCATCATCAACAGCCCGTTTACGTCCACTGCTGAACATGGGCCTCCTCTTAACAGACCTTGGCAAGCCAGGATCGGAGAGAGATATTGCCATAATCACCACGCTTGGCAGACGGATTGGTGATCGCAGTAAGATGTAAAAAGACCTTGAGCTAATAGATGCTGCTGCCCATCCATCAGCCAAATATGTCTCTTGGTCGCCTTTTACGACACCCATAGGAGGACATGGGGTGGTATATTCTAAGCAGGAAACCACACGGTGACATTATTACTCTACGTTAAAAATATCCACTTTTTCCAATTTTATGTCGTATATTGGCATTGATAACTCTTGCCACCATTTCCATTTAAATACTTTATAAGTGATACTTTTTTAAAAAGAATGACCACACAATAATGTGACTGATTTTGTAGATAAAGTTGATGGTTGTGCGTTCTTGTATCAACTGCATAAAATGTAGAAATTTACATTTAATGAAGCTATGGCAATATTGGTGGAGTGCCAAGGATAGGCAGTACTAACCTACGTAAAAAATTAAAATTTTCTTCAATTTTGAATATTTGGCCTAATATTGGCATAGATAACTCTTGCCACAATTTCCATTTAAATTAATACTATTTTAAAAAGGATGACCACTGAAAAATCTTTAGTAATTTGTAGATAAAGTTGATGGTTGCGCGTTCTTGTATCAACTTCCAGCTTTCTTTTATCAACCACCAATTATTGGCACAGCTTCATAAAATGTAGAAATTTACATTTAATGAAGCTGTGCCAATATTGGTGGAGTGTCAAAACTAGGCAGTACTACCCTACGTTAAAATATTTTCAACATTCCCCACGCACCTGAAATTTTAGCTGTAAATACTCAGCTAGAAAACTTGCCGCAATCCACAAGGGTATAAATCGAAGCGTTAAACCATTTAGGGGTTGTGTCAGGGTTGGGATCGGTTTTGAGCTATTTTATAGGCTTAGAGCACCCGTCGACAGCTTTATAACCGTTATAGATTGTGTTTTAATTGTATCGAACCGTGTTTATTGTTTATCGTCAAAGGCTTGTTGTGGTTTTTAGGGTGGACTTCGCTGTCTGTCTGAATGTCTGGCACCAGCCTGGCTAGCATAGGCAGCGCGACTCGAGTCTACTCTACGGAGGCCGACCAATCACATTGCAGAAACGCACCGTCACGTGACACTTTCTGCAATATGATTGGTCGGTCTCCGTAGAGTAGACTCGAGTCGCGCTGCCTATGCTAGCTGGGCAGGCTATATCTCTCGAACCTCGATAGCTAGACAGTTGAAATTTTCACAAATGATGTATTTATATTGCCGCTATAACAACAAATAACAATATTTATTCTTGATATCAAAAATTGGTACGGAACCGTTCGTGCGCAAATCCAACTCGCACTTGGACGGTTTTTTGTTTATTGACCATGTGTTTTTTGGTGATAAAAGTAACTGTTATAGTATTTCGAGGTAAAGCCGTGGCCGAGAATAAAATATTCGGACAGATATTTATGTGGTTAGCCACGAGGCGTTTGTTACTTCACCGGTAAAAACGTTTAGTAAAAATCATTTAAAATACTGTAACTTTTGGTTATTGTTTTAATTGATTTTAATTCGACACCGTTTATCTGTTATTAATAGTTTAGCTGCTGCCCGCAACTTCGTCTGCGCAATATAACGATTTTATAAGCTATCTAATAGAAGACGTGAGTGGATGAAAGTGATAAGTCACATAATTTAAATTTGGAGTAAATCGAAGTTAAAGTTTAACTTTTATTTTTTGAGATAAGTCGCTACAATACTTATGTTTGTATTAAACTATGATGCCAAGTTGTGTAAATAACCTGAAATATTAATAGTATGAAAGCAACCAAACAAAATTATATTCTTTATTATTTAATTTGAAAAAAAATCTTGACATAACTCCTTTTTTCATATACAAAAGTAAACTTTTCTGCAAGTTTAGATACTGAAAATGAGGTGCTAAGATGAATTCAGTTGTCTCGTAAAGCCTTAAATGGACGGTTTAAGATCTGTAGTCGTATTGTATTGACATATCACCTTCATCTATACAAAAAAACACAAAAACTCGAAAATGCGACATATCACCTTCATCCACTCACGTCTTTTTAATGATTGATGGTTTTTTTTTTTGTATCTTTTATTGTATTTTACTTATAATTAGTACGATCGATTCTACATTATCAATAAACGTTTTCATTTCATTTTATTTCAATGAAAAATGTATGTGTACTATTAAAATAAACAATTGTAAGACTCACTTTCACAATCAAACTGCAGAAACGTCGCGTTTTATCAATTTATTATTTCACACTTTAAAATTACACTAATTAGTTAATCACTTGTACAGACGGATATTGAATTCTTCCAGTTAACCTTATCGTCCCACAGCTCCCAACAGACTCCCCTTTCCTATTTTTTTCTTTTACCATTTTAGTTCTGTTTTGTAACGGTTGGTAGAAAAACTACCTTTACGAGTCTTTTCACAACAATTAAACCGAGAATTCAATATTCGAATCCAAAAATGAGTTATATAATATGTAAATTTAATTAATTTTTACAGTTTATTAAATACTAGATAACATATTGCTTTTAAACCTTTCAAAATGAAACGTTGATGCTCTCAAATGACTTCACATTCATAACTGCGACCATCAACGTCATGACATTATTACATAATTATTATACATGAACACAAAACATCTTAAATATAGTTGTAACACCAAATATTAATTGTTTTACAGCTTAAAACGAATTAAACCTTACACAATGCAACGAATTTAAATTAAAACCAGTACTATAATATTTAGAAGCTTAAGTAATGCCGGTTCCACTCTTACGCACTGCAGCATCCGATGACACGCGTCATCCATCACCGCTCTCAGACGGCAAGTTATTAAATGAAAGTGCAAAAACCGGTGATGGATTGCAAATTGTATTCTCGTGTTAATACCGTACCAATGTGTGCTTTGTTTTTTGTAGTTGTGTGATTAAAATTGTTTTCTACGATTGTGTGTATATGTTGCAGTAAAGACTCTTGGCCGGTCAAAGGTACTTTTAGCAAACCAGTCAAAAGTAGTTTCAGGTTAGGTTAGGTTAGTTTTGACTGATTTTGCTAGTCAAAAGTACTTTTGACTGGCTGAGTGTCTTGACTGCAACATATATAGGGAACTTAATTTTATTATTTATTTTTTAGCCATGGTATTGGCTGTGTAGATAACTGATGATTAATAAGATGGGTTTAAAGATGTAAAATATTTTTCTTCTGTACTGGTTTTTGTTTTATGTGTATTGTTTGTGTGGCGGCAACCACACGGCCAACTGAGTAAACAAGCTGAGTGCAATGAAGAATAAATTAATATGTATGTGCTATGGAATTATTAAATAACGAACTACAGCGACAACCTCCGTAGCGTAGCGGTATTTGGCTCGCTTTAAATCTCGGAGGTCGTGGGTTCGATTTCCACGCCGGACAAGAAATCCTTGTGTAAATTCTAAGTTTTCTTTTCGGGTCTTGTTGGCTGAAGGACTACCCTCCGTGCCTCGGAAAGCACGTTAAGTCGTTGGTCCCGATTTTTATAACATAATCTATATCAATTGTATACAAGGGAACGGTCAGCAGCGTTTCCTTGTGTGTTATATCATAATACTGCGGTCACCAACCCGCCTGCCAAGCGTGGTGACTATGGCAAAACCCACCCTCGGTAGGAGGCCCATGTTCAGCAGTGGACGTTATACGAGCTGATGAAAATAATGATGGACTACAGCGTGTGTATAATGAAGGTAACATTCACACCCATATTTCTATTACTAAGAAAATAATGGTATCAAGGTCCCAAGACCATGTTTATTTCATTAAAATCCGACGATTACGAATATCTATCCGAATCTAACTTCAAGGTTATTAATTTTTTTTAATCGAAAGTGCATAGTCTTCTTTAACATCTTCAAAATGAACTTATAATCTGGCTGGTGGCCAAATCTTCGGTTCATAATAAAGTATATCATATTAAAAGTTATCCACAACTAGTAGTAACACTTGTTGCCCGACCAGTTGGTTGCAGTCAAGAGCGCGTGAAGCGTATTATCATAACTACTATAAGTACTTGAAACTACGTGATGTGGGTACTTGACCAGATTTTATTACCAGTTATATGAATTTCCGAAAAGTAGTGCACTCAGATTAGTTCGCTCAGATGATGATGCAGAGATAATGGACTAGGGAAGTAAGTAAGTGGGGGTAGGGAACACATACATATTAACTGTACTGGCAGTAGCTGTCTTTGTATTTGGACTGCTATGCCAACTGATATCAGGTGTTTAAGGGTATTAAGGGCAACAAAGCGGGAGTTTGCAAGAGTCTCCAAGACAGACCACTGACCTCCTGTTTAGTTACGGACTCGGACGAAAGGGGAATCCGTGGTAAGGTGGAAGGCTGTTCTAAACTTCTGGTTAAAGCAATATGCTGTATGTGAAAGCTATTGTATTGAGTTGCCACGTGGCACGTGTGCCAATATGCAATGTCCTAATGTGGATTGGGTCAAAACATTGAATCGTCAGAAAAAGAAAAAAAAATGACGACTCACCTTTGTTGTGATGTTGTGTACAAAGTAACACACATTTGACAATATTTTTTAGTTTATATATCTCCTACTTTGGGCTGGAAGGAAGTGGAATTTACTTTCCAACGCCTACTATAATCTGTCTGATTAAATTCGATGCGGGATCCAAATTATTTAGGTCTCTCGGGACCAGCCTTAGAGCCTCTTCCGTGTGTGCCGCTGTTAATCCTGGCTTACAGTGTCGGGAAAGTAGGAAGGATAAGTCCTAAATAAAATACTGTTTACCTCTACACTCAATTAAATAAAATGTTTTTTGATCTTATAAACTTTATGTAAACCGTACATTTCCGTACATCTTGTTAATGAAATTACGCTAACGTTTCATACATAACACCGTATTAATAAAATCCTTATTACCAAGAAAGCCCTTTATTTTCCACACGGCTTCACGTCCTTTTGTACTGCGACCCTATTGGTAAAAACGAAAATTTAAATTCTAAATACGTTTGAAATTGTACGTTCCGCATTCAGATCACGTGGTACAATGAAATTTGGGAATTTCAACATGTTAAAACATGTTTTTTGTTGGTTCGTATGTGGTTGTTTGGAAATATAAAAGGCGGTGAAGTTGATTAAATAAACGTAAGTTTTGTAAGACTTCCTCCTTGGCATAGTGGTATAAGTCGTGCTTTAAGTCTCGGCGGTCATGAGTTCGAGCCGAACAAGAAATCTTTGTGAAATTCTGAAATGAAGCACAGATGAAAATCACCTGTTTTCTGACTTTGGGCTGGTACAGACTTAGTATTTTCTCAAACCAAATAAAAATATTGTTAATTTTTGTGTGTATAATAGAAAAAAATTGAGCAGACCACCAGTAAAACCTACTTTATTGTATGTAGCCAATGATGTTATGGTAAAAAAGAGGTAGATACGGACCTGGGCTTGAAAAATGACACCACAAAACTAGGCCAATTGGCAAACTTGAACGTATGTCATTCTTATTTTTGCACAAGCAAATTTTCATTCTGTAACTTTTTAGGTCCAAATTTTGCATTATCAAAACACGAGCATTACGTATTTATCTCTTTTTATAGAACATCATTGTATGTAGCTATTTATTATGTTTGATCGAAAACGATAAAATTATATCTCAAAGTTAAATAATTGCTCAAAGATATAATCTATCTATCTAATATTAATTGATGTCAATGGAAAACCTATCTATAATTTTTTTTTACTCATCAATCTGTCACATTTTCCAATTCAGTTTTTGAGTGCTAATCACTTAAAATAATTTAATCAAGGTGTAAATATAAAAAGCTAAAGACGTTTTTATCGATAAAATCAATCTTAATTTTGGCGAACCTAAGTTGAGATTGATTAATGATACCTAATTAATTATAGGTAAAAACGGCAAAAGTGAAATATACTAAGCTGGATGAGCAAAATCTCATTTAATAAAATTTCTGTGTCTTAATTTAGTAGTTTAAAGGCTAAATCTTCTTAAAAATCAGATAAAAAATATCTCACGAGAAAATTTTATAACTTAAAATTTACATCATGTCAGTTTTGTTCGGAAATTCTGTCAAAATTTAAATCTATTTATCTTATTTTATTATCTAGTCTTAAAAATAATTGCGGTACCTAACTACAAAATTACTTTTGTCATTTCACTCAGAACAAAAATGTTAATCAAATAATAACACGTTAAACAGGCTTTCTTTTTTAAAATCTCTTGATATTTTTTTAAATAAATATTTGGACATAAAATATTTGATAAACAACGTGATAAATAAAAATATTTAATAAATTTGCATGCTATCGTATAACGGCTAATGTGTCTAGAAACTAATATAACTGTAACACCTTAATGTATCACATTTTATGCAAATAAACTATTAATATTATTATTACTTAACTAGTTTAGAAAAGTATTCAGAGTTGACAGCTGATTTATAAATCACGACGTTGAATTTCCTTTCAGAAATTAGGTTTTATTCATAATAACTAGGTACTAAGTATATTAATATAACATCAACAGCACGTTTATGTCCACTGCTGAACATGGGCCTCCTCCTAACAGACCTTGGCTAGCCAGGGTCGTTGAGGGATATTCCCCTAATCACCAGGCTTGGCAGTCACCTTTAGCTGATAGTCGTTGCAACCCATCCATCAGCCCGGCAAGCATAGGCAGCGCGACTCGAGTCTACTCTACGGAGGCCGACCAATCACATTGCAGAAACGCACTGTCACGTGATACTTTCTGCACTGTGATTGATCGGCCTCCGTAGAGTAGACTCGAGTCACGCTGCCTATGCTAGCCGGGCTGGTGTATATTCCTTCGTCGCCTATTACGACACCCATAGGAAGATAAGAGGTGATCTTTTCTTAGCTGGAAATCACCCGACCAGTTTACAAAATCACAGTTTTAAAAAAATAATGTCATCATCATCATCAGCCCGTACAACGTCCACTACTGAACATGGGCCTCCTCCCGAGAGAAGGTATTTGCCATAGTCACCACACATGGCAGACGGTTTGGTAACCGCCACACAAGGAAACGCGGCTGCGTTCCTTGATATACGATTATAATAGATGAAGTCATAATAATCGGGACCAACGGCGTAACGTGCTTTCCGAGGCACGGAAGGTAGTCCCTCAACCAACCAGACCCGGAAAAAATCTAAGAATTTACACCAAGATTTCCTATCCGGAGTGGGGATCGAACCCCCAACCTCCGAGATTTAAAGCAAGCTAAATACTGCTACGCTATGGAGGTCATAATAAACATAATTTACCTAAGATTTTTCTTTATATTTCTCATTGGATTATAATTATTATAAATGCAAATGGCAGCCCTATTTTAGTTATGAAACACACACCAGATGGCGTAGACATAAATTACTCAAATTAAGGATCAAGGGTCATATTTCAGAAGGTTTCCTTAATACAATTTATACCAATAATAAAAGAGAACGCAAAATTACTTTAAAACGAAAATTCGAGAATATTTTTGAGAAGTATTTTATAAGATTTCTCCAATAAATTTGTTTTTACTTAGAAATCCGTAGATCGAGGAGATTATTTACTAATAATTGGGAAAACGAGAAAATTTTAATCCATTAACTAAAGATATCTTATGATCGTGTTACATTTCAAAGATTATTTACAAGGACGATTGTAATGAAAGACGGACTGTTTTCAATCAGTATTACCTAATAACGATTCTTTATATTTTAAAACAGACATCAGCTTTTTACAAATCAAGTTTTTCTAAAGAAAGAAAGAAAGAAAGAAAAATATTTATTCATAATGCACTGTTGAAAAATTACCATATCAAATTTACAGGTGATAGACATTCCATGTGCACCATAATGAGTCACCAACTTCAGCTTTATGCTACATACACACATTTGTGTATGAATGTAGCGCTGGTATTCTAGTTGGCCTCATTGATGACGCCACGTTATAAACAAACAAAAATAGAGAATTTATCATCAACAGCCCATTTTCGTCCACTGCTGAACATGGGCCTCCTCTTAACAGACCTTGGCAAGCCAGGATCGTAGAGGGATATTGCCATAATCACCACGCTTAGCAGACGGATTGGTGATCGCAGTAAGATTTAAACGTTGAGCTAATAGATGCTGCTGCCCATCCATCAGCCATATGTCCCTTAGTCGCCTTTTACGACACCCATGGGAGGACATGGGGTGGTCTTCTAAGCCGGAAACCACACGGCAAGATTTTTATATAAAGACTTTAACAGTACAGCGAAATATCTGAAAAGCTGTATATTATTCCAACCAAAAATACACTTTTACCGAAATTATATGTCCCACGCCACTGTTTGAAACTTCCATCACACATCCTACAAGTAATTATATTTCACACAAGCCTGCCTGTATAATGACAAGTGAATAGGTACACAAAGAAAATTAATTTGGCCACATTTGTGAATTCCGCAGTTATGTCAACACTTGAATTTAAACGAATACGTGAACGACAAGTTTACTTTATTGTTTGTTTGTAAGTCTTTGGTAGCGCTTTTGAAATATGATTTTTTATCAATGCTTGTCTTTAAAGAAACCTCCGTAGCGTGGCCGTATTTGGATCGCTTTAAATCTCGGAAGTCGTGGATTCGATCCCTACAAGAAATCATTGTGTAAATTCTAAGATTTCTTTCCGGGTCTGGTTGGTTGATGGACTACCCTCCGTGCCTCGGAAAGCACGTTAAGCCGTTGGTCCCGATTGTCATAACATCATCTATAATAATAGTATATCAAGGAACGGGCAGCAGGGTTTCCTTGTGTGGTACAACATAATTCTGCGGTCACCATTCCGCCTGCCAATCGTTGTGACTATGGCAAATACCGATTGGCATGGGTCTCCGGGAGGAGACCCATGTTCAGCAGTGGACGTTATGCGGGCTGATGATTGTCTTTAAAAAGTCTTACTCACCCGCCTGTATAACGTCCACTGCTGAGCATTGGCCTTCTCCCAAGGCCTTTTTGTCAAAGTCACCAAGATTGAGCTTGACAGGCGGGTTGGTGAACGTATTATGTTATAGCACATACAGGGAAACGCTGCTGCCCTTTTTCTGGTAGGTACACGATTGTTATGGACGACATTTTTTTTTTCATTGTAGCTAGACCTTTGTTTATCCACAAGCTGACCTGATGGTAAGCGACGATGTGGCTGACGATGGATCTCAAAGGTCTAGAAGACACTTATTCACTCTTGGCTTGATATTACAAAAATCGGGACCAACGGCTTAACGTGCTTTTCGAGGCACGTAGGGTGATCCCTCAACCAACCAGACCTGGAAATAAATCTTAGAATTTACACAAAGATTTCTCGACCGAACATATGGCAATCTAACATATTATTATATTGTTTTTAATGACATACCACTGATTCACCGGTGCAGTCAAATCGAAACATTGTAGAGATTAATAATGAAACCGTTAGTGTATACTAATATTAAAAAGAGGAAAGATTTGTATTTTTGTGTGTGTATGTTTGTAATGAATAAACTCAAAAACTACTGTGCCGATTTCAAAAATTCTTTGACCATTGGCTTTGGCTTTAAGGCTAAAGTGAACAGACACTTTCTAGGCAAGCGTGTATCATCTTAGGCCTTATCTTCGCCTTCCATCAAGCGAGATTATGGTCAAACGCATAGAAATATATATATCTGTGGTCAAACGCAAGCCTATAATTAATTAATAAAAAAGCTACATTCACCCTGAGTGACATAGGCTATATTTAATTATGAAGTTCCCACGGGAACGGGAGTTACGCGGGTGGGTCATTTATAATAGTAGACATTAATACACTGCCTTGCTACGATACCTTTTCATATAATTTCTTTGAACTAACGAAATAAATAATGAGTTTACCAATCACATATTTGATTTATTATGAGTATTCAAAGGACTGGGAATACGTAAATAAGTAATTTAACAAACTATAGGTTACGGGCAAGGCTAAGTTCAAAGTCAGTTTGAATAATTGATAAGTTACTAGCTCTTTGCTTACTTATGTTTTACTATGTAGCTGTCCCGCTCGGTTTTACTCGCGTAACTCACCTCCAGTGAGTCGGAGTGTGGTGTTTTGTTGTGCCTATATGTTAATCCAGCGTATAACCTATCCCGGTGCAAAATTTCAGCCGATTCCGTTCAGTAGTTTTGGCGTGAAAGAGTAACGAAATCCAACCATCCATCCATCCATCCATCCATACTTAGAAACTTTCGCGTTTATAATATTAGTAGGATAAGACACACAAATAATGTGGCTTTCTATTGGTAAAAGAATTTGAATAACCGGCCAAGAGCGAGTCGGCCTACCTATTTATGATATTAAGGAAAAAAAGTTTGTTGTACGGGAGCCATCTTTAAATATGTATTTTATTACATTTTTAGTATTTGTTGTTATAGCGGCAACATAAATACATCATTTGTGAACATTTCAACTGTATAGCTATTGCGGTTCTTGAGATATAGCCTGGTGACAGACAGACAGCGACGTCTTAGTAATAGTAGTACGGAACCCTAGAAATCGGTTCAATAGATCTAGAGATTACCCTCTACAACGTCACAAACAATATACAAAATTAACTTCTTATAATATTAGTAGAGATGTAGTATTGGGCATGAAGACTAAAAAAATCAATTCAGTCCATCAGTTAGATTACTAAAAAAATATATAGATACAGAGCAAAAACATACTATAAAGTTCAGGAGAGGGGGGCTTGTGACGTCACTATTAGGTACCTAAAAGTGACGTCACGCGACATTTCAACGCGCTGTATCTTCGTCATATTTTTTTTTACTAACCTATATTAGCTCACTGCTGGGCAAAGGTCTCCTCCATAAACTTCCACTCTTCCTTTTGTGCGGCTTTCTCCGGCCAATCTGTCCGGAATGCGTCTAGATCGTCACGCCAGCGTTGTCTGGGCCTTCCTCGGCAACGACGCCCATTCGGCACCCACTGCGTAACGACTCTGGCCCACCGATCCATTTTTTGTTTGAGCGACGAAAAAAATAAATCATCATCATTATCATCATCATCAGCCCGTATAACGTCCACAACTGAGGGAGGGTATATGGGCCTCCTCCTTAGGGAGGGTATTTGCCATAGTCACCACGCTTGGCAGGCGGATTGGTGACCGCAGTATTATGTTGTTCCACACAAGGAAACGCTGCTGCCCGTTCCTTGATACACGATTATTATAGATGATTTTATAACAATCGGGACCAACGGCTTAACGTGCTTTCCGAGGCACGGAGGGTAGTACCTCAACCGACCAGACCCGGAAAGAAATGTTAGAATTTACACAAAGATTTCCGGGGATCGAACCTACCACCTCCGAGAATTAAAGCGAGCCTAATACCGCTACGCTACGGAGGTTGTCAAAAAATAAATACGTGTCCTATATTTTTTGGTAATCTAACTGACGAACTAAATAGTTTTTTTTTAGTCTTGCCCATTCTTAGAGCATTGAATAATATTAATATTAAATAATGATTTTGGTTACTCATTATTAATGCAAAGTTGTTATTTGTTTTCACTGACTTATTTTATATAATATAGTTAATTATGTTATTAAATATTCCGTATTTATAACTTTTGTTAGTATTATTCATAGTGAATTTTAGCTGCTTATAAGGAAAATGTTGTTTTAGGTAAGAATTTCCCGATGGATAACAACAGATTTACTCCTTATAATATCAGCTTCCTACCAGTGACGTCCTGTTATGTTTTTATTATAAGCATCCTTCAAAAATTAATATACATTTTGTAAAACACTATTATTTTTCAATTACATGTGTTTTTGTATAGAATTAAGTTTTTTTTTAAGTTTCATGTGTTTCCAAAACCTTACACTTAATTCACGAACAAAATATACACCCAGTGAGAGTTCGTATAAATACTAGTAAGTCACATAAGTCATATTCTATCCGTTGAGTGTAATGAAATTGCTATTTTGCGTCTTGCTACGGTTTGTAGCGGAGGTATTGCCTAATGTGCTGGATTGTTGAATACATTTTTCTTAAAGTGAGATGTTTCATTTTTTATCTTGTGTGTGACGAGTAAAATGACTGCACGAAAAGATTAATGTTACATTTGTGAGTCACTTTATTATATTAACTTTTGAGGTGTCTGTGGATGTGTGTGTTAAAGTCGTAGTATTTTAGTACTACGTCGTAGAAGGGTTATGTTACGCCGTAGTAAGTTTAGTTATAATCGAATTTCGGGAATGTTAATAATCGATTATTAACATTCCCGAAAGTTACTTGCAGGCTGCATCTTTGGTCCGAGTCTATGCACTTCGTTTAGTTTCCCAACATAATTTATTAAAGAAAATAGGCTATCTTCAACCAGTATATGATACATTGCCGAAGAAAATTTTTACCAGCCTAGTCAGAAAAATCGTGGTATTTTACTCAAGAATAGGACGTTAAGCTATCGATTTTGGACTTGATCTTTCACCATTCGTGTCGATAAAACAGTCACTCAGGATTTTAAAACCAAAAGCCTGCGTTTGTGCAAACATTTTACACTATACATATCTAGCACAGATGGCTAATATCCTTAGAATTTGGCCGCTGAAACCGACATTGATAAGATTATGTCATATTTGAAAACTAGCAACCCGCCCTGTTTTGAACGGGTAAAATTAATTAATTCATTTATTCATAAAACAATTTTTACATTGTGTTTGAATACGTACACTTTACAGACACAAACATAATTATAATTATCTAATTAAGACATAATTTACTATAATATATAATTAACAATTGAATACCATTAAATTACAATAATGCATAAATAAATACATTTTACAGACATAATAATATACATTATACATATTAATAATAACCTAATTTACAGACCTAATTTGTATAATATTTATTATTCCAAAAATCACAATTTGAAAATATATAATGAAATTAAATTAATGCATTAAAAATATATAATAAATATAAATATACATAAATTGCTGGTACATATAGGTACAACTTCCTCTTGAATCACTATGTCTATTTAAAAAAAATCTTGGTCTAAGTCTAAGCACACATAGACAGACAGCATGAAGTGACTTAGTTTCATTCAAGTTACTGATTCAAAGCTTTATGATGAAACTTCAAATAAATATTTGTTTTTAACCAAAACTTTTTTTATGGGAATCAAATCCACGACTACTACACTCAAAGTCACCCAACATCATATTTTTCAGGTACTCAGTCCTAAGTTAATTCCATTAGCCCAGGTCGATAAGGTCAGGGTTACTTAGCACTTAATATAATGTCGTAGGTGCTGAGATTTATAACGTTAAACTGTCACCGCCAGGGCAAGAGTAACAAGGCCCTAAAGCGTTATTATATCGTACACGAAGCATGTTATATGCTACCTATATAAGAGTTTTTTTGTTTTTAGTATATGGCCAGCGAGCCATGGAGCGCAGCATCCTCGGGGTTCGAATTTCTGATCGTATAAGGAACACAATACTGCGCGCCAAAACCAAAATAACTGACGTTACCCAGAAAGCCGCCAAACTTGACTGGGACTGGGCTGGACATGTCTGCCGCATGTCAGGTGACAATTGGGCTAAAAGAACCACCGATTGGGTCCCAATAAACGCACAATGCCATCGCAGCAGGCCGAGACGAAGATAGCGGGACGAGCTTGACTCCTACCGTAGGGATTGGATGGCACTCGCAAAAGATAGAGTTGTGTGGAAACGGGAGAGGGAGGCCTTTGCCCTGCAGTGGGACAACACAGGCTAGTTAGATTAGATTAGTATATGGCAATTTCTGCCTATACCAGAGTTGGCTGTTATATAACGACTTACAGTAAGTCTCATTGAGAGTGTTCAGATGAAGTAAAAGAACAGAATGACTTTCACTTCATCTGAACAGTGACTAAATCGTCTGGCCAACATTTTTTTTCCCTACATGCAATAGTGCATCTTTGCCTTTCCATAAAAGGCAATAAAAAATCCTTTCTATGTGTGCATAAATTACACGAATGAAGAAGGTAATCGTTGAATCTTCATCATCATCATCATTCATCATTTCAGCCGTAGGACGTCCACTGCTGGACATAGGCCTCCCTCATAGATTTCCAGTTATTACGGTTGGAGCTGGCCTGCATCCACCATGATCCCGCGGCCTTTACTAGGTCAATCGTCCATCTAGCATCTTCATGGATCCACGTTTAATATTTGTCTATCCAATCTATTTATTCTCAGAGAATTAATTAAATCTGACAATAAATTATACTAGGAATTAACACTCGCTGTGCGATTAAATTATTATTTCGCAAAATTTTATGCAAAGTTTCTCTTAATACTTCGCCTGTGGTTAGCAATTTGTGCTGTTACATTGTAAATTGATATTAACGCTTTTGGACTGTTGTTTCTCATCTAGTTAAACTTAATTGCATTCAGTATAAAATTCAAATTAATTCTATTTTAGCTTTAAATTTACGTTGTGTGCTAAAATAAAAGAGTGTTTGGTCCTCTCTGCTGATTTAACTTTGAGGAGGTTGGCCAGAAAGTAGTGATTATTGTCTTTTCATTTACGTTTTGCGGATAGTACCAGTGAAATATCAATTTGTAAGTTTTTGGGGCATTGCTTAACATGGCAGATCTTGGCAATCGATGAGCAATATTGTCGTAATCACCACGCTCGGCAAACGGATTGTCGATAGCAGTAAGAAGGGAGTATCTTTGAACTGACAGACTGTCTATCCATTAGGTGTATGTCCCTTAGAAGCCGCTCACAACGCCATTGGGATGGTCTATTCTAAGCCGGAAAATACTTCGATTGTACTAACAAAAATAAATAATTTCACTGTGTATTAGCAAGAACTAAAAGTTCACGGTTTCGTACATCTGTCCAAAAATTTAAAACTCAACTTCAATAATAAACGATTTTTATTCAGCACTTAGGTATTTACATACTCTTGAAGGTACTTGTCAAGAAAATTCACAATGCATATAAAATTAATTATAAATAGGTAACATTTACTATGAAATTATGTTTAAATTTATGTTAGGTGTGCTCGAAGTCTGTCAGTCTTGTGTTAGTTAATAAGCTCTTAATATTAACGTTAATATATATTTGCTATATTTACTTTATTCAAAATATAAATATTATAGCATATTTTAGAGTGCATTGGCGAGATCAGAAGTCCTCAGCCAAATTCTATTAAATGTAAGCGGCACCCTTAAGGGGTAATGATCACGACTCTGGGCGCCGCTGAAGCTATAAGTAAAGAGAAATAAAGAGGACGTGATCACTGGCACGGACTACAGGCACTGGATTACACGACAGGGGCAGGGGCAACTCGGTCCTCGGTCTTTCCGGCGAGAATCCTAGCCTAGCTTACCGAAAGAGAAACTCAGAAAGAAACTCCGGCTAATGCAAAACTAATCAAATCACTAACCATTTATAAGTTATCAACTAACATTTATGAAACAAGAAAAGCTCAGTCTCGGTGTACAAATTGGCCAAGATAAACGACTGTTAAGTTCCCTACACCTAATGACGTGATCCATCATCAATCAAGGCTCAAACTTGTTTTCCGATAATCATTTTATCTTTTTCTATATTCTTCCTTATTTGTTAGCGATATTGATAATATCATTATGTGAAGATACCGCTAAGTTTTATGTATTCCAAAGATTGATTTCTTCCCGCAGGCACTCTTTATAAAATACTAGCTTCCCGCGCGCGGTTTCACCTGCATAACTCCCGTTCCCGTGGGAACTTCATAATTAAACATAGCCTATGTCATCCGGGGATATTGTAGCTTTCCAACGGTGAAATAATTTTTCAAATCGGTCCAGTAGTTTAGGAGCCTATTCAATACAAACAAACAAAAACAATCAAATCTTTCCTCTTTGTATTATTAGTAAAGATTAGCTGTCCCTCGCGGTTTTACCCGTGTATATCTCGTTCCCTTGGAAACGAATCGTCCTCGTCTTAAAATATAACCTATGACACTTATGTCACTTAAAATAATTTGGCTTCACTACATAGCATAAAACAAAGTCGCTTCCCTGTCCGTCTGTCCCTATGTATGCTTAGATCCTTAAAACTACGCAACGGATTTTGATGCGCCTTTTTTTAATAGATAATGATTCAAGAAGAAGGTTTATATATATATATATATATATATATATATATATATATATATATATATATATATAATACATCAGCATTGTACCCGTGCAAAGACTGGGCGGGTCGCTAGTCATATTTATATAAAAAGTTTTTAAGTACGTTGAGATTGTAGGGGGTAATCTCTGGCCTTTTTCTCTTTATTAGTATACATAGCATAGCCTAACACTACATATGTATTTTATTCATGTTAATAAACTTAATATCAGCTTTTCCTTGCAATTTTGTCGGCGTCAAACTACACTCCTAAAGTTGTGAATAATACTTCCTAATGATATTCATGTTTCCAATACCGTACGTAACACAGTCGTGTTGAGCGTAGGTATAAAATCAGAGATAAGAGTAGTTATGCTTGAATTTGTGGGAGTGTATGCTTCGCACACACACGCTAAGCCATACCATAGTCTTTAAAGTGTATATTAACTAAAAAAAAACAAATTATAGGCAGAACCACCTGAGCAATGAAATTACAAATACTTACCTAAAATTGTAAGATAATCATTTAATTCTTATCAAGTTCTGTCTTAAAATGTTTTTTGTATCTCATAAAACGAAATCGTTGTTGACAACAATCCAAATAATACCTGCCCAACAAAAATAGCAACACTTCGAAACAATTAATCAGACTTACAAAACAGATTAATGAAAACTTTGATGCTGAAAATTCAACTTTACATTGGATTCAAAATGTTACCCTTGTATTTTCTGTTGCGTAAGCATTTATAATCTACCATTATTTATTTATGGAAGTAACTGTTCTAATGAAAGTCAATAGGTGTATCTTTATTCACATAGACACATTTCAAAATATTTTTCTCATGAAACGCGAAAGGTTTTAATAATAATAGTAAAGGATTGAAGATATAAATAGTGATTTAATATACAAGGCAAAACAGTTACAGACAATATGACAGATATAACAAGAAGAAAAAGTAATAAGAACATCAAAAAGGTATAGACACTACAAAGGAGGATATTAGAACTATGCAGTATTTAATATAATTTAGTTTACTAGTTCTAACAAAACGTCCTCTTTGCGTTTTTTTCTTAACACTACGTAGCAACTCTGTGAAGAACTGACAAGAAACTCGGAGGATTCCTTTATTTTAATATGTTTAGATATTACAACAAATTTAGCAGTATTTCATCAAAGAAAGTATCTCCCAAACCGCATTGCCTGAGTTGCCTGTCGTGACATCGATTTCTATTCCCTTCTATTAATTTCTCCATAGAAACTTTGCCACACTTTTCATTTTTTTCGACGTGAATCAGACGCAGCGAAGATGCGAGATGGATAAGGCACGGATGCCTGCACAGCACCTGTACCACGCCACTTGTGTGTCATTCGCGATACGTCTCCTACATAATTATGTACATACAAACTTTTTGAAGCGAAATTATGTCTGCGCTGCCTCTGTGAACCGTCTTCGCCTTACGTCATGGGTTAAAGGCCAGCTGGGCTTCAACTTTATTCAATAGTTTACAAACTACAGACTAAGCAACCTACGAGTCTAAGAACATGTTAAAGCTTCCGCGCCCAGTTTCATCCGCGTAAC
Source organism: Nycteola revayana (assembly GCA_947037095.2). Classification (NCBI taxonomy): domain Eukaryota; kingdom Metazoa; phylum Arthropoda; class Insecta; order Lepidoptera; family Nolidae; genus Nycteola; species Nycteola revayana. The sequence continues at coordinate 19,774,563 of OX344852.2, forward strand.
TTACGTTTCCGTTGGAATGGGCTATCTAACACCCAAGTGTTTGTTCAATTCGGCCCAGTAGTTCCTGAGATAAGCGCGTTCAAGCAAACAAATGAACCCTTCAACTTTATATATTCCAAATTCCAAAGTTTTCCATTTAAATACTTTACTCTTTACATACCAAGTTGTTATCGGTCTCAAAAATCAATATTCCTGAAATTGGGTCCGCCATCAAAACCGTTATGTTAATACATACCGTTTAGGGACTGACGGAGTCCGGGACAATTTATAGCTTATTGTGTGGTTATCCGGAATTTCTCCTAAATCAATGCGGTTTTGATGACGAGGAGATTTAAAACGTGGATTGTGAGAGAATGAATGGCATGTTAATACGTGCCCATGAGATTTGGGACCGGTTTTATTTGGAAATGGAAATAAAATTAGAAAATGTTATATGTAATTACATTTTTATTTAGTTCTTAATTAAGTTATGTCACGTGAAATTACCCATTGGCGCAGTACCGCGTACCTACCTAGCCACAAATGTACTCTCTGTTTCATTATTCTCATCCTGTGGGTTGGTTCTCGAAGAAAAAAATCAACTAACATTAAGGTTTGCTGAATATTTAACCCGTTACGTAATTCAATGGTCTAGTGGCTATATATACTCACTAGACTATTGAAGCAATGTCTCATTAGGTCAGAAATAATACGACTTGGTTTTTCACGATTAAAGAACGTAATATTGACTGTATTTATTTAATATTTTTTGTTTTTTACCGGCTATGTTTATGTCATTTAGTGAGATTTGATTTATGATTTAAAATTCAAACTTAATAAATTATGACCACAATATATTATCATTATTTTTTCTTCACAACACTATAACATGTTTTGAAGAATGTTTGTGGAGAAAATTATTAGTCAAATTAGAAAAAACAGGGTATATCACAATTTCATTTTATTCTTTCGCATTGGGAAACATATCTTTACTTAGGATACTTTAATACCCAGTTACAAAAAGTAATGAGATGTCTCCAATAACGTTTTTGTTTATGACCGAAACGAAAATAGTCCTAAGAAGTTGATTTTCTCAAAGTTCTTTAGTAAATTCTCTGTACTTTGCCTGTTTTCTTCTATTTATTATACAATTAAGGGGCTCAATAATTGTAAAATAAATTTTATATTAACTACAAATGGGAATTTAATGACAGTTGTTCTAGCAAATCTGCTACTTGTATTTTTAAATTACAGTTCTGATAAACATATTTTCATATACATTTACTCTTTTAAAAGACAACGTGTTAAATTTCAACATACCTATTCCTTTCTCACACATTTTTATTTATATGAAACTTCTTTTGAACTGAAAACAAACATTCGTTATCATCGCATAAAATAAATGACAGAGAAAGGTAACATTTACATCCTTTGTGTTCTCGTTTACACAATCACACTTCATATTTATCAGGTGTAAAATGTGTGTTGGATTTATAATTCTTTTTACTTTATGTAAAAGGGAGGTTAAATTTTTCAAGTGTTTGATGGATTCTTTACTACATCTACATTCTTAATATTTAGAGATCAGAAGCATAAGGTCGGATGTGACACTATAAGTCAGTATAATTTGTCGTTTGTGTCCTTATCGTAAAATGACACATTTCACCAAATGCTTCTAAAGTACAATAGTGCATCCGTCCTTGTGCTTCTGCTACGCCTCCATATTTTGAACTCTATGCGCACTTAATAAAATTCAAAATCTATAAATTCGGAAATTTTGGAACCAGTTAAAAGTTTAAGCATCGTCGATAGTCTATCTTGTTTCCTTTTGGATAGAGGTTTATACCGTTAGCCATAAGGCTTTTACTTCACCGGACATAGATGCAAGCATGACTCAGAGGAACCTTAATAAATAGTTGAAAATTTACAAAATGAGCAAGATGCGCGAGAGGTCGCCCCTGTGAGACTCACGGCGGCGGGATTAAGACTTATAACTTTTGTATTTGTTCATTTCATTTCGTCAGAATTGCAATTAAGCCAATTAGCATATTATATCAGAAATATAAGCAGCGACTACATTCAATGTCATTATTGCTATCGCCATTTGAAAAGCCTTTTATACTGTCAGTTCCTTTGCTTTTTCATTAGCATTTTATGATTCAAAACACGAAGTCTTAATTAGAGCTTAATGGTGTTGAAAATAGCTCAAGTTTATTGTCAATCAAGCTAATTCTACTTGGCACAGTATGGCATGTGATCATAAAGCTAGTATATCGAGTAAATCCCATTTATGGCTCATTAACATAGTCCATAAAATGGTTTATTCTGCACTTATGAGTTGCTTACTCTAGTTATATCTTGGTGAAATGGCTTGCAACTTTACGATCTGATTCCTTATCAAAACGCAAGTTCGCTGCAAATAGCCCAGTGAATTAAAGGCAGTTTTATTTCTAATTACTTTTAGCAACGCTTTTGCTCTTAATTTGCAATGCGGCATTTGTTTTGACAAATTGTATCGTAATGCAAACCTGTACTTACTTCAAAAGCGGCAATAGTAAGTCAATTTTGTACACAATATTAGCCCTCATTGATGACGCGACGTAACTTAGACAACCTCCATAACGTAGCAGTATTTGGCTCGCTTTAAATTTTATTCTAAGATTTTTTTCCGCGTCTGGTTGGCTGAGGAACTACCCTCCGTGCCTCGGAAAGCACGTTAACCCTTTGATCCCGATTGATATAACATCATCTATATCAATCGTATATGACGAGGAAGGACGAGCATCGTTGTTTTTAATAAGGTGTGACGTCATCATTGCTGACGTCACATTCATCAGGATGGTTCTCTATCGAAGGTTGTTGATCCATAGTAACAGCAAAACTCCATAATATGGTTTTCAAGTTTTATTCCAGTAAATTGAGGAGCTCCGTACAGTCCGGCAGCTCGAGCGAGACTGAATTGCAATAGGTCCGCCGGCCGTATTTATACTAAACGAGCGGCTCACAAACAGTAAACAATTTAGTTTGATAATTTTCAAACTATGTGAACAGATAATTATTTCTACAAATATTTCAACGATTTACAAATCATAATTTGATCCTGAATACTTATTTATTAGTCTAGTATTTTATGAACATATTTGTGTTTCTATCAAATCATGCATTGATTCACAATTTATTTATTTTGATAAGACGAGTAATTGTATTTATGTGTTTATCATTAATGAAGTGTTGTTGCTATGCTTATTTTATGTGGTTGCGCCGATATATACAAGGGAATGGGCAGCAGCGTTTCCTTGTGTGTTAAAACATATACACCAACCCGATTGCCAAGCGTGGCGACTATGGCAAAATCCTCCCTCGGGAGTAGGTCCATGTTCAGCACTGGACGTTATACGGGCTGATGATGATGATGATGTATCCCATAATACGTGATATCATATAAGATTTATTCTCTTTTAAGCTAGTCAAACAACGATAACCGTCGCCACAAAATGAAACTATATATTGATTACTTCGTTTATAAGCCATCATTGCGGTGTTTTCAGTCTCGGATGTCGCGATCGCGGTTTGACTCTTACGGGGACAGAAAATCTTTCTATAAAATCATAGATTTCTATCTTGATTAAGGTTTACCTCCCTACGTTGGCAAGTACGTTTAAGCTCCCGATTGTGATAACATCATCTATAAAATCAATAGTATGCCAAAGGCAGCAGTGTTTCCCTTCGTGTTACATTGGCAAAAACCCTTCCTCGGCAGAAGGCCCATGGTCAGCAGTGGATGTTATACGGGCTGATGATGATTAGCTTTCATATATCGTAAACAAAAAAAAAGTTTTGAGAGTTAATTTTAAAATTGCTCTTAGTAAGCCCTAGCTATATCTTATTAGATCGTAAGCTTTTTATTGAATTAAAGGTACAATACTCATCAAAATCTGCTACAAAGCACTTTTCTTAATGAAGAACATTTGATTTTATAAATGAATCATTCAGAGTACCTACTTACCTACTTTTCATTTTTCTCAAATCAATCATTTTAAATTGACTTGGGTGATTGTAAAAAAGATTGCGGATAAGTGGCTTTCGAATTGAGAGCCTTGGGATGATTGATGAGGTCAATTGTGATAAAGAGACATAAACGGATTTGTTGATGGTAGTGAATACTGTATTTTTTTCTTAAGTTATGCTGCCTACAATGTTTTTATCATGTTACTTTTATTCCGCTGTTAAACATGGATCTCACTACAATAGGGTAGTAACATAATCACTGCTTATCATGTGGGTTAGTGAGCGCAGTATTAGTGTCTAATATACAGGCTGACTTGATTCCCGATCCAGACAAAAAACTTTCGAGTAAAACCAAAGATTTCTTTCCTGGTCTGGTTGGTTTAGGGACTATTCTCCAGACCTCGGAAATGACGTTAAGTCATTGGTTCCGCCCCTCAGCCAACCAGTCCCGGAAACATACCTTTGACTTTATACAAACATTTTTTTCCGTCGCGGTAATCAAACCCATGACCGCGACTTAGCCGCGTGACCGTCACCGCGTCTAGGCCGCTACTCCACGGAAGTAGTATTATGTTGACAGTAATAATTAACAAAGTAGTTATAGACAACGACGTCATGTTCCTGAAATCTGTTTATAGATATTCAGTTTGTGGCATCATGCTAAGAATAGACGATTTCAATTTAATATATGAATATGCCAAGGTTAAATGAATTGGGTTTGAATATTGCATATGGATACGGCGTTGTTTGATTTTTAAAAGCAATCTCCCAGTCAACAGAATTTCCCCTAAAAATTATTCAATTTTCTCAAGCGACAACATTTAAAGAAAACGTATGAGCACGCAGCCATTAATAGTATGAATACCAGTAAATGTTTTCTTCTTTTCAGATGCGAGCAACTTAACCCAAATGGCATCCAAGAAAAATGAAAATGACCCTCCCGCCATACAACTCCAGCCAACCAAAACTACGCGTTGAAGCCATGGGCACGACGATAGTTCCATACCACAGCAGTTCACATTACACGACATACTTATACCCCTCCAAAAGGCCACCTGACGTCAAAATTAAAAACAACACAATCAAACTTGACGTTAGAGATACTAATTCAAGTGGGGACTATATGAAATTAGTTGAAGATTTTAGTGATTATTTCTACGGTAATACATCTCATGACTTTTCTGTGAATACAACTCTTGATCAGGCAGACGTGTATGGATTAACAAACTGTAGCTTTAACGGTACTTTTAATATTTCTTGTTTCAATCGCCAAGTGGATGAATCTGATCAAAATTTATGGGCGTTGTTACTGTTGATATTTCCATTTTTTACGTTGTTCGGGAATGTGTTAGTGATTATGAGTGTGGTTAGAGAGAGGACGCTCCAGACTGTGACTAATTATTTTATAGTGAGCTTGGCTGTTGCTGATTTATTAGTAGCTGTCGTCGTGATGCCGTTTGGAGTATACTATTTGGTAAGTGATAGAATAATTAACAATACGTCATATTTATACTTCATATTTATTTTATTCAGTCCCAAGTTGTATTCAAATAGTGTTCAAAAAAACTCACAACTAACAACATAAATTTTTAATAAAATATACATCGGTACGATTCTATTTTATATTAAAAAAGCTAATGTAAATTTGTAGCTAGATCACTATTATATTTCCTAAATTTATTGTTTCTGTAGTATTAAATTGTTCGGAAATGTTAAATGAATTCAGGGTCTTAAAATTAGTTCCCGGCACTGCGTTAACAGTTAACAGTTAATTACATAAATTTATATTTACGAATAAATTTATGTTGTCTAAATTGGAAGATAAAGGAAACTTGGAATATAGAAATACGTTTTTACATTGTTTTACTTGAAAATATAGTTCAATATTATTTTTATTTCCATCGGTTAAAGACCTATATAATTAAAGTCATCCAAATTTTCATTTTCGACTCATCATGATACGTGTAAAATTTGCTACGTATAAGACACTAACTTTTCCAATTAGAATGCAACTTACGTGAGCTGGCATTCGCAAAATTCACAAGCAAGTTACGCAACAACCTTCTATAAAACGAATCGTTAACAAAGTAGCAAGTTGGAATCCTCTTGCATTCCAACGTTACGAGGCCGCCCCCCGACAGTTCCAACTTGTGTTCCAACTGTTGTAGCCGCGCCAGTTACTAACTACTAAACAAAAGCTAGATTAAATGGAATTGAACTGGCTCTAGTTATGTTTGTCGCAACTGTTTTCGTACAATATTTAGAAGTAGATAATATTGTTTACATTTTAGAATGTGTTTGGTTTGACTTTATGGCTTTTGTTGGTAACTTGACTGCATTTTGTTCGGACTATTTGAGCAGTTGTAACTTTGTAACTAAAATACAGATTTTAATACAACATTGGAAATCTAAGACATAATTTTATATTAAATGCTCCTTTATCTATTGTAAGTCTAAAACCGATAATCATTAATGGACTCAATTAGTTACGCGGTTCTTAAAATACAAAATTATATTACGACTTTTAGATCTATTTTAGTATACATAAAATACGTAATAATATTCAATACAATAAATATTATTATGTTTTTTCTATAACTTCTCATTTCTATACTCATATCCTCAGAAAACAGCAACTATACGAAAAGAACTCAATAGTCTTTACCTCGCAAATATAATTTTATTATATATTTTATGACGAAGTGAAATTCATGTGGCACCCTAAAATTTTTACGGGCTTACCCTGTATCGGGTGTATCGCATAAAGCGAACCATGCGCAAGAATGGTTGTAAAATTGTAGGCTATCTTTTTATTGTGTATGTCTTATTTCTTGACAATGTGACGTTGATAAAGTAGTGACGGGGTTTAGTGAGGAATTTGGGGGAGGAAGCTATTTTCTTTTTTGATATCTTCACGCTCTGATTACGCTCTGTATTGAGCGTGACGGCACTACCGCAAAAATAAATCTTATATGGAATGACAAACATCACATTTTTGAAATCAAATTGTTCAGACGTGGTGCGATATCAAATGTGCCTAATGTTCTGATGGCTTAATGCGTATTTAAGCCAATCATTTAACTGAGACATAAATAAAACGCGGACAATAATATAACCCTCTATACAACGTATAATAAAAGCTGTGCGAAAATTAAGATTGGCGTTATTAATGTTGAGTCACGTTCGAGACTTTTAAAGTTACAAAATAATATCGATGGGTTTTGCACAATTTTAAATAACAGATGTTATTTTTCGAATAATACTTTTTTGAATTCTCAGAGTTCTAAAAGAGGTTTTCGAGCTGCCTCTGTAATTGAGCGGTATAAGTTATACTTTCAGTCTTCGGAGTCTATTTGTTCTCGATGTCAAATGAAGTGCATTCGACTTCAAGACATCGAGTCTTGTAGTTTTATAACCAAAGTATTGTACTAATTGTACCCATTTTTACCAATTTTGTACTTAATGAAGAGGTTTGGGAAATTTCTTTACTCACCTCAACCCAATATGGGTTTAACATTTAACAAAACGAGAGCTGAAATTTATATTTTCAGCTCTCAAAATATTTAAAGGTGCATCGGATTTTTTTACTTATATAATATGTTTTTGATGTGTATAACATATCTAAAAATATTTAACTTTATAAATATCTTGAATGCATTACACAAATTCAACAGAACTTAAGTAACATATATAGAGCGTGATTGAACACCTACGACAAAAGGGCATATATATCAACGGCAAATGCCAACATCAAGTTACACGAGCTACATCCATCTGTAAATCGAACCCGGGAACTTTAACATTGTAGCCTCACACAATAGAACTCCTCCAGTTTTTTAGTTAAAGGAATTATTTCTCTTTTTATTTTTCTAATAACTTTATGTAGCGCATCGTCAATCGGTTGTCACCAATGTTTGGGACTAAAGTTTTTACTATCATGAATGAGTATTATGTTTACTGAGGCCTCAATCTTTATATAGCCTGTGACATGTCACTGTTTTATGCGAAATTTATGGCTATGATGCCCATAACGTCTACAAATGTAAATATCCCTTTAGCGAATTGAAAACTAGGGTAATTTCATTAAAAGACAATAACTTTTTGGTAGAAGGACCAATACTAAGCCTTGATATCATCGATTAAAATACATTTACCGTCCTAATTTTCATACACAGCGACAGAACTTTAAGAAGATGGTAAACAACGTGCTTAATCAAGGCACTAGTGAAACTTCATTTCATAGTTTCCTGTCCATGGTCAGATACAAATTTTGGTACAAAAAAAATCGCCCGAATTTCATTTCATACCTTTAAAAACAGTCTTTAATTTCGTCATATGAAATATCAGTGGTTGTGTCCCGGGAGAGCGATGAACGCGACGAGACACGACAAGATAGTGTGCCATGATTTACGTTACGTATGTAGTCTAGCGTAAGTCCACCAAAGGAACATTGTCAATAATACAGAAAGAGCACACAATGCTCAGTGTGAAATTATCACAATAACACACCGTAATGATTACCATGTTTGTGTTAAAAGCAGAAAACCCCAATGCCTAGACCATTTGACAACGGTGGACGTGTTGTTTAATTATATCTATCTCTTTATCACTGTACATTTATGAGATGAGACATAATAATAATCGATGGTATTGTTTTGAGTGGTCACTATTGCCTTTATGATCCAATCGTTTGTCACGCAGGATAAAAGGAAATTCATTTTAAACATTTCTACATTTTTTAATAATTAAATATAGGCTTACGTTTGACCATAATTTTGCTTGATGGACGGCGAAGATATGGTCTAAGATGATACTCGCTTGTCTAGAAAGTGTCTGTTCACTTTGATCTTAAAGATGTCAAAGACATGCAATTTACAACACTTTCTTTTTGTTGAAAATCGCAAGAATGGGTACAATATGTGCAAAACGCACATATTTGACCCATTGCACCCATGCACAGAAACAAAATAAACGTGTCTACTGTAAAAAATACCTTAATTATTTTATTATTATTGGCCTCCCATCTACTAATAAATTCTCACACATGTTTCATTCTAATAATACATATATTGTTATTTTTCGTTTCAAGTAACATTCTGAGTATAATATATACCTAAGTAGTATTCCTATTATTTCTGGCCGCAAGGTTTGGACTGTTAACATTTTTATCACTAAAAACATTCTTATATTTTAATATTGTTCATTGTTTTTGTCATCTCTTAAGTTTATTGCTTTCTCCGAACATTTTTTTATAATTTATTTTATGACATTTTGGTAAAAGTTTTCAAATAATTTATATCTTTATCTACCAGATAAAGTGTATATTTATCTTTGGTTTTATATTCTTCGGATTGGGTTCAGAAAACGAATAATCGTGTTATTGCTGTATTCAATCTTATTTATAGTGGTGGATATATTTGGAAGTTATCCAAATTACGATTCGTTTTATTATTTTAAAGTACTATGATCCCTAAATAAAATTTATTCGTAGGCTGTAAACTTCGTAAAATAAAGTTGTTGGTTTCGCCCTGGACTAATTTTCTAAATTTATTATCATTCTACGTCACTTAACATTTATAAAATGAATACTTTCTAGAATTATCAATGTGTTTAGTGCATTTGAATATCGATATAACGTGACTTTTTCATATTTCAATGCAACCAAAATTATAGATTCATTTCTGCACTCGTATAAGACCACTGCTGAACATGGGCAATTTAAATAGATTTTGGCAGGCCAGGGCTGTTAAGGCATGGCCAACGGCGGGAGGAGCTCGTTGGCAAGGTGAAAAAAAAAGAAGAAAATGCTGTTAAGGGATATTTTCATATATTTAATACAAAAAGGCGTTACTTTTGCGGGAATCCATAATCATCTGAATTAAAAATATATAAAATATCAAGCGTTAATTCATAAAAAAAAGGCTTAAATGTACTTTTTCACCTCCCGCCCGCTACTGCGAGCGTTCGACTTTTCCACACCACCCCGATGTTGCTCCGTGGAGGAGCGAAACACGTGTCGAGTTTTAGGTTGGTGATAGTATTTTTTGTAAGTTTTTATTATCCTTCGACGGGATAGCAGTGCAAAAAGAACATCCCAGTATTTAAACACAGTTTTAAGTGGAATTAGTGCTATGTTTTAAATTTGGAAATTGACATAATCACCTCGCTTGGCAGGCGTATTTTTGATCGCAGCAGATAAATATCTTGAGCTAATACATATTGCTGCTCATCTATCAGCTGTAAGTCCCTCAGTCGCCTCCTACGACACCCATAGGAAGTCATTGGGCAGTCTATTCAAAGCTGGAAACCACAAGCCAAATTTAGCGCGGGGGACTTTAAAACATATTATTATAATTCACGGACACAAATGACACCCAGACACAGAACCACTAAACTATTTCGTGACTTACACCATTAATTGTCCCAGATGGATATTAAACCCAGATCAAACTACCGTTACCACTGAGCCACTGGTGCAAATCAATTCTTCTTATCCCCAACAACTTGGTTTTAAAAGCGACCAAAAGAAACAAGGCAAATCCTTCAATCGAACATTGGATAAAAATAGAAGCGGCACTTATTGTGCCATACCGTCCTAATGGCCCTTTATTGTGAAGATTTGTGATGGCGCGATGGAATTAAGGCTTTGATATCTACTGAAATGAGACTTGAAATGTTTTAGATAGCTTTTTCAGCTGTTGCTGAGATAAATAAAGTACTAGCAGAACACCGCGGGTTTACGTGCGTTGGAATATGGCAAGATTTAAAAGTACTTTTATGAAATGGATAACATCTCAAATTTTACATGCCAATCTAAACAACCTCCATAGCCTAGCTATTGTAGTCCTAAAGGCTATTGGTCCGAAGACTACGCCAGAGAATAAATAATAAATCCAGGTCTAGTTGATTGGCCCTCCGTGCTTGGAAATTAGACCCAATTTTCGAAACATCATTTGTTAAAATTGTACATCGGGATAAGAAAATCGTCGTTTATTTAAAAAAATACAAGATACTGTAAAGTTCTGAATTACTGCATACCTAAAATAATTCGTAACGTAGGTTCATCACCTATGTTACGAATTATTTTTGGCCACTTTGATTTGCCATCGACATTTGTTCAATAGATTTCATGGCCAATTTTTCAATTCTCAGATATAACAGTCAGATAGCATTTGCTCAATTCTTACATTATTAATATACATTTAACCAATATATGTGGAAAAATTCAACTGCTCTTTAATGCCTCAGTTAAACTTAACTGTCACAAAAAATAAACAATTATATATATATAATTGTAATGACAATTGTTTTGACATAATATAGACAGAACAAGCATTTTGTGTCGCTAAGAACAATATAAATAAATAAATTATAATAATAACATATAAATATATGGTAATATAAAAATTATTAATTTTATAGATATAAATAAATAACAAATATAATTAATTAAATTTTTCTAATTAATGTTTGACTATTTACAAGTGCCTGTAATTGGTTTACGTAAATAAAAATGATTTTTATTTATTTATTTTATTTATTTATCATTGTTAAAAATATTATAGCGTATTTTTATTTTATTGATAAGTCAAGATTGAGAAATCAGCCCTAAGATTAAAAGGATTAAGAAAACTACTGGCATGACTTTTCAATTGAATGCATTGGCTTTGTGCCAAAGCGTCCTTGTAATTGTATTTAAATGGTCTACTGTTGACCTCAGTAAATAAATTTATTGCATTGGTCACACTGAGATTATTATGGCTTCTGTTCTATGCATCGTTTTGTTAAAACTATTAAAACAACGAAATGCATATTTTAGAGATAAAATACATAGGTTTTGATTGTACGATGATTTTTTATCACACAATCACTCTAACATATTTGAATGGATGAAATTTGGCACAGATATTGATAATATTTTAGTTTTTAGTTCAGCCATCTTAGTAAATTTTAATGTTAGCTGATGGAAATTGTAAAGTTTGTCTATCTGAGATTAATTTAAATAAAATCTGCATAGTGTGAATCTGTGCTAAGTTGGTTTTAGTATGAGCAAACAAATTTTGAAATTCGAATATAAAAACTTTAATATTTGAATTTTACAAAAAACATTTTTTAATCTGGCTGGGTTAAATATTATCTATTTCTATAATAATTTTTACTTATTGTATTTAATCAGGCACATATTTCGGACAAATCCGAGAGACTCTATCATGTAATTCCTAATATGTAAACAACATACCTACACTACTTAAAATAGGGACTTATAAAGGATCCTTGAGATATCCGTTTTTTTGTAACCTAAAATTTTATTTTCATCCCATAAGGATAATATAAGAAACAAGTGCCCACAATTAAAGATGGCAACTTGATTTTCCCAATCATGACAAAGCTTCACACAAAATACTTTAATCGATTGCATAACCGCAAAATAATAATAATAATAATAATAATCATTTATTTGCAGACATTGAAGTCCATAGAATTACATCAGTAGGTAAATATTGACATCAAAACACAATCATTAATTAAAAATAATATGCATAATAACAAAAATAACATAATCGAAATACATCTAAAATTACATAATAATATCACAATAGAAATGAATCACAAATCATACAAAAAACACAATACACACATAAAAATCACAAATAGGCATAATAATAATAACATAATAGGAAATAGATAAAATAAAATAAATAAAATAATACTAAGTATATCTTTGAAAAAACAAGAAAAACTTTCAAAGACGATGTTCCCTTAAAGTTGTAGCTGAGCGTAATAAATTCTGAACATACAAAGAAAATATTCAAATAACGAACACAGTCCAATTCAAATTTTCGAGGTTTGTGATTAACTCAGCGACTTGGCTCGAACTTTGTAAACTTGAACATTTAAACTTGGAACATAATATATCCGTGTCAGGCTTCGACAGTGTTTCGATTATGTTGTATTTGTATTAATATATATGGTCTGACATAAGTTCACGGTTCGCATATAAAGTGAATAAAGGTTTTAGAGAATTTGACTTTCTTTTTTGACTTACCTAATATGTAGTTATCATAAAAAAAGAAGGACTCCAACCTTATTTAACGGTTTAAAAACTCCAAACTAAGCAAATGAAATGTGAACGTGGAATCTTCGCCCAGGACTGCGGACTCCACACTGGCGGAAATATTGCAGAATGATGTAAATTTTTTGTGCAACTGTTGGTTCCCGTTTCAGTTTGCTAAATTAGACAGCATAACTGTTAGCTTCCAATCCTATGAGAATATCATAATAGTCATCATCATCAGCCCGTTCAACAAGCTGAACAAGGGTCTCCTCCCGAGGGGGAATTTTGCCATAGTCACCACGCTTAACAGGCGGGTTGGTGACGGAGTATTATGTTGTACAATACAAGAAAAGCTGACCCGTTCCCTGGTTTACAATTGTTATAGATGATGTTATAACAATCGACACGAATGGTAGCCATTAAGCCAACCAGACCGGGAAAAAAATCTTAAAATCTACAAAAGGATTTGTTGTCCGGCGTGGAGATCGAACCTCCGAGATTTAAAGCGAGCCAAATACTGCTAATACTACGCTACGGACGTTGTCACAATAGTGAACACTTGAAATCTCCAAAGTTTTGTTTATCTATTGCATTTATAACAAAAATCATATTTCCACTTTAAAATAATACCTTTCATTATTGAATTTACATCAGTTAAGTAACACAACCCAATGAGTAAATTAATATTCGTGTTCAAAAATTATTAAAACAAAAGCGCCAATTACATCAATACACTGCGGTCAACAATTGTAGGGCTACCGACAACCATACATTGTATATATATATATAATTTTTAATTATCAAGCCTTTGGTAATCTTTAAATTTACTAAGACTTTTATCGCATAGTAAAGTGAATGATGATAACATAATCTAAGACTAAAAAAGACTATTGTTTATCAGGTAGTAGCGTTTTTATCATAATATATATCAGTTATTATAGTCACCAAACCGTATTTTAGAATACGGGTTGGTGACCATGGTAAGTAATAGTCTCTAAAAAAAACTAAAAGCCATAATCTCTCAATGTCCCCGTCAGCGACCGCCCTGATCCGAGGTCCAAGTCCCACAGGGGACGCACGCTTTCGCAGTTTGCTTAGTTTGTAGTGTTTAAACCATTTAATTAGGCTGGAGCTCTGCTCGTCTTTATGCCCGGTGAAGTAGCAAAAGCCTCAGGGCTAACTACATATGTCCGTTCAAAAAATAAAACAAATAATAGTGGTGCCACCACACCCGTCCAGTGTATGTTATATCTAGTGGCTAAAGACGATGAATGCTAGTTTTTCCCATCTTTCAATTGCAGCACAACTCCAGATAAACATTGAATAGCCAATAAGAACATTAATAAAACAACATATGCATTCCAAACAAAATTGGTCTGAGACAGCAGAGATTTTCTTCGCAAACATTACGTAAGTATATGAAACAAAGCTTTACTTGGCCTCTCGCCAGCTGAAGGTAGAATCTACCTCCATTCAGAATATGTTACCCAAAGTATTGACCTTTCAGTACCTACATATATTTCCCAGGGGTGTATTTACTGACACGTTTGTTGGCCTAGACTGAAACATATATATTTTGGGTAAATAATGAAATATTCCCAAGTGATTTCGCCCCAAAATAATGTGAAAGAATTAAGACCTATTTTAGATATTGCGATTTTCGCAATGAGATATTGCAAAATCTTAGAATTTAACGTCGTCAATAACGTTAACTAAAACTGTAACGCATTACACAACATTTTCTTGTCAGACCAAAAGTACTTATTTTAATTCCATCGGAGTTTTGTATTTAGGACCTCGCTACAACAGAAACTGTTGAAAACATCACACTATGCCAACGAGATAGATAACAATATTATTATGTATATATATAATAACGATATGTTAGAATTAATTTCAAATTATTAGAATAGGTTACAAAAAACTTTTGTCATCAATTTCCAGGAAGCAATTGAAAATAATTTTAAACACTTTTATGGAGTACCGGTAATAGGCTCGCTTTGTCTGGTGACTATGCAAAGCACCTTTCGGGAGTGACCTATATTCCACAGTGTACGTTATTGGCTAAAGATTATGAAGTTAAAGAAAATCAGATGATTAGAATCGTGTTTGATTCTTCAGCCACGAACTTGTTTTAACTAACGTTCGAAAATTGATTGCAATTAATTGACGGCGGCACCGATTTTCCATCAAGTTAAATTGAAATATAGCCTCGGTCCTTGACACATTTCCCATACAGCTTCCATAATACGAGATAAGCATCAATCCATAGATATTACATGGTGTACTGTTTAAGCGAAGTAATCTTTTTGTTACGTGGGGGATTAGCTTAGGTTTTGTTTTTGTACATTTTACTCCGATTTTGAACGAGTAAATCTGACTCGACGAAGATTTTTGTGTGACCTTTTTCTACTTTTTAGCGCACCTTTAAAATCCTTTTAATGATTTGAAGAGGAACATGTCAAAGTGCTCGAAAAACGCCGCAGCAGATAGTTCATGCCAACATTTACATTACAGTTACACATCTGTTGCTTGCAACGTTGCAAGTCTGTGATTGAAACACTCTGTTAATGTTAGCAGTGAAGAATCGATGTAAGTGTGAAAATTAATCACTGTTGCCTGAAGTTGCGAAGTTTTCTTGTTTGTGGATAAAGTTAATTTGAAGTAACTTATGTTTGTTGAAATACTTAATCTAATACATCAAGCGTATTTACAGAAGTTGTGATTTATTTGTTTCTTGGTAAATCCGATGAACATAAACTTACATTTGAGTTGATTGAGTGTTTCATGTTTCTCTTATTTTTGCCTTTTCTTGGAGGTTAGCTCTCCTGGTTCCTGTATCCATGAGCACTGATTCATAAAGTCACTCCGTTATCTAGCATTCAAAATAACAATCCGCGGAGATTTCAATTCATTACGTCATATCGAGAATAGACCTACCACGTAATGCGTGGAGAGACTTAATGGTCTCTATGATCACCTTAGCGGCAGTCAGGGCAAATAACAAAAAATAATATTTTTTTAATTGATTCCACAGCATCTTGTTTTACCCTATAAACAAGATCAGCTTTTTATGTTACAAACATTTAGTAGATATTAAAAATGGAAAATTATAACGGTATATTAATTGCAAAAATGAAAAAATATTTTCGACATACAATTTTTTAATAATTATTTAGAATAGCAAGAAGAAGATAATTACTTGGAGCTAATTAAAGTCGACAAACTTGTACTGAATATAAATTGTTCATTAAAATGTGATATGAACTCCAATCATGATTTGAATCAACATGAAAGCTATTTCCTGTTTGTAACCTGATAAATAAATTAATTGTACAATCTTTAGGAGGGAACCAATTAAAGGATCTTCAAGAACAGAAGCATTAAAACATATATGAAATTATTAGATCTATACAGCAGTTGTGTTTCACATCACTACATAGTATTAAACAAAGTCCCTTTCTCTGACCCTATATCTCTATGAATGCTTAAATCTTTAAAACTACGCAACGGATTTTGATGCGGTTTATTTTAATAGATAGAGGGATTCAAGAGGAAGGTTCATATGTACATATCAGCATTGTACCCGTGCGGAGCCGGGGCGGGTCGCTAGTATATTATATTTTAATATAAAAAAAAGAAATTTAATAAATCTTGATGGTCTTTCGTCATCGAAACATTCTTGGTGAAAAATTAAGGAATTTTTAAATCGCATTAATCGAAATAATCAAAATGATATGTGTGAAAACGAGTAGCAACGTTCATGTAACTGGAAAACTCGCATATCAACGATATGACAAAACACCCAGAGATACATATACACGTAACCTAACATAAGTGGTTCTTTTAAGTAAATTTAAACATGTATTTAAAATTGCAATTCATTTTTTTCCCCACCTTATACTTATGGAGATAAAGTTCAAATTGGACTGTAGAAATTAGGCAGGTTTCATAAATTTAAATTTGATTAGCCAGCTGCATTTTAGGACTTGTGGTTCCGTAGCGCAGTCCAACGCGGATTTGTTTATTGTAATGGCTAGTTTGTGGTTAGTTGCGGGAGAAACATAGCCATAGACAATGTTAGTTACCTAATTTCATTAAATATTGACTAGGCTAGTTTAGTAGAGAGCTTCTGTAGCTTAGCAGAGGATGTGAAATCGTTTCTCACGCCTTGTCCGGTAAGGCGGCTATAGTACCACCGTAAAAATCTTTGGGTAAATTTAAAGATTTCTCATCAGATAGATTTCTTTATTTAAACTTTATGCACGGTATCAACAATCGTATATACGCGGACTTAATGCCAAAGGCATTTTCTGCCAGTCTGCCAGATGAACTGGTCGCGCATCGAGAGGATAGAATTGAAGTGGCGCGGATATATGGAAGAATTTTGGGAATGCCATCACTCAGCAGTGGGACAGAATGGGCTGGAAAAAAAAAACAAATACCTCGGGGTAAGAGATATTAGGTGGGTGATGATTTGTTAGTTTGGTATATGGTGAATGGATTCGGTCGCAACTCAAGTTGTTACCAGAGTTCCAAGATTTGTATTGTTCAATCAATTAACAAACACGCAAATGTAGAAAGAATATTATTGTAATGTAAGCTATACATATTTAATGATGAAGTTCTGATAGGAACAGAAGTTTCGCGGGCTAGATTATTTAAACAAAAGTGTAAGTACTCCCCAATCCCGAATTGTATTAAAGAACCCGGAACATAATCTCGACCCTCAGCCCCAAAAGCCTTACATCTAAAACTTTATACTTTGACCAAGTTCTTTGTAGGAACAAAGTTATATTGTGCTATCGGTAGCAGACTCCAAGTTTCCACATTTTTGCCGGAACTCTATTAGTTTGGGAAACATGTTGGTTGTGTTAGGAAAGTCTGTGAACCTAGTGTGTTACAGATTTTTATTGTGCTGAAACATTTGCAGTTTTCATGAAATCCTTAAGATCAATTTTATTTGATTCTTGAATAAATTAGATTTATCTTGCTTCTCCATTCATTCAACCAGGTTTTTATGATTTTACATACATACATAAGCTCACGCCTGTTTCCCAGCGGGGTAGGCAGAGACAATGGACCTCCACTTGCTACGATCCCTACACACATCTTTCGCTTCATTCACTCTCATAACATTCTTCATACAAGCACGTCGGTTTAGGGTGGATCTTATTTGAACTTTTGCGAGGATGTCTCCGATTTGGTCAGAGAACGTTCGTCGAGGTCTTCCCCTTCCGATTGTGCCACTCACACTTGCAATGTATACCTGTTTTGTCCATCTTTCTTCATCCATTCTTTCCACGTGACCAAACCATCTCAACATTCCCTTCTCTATCTTCGTAATCACGTCCTCTTTTACTCCACACCGTTCTCTTATCACGCTATTTTATTATTTTAAAATGCAATATTAGCTCTTTGGGCTCGAATAAATTTCGGCACATAGGTATATCTAAAACCTTACATCCGAAACTTTGTAAACAGGCTTCAAGTTTTCGCATTTTTGCCGAAACTCTATTTTTTTACCATACTTTATTTTTTCTCCTTACTCTTTGGACATATATTTGTACATAATATATAAAATAACAGTTTAACTAATGTAACAGTACATTAATTAAACTATTATTTTATTATGCTGAAATATTAAAGTGCTGATAAAAAATATATCTAAAGCTCCTCGTTAGAAGTCTATTATTTTTATTGCTTATTTTTCCATCCATGGTATTTGGTTATTTTGATAATTTTATTAGTATTTTTGCTGTACGATTAAAAATCAGGTAAAAACTCGTATTTTACTATATTAGTCAGATTGGTGAAGTCATTTTCAGCTTGAAAACGGCTTGACCTATCTAACTAGCTCTTTCTCTATTGTATTTTTATTACCACATATCACATATAAAGTACATCTACAAAATCTTATGCCAATATTGCCTTACATGGTAATATCAAATGATTTGATGTAATAATGTAAATCATAACTAGATTACGTTCAATTAAGCGAGCCTTACTCTGTAATGGCATGTAAGATCAGACGTCGAACACTTTATCATTTGCCCCGCTAATAGGGTGACCAGCTATAAAGTAGATTGATGGACGTTTCTCAAATTTCAGAAAAATTATAAGGACATAACTCACTTTCGCCAGGTGTCCTAGAAGCGAGGATTAAGTTATTTGAAGCATATTTTTGCATAAAAATTCAATGTTCGATCTCACTTGTATTTAATTCTTCAATATTTATAAGAGGCCCGAGAACTGTAAAGTACAGACAGTTGAACAAAACTCATCTGAAAATCTAAAATTAAATTATTCCCTAAAAATGAATCGAAAATTATAAAATGACAATATGCTTCCTCAATTATCGGAATCAACATAGTATCATGACAGGTTCAATCAAAATAATTGGTTAACAAGCTATTTGTGAGATATATAAACCAAACTAAAATTTATCCTATTATTATTTTTTTTACCCACGTCACTCTGCTCCAGTGGGTCGGATCGTCATATTTTTTAGCCAATATGTTAATCCAGCTTATAAAATATCACCGTGCAAACTTTCAGTAGTTTCAACAGTCCGTTAAGTAGTTTTGGCGTGAAAGAGTAACAAACATCCATCCGTCCATCCAATCATACATACAAACTTTCGCCTTAATAATAAAATGTATAATTTAATTAAGGAAATTTATAATGTAACGAAGGACAACCTTCGTAGCGTAGCGGTAATTGGCTCGCTTTAAATCTCGGAGGTCGTGGGTTCGATTCCCACACCGGACAAGAAATCTTTGTGTAAATTCTTAGATTTCTTTCCGGGTCTGGTTGGTTGAGGGACTACCCTCCGTGCCTCGGAATGCACGTTAAGCCGTTGGTCCCGATTGTTATAACATCATCTATAATAATCGTATATCAAGGAACGGGCAGCAGCGTTACCTTGTGTGTTACAACATAATACTGCGGTCACCAATCCGCCTGCCAAGCGTGGTGACTATGGCAATGCCCTCCCTCGGGAGGAGGCCCATGTTCAGCAGTGGACGTTATACGGGCTGATGATGATGATGATGAATTAAGGAAGAAAAAATTTTTTAGCAGCCCTTTGACATTTAACGACAACATGGCTACCCTAATCTGGCTCTAATTATATTAGGGTGTTAATGGAACGTTCGACCCGATTCAATACTCAATAACCAATACCAATGCCATCTCTTCGTTTAAATATTATAGGAATTTAATAAAACGTTACCGATGTAATGGATCACACGTACTATTTATTATGCAAAATTCAATCATCTATGCTTAAACATATATAAAGATAAAGAGTTTGTTCGTTTGCTGCTTGAACTTAGGAACTAATGAACCGATTTGATAAATCTTTCTGTGTTAAATAGCCCGTTTATTGAGGAAGGTTATGCTTTTTTTAATTATGAACTTTCCACAGAAAATGTGTGGTGGTCTAGTATAAGATAAATCGATTTATTTCGTTATTACCTACAGGAGGTCCATATTCAGCTGTAGATGTAAACGGGCTGCTGTAGAAGAAGAAGAAGAACAGCAGGAGTAATAGTTTTAAAATATAAAGGGTATTGGATATTTTTATATTATTAACGTAGCACGTGGCTATAATGCCACGGGCGTCGTAAGAATAAAGGACATACAGCTGAAAGATGGGCAGCAGCATCTATCAGCTCAAGGTACCATCTTACTGCGATTACCAATTCACCTGCCAACTTTGGTGATTATAGCGAAATCTCTCAACAACCCTGGCGTGGTCTATTACGAGGAGCCCCATGTTCAGCAGTGAACGTAAATTGGGTATTGAAGAAGAAGAAGAAAATGAGAAGAAAAACGAAGAGTCGCGTCGAAAATTATGGTCAAGTGAAAGGCACAGTTATTCTATATATTTTATATTCCTACATAATCTGACTCGTCTATGCACCGTACAAGAAATGTTTGTATTGGTTGAGCGTCTGCCCTCCATAACTTGGAAACCACGTTTAGCCATAGGCCCCTATTATTATAACATCATCTATAACACTCGTATACCAACGGATGAGCAGCAGCATGGTACAATACACACGGTTTTCCTGTGTGTTGTAAAATAATACTGCGATCGAACCCACCTGTCAAGCTAGGTAACTATAACATAATCCTTCGTTTAGCAGTGGACGGTATACGGGCTGATGATGACATTTAATCAATACGAATACCTTTAGTTGTTTTATGGGCAAAAAATTAAACAATCAACAATAAAACCTATTATTAGAACCTTTCAAAGTAAAAGATTGGGTCGTTGGAGGAATTGAAACAGAATGAATAGCTTTTCTAAGTAGGATTGCGTAAAATTTAATAATCATTTCGTAAATTTCCAAAGTTCTGAATCACTTGTAAAGTTGAAGATAATTTCTTAGAGAGGAAACAGAACTGGTCGGAATGAATTATTTTTTCGCCCGAAATATTAAGTCGCGAGGACTTTTTTTGGAGAAAATATTTTACTTGTCTGTCATGCTTGAACGCACTTCAGATTAAATTATACATGGGTTTTTAGACCTGGGTAAATGTTTAAATTAGACACGAGTCTTAAAGACATCTCCTGCACTAGGGAATTAAAACCCTGTGTCGCGAATGACTTTACAAACCCCAAATTTACGGACACAAAGTACATCCAGACCCAAAATAACTATTTGCAATTCAAACAAATATTTGTCCGGGTGGGAATTGAACCCCGAACAAGTCTCAGAAGCCACAAATTGAACCACCGGTACAGCTTTATACTCACATATCCTAAAAAGCACAATAGCCAATTTCTAAGAAGATTAGCCATCTTCTTTATTGGACTAATCTCTCCCACACTCTCACCACTGTAACTCCTGTAAGCCAGGATCAACAGCGGGACACACGGAAGAGGCACTAAACTATTAGGCACAGGCTGGTCCCTGGACACCTAAATGTCTTTGATCTCGCATCGAATTTAATCAGACGCAAGACCGACGGCTTTTTGTGCTCTCTGAGGCACGGGTGAAACACCATCAACTTTCTGACTTCGGGCAAACATACTCCCTTAAGAAAAAATAAATCTCTGCGTCGTGGTGACTTCACAATCACTCACGGACACAAAACATACCCAAATGCAAAACATTTATGTGGTTGGCACAAATTTTAAAAACAGTTCCAGATAGTCATCGAACCCAGAAAGGCAAGCTCACAAGCAAATGCCGTAACTACTAAGCTGCGGATTTAGCCTATACAACTCTTTGCAATTACTAAATGGAATAGTCACAGCTTAAGGTGCTTTTAGAGACACGGAGGGAAGGGATCTTATATTTTATTCAAGTCTTTCTTGGCCTGGAGATCGAATCCATAACCTCCGAGACCTAGAGCGAGACTTGTACCGCTGAGAGATTAAAAAATATAAAATACTATCGTTTCGCGCGCGATTTCACCCGCGTATCTCCCGTTCCCGTGGGAACTTCATAATTCAATATAGCCTGTAGCCTTTCTTGATAAATGGGCTAAATTAAAGAACATTTCCAGTAGTTCCTGAGATTAGCGCGTTCAAGCATACAAACAAACTCTTCCGCTTTTTATATTAGTATAAGGTAGGAAAAGTATAGCGTCAGAACGCTCTATGAGCTGCACAACTGAGAAATTACCTCCACGTTATAGAATATCAAGCGAATGGAGAGAACGGATAGGCAAGCCTAGCGTAGGACGTCCACCAACTAGATGGACGGATGACCTGGTAAAGGCCGCGGGATCACGGTAGATGCAGGTCGCCTCCAACCGTAGCAACTGGAAATCTATGAGGAAGGCCTATGTCCAACAGTGGACGTCCTATGGCTGAAATGATGATGATGATAAAGACTACCATAGCCAAATAAAATTGTAGATGTTGAATTCCTGCGCGGGAGTAAGGTCGCCATTTGATAAAGGGGTCATTAAATATATTTCAAGTTAATTGCAACGAGACACCGGACAGCAATTATGATTGTTGATGCTCGACTCGACCACTAGTTTTAAAATTTATCAGTCGATTGGGAAACATTATAAATTGCATCGTTGCTCATATTGAATGCAATAAAAATATTGGAAACAATTTATTTTGGTACTAGCTAGCGCAGCCATCCAGACCATCACATATCTTTCAATGGGTGTAATTTGCGACTAACATCTGCTGCCCAGCTGCCCATCCATCAGCTGTATGACCGCTGATGGATGGGCAGCAGGGTCTATCAACTCAAAGATGCACCCATTTCGCCTAAAGTGGTAATTATTGGAATATCCCCTATCGGCTTGCCAAGATCTGTTAAAGAGGAGGCTTAGCTGCGCCCCGCGGTATTACCCATGTTACTCTGCTCCAGTGGGTCGTAGCGTGATGTTTTGTAGCATATATGTTAATTCAGCGTATAAACTATGCCAGTGCAAAATTTCAGCCAATTCCGTTCAGTAATTTTTACGTGAAAGAGTAACAAACATCTGTTCATCCATCCATACTTACAAACTTGCGCGGTTATAATATAAGTAGATTTTTTGCTATAATTACATGTGATATTTACATGGGCCTTCTTTTATCACAAAAGCTGCTCAGTTATTTTATCTAAAGTTCTGGTCTCTGTACCAAGTTGGATCAGTTTATATTAGCTTAGCATATATCATAACTATTCACTGTATTCGTAAAGCAAGGCAACAATGATTGCCGTCATGATGGTACATTTATGTTAGTTCACAATAAAAGCGTTAAGTTTTTGGCTAACATATTTATACATGAACCTAAATCCTTTCACTTTTATTTTTACGTCAATTTAAATAGTGTTTTTATTTACATTCCAAATAAAAATATCCCGCAGAATTAAGTTAAAACTGTGTTATCACAGATGGATATCAATTAATTTAAAAGTTAGCATTTAAATTGCTTACTTTAAATATTTTGAAAGATTTTTTTTTATTTTTTTTTGATCGTCTGCTGATATTGATTTTGTTTGATATCAATTTATTTTATAAATTACTAGCTGCGGCCCACGGTTTACCTCACGTTGGACTGCTACTTTGCTCCATTGGGTTTAAGCCTGATGTTTTATCGCCTGTATGTTAATTCAGCCGTTCAACTGTCAAGCGACCGGGGCCCGTTGCGCGTTGTGATGGTATGTTTTATTGATAATTACTCGTATGTGTTTTTGTTTATCCCACTTATACTTATATTAACATGTAGGCCAAAAAACAGGCAAGCTAGAAAATGAAATGTTTTGTGTGTATTTGTGGCGTAGTTTGTGCAGTAACGGATGAAACTTAAATGGCGACCGCGTCCGGATGCGCGTTGCGGGGGACTATTTCATTGATGATAACGCGTTTGACCTACCAATATTTATATCTGTATATAGTTGAAAAAAAGAGGGAAACTAGTATTAAAACGATTATTATTATTATTATATAGTAACCACACTGGCAGCTTATAAGCTGTTGCGCGTGTTTCTAGCGATTTGAAATATTTGTCAAGTCTGTTTTTAAAGGAATTCAAAGTGTTTTTAAGTATTTTTTAATTGTTCCATTCAGTGACCACACGTTTAGGTAAGAAGTTTTTTAAAGGATTTCCTTTATGAGATATTATATCCATTTGTGGGTAGTTATTCCGCGGTTTGTTTAGTCATCATCATCATCATCAACAGCCCGTTTACGTCCACTGCTGAACATGGGCCTCCTCTTAACAGACCTTGGCAAGCCAGGATCGTTGAGGGATATTGCCATAATCACCACGCTTGGCAGACGGATTGGTGATCGCAGTAAGATGTAAACCTTGAGCTAATAGATGCTGCTGCCCATCCATCAGCCATATGTCCCTTAGTCGCCTTTTACGACACCCATGGGAAGACATGGGGTGGTCTATTCTAAGCCGGAAACCACACGGCTAACGGTACACGGTTTGTTTAGTAACGGATGAAAATAAAAGATGGCGGGAAAATTCCGTATGAAAAAACTGTTTTTTTTCAGTCTTACCTGGATTCTATACAAATTACGCACCAAATACACACAAGAAAATGTATTCACTAGCTTGCCTGTTTCTTACATGTTCTTTTCAATGTTAAAATACATATAATAAAGTGTTGAAATAATCGAAAGGGAACATTTTTTTTAAAACGCCTTTTATTTTTTAATTTAATTATGTTTCACTTAGCTTAACCCATCGATATAAATTATCTATCGGTTTTTACCTGAGGCAATTTAAATCTATATCTATACTTATATACTAATATTCTAGCTGACCCGGCAAATAGATGTTGGCCGATTCTCAGACCTACTCAATATGCTCACAAAATTTCATGAGAATCGGTCAAGCCGTTTCGGAGGAGTACCGGAACGAACATTGTGACACGAGAATTTTATATATAAGATAAAACTAAGGAGTTTGTTTTTTGAAAGCGCTAATCTCAGAAACTATTGAATCGATTTTAAATATTATTTCAGTATTAGATAGTCCATTTATTGAGTAAGGCTTTAGGTTATATTTAATTATGAAATTCTTACGGGAACAGGAGCTAGCCGTGCGCGAAAATCTAGTAAACAAAAAATCTGAAACTACAAACACATTTCGACTTGCACACAGATAAAGGCTTTGAGCCTCTAATTAGCGTGTTCCACCATCTTAGCGTCACTCAATACGTCATTAAAACTGCCGGTCTCTCATTATTTTTCGTCGTCCGCCTGCAAATATCATTAAATTATACTTGTGGAAGTAGGAAAGCCCTCGTTATATATTAAAAAAAAAACTTTCTATTAAGAGTAATTCCACATTGTTCGTGAATCAACAACACGCGGCGAGGGTAGCGGGGATGCTCGCGTCGTTCACACTCACTAGGAACGCGCACATCCAATGTGGGGTCAGCCTTAACGTTAGAGGGTTTAATAACTTGTATTAGTTTAATAAACAGATTTATATATTACTAGCTTCTCATGCGCGGTTTCACCTGCATACCTACTAATGGGAACTTCATAATAAAATATAGCCTTCCGCAAAAAATTGGCTATCTAAACATTTAAAGATTTTTTCCTGAGATTATCGCATTTAAGCAAACAAACAAACTCATCAGCTCTACATTTCAGTTAAAATATTTACATATTTAGGATTCAAAGATAGTTTGAAGCCTCATTTTAATCGATATCCTACTAATAATATTATAATCGCGAAAGTTTGTAAGTATGGATGACTGGATGGATGGATGTTTGTTACTCTTTAACACCAAAACTACTGAACGGAATTGGCCAAAATTTTGCACCGGGATAGGTTATACGCTGGATTAACATATAGGCTACAAAACATCACGCTCCAACCCACTGGAGCAGAGAAACGAGGGTAAAACCGCGGGGCGCAGCTAGTATAACATAATTGATGTAACTAATAAATCGATTCAAAAACATATTATGTCAGAAAACAACGTTGCGCAGAAACAAAAGGCTCTATACTATATACTATATCTAATTTAAAAAGACAAAATATCTAGTGTTAATTCCGCTAAAAATGTGTCTATATGCTGTAATGATACTTTTTGCACCGCCCTCCCGCCCACAAATATTATGCACATGCAGGAAGGAAAAATAAAACGTGCAAAAATACAATCACCAGCCGAAGACCCGCACGTGTTTCGCTCCTCCACAGAGCATCATTAGGGTGATGATAACTACTTATGATAGTTAACTTAATTTTGTCTTTTTAAATTAGATTAATATGGATTTCCGCAAAGTAACGCCTGATTCTATTAATGATATATACTATATGTAGAAAGGTTCTTATAGAAACGGGAGCTACGAAACCGTTCTGAGAAGCTATGATATTAATATTATCTATCTATACTAATATATAAAGTTGAAGAGTTTGTTTTTTTCCTTGAACACTCTAATCTCATGAACTGCTTGTCCGGCCCAATCCTTTCAATGTTAGATAGCCCATGTATCGATGAAGGCTATAGGCATTATTCCATTATGAAGTTCTAACAGGAGATACTCGGGTGAAACCGCGCGGATAGCTAGGACTTTTATCATCATCATCATTTCAGCAGTAGGACGTCCACTTTAAACAATTTATTAAGGCTGGAGCTCTGCTCGCCTATATGCCCGGTGAAGTAGCAAAAGCCTCAGGGCTACCTACATAAGATAAAAAAAAAAAAAAATTACGTCCCCTGCCGGACATAGGCCTCCGTCATAGATTTTTAGTCACTACGGTTGGAGGCGGCCTGCATCCACTGGGATCCCGCGACCCGGCCTGCATCCACCGGGATCGACCTTTACCATGTCATCCGTCCATCTAGTTGGAGGACGTCTTACGCTACGCTTGCCGATTCACCGTCTCCATTCGAGAACGTTTCGGCCCCAACGGCCATCTTTTCTCCGTGCTATAAGGCCTGCCCATTGCCACTAACACTGGTCTTTTATACACCTGGTCTTTATTTAACTTTACACACAAATCTAACAATTCTTTGTTCGTACAATATTATAATGTTTAAAAAGGGGTCCGAAGTTTCCCTTCTCGTATTAACATATAGATGCTATAAGTTTATTGGAAAAGTATTTTACGTAATCTTATTCATATGTCTTTTTCAACTTGAGTTAGGAAATTATTTAAATGTGATATCTTTTATCAGAAAAGTTTCTGTATAACGGTTACAGTCAAATTGTAACTGGAAGGTACAATTTCCGCATCGGTCTACAAATATTTTCAAAATAGTGGCACCACATTTTATATTACCAAAACTGTTACGTTTGTACACACCAATGCCTATTTTTCTTACTGATACTAATCACTACATAGTATAACACAAAGTCGCTTTCTGTGTCCCTATATCGTTATGTATACTTAAATCTTTAAAACTACGCAACGGATTTTGATGCGGTTTCTTTAGGGGGACTCAAGAGCACACAGACACATCAGCATTGTACCCGTGCGGAGCCGGGGCGTGTCGCTAGTACACGAAAATAACAAAAAGTCACGTAAGGATAAGTTGATTGTTAGCCAAACGAAATTAGATTTCTTAAGTATTAATTGATTTTTTTTAACTTCTTCTCACACGTCTTTTATCGCCCTTTCGCCATCTTCATCTCATTACCTATACATTCCCCTTCATACCTGTAACATAATATTTCCTATCTCTTTCACTCTTAGACACAAATATGTAACTCTTTCACTCACTCATGTTTAATAATGTCTTAACCAAAACTCAATATTAAATAGAACTTTTAATATCAGGCGTGATAGCTTTGAAATAACTGTAATATGCAAGAGCTGCACGCATTCAGTCAATGTTCTATGTCAAACGCCATTAGATTACATTAAAAAAGTTTATATTGTCAAAAGCGTTAAAATTTGAAAATGTAATATGGTGGTTAAGTATTTTCTAATATTCTAATTATCTGCGCAATTCTCTTAAGTTTATTTCATAAAAACCTTCTACTGACAAAAGCAAACGCAACATAAAAATAATTAATTAGCGAAATCCATCCATTTACGAAGATATCGATAAAATGTAGACACTTACAGCTGCGCTAGTCCACATAATCAACGTCGATCATGAGCTGCGAAGTGAGTTATGCTTGTAATTTCTCTGAAAGATAAACTTCGCAGTGAGGTTATCCGTCAGAGAATAAA
Source organism: Nycteola revayana (assembly GCA_947037095.2). Lineage (NCBI taxonomy): Eukaryota > Metazoa > Arthropoda > Insecta > Lepidoptera > Nolidae > Nycteola > Nycteola revayana. Next base: position 19,803,224 of record OX344852.2, read on the forward strand.
GCCACCGACATAGCAAGATAAGGGAATGGCTTGGTCATGTCTGCAGAAGGACTGACAGCCGTTTAAGCAGTACTTAGCACCGTAAAGTGGAGACCAAAGGCAAACGTTAAGTACATTGAACGTCCCCTGGCAATATGGGCCGATGAAAAGAGTAGCCGGAGTACCCTGAATACGGATTGCGGAATACTGGATGTTATGGCTCAAATTAGCGGATGGGCTTTACGTCCAGCATTCATTTTTATGTATAAAAGTTAAGCTAAATAAAGATCTGTAGTACTAGCGTTACGCACAAACTCACTTAGTTTAATACCATTACATAATCTGCAACACCATCTACCAAAAGGAAAACATAACACCTAAAATATAGATCAAGAATTTCGCCTATACAAGTAACGGCAGCTGAAATATCCGATACCTTCCTTTGATAACGTCGATTTATTTCGCCTTACCGTATTTGTGAGTAAACTTGAATAGAAACATATTTTAGTTTGATTTTGATGATATTGGATGTGTTTAAGAACTTTAAATTATGGTTCTCTTAAGTAAAATTTCAAAAGCAAACTCTGTAAAAATTATGAATGTGAAATAATTATAAGTCAGAGATAAACTATTTTTATGGTTTATGGTTTTTAAAGTATGTACGTATATGTAAAATGAGAATAAAGGAATGAGCAGAAAGGTTCTCGACATGAGACTGGCAAGCGCAGCTTGGGACGATCGCCTGCACTATGGACGGACGACCTCAGTCGCAGGGAGTCAGTGGATGCAGGCCGCTAGCAGTCGTTCCTGCTGGAAATCGATGGGGGAGGCCTATGTTCAGCAGTGGACGACAACAGGCTGCTGATGATGATGATATGTGAAATTGCACAATTACAACCGACTACGTTGTTTAATTTAATTTTGATTGATAGATGATGATGATTAACAATTTGAGTGACAATAGCTAATAAGGTGGAAAATCATATGTAGCTAATTTAGTTTTGTCCTTTAAATATATAACACTAATAACAAAATAAAGTGTACAAATTGTTAGTTCTTATTTTTTATTGTACACATAAAATACAAAGATATAACGGTTAATAACAGAAATCCTGGTAGTAGGAAAAAGTTGTAAACATAGGGCATTACTCTATCCAACTAACTACTTTAATTGATACTAGATTATGAAAGTGTTTATATTTCTATGTTTTATATGTCATGATCTCTATTGCTATTGTAATAGAAATCATCAAAGTAACGCTTGACAATCCTAAGTAAACTGATAGTAGTAACTCAAATGTTATTCTTATTATTGCAAACGGGAGTAAGTACTTAATACAATTATATTTTATTTAAAATGAAATGTTATTTAAGTTTGTCTTTAGCAGTGAAACTTTTATAAACATTTTATGGATGTATTTTTATAAATACGATCTTTCAGAGATAAACAAAACTGTGACAGTTAAAGTTTCTTGTCATTTCAATGTTGATATAATAAACTGGGCTTTTGAGTTGAACATAATTAAGTAAATATATATTTTTTTTGCTGAAAGCCGTTGATTTATTAAATGAGTATATTTTGTTAATTATACAAGGAGTTAAAGTTTCTTTGACTGATTTAAAGTAAGCATTCATTGCTTTGCTTTCATGGTAAATGAAGTTATGTTAGTTTTTAATTAATTAATGTCACAGTCTTTATTTACCTAAATATAAAACGGTAGAGCGACTTAGTGACTTACTGATTTTTAACACAGAACCGGGACTCAATGTCTCTTATTTATATACAATTCATATCTTCAACAACTGGCTTAGCCATTGTGTCTTTGTGTGTTTAATATAAATCCGTTTTTCTCCCTTCTAATTTTAACAATATATTTTTGCTTACCTTTCGATTCCCTCGTTGACCCGAAGTCCGAGAGGCCCGCGAACTGTAAAGCAGAGCGACAGTTGCACAAAACTCCTCTAAAAAAAACAAAAAGCCATTATCTTTCAATCTCTACGCCAGCGAACGCCCTGAGCCGAGGTCCAAGTATTACAGGGGACGCCCTCTTGCGCAGTTTCCTTAGTTTGTAGTTTTTAAACCATTTGCTTAGGCTGGAGCTCTGCTTGCCTTCATGCCTGGTAAAGTAGCAATAGCCTCGTGGCTAACTAGATATGTCCGTGCGAAAATATAAAAGAAATATTTTTGGTTTCCATACAAAAATACCTTTCTCTTATCGTTGACATAGTTACTAAAGATCAAAGGGGGACTTACGAAAACCAGAGTATAGTTATAAATAATAAACAATGTGTGCTCTTTGATCCTATAAAAGTAAAAGGTTATACAAGATAAAAGAAGGCGCAAAGCTCTGAGGATAGGATAATCAGGTGTTCTTTGATCCCTCGTAATAAAACATGTCTAATAGTTCATTGAGATATCTATTTGAATAAAGGTTGAGAAAATATTGGGTTTATCTAATACAGTTTATGTGAAATCGAATATGCCAGATATAATATCTTTTTATTTTTAGATAGTGTGAAAGATTACTATATTATGAAGTTCTTACGGGAACGGGAGCTATGCGGTTAAAACACGTCGCGTCACATCGCGTCGGGTGCTCATAGTGTGATTCTGGTCTATAGAAAAGAATACATTTGATTCGACTCAACACGCTTCGCATTTCATCAGGTCGCGTCGCGTTTTAACAATATGTTTTCGCCTTTAGGTATGACAAGTAAATTTCGATTAACGATATAAATCTATCAAACTATAATCGTTTGCTAATCGATCTAAATAATAAACTCAATCATTTGCAAAGCGATTTAAATAATAACTGTGATAGTAAGGTAATCGATATAAATAAAACAGTAATCATTTTCCCTCGTACAAAAACTTAAAAACGGTTCGAACCCATTAATCCATATTTATCGTTTGAACTATACCCATAACGGCTAAAATACAAACATTAACAAAAACTTAATGCTATAAATTTATCTTAAACCCAAAATCCACACGTTTTCAATAAAAACCAGACGGCTGAGCAATATATTGAAGGCTTACGTCAACAAAATGGTGGTGAAAGCCAAAATTATTAATGCTTTGAATTACTTTACAGGTCATTTGACTCTTTGTGTTGCTAGGATATAGGTATTTGCGTAGACGGTTGTTAAATTAAAGGGTTGTTTGCTGTACTTAGTTTTAGTTTTTAATATTATTTATTTATATACGATTAAACTTTCGAGGTCGAAGTCCCACAGAGGACGCCCTCTTGCGCAGTTGCTTAATTTGTAATGTTTAAACAGTTTATTTAGGCTGGAGCTCTGCATGCCTTTATGCCCGGTGAAGTAGCAAAAGCCTCTGGGTTAACTATTTAAAAAAGATTAAACTTTCTCGGATTCTACTATGAACTGTTATTAAAGTATTCATGGAGTTAGTGATCAAGATTTAAGCAACTTCTTCATCTTTTCTTCATCACCCTAAATACGTCCACTGCTGAACATCCTCACCCACTCTTAACAGCTAAGGTAGTTAAGAATATTGCCGTAATCACCACGCTTGGCAGGTGAATTAGTGATCGCAGCAAGATGAGTATCGTTGTACCCTCAGTCACCTCTTACGACACCCATCGGAAGACATGGGGTGGTATATTATAAGCCAGAAATATATTTTAAATGAAAAGTAAAATTACTTCATGTAAAAGTTCACAGCCGTTAGCCTGCGAAAAATACTACGTCTACCACGTTATTTCTCTTTTTCTAATACATCTAATTCCACCCACATATCCAACATTGCTACTCCTGTAGACCAAGATTAAGATGCACACACTGGAAATAGCAAAGAGCACCAAAGCCCTCCCGAAGTACTGAAAAAAAAAAGTCAAACTGCTTTGGGACCCGCTAAAAAATTAAAGAGACATATTAGAAGAGATTAGGAGGAGTAAAAAAATCTAATGTTCCAACTCAAAATCGCGAGATAGCAAAACGAAATAAAACTAAAACTTAACATAAAATATAGTAACAATAGTCTTAACTTAAAATTTTTTGACTGATGATGGTAAAAAAATTAGCCGCCGCATTTTCTGTTTTGTCCCACGACGCTTTTGTCCGAAGTATCGTAATAAAAACCTATTTCAAATTTTATGGGATGAAAACGTCGTGGGAAGAAACAATAAATGAGTCACATACCAACCCACCAGGAAGGTTTCTTTACTATCAAAATCTGGTGTGACATCGTACCGCTTGGACTGGTGAGATATCAGCAATCAATGAATGCCCGTCATTTTTTTAAAAGAATCGCTTAATCACGTGACAAACGGAAAGTACAATATATTTGCGTAAACCATTTATGCTAACGATTGCTCCGCTGTAATGGTATTTTGTCTAGTACTGGTGCAGCAGCCATAGCTAATCATGCCCGCATTTCTTCTGAGTCATACACTCTTGACAAAGTCGTCGTGGTCATGTCAAAGTCGATGCTTGCGACACAGCAGCTCTAGCGACCCGTCGCCATGTGTCTCTGTTTTTGGTGGAGTGGGAACAATCGTTGATCGTATTCCCTGTGATGGACTTAATGAGTCCATCGTGTTGGAGAGTGGCCACGAGATCTTTTTCCCTTGCACCACCAAATGTTCCATAGAGTCCTCGTTGCGAGTGATGTGCCCAAGCCCTGATAGAAGAAGTGGAACACAAAAAACTTACTGCTACTTAGGTTTTTTTTTTGAAGATTTTCAACATGCAGTTTTAGTTAAACCGACGTTTCTTTTTATTCTTGACAACCATGTAAATGACCTGATGTTAAGTGTCTTAGGGGTCCAAACACAAGGTCAGATAGTACAAGTACAGTAGATGTGCACAGCACTAGCCATTGTCCTACCGGCCCTCTCCTTCTCCCTATATCCCCCCGAGCTCACAAAGCAATATTATTTGACATTATTTATCTTTCGTATGTCATTCATAAATATCATATAGGCACCTAACTTTAACAACATGACAAATTCGTGTAAGCAATAAAAAAGTTATTAAATACCATACTACACCATATAATTTATGTGTTTAACAATGTAAGGCAACCTCTACGAGTTTTATGGCAAAATTTAACAGTTTGCCGTAAGCGCCTGCTAATATTATTGTAGCAACCATAACTATTGCTGAATTACTTTCACGGCCACTTATTACCTACATATTATTATATACCTACATACGGAAACATAACATAATAAGACATGAAAAATTACTTTTGTTACCTCTAGGACTATTTTTTTAAATTACTCTAAAAAACTTGGGCTCGTCCGGGATTTGAACCCGGGACCTCTCGCACCCTAAGCGAAAATCATACCCCTAGACCAACGAGCCGGCTGATCGTAATGTTAAAATCTACGCTCATTTTGTTTTAATAAGTCTAATAGTATGATAGTACTGCTTGTGGTATCTTATCAGTAGTTTTGGTAGGCCATCCCAACCAAGTATCTGGCCTCCTCACTAAACGGCAGATTTGCCGGGGATTAACATACCATTGCTAAAGGAAAGGGCTTGTCTTACATAGCTTGTTGACTGTGTGGTGATGCTACGCCTCCCGGTAGTGGCGGAAGGAGTGTGAAATATATTTTGGCAACACCATCCCATCGAATTTAAGGAATGAGTACAATTGCCAAGTGTATGCAGGATTAGTTCAAGAAGATCTCTCCACGTCAGTATGTCACAATCTTATTAAATGAATCATTCTAAATAAAAGCAGCTTGATTAGAAACCAATCGTTCGCGTTGATTTGGTTTAATTGTGCAGCACTGTTAAATAGGCTATGCTTGTCAAGAGCTACATTAGAAACAATTTTCGTCCATTATCCTTAGCCTAATGTAAGCTGAGTGTAATGGACGAAAATTGTAAATAATGTAGATCTTTTAGAATCTTATTATTATACCATTAACGTAGAAACATTGAGACAAATTTTTGCTTTCCAGTTGTAATTAGCACTTTTATAATAATTATAGTGTGTTATAATATAAACTTTCTAACCTTAAAGTCACATTCAGACATGAAATAAACATTTTCTACCAAATTATTTTATGAGCGAAACCTTGTTTCATGGAGACATTTTTTACAATTCCAGTATTCAGCGAAGTAAAAAACTTGCGAACCAAAGTCCATTATGATTGTTAGACAACAATAATACATTTTAGTACCGTCGTAAAAACTCCATTTCGGGCCATGTACATTCGGAATGTGTGTAACATAAAGATATACAATCGTGCAAGATAAAGCATTTATAGAAAATATCTATAACATTTTTTTATTGGATATAAGCAAAGACATAATCAATTTAGACGAATATCGGAAAATGCATAGGACAGTTGTAAGTATCAGAAACCTTACTTTAACCAGTGACTGATAGCAATTAAGGGTAATGCAAAGACCACCGAATATTTTTCTCTAAAAACCTAAGAAAATGGATTTTTAGAGAAAAGCAGCTATAAAAATTAACTATTACTGGCTATTATCGTTCGGCTAATAATAAAAAAAGGGTTTTTTGGCGTTTTCTGTTTACTCCTTTTATGGTTTGAGATTGGGTACTTACTTAATTATACTGCAAGTTCCAAAACATGACATTGTATTAAAATTATACTAGTGTCACAATGTTGACTAGGTAGTTCTTAATTTAATGTATAAATTGCAAGTTTTACCAAAGTCCAAAATACGTAATTACTTATCTAAATTAGGAACACAAAACAAATAGTGTTAATTCAGCTCAAAAATGTGTTTCAATGCTGTACTTTAAATCTGCAAATCTGTGCATTCAAGCATTTAGACACATTTTGTGTTCTTAATTTTGATTCGTAAGGATTCCTGCAAATGAACGCCTGATATTATTATTAACATTATCACTTGCGATTTCACCTTGTAGCAACATTCCGATACTATCCTTATATCAACCATTGACAGAATTAACTAAATTGATCTCCAGATACCTACTAACAAACTGTTGACATAGATTGCAATGTGTACTAAGGCTTCAGATCAACCACTTTACGCGTAATGCACAAGGTAGTGTCTAGTAGATTGTGCATTGCATTAAATTGATCAAAGTACTCTCTCTCCACATTATTTGTATGATACTATGCTACCTGTATTATAGATGACTTTTACGCGAACTTTACGTCAACATGCGGATCGCAGAAGATTTTCAAAAATATATTCTCGTTTATGTTTCGGCACCGAACTTTTTGATGTTTATGTTCAGGGATCAATGAGATGCAGGTAAAACTTCGGTGGTCCGGATTGCTTATGCGTACCCGCCCCCCGCCAACGGCGGATCGAAGGTGTGTCCGGGGGGTTTTAGTGGTGTAGGGTCCTCTCCTCGTGGTACGAGTTTAGCATACCACGCTATGGAGAGGGCGAGTCCCACATATCCCGCCGCCAGCGCGCGAATACGCTGCAGCGGCGGTGGGAATGCGTAAATGCATTCCCCCCGGACAGCAAAAAAAAAGGTACAACTTCGGTAATTGCTTTCGGTAATGCTATATGTATATTTAATGAATTTGAATAGATAATAATGAATACAAAGAATATAAATTTTTAATGACGTGAAAAATATTTTCTTAACTGTCAGTGTTTTTGTTGTAGTGTTACATTAAAATAACGCGACAACGGGCAACGCGACATTTTTGGACGATTTGCAGAATTATGTTAAAATACTTACTGTTACAAATAACATAATTGGTCTGCCGGACCTTAGTCTTCAACATTTAATCTTCTCCTAAATCTGGTTGATATATATAAGCTAGATGATTAACTCAACAATCCTTTCGAGAAAGGCCTGTTGCGTAGGTTAGCTAGGGTAGGATTCTCACCGGCGAGGACCGCGTTGCGCCCCTATCCCTGCCCTATGATTGATCGTCTTTTGAGGCGGTGCCAGTGATCACATCATCTTTACGTATCTGCCTTTTTTACTTCAGTGGCACCTTGGGCCCTGGTCCTAAACCAGTGCCCTCAGATGTGTGTCACTTGTTATAGAGTAAGAATGATCTGTAAATATTATTTTTTATTTATCTTATAACATTGTAATTCTGAATCATGTGAATACCTAAGAGCTGAATAAAATTCATTATTTCGTTGACATTATGTAGGCTGATGATGATGATGAATAACATAATGTAGTAAAAGGTTTGGTAACATATTATGTTGCATGACCCAGCGTTTGTGACAACCTCGTCACAAACTGCGTCAAAAGTTTTAATCGGTATTCAATATTTCCACACAATTTTTCATCGTCCAAAAAATTTGTTTTTGTTTTTTTTCCATCATTTTCTTGCGACGAATAAAATTTAATTTCTCTTTTTGTCTAATAAGAAATTAATCTTCAAGAAACTCCTCTGGAATATCGTTTTTCAACGCTTCAGTTCTCAACAATTCGAAACAAAAGTTTCCAACGAAACCCATCAGACTCAATTCAGCCAAATCAGAAAACAAAGACCAGAATGATTTAAACTTAAAAACATTAAATGCTCTCATTGTCAACATCGAAACATAAAGCCATTGAAAAATCATCAAAGGCTTTTAATTCCGAAAATTATCATAAAGCACTTTTTTATCTGCCCGCTTTCACTGAGAATTGATTTATGTGCTGTTTTGTGTTGTTTTATCTGTGGAACATGGGATCCGGGTGACTTTGTCGCCAAAATGCGCGTATTCAGAACTTTTAATTGCTGAATGGAAAACATAGCGATGAATGAATGCGATTATTTGTGACTTTTTTTGCCCCGATGGTTTTTATCTAGCTAACAACATTCAGTGGTTCAAACATGTTAAAATGTTGCTCTGTTTCAACTGAAAAAAATGTTCACCAACAAGTTTTCGCTCAGCCTATTGTTTTTCAAAATAAAAAATTTACTTCATTTATGTACTACTGTCCTTTCATTACCATTACAATATAAAGTGTCTGACGATGAGATTGTATAACTGTATTACTAGCTGTGGATTAATATACTTACAAGTATTTCAAGTAGCATTAGTGCTATAGGTTCGACATAGACTTTCTACTAAACTCATAAAAAAGGCAATGATTTGCCTTAAATATTGGACAACAATAAGGTACAATCTGCGCCACTAGAACAATAAGTATAAAAACACCCCTGGTATATTTTTAGGTCATGTACGTTTTAGTTCAGTTATTAATTTTAATTTTTATGCTTTGCAATCATGCAATAAGCGAATCATTTTCTTGTTATATTAAAACTATCTACAAAAATGACGTTCTGTTTTTCTTTTTGTTAACGGACTGTGGTGGTCCATCTACGAAACGCTTTGCATTTTATGTCCTATTGAGACTAGTGTCATTCATTTTAAAAACACATAATGCAAATCACGTTACTTTAAATAGTTGACTACTGTAGCTGAAATTACATTACAGCTTACAGCATTCAAAAATGCATACATACTTGCTTGAAATACTTTTCAATTTTTTTTTACGTAAATATAAACTGCAATACATAGAGCAACGCATAAGATTATGATTTGCATAATAAATTATTCAACAAGATATATGGCTCAAAACTTGTAATCTTCAAATTATTCAGTAAGTTAGAAAACCTTGTCTATAAAGCTCATCATCATCATCATCATCAACAGCCCGTTTACGTCCACTGCTGAACATGGGCCTCCTCTTAACAGACCTTGGCAAGCCAGGATCGTAGAGGGATATTTCCATAATCACCACGCTTGGCAGACGGATTGGTAATCGCAGTAAGATATAAACCTTGAGCTAATAGATGCTGCTGCCCATCCATCAGCCATATGTCCCTTAGTCGCCTTTTACGACACCCATGGGAAGACATGGGGTGGTCTATTCTAAGCCGGAGACCACACGGACAATATACTATAAAGCTCACTGTATCCAAAAGCTTATTAATACTCCGAGGCACTTCAAGCAAATTGTAAGCTAACTTAGAAACATCCTGAAGTGCATTGGCCAGTTGCAAACGGCCAACTATCTGCATTGCAAATAAGTTTACTGTATAGAGGGGTCGGCAAGCAACTCTTGAACCAAAATACGTGGACACTGCAACAAAATTGATTTGCCTGAACTATTAAGTAACAAGTATTTAGTAAAATATTTGTAGCATCCTGCTATGAATACGAAAATGGTCTGGCTGAGAGGTCTTTCCGCGCTCGCTTGATCACGTAAAGCCATAAACCCTCAATTTCCCCGTCAGCGACCGGCCTGAGCCGAGGTCCAAGTACCACAGAGGACGCCATCTTGCGCAGGTTGCTTAGTTTCTAGTGTTTTTTACCATTTATCTAGGCTAGAGCTCTGCTCGCCTTTATGCCCAATGAAGTAGCAAAAGCTTCGGGGCTAACTTCATATGGACATATTATTATGTAGTTAGCCCCGCGGTTTTTGCTAAAAGTCCGAAAAAAAAAGCTTGATCACGTGACAAATTTCAAGTATCCATACATTTGCGTTACCAATTTTCTGGTAGGGATCACTCCGCTGTAGTAGGATTTTGTCTAGGCTCTCTGATAATTCTTGAGCTTAGCGCTTGATTTTACTCCATTTATTACTGATCTTCTTGGCTTCGTTCAACGTTCGTGTTTTCGTACCATATGAGACTTTAAGCGCACACGTCATAGTTTTTGTAGGTCCGATAGTTGGTCAGATTTTTCCTTCGATTCTTATGACCAATTTGTGACAAGTGCAAGCGGCTGACTGTCGGTGAGCAGTGTGCGTTAACGCATACATTTCCGAACATTCCATTTACACCGATAATCGGATCTAAGGGTTCCCGCCCAACAATCGGTGACCGACTTTTTGTAGGAGAAAATAGAACGTCCTCATTGGAATAGTATAACGTACACATCTACACACTAAACCAACTTATGGTTAAAAGAGCGATCTCTTGCATGAGCACTGAGGGTTTCGTACAAACATTCTATGTCAATGTTAAGTACCTTATAGGTTTCGATTTTTAAACTGTCAACGGAGTAATCCTATCAGGGTTCCATTTTCAGGGCATTTTGAGGAGGGAAACCATTAAAGGAGTTTGGTTTTTTTTAATGTATCCATTTATGGTATTCATTAAACGTTAAATAGGTACAGAAAACCAAAGCAGTGAAGCAGAGAATATAAATACCTAATAGAGGAATTCAAGACAAACTGACTGACGGAGTAATTTGTCTGTAATATTTTGCTGCGACTTGTTAGTTACCTAGTTTAATTCATAGAATAAGAATTAATATTATAATGTGTTACATAGTGATTCTGACAAGTACAAGTGTATGTAAATACTAAAGTGCTAAATAAATTCATTATTTCAAAGCACAAACAGCAAGTGTAAGTGTATGTATTGTATATATCCTATAGAAATATATACAAAGAGTGCCCCAACCCTTCGTAAGCTCTCATTACAAGGGTCCTTATTAGTTCTGAGTCGTAATAACCGACTATTTCGGGACAGCAAAGGTACGTGCGCCTAATTTAGCACAAGGTCGCGAGAAACTGCCGTAGTTGGCAAGCAGGTAATTTCTTAGGAAGACCACGTGTAGCAAGTATTTGGAATATTTCAGCAAGTATAATGTAAATATTTAATTTTGGAGTCCATTATGCGTTGAAGAATAAAATACATATATACAACTAAAAGTAGCTAATTAATTAACTAATTCTACTTGGCAAGGTTCTCAGAACGCTGGCAGCATTGCCCAGTTGAATGGCAATGCTTACCTGCTGTGTAAAGTAAATACCAGCACTCGCGGAACCTGCCGCACTAAAGAGGGCCGATGCGAGGTTTTTAGGGCTTTGAAGGGTAAAAACGGGACCCTATTACTAAAACTTCGCTGTCTGTCTGTCTATCTATCACCAGCCTGGTGATAGATAGAGAAACAGACAGCGAAGTATCTTAAGAACCGCGATGGCTAGACTGTTGAAATTTTCACAGATGATGTATTTCTATTGCCGCTTCAACAACAAATAAAATAAATATTTAAAGGGGGCTCCCATACAACAATCGTCATTTTTTTGCCATTTTTTGCTCGATATCAATAACGGCAACAGGTAAGATCTTGAAAATGGTACGGAACCCTTCGTGCGCGTTTCCGACTCGCACTAAGCAGATTTTTATAAATAATTTGGCACCCGGTCCCCACGGAGCAAATGTTTCCACTCAAAAAGGCACATACACATAACCGCTATCACCGTTACTGTATTTGCACCGAAACACCGGAACTGGTAGTTGTGCCGTCCTCATCAGACCGTATAACGTCCACTGCTGAAAATCGAAAGGGGTTTTGCCATCATTGAGGCGTCTGGGTTTTGCCATAGTCATCACCCAGATGATTGATGATGATTTGATGACCAGACTTTTTTTTCGGATGGAAATACTTTTTTTAGCCACGAGGCTTTTGCTACTTTATTGGGCATAAGGCGAGCAGAGCTCCAGCCTTAATAAATGGTTTAATAACTACAAACTAAGCAACCTACGCAAGAGGGCGTCCCCTGTGGGGCTCGGACCTCGGCTCAGGGCGGTCGCTGAAGATGAGATTGAGGGATTATGACTTTTAGTATTTTAAGGCATTTTGTGCAACTGTCGCTCTACTTTACACTTTGCGGGCCTCTCGGACTTCGGGTCTACGAGGTCATCGGATGGTTGAGGACCAGAGTATGTACAGCATATATACAGGTGAACACTGCTACCCGTTCCCTGGTATACTATTGTCATAGATGATGTTATGATAATCGGGACAAACGGCTATACGTACCTACTTTCCGAGGCACGGAGGAAAGTTCCTCAACTAAACAGACTAAACAGAAATATTTCTAGACTGGAGCGGAAATCGAACCCACGAACGCTACGGAGGATGTCTACTGTATTTTAGTTGCACCTATTAAAATTTTGTCTGTTTTAAGCCGCAGTTAGTGCTACTAGTATTTTTTATCTATCTATCTATATTGCGCCATAAACTATATCTAAGTAATAGATAGCGTTATAATATACTATATGTTTTATGTTGTTACATCAATCGGCTCGTTGGTCTAGGGGTATGATTTTCGCTTAGGGTGCGAGAGGTCCCGGGTTCAAATCCCGGACGAGCCCAATTTTTTATGAAGTGTTTTAGCCTTGCTTATATAATAAAACATTTAATGATGACTGAACGCTTTTGTATCCGCTACTTAACAACATATTATTACTTGCTGTTGTCTAATGAGTTAATTATTTCTTAATTCATATGAAGTGAATGTTATTTAGTTTTCAATGGAAAGTTATTGCAATGTTCATAATTGATCCTTTTTTCTTCCTTAAAATGTGAATGTGATGCGAAGAAAGGTGAAGATTTCAGTGTTATCATACAGAAATGTACATTATCCAGGATAAACATAGGCTACCTATATTTAATGGTAAAGTTACCACGGGAAGGGGTACTACGCAAGTAAGGCCACGGTCTTGAATAAAATTCAATGCCGCCTGCTTTATTAGCCTCAGGCGGCAGTACAACTTGTAACCTTATCAAAGTGAAAGGTAGGCTCTAAAGTGATACATATTTTAAAGCATTCCTTCAATGGCTCGTTGGTCTAGGGGTATGATTTTCGCTTAGGGTGCGAGAGGTCCCGGGTTCAAATCCCGGACGAGCCCAACTTTTTAAATTACTGAATGTCTTATAGTTTTCACAGCTAATTAATGAACAATCATACGTTTAAGGAGCCTCTATGTTCAATCTAGAATTAAATTTGACGATCCTTAATTATTTATTTTTCTACTAGCGATATTATCTATATATAAAGCACCAAAGGTCATTAGCTCACTCACTCATCACGAAATCTCAGAAACTACAAGAGCTAGGAGTCGCAAATTGTGTTACTAAGACGGCATTATACAAAATTCAACCTCTAAACTGGTGAAAAGGGGAAGCAAAGTTTATATGGGGCAACGTGATTCCTTGGTTCAAACTAATTTTGTATGAACACTCTTATATAGAATATATGGGAGACGTGTTTCGTATTTTGTGGAACTCATCACCGAACGGGATTAAAAAGGAATAAACTGTTAATTTGAGATTTGTTCCAGCGGCACCCTGAGCGTTGGTCCTAACCCTCTAAGGGTGCCATCATTCAGGTGGATGTCGCTTTGACTTGGGCCGGATTCTTGGAATTTTTAGACCTGTTGCAGGACCTTTAAGGCATCTTACTATAATGTGTACATTTGTTGTTATCGCACGACAGACGGACAGACTGATTAAAAATTCTGTAAGATCAAATAATTTTAACAATGTTTTTAACTACTTAAGTGATACTTTTGTTTGATATATTCTTACACAGTGTAATTTTGACAAGTACAAGTGTATGTTAATACCTAAGTGCTAAATAAATTTCATTGTATGCTAAATAAATTTCATTAAGATTGATTTGCTTCTACATATTATAACCTTCCTCTTGAATGTCTATTAAGAAACCGCTTCAAAATCCGTTGCGTAGTTTTAATGATCTAAGCATCACACAGACAGCGGGAAGCGACTTTGTTTTATATGTGTAGTGTTGCATTATAGACGTTTTTTTTTTAATTTACCGGTATAAATAAATATACCTAAATTGTAATAATAACTTTTCTAAGAAAATATAATTTTATTATTAGCAGGTTATTTCGCGCAGTTTCACTAAAGTAGCTCGAGCATCATAAATGTGTTTACGGGTAAGGCCGTTTCAGTCCCATTCCGGTACGCTCCAGACCGGGATGCATCCATTTTGACAGTAAGTGAACAGTATTTGCGCAAGAGACTATTTAAGAGTCTAGTCGACTGCCGGAATGGGACCATAACGGTTGGAACCATTGGAACGTTCAGGAACTCAACAATATAATCATATTTGGCTGTAGTATTTTGTAGCCGAGCAGCTCTTTGGACCTACGAACACTGCTTAGTTACCACTAATGGTACTGCATCTTAAGCATTGATATTAAAATTTCCACAAATATGCACAGATAATAGAATTGAAATCAATAGTATAATATTCATTAATTTCATTACAAAAAAAGTAGAAACTGAACTCTTAATGCTTAAACCACGGACAGTTTTTTTTGAGTCTGGGTGTGCTTTGTGTACATGAATTGAGTATTTTTCAACACAGGGAATCATTACAAAAAAAAATATTCAAAAGTTTGGGCTCGTCCGGGATTTGAACCCGGGACCTCTCGCACCCTAAGCGAAAATCATACCCATAGACCAACGAGCCGGCTGATGTAAGAGTATAAAATATCTACAACATTCGATGCCTTTCACATTGATACGGTTTATGGTGTATTTGCTTTCAGTAGCTACGTTGCCGCCTGAGGCTGATAAAATTAAAACAAATACTAGTTGCGACTGCGGTTTTGAACGTTTTAAACAGTTGACTCTGCTGAGTTTTTTTTTTCTCACGCGCATGATTCTCAATTTAGCTACCACCAGGCTTTACTACTTCACCTGGCATAAAGTCGAGCTGGGTTCCGCCTTCATATTAGGCAAGCTGCGGAAGAGGGCTCTATTTATAGGCTTGAAACCTGACTGGTCGCTGGAGGAAGGATGCGGAATGTCCTTTTCAGATGCAGCATTAATATAGTAAATGGATATGTTTTATAAATTAAATAAGATGCGTAGAAGAGTATTAAACATTCTTATGATAAACTTTGAAATTTCTTATTTTATTGCTAATTGAACCCAAATGATACACATACCACTTTCAAATATGTTTTCAGTAAAAATCTATCTTTTAATATGTATTACAAATAGATATTTCTGCAAGACTGATTGATACATAGACACGTTCCTCTTGAATCACTCTATCTTTTAAAAAACATCATCGAAATCCATTGCGTAGTTTTAAGATACTCTTAAGATATTAATTTAGATTATATCTAACTATGTTGCTGTGTCCGACAGGGTTCATAAATGGTACCACTATAATGTTAAGCACACTGTGAAACACACTTGGACATGCCCATCTGAGTATGTTTCGCCGGATCGTCTCGATGAGGCCGCGCTGAAACCGGCAGTAGAATAACCCCACTGAGTTTGTTTCGCCGTATCTTCTCAGTTGGGGCGTATTGGATCCGGTGGTAGCACTAAAGCGCGTTCGTCAAGATACTTATCGTCCATCTAAATAATAACATACTCAAAGGACAGAACTTAGATTTAATCATAGATATAAAATAATAAAATAATATTGTACTTTCATACCTGACAGCTTTTAGGCTAAAGTTATATAAACTATTATTATACGTAGCAATAAACAAATAAAATTAATCAATTAAATCAAAAATAATCCAAATATGTTTTGACTATTTACAAATACCTGTAATAGGTTTACGTGAATAAAAACTTTTTTATTTATTTTATTTATTTATTCATTATTTATTAAACGAAATAAAGTATTGAGTATTGAAGGATCTTAGCATACATAAGGACAGACAGACAGCGTGAAGCGACTTTGTTTTATACTATGTAATAATTAATAATATTTACTATCTATATTGCTCTATAAAACTATAATTAAGTGAAAGGTACCGCTAAAATGTCGTATGCATTTTATGTAAATAAATTAGTCGGCTCGTTGGTCTAGGGGTATGATTTTCGCTTAGGGTGCGAGAGGTCCCGGGTTCAAATCCCGGACGAGCCCAATTTTTTTTTACTTTATTATTTTTTTCTTTTTTTATTAAACTTTTTAGTAGACTAACATATCTAAGCACATCCAACCTAAGAGAGGTAGAGCATAGTGTAGCTACGCTTAAAGGGCAGCTGGACTGGGCAAGTACATCCACCTAACATAATACCATAGCCAAAGGATTAATGTTGTGTTTCTCTGCATGAGTAAGGTATCAAAAGCTCACGGGGGGAAAGGAGAAAGCGTCGACGGGATAAAAGTCGCGGTAATAATAACACATGGTTACAAAATTTGAATATTTAAAATTTTTTCTCTTTTCTTTTATCTTTGGATACAGTGAATTTAAACTGCCAGCCGTTTCTATCTATCAGCTTTCAATAAATATGTTTTATAGTATTAATTTTTTTATTATATAAAATTACATAATGTCATATCTCCAAAACTAAAGCTGATAGATGAAAACGATTTTTATTTTCAGAATCAGGATGCCATACGTCTACATGAAAGCTAATTAACGGTCTGGAAAAAAATCATTGTAATTACGTGTAATTATAATAAATATTTGCTTGAAAACATCGTTAGGTACAGAATGTTACAATATAAACTAGTTCAGCAAGTTTCGCCATTGTGACAGCATGCAAATATTAAATTTTATACAAATTTTGTCAAACAATTTATAATTAGGTATAGAATATGCACACACAATTATTTTGCGTCGCTAAGACCAATATATAAATAAATAAATTATAATAATAACATATAAATATATGATAGTATAAAAATAATTAATTTTATAGATATAAATAAATAACAAATATAATTAATTAAATTTTTCTAATTAATGTTTGACTATTAACAAGTGCCTGTAATTGGTTGACGTAAATAAAAATGATTTTTATTTTTATTTATTTTACACATCATTGCAATCAATATATTATGTACTTTAATTAGTATGTTAACATTTATTATAATATTTATTTAATAACATTGTTTAATTTTTAACGAAAAACATTCTTTAATATTATAAAAACAACAACTTAAAAGCCATTTTACCGTATGCTTTTTGAAAATATTAAGAGGTAACTCACCTAACGCCTTGGTATTTTGTTATACTCTTTTATTAACATTATGTGGCTATTTTTGTAGTGTAAAGCAGTAGAACATGAAAGTACAGCCAATTAAGTTGGATATCTGGATAGATATCCTCCGTAGAGGCGCCATCAGTACATGGTCGATATTCCCAAAATACGTACGAAGCGCTTCGAGTCCACGTTTTTTGTACGTACTGCGAAGATGTGGAACTCCTTGCCGGGGTCTCTATTTCCCGATAAGTACGATATGGGTCTCTTCAAATCAAGAGTAAACCGGTTCCTTCTAGGTAAGCGTGCTCCATCTTAGGCTTTTCCGATGTTTAACGTCAGGCAGGGTGTAGTCAAACGCTAACCTATTAAAAAAAACACTTTTACTCTTTTTTAAACATTTATGGATATTTTTTACAAATAATGCTATCTCAAGTATGTAAGCAGACGTAACAGTAAATTGTACTGTACTGTTCTGTACTGTACATAATTATTATCAGCTATTGTACTGGAACTAGCTGCCATTGTATTTGGACCCTTATGCTACTTAACTTTAGGTGGATAGGTTGCTCAACACCAATAAAAAAACAAATAAAAATCAAAGCCTTCATATTGCAACCTTCATAAAATCATGTCTGTACTGAGCCTATTTAATGTCCACTACTGAACATAGCCCCGACAGATAACTACGCAATCATCATATATCGACAGGGCGTCAATCTATACAATTCTCTACTTCAGAACCTAAGTCAAAATGATAATAGTTTAATAATAAATGGGCTCGTCCGGGATTTGAACCCGGGACCTCTCGCACCCTAAGCGAAAATCATACCCCTAGACCAACGAGCCGGTTGATGTAACAACATAAAACATATAGTATATTATAAACGCTACCTTTCACTTAGATATAATTTATGGCACAACGTAGATAGAGTTTATACGAGTTGCCACGTAAAAGACGTGACTAGATCATTTACTATCATCTATACTAATATTATCAAGAAGACAAATTTGATTGATTGTTCGTTTGTATTAAAAAGGCTCCGAAACTACTCAACCGATTTGAAAAAAATCTATTTATTTATCATCATCATCATCATCAGCCCGTATAACGTCCACTGCTGAACATGGGCCTCCTCCCGATGGAGGGTTTTTGCAGTCGCAAAAGATCGCAGTAAGATTTAAACGTTGAGCTAATAGATGCTGCTGCCCATCCATCAGCTATATGTCCCTTAGTCGCATTTTACGACACCCATGGGAGGACATGGGGTGGTCTATTCTAATCCGGAAACCACACGGCACTGAAATAAATGAAATGTAATTGACTGATAATGCCACTGCTTACAGTACCAATAGGGTCTTAATTACATATACCTACTATAATATAAATTGCGCCATAAATTATATCTTAGTGAAAGGCACAGCTGTAATATAGTATACGTATTATGTTGTAACATCAACCGGCTCGTTGGTCTAGGGGTATGATTTTCGCTTAGGGTGCGAGAGGTCCCGGGTTCAAATCCCGGACGAGCCCAATATTTTGTTTTTAAATAGTTTCCATGTTAAACATGTTTCATGAATTGACTAGCATATCTTCAATGATTCTAACGCCCTTGAGTTATTTGGAAAAAAATGTTGGTCTTTCGGGGCTAGGCCCAAAAGAGCCAGATTTCATCCTTAAACTACAAGTGGTGAAATAATAACAATCATTATTATATAATATGATACATATTGCTGATCGGCTACTCCCAAAAGGCCTGAATTTTCTCCTAAAACTCAATTACATTAAAGTCGCTGAAGGAGTACCGACTAAAACGAGAAAATTCCGATTCACCATTTCTGTGACCAACATTTGTGTTTGACATGAAAAAAATATTTGGGCTCGTCCGGGATTTGAACCCGGGACCTCTCGCACCCTAAGCGAAAATCATACCCCTAGACCAACGAGCCGGTTGTTATTACAGTTAAAATATACGTACATATAGCGATAAAAAAGCGATAAAAAATTTGTTTTAATATACGGTGTAATAATATTTTGAGTTATGACTTAGTATCGATAAACGTGTCAATCAGTAAGAAATATAACACAAACACAGCTTTAACTAAAGAATTAATTATAACATCACGTTAAGCATTTAACTTCTTCGCATTATCAACATTGTGCTTAGCCACTTAGGATTAGTTTAGTATTTCCTCAATCTCATCGCCAGCTAACGCCCTTCGCCGAGGTCCAAGCCCCACAGGGGGCGCCCTACGCAGGTCGCTTAGTTTGTAGTTTTTAAACCATTTATTAAGGCTGGAGCCCTGCTCACCTTTATGCCCGGTGAAGTAGCAAAAGCCTTGTTTTTTACGAGGAGAAGACCCTACCTAGGGACTCGAGTCTACCATCGAGACTTAAATCACTACACAGATAAAAATATCACGCAGCAAATTATAGAAATAATGAAATAATGAATTTTATTCAACACTTAGGTATTTACATACACTTGTACTTGTCAGAATTACAATGTAAGAAGATAAAATAATAAATAATAAAATATTATAACTAACAGATAATTCTTACTCTATAAGATATCCGACTAAGTAATTAACAGTGGTAGGCAATAGCAAATCATACAAATCTACAGACTGCAAAGTCCGTCCGTCTGTCCTGTGATATTTTTTGCAATTAACCAATTATTATTATTATAAGTAATCTTGATAGTTGCCTTCCATTGGAAATTTTATTTTTAATTTAATCCAAGATCTTTGAGATTTAATGCGAGACCATACTACTGCGATAAAGAAGCTGCATCTCTCCTATTTAACAATAGGCTAGTTGACACATATGAAATTATGTTACAATGATGTTTATTTCTTAAAGTATTTGTCATATGGAACCTAAATATAATAATTTATGTTTAAAAAACATGAATATGTTTGTATAAACTAAATATGTTTTGTTTTCTTTTGTCTTTGTCTTTAACTTCCGAAAACACTATCAGCCATTTTGTGACGTCATACGTCTAGTTAAAAACATGGACTCGATTTTTTACTATTACACTTTCTGAGTCATGACGTCATCGATCTCGAACACAGATAATGTATAAAGACCAACATGGCTGACATCGTTTTCATCTCTAAATGTCAAGCCAATTTTATTATATTTATTTTAGTGCTTTCTAGATCTCAAATAAATGCCATATTTTTTTCTTGATCTAGTAAAACCATTTGTAACCACATAAAAATAATTTCAAAAAAGTGTCAACTAGCCTATTATTTTTGTCATCCTTTCACCATGATTCACCCCCAACTCATTTCCAAATACAATATGAAGGTAAAACACAATTTAGGGTAATGGCACGCTTTGTGCTCCCACTAATTACGTGGAAGGTCCAAAATTATGTCACCTACCTTAAATACCAACTGCGTAAGATCTGATAAAATAACTACCTTATTACCGTTGTCATATAATTACGGGATCGTGACCAAATTTGACAAAATTTGTTACTCCTGATGGTGGCTTTGTGTCCAAATTTGTGACTTTCAGCATTGTAATTACATATTTTAGCGACAAACAATCCGCTTTGGGCTCCGTACCCGAAGGGTAAAAACGGGACTCTATTACTAAGACTTCGCTATCACCAGGCTGTATCTCAAGAACCGCAATAATAAGACAGTTGAAATTTTCACAAATGATGTATTTGTTGCTGGTATAGCAAGAACCCTTCGTGCGCGAGACTGACTCGCACTTAGTCGGTTTTTTTATTACAAAGTGACTAGCTTCCGCGCGTTACTCCAGTTCCCGTAGAAACTTCATAATTAAATAGACTTCCACGATAAATGGGCTATCTAACACTTAAAAAAATTCTAATCGGCCCAGAAGATACTGAGATTAGAGCGTTCAAGCAAACAAACATACTTTTCAGCTTTAAATATATATAAGCATTGGCGAAGCTAGGTGGACAACGGCCTCGGTGCATACTGCATAGCTTCATGAGCTGGTGAGTTGCCTGAGCCGCTCTTTTCAAAGCTTAGGTAAGAGGGCCCCCTGAAGTCCGGGACCCTCGTGCACTGCACCATCTGGTATATCAGTAAAGATATATTATATAAAAATAATATCATATACATTATACAACAATTGATGTCATTAGTATTACCATTTTTATATTAATTTAGGTTGTTAATTCGGTATCTGATCACTGCGTTGAATTTCATTTAAATCCATGTTTGCATTGAAGCATAACAAATATACTGAACTTGCGTTTATATAATTTCTAGAATGTTCTATAATATGAGAACATTGGTTTAATTACACTTATCTGTTACCCACAAACTTAAACAGTTAAATGTAACTCAATTCTGGGAAAGAAAATTAGCGTATAGTCCGATATACCAACGCAATTTTCTTTTGTAACAATAAAACCTTTAAACTGCGTTTTAAGTTACACCTAAAACTATTTTTTTTTCAAATCAACTGTATTCAACATTTTAATTATCGATATTGGTCATTTATACTTATATATAAAGCTGAAGAGTTTGTTTGTTTAGTTGAACGGGCTAATCTTAATTTACCCATTTACCTAGAAAGGCTATAAGCTATATTCCATTAAGAAATGATTACAGGAACGGAAGTAACGCGGGTAAAACCGCGCACGGAACCTAGTCTTTTTATAAATACTATTTTTATGCAAATTGTGTTCAGATACATTGAGTTTTAGTTGTTGATATTAATAAAACATATAAGCAACTCTTAAAATGTCGAAATAGTATTAACAAGTTTGAAAATTAAAAGACACATTTTTTTTTTATTTTCGTAGTACTCAAAATAATTATATGCTGCTGAGGTGCTTATTATTTTACTCACTTATTGAAGATTTTATTTTTATATTAATTGAAAAATATTTGTACTAAGTAGTACGTTTTTTATTTATTTTTAGCTTTTATTAACATCAACACATTTTTGTTAACTACGTTCAGACAAGATACGCTAATTGTTGGGGCTATAACAAACAACCATTTAAAATGTCATCATGATCATCAACAGCCCGTTGACGTCCACTGCTGAACTGGTCTCCTCTAACAGACCTTGGCAAGCCAGGATCGTAGGGGGATATTGCCATAATCACCACGCTTGGCAGACGGATTCGTGATCGCAGTAAGATGCAAATGTTGAGCTAATAGATACTGCTGCCCATCCATCAGCCATATGTCCCTTAGTCGCCTTTTACGACACCCATGGGAAGACAAGGGGTGGTCTATTCTAAGCCGGAAATCACACAGTAAAAATTATTTAAAATGTAGCTAAATTAATTTGATTATTATATGAATTAAAAACGTACCTAAATGTAACATTATTTTATTGGATCCTGTGCTATTAATTTGCATTCTGCATTTCAGAAGCGCAGACGTATTTAATTTAGAATCATGTATCTCTCGAAATGGGATACGTACTTTAATATTTTAATTATAAACTTTTTAACAGTATTCATGAAAAAGAAGACCTCCGTAGCATAGCGGTATTAGTCTTGCCTTAATTTTTAGAGATCGTGGGCTTGATTCACACAATAAAACAAAAAAAAATAGTTTTAGTAGCCAGTTTTTTACATAACAAAAAATAATATTATAGTACGTCCACTATAGGTACGTGAGCGATTTTTGAAAATTCCCCAGACGAAATAAAAAATTATGCGAGAATTGCCGTCTTCGATCACCTGGTTTAGTAAAGTTTTCAATTTTATGTCTTAAAAAGATTGGGCTCGTCCGGGATTTGAACCCGGGACCTCTCGCACCCTAAGCGAAAATCATACCCCTAGACCAACGAGCCGACTGGAATTAAAACCAATTGTAGAACCACATAGTAACGTTAACGCGGACAAATTATACCTTTCACTTTGATTTGGGTTTAGTAAGTTACTTAATTACCGCTTTAATTAAACTTTATTTATCTCAAAGAGCTAGTTTAGTGACCTACATTATTTAGAAGTAATGAGTTTATTTAATGGTCGTATAGGTAGGTATTTGTTCCCAACTTTAGGGCTTTCAGTTTCAGAAATCATCGAGGTTTAAAAAATGGATTGTCTTTGTAAAAAACAATATATTATTATGTGTGAAATTTTAAGAAACAAGCTGTTCCGCGTTGTTTCTTCCGTTCCCATGGAAACTTCATCACCATCATCAGCCCGTATAACGTCCACTGCTGAACATGGGCCTTCAGTGCTGTGACTCACAGTTTAGACATCAAAATGTAAATTTTATACCTTATTGTTACTATTTGTTGTATACTTGTTGTGAAATGTGTGGCATAAATAAATGAAATTTATTCGAAATTACTTTTTTGGGACTAAAAAATCTTGTCCCATGAATCCATTCTATAACATGGTTAATGAAATAATGAATTTATTCAGCACTAAGGTATTTACATACACTTGTACTTGTCAGAATCACAATGTTACACAATTATTCTTATTCTATGAATTAAACTAGATACTTAATTAACCGGTAGCAAATTGTAGGATATTACAGACAAAGTAGTCCGTCCGTATAAGTTTAAGTTGATATTAATTATTATAGATTTTAATGGATCAAAATAGTAAAATTTGGTAAAAACATTGGTTATTATTAAAAAGGCAACATGTTATCAAACTGCTTCATCAGCATACAAGACACGCGTCTACTTTCACAATCGTGACGTCATGGATTTCGGAATGCGTGGGCGCAATCCGGTTACATTCACTACTTGTGTACGATAGCAGCTATCAATTTGAAATTAAGAATAAATCGGCTCGTTGGTCTAGGGGTATGATTTTCGCTTAGGGTGCGAGAGGTCCCGGGTTCAAATCCCGGACGAGCCCAAACTTTTTTGAGTGAGAATTTGTTTATAGTAGATGGAATAAATTGAAACAAATGAATATTGTAGTTAATAAAATATGAAGTGTGATAATAAAATAAGAAAGTTTGTAATATGGGTTATTTTTGTATTAAGTAGGTAGGTACCTATCTATTAATTTTTCTTGTAGAAATATTTAAATAAATGCTTATTACAGTAGATAATTACAATAAATAATTAATAATATTTTACATTACATTTAAACTTATACTTGTTTTGATATAACCAATATCACTACATAGTATAAAACAAAGTTACTTTCTCTGTCCCTATATCCCTATGCATGCTTAAATCTTTAAAACTACGCAACGGATTTTGATGCGGTTTTTTTTAATAGATAGAGGGATATAAGAGGAAGGTTTATATGTATAAAATATCAGCATTGTACCCGTGCGGAGCCGGGGCGGGTCGCTAGTAACATAATATATTTATTTTGATAAACTTGCAAATTAAACCATTTTAAGAATTTAGGCTAAACTTAATAAACGAAATACAGCTATAAATAAACTGAATTTAATTAAAATTTTCTGTTACAAAGCACAAATTATTTGATAATGTATATTTTATATTAGTACTGAATTTTAACAATAAATTACAATCAGTTTATGATACACCTAAATATTTACAACCGATAGATATTAGTAATACACATAATAAAGATAATTACATAATTTTATCAACATGTTACCGATATTATTCAGTTGGTAGCCATAAATATTGACAAATCGTTATAAAATAGGTAGTTAGATATTAAATCGACGGTACATAAAATGAGATTAGGATATATTTTGTATTTTAAACAATAGGTCAGTTAACCTATATGAAATTATGTTACTACTAGCTGTGCGCCGCGGTTTTACCCGCGTTTCTCTGCTCCAGTGGGTCAGAGCGTGACGTTTTGTAGCCTACTAGCGACCCGCCACGGCTTCGCACGGGTGCAATGTTGATGTATCATACATATTATAAACCTTCCTCTTGAATCACTCTATCTATTAAAAAAAACCACATCAAAATCTGTAGTTTTAAAGATCTAAGCATACATAGGGACGGATAGAAAGCGGCAAGCGACTTTGTTTTATACTATGTAGTGATATGTTAATCCAGCGTATAACTTATCCCGGAGCAAAATTTCAGCTAATTCCGTTCAGTAGTTATGGCGTGAAAAAGTAACAAACCTCCATCCATCCATACTTACAAACTTTCGCGTTTATAATATAATATAATATTATTATTTATTATATTATTAGCTGGATGATGTTTATTTCTGAAAGTAATTGTCATATGGAATCTAAATATCATCATTTGTGTTAAAAACTGGATAATGGTTGTATTAACTTTATATGTTTTTTTTTTGGCTTTGTATTGGCTTAAATTTTCGAAAACGCAATCAGCCTTTTTGAGACGTCAAGGTAAAATAAAAAAAAATGTTAAAAGACAAGAACGAGATCCTTTACTATTGCATTTTCTGAGTCATGAAGACATCTAGGATTGACGTCAGAACACAGATAATGTATAGACTAAAAAAAATATAAAATTAATATAATGATTTCCTCTTTATAATTTTAGTATAGATAAGACCTAAGTTCCTCACTAGCTTTTATACAAACAAACATACTAAGTTTCATAATATCTATATATATACAATAATACTATAGATTTCAATACGTTCAACAAACAATAAGATGTTTGTTAGTACTTTTAACAAGCTTAAAACTCTTAAGAAACTTTCAGATGCTAATAACACTGAAATAATATACGATCAGTAGCGTAACTAGAGGGTAACTGGCTGGGCCGAGAAAAGGCCACATAATTTTTATTAATATAATAGTTTGTGCAAGAGACTCCCACCGCGTGGAATTATTACTTTGGGCTACCCCGATTTTGAAAGATTATTCATTAGTGCTCCGCTATTGGTCTTAGCGTGACGGTATATAGACAAACAAACAAACTTCAGTTGAATAGTTTTGGCTTATTTTATTCAAGATTAATTTACAATTTCATCAAATTTTAGTAAATACTCAATAGCTTGCTTTATAAAGACTGCGTCGTTGGTCTGGCAGTAATATGCGTTGTTGGTATGATTTTCGGGTCGAAATAAAAACACACTGTTAAGCTGTCGGTAGAACCGTCCATCAGATTTTGTGACTGACGAAGTAGAGATTCACCTACGCTTGTATATGCCATACTTGGGAAATTGACCATCTGCGTTGAACTTCTTTTATAGTACTCAAGAAGAAGACTTGAGTACTATAAAAGAAGTTCAACGCAGATGGTCAATTTCCTTATAGATTATTATCACTATTATTATTACTCAATAACAGTTTATTATATTTTTTAATATAGTATAAGCGGTAAATTAAGAATAGAAATATTTGGAGTAATTTAGAACCCAGCTGGCACTGTAATAGGATTTGAGAAAGAGGGAGAAGAAAGACATGCATTGGAAATTAAAATTAATATAATTGGTACCTATTAAACATTTTGTTTATATATTTAGTCGTGTAATCATCATCGGAATCATCATAAATAACTTATAAGATGCTTCTAGAATATATTTCATCCCTTTAACAATATATAGTTTCATGTACAGTTATTACGTTTCAAATATTATTTTACCTTTTATTTACGATGATCGCTTTAGTCATTCGTCTGCTGGGTTCGCCTCCCATACAAGAAGATTATTTGTTTATACAACCAACAGTTTTTCCAAGTCTGGGTGTTCTTTGCGTCCTTGAATTAACTGTTTGTAAAATCTCCCGTGACAAATGTATTCATATGCTAGAGTGCGAGATTTGTCAAAAAATGCCCCGAATCACAGACGGTATAGCTACGCCACTGCGTAAGATGAAATTAAACTGAGAACCGTTGCTAGAGAACACTTTACTCCACATAACTCTTGTCTCAAACAAATTAAATAAGAACTTAGTAAATAGTTGGAAACTTTAGAAAGTAAATTTACCGTCTATTTAGGGTTTCATTTTATTTCGAAATTATTTGCCCTTAAGTTTTGAATTAACTTTTTGAGCACTAATTTTAAGTTTAGTAGTGCGTTAGTAATAGCCTTTTAAGATCGGAATAGATTGTAATGAAACAAACGTATCTGCCGAAGCCTTACAACAACAAACTAACCAGATTTCTGGCAATCCATGTAAATCAGAGTCAAGAAACGCCTCAGTACCATTTATCTACTATTTACTCTCTAACAAAAAACATGAAAGGCGACCATTCGGCAATCCTCCCAACTTTGAACATCTTGAGCCGAGGCCCAAGCAACACAGGGAATTCCATCTTGTTTGCCATGCCAGGTTACTGAGTATGTAGGTTTTAAACCAATTAATTCTTCACTTCACTACAAAAGCCCTCTTACTTCCAGTTCTGAATATGGGCCTCGTCTTGGAGGAACTTTGGTAAGCCAGGATTATTATTGAGGATTTTGCTTTAATGACCACGCTTAGCAATTGGATCGCAGTAAGATGGTATGGTAAGTCACCTTGAGCTGATAGATACTGTTGCCCATCTATCTATGTCCCTTAGTCACCTCATACCCAACCCGTGAAAAGACATGGAAAGAGCTTCTTCTTAGCTGGAAACTTGGTGGAACGCTGACAGTTCAAAGTACGTCCTACATTATTGGACCAATAGTAATTCCTTAAGTTACACTTCTTCCAAAAACCTTATTTAAGATACTCATTCAAGATTAGTTCATTAATTGACTGTTTATTTATTCAACTTCAGTCTGTAGGTTAACGAGAAATTGATCCCGGAATCAGAACTTGAAATATTCAAACGTGGTTCGAAGTTCGAGAGTCTCAGTGGATAGGATAGATATTATTAAATACTCCATCAAACGTGTAGTTAGTCTAGTACTAAGTATATAGGTACTTAACAATATAGCAGCGTTATGTATTAGCGTTAACACTGATTTGTGATGAATAAAAAATTCGACTGCTGGCATAGTTGTATCACCATCAGCCCGTATAGCACCGTCATCACGCTCTAACACATAGGTAAATTCTGCTGCCAGTCAGCCAGATATACAGTCGTTATAGATGATGTCATGGCAATCAATACTAACGGCTTAATGTATTGGCCGTGTGGTTTCCGGCTTAGAATAGACCACCTCATGTCCTCCCATGGGTGTCGTAAAAGGCGACTAAGGGACACATGGCTGATGGATGGGCAGCAGCATCTATTAGCTCAAGGTTTACATATTACTGCGTCTGCCAAGCGTGGTGATTATGGCAATATCCCTCTACGATCCTGGCTTGCCAAGGTCTTTTAAGAGGAGGCCCATGTTCAGCAGTGGACGTAAACGGGCTATTGATGAATGTATTGGCCGTCCCGAGACATGCAGAGTAGTCAACCAAACAGACCCGAGGCATTATACAAATTCCACTATAGCGGGGCGAACGCTAACATAATCGCTCGTTTTAAAGAAAAATCAACCAATGGTTGTCAGATATTTTTTTTTAGAATCGCTTAATCACGTGAAAAAAATGTGTCAAGTAACAAACATTTATTTGCTAGCGATCACTATGCTTAAGTCCAATTTTGACTACGCTCTCCAGAGATATCAATAATCTCTAAGATTTAAGTTGAAACTAATACTTAGAAACAATCACACCTGCCAGAATTTTGTTAGACTATGATATATTACAAAATATGCATCAAACGAAAAAAACGTTTCGCTGCCATACATTAGATGCTTTTAATCAACCATTAAAGATTTTTATTATTTTTCATATGTAGTAAGCTAGGTCTTTTGCTAGTCCACAGCCTTCATTAAAGTTTATTCATTGTTCTAATTACTGAAAACAAGGTTTATACCTTTGATCTTTCAGCTCAGAATTATTATCCAATCCTTTTTCCTTGCTACATCCTAATAAATTATCATCACACCCTAATTCTTTCTCACAGAAGCAATTCCACATATTTCATATTGTCACTGAAGCGTGCTCGACGTAAATCACATTGCATTTCCTGCACATTACATGGCGCGGTAGATGTCTGAGTGCTTGCCACGTTCTTGCTATTAGTTGTTAAGATGGAAATGAGAAAGATTACAAATGTTGGACAGTAATTGTTGTATGACGATATGATGTTTTTTCTAGATTTTATCTCAGCAATTTGTTTAAATTAAGTTACTTGCAAATCGTAAATTTTAAGGTAGTAATGATGTCTCCATGACGCATCTAAACTAATATTATTTTGCACAATGACAGTACATGGCGGAATGCCATAGGCATTTTCTACCAGTCAAACATAGGGTGGTGCAGAGAAAAAGTGATAGGTGCACGGAAGTAGAAGATAGGTCATTAATTACCTACCGTACTGGTAGGAAAAAATAATATATAAAGCAGAAAAGTTTGTTAGTTTGCTTAAGGCGCTAATCTCAGGAACTGTTGGACCGATTTGAAAAAATATTTGCTTAATATACGCGGGTGAAACTGCGCGGACGCAATTCATTTTATAAACTTAAATAAATGTAAGATAATGGTGCTTTAGAATAAATTTATAATCTTTTAATTCTAATGAAATGCTATCTGTTGGCATAACTTTCATAGCTCCAGCTATGAAAGTTAGATATAGCATAGAGTCTGAGTTGAATTACAAGGTGGCCCGGAGTATTGCTGTGCAGTTTTAAATATAGTTAATATTTTTTGTAATTAATGCTTGTGGCTTGTTTAAGAGGCTATATAATAATAAAATATTACGCAACGTACGTATAGTCAACAAAATGGATAGCTTTACACTTTATGAAACGCATTTTAAATTAACGTGTCCACGCTTGTGAATAGTTTACTGTTTAGTGCATTTGTGCACAGCTAGAAAGGAATTCATCACTTATAAAATAATTACCGGCTGTTATACTGATACAAACATATTTATTTACACTATTTGATACTGACGGTGTGAACCTATCTCTTTTGTTGACCGTACCATAACAAAAAGAGTAAAACCGCGAGGCACAGTTAGGTTGGACAGTTATAACAAAACATGATGCGATTCAGCAATTACTTCTCGTCTCGCCGAGGCAGTGACCTACGTATGTTATGTCGTAATCAATGAGTGAAAGGTATGCCATGTGACGGTAGTGATACAGAATTTTGATACGAATGATAACCGGCTCGTTGGTCTAGGGGTATGATTTTCGCTTAGGGTGCGAGAGGTCCCGGGTTCAAATCCCGGACGAGCCCAATTTTTTATTGTTATTTCATGTCTGTCTATATAAATAAAATTAATTGCGACCAATTAATTTTATTGATTGTCCTAACTTGAAGTGATATTGAATGGAAGTATAAATGATCATATTAAAATAATGAAGAACACTCCAATGTCTAAAATTTAAATTAAAATGTCTTAATTAATTATTAGTTTCTAATGATATTTGATATTTTTTTTATAAGTGTTTCTTGTTTTTACGCACTGTAGTGTTCTGAAAGTAAAAGTCTTTTAAAAGATGCGTGATTCTAATTAAGCCCTTTTTTGTTTCAGGTAAGCATTTATGGGAAAAAGGATTCAGAGAATAATTTACCTACATAAATCTAAGGTACAGATAGAAACCATTGAAAAGTTAAAGAAAGTAATTTATTAAAATATAGTAGATTGTTTATTTAGGGAGCAAACAACTATTTTAAAGGCGAGAGTGTTTTTTTTAATCCAGAGCGGAGCGAAGGATTCTAGAGTAGAATCCCGAGCGGAGCGAGGGATTCTTAACTAGAATCCTGAGCGCAGCGAGGGATTAAAAGTATGTCACTCGAGCTTAAAATAGTGTTGCTCCCGAGGTGGACCCTCTATGAGAAAATAAGTAAGTGCAACTTATGAACAAGAATTTATTTACGTACAATGAAGAACCATAAGACATAATAATACTTTCACTTGAGGAAGACGCACTCTTTTTTTATAATTCTAAAATCTGAATATGAATCAACTACTGTAACACCGTTTTTTTTCGTGGTTTTAAGATTCTTACCGGCATCCGATACAAGCTTGGTATTTGATGTTGTTTCAGTAAGAAATAGTTGTCATTCAGTTGGAGGGTGATCATTCCAATAACTTTTCGTTTTCCTGACTTTAACACGGTTCACACATTAGCTGTAATTACCTTAAATTAAGTTTTGTTTGTATTTATTCGCTAATTGCGAACAAAACAATTGGACGTCGTTAAGCAGAAAGGACTCAATCCACAATAAGTCACTTTTGAGTTATGGGCGTTTGAAGTTTCAGCTGTAATTTCGCTAATAAAAAGTTTTTTTTTTCTTCATCTTTGCCCGTTATTATTAAGAAGATAGTTTATATTTTATTTGTTCATCAAAATAGTGATATATTTTGCAATAGATTTCGAGATATTAAGTGAAATGTGGGTTGAGTCCTTACAATTAAACTTAAGTTTGTAAAGGCAGGTATTTTTTTTTACTTTATCAGAATGGACTCAAAGCTACCCATCAACTACAAAATGAGTTATAAAAATAAAAAAAACAAGTATTATTATAAAAAAGTTATATATTTATTGACCTTAATCATAAACGTACAAAATCAAGTAAAAACGCCATCATTAAAATTAAAAAAATAGAAAAAACAGCGCAAAAATCAGCGCTCATATTAATTTCCCTCATCCTCCAAGTCAAGGGGTAACACACAACACACGCACTTTGAGGACAGACGAGAAGATCGTAGAGCTGGAAGAGGAATTGGACAAGTTGCGCTGGGATATAGTGGGTTTGTCAGAAGTCCGAAGAGCGGGACAGGACACGATGACCCTGAATTCCGGCAACTTGTTCTTCTACCGGGAGGGCGAACAGCGGTCCCAAGGTGGTGTAGGGTTTATCGTCCGCAAGTCCCTCATTAACAATTTGGTGGCCGTCGACAGTGTATCGAGCAGGGTAGCGTACCTTATACTCAGAATATCAAAAAGATATTCCATGAAGGTTATACAGGTTTACGCACCGACCTCAACACACTCAGACGAAGAAGTGGAAGCTATGTATGAGGATATTAGTAAAGCCATACATAGCTCCAAGACCCACTACACCGTTGTTATGGGGGATTTCAACGCTAAACTGGGCAAACGAGGCGATGATGAGATGAGAGTGGGGTTGCATGGATATGGGCAACGGAACCGAAGGGGTCAGAGGTTGGCTGATTTCCTGGAGAAAGAGGGACTCTATATGATGAACTCTTTCTTCCAGAAGCCACCTCACAGGAAATGGACCTGGATGGGCCCTGATGGTTCCACAAAAAATGAGATTGACTTCATCATGACAACCAAAAGACAAATATTTAATGATGTCTCTGTGATTCACAGGTTAATACCGGAAGTGATCACCGAATAGTTAGAGGCAAGTTAAATATTAATGTCAAATTGGAACGATCCCGTCTGATGAAGTCTACGCTCCGACCTTCAAACGCACACATCCAAAACCCCGAGAGCTATCAGATCGAACTAAGTAATCGCTTCGAATGTCTAGACAGCTGCGAATCTGTGGACGATCTCAGCAGCGGGCTGGTACACACTGTGCATACGGTGGGGCTTAAATATTTTAAACCCCACCCTAGAAATAGACCTCAGAAACTATCCACTAATACCCGGGACCTCATGGCTAAACGACGTACGATGATGCTCCAGACTCCAGACGATGCGGAGTCATTTAGGCAGCTCAATAGACATATCTTAACGTCATTGCGTCACGACATTCGCTCCTATAATACAAAATGTATTAAGGAGACGATAGAGCGAAACCTAGGCTCCAAAGTGTTCGCAAGAGACACCTCTATTGGGCAAAGCCAGTTGACAAAGCTGAAGAAGGAAGATGGGGTAGTGACGTCGAGTAAGCCAGAGGTTTTACGGGAGATAGAGAGGTTCTATAATCAGCTGTATGCCTCAACAGTCAAGCCCGCTAACAGCCAAGCCAAAGACCCCAGAGCAAGGCTCACCCGACACAATACCGAAGATCTCCCGGACATCAGCCTATACGAGATTAGGATGGCCCTTAAACAGCTTAAAAACAACAAGGCGCCAGGTGTTGACGGAATCACATCTGAGCTTCTGAATGCGGGTGGAACACCGATACTTAAAGTCCTTCAGAAGCTCTTTAACTCCGTCTTACTCGAGAGACTGTTTCCTGTTCCTGTGTTCGTTCTGTTCTTCAAAAAAGGTGACAAAGCCATGTTGAAGAATTACAGACCCATCACATTGCTGAGCCATGTTTATAAGCTGTTTTCGAGGGTCGTCACAAATCGTCTCGAACACAGGCTCGATGACTTCCAGCCTCCCGAACAAGCCGGCTTCCGAAAAGGCTTTAGTACCATAGACCACATACATACGCTGCGGCAGATTATACAGAAGACCGAGGAGTATAATCAGCCCCTATGCTTGGCGTTTGTGGACTATGAAAAAGCCTTTGATTCGGTCGAAATTTGGGCGGTTCTAAGGTCTCTTCAGCGGTGTAGTATCGACTATCGGTACATTGAAGTGCTGAAGTGCTTGTACAAAAACGCCACCATGTCGGTCCGAGTACAGGGCCAATGTACGAAGGCAATCCCGCTACGGAGAGGCGTAAGACAGGGAGATGTTATATCTCCCAAACTTTTTACGGCTGCTCTGGAGGACGCCTTCAAGCTCCTGGAATGGCAAGGACACGGCATCAACATAAATGGCGAGTACATCACTCACCTTCGATTTGCCGACGACATAGTGATCATGGCAGAATCGCTGGAGGACCTTGGACAGATGCTCAATGACCTCGATGGAGTTTCTCAACAAGTTGGGCTTAGAATGAACATGGGCAAGACGAAAGTCATGCATAACGCCCATGTAGTGCCCAACTCTATAGCCGTTGGAAACTCCATTCTCGAAGTTGTGACCGAATACATATATCTAGGTCAAACGATCCAACTAGGTAGGACCAACTTAGAGAAAGAGGTCAATCGTCGAATCCGACTCGGCTGGGCAGCGTTTGGGAAGCTTCGAGAGATCTTCTCGTCCAAAATACCTCAGTGCCTGAAGACCAAAGTCTTCAATCAATGTGTGTTACCAGTGATGACATATGGATCTGAGACGTGGTCTCTTACTGTGTGCCTCATAAGAAAGCTCAAAGTCGCTCAGCGAGCTATGGAAAGAGCTATGCTCGGCGTTTCTCTGCGTGATCGAATCAGAAATGAAGAGATCCGCAGGAGAACGACGGTCACTGACATAGCTCAACGGATAAGCAAGCTGAAGTGGCAATGGGCAGGACACATAGCTCGAAGAACTGACGGCCGATGGAGCAAAAAGGTTCTCGAGTGGAGACCACGTACTGGCAAGCGCAGCGTAGGACGACCGCCTGCACGATGGACCGACGACCTCATAAAGGTCGCAGGAAGTCGGTGGATGCAGGCCGCTAGCGATCTTTCCCGCTGGAAATCGATGGGGGAGGCCTATGTTCAGCAGTGGACTACAACAGGCTGGTGATGATGATGATGATGAATCAGTATTAAAACAGAATTAATATTATCATGAACACCGCAAACCAAAAAGGTGCAATAAGCTCATTAAAATGTGCCACAAACAATATCATACGTCACTAACACTTATGCAGGTAGATTGTGAATAATATTGACGAAAGTACCTAGGTAGGTAGGTAACTATATCTACTCAGTATGTCGATTGATCGTCACGTCAGTTACTGTTGACAGCTGGAAAACTTTTTAAACTTTTACTTTTTAAACGAATTCATTATCTGTTGAAAAAATAAGTTTGTACTTCATAGAAAATCTATGAAAAACAAAGTTATCTCTGCGAACATATCCCTTCGATTACGAAACCCTAAAAATATTTGTTAGCTATGTATAAAATAAAATAAAATAGGTAATGTATCTACCTGATAGAACTACGTCATCCTTTGCAGGCGCTAGCACCGGCGTCTTCGCCGCAGAAATCTCTTCCAAGTCGATCTCTGTTCATTGTAATAAGTTAGCTACATCAGATCGTTAGAACCAGTTAAAGTTATGATTAAAATGAAATAGTAATAAAGAATCTTTACAGTATCCTCCATATCGCCATTTACTTAGATATCCATATACGAAAAAGCAAAATAGTTTTGAGGTTAAGTGAAAAAACATTACTTACCATCTGAAAACTCAGTCTGTTTGTTAATCCCATGTCCCAAGGCACTAAACAAAATTCGATCAACTCGCCGCATCTTATTCACTTGTTTTTTTCACATACATAAAAGAAATAAAACAAAACACGCGTTTCACCAGGCAGTGTGCGAGAAAATGGCAGAGTTGCCAGTTTTTGAGAGTAATTTACCAACAAAATGTTGCCACTATAAAAAAATCACTGGAAAGTAATATAAGTCAAAATTTTTATACAATGCAAAACATATTAATTTTATTTCAGACAATTGTTTTCAAACTCGTTACAATACTTGGCCTGATTCACAAAAAGGAGATAGGTAGTTTGAGTCCTTCCAAATAAAATAAATATTGACTAAATATTACAAATACTTTTATCACTTAAATAACACAAATGTTTTAAGTCGTTTCAATTCAATTAAAAGTATTTGTATCAGTCATTACATATATTCCCTACAAACGACTCAGTCTGCTTGAGTCGGTTTAGGTTATTTGATATTAAATGTGCTGTTCATCAAAAGCTGTTTTGCTGAAATATGTCAAGTGTTTTGAGTCGTTTCTGCTAAACAAAAAGAAATATTTTATGTCAGTAAACCTATATCACAGAAACGACCCAACCTGTTTGAGTCGTTTCACTTATTTGATAAAAAGATATTGCCAATCAAAACTAATTCCTAGAAAGGATCCAAACTGTTTGAGTTTATTCTGGTTTATCGACTTTAAGAACATACTCATAGAAATGTCATTACTCAGAAACAATTCAAGTGGACTGAGTTCGTTCAGCAAATACATTGTATATGCTCTTCATACTGTGGGTTGAGTCGGGGTAGTGAGAAAAACTAGATTCCGTGTACATTTTAAAAATAGGGTTTTCACTACATGATAGATTTGACCCTCAGGAGTACGATGGCATACTTAACTCAATTTTGGCCAAAGTGTGGATTGGGTCCTTTCTGCTTAACTACGTCCAATTACGATATTTGACGTTTATTTGTTGACATCGACTCATGAATGAAGTTTGACAGTTCCGATTGTTTCTGATCGCCTTGTTTTCTTTTATCTATGGTATTTCGTTTTTTTTTATATATAAATTAAATTCATTCAATTCAATATTCCTTCTTTTAAATTCACGTTACTTAATAATTAAATGTTTTTATGTAAATTAAAATTAACTGTAAACGCAATGTATTTATGGCTCGAAAGACTAGTGATTAGAGATAGCGAACCTTTAGAGGAAATGGATTTCGTTAAGCTTTGTCATTGTTTCGTGTGTTGTATTCCGTTTTAAGTTTTTGTTCATATTAATTGATAAAAAGTATTTTTTAATTTGATTAATTCAGTAGGTAAAATATCAGGAAAATTTGTACTAAGTGTCTCTAGAATTGTTAGTGATGACCGTTTAGTTGTACGGATACTTTGTTTGTAAATTCGAACTGTTGGGGTTTTTGGTGTGAGTGCCGTTTGCGTGGATTGGAACTGTGGAGATAGAGGGCCTAGTCTATGGGGACGCGTAGAAGTTGGTTCTTCTTGGGTGGTCCGGGGGAGGCGCCGGGACGCCGGTCGCGTCCCGCGGCCACAAGCCGCGGCCACAAGCGACAAGCCAAGATGCTGTAGTCTGGAGTGGTCTGAGGTGTCTGTTCCTGTTGATGTCTTGAGGTGTCCGTTGCTGTCTGGAGGCGTCTGAAGTACGCTACGAATGGCCTTCTATTATTAACGTACCGGCCTACCTTTGGGGCTGTTAGCAAATATTTCCAACACGTGTGCGGCGTGTTGCTTCCTTCCGTAATTTGGAACCTTTACCTCCTCTACCGGGCATGAGGTGCGCCCCCGCAATCTGCCCCGGCGGCGATCTATGAGTCCACGCTTCAAGCGCTGGCTACCGCGGGGGTGTACCATCCGGGTGTACCGTCTGGGTGTACCGTCCGGGTGTTCTGTCCGGGTGAATGGTTCCGGAGAGTGAGGAACTTCAAAATGTACCGTCCGTGTGAATGTTCCCGTACCTAAGATTGTTGGAAGAATTATCTTAAATTAATTTTAAGTTTTTTTTTTTAAAAAGAATTTGTATTTTAAAGTTAGGCCAAACGAGCCAGCCGTCCCCTCTTTTTATTGTTTTGACAGTGGTCAATTAATTTTTCTTCAAAAATAAATTAGTCTGAAAATTTGTTTTCACTGCAAATATTTTTTTTATTATTTCAACAACCCGAAATAAATCAGTTACATGGCGCCCGAACAGGGACGTGGCTGGTTACGTGGACGTGGTCCCTGTCGTTGGTCTTTCGCTCAATGACGGATTGGCCAAACTTTAAATTTTTTTTTCCTTCATAATAATTTTTTTTGTTTTGTATAATGATACTTTAAGCATGGCGTTGGGTGTTTCTACCTATTGTTGAGACAGTGTGACTAATTTAATGTACAATTAATATTTAAGTTTAATATTTAAATTTTTATATAATGGAGGAACGCCCCATACGTTTCCATCTTTTAAATAAGGATGAACTGACCTATGAAGTAGCGGTTAGGGATGGTGTCCCAGAGAACACGGTAGACCGATTACGTTCTCAAATTAGGAAGTTAGCTCGTGAAATACCCAGTGACGAAGTTAGCACATATGAGGGGGAGGTTAGTGCGGAACTACAAACAGTAGCCACTAAGCTTACGGAGTTAGAAGGGATTCATAATAAGAAGCCCTTATTATTAAAAAGATTACGCAGGATAGAGTCCTTGTCTAATCATCTGTTTCACCGGCTGAGTCGTATTGAAACGAGTTGTGAAGCTGATGCAACTTTGAAAGCGGATTTGGATAAACGCTTATTAATAATTTTAAAACAAGTAGATGTGATGACCCAAACTTTCAGCAGTTCGGTTGATTTTAAACCTGCTGAGGATGTTCTACCGGGGACATCAACGGTTAATGTTGATCCTGTTGTGATTAAACCTTTTGTCACTTGTGACCGTACTTCGTCAGTTCACTCTCTTAATATTAAATTTAATGGTAGGGATAGTGTAGTGTGTTTTATCGAAAGAATTGAGGAGTTGTGTTCCTCTCGGAATATTTCTGAGGATAGGTTGTTTAATTCTGCGGTGGAGCTGTTTGTAGATGAAGCTCTTTGCTGGTATCGTGGCGTTCGGGATGAAGTAGGGTGTTGGAGGCAACTGAAATCTTTGTTGTTGGAAGAATATCTTCCACATGATTATGAACATCGACTGCTTCTAGAAATTCGTTCTCGAACTCAGGGTCCGGATGAGTCAATTTCAAATTATCTGAGTATAATGAAAAATTATTTTTCAAGATTACTCAAACCTTTGGACGAGTCCGAGAAGCTGAATATTGTTTCATTTAATATAAGGCCCTTCTATTCCACTCAGTTAGCCTTGTGTGATGTGAAGTCTTTATCCGATTTGAAATCGAGGTGTAAGTTGTTGGAAGCCGCGAAATGGAGGGCGGAATCTTTTGTAGAGCCCCCAAGTAACCCAACCAACGCAGTTGCTCCTGATTTGGTTAGTAAGGGTAAAACTGGTCGTGTGCGCGGTGAAGCGGTCGTCAACTCTGTGGTCCCTAATAAGTTCTGTGTGCGTTGTCGGGTGACTGAACACAACCTGTTGGAGTGTACTGCACCTCGTACCGTAATTTGTTATCGTTGTGGTGAGAAGGGGGTTACCATTGCGAATTGTTCGAAGTGTGCTCCTAAAGCTGATAATTCTGCGGTCTCAAAAAACAAATAAGGAAGGGCCATCGTTTTCGCGTTACTTCTTCGGAGGAATGGCGAAAATGGGTTAATTTTGTACGTGGATTTTTAATTAAAAATAAAACTCCTGTAGCGGTGGTCCGTTCGACCCATTATTTAGACTCTCGACCTTTTATAAACGTGGAAATTGGTGGTGTACCTTATTCTGGTTTGTTAGATTCGGGATCTCAAATTTCTATTATTGGTGGTTCTGCTGTGAAATATTTTTCAGATTTGGCTAGTCTACAGCCACCTGATGTTGTTGATTCTGTGGTGACTGCGAATGGATCTACGTCCTCGGTCACCGGATTAATGTTTTTACCTGTAGTTGTTAAGGATGTTTTGCGTGTTGTGAAATTCTATGTTATTCCTGGGATATCAACATCCTTATTGTTAGGTATAAATTTTTGGAAGGCGTTTCACCTTGCTCCCGACATTTTACGTTTGACGAAGCGGAAAGATTTAGTTGTCTTCCGGAAGCTTGATGAAGCTGTCGTGTCTCAAATAAATCGTATCCATCCCTTCGATGCTTTAACCATAGAGCAGAAGAAGCTAGCGGATGAGGTTTGTGGGTTGTTTAAGAGTATTTCTGCTGAGAAGAAAGGTCTGGGTAGGACTCATTTGATTTCTTATCATATTAATACGGGTGACGCAGCCCCTATAAAGCAGCGATATTATGTAATGTCTCCTGAAAAACTTCGTGAGTTGAATCGGCAATTGGACGAGATGATTGAGATGGACGTAGTTGAGCCTAGCTGCAGTCCATGGAACAATCCCATCACTATGGCTCCTAAAGCCAACGGCGAGTTGCGATTCTGCCTCGATAGCCGGAAACTCAACGAAGTGTCGAAACATGATGCATATCCCCTGCCTTATATTAATAACATTTTAGATCAGCTTAGGGACTCGCGTTTCCTTTCGTCGATTGATTTAAAATCTGCATTCTGGCAGATTCCCCTTACTTCTTCTTCTAAAGAAAAGACCGCGTTTACCGTTCCGTCCCGTGGGCTCTTTCAGTTTAAGGTTATGTGTTTTGGTTTAACATCGGCCCCTGCGACCCAACAGAGGCTGATGGATAGGTTGTTTGGCCCAGAATTTAGTGGGCGTGTGTTTATTTATTTAGATGATATTGTGGTGGCTAGTAGAACTTTTGAGGAGCATATCGAACTCCTCATGAAAGTTTTCGAACGTTTGTGTGAGGCGAATCTCACTGTTAGTCTGTCCAAGTGTTGTCTGTTTCGAAAGCAGTTAAAATATTTAGGGTATGTGGTGGATGAATTTGGGTTAAGGACTGATCCGGATAAGGTGAAGGCCATGACGGATTTTCCCATACCTCTATGTTCTAAGGACGTGAAGCGATTTCTAGGTACTGCGTCCTACTATAGAAGGTTTATTAAAGGCTTCAGTACTTTGGCTGCTCCTTTGAATGCTTTGACTTCTACCCGTAAAAATAGACCGCCTTTTGTCTGGTCTCCCGAAGCGGAATACGCTTTTCTACAGTTGAAGAGTGCTTTAACGTCCGCTCCAGTTTTAGCCTGTCCTGATTTTTCTTTGCCTTTTGTGGTGCATGCTGACGCTTCGGACGTGGGAATTGGTGGCATGCTGACCCAAATGCTTAATGGTGAGGAACACCCGATTGCATACTACAGTCGTTCCTTAAATAAAGCTGAGAGGAATTATTCTGCCACGGAAAGGGAGGCATTAGCGGTGATACAAGTGGTTGAACATTTTAAACCTTACCTGGAAGGCTCTAAACCTTTCAGAATTATTACCGACCATGCTAGCTTGAAGTGGTTTCTGAATTTAAAAAACCCCACTGGACGATTGGAACGCTGGGGTTGTAGGCTTTCCCCATATAATTTTGTGATCGAGCATCGCCGTGGAAGGGAACATTTGATTCCTGATTCTTTGTCTCGTTCTGTACCTGTGGCTGTTTTGGATGTTATAGTTAATGATCCTTGGTTTCAGAATTTGTATTCTCGGTGTTTGAGTAGGCCTCAAACTTGCCCTAATTACCAAATAATCGATGGGAAACTCTATCGTTATACTAAAAGTAAGACGTCCCTGAATAGTGATTTCGATTGGAAGCTAGTGGTCCCTTCTGATGATAGGCGAAAGTTTATTTCTGACAGTCACGATACTCCTTTGGGTGCCCATTTGGGTATTGAAAAGACGTATCAAAGGTTGCGTCTTCACCTCTATTGGCCTGGGATGTATAAAGACGTCGAGAAGTATGTTTCCGACTGCTCGACGTGTAAAGCTTATAAACATCCAAATCAAGCTACCCACGGTTTATTTGGTAGTCCTAAAGTTTGTCGTAGACCTTTTCAGTGCATTAGCATAGATTTAGTTGGTCCACTGCCAAAGTCTCGACAACAAAATGAGTATTTACTGGTGGTTGTGTGTTGCTTTTCGAAATATGTTATGTTGTTTCCCCTCAGGCGTGCTACTGGGAAGGCAGTAGCTCGGCGTTTGGAAGATCACGTATTTTTAGTTCACGGCGTTCCGCAAACCGTAATCTCTGATAATGGGCCACAGTTTATAAGCCGTGATATAAAAGCTTTGTTTGAGAAGTATAGGATACCTCAGGTACACTACACCCCCGTGTATTGCCCTCAGGTGAATACTGTGGAACGGTATAATCGTACTGTGGTCACTGCAATAGCTTCGCTTGTTGGTGATGATCAGCGTGGTTGGGACACTCACGTTTATGAAATACAGTTAGCTGTTAACACTGCTGTTAATGCGTCTACGTCTTTCACTCCTTTTCTTTTGGTTCATGGTCGGGAAGCTGTAGTTGACGGGAATGTATATGCGGAAGGTGAGGACCTAGAGGATATTACCTTTGGATCTCGCGCTGAGTACGTTGATAAGTTAGGGGCATTGAAGGATGTATTTGTGATGGTTGATAGTGAATTGAAGAAATCTCATGCTCGGAACGCACACTATTATAATCAACGTAGGAGGGACGTGGACTTCCAGGAAGGTGATGTTGTCTGGCGTCGGACGCATGTTCGCAGTGAGGCTGCTAAGCATTTTTCTTATAAGTTGGCGCCTCGGTTCGAGAAGTGCAGGATTATAAAGAAGTTGTCTCGTCTTGTGTATTTGATGGAGGATGAAAACGGGAGAAGGAGTGAGTGTCACGTGAAAGACATAAAGGGATCCGATTAGTTTTCTGTTTCCTGTGTTTAGTTGTGGTGATTAAGTAATTTTCTTTTTCTTGTGCTTAGTGGCTGGGGACCAGCCTGAATTTTTTTCGTTTCTCTCGAAAAATTCTGGTGGCCGACGGGGCACTGTAACACCGTTTTTTTTCGTGGTTTTAAGATTCTTACCGGCATCCGATACAAGCTTGGTATTTGATGTTGTTTCAGTAAGAAATAGTTGTCATTCAGTTGGAGGGTGATCATTCCAATAACTTTTCGTTTTCCTGACTTTAACACGGTTCACACATTAGCTGTAATTACCTTAAATTAAGTTTTGTTTGTATTTATTCGCTAATTGCGAACAAAACAATTACGATATTTGACGTTTATTTGTTGACATCGACTCATGAATGAAGTTTGACAGTTCCGATTGTTTCTGATCGCCTTGTTTTCTTTTATCTATGGTATTTCGTTTTTTTTTATATATAAATTAAATTCATTCAATTCAATATTCCTTCTTTTAAATTCACGTTACTTAATAATTAAATGTTTTTATGTAAATTAAAATTAACTGTAAACGCAATGTATTTATGGCTCGAAAGACTAGTGATTAGAGATAGCGAACCTTTAGAGGAAATGGATTTCGTTAAGCTTTGTCATTGTTTCGTGTGTTGTATTCCGTTTTAAGTTTTTGTTCATATTAATTGATAAAAAGTATTTTTTAATTTGATTAATTCAGTAGGTAAAATATCAGGAAAATTTGTACTAAGTGTCTCTAGAATTGTTAGTGATGACCGTTTAGTTGTACGGATACTTTGTTTGTAAATTCGAACTGTTGGGGTTTTTGGTGTGAGTGCCGTTTGCGTGGATTGGAACTGTGGAGATAGAGGGCCTAGTCTATGGGGACGCGTAGAAGTTGGTTCTTCTTGGGTGGTCCGGGGGAGGCGCCGGGACGCCGGTCGCGTCCCGCGGCCACAAGCCGCGGCCACAAGCGACAAGCCAAGATGCTGTAGTCTGGAGTGGTCTGAGGTGTCTGTTCCTGTTGATGTCTTGAGGTGTCCGTTGCTGTCTGGAGGCGTCTGAAGTACGCTACGAATGGCCTTCTATTATTAACGTACCGGCCTACCTTTGGGGCTGTTAGCAAATATTTCCAACACGTGTGCGGCGTGTTGCTTCCTTCCGTAATTTGGAACCTTTACCTCCTCTACCGGGCATGAGGTGCGCCCCCGCAATCTGCCCCGGCGGCGATCTATGAGTCCACGCTTCAAGCGCTGGCTACCGCGGGGGTGTACCATCCGGGTGTACCGTCTGGGTGTACCGTCCGGGTGTTCTGTCCGGGTGAATGGTTCCGGAGAGTGAGGAACTTCAAAATGTACCGTCCGTGTGAATGTTCCCGTACCTAAGATTGTTGGAAGAATTATCTTAAATTAATTTTAAGTTTTTTTTTTTAAAAAGAATTTGTATTTTAAAGTTAGGCCAAACGAGCCAGCCGTCCCCTCTTTTTATTGTTTTGACAGTGGTCAATTAATTTTTCTTCAAAAATAAATTAGTCTGAAAATTTGTTTTCACTGCAAATATTTTTTTTATTATTTCAACAACCCGAAATAAATCAGTTACATGGCGCCCGAACAGGGACGTGGCTGGTTACGTGGACGTGGTCCCTGTCGTTGGTCTTTCGCTCAATGACGGATTGGCCAAACTTTAAATTTTTTTTTCCTTCATAATAATTTTTTTTGTTTTGTATAATGATACTTTAAGCATGGCGTTGGGTGTTTCTACCTATTGTTGAGACAGTGTGACTAATTTAATGTACAATTAATATTTAAGTTTAATATTTAAATTTTTATATAATGGAGGAACGCCCCATACGTTTCCATCTTTTAAATAAGGATGAACTGACCTATGAAGTAGCGGTTAGGGATGGTGTCCCAGAGAACACGGTAGACCGATTACGTTCTCAAATTAGGAAGTTAGCTCGTGAAATACCCAGTGACGAAGTTAGCACATATGAGGGGGAGGTTAGTGCGGAACTACAAACAGTAGCCACTAAGCTTACGGAGTTAGAAGGGATTCATAATAAGAAGCCCTTATTATTAAAAAGATTACGCAGGATAGAGTCCTTGTCTAATCATCTGTTTCACCGGCTGAGTCGTATTGAAACGAGTTGTGAAGCTGATGCAACTTTGAAAGCGGATTTGGATAAACG
Source organism: Nycteola revayana (assembly GCA_947037095.2). Classification (NCBI taxonomy): domain Eukaryota; kingdom Metazoa; phylum Arthropoda; class Insecta; order Lepidoptera; family Nolidae; genus Nycteola; species Nycteola revayana. The sequence continues at coordinate 19,847,933 of OX344852.2, forward strand.
CTTATTAATAATTTTAAAACAAGTAGATGTGATGACCCAAACTTTCAGCAGTTCGGTTGATTTTAAACCTGCTGAGGATGTTCTACCGGGGACATCAACGGTTAATGTTGATCCTGTTGTGATTAAACCTTTTGTCACTTGTGACCGTACTTCGTCAGTTCACTCTCTTAATATTAAATTTAATGGTAGGGATAGTGTAGTGTGTTTTATCGAAAGAATTGAGGAGTTGTGTTCCTCTCGGAATATTTCTGAGGATAGGTTGTTTAATTCTGCGGTGGAGCTGTTTGTAGATGAAGCTCTTTGCTGGTATCGTGGCGTTCGGGATGAAGTAGGGTGTTGGAGGCAACTGAAATCTTTGTTGTTGGAAGAATATCTTCCACATGATTATGAACATCGACTGCTTCTAGAAATTCGTTCTCGAACTCAGGGTCCGGATGAGTCAATTTCAAATTATCTGAGTATAATGAAAAATTATTTTTCAAGATTACTCAAACCTTTGGACGAGTCCGAGAAGCTGAATATTGTTTCATTTAATATAAGGCCCTTCTATTCCACTCAGTTAGCCTTGTGTGATGTGAAGTCTTTATCCGATTTGAAATCGAGGTGTAAGTTGTTGGAAGCCGCGAAATGGAGGGCGGAATCTTTTGTAGAGCCCCCAAGTAACCCAACCAACGCAGTTGCTCCTGATTTGGTTAGTAAGGGTAAAACTGGTCGTGTGCGCGGTGAAGCGGTCGTCAACTCTGTGGTCCCTAATAAGTTCTGTGTGCGTTGTCGGGTGACTGAACACAACCTGTTGGAGTGTACTGCACCTCGTACCGTAATTTGTTATCGTTGTGGTGAGAAGGGGGTTACCATTGCGAATTGTTCGAAGTGTGCTCCTAAAGCTGATAATTCTGCGGTCTCAAAAAACAAATAAGGAAGGGCCATCGTTTTCGCGTTACTTCTTCGGAGGAATGGCGAAAATGGGTTAATTTTGTACGTGGATTTTTAATTAAAAATAAAACTCCTGTAGCGGTGGTCCGTTCGACCCATTATTTAGACTCTCGACCTTTTATAAACGTGGAAATTGGTGGTGTACCTTATTCTGGTTTGTTAGATTCGGGATCTCAAATTTCTATTATTGGTGGTTCTGCTGTGAAATATTTTTCAGATTTGGCTAGTCTACAGCCACCTGATGTTGTTGATTCTGTGGTGACTGCGAATGGATCTACGTCCTCGGTCACCGGATTAATGTTTTTACCTGTAGTTGTTAAGGATGTTTTGCGTGTTGTGAAATTCTATGTTATTCCTGGGATATCAACATCCTTATTGTTAGGTATAAATTTTTGGAAGGCGTTTCACCTTGCTCCCGACATTTTACGTTTGACGAAGCGGAAAGATTTAGTTGTCTTCCGGAAGCTTGATGAAGCTGTCGTGTCTCAAATAAATCGTATCCATCCCTTCGATGCTTTAACCATAGAGCAGAAGAAGCTAGCGGATGAGGTTTGTGGGTTGTTTAAGAGTATTTCTGCTGAGAAGAAAGGTCTGGGTAGGACTCATTTGATTTCTTATCATATTAATACGGGTGACGCAGCCCCTATAAAGCAGCGATATTATGTAATGTCTCCTGAAAAACTTCGTGAGTTGAATCGGCAATTGGACGAGATGATTGAGATGGACGTAGTTGAGCCTAGCTGCAGTCCATGGAACAATCCCATCACTATGGCTCCTAAAGCCAACGGCGAGTTGCGATTCTGCCTCGATAGCCGGAAACTCAACGAAGTGTCGAAACATGATGCATATCCCCTGCCTTATATTAATAACATTTTAGATCAGCTTAGGGACTCGCGTTTCCTTTCGTCGATTGATTTAAAATCTGCATTCTGGCAGATTCCCCTTACTTCTTCTTCTAAAGAAAAGACCGCGTTTACGGTTCCGTCCCGTGGGCTCTTTCAGTTTAAGGTTATGTGTTTTGGTTTAACATCGGCCCCTGCGACCCAACAGAGGCTGATGGATAGGTTGTTTGGCCCAGAATTTAGTGGGCGTGTGTTTATTTATTTAGATGATATTGTGGTGGCTAGTAGAACTTTTGAGGAGCATATCGAACTCCTCATGAAAGTTTTCGAACGTTTGTGTGAGGCGAATCTCACTGTTAGTCTGTCCAAGTGTTGTCTGTTTCGAAAGCAGTTAAAATATTTAGGGTATGTGGTGGATGAATTTGGGTTAAGGACTGATCCGGATAAGGTGAAGGCCATGACGGATTTTCCCATACCTCTATGTTCTAAGGACGTGAAGCGATTTCTAGGTACTGCGTCCTACTATAGAAGGTTTATTAAAGGCTTCAGTACTTTGGCTGCTCCTTTGAATGCTTTGACTTCTACCCGTAAAAATAGACCGCCTTTTGTCTGGTCTCCCGAAGCGGAATACGCTTTTCTACAGTTGAAGAGTGCTTTAACGTCCGCTCCAGTTTTAGCCTGTCCTGATTTTTCTTTGCCTTTTGTGGTGCATGCTGACGCTTCGGACGTGGGAATTGGTGGCATGCTGACCCAAATGCTTAATGGTGAGGAACACCCGATTGCATACTACAGTCGTTCCTTAAATAAAGCTGAGAGGAATTATTCTGCCACGGAAAGGGAGGCATTAGCGGTGATACAAGTGGTTGAACATTTTAAACCTTACCTGGAAGGCTCTAAACCTTTCAGAATTATTACCGACCATGCTAGCTTGAAGTGGTTTCTGAATTTAAAAAACCCCACTGGACGATTGGAACGCTGGGGTTGTAGGCTTTCCCCATATAATTTTGTGATCGAGCATCGCCGTGGAAGGGAACATTTGATTCCTGATTCTTTGTCTCGTTCTGTACCTGTGGCTGTTTTGGATGTTATAGTTAATGATCCTTGGTTTCAGAATTTGTATTCTCGGTGTTTGAGTAGGCCTCAAACTTGCCCTAATTACCAAATAATCGATGGGAAACTCTATCGTTATACTAAAAGTAAGACGTCCCTGAATAGTGATTTCGATTGGAAGCTAGTGGTCCCTTCTGATGATAGGCGAAAGTTTATTTCTGACAGTCACGATACTCCTTTGGGTGCCCATTTGGGTATTGAAAAGACGTATCAAAGGTTGCGTCTTCACCTCTATTGGCCTGGGATGTATAAAGACGTCGAGAAGTATGTTTCCGACTGCTCGACGTGTAAAGCTTATAAACATCCAAATCAAGCTACCCACGGTTTATTTGGTAGTCCTAAAGTTTGTCGTAGACCTTTTCAGTGCATTAGCATAGATTTAGTTGGTCCACTGCCAAAGTCTCGACAACAAAATGAGTATTTACTGGTGGTTGTGTGTTGCTTTTCGAAATATGTTATGTTGTTTCCCCTCAGGCGTGCTACTGGGAAGGCAGTAGCTCGGCGTTTGGAAGATCACGTATTTTTAGTTCACGGCGTTCCGCAAACCGTAATCTCTGATAATGGGCCACAGTTTATAAGCCGTGATATAAAAGCTTTGTTTGAGAAGTATAGGATACCTCAGGTACACTACACCCCCGTGTATTGCCCTCAGGTGAATACTGTGGAACGGTATAATCGTACTGTGGTCACTGCAATAGCTTCGCTTGTTGGTGATGATCAGCGTGGTTGGGACACTCACGTTTATGAAATACAGTTAGCTGTTAACACTGCTGTTAATGCGTCTACGTCTTTCACTCCTTTTCTTTTGGTTCATGGTCGGGAAGCTGTAGTTGACGGGAATGTATATGCGGAAGGTGAGGACCTAGAGGATATTACCTTTGGATCTCGCGCTGAGTACGTTGATAAGTTAGGGGCATTGAAGGATGTATTTGTGATGGTTGATAGTGAATTGAAGAAATCTCATGCTCGGAACGCACACTATTATAATCAACGTAGGAGGGACGTGGACTTCCAGGAAGGTGATGTTGTCTGGCGTCGGACGCATGTTCGCAGTGAGGCTGCTAAGCATTTTTCTTATAAGTTGGCGCCTCGGTTCGAGAAGTGCAGGATTATAAAGAAGTTGTCTCGTCTTGTGTATTTGATGGAGGATGAAAACGGGAGAAGGAGTGAGTGTCACGTGAAAGACATAAAGGGATCCGATTAGTTTTCTGTTTCCTGTGTTTAGTTGTGGTGATTAAGTAATTTTCTTTTTCTTGTGCTTAGTGGCTGGGGACCAGCCTGAATTTTTTTCGTTTCTCTCGAAAAATTCTGGTGGCCGACGGGGCACTGTAACACCGTTTTTTTTCGTGGTTTTAAGATTCTTACCGGCATCCGATACAAGCTTGGTATTTGATGTTGTTTCAGTAAGAAATAGTTGTCATTCAGTTGGAGGGTGATCATTCCAATAACTTTTCGTTTTCCTGACTTTAACACGGTTCACACATTAGCTGTAATTACCTTAAATTAAGTTTTGTTTGTATTTATTCGCTAATTGCGAACAAAACAATTACGATATTTGACGTTTATTTGTTGACATCGACTCATGAATGAAGTTTGACAGTTCCGATTGTTTCTGATCGCCTTGTTTTCTTTTATCTATGGTATTTCGTTTTTTTTTATATATAAATTAAATTCATTCAATTCAATATTCCTTCTTTTAAATTCACGTTACTTAATAATTAAATGTTTTTATGTAAATTAAAATTAACTGTAAACGCAATGTATTTATGGCTCGAAAGACTAGTGATTAGAGATAGCGAACCTTTAGAGGAAATGGATTTCGTTAAGCTTTGTCATTGTTTCGTGTGTTGTATTCCGTTTTAAGTTTTTGTTCATATTAATTGATAAAAAGTATTTTTTAATTTGATTAATTCAGTAGGTAAAATATCAGGAAAATTTGTACTAAGTGTCTCTAGAATTGTTAGTGATGACCGTTTAGTTGTACGGATACTTTGTTTGTAAATTCGAACTGTTGGGGTTTTTGGTGTGAGTGCCGTTTGCGTGGATTGGAACTGTGGAGATAGAGGGCCTAGTCTATGGGGACGCGTAGAAGTTGGTTCTTCTTGGGTGGTCCGGGGGAGGCGCCGGGACGCCGGTCGCGTCCCGCGGCCACAAGCCGCGGCCACAAGCGACAAGCCAAGATGCTGTAGTCTGGAGTGGTCTGAGGTGTCTGTTCCTGTTGATGTCTTGAGGTGTCCGTTGCTGTCTGGAGGCGTCTGAAGTACGCTACGAATGGCCTTCTATTATTAACGTACCGGCCTACCTTTGGGGCTGTTAGCAAATATTTCCAACACGTGTGCGGCGTGTTGCTTCCTTCCGTAATTTGGAACCTTTACCTCCTCTACCGGGCATGAGGTGCGCCCCCGCAATCTGCCCCGGCGGCGATCTATGAGTCCACGCTTCAAGCGCTGGCTACCGCGGGGGTGTACCATCCGGGTGTACCGTCTGGGTGTACCGTCCGGGTGTTCTGTCCGGGTGAATGGTTCCGGAGAGTGAGGAACTTCAAAATGTACCGTCCGTGTGAATGTTCCCGTACCTAAGATTGTTGGAAGAATTATCTTAAATTAATTTTAAGTTTTTTTTTTTAAAAAGAATTTGTATTTTAAAGTTAGGCCAAACGAGCCAGCCGTCCCCTCTTTTTATTGTTTTGACAGTGGTCAATTAATTTTTCTTCAAAAATAAATTAGTCTGAAAATTTGTTTTCACTGCAAATATTTTTTTTATTATTTCAACAACCCGAAATAAATCTGTTACACTACGAACGAAAGCAGAATGCATTTAATTTCGCGCGTTGTTTATTTTTCATCAATTTTTTTTTTAATTTGGCGCGCTCGCAGTTTTCCGCCAGTCACATATTCAATACATTGTTCCCGCATGGTTTGTGATTCACCTCTTTGCTGATTGAAAAATTATTAACAATATCCACATTCCAAATTCAAATCAATTTTGGTCCCTAGGGATTAATGAGCTATTATGGTCTCTGTTTACGAGGAATAAACTAGCTCTTTTTGAATAGATGTGATATAAATGAATTTTTTGCTTTAATTATATTTCATTTTTGTTTTTAATTCTGACTTTTAATTATATAGTTTTCATTTAGTAGGTTTAATCTTAGAATCATTTCATCATTCTGAAACTTTATTAATGTATTTTCGATGATTGAATCTACAATCGAAAATATAAATCCTTTATTTAAAATAATATAAATAAATAAAATAAAAATGGTTTTACTCACGTAAACCTATTACAGGTATTTGTAAATAGTCAAACCATATTTTGGTTTTTAAATTACGTTGTTAAATTACTTCATTTTATTTCATTATAATAGTTTATATAGCTTAAGCCTAAAAGCTGTCAGGTATAAAAATACTTTTTTTTTTATAATCGTGAGTCTAAGTTCTGTTTTTTGAGCATGTTATTATTTATACGGACCATAGTTATATCGACAAGCGCGCTTTTTAGTGCTACCACCGGATCGGATTTACTATTAAAACTCATCATCATTATCATCATCATCATCAGCCCGTATAACGTCCACTGCTGAACATGGGCCTCCTCCCGAGGGAGGGTTTTTGCCATAGTCACCACGCTTGGCAGGCGGATTGGTGACCGCAGTGTTATGGGGAAACGCTGCTGCCCGTTCCCTGGTTCGTTTGTTATAGATGATGGTATAACAATCGGGACCAACGGCTTAACGTGCTTTCCGAGGCACGGAGGGTAGTCCCTCAACCAACCAGACCTGGAAAGAAATCTTTGAATTTACACAAAGATTTCTTGTCCGGTGTGGGGATCGAACCCACGACCTCCGAGATTTTAAAGCGAGCCAATTACCGCTACGCTACGGAGGTTGTAGTTAAAACTCAACTAGTGATATTGTTGGTTATATGTAACATTTTTTATTCAATTTAATTTTGATGATGACCTTTGATTTATTCACAGATTTCTTTAATTTATTTCAGCGAGTTTGTTATAAAAGCGTTCGTAGGTACCCATTGCCCCATAAAAGAATGACTTAAGGCGGAAACATATTATTAAAACGCCACGCCACCCGACATATTCTATAGACCAGAAACACACTATGAACACCCGACACGACGCCACGTGCGTACTGATTTACAGGTGTTGACAGGTGGCGTTTTAATAATGTGTTTTCGCCTTTCTATGAAGATATTATTCTTATTTCTAATATTATTATTTTGATTCAATAGAAATAATATTTACATTAAACCAGTCAACTCATCTCAACAGTCAGTCTTCTGATTTTTAGTTTAAAGGAAGTTTCATCAACAATCTCGTGTTTATTCCCTATGTGATAAGGAAAGTGTAGGTACCTATACCAAGAAAAGAAACGGTCCTAGAGTAGAGCCATGTGGGACGCCCATTGTCATTATAGATCCCGATAATCGTTAGCCATTTACATCAACCTGTATTCTACTGTTCAAATAGAAAGTCAGAAGATTACTTAATGGCCGTGTACTTAATGCCATAATGGTGTAATTTCCTAACAACAGTACCATGGGCTACACTATCAAAAGCCTGTGATACATCACAGAAGTTGCCTGTGAATACTCCCTGGCTGCAAATGTACTTGTCAACAGTTTAGTTTCTGTATAATTGTAATATTGTTGTACAATTGTCTGCCGTGTGGTTTCCGGCTTAGAATAGACCACCCCATGACTTCCCATGGGTGTCGAAAAAGGCGACTAAGGGACATATAGCTGATGGATGGGCAGCAGCATCTATTAGCTCAAGGTTTACGTCTTACTGCGATCACCAATCCGTCTGCCAAGCGTGGTGATTATGGCAATATCCCTCAACGATCCTGGCTTGCCAAGGTTTTAAGAGGAGGCCCATGTTCAGCAGTGGACGTAAACGGGCTGTTGATGATGATGATGATGATGATGATGATGATAATTGTAAGCATTATTTCGTAAATCAAAACTCTTTCCTATAAAGTATGAATTGTGTTGTTTAGTATTTTAAAACTTTACCATCATCATAACTACATTAATAATGTTTACAAAATTAATTACTGAACAATCTACATTCTATTTATACCATTCATAATTAAATTCCAATTAGGTCATGAAACTTATTAGCTCGACTAATTAAACAAAATTAATTAATGACGATTATTGCGCACCAACTCTGTCGTTAACACGAGAAGCGTGAAAATTTTCCGAATGGCATAAAAATATTAACTAATATTTGTAATTATAGAAACAAATATACCTATACCTATATTTACGATTGAATAGCCTACATTTGTTTTGAATAAAGCTTTTGTGTTTCAATTATTTATTAATGGTACGTGAGTCTATCTCTGAAGCCTAACAATTAAGATTTTGTAGATCGTATCCTCTTCAAAAAACCTTTGTGTAAAACCAAAGATTTCTCTAGTAAAAAGCATGTTAATCCGTTGGTATTGTTCATAACAAACAATTACGAGAGAATGGAAGCAGCAAATATCTGTGGCACATGGCATATTAAATGCACCGGTGGCTCAGTGGTTACGAGAGTTGCTTCTGAGACCTGGTGTTCTGGGTTCGATTCCCACCCGGGACAATTATTTGTGTGAACCACAAATAGTTGTTCTGAGTCTGGGTGTTCTTTGTGTCCGTGAAATGAATGTTTGTAAAGTCCCCCGAGACACAGGGATTTATTTCCCTAGTGCGGGAGTTGTGTATTAAAAATAAAAAATAAAAAAAAACACAATCGTTGGTGTTCGTGTTATAACATCATATCAAGTGTATATCAGGAAACGTTTCCTTTTGGGTATCGTGCCAAGTGTGGCTAAACCCTTCCCACAAGAGGAGGTTCAGCTGGAGGCCGACTCCCAAGCGTGACATGCCATAATAAAACCTAATTCAGTTATTTTTTCATAGCTGACGCCCATGGACCCATGTCCTCGTTACTTAGTGGACTGATACAGGCGGATAATGATGACGATGTCGCCACTTCATACCTAATGATAGTAAAGGTACGCTTTGGAATTTCGTATTAACACTGCTATACCTAGGCTGGGAATTCGCATTGTGGCATCCGATGCATTCAAAGCCTAGCCTACTAATTAGTGCGCCCTAATAAAACAGATTTAGAGACGTCACAGTACTGCTGGTACTCAATGGATTATTTATAAGTAGCTGTATGCCACGGTTTCGTTCACATTTGAGTGTTGCTTTACTCTAATTTGTGATTATGTTTAATTTGTTATGATTCAGGTTATGTCCCGAATCTTGTTGCTATGCCGACTACTTTAATGCAATTTTCATTATTGAGTACCACCCAATGTACTTAAATTGATGTTAGTAAAATAGTATGGAATGCAGGAATCGATTTTGTAAAGGAAGGTATATTGAATGACAGCAATGGAATTTATAATATCAATTCAAGCCAGTCCGTTCAATTTAAACTGTATATGAATTTGATAGAATCGTTTGTTGTATAAAGAGAAATGCAATACTTGAATATTTTAATCAAATAAAATTGGTATATGCTTTGTGAGTCTATTTACATGGTCATTTTAAATAAAAAATGTAAAGTAATACGTTGGTTTATGGTTATAGATGCTTGAGATTATAATGTTAGGCTAGATTTTGCCGTCTAAGTCTAAGTAAGGATGTACCTTACTAATATTAGGTATAAACGCGAAAGTTTGTGAGTATTGATGGATGGATGTTTGTTACACTTTCACGCAAAAAACTACTAAATGGGTTTGGCTGAAGCTTTGCACGGGGATAGTTATTAAGCTCGATTAACATGTAGGCTCCGACCCACTGGAACAGAGTAACGCGGGTAAAACCTTGGGGCGCAGCTATTGAAACCATATTTTGGTTTTGTTTTATCAGTAGTATCAAGATTTCTACATTGATTGATTATATCTTAGCTAGACAAGTAGACCAATTCTGAATATTTAGTACATAGGAAGCTTTTGGCTTTCTTTCGGGTTGTTGACCGTAGTAGCTTCCGATTCTCCTCCTAGACTCGAAGTGTGAGACGCTTGTAAACTGTAAAATACGGTATTACTATAATTTATTTCAATTGACAAATGATTTGTTAGTTAATCTTAAGCATCTTGACATTCGAATTGACAATAACATTATTCTACCTCAATTTCAACATTCCGTGTGAAACAGCACAACAGTGGTCCATGTCATCATCATCATCAGCCCGTATAAAGTCTACTGCTGAACATAGGCCTCCTCACGGGGGAGGGTATTTGCCATAGTCACCACGCTTGGCAGACGGATTGGTGACCGCAGTATTATGTTGTACCACACAAGGGAACGTTGCTGCCCGTTCCTTGATATACGATTATTATAGATGATGTTAAAACAATCGGGACCAACGGCTTTACGTGCTTTCCGAGGCACGGAGGGTAGTCCCTCAACCAACCAGACCAGGAAAGAAATCTTAGAATGTGCACAAAGATTTATTGCCCGGTGTGGTGAGCGAACCCACGACCTCTAAGATTTAATTCTATCTAAGCACACTCAATAGAGTGCTAGAAAACTGCTTCCTAGGACTACCCTCCGTGCCTCGGAAAGCACGTTAAGCCGTTGGTCCCGATTGTTATAACATCATCCTTACTATATATAATATATTATATATATATATATATGTAATATATTATATATAGTAAGGATATATATATAATATTATAAATGTGAAAGTAACTCTGTCTGTCTGTCTGTCTGTTACGCAATCACGCCTTAACTACTGAAGCGATTTAAATGAAATTTGGTACAGATATAGTCTAGAGCCTGAGAAAGAACATAGGCTATATTTTATTATGAATTTCCCACAGGAACGGCAGTTACGCGGGTGAAACCGCGCGCGGGAAGCTAGTCTATAATAATCGTATATCAAGGAACGGGCAGCAGCGTTTCCTTGTTTGGTACAACATAATACTGCGGTCACCAACCCGCCTGCCAAGCGTGGTGACTATGGCAAATACCCTCCCTCGGGAGGAGGCCCAAGTTCAGCAGTGGACGTTATACGGGCTGATGATGATGATGATGATCAAAGGTGCACACCTTTTTCGCATCGTGTAATACGATAGATACTGAATACTCAGTACTGTTCTAAAAATCTAAATCTTAACCCTTCACGAGTCATGATCCCTTTAGGAGGGTGTCCCTGCCACCACTGACTATAATAGTACACTGTTAGTAACCATGAAGGTGGAATGAAATATAAATATTATGCCACAGGATGTTTCCAACGTGATTAAACTGCAGAACATTTTTGGTCAAGAAAATATTCCTCTTGAAATACCATTATTCTATCCTGAATATTATGCTAACCAAAACGGTTTTAAACGTATGTAATCCTAGCTTGAGTGACTATTATGCAAACTTGAGCTAAATCTGGAATGCTTGGCTCTCTCATATTTATGTCCTTTTGGGACTTTATGTTAAAAATGTAAGATCTTACTTTAATATTTCTTAAAACTTCGCTCGTCGTTATGGAATGTAGGTATTTGATTAATGTTACCGATATTAGATTTCATGATACATCAATTTAACTGGTTATAAAAGTATTGTGATCGCCGGTTCGAACCCCACCCATCATCACCATACACTACCGAGGTGAACCCACTCGTATCACAAGCATTTTAGCTAAGCACGAGGGATTAATAAAAATACTTGTAGACAAGTAGAATAAAGTTAAATAAATCTTTGTGTCGCGAAAAACTTTACTAACAGATACAATAAATATAGCTCAGCCAAACTCAAACGACAACCTCCGTAGCGTTGCGGTATTTGGCTCGCTTTATATCTCGGAGGTCGTGGGTTCGATCCCCACGACGGACAGGAAATCTTTGTGTAAATTCTAAGATTTCTTTCCGAGCCTTGGAAAGCACGTTAAGCCGTTGGTCCCAATTATTATAACATAATCTATAATAATCGTATAGCAAGGAACGGGCAGCAGGGTTTCCTTGTGTGGTATAACATAACACTGCGGTCACCAATCCGCCTGCCAAGCGTGGTGACTATGGCAAATACCCTCCCGCGGGAGGAGGCCTATGTTCAGCAGTGAATGTTATACGGGCTGATGATGATGATGATGATGATGAAATTCAACAGCAGTATATGTGGCAATGAATTTTCTCGGGAAGAAACCGAATCCAAAACATTAGGTCTCGGAAGCCGCTACCGTAACCACTGAGGCACCAATTTATAAGCCTTGGCCTTTGAATACACGCTACTTTCCTACTCAGGTCTCTACTACTAGGTTCGACTGAGTAAATTTTACTTTTCAGGAATATCAAGTGACTTTAAGTATTGATATTTTGGCTATCCAGCCCAATTTTATCCCCGTATTTCTACTTATTTCAATAAGGACCGGCGCTGTCTGACGTCGCGACACAGCATGGCATGGCATTTAATTTCTGTATAAGTTCTTTTTAAACTTATTAGAAGATTAGAATTCATATTATTTTGATTTCGATATAATATTATCACGACACGTCGCCACAGTATGACGTGTCATGCCATGCCACGACGTGGTATACCGTGGCACGACTTGACATGATGTATAGGAAATATACATGTAATACTGTGGTACTCACCAACCCGCCAGCTAAGCGTAGTGACTATGTCAACACCTCATTCGATGAAGGATGATGTTTAGCTATGGAAGTTAAAATGGTTTTATCACCATCATCATCATCAACCCGTAAAACGTTATCTACTGAGCATGGGCCTCCTGATGGGGAAAGGTATTTGCCATGGTCACCACGCTTGGCAGGCGGATTGGTGACCGCAATATTATGTTGTACCACACAAGGAAACGCCGCTGCCCGTTCCTAGATAAACGATTATTATAGATAATGTTGTAACGATCGGGACCAAAGGCTTAGCGTGCTTTCCGAGACACGGAGGGTAGTCCCTCAACCAACCAGATCCGAAAAGAAATCTTAGAATTTACACAAAGATTTCCTGCCCGGCGTGGGAATCGAACCCACGACCTCCGAGATTTAAAGCGGGCCAAATACCGCTACGCTACGATGGTCCTAAAATGGTTTATGATGATGTAATTAAGACACTAACCTATTTCACAAAATGCTACTACGATTTAAAGGAAAAGCACCCAAATCAATTAACTCGGCACTAATTTGGTCATCTATTAGACAGATTACAGATTAACTAAGGCCCAATTATTAGCCACTGAACCCAAATCGATCGGTATAATTACTTAAATAACGTATTAATTACGTACCTAATTGCTGGCTCAATGATCCAATATATTTACAGATTATCCGTGTACATTACCAACTAGCTGTTTTAACCGGATTCATCCGAAAATTTAGCTGCATGGTGACCGGCTAACAAAAGACCACCCTATGTCCTCCCATGGGTGTCGTAATAGGCGATTTAGTGACATATACCTGATTTAACACCATCTATCAGCTCAAGGATACTCGCCGTATTACTATTGCGATCACCAATCCGCCTGCCAAGCGTGGTGATTATGGCAATATCCCTCAACGAACCTAGCTTGACATGGTCTGTTAAGTGGAGGCCCATGTTCAGCAGTGGACGTTTTCGAGCTGATACAGTACCTGAAAATTTGTAATTTAACCCTTTTCAACTTATTTTGGGTATCAAAATGTTAACAAAGACGAACTTCAGCTAAGAATTGAAATGGAAATATGTTTTTATATTCTTAACATAAGTGTAGGTATCTATTATTTTTCCAATACAAAAAAGCCTTGACAATTTCGCTTCGGACGGACTTACGAAAAGTGATTTTTAAACCATTTATTAAGGCTGGAGCTCTGCTCGCCTTTATGCTCGGTAAAGTAGCAAAAGCCTCGAGGCGAAATATCCGAAAAAAAAAAACTTACTGAAGGTAACTCCCGGAGAAGTTAAGATTTATTTAGTTTATACCAGTCCTCAAACCCAATTAGAGACATCGCTGAACTAGTGAAGTCATTGGTGATAATATTTCTATCAAAGTCACCTTTAGGCTGACCTCACATTGAGCGCGCGCTTCTCAAACGTGTGAACGACGTGTACGCGAGCGACCGGCCCTTGCTATTCCCGTCGTACATCATCCGCATGTTACACAAGCTGAAGGCGCAAGCTCTATGTGGTGTTAACCTTAGCAAGAGTATTCATAAAAGTAATGTGAATTGCCCTTTCAACCCCTTTACACCACCCAAGAGGCCACTTAAACGCCTTTCATTCCATAACTTCCACTTGCCAAGGACCAAACGTTTTCCATTTAATTTTATGCAAACTACTTTCATAACTTCATAAATTAAATGCAAAAGCTATTTGCACTACTGTACAATTAGGAGTAACAATATTCGCGGTCAAGTACACCCGTGCAATCAAGTGTTAGTGGCAGATTTATCGTAGCAATTTGCTTTCTTTACCCTGACCTTGTGGTTGAGGCAATTTATGAGAGAATCGATATTAAAATCGCTTTTAATTTATTAATGTTTTATTGTAGGGTTAAGTGGTAAGGTTAAGGTATAATAAAGGAGTACATTGCTGATTTGTAATTCGTGGTTCTTTTTTTCCTTCGAAAAGTTTGGTGTGTGATAACGGAAAAATTGTATCATTTCAGACCACTGTTGAACGGCCCATGTTCAGCAGTAATCCGAAATGATGACAAACTTCCCTTGAAAGGCGTATTGTCCCCAGCCATAGTCACCACTTTTGGCCTGTTGGAAAGCTGCCGCCCACACTTGGTATAAATCCTTACTAATATTATAAACGCGAAAGTTTGTGAGTATGGATGGATGGATGGATGTTTGTTACTGTTTCACGCAAAAACTACTAAATGGATTTGGCTGACACTGGAGCAGAGTAACGCGGGTAAAACCGCGGGGCGCAGCTAGGAGATGATATGGCAATCGTACACGCATCACGGTAGTTCCTCAACCAACCAGACCTGGAAATAATTTTTTGCAAATTGAACCAACAACAGCCTTCAATATTTATACCGCCACGCCACGATTGATATTACTATTTTTGAGGCCTTCCTGAACCCTTTTGTGTTGTTTAGTGGCCTTAAAGTAATACAAATTATTACATTTAAATATTATTTACCTTCCATCCACTTTGTTTACGACTGTACATAAACAATTATTATCAACAGTATTATTATAACTATCTAGTACACTGTACAATATTATTACAGTAGTACATTGCTTGTTAGAAAACAAGGTTCTCGTTTACTCCGCCTGCTGATATTATAATGTACGCAAAAACATTTAATGATAACGCTTACTAATTGTTTTCAACGCAAAATTAATTGCGATAATATTTGGTGGTACGTCTATTATTATAGACGCTGTTTTTTTGAGCTTGATATTTGTTGTCAAGAATGAAATTTTGGTTTTAAATATTGTCTCGACTGAATGCAACGTTTTAAATTTTTCTATTTTTAAGGTTACTATTACCATTTTCAAATAGAAAAAGTTATGAAGTAGGTTATGAAATAATAAAATAATGAAAATTATTCAGATTTTTGACATTATACGTAGCTAACCTGTTGAGAACCTGAGATTTTAGTTTAATTTCTTGACTAAAATTAATAAAAAATATCTCTTTTTGTTAACAAATACTTAATATGCCCATATCCAGACTGAAAACAACTATCTGTATCTATAATTATATGTAGTTCACACAAATCACACAAGTTGTCCCGAAATCGAATCCAGAATACCGAGTCCTAGAAGCAACTATCGTAATGACTGAGCAACCAATGCAGCTAATATTTAAGTTTACATGTATGAGTGGGATACGATCGTTTGATAGTATACATCTATTGTGAATCGACGTTTCACCAACACTTTGAATCGACGTGACACCAACGCTTGTGAAAACTAACCCGACACGTCCACGACGAAAACTTAAGCACGTATCGGATTAAAATAAAACAAATACGGAAATCTATTGAAAATCTAAAGTATGGAAGTTTCGTATTTGTATCTCATGTCTTTATTGAATGATTGAACGCTTTATTTCACTTAAAATTTCTTAAAACTAATACATTTTATTATTCATGACCACACGAAAGTAATGCTTTACTTAATTATGTTTGGTTCCTGTTTACGTCCACTGTTGAACATAGACCTCTTCTTGAAAGATCTTTGCAAGCTAGACATTGCCATAATCACCAAGCTTGGGCGGCAGGCGGATTGTTGATTGCAGAGAGATGGTGAATATCCTTGACCTAATAGATGCTGCTGTCTATCCATCAAATGTATTACTATGTTCTTCAGTCACCTCGCCATATACAACACCCATGGGAATACATGGAGTTACCTATACTAAGCCGGAAACCGTACGGTTAAAAAAGGTATTTATTAATTTGAAAATTGTACTCCGATCGTTACTAAAGTGGTCCCGGTTTTGAGGCCACAGTCGGGAAAATATTTGTATTCTCTGGAAAAATTCGAAGTATCAGCCCTAACCTGTCAATCTTGTTCAAAGCTGTGATCTTTTACCGGTGTCGGTAAGGCCCAACAGATTTTAGAAGTGAATGAATACGGAGCGCACCGGTACGAGAGTATTTGCGCTCAAAAATGTACCTTGAAGTTTGGCCGCGAAATTGGAAATCGTCGGCAGAACTACGAATTCGATTAAAATAATGGGAGTACGGAATCCTATTGAAAATCCATAGCATGACTGAAGTGCAAAGCTTATGTTGGTTCCTACCATGCTCTATTTAATCTGCCCTGTACACAATTGTACTGAGTGGCTCGCATACGAGTTCGTTTGTTTATTTGTATTTATTTGACCGGCAGTCGATGGATAATAGCGATTGGATTTGCAAATTCATGATTAAATATTGGATAGATAATTATTCGGGTAAATAGAGGGTGCACGCGTTCTTTATTATATCATTATTAAGTGCACTAACTATATTGATGAAAAACTGATTGTTTGTTAAACCTTATCTTATAAATAGATCATCATTATCGTGGGTTCTGCCATAGTCACCACGCTTGGCAAGCACGTTGGTGTTCGTAGTATTTATGTTGTTACATACAGGAAAACGCTGTTGCCCGTTCCAGAGAATACTAATGTTTTACCAATCCAGGCCAACGATTTAATGTACTTTTTGAGGCACGGAGGAAAGTCCCTCAATCAAACAGACCTGCAAAGATATTTAAGATATTTCACGAAGATTTCTTGTCCGGTGTGGAAGTATGGCGTTCGAAACCTAGTCATTTCCTTATATATAGATATAGCTAATGGTTGTATTTTCTTTGTACCTGAGTTCTTTTTTATTTATTTTTTACTGTCCCTGCCTATCGACGTTTTTGCAAAGTCCAATACTAAAATTTCTATATTTTTTTTCAGGTATTAGATAAAGCGACATTTGTTAATAATGTCTGTGCCCAATGAAATGAATATATGAAGTTTATTAAACCTTCTTAAAAAAATTGCTTTTGGCCGCGACTACGAGCGCATAAATTCCGATTTCACCATACAAAGTTTGGTGAATTTTGAAAAGTCCTTTTTTAGCAAATCGTAACGTCATACTTATAATCTCATTGCCAAATTTCAATACAGTCCGTGTAATGTTTTAAGTTTTGTATCGATAAATAAGTCAGTAACGTTTGCCTTCCATAAAAATATACAGGTTTAGAACCCATATCAATAAAGTCTTTATTTTTATCACCCAATAACTGCAATATTCATAAATAGAATAAATCAATAACAAAGATCCTTAGGTATGATATAATATTTTTGGCCCAAAATGATAATTTATAAGTTGGTCGTATTTGTGCGTGCTTTATTAGATTTGCGGTGAACTAATAACAAGAGGGGGAGAATCTTGACTCTGATTTATTTGATGCAGTAAACCAGCCAGAAATATCATATAAAAAGTTGGTAGACCGTATTTATGGTACGAAAACTTATAACACCAATTGCTCTCTCATATAACTGTGTAACATATATGATGTATCGTACTTATCACACCAATTGCTCTATATATGATTAAGTAACTATTGTAGGTATTAAAAATATAGTTCATTCTGATTTGAAAACATTTGTAAAATTTGCATAAACGCAACCCGTCACTTTTATGCAAATTTAACAAAACTTATATATAAAGCCTGAAATATATTTATGGACCAATAAACAAAAGAAGTAATTAACTGCAACAAGATGAAAATGTGCAGACTCATTATTATTTTAATCTTTAATAAGAGATCCTAAGAGAATCCTGAAAACGCCGCTGGTTTTCTAGTTATAAGTTATTTTTAAGTTTTAATTAAGCGCATATTTTCAAATTTGGTATATTCTCTTAAAAATGTATATAAAATACTAACTCTTGAAGTATCAATATTACAATAAAATGAAAATGGAACAGCAATCCATCGAATGTAACACACACACACATAAAACCCAGTACAAATGTCCAACCATCGCATCCCAACGGGAAAGTGTCAAAACATGATTTCAAAACCGGAACTGATATCCCAAATTGATATCTGAAACAAGAAACAATCCTCCAAAGTATCCCCTGACAATCGACATCAAACCGAGAACCCCTTTGACAAAACTATCAAGTGAAATACGAAACCATTTCAATCGTCAAACTCGAAACTTTGGGCCTAAATACATAATGTTGAGGGGGTGTTCTTATTACAAAATGCTGATGGAAGAAAGTAAAGACCCCATTCTATATTTAGACCGCTATTGTGTAACTTTTGTTCATTACAAAGGACCTTCGCCAGAAGACGTGGGAAGAAAGCATGGGGTTATTACTAAAGATTAAATTTATTTCAGAAAACCTTGGTAGGTATTCAGTAAATGGGTGTTGCTTTGTCAACCAGTTCAACCAAATCAATTCTATGATTTATGCTCTAACAGACCTTAGACAGATAGCGCAATAACATGAGTAATACAGGCGGTGTTTCTGTGCGTGAGCAAGGTCACCAGATTCGGGGGAGTGGTTTTTGCAAGTAATCATAGCCTACGGAATCCATTGCGCATCAGGGTTACTTGACGATATCTAGGTATTTCCTGGGCCCATAACGAATAGAAATAAGCAAGAAAATATTGGGAAGTGCAGTTTAAAAAAAACTAACGAATTATAAAAAAAAATAACATTTAATTTGAGAATTTTCATATCTTTTTGAAATTAAATGATTTATCTTCCGTACTATATTTTAAAATCTTGCAATTTATCATTACTTACCAATAATAATTAAAATAAAAAAGTAGTCACAATCCATGACAAATTTAATTTGGTGACAACACCCAGAATATCCTCTGAAACAACTACCATATCAAAATCCAAACAAGTCAAACTGATCTCTAAACTCAAACATAACTGGATCCGGCGATGTATGTACAAACTCAAAATCAATTTACGCCAACCACATGTTGCGACGACAGCGGCCATAATGGTGCACTTACGGCGAAACTTGCCAGATTTCGAAGCACACCAAGAATTTTCACCATGTTTTGATTTTGGGCCACAAACTTCGGTGTTAAATAATTGTTTTATAGATCTTACTAAGTGTTTTGGGCATTAATATGAGTTTGTACTGTTTGAGTAGTTGTCGTTAGAGATTTGGAAGTTGCTAAAACTATAGTTTGAGTAGATTTGCGGTAATTTGGTTTAACGCAAATTGAGTTTAACTTATAAATTACTCGTGTGATCCCCAATGACTTGAAAAGGGTAACCGTTATGACGCAAGCTATGTAGGTATATGTCCAGGTTTTTTTTTTCGGATCGACCTATTTATTTTGCCACGAGCCTTAATTACGCCTACTTCACCGGGCCAGCCTTATTAAATGTTTTAAAAAGTACAAACTAAGCAACCTGCGCAAGAGGGATCCCCCTGTGGGGCTTAGACCTCGGCTCAGGGCGGTCGCTGGCGAAGAGATTGAGGGATTAATGCTTTTAGTATTTAAGGAGAGTTTTGTGCAACTGTCGCTCTACTTTACAGTTCGCGGGCCTCTCGGACTTCGGGTCTACGAGGGCATCGAATAATATGTCCAGCAGTGAATTTAGAAAGTCTAATAGATTGGATTGAATATTTTAATTATTGTAACATAACGACGTTCAAAATTACGACGAGAAAAAAAAAGGATAATATAATAGTCTCAAAATTTGTTTATGACGCATTGTCAGATTTCAGTTACATATCACTATTTTTTGTTAAATTTAAGTAATAAATCAGAGGAACACTATTTTGATTTTGATTGTATCTGTAGCTGAACCTGAAATACATACGTACGTATAGTATGTATATTGATGCTTGGACGTACGGCGTCCGTAAGCAAAACTAATATACAGTTTGAATATTCAGTGCCTTCACAACTGTTGCTATGCTAGCGACTGGTGCATTTTCATCAATCTCGTCCATTTTGAATAGAAGCTGGAATTTTAGAGCTAGATACCTATTTGGGCAATCTAGAAGCTTTACTTAGTAAAGATTTAATTACTGAATCTTTTTAAATTTATTACTTTAATATTCTCAACTCTGTTATCATATTTGTAAAAATAAAAAAATATACAAACCTTTCGTTTTGCACTCATGAAGCTCATGTCCATGTTGATACTTCTCATCTTTACTTCCATACTAATATTATAAAGAGAAAAAGATTTGTATTTTTGTGTGTTTTTGTAATGAATAAACTACTGTGCCGATTTCAAAAGTTCTTTCCCCATTGGACAGCTACATTCACTCTGATATTTAAATATGAAGTTCCAACGGGAACGGGAGGGTGAAACCGCGTGCGGGAAGCTAGTCTTATTTAATATATCGCAGCATAGTCAAACCTAGTCAAATCCAAAAAAAAAGCCGGTCCGCCAATCAAACACTGACATTAAATTTAATGCCTATCGTTGCTTACACTAACATGACTTTACGTTTAACTAGTTGGCTTATAGTAGCTAAGCTCTTGAGATTAGCTGACGTAAAACCAGGCAGGTGATTTAAAGTTAGTTTAGATTTGAATGTATTTTTTTAACCACCAAAAATCACCGATTTGGCTAGTTATCCTTTAGCCATTTCATTGAATGTCAGCGTCCAATTAACGGGCTAGACGTGTGGATTACACGTTGAAATACCGATCCAACAAGATAGCTGCGAGATATAGATAACTTTGGTAACAGATAAATTGTCAACGTATCATGGTCTAAGAATTTTAAAAATTTGTTCTCCAGTTATTGGATTTATATCCACAATTACATCTTAACAATAATTAGTTCTATAAATGGAATTGATCTTTAAATCTTCTTGTCTGATATAGGCCATTTTCTAGCAGGATTCTTCAGTAGTTCAATGTAAAATTCTTAAAAACCGATCATATTAAAAATTTTGTTCTAAAATACTTCGCCACTAAATTTATAAATGTCCGCACCGAGCCTTATCGATTAACTTCACAATAGTTTCAAAACTTAATGTAATTCTTCTGTTAAATTTTATCTTTTTAATTCTACACGTCTCCCTAATTGAAAGGCGTAGGTACTAGGTTGACAGGAGCGTGCAAGAGGTTGTTTTTACTAAAGTTAACAAGAAACTTCATTAAGGGGTTGGTATCCA
Organism: Nycteola revayana; assembly: GCA_947037095.2. NCBI lineage: Eukaryota > Metazoa > Arthropoda > Insecta > Lepidoptera > Nolidae > Nycteola > Nycteola revayana. The sequence goes on from OX344852.2 coordinate 19,869,392, forward strand.
GTGATTAACGTTAACATTCTCGTAGCCCGAACGTTCTTGTACTAGGAGCTGTAGTGTTGGGACATACCTGGTAATTGCATGTCGATTAAGTTAGTTTTCCTATTTATTGTCAATAAGGACGACTCTAACACCTAGGAAATAAATCCCTGTATCGCGAGGAATTATCCGAATACCTTACCATCTATAGTTTACCCAAATAGTTGTCTCGAGTGGAAATCAAATCCTTGCAGACAAAAAGTAGTAGTAGGTAGTTTGTTTTATTTCGTTTACCAGTGTGATGCAAGCAATTCTGATCCTGATGATGGCTTATTAACTTTGCTGTCCTTGGCCCTACATGTTTGAATTTTCTTGGCAATGTATACAAGGATAAACATATGAATTATATTTTGCAGCGGCTTGTGCAAGAACAGTCTGCTTCCCTGGCATTGCTTGAGTCCATGGGCAGCGGTTAACACATACCATCAGGTGAATAATAAAAAAAATGAATTGAGATGAATATTCATATTTTCAATCTTGCTATACCTACGTAGTTTGTAATTACTATACAAACAAAAGAATCATAGAACATGAACTGCTCAGCTTAAGCAAATGTTCAATTAAAATTAGACGAATCCATCTTGCCGTGTTGTTTAGGATAGACCAACCCATGTCTCCTACTATGGTGATACTGAGGTATATACAGCTGATGAATAGGCAGCAGCATCTATTAGGGTTAGGTTTCTTATCATCTTATTACATTCGCCAATCCGCCTACCAAACGTCGTGATCGTGACAATAACCCCTAATGATTCTGGCTTGCCAAGATCTGCTTAGAGGAGGCCCATGTTCAGCAGTGAACGTAACCGTGCTGTTGAAGTGAAGTGAAAATATATTATAATACAAATAATAATTGAAAATATAATAAAATAAGAGATACTCTTCAAATAAAACGATATCAATCATTACAGATTTTCTGCAAAAGTTGCTTGTTCTTCCAATTCAATTTCGAATACAAAATTGATTTCATAAAAATGCAATTTCAAAGATATCAAATCGTTTTAACAAAATTAATAACTTACATATCAAAATTCGCAGTCCATGCAAAAGAATGAAGCATTCGAAAACAGTAAATTATATTATACTAGCTACGTTTTGTGTAGTAACTGTAATGATTTTCTTTAAAAAAATCCCGAAATATTATAACGACAATTATAGGGTGACTGGTAATTAGTGACCGATACCTAAACACATGATTGTGCTCATGATAACAAACAACTTTTACTATGGCACCAAACCTGAAATCGCGAAAAGAAATCAGCTGTTCCATACATTCATGTTCACATAATTCGTCAACATGGTAGGGAGCAGCTGATTTTTTTTTCGCGATTTCAGGTTTGGTGCCATAATAAAAGTTGTTTGTTATCATGAGCACAATCAATGTTTAGGTATCGGTCACTAATTACCAGTCACCCTATATTACATCAACGAACAACATAAAAAAATCTCTCTATGAGGATAGGAGATTAGGATTCTGTATTTCGAAGGTAACCAGGTTTAATCCCTCGGAAAAAAATATAGTGTCGTAAAGTGAAGGTTTTGTTTCTTGTTAATGAATGCTGGTAAGCGTTGTCATTCACGGGGTATATCAGCTCTGCCAGCGTTCTGGGAACCTTGCCGAGTAGAAAATATTTAAATAGTAGTATTTAATAAGTTAATTTTATTTTGAATTAATTATTCATGTAATAAAATGTCAAGAATCCTGTTATATTTTAATTTATATGTTACGGCTAAAGGTAGGTGTGAACATAAACTTAAGATTAGCCGGCTAAACTTAGGTTTATCTTCGAAAAGCAGCTAAAGTTCGATAACATGTTAGATTGCGTCGTGATATTCTAGCTTTTAATTAAATTAAACAATACCTATGCACGGCACAAAAAGGTGTTGGGGTGGTTAAAAAAAAAACCTAAACCTAAACCAATGGAGTTGAACAGGGACTTATTCAGGTTGATCTAAGTTTAACCGCATGTGGTCGGCTAGACCTAGGTTTAGCCGGCTAATCTTAAGTTTATGTTCACACCTACCGTTAGCCGTAATATATATATATTGTTATTAAAAGTATATCTTTACTGATATTTAAAGCGGAATAGTGTGTTTGATTGAACATTTTAAGAATTTAAGAAAATCTTTCAGTGTAATAAAGCCCATTTAAGAAGGAAGGTTTTTAAAATGCAATCCCTACAGAAACTGAAGCTACGCGGGTGAAACCACGCGCGATGCTAGTACAAAGATAATGGTGCTTATGTTCTATCGACTGCTTCCCATCTCTACCGTTTGCAATCTAGTATAATGATCGGCTATTAAGAGGCAAGTAAAAGTGGGTAAGACGTGTTATATTAACGAGTGCTTCAGGTTAGGGATAGATTCACTGCGTGATACTAAGAGTAAATACTTTGATGTTTCCTTTGATAGCAGCAATGTAGTTTGTACTTAGAGAATTACTGTTTAAGAACTATATTATCTTATTCTACTAATATAATAAACGCGAAAGTTTGTAAGTATGGATGGATGGATGTTTGTTACTGTTTCACGCCAAAACTACTTAACGAAATTGGCTGGAATTTCGCACCGGGATAGGTTATACGCTGGATTAACATATATGCTACAAAACATCAAGATCCGACCCACTGAAGCAGAGTAACGTGGTTAAACACGCGGGGTGCAGCTAGTATCAAATAAGCGTTTATTCGTATATTATTTTATTTATTTACATTATATTTGTGTATGTACAGAGGCGGACTTAATGCCTAAGGCCAAGAACTTAATGTTATTTTCTACCAGTCTCCCTTAGGGTGGTGCAGAGAAAAGAAGAAGAGATCTGCACTTTTATTAGAAATAAATATATAAAATAAATGTGTTTTACATATAAATCTTTACTCTGTATAATAATAAATGTACTGATTTCGAAAATTCTTTGACTATAAGTAGAGACCGGATTATATGCAACATAAAAAGCTTGTTATATGCATGAAAAATGCTTGAAATATGCACGAAAATTGGCAGAATATGCAAAATTAAATGATAAGTTTTAATTCAATCAATCAATTCAGTCCTTAAAAAAAGAAGAAAAGTTAGTTTTAATTTTATTTCAAAATCAGCATACAATAAGTAAATTATCCTTTAATAGGCGACGATAGGCACATTACAGTTTATTGCGTGAATGTTTGTTTTTTTTTTAATGTATCTCACAATTATTATTATTAATGTATATATTTATTTTGTGACTATAATTTGGTTTAATTCGCAATATTATCACTTTTATCGAATATCGGAACGCAGGATGACTGCACTGCACTGGAAAAAAATATTGTAAATATACCGATAATATGCTTTATAACTCGATATTAAGTAAAATATGCTAGTACCATTGAGAATGGCTTAAAATGTGCCAATGCATATGCAAATGCATATCCGGCCTCTAACTATAAGAAAGCAACGTTATCAACGACACGGCTATTTTTTAAAAACGTTATTCCAACTGAAAATGGCAGTTATGAAGTAAAACCGCGCTTTACGGCTACTTTTTAATTTTTTTGTATGGAACTCCGCCAACTTTGCAATTTGACAGTTTCTAGCGGCCATTTTCGACGGGCGGGCAATTATAGAATTTGTAATGGTTTTAATAATTTAGGTACACTAATTGTTTGATCGATTTGCTATAAACTGTTTACTTTATTGTTATAACTGATTTGATCAAATCAGAGTTAACTAATAATAAGAGCTCGAAGATTTGTTCAAGCAAACAGACGTAATGCATAATAATATGCTTTCTTTTATAATGGTAATAATTAAAAATATATAATGGTGATGTGATGACAACCTCCGTAGCGTAGCGGTAATTTGCTCGCTTTAAATATCCGAGGTCGTGGGTTCGATCCCCACACCGGACAAGAAATCTTTGTGTAAATTCTAAGATTTTTTTCCGGGTCTGGTTGGTTGAGGGACTACCCTCCGTGCCTCGGAAAGCACGTTAAGCCGTTGGTCCCGATTGTTATAACATCATCTATAATAATCGTATATCAAGGAACGGGCAGCAGCGTTTCCTTGTGTGTTACAACATAATACTGCGGTCACCAACCCGCCTGCCAAGCGTGGTGACTATGGCAATACCCTCCCTGGGGAGGAGGCCCATATTCAGCAATGGACGTTATATGGGCTGATGATGATGATGATGATGATGTGATGTGTGTGATGATCACTATAATCTATTATTATTATAATACGAATCTCTCTTATCATCATAGTATCGGCATGTTTTATGAATAACTAGCTTTCCGCGCGGTTTCAGCCGCGTAACTCCCGTTCCCGTGGGAATTTCATCATTAAATAGAGCCTATGTTATCCGGGGATAGTGTAGCTTCCCAACGGGGACAGAATTTTTTAAATCGGTCCAATAGTTTCGGTGGCAATTTAATACAATCAAATCTTTCCTCTTTATAATATTAGTATAGATCATAGGCAACGGATGTACAACTTTTCAAGAGCTATATAAACGAAAACTTTAATTTTCGGACGGTTGTTTTTGGTAAGGCATGATACTTTTACCAATTCACTAGGTCTAAAAGCCGGACTCCAACATTCAAGGGCAATCTTACACGAGGTCACCAATACCAGGACTGGCGCAGTAGAAGTATAGCGATAAAATAACAAAAATGTGTCACTTGCCGCAAACGATATAATGCGCTAAGCGCACCTATAATTGAACCAAGAAGAAGTTTTGTTACGGTTTATTACTATTTAATCACAACTGTAACGAGCTGGTGTACATAAAATTTGCTACCCAACCAATTCATAACCAGTAGTAACAGCCATACCACAAAAATCATGTTACAACTAATTGGAGCTAGGCAGCAGTTTCGTGCCATTTATACCGAATGCAGGTAGTAATAAAATAACAGCATTATTGTGCAATTTCAAGAACAAAACACTTATTTTTTTGCTGACCTTACACTTTTCTTAGCAGTTCTCTAACGACCACTTTTAGCAGTTAAAAATGAATATACAGAAACAGCCCAATTTAGAAAGTTCGTTAAAGGACTACTAACTACTAGTGATGTGGCAATTGCTCAGTTTCTATTTGTTTTTCTCTATTTGTGAATAGTTGTCTCCTAGACTCGAAGATGTGAATTTGTATCCGTGAAATGGCGACAATTTAACATTTTCGAGTCAAGGTATTAGATATGTAGGCTAAGAAAGGTAGAGAAGAAGAAGTAAAGCTTTAATATGTACAATGAGTTGCTTGATTAGGAAAGTAATTAGAGTTCAGTGATAAATAACGTAATAGTAAAAAATACACTATGATCCGCTGACTAAAGTGATCACTGTGATCTTTCAAGAAGGAACTACGTTCCAAAGTAACGTGTGTCGTTCCGTGTCACAGCAATTGCGCGGCAAGTCTCTCTCCCTATTGTATCTTGTATTTAGATTTTTAAGACAATAGAAAAGTTTGCCGAATGACCACCTTTTATTGAATCGTGTACCCAATCGTGATTGGAGTGACAACTGTGGCGATAACTACCTAAATGAAAGGAACTTGTAACCTCGGAAGCATGTATTTGTGATGAGAGTGACCAACGAGACAAAGACACGATTATTTTTAACGGTTATTTTCGAGTCACTGGAACGACGGTCACGGTGACGGAAAAGTAACAACTTTGCATACCTCTAGAAGTAACTCAGGACCCACAGTCATGGTGAAAAATGGCTAGAAGCACGAGGACGCTCAGTGCTGTTGCTGTTTACATCTTTTGCACTGGCCTTGTAGTTTGACCCATTGCAACTTATCCAATAATGAGATCCTCGCCTATTTGATATTTTTTCAAAATATAAAATAGTTCTAGATAAATGTATCATGGTAGACGATATTGTTGTTTCGTTTATTTTTTTTTCGTTTTCAATTTTCTGTTACATCAATCTTTATTACGGGAACTGAATTTGATTCTTCTCTCTTCTTAGAACAGACAAGCTACTTTTAGCATCAGCAATCTGCGATTTAATAATGCAGCATACTAATGGTGAAATAATTTTTGAAATCCATGCAGTAATTTTTGAGTTTATTCGTAACAAACAAACATAAATTCATACAAATCTTTCCTCTTAATAATATTAGAATAGATACAGAAAACGGTCAAGTCCCACTAATTCCACAAATATAAAAGCACCGCCAATGTCAGTTCGCTACATCACTAAAACATACTTACATTTTTTATGGTAAATTGGATGCGGGTTAAGTATGGTAGCTAAGTGGGTAATAAGGGTAGGTAAAGTATTTTCGGGGGGTGGGAGGGTGATAATCTTGGCTTAGTGTCACCTGTTTGTGGCCGACAAGTAACGTGGGTGGCCAAATCAAAGGACGAGGATAATATGATGGTCACTTGAGGCAGTTTATGTATTAAACCGCTTTCTAGGCGCCGTAGCTGTAATTAAAGTGGGCAATTAATAATTAAATGTGGGCTTATAATAATGTGGGATAGTATGATTAAATAAGTACCATCATAAATTACAACTAGTTACGCTTATCAGGCAAATTAAACAAACATTTTGGAACCTTGAAATAGTAAACGAAAACTCCGCTGATTAATGTTCAGTCCAGAAACTTTTAGGTTTAAAATATTCGTATTTAAATAGGCCAATCCATTCGGGGACTACAAAACAGAATAGCCAAATACAGAAAAAGATAGATGTGGTAATATCTTTTTTTCTTTGTATTTACATCAGGACTAGGTACAGCAAAATATATCTATGTATACTTCAATCCAGGCATGAACGTGTTATGTGCTGATTCCTCAGAATTAAAGGAATCATCGAGATACGTGACAAGATTAACAGTTAAAACTAAAGCCTGACTATGACAAAAATGTATCATAAATGATTTTGCACAATATTGTAGCGAATCCAAGGGAAGGAATAATTAAGAAGATATTATTTATTATCATACAAGTGGCAGACTAACAAATGGTAGACGAGTAAGTGGCAGACAAGAAAGAGGCAGAAGAGCAAGTGGCATACCTGATGATCATTATTAACCACTATTCTTTGGCGGTGCCAAGGATATGCACAACCTACCGTGCGTAACCTAGCTGCGGCCTACTGTGATAGGAGTTCCCTCTTTAAGCTCAGTTTTAAAATAGGCATGTCATAGTGCAGGGGAATCTCTGCAGTAGGAAGAGCATAACACATCTTGCCTATCCGTGGAATAAATAAGTGGTTAAACCGTACCGTACTACGGGGACGATTCCAGCTAGCAACGATGAAGTCTGATGCGATTCAAAACAAAACCTACCCAAAAACACAAGAAATAAGAATGTTATGATTTGATTCCAGACCAGATGATGATAATCTACTGAAAATATCAAGATTAGATTAGTAATTTAAAACTTCTAGTTTCTTAAATTAATATAAACGAATTTTGACAACGAATCCGTTAATTTCAAATTCTGAAAAAAACTGCTATTTTTCTTTTACATTTTCAAAACGCGTTCCCATAGTTATGAATGGTTAATATAGCTACAGTTTCTGTTGTTGATAGGTTGTAAGAAGTAAAACATAATGCATTGTCATTCAACACCATTTCATTTTTACTTGTTGCAATGGATTGCTAAAAAATAGCTGTTGCACTTCATACGTTATCTCACCGCCGATTTCTCTAGAGGCAAGCGACCGTGATGACGTAGGCATCCGATTAGAGAGGATTAAAAAAAAATCCACCCTTAATGAAAAGGGTCAGCAAAGTTTGTATGGAAGAATCAAAATCTGCGCGGTCGAAGTCATGGGCAACCGCTAGTTTTTTTCAAATGTGAACGATCTGAAATCCAATCTTTCGTATTGACTTTGTCGGTTTGAAAAGAAATAGCTTTAATATAAATAAGTAATTGAGATATTGATAGTCTGGTTATTTAGTTTGTTATTTCAGATTCAATTTAATATTTACTAGATTCAAATACTAGATATTTCATGAACATGAACTCTAAAAATGATAAACATAATTATAGATTTAATCTTGGAAATGTTAACCATGAAATTGTTTGTGTTTTGGTAGATTTTCTTTATGTTGTATTATTAAAATAATCTCAAATAACATCTAGATTTATTTCAGTAATTTTTTTAAATATTCCTAGAGTTATTTTTATATTTGTTACTCCGAATCAAATTAAAATCAGTTTCTGGGAAATAAAAATACGCTTCTAATCATCGCAACATAATTATGCAAACTTTGTTTAAAACTAGCCTAGCATTTTTCTCTTGACTTGTATATAATATCAATCTACTACATTGTTGGTAATTAAAATATATATAGGAATTTTGTTAAGCATTTACGTTTTCACTTGTATTTGTGACAAATTCTTTCAAACTTTAAAATCATTATCATCATCATTTCAGCCGTAGGACGTTAACTGCTATCCATAGGCTTCCCTTATAGATTTCCAACTACTAAGGTTACAGGCGGCATGATACCGCGGCCCTTACCAAGTCATCCGTCCATCTGGTTGGTAGACGTCCTTTGCTTAGCTTGCCGATCCGCGGTCTCCATTCCAGAACTTTTCGGTCCCAACGGCCATCTGTTATCCGTGCTATATGGCTGTACACATTTAACGAACTAATCCATTTAAAATAGCAAATATAAATGAAATATTAAGAATATGATTTCTAATTAAAAGCTGCGTACGACTTTGAATAATTTAATATCAGTCATTAAAAAAGAGATACTTAGTGAAAAGTTACGTCATTAAGATTCATTAGAGAGCGTCGACCCGGAAACCACGTGACCTTTCACTGAGCAACGATTTTTATAAAAGTTTTTTTTTTTACTTTGTATTAATTACGAGTAAATGATGCTGTATAATAAAGCGCTTTTAAAGTTTTTATTTCGTCGATATTTCTATAAAATTTGTGTCTTTCACGAGAGTAAGCTGTAAAATTAAACGTGTATTTTCCTTTTAAATTTGAAGTAGCTGCTTTTTTCGTTTTTGATACCGTAAAAATTGAAAAAAGTATCAATCGTAAAATCTTAGTTAAATATTGATTTAACAAGGTTTTTGAAAATACACATTTTATCTGAAATAGAATTACTTTTGCTTTAGGTATTTCGCAAGCCCATAAAATACACCTATTCTTATAGTGACGCGAAGAATGTCAGTAAGTTCAAGTTACTTTAAGAAGCGGATACCTTACTGGATTTCCAAAAGTTCACTGCTGGACATGGGCTTCCTCTTTACAGACCTTAGCATGTCAGGGTCGTTGAGGATTATGGACATTATTACCACGCTTAGCAGGCGGATTGGTGATCACAGTGAGATGATGACTATCCAAGGATAGCAGCATTTATCAAGATAAATGCTGCTGCCCATCCATCCATCCTTAGTCGCTTACGACACTATCAAAACACGCACACGGTCGTACAACAAGTCTATACAAATAAAATAGACTATAGTGATGTTGCCGTGTGGTTTCCGGCATAGAATAGGCCACCCTATGTCTTCCCATGGGTGTCGTAAAAGGCGACTTAGGGACATATTGCTGATGGATGGGCAGCAGCATCTATTAGCTCAACATTTGCATCTTACTGCGATCACCAATCCGTGGTGATTATGGCAATATCCCTCTACGATCCTGGCTTGCCAAGGTCTGTTAAGAGGAGACCCATGTTCAGCAGTGGACGTCAACGGGCTGTTGATGATGATGATAGTGATGTTGGTCAGTGATATCAAGAAAAAAAACAAGTTCGTGCAACACTTTCCTGTACTTATTTACGTGCTTTAACTTAAATACTAAATTATACAAACATTCTGAGATACTACACCACACGACTCCACACAAGGAAAAAATCAGAGACAAAACAAAAAAGCAGATTACAATCCACAATTAATTTTATCCTAAACAAAATCTCGAACAGTTATCACGTGTGGCAGATAATACAAGGAAAACTCATTAATCAGAAATGAATGTCCAAATGAGTTGTGCTGAACTTAAGATAAAGTAACCTCATCCTATTTAAACAGATCACCACTTAGCTGAAGATTGACCTACTTGTGACCCGCGCCCAATTGCTAATAAAAGCCGAGGGTACACCGAGAGAGAAACGTAAATGAGTAAGCAGCCTAATAAGGTTTAATTAACACGCTCTAACTATTTTTATACATCTGTAAGAAATTATTTGAGCGTTTAGTTTAGGAAGCAATTTTTTTTTTTCCAAAATCTAAAAACACACATTAAAGGAATTATACGTACAAATATATTCTCAATTCTGCACAATTATAGCAGTGAAAACGCGAAAAAAGCGACTACGTATTATCTAGTAGAGACAACGAGCGATTAATCGCAGAATTTTCTACACTGCTAAACATGATCCTTTCTTAATAGGTACTGGCAATCCAGGGTCATTGCCATAAACACCACGCGTGGCAGGCGGATTGGCACTGGGAGCTGATAAATTTTGCTGCTCATTTATCAGCTGTTAGTCGTGTCTTACGACATCCAGGGGAAGATTTGGGGTAGTCTATGCTAAGCCCAAAACCACACGTTAAAAATATTTTTTTTATAGTAACGCGGCAAAAGAAATCTTAACAATAACTGACATAACTGCCAGAGAGCGACAAACAATGTCGCGTTTGACCATTGATTACTCATCAGTTAGTTCTTTGAATCGTAACCCTTAACTCTCATTGGGTTTCCATCTGAAATATTGAGGAAATCGCTACTTATTAAACTTACTTGATCCGATTTAGATTGAAACCTTTACTTACAACAATATCAAAACATCACTAACTGAGGAAATTTTTTATTATAAGAATCTATTAATCGAAGGGTACACGCAATGAAGGAAGAGATAATGTCGCAATATTTATTTTTATATATTCTATTGGAAGCTAATCTTTCATTTATAGAAGTTGTATGGAAGTCATAAACTAAAAAAGTCTTGCGTTATAAAAAGTGTATGTTTATAGCCAAAAAGTATATCACTTAAGGCTTGATTACGCCTACCTAGTAGAGTGGCGAGACAGTAAAATGTAACTCGACCGAGACAGGGCTGTAGCCGAGTGAGTGTTCACACGTATTTTTGATATTGTGGCGAGACAGTTTATTTAATAGAAGAAGTGCAAGGATAACTGAGGCTTAACATGGATCGGAATGACGTGACGTCTACGCACCGAGTGGTGAGCGTTCGCTGAGTGCACGCCGAGTGCTGTTTAAATCCACCGAGTGACAAAGACAGTGCGGGGAAGCGGGGTGGTGGATACTCGCCCTAGTAAATAGATCGGGGTCCGAGTGACTGTCTCGGCCTGTTGCTAGGCCGAGCGCTCAGCCTAGCACTCGGTAATGTGTTTATAAATACCGAGTGCCCGGCCGAGGGCACTGTCTCGCCACTCTACTCGGTAGGTGTAATCAAGCCATCAGGACAAAAAACGTCGAAGCTTTTGATAGCGTTTTTTGTGTTTCAAAATAGTATATATTATAAATAGTTAGTTTTTTATGTTTCGGTAGCCGTTTACTTGTAGCTTTAAAACATTTTTATGAGAAGAAATTGTTTAAAATGGATAGTGATGGCTTTTTCTTATTTTTTTTTCTCAAATAGCCGCGAAATCAGCTGCTCTGAAGTTTAATAAAACACATGAAACTTTTACATTGTGAAAATGTCTGAATTTTGAGAGGTCCACTCCGTCCGTATAGCATCATTTTCGATCTACTGGGAAATTTTAATTCATGTTTCAGAAACTGAATTTGATTTGATTTAGAGGCAACAAAAATAAAACTAAATCAAGAAAGTCTAAATATTAAAAAAAAAAAGATGCTATTTGTCATCTATTCAAGATAGTCATGAACAATAACCAAAACCTACCAAAGCACAAACAATTGTATTATTGCATTTTGAACTTTACACATTTTGTTATAATATGTGAAAGTATTTTTATGAAAAAAAATGTGTAATTATTATCATTTTAAAATATTATCAGTTTTATCATTTTGTGTTTTTATGCATTAGAGTTATAATCTATATATAATAATATTGTTTTGTTTATTTCTCTCTAAAGGTACAATGGTATTCTTATAGTTATAGATACAGCATGATTCAGAACCTTGTTGAGAGCTGGAGTCTGAGCTAGGTTCGGAACCTGTGTGACAGATCTCCAGTCCTCGCCTCTGACGACAAAAGATAAACTAGCTACTGCAACTATCAAACAATGTCACAAAACTACAATTAGATTATAAACATATTATTATATGCTGTGAGTTTATATGTGAGTGTGTGTAAGTATGTGTGAGTGTTTGTGGGTTGTATGTATGTGTATGTATGTGTGTGTGTGTGTGCGCATGTATACAGGTGTTACAAAAGCCATATGCATTTATCGCCTATTTTAATACGCAAATTATATTTTCAGTGCCGTCGTAGTCCAATTCAGATAGCCAATGAATAACCGTCTTTTTACAATTATTCTTAGTCATTGGGTACAAGTTTAGGATTTTATTTACCTTATTATACACGTAATTTCCCAGGAAGTAGTAACACCTTTGGGCTAGACTAGTTCTAACCGAGACCGTAGGACAAACGTTGTGTTTCCGACGAACGCGGTCTATTTTTGATGAATCGTATTTGGTGATAGCATGGGTCGTAAGAATAAGGTTCAAAATAAACAATTTACGCACCGAGAGCATATATATATATAATAAACTTCCAACATAAATTTGAATACTATGAAAATATCTTTTGTAAACAGTTTTAATTATAAGACTATATAGCGAAAACGATTCTGACAAATAAATATTTTCATATTTTCTACCGTCTTTTATTTTACCATACTTCTCAAAACATTGGGGGGGGGGAAGTCATGAATTTATATTTTAATCAAAGTAGGCAACTTCAAAAGCATCAGCATGCAACCGCCATTTGACGGCGTTCACAAGATTTTCTACTTCCTTAATTCTTGCTTTATAAGAATACGACAGTGCGTTTGCCAAAACAGAGCGATCGTCCTCTAAACTAGGTCAAGCTTCTAACTTCATGTTATGGGGACCCTGAGCAAAGGGATTTAACGTAGCAGAAAGAAAACTCTGTAAGTTTTCTGAAAAATTGAATATTGAGCTGCATTCATCCGATGACAGCGTAATTGATATTAATATTCAAATAAAATTCTAAAAACTCATAATGTGTTCGGACAACCACCGAAAAATAAGAAACATGTCATGTATATGCATTGAATATTTTATGTATCATACAAGGAAAATAGTCAGTACGCTTTCGGATAGAATATCGGGCGCGACTCAATCTCATCCTATTCATCTCATTAGTTTTAATTGTTATCCAATTTATATTACTGAAATATATCAATCTTTACATCTTCAATCTTAGTATATCTTAATCTAACCCTAACCCCGAACCCTAACCCCGAACATAATGTTTGCTAACATTACAGCAACATCTTTATAAATTGTAGCCAAAGCTCATCTCGACGACATCAGCTTTCAGACAAAAAAGCGCATCATTCGTATAAGAGCTACTTTGCCATACGATGATAGACAAAAACACGTATACACAAACAAGTCAAACTTATAACACCTAATACATGCGAAATTAAAAATGGATCGATTTGCAAATCGCAAAATTTTAGTGTGGTAAGACCAAATTGCCTGACTATTGTGTGTAGTGCTCTTAATTGTTTTGAATAACATTTTTTTAATTGTTAAAGTTATAAACATTATCCTTTTTTTCAATATTTGATTGAGAAAATATTTCCTGGATATTACTTGTTTTAGTTTCAATTCATACATTTTAGATTCATAAATTTTCATTCTGTAAGTTACCATCGCATGGGGTATTATGGCACCCCAGGGGTGTATACTTACGTTTATTGCCATTATTTGTTTACGATAGTCAAAGGTATAGTGCAGTAGGTTTATGGGGTTCATTGTATATTTATTCATGAAAGGGTAGTTAAAGTGGATACTTACAACGAAAATTAATGGTACAAATCTGAATAATGTCCTATTGAATAAAATTATGCCAAATTTACGGAGTAGAAGAATGAGAGAAAGGTTTCCGATGGAATGCGGGAATGAGGCGTCTTTTAAGTTCAAATGACAGTGGAATTACAAAGAGGTACGAACACATATACGAAGTATTTATGCCTTTGTTTTAGAAGGGATAGCTATCATTATATCAGCTTGTTGTCGTCCACTGCTCCATATAGGCCATCCCCCATCAATCGATTGGAACTATTGCTTACGGCCTGCATCCACTGACTCCCTGCTATCGTAATGAGGTCGTCGATAAGATGGGATAAATAATTGATTCACCAACATGTTTTTAAAATAAATCAATTTGAACATATCTTTTTTGGTACGACTACTCGTCTATTAATGTTTTTGAATTTGTACACATAATAAACAGATGATGATTTGCCGTAATATTGTACCGCAATTGAGACCCATCATGTCTTCTAGGTATATATAATTTGTACATTTCTGCAAATATATATATCACAATAATAAACGCTGTTGTTAATGTTTGTTGTTTTGATGTCCAAAGTAGTGAAAAAGTATTTGAAAAGAACTGGACGGACAAAACACACGGACAGTTCAAAGTCTGTTGGGGTCCTTTAAATTCCTAACAATAAATCGTACGGACTACTCATAGGAGTAAAGTAGGCAGAGACCAATTCCTTCATTCATTTAATCTTACCATGTTTTTCGACTTAGGATACTTCCAACCTGATCTTTCTTAAGAACGTCTCTGCTATGTACGTGGAACGTCCATCACACGTTCTGTTCATTGAAAATGTTTTCAATACTAAAACATACATAAAAAAAAATATGATTATCAACTTGGTACATATTATCGCGTATGTACTATATTAATGTCATAATAATGCTAATACCATATTAATGTCTTTGAACTAATTTGCTTAATAATAAATAAGTCAAACAAGATTAACTAATAAAGATAGTTTATTATTTAATGGTATCGAGGGATTTCCTTATCATCAATAGGATTTATTAGATATAGAAGTTGGTCATATTTGTGAATTTCAATATAACTATCAGCCGGCTCGTTGGTCTAGGGGTATGATTTTCGCTTAGGGTGCGAGAGGTCCCGGGTTCAAATCCCGGACGAGCCCAATTTTTTTACAGTAAAAAAAATTAAGTTATATACAGTATCAGTTATCTTTGAATTTGCTTATAAGAATGTAATTATCCTATTTAACAACTGTTTATAATCTTGTTCAATCTTTCTTATAATTTTAGTTCAGAAACATAGAGTCGGATGTGCTATTATATGTCAGAAACATTCGTCGTATGTGTATTTATCGTACACTGGCGCTTACGACCAAATGCTTATTAAGTATAAAAGACAACCGTATGCTTCTGGGTCTAGAATTATTTTTATTCAAACAATTTTCCCCGTTCAACCCTTAAACAATAATTCATTCGTATACATAAAACATGTCAGAAAAACCCGTCTTTCAAGCAGTTCCTCCCGCTAGACAGCTGCGGATTGCGAGAAAATTGAATTGTTTAGCTAAACGCCACCTACACGATACACAATATAACTGTTTGTATTGTATTATATATTGAGTGTGAGCAAATTGGGTTCACATGTTATAAGAAAATTGTGTATTTGAGTTTAAGAGTTAGGTAACTGTTTTCACTATCCACTTAAGAACGCGTCTGCTGCAACGGCTATCATTTTTGTACATGGCCACTTCACCTAGGTATATAAGTGGCGAAGCGAACCCTTTTTCCGCTAGGTATGACTCCTCACTCCATTGCGATTATATTAAATGAAGTAATCATACCACGGGGAGAAGGTTACCCACTAAAACCCCCCAACGCCAAGCTGCTCCTCCAAACGCCAATAATGGGGGCACCGGGAACTGTATAATGCATGGCGTCAGGTGGAGCAAAGCGAGCCCTGGGTTATCATCATCTTCATCAGCCCGTATAACGTCCACTGCTGAGCATGGGCCTCCTCTCGTAGGAGGGTATTTGCCATAAACACCATGCTTGGCAGGCGGGTTGGTGACCGCAGTATTATGTTATACCACACAAGGAAACGCTGCTGCCCGTTTATTGATATACGATTATTATATTGATGATGTTATAACAATAGGGACCAACAGCTTAACGTGCTTTCCGAGGCATGGAGGGTAGTCCCTCAACCAACCAGACCCGGAAAGAAATCTTAGAATTTTCACACAGATTTCCTTTCCGGCGTGGGGATCGAACCCACGACCTCCAAGGCTACGAAGGATGTCCTGGATTATAGTCTTAGTTAAAGATACACTAGACCTAAGATTAAGTTTAAATTTAATCTTATTTCTACTACTTGATATATTATATAATAATAAACAGTGTGATTTTTTATTGTTGCTGATTATTGAAAGGACAATTTGCCATCAGTATTATTTCATTGAACAGCATTAAAAATAGATACAAGTTTATTCCAAAAAAAGTTTGCCTCAAATAGTAGACAATGATATGGCAAAAAAAAGTATTTAAATTTTTGCGAAAATAAGTAATTGATGAGAATGTATCCTTGAAATGGCTAATGCCTCTGGCTGTTTCATTCGGTAACAACAAAGCCGTTTGCAATTTAAAAAACTAATTGAAGAAACATCCAAAGAAATTAATAGTTTAGATTAGAAATCTAATATTAGATGAAAAATTAATAATAAACTTATTTTATAGAAAGTTTTTAAGCAATAATATTACATTGCTTCGGGTCTATAGGACTCTCATTACATGCCCTCAAAGGTGAATTTTGTAAAAAAAAATCTTATCGAATGGCTATGTAATGAAGAGATCTTTACGAGATATTATATGATGAAAGGTGCTCAAGTGGAAACCACGAACTGGCTTAGGGTGGGACGACCGACCGACGACCAAATAAAAATCACAGTTAACCAGTCCATGCAGGCAGGCCATTCGTTCCCGCTGGAAATCGAGGGAGACCTATGTTCAGCTGTGGACGACTAGAATCTGACATAATAATGATGATTGATGATGATCCTTCTTCTTATCCTTCGTCTTATCTTAGAATAGATGTCAGCATATCTTCCTATGAAAGAATCTTCCTAAGAAGCGACTAAGCAATATATAGCTGTAATATATATTAGATGGACAGCAGCAACTATCAGCTCAAAATTACTCCCATCTTACTGCGATCACCAATCCGCGTGCTAAGCGGGGTGATTATGGCAATACCCATCAACGACCATGGCTTGTCAAGATTTGTTAAGAGGGTCCCATGTTCAGCAGTGGACGTAAGCGGGCTATTGAAAAGGAAATATAGTCATGCTAAATCCCATTGGACCAGAACAGCAATTTAACTCGAAGCAGCTTCCGAAGTATGAAAGTAAGAATAATACCTGCCGTCAATTTATTCGTCGGAGTAATACATTCACCCTTTATTTTCCCTCTAGACTAAAGTCAAAAGGAAGTGTTTTTCTTTCATTCAGGGTTTTATTTCTTTGCTCCATGCGACGCCGCCAACGCTTTTTTTTAATTTAAGTGTTGTTAAATGCCAACTGAACCACTTTTAACAGTATTTGTTTGTTGTGGGTAGTATATCTCCTACAGAAGATATACTATCCACTATTTTTGTAGAAAGATGTATCTTTCTATACAAATAATAAAATTGAAGTGTCTGTTCGCAATAGACTAATACTAGGTATTTTTTTAAACTGCATGCATATGCATGTATATTTTGTATATAGTAGGTATAATAATCTATACTAAAATATAAAGCTGACGAGTTTCTTTGTTTGCTTAAAAGCGCTTATATCAGGAACTACAGGTCTGATTTGAAAAATTGTTTCAGTGTTAGATAGTCCATTTAGCAAGGAAGGCTATATAAAATTAAGACGTTCTTATGGGAATGGGACTAAAACCGCGCGCGGAAGCTTTTTTAGAATATTCACAACAAAAACCCCTTTTAAAAAAGCTCTTATTGTGTTTGTTCGTGCTTATCTCAATCCTAACACAATTGAATAATAAATTTTACCTTTCTACAATTATTTTAATATACATTATAAACAAGTGTTTGTAAATACACTAATGCAGAATAAATATTGTTTTTAGTTTTTTTCGACGGGTGACATGGTACGTACAGCTAGTAGCATATAAATCGTAATACAGCGTAACCAATTTTACATAAGTGCGCTCCACGTTTATTTACAAATACACGGAAGGAACCATTAGAGTATGTCTGCCACTGAAAAGTCGTTTCCTTGCAATAATTTATGAATCAAATTATTTATCTCAAGAGCCGTTTCAAGAGAGGTTGCTTTTTCACTGACTATAGACGCGGAAGTTACGCGGTGAGTGAAAATGTCTATCAATACCACAATTCCTATTAATATTTTAATACGAAAGTAACTTTTTTATCTTCTCCGCTTTCATGCCTAAATAAATTAAATGATTTGGATAAAATTCGGTTTAGATATAGAGATAAAATATACAAGACTTTAAGACAGTGTCTTCCCATGGACGTTGTAAAAGCATAGCTGATGGATAGGCAGCAGCATTTACCAATTTACTGGGATCACCAATCCGCCTGCTAAGCGTGGTGATTATGGCAATAACTCAGAAAGCAAAGTGTAAAGAGGAGCCCATGCTCAACGATGGACATAAAAGTGCTGCTTAAGTAAGTAAGTAAGACTTTTAGGAAGGATATTGGCTACCTGTTATCGAAAACAGGATAAACGAGTCTTGAAATAGACGATGAAAGTGCGTCGTCAAGCATAAACGTTAATTCTATACCATGAATATAATAAGCAATTATTACTAAAAGTCTAAACAAAAATAAAAGCTTACCATTAAATTACAAAAATAAACTTTCAAAGTCAAATAAACCCATCAAACAATGGTATTTGCGATGAAAACATGACGCTTAAATAAACAAAACAACACAGAAATCTAAATTTTACAAAAGAAATTAATTTAAGCCTACAAACGGCTTCCAAAATGTGCCAAATTGTAAACAAAAGATGAAGAACATCCGTGAATTTAATTTGAACACCAATAAACGCATTAATCTGAATCCAGTTATATTTGAATTTGCGAAGTTGGGCATTTCGGTTAATTTCTGTTTGCAATTTGTGTATTTCATGCTTGTTCGAAATTTATTAGAACGAAGTTTCTTATCGTACTTTTGACTCACTCACTTTATACTGAGTATTTCTCTCTCTTTCTATATAGGCTTTGTATGTTATGAAAAGGTTTTTATTTTAACTGAAAAATTTACAAAACTTCAGGAATTTCCCTGGAGTGTTTGTAATATTTTAGAAGTTCGTCAAATTCCTCTAAAATCAAAACAAGATTTTGATAATATTCAAAATTAATTGACAATTGTTCTTAAAAGATAAAATTAAAAAGAAGTAACTGATTTCTATGGAATTCCGGAAACCAGAACGAAAATTTCTTCTACTCTGACTCTGTCTAAGTAACTAGCCAGTACTTTCATCATCAATATATTATTTCTCCTCTTAGGTCTCAAAAGCTTGTAGACGAAGATTTTTGTCCGGTGCATGGAACTCACACACTCACTCACCACCTGGGTTCAATCCCAACAGAAGACAAAATATCATTGTCTATAAACTAAGATACGTAATAAATAAACTTCACGAAGATTTATTCTCACCTCTTTTGGATTTGGCAGTTGAACGCTGCATGCTTCAAAGAAAGCGTTAAACTGTTAGTGCCGATTGTTACAACTTTGACAAAACTTTTCTGGGCGAAGACCCATGTCCCATGTCATCATCAGCTCGTAATTAACGGTCCACAGCTGACTGTGGACCGTTAATTACGAGCTGATGATGACAAAACGAGTGTACTAATCTAACCTTACCAACTTATCAACAATATAAGCTTAAACATATTAAAATATTATAATGAATCCAAAATCTTTTTTCAATAT
The DNA here is from genome assembly GCA_947037095.2 of Nycteola revayana. Classification (NCBI taxonomy): domain Eukaryota; kingdom Metazoa; phylum Arthropoda; class Insecta; order Lepidoptera; family Nolidae; genus Nycteola; species Nycteola revayana. The sequence goes on from OX344852.2 coordinate 19,889,337, forward strand.
TGCTGAATGAAATATGGCTGACCTCAAGAATTTAATATGGAGAGATTATGTGCCTTTAATATTCTGTTAAATTTGTCAATCAATTTCTTTTCGAAGATGATATATTAAAAAACGGTTCTAAATCTGCTTGTCGATATTAAAGACCTTATTAATTTGTTTAATCTTCTAAAGGGCACATTTATAACGTTTGGGACTATCAGCAATATATGACGGTTAATCCGGGTGTGTAGATAAAGATAGAGAACGCCAAAATTATTTATTGAGCACACTGTTAAAAGTGTGCTGGTTACAGCCTTAAAAAATAATTTGGTTTTTTCATCTTGGTTGATGGTGATGTGCGGCATAATATCTACCTTGAATTACCAGGCGTTCTATGAAGGCTACACGTCAAAATAAAAAAGGCGAAATTAGGTTATATGCTTATCCAATGTATTATAGCATATTCATTCAGTATTAAACCATTGATTCTTTTTCTGACAACTTTACATGTAGGTATAGAAGCATGATTATAATTCAATTTGAATCTGCATAGTGACCTAAACAATATCCCATGGCACTATTTAATCCGCAACTTCGTTTGTTCCCAAACAATTTGGGAACCACACGTTTCTCAATACATGATTGCTTAGACATTCCAAATCCCTTCACCAATCGTAATTGGGTCATGTTCGCTGTAGACTAATCGTCAAATTAAACCTTGTTTAATTGCAATCTCGAAACAAGACAGATTACCAGCATAAACTTGGTTGGGTGATCCAAATTTGAATTGTTAATTCGTTGTCCTAGTTCAAAATGGCAAAGATTCTATTTAACGACATTTTTAAAATGATTCCTATTGTCACGATGTGAGGATCAATTTTGTGTAAATCTGGAATGGTGGTTAGGCGGTTATGTAAGTGGTGGTGAATTGTGCCTTATTTAAATTATTCATTTGTGTTCGAATTTGGAGGGAATGTGTTCATGACAGAAGAAAAATCTTATAACGAAAAAGTAATTTTTATGTAAATTTATTGGCAATAAACAAAATAGTTATTTGATGTGATACTAGCCAAACACAAAGCTGTTGCGTCATGCCTTCCATTAAATCGTTACTAATTATTTTTCTTTTTAGTTCTCAGTACGCGGAATATTCTAAAAAATGTATATTATATTGCTAAATTGATGTGTCAAATATATAAACAAATAATAACAACTTAAAGTTAAAGTTTTGAGCGAAATTAAAGACAAAATATTGTTTATAATATAGAGATTTATGAAGTCCTGCCCGGCTAGCATAGGCAGCGCGACTCGAGTCTACTCTACGGAGGCCGACTAATCACATTGCAGAAACGCACTGTCACGTGACACTTTCTGCAATGTGATTGGTCGGCCTCCGTAGAGTAGACTCGAGTCGCGCTGCCTATGCTAGCCGGACTGGCCGACAAAATCATTGGTTCTGATCTATATGCATGCTATTTGTATTGATTTATTTAACAAACACCCCAACGCTCTGAACATCGCATTTATATAGTTCTCACCCGATAAATACTACATGCCCATAATCCTATAAACAAACAAAAATCTACCAAATACAGCACACATTACCAAAAAACCCTCTCGGAAAAGAAAATCTGTAATTCCCGAAGTAATCTTAACCTAATAGACCCGCCTTAAGTAGACCCACTACAAACATTTCCAAACCGAAAATCACGGATCGATTTGGCAGGACAACCCAAATGGTTCGTGTCAAAGTACGACTTCCCACTATTAGAGTACTTTGCATGCAAAATTGTAGGTTTGTAAGCAAAATTTTGCGGGCGACGCGTATTGCAATGTACACAGAGTAAAGCTGCGTGGAGATGGAGATGTGCTAAGCTGTGGGCGGATAAAAGGAACGGTTATTTTCATAGCTGAGCTTAGCGCTTGGAAAAGGGGCTAAGAAGAAACAGATATATGGGAGAATTTAAGTTATCCTCAACTTAAATTCTCCCATATATCTGTTTCTAGTTTCTAGTTACAAAAACTTAGATGTCAGATAACACAACCCCCTTTAATATACATTTTTTTACATAACTGAATATCTATATAATAATAGAAATTATTACCTCGTCTGTGCTTCATAAATAAAAACAGTAGCTTACTTTACCAGATAAACGGTATATGACTTAGCTCGAATCTTACAACAAATATTCATATCACATCTAATCAGCTCCATTACACCGTTGGCCATAACATGTAACATTTAAAATAGTAGCTCAGCTTTCATATTTATCTCTGCTAAGCAACATCGCTCATCTCTTGTAATGTGGTCTACGAAATGCCTCAACATTTAAATACTGTGATCGATCTAAGATCCATTACCCATACCCTCCTAAGGGACTGTAAATATACGGGTAAGTATTTGGAGTGACGCGCCGTGCTTTGTGGTTTAGATACTAATATGTGAGATGCTGATAATCTTAATATCATATTTTGTAACACATAGAATCCCGTAAGAATACCTAGTTAACCACTGAATTCCATTATCGTTATTACTTAATTATAACTAACTGAAAAATGTATGGTAAATTTTTTTTTTTTTTTTTTTGTAAGGCCAGACGAATTGAACCCCTCCTGAAGGATTCGACCCAGATAACTCGTGATAGGGAAAAATGGAAACATGGAAGGAAGCCCTTTGCCCTGCAGTGTGTCACATCGGGATGATAATAATAATAATTGTAAACTGGACTTCGGAGCGAGAGCATAGTTTAGTATTATTTAGTATTAGTATGCTCAATGAGATACTCAACTGAATATAATAGTATTTACGCCTAACAAGTGTTATTCTACTCCTGTTTGTGATTGTAATGTTTTCAATGTTGCCACACCCTATGCATTACACCTATTGTATTGTATGCGTTCATGATGGTTAGCAGTTACCACCAGGCGACTGATTGCCAAATTTATGACATAAAATGTGACTGCCTGCTCTATGTAAAGTTTTATAGGGCCGTTCAAGTCCATAATAAAGTAAGTTTATTTAAATATGGCTTGCAATAAATTTACGAACACAGACCAGCAAAGTCTTTGTTTAACAAAACTATTCTTATAAACTCTACGAATTCTGATCCTTATGTTTCAAGTTTGCGTGCCTATATTCGCAATAAGAATCCGCGAACGGAACACTCCAATGAAAAATTTTCATCTCAAATCTATTCGGATAATATGGTACGTATAAAGAGGATTTTCGTATTCATTCGATGTTATAGCCGTAATTTGATATTAGTTTGAAATGAAGTATTGTTTTTGTTATTTTATTTCAACTTTGTTTTTATTAAGTTTTTTATGAATGTGTATTTCACTTTCAAGATTCAGTAGAAAAGAAAAAAAAATGTATGCGAGCTACACTAACTGAAACGTATATATTTAATTCATATAATATGTAGATATGAATTCCTATTACTTTTGGTCATGCTTATGAATAACATAATATTTAAAACAAAATGGAAACATCACCAATGGCACATCGCTCTCCTCTTAAAAGACCTTGGCAAGCCAGAGGTGTTGAAGGATATTGCCACAATCACCACACTTGACCGGCAGATTGATGATCGCAATAAGATGGTTAGTATCTTTGAGCTGATAGATGACGCCTTTTATGACGTCCATAGGAAAAAAAGGGGTAATCTATTCTAAGATAGGAAATCTTTAACTTGTTAAGGGTTTGTTTTTTTTTCGTATGGGCTTACGTAGTCTAGCCACGAGGCTATTGCTACTTCACCGAGCATAAAGGCGAGCACAGCTCCAGTCTTAATAAATGGTTTAAATACTAACTACAAACTAAGCATCCTGCGCAAGAGGGCGCCCCCTGTGGGGCTTGGACCTCGGCTCAGGGCGGTCGCTGGCGATGTGCGCAGCATTCCCCTTTATTACGGCGGTTACTAGCTCACATGCCAAGTATAAATTAAACAACGTATTAACTGTGAGACAGAGAACGAGTGAATGAATTTATTGTATTCCAGAATAAAATGTCATACAATTATAGTTCTTAAATAATACATTAGATGGCGTTACTGGTATTTTGATATAATACTAACACCCCCACTTATCAAAATAACATACATGCCCCATCTAAATTACACAATATAATTATACAACTTTAACATCCTGTATTCCTAATAACTGCATAAAATAATAATGCTTGGTACTACCCAATCCTTTAGTAAATACATCTGCTGGCATTTCAGCTGTTTCCAAATATTTAAGTTCAATAATTTTATCAGCGATACAGTCTTTACAAAAATGGTAGCGAATATCAATATGCTTGGTTCGTTTATTAAAACTATTACTTGAACACAGCTTTAATGCACCCTGGTTATCATTAAATATAATTATTGTATAGGACTCATTTATAATTTCTTTTGACAAATTATGCAAATAAATTGCTTCCCTGCAAGCATCTGCTATACCCATATATTCTGATTCTGTACTTGAGAGGGCAACAGTTTTCTGTTTTTTAGCCTCCCATGACACTACACTACCAGCTAATTTAAAACACATACCTGTGTAAGACCGCCTGTCAATTATATTGTTTCCCCAATCTGCATCAACATACCCTTGTAATTTCTCATTTCCACATTTAGTATATTTTAACCCATAATATCTAGTCTTTTTTAAATATTTTAAAATTCTTTTTGCATATACCCAAGTAACATTATCATAGCAGTTGTTAAATTGGCTAAGGAAACTTACTGAATATGCTATGTCAGGCCTGGTAAGTACTGCCAAATACATAAGCCCACCTATTAGTTTCTGATAAGGTGTCTGGTTATCACAATTTTTATTTCCTAAATTAATATTCAATTTAGGCTCTAAAGGTGTATCAGCTAGCTTACAATTTGTCATGTTAAATTTATGCAATAACTGATTAATATAATTTTCTTGGCTTAATGTAACAGTGCCACTAATTTTATCTATATTAACAGACATTCCTAAACAATTTTTAACTTGTCCTAAATCTTTTAATTTAAACTTTGAAGACAATACCTTTTTTAAATCATTACATTCAATTACATCATTTGAAAACACAAAGAAATCATCAACATACAATGTAATTATTGTTCTCTTATTGTCCTTAATTTTAGTATACAAACATGGTTCTAGTTTGGAGCGCTTATAACCATAGCCAATAAGACATTCATCAACTTTCTTGTACCAGGCCCTTGAGGATTGTTTTAAACCGTAAATAGCTTTCTTCAATTTAAGAACTTTATTATTATAATTATTATGAGAATTGGATAAGCCTTCTGGTATTTCCATATAAATCGTCTCCTCAAGGTCCCCATTCAAGAATGCTGTAGTGACATCAAGATGTGTAACATCTAAACCAAGTTTTGCAGACAATGCAAACAGTAACCTGAGTGTGGAATGCCTTACCACAGGAGAAAAAATCTCTGAGTAGTCCACATTTTGCTTCTGCATATAGCCCTTGGCTACTAAACGAGCACGGTATCGAACACTATTATCACTGTTCATCTTTTTACGCAATACCCACTTACACTTCACTACAGTTTCATTGTTCTTTGGTATATTTACTAGCTCCCATGCATGATTGTCCTCAAAACATTTGAGTTCTTCTTTCACTGCCTGTAACCAATGTTCCTTATCTACTCCTTGTAGAGCTTCATCCAAACTTAATCCATTTGAATCATCAAATACCTCCTCCGGAACACACATATTTGATATTCTATATCTTTCTGGTTTCCTTCTGATTCTACTCGGTCTGAGATGCTGCTCAGGTGTATTACAAGCATCCTCATAATCACTAGGAACATAAGTATTATCCGAGTTATCTGATGTTTCAAGCAGTGTATCCTCATCCATAGTTATTTCACTAGATCTTGGTGTATCCTTGACAATTATGTCCCCCACTGAACATGAGTTTTCAATAATTGGTATACTGGCAATATTCTTCTCATCCTCCATAACTATAACATCTCTGCTCGATGTCACACATTTTGTTCTAGGATTATATATTCGGTAACCTTTAATATTATCTGGATAACCCACCAGTATGTGCTCCTCTGACTTTCTGTCCCATTTCTGGCGTTTTTCTTTAGCCACATGAACCATGACCTTGCTTCCAAATATCCGCAGGTGACTTATGTCTGGTTTGCGTCCAGTCCAGACTTCATAAGGAGTCTTTTCATTCAATGCAGGAAGAACAGTACGATTTTGTAAATAGACTGCGGTATGGGTAGCCTCTGCCCAGAACTGTTTTCCTAGGTTTGCATCAAATAATAAGCATCTGGCTTTCTCTACAATTGTCCTATTATTCCGTTCAGACAAGCCATTTTGCTCAGGGGTATACGGGTTACTCCTTTGGTGAATGATACCTTCTTTCTTGAGAAATGAGTCAAATTCTTTGTTACAATACTCACACCCATTATCACTTCTCAATATCTGTATTTTCTTATTAGTTTGTTTCTCAACTTTTGCTTTAAACTCTGTAAAACATTTCAGTGCTTCACTTTTATGTTTAATGAAATACACATGCATCATTCTACTAAAATCATCTATAAATAATATAAAGTACCTGGAACCTGCTAGTGATTCATGCTCCATAGGTCCACATATGTCAGTATGAACTAAATGCAGTAACTCTTTGCTTCTTGAACCTTCATTTGTGAATGGTAAACGGCACTGTTTACCCTCACAGCAAATTGTACATGACGTCTTGTCAATATTAACTTTTTCTTGGAGGTTCATTCCTTCTACAGCACTTGTCATTTTATTTAGATATTGACTATTAACATGTCCTAATCGTCGATGCCAAGTGATCCCTGATGTAGTCAAGTTAGCCATGACACTATCAGCTACTATCAACTTGTACACACTGTTACTCAACTCTGCTGTGGCCACCAATTCACTATTTCTATTGTATACTTCACAGCCATTTGTCGTAAACTGAACTGTATTACCAGATTGAATTAACTGGCTCACTGACAATAGGTTAGTAGTCAATCCTGGAGCGCATAATACATCCTTAACTGGTATTTCGAATTCACTTTTATCAGTTCTGGTTACAATTGTCACATCTCCGGAACATAATACTTGCAGCCTCTCACTGTTAGCAACACATATATCCTTCATTTTGTGATATACAGCATTCTCAATCCACTGTTCATTAGCTGTTAGGTGTACGCTCGCACCTGAATCAATGTACCAGTCATATTTATTAAATTTGCTACTTAAAAACACTGCACTAAACGCATGACTGTGTTTACGTTGTATTTCTTTCGTATTCGTATCAACACTATTTGGACACTGATTCTTGTAATGACCAGGTTGTTTACACCGGTAGCATTTGACATGACTTTTAGCGCCGCCATTGACATTTGTTTTAGTTGCATTCCGTTCGTTCGATTGGCATCTCTGCGCATTGGCCATAGACAATTTATTATATTTTTTATTATGCCATTTCTGCGAACTACTTGCGAATGCACCACTAACTTCATCAGAATGGCCGCTCACTTCCGTTTCCACCATATCCATGAGTTTTGTTCTAATGGCGTCCGTTGTGATTTGTATGCCCGAATGTTCTATCGCCATAATCATAGGCATGTATTTTTCAGAAAGCCCCGCCAACAACAAGCAACCGATCCACTCATCACTGATATTAAATCCGGTCCCACTTAATTTTTGTCCTGTTTCGACTATTTGCGTTACGTACGACTGCATGGAAACACAATTTTCTAGGCGGATCGATATTAGATTACGTAAAAGAGATATTCTTCGTGTAAATCCCGAATCGTCAAACAATGCCTTTAATTTGTTCCATAGCTCCAACGATGTCTTCACGTCTTTGATGTGTACATATAACGAACTATCTATAGTCATTATTAACTTTGCTTTGGTTCTCGCATCATCTGCGGTTTCTAATGTTTTCCCGGCTTCTGGTTTGATGCAGTGCAACTTATCCTCCAGGATCAGAAAATTCTCCGCCGCGAAGATCCACTCACTGTAGTTTTCCCGCCCTTTTAGCTTGGGAACATTTACCAGGTAGTTCGATGTCATTCTTGCAGATTTTATTATAATGCAAATACTGAATAACACTTGGTACTGTATCACTACTTCTACTAGGCAAACTAAACTAATAATTACAATATAACTTTAAATACTCAGGACTGGGCCCATAACCTATAAATTAAACAACGTATTAACTGTGAGACAGAGAACGAGTGAATGAATTTATTGTATTCCAGAATAAAATGTCATACAATTATAGTTCTTAAATAATACATTAGATGGCGTTACTGGTATTTTGATATAATACTAACACCAAGCGTGGTGATTATGGCATCACCTTCAAAATCTGTGGACGTTATATTGGCTGATGGTATAATCCCATGAAGTCTGCATGCTTGGCCAAAATAAACAGTTACGGTATTTACCAAAAAGGCGACGTATTAGTTTTCTACTGAAAACCCATTTCATCAATTACACTGACAAATACATTTCCTGTCTTCCACATTTATATTAAAGGATTCAGGAAACGTATATCGCAGTTAACCATTCGACCCAGGAAGAGCAAAGCAAACATTTCGTTGAAACGATCATTGATTACAAAATGTTTAGTATCAAGTACCTTTCTAAGCTATTTCTTTTGTCTTTAATGGAGCTTGGAAATGGGTTGTGGACATTGGTTGTGAATGCTGTTAAATAAAGTTCTCAGTAGAAGGAAGCAAAAGTTATCTCTTTTAAATTGTCAAGTACATGTAATTTTTGTAATAACTTTAAAGCTAAGATTTCGTGGCAAAAAGGAGTCACATAATAATTTATGTCAATACGATTTTCATTAAGTTTAGGAAATTGTTAAAGCATGAACAGTAGACACACAGAATAACTTACACGTAAAAATGAGTTTGTTTTAATTTCCTACATGATAATTGATGATTAAAGAAAATCTGAATTTATGTGACATCGAGTGAACCACCAGTAAATATTGTTAGTTCTACCAGCTTTGAGAGTAGGTACTCCCCAAAAATCTTTCAAATTACCGCTCTGTAACTCACTCGCCAGGGATCGCACTAACTCAAGTTCCAAGCCCTGAATTGCGTAGGATGCTTAGTCTAGTTATTAAACTATTTAATAAAGCTGAAGCAATAAAAGCCTTTTTCTATCCACATATGTCTGTCCCAAATGAAATCCTATCATTTCTGACAGTAGACGGTATCCACATCAAAAGTTAAGTTTAAAATTTGGAAAAAAATCAAAATACAACAAAATAGCTTTAAACATACAAATTAAACTCATCAAGGTCATTTGTCCTGCTCGAACCTTAATTAAAAACAAACAACTTGTTTACAATGATCACGTACAAATTGTTTCTTTTAATCTTGCCCGAGTTGACACAATCCAAATAAGATACCATTGCCTACAATTAGAATTTCGTTTCTCCAATTGCATCAAATTGAAATTCGTTTATACCACCCCTTGTCTATCAAGTGACATGTAATGAACATTGATTACAAATTCTTGACATTTTTGTGACAAAATCGCGTGAGAAAAAGTCCTAATGAAATTGGGAAAGGGTTGAGATTGGTGTAATCTGTTTAATAAAAGAGCGAGTGTTGAAATGTTTGTAAATTGAAGAGCTAAATGGTTTGAGTACGAGGATCGGCGCGGATTTTGATCCGTGTAATTTGTAACGTTTTGGTAACAAGAAGAGATGGGAATTTATGTGAGATTATGTAGCTTCCATTACGTTCCGTTTCATCGAGTTTATGATTCTGAAATTCGGAAAATATCTCTCTACTTCAAATCACAATTATCTAAATCTGAATAGAAGAATCGGAATCTACGTAAAGCAGCTCTGAACATAATTAGAGGATAAGACTTAATTACTTTGTAAGTTAAATTACTTTCGAAGTCACCTGAACACCACTATAGACTGCCTACGTGCCTAAGCACTGATGAAAATCAAACTCGCATCCTTGATTAATAGCAAGATTACTACCTCAACTCAATCGAAAATCAACTTTACCTTACAGACATAGGGATTCAATTCAACAAACACCTATTTACCGCCAACTAAACAAATGTATCCTTTACTCGGAGATAAACACTCAAATTTTCGAAGAGTCGGTTTCAAAAGCATTTTTCAAAAAATAAAATATCGTCAAAATAAATCAGAGTGAACATGGTGTGATTCACAGTGAGAGCAATACAAAAATACACACGTACCGGAACGAAGTTAATTAGGATTTATGATGCTGTGTGTTAGAAGATGACAAACAGGGTTGACTGGGTAGATGTGCCCTCTTCTTAGAGATTTTCCTTAAAATCAATTTGTCAATGAAACGTGTAACTGTTGGCTATTGTAACAGGATTTACTTAACAAGATATACGATTAGATATCTCAACTTCCGATTCATTTTGGCGTATGAATTGCTACTGACTTGCTTCAACGACTTGGTCGACCCGTGTCTTACTGAGCTATACGGTCTGTTCATGTTCACTCGGCTTTGTCCGACTTGAGTCCGCAGTCTATTTAAGGACTTCAAAGTCTGCCAAGGAAGTTCATGACCAGGTGAAAGGTTTTCCGCAAGAGGAATAGGTAGAGTCGTAGGAAACCTCTTATTCCAAAGACCTAATCGGGCTTGGTTTGCATTACCATCCAGAAGGAAGGCTTTTACGAATTTGCGGGCGGGAAGGCGGTACAAAAAAGGCATCCCAGCATTTGACAAATTTTTTTAGCGGAATTAAATAGATATTTGTAATTTTAATTTAGACCTACGTGACACTTACTTTTCATGTGAGCATGATTTCCTTGTGGTGAATAACCACTTTTTTACCTACGCAAGCCTTGTTTGTGGCTTATGGTTTAAGATCCGAATAAAAGTCGACCTTCAACGATCTATTTAGCCGTAGATTAGTACATTACATAACAAAAATATATAGCTTATGGCGGCTACCATTCCGGACAGAATTATACTTACTTAACGAAAAATATTAAAATGAAATTTTTCATACAAAACTTTATATTTATTATTATTTTTTTTGTAAGGCCAGACGAATTGAACCCTTTCCTGAAGGATTCGACCCAGATAACTCGTGTTAGGGAAAAATGGAAACATGGAAGGAAGCCCTTTGCCCTGCAGTGTGTCACATCGGGATGATAATAATAATAATTGTAATCTGGACTTCGGAGCGAGAGCATAGTTTAGTATTATTTAGTATTAGTATGCTCAATGAGATACTCAACTGAATATAATAGTATTTACGCCTAACAAGTGTTATTCTACTCCTGTTTGTGATTGTAATGTTTGTAATGTTGCCACACCCTATGAATTACACCTATTGTATTGTATGCGTTCATGATGGTTAGCAGTTACCACCAGGCCTAGGCGACTGATTGCCAAATTTATGACATAAAATGTTACTGCCTGCTCTATGTAAAGTTTTACAGGGCCAAATAAAAAGTCCATAATAAAGTATATTCATTTAAATATGGCTTGCAATAAATTTACGAACACAGACCAGCAAATTCTTTGTTTAACAAAACTATTCTTATAGCCAACGCTACGAATTCTGATCCTTATGTTTCAAGTTTGCATGCCTATATTCGCAATAAGAATCCGCGAACGGAACACTCCAATGAAAAATTTTCATCTCAAATCTATTCGGATAATATGGTACATACAAAGAGGATTTTCGTATTCATTCGATGTTATAGCCGTACTTTGATATTAGTTTGAAATGAAGTATTGTTTTTGTTATTTTATTTAAACTTTGTTTTTATTAAGTTTTTTATGAATGGGTTTTTCACTTTCAAGATTCAGTAGAAAAGAAAAAAAATTGTATGCGAGCTACACTAACTGAAACGTACATATTTAATTCATATAATAAGTAAATATGAATTCCTATTACTTTTGGTCATGCCTATGAATAACATAATATTTAAAACAAAATGGAAACATCACCAAAATGGCACAATGGCTTATCAGAGAACTGTATTGGCCCGTTCACATACCCAGCTGAACATCGCCCTCCTCTTAAAAGACCTTGGCAAGCCAGAGGTGTTGAGGGATATTGCCACAATCACCACACTTGGCCGGCAGATTGATGATCGCAATAAGATGGTTAGTATCTTTGAGCTGATAGATGACGCCTTTTATGACGTCCATAGGAAAAAAAGGGGTAATCTATTCTAAGATAGGAAATCTTTAACTTGTTAAGGGTTTGTTTTTTTTTCGTATGGGCTTACGTAGTCTAGCCACGAGGCTTTTGCTACTTCACCGGGCATAAAGGAGAGCAGAGCTCCAGTCTTAATAAATGGTTTAAATACTAACTACAAACTAAGCATTCTGCGCAAGAGGGCGCCCCCTGTGGGGCTTGGACCTCGGCTCAGGGCGGTCGCTGGCGATGTGCGCAGCATTCCCCTTTATTAATACTGTACATAATACCGCGTTTACTAGCTTACATGCCAAGCGTGGTGATTATGGCATCACCTTTAAAATCTGTGGACCTTATATGGGCTGATGGTATAATCCCATGAAGTCTGCATGCTTGGCCAAAATAAACAGTTACGGTATTTACCAAAAAGGCAACGTATTAGTTTTCTACTGAACCCCATTTCATCAATTACACTGACAAATACATTTCCTGTCTTCCACATTTATATTAAAGGATTCAGGAAACGTATATCGCAGTTAACCATTTGACCCAGGAAGAGCAAAGCAAACATTTCGTTGAAACGATCATTGATTACAAAATGTATAGTATCAAGTACCTTTCTAAGCTATTTCTTTTGTCTTTAATGGAGCTTGGAAATGGGTTGTGGACATTGGTTGTGAATGCTGTAAAATAAAGTTCTCAGTAGAAGGAAGCAAAAGTTATCTCTTTTAAATTGTCAAGTACATGTAATTTTTGTAATAACTTTAAAGCTAAGATTTCGTGGCAAAAAGGAGTCACATAATAATTTATGTCAATACGATTTTCATTAAGTTTAGGAAATTGTTAAAGCGTGAACAGTAGACAAACAGAATAACTTACACGTAAAAATGAGTTTGTTTTAATGTCCTACATGATAACTTAAAGAAAATCTCAATTTATGTGACATCGAGTGAACCACCAGTAAATATTGCTAGTTCTACCAGCTTTGAGAGTAGGTACTCCCCAAAAATCTTTAAAATTACCGCTCTGTAACTCACTCGCCAGGGAACGCACTAACTCAAGTTCCAAGCCCTGAATTGCGTAGGATGCTTAGTCTGGTTATTAAACTATTTAATAAAGCTGAAGCAATAAAAGCCTTTTTCTATCCACATATGTCTGTCCCAAATGAAATGCTATCATTTCTGACAGTAGTATCCACATCAAAAGTTAAGTTTAAAATTTGGAAAAAAATCAAAATACAACAAAATAGCTTTAAACATACAAATTAAACTCATCAAGGTCATTTGTCCTGCTCGAACCTTAATTAAAAACAAACGACTTGTTTACAATGATCACGTACAAATTGTTTCTTTTAATCTTGCCCGAGTTGACACAATCCAATTAAGATACCATTGCCTACAATTAGAATTTCGTTCCTCCAATTGCATCAAATTGAAATTCGTTTATATCACCCCTTGTCTATCAAGTGACATGTAATGAACATTGATTACAAATTCTTGACATTTTTGTGACAAAATCGCGTGAGAAAAAGTCCTAATGAAATTGGGAAAGGGTTGAGATTGGTGTAATCTGTTTAATAAAAGAGCGAGTGTTGAAATGTTTGTAAATTGAAGAGCTAAATGGTTTGAGTACGAGGATCGGCGTGGATTTTGATCCGTGTAATTTGTAACGTTTTGGTAACAAGAAGAGATGGGAATTCATGTGAGATTATGTCGCTTCCATTACGTTCCGTTTCATCGAGTTTATGATTCTGAAATTCGGAAAATATCTCTCAAGGTACTTCAAATCACAATTATCTCAATCTGAATGGAAGAATCGGAATCTACGTAAAGCAGCTCTGAATATAATTAGAGGATAAGACTTAATTACTTTGTAAGTTAAATTACTTTCGAAGTCACCTGAACACCACTATAGACTGCCTACGTGCCTAAGCACTGATGAAAATCAAACTCGCATCCTTGATTAATAGCAAGATTACTACCTCAACTCAATCGAAAATCAACTTTACCTAACAGACATAGGGATTCAATTCAACAAACACCTATTTACCGCCAACTAAACAAATGTATCCTTTACTCGGAGATAAACACTCAAATTTTCGAAGAGTCGGTTTCAAAAGCAGCTCATTTTTCAAAAAATAAAATATCGTCAAAATAAATCAGAGTGAACATGTGTGATTCACAGTGAGAGCAATACAAAAATACACACGTACCGGAACGAAGTTAAGTAGGATTTATGATGCTGTGTGTTAGAAGATGACAAACAGGGTTGACTGGGTAGATGTGCCCTCTTCTTAGAGATTTTCTTAAAATCAATTTGTCAATGAAACGTGTAACTGTTGGAAATTGTAACAGAATTTACTTAACAAGATATACGATTACATATCTCAACTTCCGATTCATTTTGGCGTATGAATTGCTACTGACTTGCTTCAACGACTTGGTCGACCCGTGTCTTACTGAGCTATACGGTCTGTTCATGTTCACTCGGCTTTGTCCGACTTGAGTCCGCAGTCTATTTAAGGACTTCAAAGTCTGCCAAGGAAGTTCATGACTAGGTGGAAGGTTTTCCGCAAGAGGAATATGTAGAGTCGTAGGAAACCTCTTATTCCAAAGACCTAATCGGGCTTGGTTTGCATTACCATCCAGAGGGAAGGCTTTTACGAATTTGCGGGCGGGAAGGCGGTACAAAAAAGGCATCCCAGCATTTGACACATTTAGACCTACACACGACACTTACTTGTCATGTAAGCATGATTTCCTTGTGGTCAATAACCACTTTTTTTACCTACGCAAGCCTTGTTTGTGGCTTATGGTTTAAGATCCGAATAAAAGTCGACCTTCAACGATCTATTTAGCCGTAGATTAGTACATTATATAACAAAAATATATAGCTTATGGCGGCTACCATTCCGGACAGAATTATACTTACTTAACGAAAAATATATAAAATATTTTTTTTGTCATACAAAACTTTAAATTTACGAGACATCCCTATTGAATGTAGGAAGCGTGACTTATCTGCCTAGAAGTGAGGCGAGCCAACAGGCTGTTGGCCTCGGCCCAGCCCTATTGTAGCTCCACTTATTCCAGGCCTTTCAATCCCTTTGAGCCGCCTCTAACTGGATAACTGAAGCGAAGTATGCGTGTCTCGTGATAAGTTACTTTGTTTTGTGTTGCTAAAGTTTAAATAGACTTTGTTGTAGGGACTTTGTTCGAACATTTTGTTGAGTGAATCTATATAAATATACAACCTCCATAGCGTAGCGGTAATTGGCTCGCTTTAAAATATCGGAGGTCGTGGGTTCGATCCCCACACCGGACAAGAAATCTTTGTGTAAATTCTAAGATTTCTTTCCGGGTCTGGTTGGTTGAGGGACTACCCTCCGTGCCTCGGAAAGCACGTTAAGCCGTTGGTCCCGATTGTTATAACATCATCTATAATAATCGTATATCAATGAACGGGCAGCAGCGTTTCCTTGTGTGTTACAACATAATACTGCGGTCACCAACCCGCCTGCCAAGCGTGGTGACTATGGCAATACCCTCCCTGGGGAGGAGGCCCATGTTCAGCAGTGGACGTTATACGGGCTGATGATGATGATGATATAAATATATACCTGTTTGCTTGTCAAGATATCTTTTAAAAATGTTATGAATATTAAGTAGATTGTCGTTTTGGTTCAGAGAGAGATGGTAGTATTATGTTTTGTTTCATTTATTGTCGAGAAAAGATTTTTTTAAATTGCATTTACGAAAACCGTTCCACCAATCCAACCGCGTCTCAATAGTCGAGTATACAGCACGACCCTTTTTCATAACTAATCATATAAGAAGGAGATAATGTACATTTTACCCACTTAAACCCTTCAGGTGCTTCTACAAATGCAAATAATGGGGGCACTACAGGTAATTCTATCCTACTATAAACAGATTGCCCACGATGGTGTCATCAAGTATATACCTTGTAACTTTACCTACAATTAAATATCTCTAGCGTAAAACTATGCGTACTTCATCATCAACAGCCCGTTTACGTACACTGCTGAACATGGGTCTCCTCTTAACAGACCTTGGCATGCCAGGTTTCGTTGAGGGATATTGCCATAATCACCACGCTTGGCAGACGGATTGGTGATCGCAGTAAGATGTAAATGCTGCCCATCTATCAGCCATATGTCCCTTAGTCGCTTTTTACGACACCCATGGGAGGACATGGGGTGGTCTATTCTATGCGTTATGCGTACTTATCCTTCGTAAATATTCTGCTAAGTGCTCAATTTAAAATGATGTTACATTACTGTTATAATAAAGCTTATTAGGGGATTCAATGTAATTGTAATTAATGTAAGCATTTGAGCGCGAAGTTTTTTTTTTTAATATTACTAGCAGAATTTTGCAATCTACTAGTATTCTTGTTATCCCCTCGCGCTAAGCTAAAATGCTTGTGTTACGGGTGGTTTCACGTCGTCGGTAGTGCAATGGGTGAGGTTCGAACCGGCGACATCAAGATCACAAGTCCCTCGCACTAGCCATTGGGCTACAGCCACTTAAAAAAAGGTTGAGCTATTTAAAGTTTGAGTATTATTATTTATGACAGTATATATACAGGGTGTTAGTGTAAACACCGTTATCCTTGAAACCCGTGGTTAGGTTAAACGTATAGAACGCAAATTCAATACAAAAAAACATTTTTTTTAAAGTAAAGAAGAAAGTTACATCACACGTTATGTGTTTTGTGTTTTTATTGGAATGTTAAAACTTATGTATGTAGTTAAAACGGATGGCCAGTGCAGCAGGTCAGTGACCTTTGCTTTGATTACGTAACTCGGGCGCATAGTATCCATGAATTTACGGACGGTGTTGGACAGAAACTTTTTAAAATTTTTGGATGTAAATTCGTTTATTTATTTTTAAACCTATGGTTTTAGTAATGAAATAATGAAATAATGAAACAATGAAATAATGAAATTTATTCAGCACTTAGGTATTAACATACACTTGTACTTGTCAAAATTACACTGTATAAGACTAAATCACTAAAGTATCACTTAAGTACAGTAGTGACAACGGTGTTTACCCTTACAGCCTGTATAAAAAACACAAAGTAACTAAAATATTTATTTAACAATTTTATAAAGCTTGTTTCATTATAAAGACTAAATTAAAGAAAAAAAATATTTAAGTCAAGGGGAAATGGCTGTCTTCCTGTCAGGCTGCGCCACGAACAACGATATACATGAAATGATAACTTTTAAATATTTTTACTTTATGGTCTACATTCGAAATGTGGTTTACGCTACTTCACATAAATAATATGTACTTAAAAAATTACTCTTGCGTATATTTTTTCTATGAGAAATGTTATTATTGTAACTTAGGCATAAACTGGCGTAGGATCGGTTGTTCTAAGTAGGATCTTCAATATCATTTACGTTTTAAATAAATTTTATGGAGGTCCTATTCTGCTGATATAAATTTTTGAGAGAAAATGTTATCTATTGATATGTTTTCAGTAGTTTATCATGTCTTCCATTTTTTTTTCAACAATAATCCCAAACACAGGAGGGAAGGGAGGCCTTTGCCCTGCAGTGGGACAACGTAGGCTCATAATAATAAATAAAAATAAATCATAACTACAAAAGTTTCAAAAGAAATTCAAGCGCTCGCGAAATGACCGTTTGTTTTGCTACTAGAGTGAAACAGTAACTTTGACCTATTTACACTTTTATTCCGTAAACAAAACTATGTTTACTCACATAAACAAGTTGTAAACAAAAACAAGCAAATTATACCACGAATGTTTACTCCCGTTTCGTTTTATCGGTATCGTAGGCAATTAAGCAATTAATGACTGTAAGATAATGAGAAGATTCTCAATTAGTTTAATGATTTACTTCTTAAAGAATAAATGTTGTTCTGTTTTTTACAAATATTATAAACTTGCTGCTGAACGCTAGTCGGCATAAAATAAGGATTTGAGATATATTAATTAAATTTAGGTAAATATACCCTAGGTATTATCAATCTTCAGACCATTCTCGTCATGAATAAAGACTATTAAGGATCAGAAAAAAAGCACATTACGGATCGCCCTCCCGTCCGCATAAATTATGCACAATAAACAATAGAAACATGCAAAAATACAAACACAGAAGACCCGATACGTGTTTCGCTCCTCCTCGGAGCATCATCAGATTGGTGCTAAGAGTTGAACGCGCAAAAATCTCAGTCCCCAATGGTCGATTAATTATCAAATTCACAAAGAGAAAACGTATGCTCACATCAAACTTATCAAATATGAAACAGGTAGGCACAAAACTATGTATGGTGCGCTGCAACTTTACCGGAATTTAATATTAAATTTCTTGACTAAGCACTTTTATGCGAAAGCGTACTTACTCCGCCTATCATTTCAACTTTTAAAATGAGAACAGACTGAAAAGCTGTGCTGATAACTTGTTAAAGGTGCATCCAAAATATATGCCTTGATTTTACCGGTAGGTACCCATCAAGCATGGTAAGAGGAAGATTTGTAAAAACTAATAGATGGATTTCGATAATTCATTCTCCATTAGAATGCTATATTTGGTAATTTTAAAGTTCCCACGGGAGGATCTGGTAAATGATTTTTATAGCAATCGAAGCCGATGGCTTAACATGCTTTCCGAGGCACGGAGAGTAGACCCTCGACCAACCAGACCCCGACAAGAAATTTTTGTTGAAAAAAATCATTTTACAGCGTGGATATCGAAACCACGACTTCCAAGACCACTACGCCACGGGGGTAGCGTAAACCAATTAGCATGTAGTACAATAATTATAAATGAGGTATTTATGTAACTATTTCATAGAATCAGGCGTTACCAACTTTGCGAAAATCCATACTGTACATAGAAAATGACAACTACCGTAGCGTAGCGGTATTTGGCTCGCTTGAAATCTCTGAGGTCGTGGATTCGATCTTCACGCCGGATAGGAAATAATTGTGTAAATTCTAAGATTTTATACCAGGTCTGGTTGGTTGAGGGACTGCCCTCCGCGCCTCGGAAAACACGATAAGCCGTTGATCCAGATTATTATAACATCATCTATAATAATCGTATATCAAGGAGCAGCGTTTCCTTGTGTGGTACACCGTAATACTCCAGTTACCTCTCGGTAGGAGGACCATGTTCAGCAGTCGACGTTATACGGTCAGATGATGATGACATACAAAATCCCAGATTAAGGTGGAATTAACACTACCTGTAGATGTTGCTGGAGGGAAGCGGAATATTAATTTTCAACTCCTCCAATAAACTTTCTGATTAAATTCGATGCTGGATCCAAGACATTTAGGTGTCCCGGGACCAGCCTATGCCTAACAGCTTAGAGCCTCTTGCGTGTGTGCCGCGTTTGACCCTGGCTTGCTAGAGTTACAATGGCGGGAGTGTAAGAGGGATTAGAAGAAAAAAATACTTGTAGATATTTTATTTATTTTTTATTGTACACATGAAAACAAGTTATGAGAGTTCAACAATTAAAGATGATGTACAATGGCGACAATAACTCATTTATGAGTTTTCTTCCAGCAAACCATATTCAGAGTGAGATTTGTGATAGACGGGCAAGAACAGTGTACACAACAATACTAACGATTTTGAGTAACTAATGCTCATCATCATCATCAACAGCCCGTTTACGTCCAGTGTTGAACATGGGCCTCCTCTTAACAGACTTTGGCAAGTCAGGATCGTAGAGAGATATTGCCATAATCACCACGCTTGGCAGAAGGATTGGTGATCGCAGTAAGATGTAAACCTTGAGCTAATAGATGCTGCTGCCCATCTATCAGCCATATGTCCCTTAGTCGCCTTTTACGACACCCATGGGTGGACATGGGATGGTCTATTCTAAGCCGGAAACCACACGGCAAACAAGTACTGACTGAGTAACCAATGCTAATACGTAATAATATATATGAATACAATACATACATACTTAATAAAAATAAACTAATACATATAATAAAAACTACTAATGAGATAAGAGATAATTTTCTTTATGATATTTTGTGTTTTAATTTAAATTAATAATGTAAGCACAATATTTAATTAGTTAAAGTTTAACAAATTACATTAAAACTGTTGCCAGCTCACCGTAGCGCGGGACATGCTTTCAAACAAACTTGGTGTTATAAGTTGCCAAGAGATTCTTACCTCGCGTTTACTTCATTATGAAATTATAACTTATTTCATTTCATTATACATGTACTCATTGAAATTTTCATTTTATACTCAACTAAGTTTTACATGTTAATGAACAGCAAGTAAATTGTTTACTTTTCTCTTTGATGTTCCTTTTTAAATTGTGTTATGGAGGTAAAGTAGGAAGCGTCTAACGTATTTTAATGAGCCGATAAAATTTTCTCAAATTTACAAAAAAAAAGTAAGTATTATTATTATCAGCCCGTATAATGTCCAATTCTGAACATAGGCATTCCTTTGAAGGGGGTTTTGATATGGCCGGTGAAGTAGCAAAAGCGAGGCTTTTGCTACTTCACCTAACTACATAGTACTTTAGCTAACTACATAAATGTCCATCCGAAAAAAGAAGGGGGGTTTGCCCGTGACCGCGCTAAGTAGGGGTTGGTGGGCTATGCTCGGTGAAGTAGCAAAAGCCTCGTGGCTAACAACATAAATGGTTCAAAGAAAAACGCATCGGTCAACAATCCGTTTTTCTTGAAACCATTCCGTTCCGCTACGTTTTGTCCGTTTTTCTTTGAATAATTATGAAGTTCCCACAGGATTTGGAGCTAGTAATAAATAAATGAGTGAGTTCATGACTTGCTTGCTACTACGGAAAAATTTAGTTCACAATTCCACTATCACAACAAAGTCGCTTACCGCTGTGTCTCTGTCCGTATAATTAGATCTTTAAAACGATGCAACGGATTATTATTAGGTTTTTAATAGATAGAGTAATTCAAGAGGAAACTTTACATGTACAACAGCATTGCTCCCGTGCGAAGCCGGGGCGGGTTACTAGTGACCAATAAATAGAGGAATCAGTTCATAACCACTATGCAAGGCAATCAGGAATTGGGGCGGGTTTTGGATGCCAAAGGAAAAATTGCAATTTTACATCTTTGTGAATGCACGATAGCTGATTGGAATTTATTCAGAAACGTCCGTTTTTAGAATGATTAGCGTTTTTTTAAATGATTATAGAGAGTTATTGTGTCTATACTAATTTATAAAGACAAGCCAAAGAGTTTGTTTGCTTGAACGCGTTTATCTCAGGGTCTACTGGTCCGATTTGAAAAATTCTTTTAGTGTTATATAGCTCAGTAAGCAAGGCTATATTTAATCATTAATTTCCTAGGGGAACGGGAGTTGCGCGGATAAAGAAGCTACTCTCGAAGCTACTCTCGAAGCTACTCTCGAAGCTACTCTCGAAGCTACTCTCGAAGCTACTCTCGAAGCTACTCTCGAAGCTACTCTCGAAGCTACTCTCTTACTAAAACCGGAGTATGTCCAGACTCGGAAATAAATTTTAGATTTTTCGTCAAGATTATATTTAAATTAAATCTGTTGTACACTTGCTATGTACTAATTATCATGTATCTCTTTCCTAAAGGTTTGCTGGAAGAGAATTCATAATTGAATTAAGCTCGCCATTGTACATGTTGTTTCCAATTTATACAATTAATGTCATGTAACTTTCTGTGTGCAATAAGTAATAATCTATTCTAATATTTGCTTGAATTTGAATCTATACTAATATTATAAAGAGGAAAGATTTGTATGTAAGTATGTTTGTAACGAAAAAAGTGGCTCAAAAAGTACAGGACCGATTTAAAAAATTCTTTCATCATTTGAATGCTACATTATTACTGATAAATATAGACTATATTTAATTAAAAAGTTCCCACGGGAACGGGAGTTACGCGGGTGTGTTTCAAAAATTGAGATTATTTTAAATTCGACCACCGGTATGATTCAATTTTGAAATTGATTATATGGTAAAATTTTCCATAAAGTATTCAAAACATTTTAAAAAATAATTTATTTATTTATTAATACATGGAAGACTTACAGCTGTTCAATCTTAAATATATTACAAGTGTAGTTAACTGAAAGCCAATTACAATTCCTCGCTTATAGTTACAGAAAAGGTAATCAAAAGTGAGCACACAAAGCACAGTATTCAGAAGTCCAAACAATAGGAAATACATAAACATAAAAATACACCCACTTCAATAACGCACAAAACAAAACAATTACTGATTAAGTAAAGAAAATTTTACTCAAACACCTTCTAGCAGAAGACACACTAGTTATGAAAGGATCAATATCATGTTGCTTACATAATAAATTAAAACTTAATAATAAATAAATTCACGTCCGGTATGGGGATCAAACCCACACCTTTCCATACTTATACTGCTATTCCACGGAGGTTAAATGTACAAGGCTTAATTAACGCTCAGTAATTAGGTGTCTACAAGTGAGCTGACGAAGTGAAACACTATTCCTCTTTATTTTTCTTCAATTCTCACAACTTATTTCACCTCGCTAGGAAATGAGCACTTCTTTTAATTTTCTTCACCAACTCAAATATTAACTATGAAACTGCGAGACTTGGAAATTAAATTTCTGCTGATTGTATCACTTGTACACTTTAATTGTGGATTGGTGAAGTAGATGACATTATATCATTGTAAGTAACGAGATAGACGGTTAAGATAAACTGCCATATTATCTATTAATCTAATTGGGTTATTTTAATTACAACTAAATATCTAATATACTAGCTTACCCCACGCAGCATTCACGTAGCTCCCGTAAATAGACTACAACATTTTTTTTATTACTCGACTTAGGGGGCCACTGCCGTGCCCAGATGTTACTATGCACATATACACACATACTATGACCGTTGACGCGCGTTTTAGAAACGCGCGTCGACGGCGCGCTTTTAGAAACGCGCGTCGACGGCGCGCTTTTAACCTACAGAGCAGTTTGTTGTTCGTGCTTATCGCGTCTATATTACTACAAACGAGCTTCAACGGCGCGTTTAAAAAACTTAGTGTGCATATGCCCTTAAGGTGGGTAGGTAGTAGGTGAAGATGAAGCATTCTAATGGTAAAAAGTTACCGAAATCCGTCCCGAAGGTGTTCAGTTTATTCGTTACAAAAATACATACAGAACCATTAATCTTTCCTCTTGATAATATTAGCATAGATAAACCTCTTTTATAAATCCTTATCTAAATCTAAGCACTTTAAATAAAGTAGCCACATTTTAACGCTTTCATTAACACCTCAAATCACCTTAAAAGTTTATACCAACACAATATCCATTACTTTCAACCCTAAGCTGTCTTAACCCTCCAACGCTGACTTACAATTGGATTGCGATACACAATCAATTAATTCGGTCTGAGTCTACAAATGAGTTCGGGAACAATCAATATGGGAGCGACGGGAATTTTATTGCATTCGATTATTTAAATGCAGTACGTAGATAAATAAATGTGGAGGCGACAGATAGCTTGTATGCTTTAACGTTAGCCGTAGTTCATTGTAGGCATAGGCATAGGCATTCAAGAGCTAGAAATCTCTACTGCTTTATTAATTCAATAAATTCAAAATTAGCTCTAAATGTCTGTTACGCTTTCTTAAAAAAATACTGAACAAATTTTTGTTAAATTAGCTAAAGCTATCTCTAAAACTATAGCAAAAACAAATCAAAACCCTGAAAAAGTACATAGGCATTTTATTGTTGATAATGATAAGCTATGCCTTTAACAAATTATTACACACGGACAGAAACTTTTTTAACACTTGCTTTTTCTGAAGATTATGGTTCCCTATATTTAATATTTGGTAGAACCTTTCCCTGCTCCCTGGTATACGATTATTTAATATGATATTATGATAATCAGGATCAACTGCCTACCGTTCTATCTGAGGCTCGAAAAGTCGTTCCCTAGACCTAGAAAAATTCTTAGATGTTACACTAACATCAGCCAGGATCAAAAATACTACCTCAGAGATATAAAGCGAGCCTTTTACCGCTACGCTAGGCTACACTTCGTAATTTAAGTATAAATATTTTATAACAATAAAACACCTCCTCAGTATAAACAAGGATATAAAAAAGAAAATCAAAGAAATAATAAATATCCATTTTCTTTTTCAGGTAAGCACACATCCAGACTTCCAGAAAAATCCTGTAATACATTTATGTGAGTTAACTCATTTATCTGACAGAAAAAAACGAGTTTTGCCGTGACACAGATCGTATTCGTACTCACGACAAATCGAGAGGTTGTATCCTTATAACTCAATATTGAAAAGCAGATCCTGGGAAAATTTGATAACGTGTGTCTCGGGTACAATTATTGTGTTATGGCGATGTTTTTACACACATACCGTTTGGAGGGTTATTTTTTGGTAATGTAGGTACGTATTGGAATCGATCTAGGGTTGCCACATTTGTACTGTTATTTAAGGTTGAGTTTTGTCAAATTTGTATGTACGTAATAGTTATTGTTTTAACATACGTAAAAGTATTTTTTTTCGTATTGGTAGTTTCAATAAAAGTTCCTGCATAAAAAGAACTGAATATTCAATTGGCTCTTTATACTAATATATTTGATGAATAAAGAGAAAAGATTTGATTGTTTGTTTGTGTTGAATAGGCTCCGGAACTACTAGACCGATTTGAAAAATTCTTTCACCGTTAGAAAGCTTCACTATCCCCGGATGACATAGGCTATATTTAATTAAGAAGTCCCCACGGGAACGAAAGTTATGCGGGAAGCTAGTCACAAATAAACTTTTGCACCATAATTGTGACGTTGTTCATTAAGAATCTCCAAATGTAGATTCTTAATGAACGCTCCAAATATAGTCCACCTTCGGCTGCCGTGGGTATCTTCTAAACATTTATAACTTACTTGCGCCCACAAATAAGTCTATTTGAGTAGCAATGCACCCAATAAATGATTCAATAATATTATCAAGCAGTGGTATACATTAACATTAATTAGCAGAAATGCCATGGCCTACGGCATCCTAAAGACTGCGCCAAATTTGCGTGCAACAAAAGTAATAAATATTGGATTACGCAACAAAAAATAAATCTAGGCTTTAACCATTTTCGAAATAAAAAACCATTAAAGTGACGCATCACTCCGGCAGAAATGCGTCACTCTGACAAAGTGGTTTACAAGAAACGGAAACAAATCAGAAGGGAGTCTATAAAATTGTACACTGGTCATATGCTGAGCATTAAGTGAAGAAAACACATGGGAAATTGTGCTGATACAGCCTCCTTTCTTATGGTAGTTTAAATTAGTAGGAAATTATCTTATAAATTTTAATAGACTTCCCAAAGAATTTAAGCCGCGGCGGCGCAACTTTAAGCAGATTGCCAAAATGCACAGAAGATCTTAACGTGCTAAAGTGTACGCTTATGCACTTTAATATAACCTACAGGAACAAAGTTGCACTGTCTATTCGTTAACTCTCTTTATCCGGTAAGACGAATTTAGCGACATATCCGGCGTAGGAACAACAAGTTAAAGTATTCAAACTCAAGAGTAATCGATTCTATTGTATACAAAATAAATATTTAAGAAGCTTTTAGTCTAAGACTTGCTAAAATCTGTTAAGCCGCAATCAGCAGTCGACTTAAACTGACTGTAGAAGACGCCTCCTCGTCCTCTCGAGCATTAGTTTGCAAAGAACCTTCCGATATCTCGGACATGAGGTGTAAAATGGTCATAGCCCTGAAGAACGAGAGGCTCGTGAACTGTAACGTACAGCGGCAGTTGCACAAAATTCACCTAAAAATCTATAGTCATCATTTATCGATCCATCCGCCAGCATCTGCTCTGAGCCGAGGTCCAAGTCCCCTCTTGCGCAGGTTGCTAAATTTGCAGTTTTTAAACTATTGATTTAAGCTGGAGCTCTGTTTGTCTTTATATCCAGTAGAAATGGAAGTTGCGAACGCCTCCTGAATAACAACACAATGTGCGACCGAAAAGAAAATGTGGGAGAAGTTTATAAAGTCCTACAACGAACTCTTTTATCTAAAACCTGTCAACAACATTTCTGGAGCACCATCCGTCAAGTTGTCTTAGTGTAAGCCTCGTGAAACCCCGGTCACGTTAGTTCGAGCTTGACGTAGCTAAGCCGATTCGTTCAGCGTCCTGAGTGGATTGCTACGAGTACAGTCTAAGTCTCGTCGTATTCGTAATTTTCGCAAAGGTATAGGCAGTCTATGTTTATTTGAGAAAAGAATATTCACCTTCAATCTCAAGGGCGACTCTGCTACAAAGCATTCCTTTGGTAAAACTTAATATCGGATTACTTTAACTAAAGAATCGAATCCCAAACCTCAAGCTCTCTCTCAGCCGTCACCATTGTAATACCGTTGCGCCTTCCAGACCTACAGTTGCCTAATCTTTACGAATCCTATAGAACACAATCCTTCCTCAAAGGTTTTGTAACACGCACAACGCTTGCTGCTTTCACAATCACGGAGATAGCATCACCCAACCAAACCGAAAAAAAAAATTTTAATGTACAAAAAGATCACAAAAAGTTTAAATCACTAGTTTAGCGGCTATATGCAATGTATTAGTTGTTATAATTAATTTTAGTATTTATCTCTGGAAACTGAATCGTATTTCTCATTATATAAGTCTCATTTTCATATGATGTAGCATCATATTACAAGAGTACATAATGACCTCATTACGATAATTATGTTCAGTGATCATCAAAATGCAACTTAATAAAATATAAATAAAGCGGCCGTGGTCTGATGGTTAGGGCGTCGGACTTGTGATCTTTTGGTCGCCGCCGGTTCGATCCACACCCATCGCACTACCACATAACACAAGCATTTTAGCTTAGCACGAGGGGTTAACAAGAATACTAGAAGACTGCAAACACTCTGCTAGTAATCTTCGTCGTACGGTTGTTCACCTCTGCCGTGTCAGTTTCTTTTGACCATTAAGTATAGTAGTCTGGTCAACATGTACCTTTTTGGGTGTCATTTTTGTATAGTCTCCGAAAATTACGATCAAGGTGTCATTCGATTCGGAATATTATGTAGAAAGTTTAAGAAAAAGTTCTAAAAGGGGCCGATAAAAATTGCAAAAGTTATAAACAATTTAAGAAAAGTAGGGGTTTGGTTTTTTTTGAATATATCAAAAACTATCAAAGATATTCGAGATTTGAAAAAAGATCTGAAAAGAGGAGGATTTTTTTTTAAGTTCTGCCTCCCGGAACTTTATTTTTAATATTTATATTTTTTACGGAGCCCTGAAAATAGCGCTAAAATCTACATAATATTCCGAATCGAATGACACCTTGATCGTAATTTTCGGAGACTACAAAAAAAAAATGGTACATGTTGACCAGACTATAGTACGTACGTAACATAATACGAAACACTGCTGTCCGTTCCCTGGCATACGCTTGTAGTAAGTTATGTTATAAAAATCGAGAACAACGGCTTCAAGTGCTTTCAGAATCATGGAGGGTAGTCCCTTAAACAACCAGACCCTGAAAAAATCTTAGAATTCATACAAAAATTTCGGGTCCGGCGTGGGGATTGTACCTACGAGACTTACCTATATACGATATACCTCCCCGCACGCAATTACACCCGCGTTATTCTCAACCCTTTAGGAATTTCATAAAAACATATACCTAGCTTCTCTCGATAAATGAGCTATCTAACACTATCATATTTTTTCGAATCGGACCCGAAGTTTCGGAGATTAACGCGTTCAAGCTAAGAAACAAACAGTTCAGTTTTATTTATTAGTAAATTATAGATATATGGAGATAGTAAACTATAACCCAACGTACAAAACAAAATCAAAAAGCCTTAAATTATCAACAAAACTC
The DNA here is from genome assembly GCA_947037095.2 of Nycteola revayana. Taxonomy (NCBI): domain Eukaryota; kingdom Metazoa; phylum Arthropoda; class Insecta; order Lepidoptera; family Nolidae; genus Nycteola; species Nycteola revayana. Next base: position 19,917,387 of record OX344852.2, read on the forward strand.
ATAAAAATAATAATATAAGCTTATATGATTCCGTAAAACATAGGTATTACGAAAAGGGTTCCCTTCACATATCATTACAGGATCTTACGGGCGGTTACATAAAATGTCCATCAACAATTTTACAGCTCTCTTACATAGGGAATTTACTCAGTGCAATTTTGCTTATACCCAATTTATTTATTAAAAAGGACCCATGTGTGAACGCAATGTCTATAAATCCTTATTCCTGCCATATTTCACATAAGGACTGAGGCACATTGCTAGGAAAGGAATTTGTGTATTAATATTAGTTTCTAAATGTTAACCAGTCTTAAGTGGCCGTAGCCTAATGGCTTCTTAGCCATTGGGCTACGGCCGTCGGACTTGCTATCATGTGGTTGCAGGTTCGATCCCCACCCATTGCACTACCGTCGCGAACCCAATCGTAACCCCTCGTGCTAGGCTAAAATGCTTGATTTTAGCTTAGCACGAGGGGTTACTGTGCTAGAAATATTTTACAAAAATATAAATAGTTATTTTTATATATATTTGGTAAAGACTTTTGACGGTTATTATATTTAAATTTAACTTTATTTTGCCTTAAATAGAGTTAGGGTGACCAAGAATACAGTGTGTATTCAGAAAAATTCTTTAATACAATTGCTACTTTGCTAGCATCACTTTTTAACACAGTCATAGATGGTATGACTAAGTCTATTTTAACATCTTTTAGTAATGTTACTAAAATAGCCTTAAATTGCAATAAACTTTTTGAAGTTCGACAAATAATAGATGAGTAAATAACTATAGAGCTAAATATATGTAAAGATCTTATACAATTATCGAGCACCAATTTTACCCGTACAAACCGCGGATTTTGATAAAGTGATACGTTTCCAGATTGCTGGTTTATTTACTGTGTACGGCAGATAAGCATTGCCTTACAACGGGGCAATGCTGCAAGCATTCATGGAACCTTGCCAAGTAGCATAAATCAAATTAGCTACTTTTATTAGTATATGTATTGGAAAATACATATATTATGTATACTATTATTAATAAATGGAAGCATTAAACAGTATCGTGAACCGATTGGAATTAGTTAAATAACAAATATGACATATGACTCATACATATCTTAGGCATTTCCTATGTAAATTCCACTGCTTGTCATTAGATTTCCGTAGGTTCTTCTCCATTGCCATAATCACCACGCTTGGCAGGCGGATTGCTGAATGAAGTAAGATGGTAACAAATCACGGTGTGTATATCAAACCCATTTTTTTTTAAAGATAATTTAAAGACTACGGTAGGTCGAAACGTTTTTGTCAAAGGCACTGCCTGAAAAGTACTAAACGACTAGATGTATTTTGACAGTAACTAAACTATCTGAACAATCGAACTAAATCTTAGAGCTCCTTAAATATTCCCACTTAACCTTCAGTATAAATAATGTTCGATTACATCACTCGTATGTCTCAAGGTCGAAAAACTAATCCTATATTACACAAACCACTCAACTTATTACAAGCTACCTGTAACAACCCACATATTTCTTACATTATTGATAGCATACCTCAACTTGGTGTATCAAACCCCTAACCCCAGGTAGTCGAACCAATCGTAAAACCAGCAATCAGAAAGTAGCAGTCATAAACATAAATATATATAAACAGATTGATGGCAATTCGATAAATTATATCGTTTAGCGGTACATCGTAAAAGATCTTTACTGTTTACTACACCACATAAATTGGCAGTTCAATATTTGAATCGGACAGGTATTGGTACCTATTTCACTTATATCTAGTAATAAAAATAAAAAAACTAGCAGATTTTTTGTAGTGTACTAGTTCTTTTTAATTTTTTTGAATACATTACGGAAATACCGCTTACTAAATTTCAAAATAGAGATTAATACATTTAGACCACCGGCAGGACTCGAACCTGCATCTTAAGTATAGCCTCTAATGCCTTCAAAAACTTCACGATAAAATATAGCATATATATAGCCTTCTCTGATAAATGGGCTATCTAACACTGAAAGATTTTTCAAATCGGACTAGTAGTTTTTGTGGTAAGTGCGTTCAAACAATCAAACAAACTCTTCAACTTTATCCTGTTAGTATAGATGTTACGAGTAAAAACGCCAAATCTTAAATATTTTTCTTCTAATAGCATCGCGTCTGAAAGGGTGGCAAATATAAAAAGATTCCTATTGGCGACCATATCGCTAAGAGGCTCTTCTCGGAAACTTTGCATAATCCGAGACTGAGAGGGGCAAAGAAAAGAACTGGCAATGAGATGGACACCCCGATAAGTAGTCTTCAGGCAATTATGAGTTTTCTTTGCAAATCATTTTAACGGCTTTTAAAATACTTTTAATTCGATTGCCTTTCTTGCGTAACACTTGTTGTTATTTGGTATGTGATTTTAATTAAACTGTTTTTATAGTCACGTAGCGACGGTCACCGTAGCCTAGTTGGTAGTGCTCCTGCCTACGAAGCTGGTGGTCCTGGGTTCGAATCCCGGTACGTGCATATATTTGTGTGATGAGCACGAATATTTGTTTCTGAGTCATGGATGTTTTCTATGTATTTAAGTATTTATCTATCTATATAAGTATGTATATCGTCGCCTGGTACCCATAGTACAAGCTTTGCTTAGTTTGGGGCTAGGATGATCTGTGTGACATTGTCCCTAGATATATAGTTTTTAGCTCCGTGGCAAAATATTAAGTAGATAACATGATATTAAGTAGTACTCAACTTAATTCGTAAAGAAATATTTCAGACTTTAATTTTTTTAAAATTATAGGTAGTTAGATTTCGTATTTTATGTGCAAACTATTCAATATGTTCCAACTGTATTTAGATTACCTTTACATAATTACATTGTGTGCATAACATGCCAATATGAGATTAATGTAATATCTCAAGATGTCTTCTTAGTCCGGCAAATAATCTGCATTATTAAGTTAGATGAAAATTTTAACTTTATACAAAAATAAATCTTAGATTTTTCTTGTACGTGAGAATGAAACCTTTGTACGAGCCGCGACATGCGCCAAAGTCGACTATAATTTACAATAATTTAATTCAGTTATAAGTTAACGCTATATACTAACTAAGTAAATGACTAACAAAACGCTATTTACTGACTGACTGACGGATTAACGCCTGAACATACAGCCTGAACCGCTGATTAGAGAGTGTATTCTCTGATTAGAGACGAATGCATCCGAGAAGAAAGGATTTTTTTTTATTTCACCCCAAGAGATGAAAAGAAGTGGCAAAGTATATGGAAAAATAGAAAACTAAGCGAAAATTGGAAAATTTTATCCGTAAAAAAAAGGGGGTGGAAAAGTTTGTATAGATAAATCAAAATCTAGGCGAGAGTTGCTAAAGTAACGCATAAAGCTCAGAATTGCTTGCACTATCCGTCAATATCCATTATTATTCTGGACTAGCATCGTAAGCATTCAAGTTTTCATTAAAAATGAAATATCGACCTTAAGCGGTGATTTGTATCGTTTTTTATTGCAACTGCGCTTCCAGTGATGGATGCTTCAATATTTAAATCGGAGGATTTAATGATCCGTTTTATAGACAGAAGCAAATCGTTAGTAATCCTGACTTACGGATCATCGGATAACCGGATTACTTAATTATTCTGTATAGAATAACTGCTGTTTCTGTAATTAAGTTACAGTGTGCAAATAATATGAACTTTTTTAAATATTCCTTTCCTTCTTTTTCCTTTTTTTTAATTACTAGCATATTTTTTTGCAGACTACTAGTATTCTTGTTAACGCCTCGTACTGAGCTAAAATGCTTGAGTTACGAGTGAGTTGACGTCGGTAGTGCAATGGGTGGGGATCTAACAGTCGACCCACGATCACAAGTCCGATGCCCTAGCCATTGGGCTACGGCTGCTATAATAATTTAAGTTGTAGAGGAATCCTAATTTGAGGAAAGCAGCCAGTTCCAGTACTCACAGATATGCTGCAATAGACGACTTGATGCTGCTGTCGTAATCCATTGGTTTTCTTTCCTGATGGACGTTTATGTAGTCAGCCACGAGGCTCTTGCTACTTCATCAGGGATAAACGCGGGCTCCAGCCACATTAAATAGTTCATAAACTAAGCAAACTGTGCAAGGGCGCCCCCTGTAGGACTTGGACTCCGACTAGGGCGGTCGCTGGCGGAGAGATCGAATGATTATGAATTTTAGTTTTGTGCAACTGTTGCAGTTCACGAGCCTCTCAAACTTCAGGTCTAAGAAAGCATCGGAAAGATTTTTGCAGACTAAGGGTTGAAAGCCGAGCCCAGGATTTCAGTTAATCGAACATTTTATTGCTATACCAACTAGACGGTCAGTTCTTAAAGAAAATGAATATGATTAGGTAATTTTGCAATAGTCAGGGAGTTTTTGCATTAACATCAGTAGGTACTTTTTGAGCTTATCAAAACAATTTTTTTTTATTGTTTTTAATTCATGCCTATTGTCAATCTCTTTATAACACGCCTCTGAAGGAACATAGATCTCATCTATCGATAATTGTTAACATTACTAGACAAATATCTCCGATTATGCCTATAAAAATTAACCTAGATAATAATCTGGCTAATATATTACACACTCAATATAATAAGAAGTGTTTCATACATCGAACACACTATGAAACATCTTTGTAAAAGTTTTAAGTGCGTAATAAAATAAAATATTCATATTATTTCAGTTGAATACGTTTTACGTGACGCGTGTGTGAATTGGTTATACGGCCCGCCCACAAACTCTGCGTTTTGCAGAGCGACAGATGAGGCAGCGCGGGAGCGGCGCGTTCTATTGTATAGTTCTAAATGTACTAGTTACATTGCATGCGCACTGAGGTCTTTGTGCCTAGGCACTAAGACCTCAGTGCGGATGTGGTGATGCGCTGCACTTCAGTCAATTGGCGGCCGCACTTATCCATTGATAGTATTATTATTATTGTTACTATTAATATATTATCAGGTATCATAGAAACATAATTAATATAAAGACAAAATACAATAAAAACTTAAAATACTAAACATAAACAATAATATCTATACTAATATATAAAGCTGGAGAGTTTGTTTGTTTGAGCGTGCCAATCTCAGGAATTACTCGACCGATTTGAAACTTTTTTGCAGTGTTAGATAGCCATTTATCTAGGAATGCTACAGGCTATATTTAATTATGTTAAATTTTACTGTCCTGCAGGAACGGGTGTCACGCGGGCAGCTAATAGAGACAAAACATTATTTTTCCACGACTAGGTATCGGTGTCGTGTGTATCGTGGTGTCCGGTAGCCGACCACGGAATCTCCAATCGAACAATTATTGCATATTTTAAAACACTACGCTATGCCGCTCAAACGCCATGGTATCTGGCCGCTCCGTTCTAGTTTCGCGACCGGGGCAGTCGCGCCGCACCGCTCTCCGCTGCGCAGCCGTCATCGCATCGCAGGACGCAAATTTCGTACCATAGCTTAAAAGCTCAAGTCTAATGTTATTCATCGTCTTTACTGTGAGGTTCAGCGAATTTGAAGGTGCAAAATATTTTGATGGAGAGAAAACTTCGAGACTTGAGAGATATAAGACAATCTGATGTTATCGATATAATTTATAGCAGATAGAGTAGAAGACGTATTTGTGTGAACATATTGGATCGTTTTAAAGCTGCGAGCCAGATTTTAATGCCGATTCTGTTAAGATAGCAGAACTATTTTAAATTATATTTCTTCGAAATTCTTGCTAGAAACGATTGCTAGTTTTATATGTTAAAAGTATATGACGTAATCCATTTGCATTTGTCGCACATTCACAAGGTCAAAAAAAATATGTTCCTTTGTGTAATTTAACTTTGATTTTAAAATAAAATTTTGGGCAATCTGCTCGTGGATGGATGGTGGCATATATTTGTTTTAATTTATAGATTCAGAATCGTTTAAATTTTGTAAAGGCATAGTTATATTTTTGATTTTAAACTTCCACTTGGTTGAAGAAATCTTAATTCACTCGACAAAAGTTTTGAAAAAAACAGTTTCTTTTCAATTTAGATATATATTTATAACAATTTCTCAACACTGTACTATAAATCCATCGGAACATTTATATATTTATTTTATTGGGTAATTTTGTTATACTTATAAGTTAAACGGTATAAGTCTTAGGTATATCTATAATATAAAAACCGGCCAAGTGCGAGTCGGACTCGCGCACGAAGGGTTCCGTTTCAGTCACAAGTGCGTACCTATTTTTGATATCAAGAATAAATAAAAAAGCGTATGTTTATGAAATGAAATGTTATTTTATATTTTTATATTCGAGTTGATTGAATGAAAGCTAAATTGCGGTTTACGATTTTTGACGTATTAAAAAAAAACTACTTACAAGATCTCGTTCAAACCAATTTTCGGTGGAAGTTTACATGGTAATGTACATCATATATTTTTTTTAGATTTATCATTCTCTTATTTTAGAAGTTACAGGGGGGGGGGACACACATTTTACCACTTTGGAAGTGTCTCTCGCGCAAACTATTCAGTTTAGAAAAAAATTACATTAGAAACCTCAACATCATTTTTGAAGACCTATTCATAGATTCGTATGCGTTCGATGAAAAAAATTTTTTTGAGTTTCATTTCTATGTATGGGGAACCCCAAAATTTATTGTTTTTTTTTCTATTTTTGTGTGAAAATCTTAATGCGGTTCACAACATACATCTACTTGTCAAGTTTCAACATTATAGTTCTTATAGTTTCGGAAAAAAGTGGATGTGACATACGGACGGACAGACAGACAGACAGACATGACGAATCTATAAGGGTTCCGTTTTTTGCCATTTGGCTACGGAACCCTAAAAATGAATCGCTGAATGTGTTGCTAAGCGCAAATCTCGAGAACAGCTGAACCGATTTCGCTAATTCATTTTTTTTAATGTTCGTGGAAGTTCAAGGATGGTTTTTACGGCGTGAAAAATTCGAATAATTGCCTGAAAAATCCCTTAAAACAGCCTTTTTCTTTTTCCCATACAAACGTTTTCGAACTAAAATGTAGAGTCAATTTGAGCTTTATTTTGTTAATTAAAAACTTGAATTTTTTTGCCAAGATTTTTTAGGGTAGGGGTAGTGTAGGGTAGGGGTAGTGTAGGGTAGGGGTAGTGTAGGGTAGGGGTAGTGTAGGGTAGGGGTAGTGTAGGGGTAGGAGTACCGAATAAACGAAGTCTCTACGGCCCAGTTTATTTTATACAAATGTTTAGGTCTTTTATGTATCGATTGAGGCAGTACGAAGTCTGCCGGGTCAGCTAGTTATAAATAAAATCCAAATTTCTTCGTCGTTCAATAAAACTTAAGTAGTTTTACATGTAACATCCTTACATGACTCACTTACCTACCCGCAAAAATCATGTCGCATTCCCAATTCTTATTTCAAACTTTCACGTCATTCTCTGCTTAGTATTCCATGCGCGCGGTCGTGTGGCGACACGAGCGCCAATAGTTTTTATTTATTTGGTACATGTAACTTGCGTAAGAAAATATTTAATGTGAGCTTTTTGGTTTCAGTACGTTATTTCCTTTTATTTCGTATCGTACAATTTATTTTAGAAGTTTTTCGTGATCGGATTTGACAATACTGCGTTTACTGCGGTAATGTTCGGAAATAAATACTTAAATAACTAAACGTGGGTAATAGTAAGAAGAAATATGTTTATTCAGTCAGATGCTGCATAAAATATGAACAGATAAAAGTGTATATTATGACTTTGACACAACAATGGTTTTACTACTATAATTTATTTGTGTATGTTCATCTTTCATTACAACTGTTAAATAAAATATAGATCATTATACAAATTGTTTGCTTGCTCACCTGTTATACAAAATACCGTTTGTTGTTTTCAGTGCAATAAAGTTTACTCTACTCCATATAGCACTAAGTAACTCTTCAACAACCCTTTAAATCCAAACCTCTTGCTTTTACTCCAAACTTTCCACAGGAAATGTCAGGCGAGTGTGGTTTACGTGACTGGTAAAAGGATTGCTAGGTGCCATAAAATGTACCAAGAGTTGAAGCTTTATTCCAAGTCACCTAAGTTGAACTTCACTGTTTATTGAGGTCAGTTTACGACACAACCTTAAGTACAGTTCAACATTATGTTAGAACACTCTTTGCTTAAGGATGCTTTCAAAGATGCATCTGCAGTAAAGACAAGTAAGAAGAAGAAAATGTGAGGTCCATTGTAATGTATTTCAATATAATATAGTCCTGAATGACTGATTAAAACGCCTAAACCGCGGATCGTAAAGACCCAAAATTGAGAGGCTGTATTATTATTATGTCGTAGGCAGCCAATATGAAATGATTTTTTGTCCTGTCCTTTAAGAGAATGAAAAAAGGTGACAAAGTGTTTATGGAGCAAAAGAAATCTACGCGTATGAAATAGCGGGGAACAGCTAGTCAATAAATATTTTAAAACAAATATGTAGGGATAAACTGCGTTTTTTTTAAGACGTTTAAGAATTATGTAGTTCTGTTAGTAATACACGAACAAATGGATTGCCTTACGGTTTTACCAATAGAAATTTCAAAAAAATCACGTTCCTTATCTGTACTATAATTGCCTGAAATATGACGATATTATGTACGAAGACGATGCAAACAATCAGGCCTACTACTAAACCAATGAAACAATCAGAAAACAATGTATATAACTTCAAATTCTTCTTGATAACCTTCAACATCTTGTTTCTGCCACTGCTGAACTTGGGTCTACTTTTACAGTCCTTGGCTAGCCAGAGTCGTTGAAAGATTTCTATAATCACGATGCTGAGCAGATCGGTGATCGCATCAAGATGTTAAGTTACGTTAAGCTGGTAGATGGTGCTGAATCCATCAAGTGTTTGTCTTTTAGTCGTATCTAACGACACCCATAGTGACAAATTAGATATGGTCTATTCTAAGTCGAAAACTACACAGTAATTCAAAAAGAACTGTCACACGACAACTGCAAAATTTAGGTATAATTTTAACTCGATTAGTCAAAGTAACAGACTGTTTACGAAACTTCATCTGAAATACAATTTACTCCCCGTCTCCACACGTAGGTGGTATGTTGTGTAAAATAAAATATATAATGGCATCACATAATTTATCCTAAAATACATACGAATTTCACACCCGTGTCTTTTATCCTGTCTTATTCTACTTTAGGCAAAATAAACTGTACCCTCTTAGTACGAAGGTACATTTTATCAATTTAAGGCACGATTTTAATCTAGGCGGAAGGCAACAATTGCCAGTGACAACGGTAACGCCACGCCAAGACGCTGTCTTTCGCCCGCAAACGTACGTGGTTGAGATCGTACGTTTATTTCCGTAACTGTTTGGAGATGGTTGGGAAGTTATATAACTTTGGAAAAAAGAAAAAGGATTTAGACGTGTTTCAGGTTTATGGTAAAACGTTTTTATTATGCTTAAAGATCCTAATTTGTCTGAGGATAAACCTTAGCTCAATTTAAGACCACAAAATGCACCAAGAATAAGATAAATTATCTAAAATAATAGATTTTTTTATCCTCAATCATATTAAATTTTGAAAACTATGAAATTTTTTTATGTGAATGAATGGTACACAATTTAAAATAGGTAAAAAACGAATGGTGTACTTTTGAGAATTCTATTATTTTAGATTAGTGGTCTCATTTTTGGGGCACTCTGTAGTTTTAAATTGAGCAGGGGTTTATCGTGACACATGTATTTTTATAAGCACATTAATACAAAACGTTTTAACATGAATACGTAATAAGTCTTAATACTTTTAATTTTTTAAAGTTATTAAACTCCCCAACCAGCTGTCTACACAATGCACCATTTGTTGTTTCCTCAATATTATTTTTTTGCTTTAAATTTTTAAGCTAAAACAAAAAAACGAATATCTTGAGAAAAATGCTGGCAGTATGAAACATTAAACCTTTTTCTTTTTTCTCACACTACAAATTACTACGGGAAATCATCGGGTAAAACTTATCTTCTATAACTAATATTATAAAAAGGTAAGCTTTGGGAAATGTTTGTGAGATTGTAGAGGGTAATCTCTGGATCCCAATACCAATAGAAAGCCACATTAGTTGTGAACATCACAACTATATTTTAAGTCAAGGCTTCCATAGGAATGGAAACTACGCGGGTGAAAAGTCACGTTACATATATAAATAACATAAAACACATCAACGTACAACAAATAAGTTATACAATAATCTAGAACTACCAAACTTATCGCCGACGCGGGCCAAATGGTTGCATCGTGATATGTGAGCGTACTTATTACTCTGATCTATAAATATGGCACTGCCAACGTTTTAATTATGTGTATTAACTATTACAATTTATGTTCTAAGTTTCTGGTTTAATTTATATTGATTAATTTGTTTAATGTAGCTTGGAGTCTATATTATTTTGTATGTTTTATGTATAAAGTTCTGCAAAAGACTGTTAAAGTAAAGCGGCCGTAGCCCAATGGCTAGGCCGTCCGACTTGTGATCTTGAGGTCACAGGTTCGAACCCCACCCATTGCACTACCCACGTGAAACCACTCGTAACACAAGCATTTTAGCTTAGCACGAGGGGTTAACAAGAATTCTAGTAGACTGTAAAAATCTTTTAGTAATCTTTAAAAAAAAAAAAAAAAGTAATTGACTGATAATATTTATTCAATGCTTTAAATCTCGGAGGTTATGGGTTCGGTCCCCTAAGTATAAAATAATAAGATTTACTTCTAGGTCTGGTTTGTTGACGGACTACATTTCGTGTGTCGGAAAGCACGTTAAGCCGTTGATCACAATTGTTATATCATCAGCTATAGCAATTGTATGCCAGAAAACGGGCAGTATCGTTTCCCCGCTTGTATTATTACATAATACTGCAATCACTAACGCATCTTCCAAGTATGATTGAATATGACACTGCTGAACATGGGCCTCCGGTAGAAGGCCCATGTTCAGCAGTGGATGTTATACCAGTGTATAGCAGATGAATTACATACTTGCTGACTCAGTCTAAATGCTAAATCAGTGACCTCAAAAAGGCTTTTAAAAAAATGTATGTTAATGACATTATTAAGTATAAGTAATTGGAAAAAATAATTTAATTCAGCTTGGAATTTTGACGATTCATGTGTGTCCCAAAATCCGCTTTAATCTGTTTTGTGACATTGGCTTAAAAAGTGACTTTGTGGAATCATTAATATGAAAATAGTAACTGCTTTCTGATGCGACGAGGTCTTAAACTTATTATCTAATCAACTAATATTGTGATGTCTATTTACATAAAATTTAGAACCAGTATATGGCAATACTTGACAAATTGAAATAAGAGTTTTGAGTTAGGTTGGTATAAAATATTTGTTATAACATGTTTTATGGGCAACTTTCGCAACGGGGGAAATTAATCCCTGTGTCTTTACAAATACCTTTGATGGACACAAAGCATACTTATTTTTTATTTTATTTTTTAAATAGATATGGTTGACACAATTGCCCCGGGTCGGAATTGTACCCATAACACCAGGTTGCAGATGAAGTTACCATAACGACTGAGTCACCAGTCGACAGTTAAATATTCCAAAATTCAGTCTTCAGTTTTCATATTTTTCTCCTAAATTTGTTTTTCTAATTAACCACTACTATAAGAAAGAACCACAGTTAGGGTAATTTTTTTTAAACTAAAATTTTCTGAATGACATCAGTAAACTATACTAAACCATAAGTCAGTTAACCGTGTCTATCAACTATCCAAGTTTCAAGAGGAAATAGCCAGGAAATGTGGTCTTCTAAAGACACCCACTTAAAGAGGACACAGCCTGTAAAGAAAAGCAAGGCAAACTTGAGCCGAACTTTTATACAAGCCCTCTTTAAAACTAGTTGGTTTCAACTTTATTGCATTACCTATTTCTTTCATCTTTTCTTGGCTCGGGAACGGAACCCGGAAGCTATTTCTACCTTTTAAAGCTGGCAGTTCTGCCAACGTTATCTAACTATTCTAAAAAGTGTCTAGTCGAAAAAGTGCCCATCCAGTGTAAGATGGCCTCTAATCGAACGTAGTAACATTAAAATCATGTTCTACAGAAAATGGTGTTGAAAATCACCAGTATTATTTGACCTGCTTTTCTAACTGAAGCGGTTTTGAAGTACGGTTCTGGTAATTTTGGACTGTTTAATGGTTTGTAATGATATTGATGGGTCTTAAATGTAAGAGAATGGTACTAATTACGTAGTTTTATCGTGGTGTTTAAATATTTTTGCTCTCGAGATTATTTTTGTGAGAACGAAGTATTATGATGCTATTTATTTCAATTTGTTTTACGAAGGATACAATTTAAATTATTCGAATTGGAATAATTTAACTTTGATATAAAAAAAGTATTTTGGTAAATATTTCTAAATAGAACTAATATTTCACATGCTTCACAAGCAAAGGTTTTTCAGAAAGTACTTATTATATCAGTTATATAAACTAATAAATAAATTTTATAACATCATCATCATCATCAACAGCCCATTTACGTCCACTGCTGAACATGGGCCTCCTCTTAACAGACCTTGGCAAGCCAGGATCGTTGAGGGATATTGCCATAATCACCACGCTTGGCAGACGAATTGGTGATCGCAGTAAGATGTAAACCTTGAGCTAATAGATGCTACTACCCATCCATCAGCCATGTGTCCCTTAGTCGCCTTTTACGACACCCATGGGAGGACATGGGGTGGTCTATTCTAATCCGGAAACCACACGGCACATTTTATAACACTCCAATTAAATTTAAGTATAAGTACGGTAAGTATAGAAAGGTCAAATAGTTTCTGAACAATGAGAATGAGAAAAGAATGTGTTTTTTTCTCAAGCTACTACTACTTGACTAGCTTTTCACTTGCGGTTTCACCCGCGTTACTCTCATTTCCGCAGAAATTTCAGCATTAATCAAAGCCCATGTTACTCTTCGATATTGTAGCTTTCTAATGATGCGACAACTTTACAAATCGGATCAAGTAGTTCCTGAAATTAGCTCGTTCAAGCAAACAAACTCTTCAGCTTCATCATTCAGCATCACTTCACGTATTCACGGTTGTGAGGAATTTTGACAATTTATAACCGTGTATTTCCCGTACTGTCAAATGACACTAATTCTCCTATTACAGATTCAAGCGATGAAATTAACAAAACCCCATGGGCGACGTTTGATGTTGTGCCTTGTCAAATATCACCGCATTAATCTACCTGACTCGTGACATTTATGGGGGTGCGAAATTAATGGTGTTTCATATCCCATAATCTTGGCTCTGAGGAAACGTGTTTGATATTTTTATGGGTTTTAAATAGCATCATTTTTCATATCATCTAAATTTATTGTGAAATAACTTTTCCCGTGGCTTTGTCCAAGTAGAATTGGAGTTTTATTATCATCATCATTATCAGCCCGAATAACGTCCACTGCTAAACATGGGCCTCCTCCCGAGGGAGGGTATTTGCCATAGTCACCACACTTAGCAGGCGGGTTGGTGATCGCAGTATTGTGTTTTAACACACAAGGAAACGCTGCTGCCCGTTATTTGATATACGATTATTATAGATGATGTTATAAGAATCGAGTCCAACGGCTTAACGTGCTTTTCGTGCACCGAGGGTAGTCCCTCAGACAACCAGACCCGGAAAGAAGTCTTAGAATTTACACAAAGATTTCCTGTCCGGCGTGGGGTTTGAACGACCTCCGAGATTTGGAGGTCGTTGTCTGGTTGTCTGGTTTTATTTGATTCCCTTTTTGAATCTAGATGTATACATTATCTAAGGAAACTAAATATATTTGTGTGAACCACAGATAATTGTTCTGAGTCTGAGTGTGCTTTGTATCCCTGAATTGAGTGTTTGTAAAGTCCCCCGCGACTCAGGAATAAATTTTTCTAGTCCCTGAGTTGTCTTATTATTCTTATTCTATGAAATTAACAGTTGTATCCTGTGAATGCTAAAAATTGTAGGATATTACAGACAATGTCATCCATGTTTAATTCATTATAAATTTATATTCACATTACATATTATATTACATCGGCTCCTTTGTGGAACCAACTAATAATGTTTTTAACATTGTGATTCTGATAAGTACAAGTGTAGTGCCTAAGTGCTGAATAAATTCATTATTTTATTATTATAAAATAGGTGAAAGAAGGTACTGAATCAGAGTTTGAGACGAAAACAAGAAAAGTTTGTTTCTTTAGAACCATTTCTGTTTCAAGACGATCCCCTTTAAATAGATATAACAACATCGGAATCCGAACCCAAAATAGCAAAATGAAAGGGTAATCAGAGCTTTATGTCTAAGTGGAGGCATTAAGGAAAAGAATTTGTTCCCTATTTTCCTCCCTTATCAATTACTCTGGGTTAAGGGTAATGCTTCTAATAGCGGGTTGGAAGAGTTGTTAGTTTATATAAATATTTCTGTAGAATATTTTAAAAAGGCAGTTCAGTTTTATAAAAGTAAAGATTTATGAAAGTAGTTGAGAAGAAAACCTCCGCAGCGTAGCTATTTGGCTCGATTTCATTCTCAGTGGTAGTGGGCTCGATCCCCACGCGGAAATCTTTGTGTAATTCTTAGATTTCTCTCCGGGTCTGGATGGTTGAGGGACTACCCTCCGTGCCTTGGAAAGCACGTTAAGCCGTTGGTCCCGATAGTTATAACATCATCTTAAATAATCGTATATAAAGGAACGGGCAGCAGCGTTTCCTTGTGTGGTTAAAAATAATACTGCGGTCACAAACCCGCCTGCCAACTGCCGCGTGGTGACTATGGCAAATACGTCGTAAAGCAGTGGACTTTATAATGGCTGATGATGATGATGATGATGACTTGAGATGTGGTCAAAAGACCGAAGCATTTTATTAGACCAATGTCAAGTATCATTTGCGTTAGCGATTTTATGCTAAAGATCGCTCCGCTTTAGTGGCATTTTGTCTAGTCCCTCAGGGTTATTAAGGGATATTGCCATAATCACCATCTTAGGCCTTGGTTGGCGGATTGGTGATCGCAGAAAGATACGAATATCTTTGAGCTGATAGATGCTACTGCTGTCAATCAGGTGTATGTTTTAGTCGCCTTTCGCCCATGGGAAGGACTAAAAATACTTAAGAGGCGCCATCAGTACATGGTCTGTACATGGCCATACCCGAAATACGTACGAAGCGTTCGAGTCCACGTTTTTTGTACGTACTGCGAAGATGTGGAACTCCCTGCCGGGGTCTATATTGTCCAATAAGTACAGTATGGGTCTCTTCAAATCAAGAGTAAACCGGTTCCTTCTAGGTAAGCGTGTTCCATCCTTGTTGTAGGCCTAAGTTCCATGAATTGGGACACGGGACTATTTGAATTTTTTTCTTCTGAATGAATGAATTATTCTTTCGACATAACAGTATAGGTAAGGTACCTATAGAACTTTTTCAGTACTCCATCGGCCCCAATACACGAATACCCCAAGACAAGCGATTTGAAAACGTGATTTACTTTTGAAAGGGTTTTTCGGCAACCTCTTCCGATGTCTTTTGTTCTGTTTAATAGCTTTCATTTAGAATTGTGTTCTTGTGGTTTTCCCTATTGTTGTGGAAATATGTAAGGAGTTTATTTACGTTAATGACTTTTTGAGACTAAATTATATTTTTATTTGTTTTAAAGAACAATTTATTACATGGATTTAATGAAGGTTGCCGTGTGGTTTCCGGATGCCGTGTGGTTTCCGGCTTAGAATAGACCACCACATGTCTTCCCATGGGTATCGTAAAAGGCGACTAAGGGACATATGGCTGATGGATAGGCAGCAGCATCTATTAGCTCAAGGTTTAAATCTTACTGGGATCACCAATCCGTCTGCCAAGCGTGGTGATTACGGCAATATCCCTCTACGATCCTGGCTTGACAAGATCCGTTAAGAGGAGGCCCATGTTCAGCAGTGGACGTAAACGGGCTATTGATGATGATGATGAATGAAGTTTTGTTTGTTTTGAGAAAATAAACTAATTCAATTATCGTCGTTGTGCATGCCAAATTCCTAATGTGCATTTTTTCTATAGAAGAGTGCAAGTTCATGATTGAAAAAAAAAATTGCTTCTTAAATAAAAATGTGTAGCAATTTTCTCTTAAATAAATGTCAACAATTACTGCAGAATTTTTTTAATTAATTAAATACACATTTTTTGTTGTTTCCCAAAACCTTGCGTTTATCAAATTTTGATCATGTCATATACAGCGCCGTTATATTAAAATTTAATTCTGAATAAGTCTTGATTTGAGATCAAGTGCGGGAGTTGTCTTTTTTCAAATAAAAAAAATTAAAAATAATAATAAAAAGTGGTAGATCTATCCATGCCGGACAAGAAAACTTTGTGTAAAATCAAAGATTTTCCCGGACTGGTTGATTGAGGAACTGCATTCCGTGACTCAGAAAGCACGTTAAGCCGTTGGTACCGATTAGTATAACATCATCTATAGCAGGGGTGGCCAACTTAATAAGACCTAAGATCGACTGTCTACTGTGTGCGATCGACCACATGGCATACATAACTTTGAATCACGTATTGTGTAACTCAATCAAATTATAAATATGTATTTTTTCAAATTATTATACGACAATCACAAACTTATTGCATCTGTGGCACGTGTTTGTAGAATAACATTCATTCAAACGTGGACTAAAATATCACTTTTTATTGTTAATGTGGATCGACTGTAATAGCTGCCGGGATCGACCAGTCGATCGCGATCGACCAGTCGGTCACCTCTGATCTATAGTAATTGTATATCAAGAAACGGGCAGCTGCGTTTTCCTGTGTGTGTTATTATATAATACCGCGGTCAACCATCCGCCCGCCAACCATGGTGACAATGGCAAAACTCTCTTTCGGAAAAAGGCATTTTGCTGACTTATAATGATAACTAAATTGTTTCTAAAGTAAACTTTACTCTGCCACTTGTAGTGTCATTAAAGAAATTAATGGAAAATAAATACGATGTTTAAAAAGATATAAGAATTTATTATCTATAAACTTTATTGTGTAGAAGGGGTAAAAAGGTAATGGATAGACTTATTTAATCAGCTTTGCACGATGGGTAACAACAATGCTAGTAGTGTGCAAATAACTGATTTGATGATGAAATAAAGATTACTTATAAATAGAAAAACCAATATTCACAAAAAAAACAATGAATAATTTCTTTCAATTACAAATACCATACCTATCGTGGTTGTATCATCTGTTAACCGTACTAAGTTACTTATAGCTATATTAACACGTTTACTGTTCACCAGCACATCTCCCATACATCATTTCTTACAACACTTAGAAATTATATGATAAATGGTTTACCCACCACTTCAAGTCTCGCCTAATAAAGACACAGTATAACTGTATATAGTTGGTAAATTCAGTCTTCTTGATAGAAAGAAAAAAGTTAATGGTTGCATTCAATTTAACTGTAGACAGCATCATATATTATGTCGTTGTTATTAAAGGTAAAGCATATATTTATTATTATCGTCTTTATAATTTATATAACATAAACTAGTTTCAAATCCCTTATTCTCTTTGTGTGCATAGCCTGAACTATTTTACTATTTAGTTAAATTAATAATGGTTTTATTTAAGTTTATACGCTATTAGTTACCGCGCATGGTTTTTTCCGCGTTACTCCCGTTCCCGTGGGAACTTAATAATTAAATTTAGCCTATGTTACTCCTGACAACGCCGGATAGGAAATCGTTGTGTAAATTCTAAGATTTACACAAAGATTTTCGGGTCTGGTTGGTTGAGGTACTATCCTCTGTGCCTCGGAAAGCACGTTAAGCCGTTGGTCCCGATTATTATAACATCATATTGTATAATAATCGCATATCAAGGAACGGGCAGCGGCGTTTCCTTGTGTGGCACAACATAATACTGCGGCCACCAACCCGTCTGCCAAGCGTGGTGAATATGGCACATGCCCTCCCTCGGGAGGAGGCCTATGTTCAGCAGTGGACGTTTTGCGGGCTGATAATGATGATGATGATGATGTTACTCCTGGATTACGTAACTTTCTAATGGTGAAAGAAGCTTTGGAATCTGTTCCAGAGACTATTCAATTTAAACAGTAGTTCCAGAGACTATTCAATTTAAACAAACAAACAATCAAATCTTTTCTCTTAATAATATTATAATAGATTTTGTAATGACACCATGCTAAGAATTTCCTTAAATTTATAAATCTTTATTGTATAGGTTGGTTCAATAATTAATGGTTATTAATAATTATTATTTTCTACTAGATATTTTTAAACTGTGCATGCATGACCATTCGCGGTTGTAGCATCTGTTTGCTAGAGTTTAAAAGTGAAGGGATTTATAATTTACTAGCGACCCGCCCCGGCTTCGCACGGGTACAATACTGATACTTATCTACACTAATATTATAAAGAAGAAAGATTTGTACCTATTTTTGTATGTTTGTATGTTTGTAATGAATAGGCTCAAAAAGTACTGGGCCGATTTTAAAAATTCTTTCACCAATAGAATGCTACATTTTTCCAATTTGACATAGGCTACATTTCATTTTGAAAAAAATTAGGGATCCTTGGTAAAATTTGAACAATGTAATCGAAGGTGTAGAAAAATGAGTCTTAAAATGTCTTTCGTCGAATGCGCTGCCGAAACTATTAGCGATAGAACAAAATAATGTACAACAATATTGAAGAACATCATAATGTCTACAAAAAACTTCGCGGTAGCATATGTCCAACTATTGTAGTTATGTCACTACAACAACTTTTTTCATTTTAAACATTAATGAAAATGCTAACCAAATTCAAACCATGCTATTTATGTGTTTATATTAATCCTTATCCAAATAAATTATTTTATGGTCAAGACCATTTAACTACCTATAAAATAGTTTTTAAATTATTTAAATTGGACTTGTAGGGGTAGGGTAGGGTAGGGGTAGCGTAGGGGTAGGGTAGGGTAGGGTAGGGGTAGGGGTAGGGTAGGGGTAGGGTAGGGGTAGGGTAGGGTAGGGTATAAAAGTCCACCCGTGCGAAGCCGGGGCGGGCCGCTAGTACTACATAATGTCTTTAAACCTCTGACAAACGGGCGAAATTTGGTCAAAACAAATTAATATAGGTACCTACTAAAACTCAGTGAAATAAGTAGGTGGGTATACTTTTATCGTATGAAATCGTCAGGACTAACAATACAACAAACAATAAATGAATAGGTATTCAAGTATCTATCCATCATAGTTACAACGAACACAAAACAAAAAATTTGCCCTATAATTCTTAAGGATCGAGCGCGCATAATCGCATTCGGCCTACCTAAAACACGCGCTGTTATTTTGCGATAACTTCTAAGTTATTCATTTAAAGTATATAGTGTAGGGGTAACATAATCTGCATGAAATGCTTAAGAATATTAAGATTAAGATAAATACTGAATCCGTCTGATTAGCTTTACAATTACCGCATTAGAAATTATCATTTTTCTAAGATATAATGGATATAGCAAGTTAACCTTGAAAGATAGACATATGCTATCGCAGACTTTTTTGTAGATCTAAGAGAGAAGAATATTTCCACCATACATTGTTTTGTTATATCTCATAGGGTTTAGGCAGCGTTTTCGTTGAAAGCTTCCAAATGGCTTAATTTTTTCCGACACCTCTGACAAATATCAATATATATTAGTCAAATGTACACATAAATTAAACAAATCATATACGTAAACCTTCCGGAAGAATCGTTCTATCGATTGGTAACAACCGCATGAAAATCGATGTAGTAGTTTTTGAGTTTATCGCGAACAGACAGACAAACAGACGCGGCCGGGGACTTTGTTTATAATATGTACTGATAGCGGTCGCCCGCGGCTCCGTGCGGATGTCGGTTACCGCTGCAAAAAGCCTACCCAGGAAAGACACGGTCAGCAAAATGATTCCCAGGTCAATTCACAGACACCGACATAAACATCGACAACGCAGTCATTATCCGCAGGCTGCACAGATTGTCTTTCTGTGGATGTTAAAGTTGTTAATGATGAAAATATAATGAATGATGTAATTAATAGGCATTTTAGGGATTAGGCATTTTAGGCATTTTCAAAGCTCTAAAAAGAACTGTTGTTTAGCTCTGAGAAGAACTGTTGATTAACTCTGAGAAGAACTTTTGCGTAGGTGTAGTTTTAAGAACGAAATCTAAAAAAAATCGCACGAAAATTATTAGACTTCGCAACGGGCCGTGCAGCAGAAATCGTAATATTTTAATTTCGCCATAACTTCAAAACCAAACGTCCAATTTTAATCATTCAAAGACCAAATATTATCTACATAAACTGTACTTAGTGATGAAATAATTTATTTTGATAAGGATTAATAGCATGAGTAAAATAAACGCGTTTAAATGTAGTCCAAAAAAAATTCAAGATTTTTAAATAAAAAAATGGTCGTTGTGCCTCACTCGACATAGATAGGTATAGTGTGTCGCGGACTTTTTTGTAGATATATATAAGATCTATAATTAATTAGAACATTTTATGGTTCTATCTTTTATAGTTTAGGCAGCGTACGCAAAATAAGTAACTTTTCTGGTTGATTTTTTACACCTTGTGTCAGAAAATCCCAAATATCTTACGGAACCCTATTTTTTTCCAAAATAAAATTTAGCCTATGTTACTCGTGGATAATGTAGCTTTCGAATGGTGAAAGAATTTTTTAAATCGGCCCATTACTTTTTGAGCCTATTCATTACAAACATACAAACATACAAAAATAGGTACAAATCTTTCCTCTTTATAATATTAGTATAGATTATATTATTATAACTTCATGTTTGCTGCAGAAAGAATAAGAACAATTTATGCTCCAATTTGTTGTATTAAAGTTATATTCAACGAGATTTTATTTATACTTATGAATTTTTTTGCACACACAGAAAAACATTTTAAGCATCATCATCATCAGCCCGTTTACGTCCACTGCTGAACATGGGCCTCCTCTTAACAGATCTTGGCAAGCCAGGATCGTTGAGGGATATAGCCATAATCACCACGCTTGGCAGACGGATTGGTGATCGCAGTAAGATGTAAACCTTGAGCTAATAGATGCTGCTGCCCATCCATCAGCCATATGTCCCTTAGTCGCCTTTTACGACACCCATGGGAAGACATGGGGAGGTCTATTCTAAGCCGGAAACCACACGGCATTAAGCATACATTTTAGTATAATTGTAATGTATTTGTAAAAATGGCTCCTAGAGTGGAAGAAGGGAAAGAGCCCTATGTCCAAAAGTGAACACCGTAAAGGCTATGATGATGATGATGAATGTATATTCAAACATGATCAATATAGCTAGTTTAAATCTATACTTATATATAAAACTGTCTTCAGCTTGCGTCCAATATATAAAGCTGTCTTCAGCGCTAAACTCGGAAACTACAAGTCCGATTTCTAAAAAAATCTGTGTGAGAAATTCATTGAGAAAGTCTAGTAACTTATAATTAGCGAACAATTAAGGCATATAATCTATAAATTTATAATAAACTGCTAGAAAGCATAAGGGGCATCTAAAATATATGCCTCCTCTTCAACGCAGGATTAAAAACATCTTATATAGACAGTTAACTCATCCGTTTGCGCGCACACGCATATCACTACACTGAATTGAGTTCAATGTAATATAGAATTGTATTGACATAAATTTACTACTCTTTTTGGAATCACCGTATTTTAAATTCTTTCCCTTAAAGAACCTATACAATATTGAATCCTTTTCAAATTCTTCAAGAGCTTACGTTGCGAGCCACAAAAGCGCTCTCACAAAGTTAAAACTACTTCATTGTGTCGAAATATCTTTAACGGCGTCTTCCAAACGGATGCGTGGCTTGATTGTGGCTATTCCAGGGCTGCCAATAGATTCCAAAAGTCCGAAAGGTGGAATTGGAATTTTTGGTCTCAATGCCTTTTGGTAAACTGATAGATGGTGCAATAAATGTCTGGAGGGAAATTATTGGACAGTTGGAACAGTTTGTGGTACAACATATTCGATGTTACAATTTGTAAGGTTTTAAAGGTTGTAAAGTGCATTGATTTAGATGATTCAGCACTATTACATAATGTGATATCTCTTCACGGTTCTAAGCCTGATTTCGGTATTAATCGTTTTTTATTTTATTTTATTTTACCAACCTCCGTAGCTTATTTGGCTTGCTTTATACCTCGGAGGCCGTGGGTATGATCCCACGCCGGACAGGTAATCTTTGTGTAAATTCTAAGATTTCTTTCCGGGTCTGGTTGGTTAAGGGACTACCGTCCGTGCCTCGGAAAGCACGTTAAGCCGTTGGTCCCGATTGTTATAACATCATCTATAGTAATCGTATATCAAGGAACGAGCAGCAGCGTTTCCTTGTGTGGTACAACATAATACTGTGGTCACCAATCCGCCTGCCAAGCGTGGTGATTATGGCAAATCCCACCCCCGAGAGCAGGCCCATGTTTAGCAGTGGACGTTATACGGGCTGATGACGACGATGAATCATATGGTATATTAAAACTTTTTGATATAGTTATTCGCCAAAAAAGGACATGATCATTAATTATTGCCATCTCGCGCAAGGTTTCACCCGCATACCTTCCGTTCCCGTAAGAAGTTCATAAATAAATATTAGCTTTAGCCTTACTCGATAAATGGGCTATCTAACATCATCATCTTCCTGCCCTGCTCCCATTATTTGGTGTCGGCGCAATACGTCATCCTCTTCCATTTTTTCCCATTAGACGTCTCTTCCATACTCACACCTTTCTTAGACATATGGGCTATATAACACTGCAAGTTTTTTTCAAATCGGATCAGTAGTCCTGAGATTGAAGTTTCTATCTGAACGAGAGTTACGAAGAAAGAATTAGAAAAGAACTTAAAAAAGAAAATTTCAACAAACCCAAAATACCGTTCACCACTCTTGACTCAAGATCAGCCCTAGGCGTTGGCTTGGCAATCGTTTCCGCTCCCAGCCTTTTGTTCTTCGTTCACTCAAGAGATCCTTTATCTATCTAAGTGTCTGGACCTGACACACTTGCGCGATTTATTCAAATTACATCACAATTACTTTAATTGATATAATGCAGTTCAGCAATACTAATATATTCGTACAATTTGACTGCACTCGTGGTTTAGTGGTTACGGCATCTCAGAAGCAACTAGCTTCTAAGATCTGAAAGCCTAGACAAAATGCCACTTTTTTTCGTTTTGCCTTACCTAGGTAGCCATGAGGCTTTTGGTATTTCACCGGGCATAAAGGCAAACAGAGCTCCAGCCTTAATAAATTGACTTAAAAACTACAAACTAAGCAACCAGCGCAAGAGGGCGCCCCTGTGGGGCTTGGACCTCGGCTCAGGGTTGTCGCTGGCGATGAGATTGAGGGATTTTTACTTTTAGTATTTTGGGGGGTTTTGTGCAACTGTCGCTCGACTTTACAGTTCGGCCTCTCGGACTTCGTTCAAATAAGAATCAACTAATGAACCTAACAACAACAACCGCAAATTCGCGCAACCCAATGTGAGGTCACCCTTATAACGTTCGTTCGTAATACAATTATTAAATGTGAAATGAAGACTGCTAAAGAACATAACAAAATTAAGGGCCCGTGCAACATAAAATTACATAATTGATAAGCCAAATTAAATTATCTTTGTTATTATAAGGACGGAACGAGACCTCCGTTACGCGTAAATTAAACTGTGCCTTTATTTAATAGCCATAAAGTATATATTTCCATGACATTATGTAACGAACCAAATTAATTAACATTCATTAAACTACGCCGTGTGGTTTCCGGCTTAAATAAATTAATAAAGCGGCCGTAGCCCAATGGCTCTTCGGACTTGTGATCATGTGATCGCCGGTTCGAACCCCACTCATTGCACTACCGACGTGAACCCACTCGTAACTCAAGCATTATAGCTTAGCACAAGGGGTTAACACGAATACTAGTAGAGAGAAAAAACTCTGCTAGTAAACTTAAAAAAAACACACCCTAAGTCTTCGTAAAGGTGCTGTAAGGCATATACAGATGATGGATGGGAAGAAGTATCTATCAGCTCGAGGCTAGTTACTATCTTACTGCGATCACCAATCTGCCTGCCATGCGTGGTGATTATGGCAGTATTCCTCAACGACCATGGCTAGCAAAGGGCTGTTGTCTGGATGCGTGGTGATAGACAGACAGAGAGCGGAGTCTTAGTAATAAAAAAAAATACAAACAGAAAATAAATTAATTTCTACAGCGTTTTACAAAGAAATACAAAAAGTCCTCGGCTCATTTGCAAAAAAACGTATCCTAATCGCTTTGCACGCCCATCACATAATTCGCCGTAAAAATAACAAATAGACCGTTCTAATTAAGCCTCATTTAAATAAATAAGCAATAAACCGTGGCCATTTTGTAAGCGCCATCTTAACGAATAAAATTCGTGACATTCGTGAAATTACGAGGGACCAATTTTAGGTGCACTTCAATTGTGCTAATGTGGAATAAAATTAAATGGAAATTTGGAATTTATTTCGGGAAAATGTAATTATGGAAATTCATAATATATTTTTCTTCCTTATAAAAAAAAAAATCACTAATCCGGAAAACGATAAGCATAAAATTACAATGCGCCAAATATTATGAAAAGATTTCTATACAATATATCTAATACGAGAACAATCCCGGAGTTTCTTCCTTCCTTTCTTTCCTGGGTCATCCACCTAGGTAGCTAGTGAAAGGTTGTAAGTTAGCTAGGGTAGGATTCTCGCCGGCGAGGACTGTTTTGCGCCCCTACCCCTGTAACTGAGCGCATGAAGGCCGAGCCAGATCTCATTATACATCTTTGAGTGGCACTCTGGGTCGTGGTCCTAAACCCACAAGGGTGCCCTAAGGTGTGTGTCACTTAGATATAGTGTGACGTAAGTACACTTGTAATTTTGATGCGGTTTTTAATTTCTTCTACCCGCACTAGGGAAATAAATCCCTGTGTCGCGGGGGACTTTACAAACATTCATTTCACGGACACACAGAACACCCAGACTCAGAACAACTATTTGTGGTCCACACAAATAATTGTCCCGGGTGGGAATCGAACCCAGAACACCAGGTCTCAGAGGCAACTATCGTAACCACTGAGCCACCGGTGCAGTCGTCAATATATTTTTATTTATCTTATTAATTTGAAATTCTGACAAGTACAAGTGTATGCTAATATCGAAGTGCTGAATAAAATTCATTTATGATTTATCTAATTAAATTTTTCAAAACTTAAGCTTTATACTTTAGGATCACCGGCAGGATGCGAACAGAAAAGTTTACCGCCTATAAAATTTCGAAAATTTAGATTTCGAATGATCTAGACATTAGGATATACCTTGGACTATACCTAGGATACTTACAGTCCCTCGTGCCTTGATTCGTCTAACTGATAAATATATAAATCAATTTTTTAGGCGGTAAAATATTTCGTAAATTGTTATAAAATTTAAGAAATCAACGATAAAAAAACTCACTTATGTTCAGTTTATCCCAAAATCATTAAGCTATACTACATTCAATATTCAAAATGAACATATTTAGATTATGTATTATACTAGCTGCGCCCCGCGGGTTTACCCGCGTTACTCTGCTCCAGTGGGTCGGAGCATGATTTTTTGTAACCAATATGTTAATCGAGCTTATTATCCATCCCCGTGCTAAATTTCAGCCAAATCCATTGAATAGTTTGTGTTTGAAAGAGTAACAAACATCCATCCATCTATCAAACTTTCGCGTTTATATTATTAGTGAGGATTTAGATTATGAATATTAATCTGATTTCTCACATCAATTTTCCTTACGTCAAACTAACTTATTAATGCCTAAATGCCAAAGAGGAAACTAATCAAAACTATATTTAACTATAACGTTGACACCTACACACCAAATTTTGATGGAAACGTATAGGTAATGGTTGACATTATATTTCTAGAATAGAAGTCGTTTCTTTATATATTATTATGTACTGTACTACATATAAATAATATTAAAGTGTATATTATAGTGACAACCTCCGTAGCGTAGCGGTATTTGACTCGTTTTGAATCTCGGAGGTCGTAGGTTCGATCCCCACGCCGGACAGAAAATCTTTGTGTAAATTCTAAGGTTTCTTTCCGGGTCTGGTTGGTTGAAGGACTACCCTCCGTGCCTCGGAAAGCACGTTTTACCGTTGGTGCCGATTGTTATAACGTACGATATAATGTACGATAGTCCATTTGAATAGAGCTCCGCTCACGAGGGTTTATTCAATTAAATACCTTGGACATGTCTTGACCGCCGGCATGAAGGATGATGACGATATTGAGCGAGAGCGGAGGGCGCTGGCGGTTCGGGCGAATATGATAGCTCGCAGATTTGCGCGTTGTTCAAGGAGTGTTAAAGTAACTTTGTTTCGTGCATACTGCACTTATTTTTACACGTGCAGTCTGTGGCCCGATTATACCCAGAAATCGTACGGCGTCCTTCACGTTCAATATAATAATGCGTTCAGGATGTTGATGGGGTTGCCCCGCTTCTGTAGTGCGTCAGGGATGTTGGCTGAAGCCAGAGTCGATTGTTTTTATACGACGATGAGGAAGCGATGCGCCTCCATGGTGCGCCGCGTGCGGGCCAGCCCCAACATCATCCTGCGCTGTGTGGCGAGCAGACTCGATTGTCTATATGTGAGTCGCTGCTGCAAGCTGTCCACATCTGTGATATGCGTGTGGCAGTGACTCACATGTATTCATGGTTTTAGGTTAAGTGAATACTAACATAGGAATAAGGAAAATTGTTATTAACACAATGAGTCAATGTTACTTGAAATAAAGAAATATTATTATTATTATAACATCATCTATAATCGTATATCAAAGAACGAGCAGCAGCGTTTCCTTAAGTGGTACAACATAATACTGCGGTCACCAATGCGCCTACCAAGCGTGGAGACTATGGCAAATACCCTCCCCGGGATCCTTATGTTCAGCAGTGGACGTTATACGGGCTGATGAAATAATGAAATAATGAAATTTATTCAGCACTTAGGTATTTACATACACTTGTACTTGTCAAAATTACACTGTATAAGACTAAATCACTAAAGTATCACTTAAGTAGCTAAAAACATTGTTATAATTATTTGATCTTACAGAATTTTTAATCAATCTGTCCGTCTGTCGAGCGATAAATGACAAATGTACACATTAGGTATAGTAAGATGCCTTAAAGGTAACAGGTCTAAAATTAAAATTAACTTCAAAGAATCCGGCCAAAGTTTAAGCGACATCCACCTGAGGGCACCCTTAAGGGGTTAGGACCAACGCTCAGGGTGCCATTGGAGTAAAGAGTAGATTTACGAACAGTGGTGATGATCACAGTTCGGGGAATAAGCAACAACGCGGTCCTCGGCCATGCCGTCGAGGATCCTACCCTAGCTAACCTGCAACCTTTCACTAGCTACCTAAGTGGACGACCCGGAGAAGAAAGGAAGAAAGAAACTCCGAGATTATTTTTTTTGTCTCTTTTGCTCTGTTTCTTTTTTTTATGTCAAGTCTTTTATCACAATCATGTAATATTGTACAATGTATATATGATGTACCATTTATTACCTGGTCAATTTATACCGACCAGGAGTTCAATAAGACAAGAAAAAAAAATACTATAATGTAGATATTAAAGTTTACTCAGGCACAAACAATCTCCTACAAAGAAACCTAATGGCGGATGCATTCTCACACATTTACAATATTATATGACAATTTACACAAGTTCAACCAAAGGATATACCTATAATAATAATTATAAACAATAGCAAGAATGAATTAACAAAATATAAAATAAAAATAACATAACATAACCCCGACAACAGCCGACCAGTCACCACAAGCAGCACCCGTTCACGAGTATGACGTGTGACGCAGCCATCGCCTCCCTCGCCATATTAGAGGGAAGGTGGCGACCCGCCCCACACCTCCACCGCAAGCAATGACAGACAACGGGAGCATGACGAACTAAAGTGGGGATATCTACAAATCTATTAATACCTTTAGTTGAACAATGTTTAAACTGTTTCAATAACTGAGTTTACAATGTTGTCTGTGTTTCACTGATCCAGCAAGCGTTATTGTCGTTTAAATAGTCGTTTACTGAATAATAAGCCCTTTTTATTAGAATCCTCTTAACAGTTGACTTGAATCTATCATGAGGTAACTCTTGTAGTGATGATGATGATGATGATGTATATGTGTAATGGAAAAATAACTGGTACTGATATTATTTTTTTACCGTCGCGTCTGTCTAACTGATCTTGCGCGACGCGGTTTTACGCGCGTATTTCCCGTACCCATAAGAAATTCATAATTAAATATAGCCTATAGCCTTCCTCGATAAATAGGCTATCTAACACTGTAACAATTTTTGAATGGTCCAGTATTTGCTGAGATTAGCGCGTTCAATCAAACAATTAAACTAGTCAGTTTTATACAGGGTTATTTGTAAAACACCAGCAACCTCTTTAAGAACTCAATGTACTCATCATTATGAACAACTTTTACTGTGGGAGCAAACCTGAAATCACGAAATAAATATATCAGCTGTTCCCTGCATATTGACGAGTTAAACGAACATAAATGGAGGGAGCAGTTGATTTATTTTTGCGATTTCAGATTTTGTCCTATAGTAAAAGTTGTTCATAGTTATGAGTACAATGGCCTCTTAAGAGGTTGTTGGTGTTTTACAAATAACCCTGTACCTATATTTGCATAGATTTAGATATTTTTCGTACGATAGCTCATAACATGACATTAAACAACACCACTGGGTGTTTAAAACCGCGGCCAGTCGTAGCTAGTTATATATAGATTTATCCTTCCTAAATTACCGTTAATTGGGTGTTATTCTAAATTTATCCCCTAAAACAGAACACACGACAAACACGTTGAAAAGTGACCCTTATCAACGGTGCCCCTGTCACCCACATTATACTTGGCGTAATCGAATTAATTACGATGAAAGGGAACCACTGAAGCAACGTCATCGATCTTTATATTCTTGTTTAAGCTTTATAAATGAGTTAGTATAGGTAATACGCATACATTTCCGAACTATTATTGCTCTCGTCATCATCAGCCCGTATAACGTCTACTGCTGAACATGGGCCTCCGAAGGAGGGTATTTTCCATAGTCACGTCGCTTGGCAGGGGTTTTGGTGACCGCAGTATAATGTTGTACCACACAAGGAAACGCTGCTGCCCGTTCCTTGATATACGATTATTATAGATGATGTTATAACAATCGACACCAACGCCTTAACGTGCTTTCCGAGGCACGAAGGAAACTCCTTCAACCATCCAGACCCGGAAAAAAATCTTAGAATTTAGAGTCAAAAGTGAATAAGTATCTTTTAGACCTTTGAGATCCATCGTCAGCCACATAGTCGAATCAGGTGAGATTGTGGCTAAACAAAGTTCAATCTAGAATGATAAGAAAAAAACTAAGATTTTCTGTCCCATGACTCCGAGAAGCGATCCAAATATTTTTGTATTTTATAAAACATAGATAATATCAGAGAATATATCAAATTCACTCAATTTTGCAAACATTTTCAATTTTGCCACTTTGACAGAGTAGCAAAGTTTGAAATGAGCCATGTTTCATCAAAGTTATCGACAATGATTGGCATTTTCATAGGAGTAATTTGATCGAAACTCCCCTACATCTAATAAAAGTTTGCACATATTACCTTCCAAGTAGGTACAATAATATGAAGGGGACACGCAAATTTTGCGTTTCCTTCCCAACCATATTAAAATAACGGACTCATCATTGAATCAAGGAAGCGCCAAATGCGCAGGTTAATTTTTATTATCTACTAGCTTTCTACTAACTCCCGTCCCCGTAAGAACTTCATAATTCAATAAAGCCTTTCTCGATAAATTGTGGACTACGTAACAATGTAATAAATTTTCAAATTGGACCAGTAGTTGCTGAGATTAGCGTATTAAAGTAAACAAACAAACTCTTCAAGCTTTATACAAGGTGTAACGGAAAGGGTATATCTATAGAAACAGCAAGGCTTCTTTGGACCATAACAAAGGATATTATCGAGTCCGATTTGAACGAGCAACCTATGCTGGTTCAAATGCGGCTCGAAGAACCAAATATATCAGGCGAAGACAAATTCTGAACGCTTGGACCTAAGTCCGTGTACTTTGTAAACAAGTGCTGTTATATCTTCGGTGATACTCTGATAAAAGCTTATAAGTTTGAAGATCGAATGTAGCCATTTAATATTTCGCCATTTGCAATATAAACAAAGAAAATATTTCTTGGTAACTTTAGTGGGACTAAATTATACCTTACTTCCCGCACGCGGTATCACCCGCGTAACTCCTGTGGGAACTTCATAATTTAGTATAGCCTTCCTTAATAAATGGGCTAACACTGAAATAATTTTTCAAATCGGTCCAGTAGTTCCTGAGATTATCGTGTTCAAGCAAACAAAAAAATAAACTCTTCAGCTTTATACAAGGTGTAACGGAAAGGGTATATACATAGAAAGAGCAAGGCTTCTTTGGATCATAACAAACGAAATGGCAAGGGTTTCAACTCAAAAAAAAGTCAGTATTATTTTCCAAACAAAAAATAAAAATGCGGAACCCTTTATTCAGAAATACCAGGAGTAAGAGGTTTATTTTTACTCGCAAATAGTTCGTTGACATCGATCAGCTGATTGAGTGCTAGTGATGTATTTATTTCAATTTGAAAAGTTTGGTTTCTGGTATCTATGAATTTAAAAAAAATCATTACTTCCGGACTTGTAGAGATAGGATTAAATAACCCTTGCCATATCGTTCGTTATCATCCAAAAAAGCCTTGCTCTTTCTATGTATCTCACTTCTGTCACTTACGCAGTATCACACTGTTACCAACGATGTGTAGAATATTTCATTATGAATATATCCTTACGTCTATACTATATAAAAAGCTGAAGAGTTTGTTTGTTTGCTTTAACGTGCTAATCTCAGGAACTATTCAAATCGGTCGAGTAGTTTACTCGACCGATTTGAATAGTTCTTTCAGTGTTAGCCTATTTATCAAGGAAGACTGTAGGCTTTATGAAGTTGCCACGGGAACGGGAGTAACGCGGGTGAAACCGTGCGGGAAGCTAGTATCTAATATTCTTATGTAGGCGGACCAGTAAGCAACACCTAGTTTGAAATTATCTATTCAATACCTAAACTTAAGGTCCTTTATCAAGTTTTCAATTCATAACATAATCAACATGTAAGGTTCTATAGAATAATAGGGCCCAAACTAACAAGAACTACGTATGTTTGGACAAAAACCTATTATATGGAACCGATACCCTTCTGAAACAAGCAATTGTCAATATCAGAGGACGTGATGAATTATGTAGAAGACCTCTAACTTATGACTTTCTGAGACACGACTATAATTATTAGATTCTAGTAAGTCACTATTAACCTAACAATAATGTTTAATACTTAGTCTTATCATCATCCGGGGCCGTCTCCCGAGATAGGTTTTTGCCATAGTCACCACGCTTGGCAGGCGGATTGGTGACCGCAGTATTATGTTGTAACACATTACCTTGTATACGATTGATATAGATGATGTTATAACAATCGGGACCACACCGGTCCCTGAGCCTATCAGACCCGGTAAGAAATCTTAGAATTTACACAAAGATTTATTGCCCAGCGTGGGGATCGAACCCACTACCTCCGGATATTTAAAGCGAGCCAAATACCGCTACGCCACGAAGGTTATGTGTGATAATAATTATAAACGAATAAATATTCTATTACGCACAATCAAATAATCACTCAAACATACATACATACTATTCACTGTTACGAGTGCACGTCAGTATCACGAGAGCCGTGGGCGAGGGTGGACGTGTGTTCTTAATGAATGCCCAGCCCAGCTACAATAAAGTAGACAACACAAATACTAAAGAGCATTTCACACTAGCGTTTTTCTCGTGATGCACGAGTCGCATTGTTTGTACTGCAAATACAAGCGACTAATGCATGCGCTTCACTGACACTGTGAGGTGTGCGTCACATTGTCGCTTTTTTCTGCAGCTGATGGCATTTTCTCTGTAGTTAATTATTGATCGCTTCAGTAGGTCGTTGTTTTTGGACAAATTACGTATTTATCTTTTTGGCTTTTGCTTTTTCACCAGGTAAAATGGCGAATGAGGCTCAAAGCGTATAGAGTTTGAAAAATTACAAACTGCGCAATCTGCGCAAGAGTGCATCCCCTGAAAAGCTAAGACTTTGGCTCTGGCTATTGTGGAATGATTACTTTAACAATAACTCACAGCTGCTGCCGTACGATCGTCTACGATATATAACCGGTAGTTGAGGCCTTAGTCTCATGTTTATACAAATTTCATCGTATTTCAAAATTGAGATCAATAACATTCGACCACCACCGGCAGGATTCGAACCTGCATCTTAGTTAAAGCCTCTAATGCCCTAACCAATTAGGCTACGGTAGAACCACAGCCGGTCATCGAAATTTATAAATCTCTTTGTAACACGTCTAGGGGACGTTAAATTCCATCGAGTAATGTTATTTCTGTACACAAGGAAAAATATCCTATATCTTAATCCTAATATTACAAACGCGAAAGTTTGTATGGAACTATTTAAACCAAAAACTACTAAATGGCTTTTGATGATTTTGTATGCGCAAATATAATAATCTGGATTAACATATAGGCATATACAAATACATACAAAACATCACACTCCAACCCTCTGGAGCATAGTAACGTGGGTAAAACCGTGTTTTTGTATTTTGTGGTTTTTGAAATCATAGTGGAAAACCAAAGGCAAAAGCACATTTCATCATCATGATATTAAATTAAACTTCAGTTAAAATGATTTTATTATTAATAATAGTAACCAATATACCTACTCAGCGGGTAATCAATTTATTAAACATTAATTAGGTAGGTAACCAATTTTGTAACATGCGATACTTTAATTAACAATGCTTAAAATAACATTTTCATTTTAATAAATGTGAAAGACACCGTCACAATTAATTGGTTGAAACCTTATACTGACATTTCACCTTATTTACACACAACCTCCATAGCGTAGAGGCTTGCTTTAAATCTCGGAGGTCGTGGGTTCGATTCCCACACCGGACAGGAAATCTTAGGGTTAATTCTAAGATTAAGACTCTGTCAAAGTGGCAAAATTGAAAATGTTTGCAAAATTGAGTGAATTTGATATTTTCTCTGATATTAGCAATCTATATACATCAAATTCAAAGTCCTGACTGACTGACTGCCTGATATATCAACGCACAGCCTAAACCACTGGTCCTAGAGACATTAAAATTGGAGGGTATGTTCTTTGTAAAGAGTAGGTATGTACTAAGAAAGGATTTTTCGAAATTCTACCCCTAAGGGGGTAAAAAAGGAGATAACATTTTGTATGAAAAATCTTATTCCTTGAGTTAATAGAATTGAAACTTCGCACGAATACTTAACTAAACAAATTATACAATTTGACATTTTTATTTTTCCTAAATTACCCCCTTTAGGGGGTAGTTTAGGAAATATGGAGATGAAAGTTTCTATTAAAATTCGTATTCCTTGAGATAATGGACTTAAAACATGGCACGAATACTAATCGAAACGAATGATAAAAATTGTCATTTTTATTTTTCCTAAACTACCCTCTCAAGGGGGTAATAAGGGAATGAAAGTTTCTATGAAAAATCTTATTTTTTGAACTAAAAGAATTTTCTAAACTACCCTCTAACTTAATCTATAGTGAGAAGTTATCGTGGTATCGCCTTAGTAGTCGCATCGTCTGGAATTCCTGCCACGCTACTGGAAGGAGGCAAAACTGCACACTCTACGTTTAAACTCCCTCTCAATTTAATACAAACTGAAACCCCACTCTGTAATATTACTAAACAAAGCAATATGGCTGAAGTGCTATGTAAAACTAAATTAATTGTTTGGGATGAGAGTACTATGGCTCACAAGGGGGGATTCGAAGCCTTAAATAGATCTTTACAAGATATAAGGAATAATAATAGTAAAATGGGGGGAGTAACTGTATTGTTAGCAGGTGATTTCCGGCAGACATTACCAGTAGTGCCTAGAGGAACGCGAGCGGATCAAGTGAAAGCGTGTGTGAAGCGGTCTCATTTGTGGCCATCAGTGATTAAAGTTAGTCTCACAAAAAACATGAGAGTCCACCTGAGAGGAGATTTTTCTGCCGGTAAATTTTCAGAACTGTTACTCAAATTAGGAAATGGTGACTACCCAGAAGTGGATAATGAGATAATTATTCCTACAGAGTTAGGCACAATCGTGATCACTGTAGAAGAGTTAATTGATAAAATCTATCCAGATATTAGTAATTCAATTCAATTCAAAACATTTATTTCAGACTTTTCGGTCCATAGAGTGTTAGTAGTACATCAAGATGACTTAAAAACTAATATGTTAGTCATTTACAAATACAACAAATAAGAGAAGAGATAAAACGTAATATCCACAATAATCCTGCAGAATGGTTGTGCGAGCGTGCCATCCTAACACCAAAAAACGACCAAGCAACAATCATCAATGAAATTATTTTGAAATCGTTCGAGGGAGTTGAAAATGATTATAAATCAGTGGACTCAGTAATTCACAACGATGATGCCATACATTACCCGATTGAATTTCTTAACACATTGAGGCCTCCCGGTCTCCCAACTCACATATTAAATTGAAAGTTGGCGCCCCAGTTATGTTG
Organism: Nycteola revayana; assembly: GCA_947037095.2. Lineage (NCBI taxonomy): Eukaryota > Metazoa > Arthropoda > Insecta > Lepidoptera > Nolidae > Nycteola > Nycteola revayana. Next base: position 19,952,298 of record OX344852.2, read on the forward strand.
CTGCGTAATTTAAACCCGCCAAAATTATGCAATGCAACGAAATGTTATCGAGGCAACTATACTGACCGGTTGTTCTCGAGGGGAGTCTGTATTCCGAAAATCCCTCTAACTCCATCGAACTACCACTGCGAGTTCAAAAGAGTGCAATTTCCCCTCAAAGTCTGCTTTGCCATGACCATAAACAAATCTCAGGGCCAAACTGTTAATTTAGCAGGGGTAGACTTAAGGGAGAACTGCTTTTCACATGGTCAGTTACGTGGCTTGCTCCAGAGTAAGCTCACGGAGCAGCCTGATGATTCTAGCAACTCAAGGTAAAACAAGACATATTGTTTACAAATAAATACTGCAATAGGTAGTAACAGTATTTCGTTGTTACCAGTATTAGTTACATATTATCCACTTCTGGTTGTCTCCTAATTACCTACATCTTTCAAACACGCCTTAAGTTATGTTAAAACCATAGTACTATAATCCCAAAAAAAAAATTTCGGAGAAGTTCGTCCTTACTGCTTTGTTCGGCATATTGTCCATTTGTATATTTAATTCCTCTCTTTTTATCGTAAATGTAGTGGCTACAATGGTGTCAGAGTTGTTCAAGCCGCCCAGTTACCCACTAACTGGACTTCATTCAATTGAGCGGGCTTTTAACAATAGTTTCCGGATAAAAATATTTTATTTTGTTTCCTGTAGGCTACGCGTGCGAAGCCGCGGGCAGAAGCTAGTGTTTTATAAAATACAAAAATATTTGGATCGCTTCTCGGAGTCATGGGACAGAAAATCTTAGTTTTTTTTTATCATTCTAGATTGAACTTTGTTTAGCCACAATCTCACCCGATGCGACTATGTGGCTGACGATGGATCTCAAAGATCTAAAAGATACTTATTCACTTTTGACTCTAAATTCTAAGATATCATTCCAGGTCTGGATGGTTGAGGGAACCCTTCGTGCCTCGGAAAGCACGTTAAGCCGTTGGTCCCGATTGTTATAAATACATCTATAATAATCATATATCAAGGTACGGGCAGCAGCGTTTCCTTGTGTGGTTACAACATAATACTGCGGTCACCAACCCGCCTGCCAAGCGTGGTGACTATGGCAAGCACCCTCCCCAGGGAGGAGGTCCATATTCAGCAGTGGACGTTATACGGGCTGAAGATGATTATTGGCGGATTTAAGATCAGCTAAATTGTGTCACTATTGAGTTAATAGATTATCGTTGGCTTATGCTAGGTTATATATTCCCCGAGACCACATCACTAATGTTGTAAATTCCTATTGGCTACATCAGTCTCACTATTAGTGGCTACGAGGAATGCCTAATATGGAGTAATCTTGGTGGATGCACTGGTGGGGTCCATAAAAAAATGGTTTCTTGTGGCCCCACCAGTGTGACCACTGGTCCAACGCGCTCGAATAACGCCGTGGCCACACGGCGTTATTCGAGCGCGTTAGACCAATGCTCGACGTTCAGGCGGTGTTTGCGCGACGAACGAGGTGTGCACACGCTGAGTGCTGGTGTAACACGGTATTGAACGCTCGCTAAAAAGAACGCGTACTTCACGCCGCATACAACGTGGGCGGCGCGTTTTAACGTCTGGTCTTTTTTCCGACTATCAAATGCACTGCAACGCCTTGCGTCAATGCGTCCTAACGGCACGACAGAGCGTGGCGTACTGCTAGCGCGCGTGCTCTGTTTGACAGCTTAAAGGCGGAAACATATTGTTAAAACGCAATGCGACTTGGCGACACGCTACGCGTGTTGAGTCAAATCAAATGTATTGACATTTATTACCAGAATCACACTATGAACACCCGACGCGACGTCGCGTCTTGTCTATAGAAAACAATACATTTGATTCGTGACACGCGTCGCGTGTCCTCAGGTCGCGTTGCGTTTTAACAATATGTTTCCGCCTTAATACCGTCGTAGTACAACATCATTCGGCGCTGTAACGCGGCGTCCGGCTAGCACTCTAACGCGCGGTAACTACGCGTTCTATTTAGAGAAGTCTTTAAAGCAAGCTATAAATAGCTGTGCTACAGAGGCAGTAAGATTCCTATAACATATTGAAATACCGATCTTATTCCCATTTCAAACGGTTTAAACCTGCGTGTATCTATCTATAGCTCATCAATCAGACAGTGTAGTTAAATCGAATTATCCAAACATGAATTTATGTTGATGTTCTCGTAATTATGTGCATTTGTCATTTGAAATCAGCGAAGTACGTGTGCGACGTACCGATGAGCTACCTGTTGACTTTCATCCGTTTTGAAAGAGTATTAACATAATTATTATATATTTTGTGGATATTTATTATTTTAATATGTACTTGTGCTACTGCATCATGCATGCCCTCGTAAATCCAAAGTCCGAGATACCCGCGAACTGTAAAGTTGAGCGACAAAACTCCGCTAAAAATCTAAACGTCATAATCCCTCAGCCAGCGACCGCCCTGAGCCGATTGCCAAACCACAGGTTACGCCATCTTGCGCAGGTTGATTAGTTTGTAGTTTATAAACAACTAGCGACCTGCCCCGGCTCCGCACGGGTACAATGCTGATGTATCTATTAAAAACCGCATCAAAATCCGTTGCGTAGTTTTAAAGATTTAAGCATACATAGGAATATAGGGACAGAGAAAGCGACTTTGTTTTATACTATGTTATGTAGTGATTTACTAAGGCTGGAGCTCTGCTGACCTTTATCCCCGGTGAACTAGTAAAAGCCTTCTGGCTAACTAAATAATGTCCGTCCGAAAAAAAACAGTCTCCTTGAGGGATACTTTTTTGTAAAAAAAAAAACGTATTTCTTTTTATAATTTTCAGAGACGGTTTACGGTGTATACTACTAACCTAAGTCACACCAACCGTTAAACGATTAATGTGTGGTCAATCTAAAAAGTCAGATACCGACATAAATTTCACTCTTTGAAAGTTCAACAGATAAAAAGGTGGACATCTATATGTTAGTGTCTTTTTTCAAAAGAAACCAATAAAACAAAACTTGGAATCAGTATGTCTTTTATTTCGATATCTTAACAACCCAATGTTTTATCAAGTTTGTTAGCGACTGGCTGAGGTTCGGCCTATTATTCTATAAACTTATACTTTTAAAATTATTATTCTTATTTTAATTGTTTTCTATTTTATTTGTCACCATTTTTTCTTGTACCACCACCATCATACCATTACCATTCAGTTGACATCAGTCATTAAAAGTGTTATAAAAACTTCATCAACATCATTATCAGCCTGTACAATGTCCACTACTGAACGTGGGCCTCCTCCCGAGGGAGGGTTTTTGCCATAGTCACTACGTTCGGCGGGCGTGTTGGTGACCGCAGTATTATGTTGTAAGACACAGGGAAATGCTGCTGCCCGTTCCCTGGTATACGCTTGTTATAGATGATGTTATAACAATCAGGATCAACGTCTTAACGCAAGGAGGGTAGTCTCTCAACCATCCAGACCCGGAAATCAATCTTAGGACTCTCAAAAAGATAGAAATCATTGTGTAAATTGTCCGGCGTGGGGATAGAACCCACGACCTCCGGGACTTAAAGCGAGCCAAATAACGTTACGCTACGGAGGTGGTATAAAAACATAGTTAATTTAATATTCATCCACAGCATATTTTCATTCATTAGGAATATCTACAGTTGTCCGCTACATAGCAAACATTGAAAAGTTTTTTTTGTTCTTGTTCTGAGAGGAAAACAGTAATTTTCTGCGAACACGTACCACAACATAACATTCTAAACAAAAAAAAGCGAAATATATTGTTGCCAAAGCTTGTTTACGAATAAAATCCTTGTTTTTAATTTGTAGACGGTTAGTAAAATTACAATGTCCACATGAGAGATATGAAAATTATGTCATAAACTAGCTTCCCGCGCGGTTTCACCCGCGTAACTCCCGTTCCTGTGGGAACTTCATAATTAAATATAGCCTATAATAATCAGTGATAATGTAGCATTCTGACATGACAACATGACAACCTCCGTAGCTTAGCAGTAATTGGCTCGAGCGTGCGAGTCTCGGAGGTCGTGGGTTCGATCCCCACACCGGACAAGAAATCTTTGTGTAAATTCTAAGATTTCTTTCCGGGTCTGGTTGGTTGAGGGACTACCCTTCGTGCCTCGGAAAGCACGTTAAGACGTTGGTCCTGATTATTATAACATCATCTATAATAATCGTACCTATATCAAGGAACGGGCTGCAGCGTTTCCTTGAGTGGCACAACATAATACTGCGGTCACCAACCCGTCTGCCAAGCGTGGTGACTATGGTAAATACCTTCCTCGGGAGGAGGCCAATGTTCAGCAGTGGACGTAAAACGGGCTGATGATGATAATTATTCTGCCGTGTGGTTTCCGGCTTAGAATGGACCATGTCTTTCCCATGGGTGTCGTAAATGGCGACTAAGGGACATATGGCTGAAGGATGGACCGCAGCATCTATTAGCTCAAGATTTACATCTTACTTCGATCACCAATCCGTCTGCCAAGCGTGGTGATTATGGCAATATACCTCAACGATTCTGGCTTGCCAAGGTCCGTTAAGAGGAGGCTCATATTCAGCAGTGGACGTAAGCGGGCTGTTGATGATGATAATGATAATTATTCATTTATACGACTGATAGTGCTTCAACAAAAAAAAATCAACGACAAAACTATTATTTAAATTTATTTTCATTCTTTTCCTCCGCAGCGGCAGGGTATGTAGAAAGTCTCCATGATGGAATACATAGCCGGCTAGGTCAAGTTCTACCCACAACCCCTGGGTCCTTATCCGAACGCCAGTCCTTTTATTTTAGGGCCTTATTAATGCAGTTTTAGGGTCAAACGGAGCATTAGCGCGACCTTCCGCCTCATGGGAATTTATTTTTATATTATAAATATTTTGTCACAGAATCCAGGAATTAATATAGAATACTACGCCCCGCAGGTTTACCCGCGTCACTCTGCTCCAGTGAGTCGGAGCGTGATGTTTTGTAGCCTATATGTTAATCCAGCTTATAAACTATCCGCGTGCAAACTTTCAGCTAAATCCATATAGTAGTTTTTGCGTGAAAGAGTAACAAACATACATACATCCACACATACAAACTTTCGCATTTATAATATTAGTAGGATGCTGACTTTTAAAACATAACCTAGTATACCAAATAACGGGCAGCAGCGTTTCTTTGTGTCTTTCAACACAACAACACAACTGCAGTAACCGCCTGCCAAGTATCTGGACTATGGCAAAAAATCACCTTGGGAGTGGCCTATGCTCTGAAGTTGACGTTATACGGGCTGATGATGATGAATATAAGTGTCCTTTTATAATTTAGGAGCACGGGGAAATGGAGAAAATGACTACACTGTGCTCACTATTAAGAATAATCTATTTACAAAGTCAACATTAATATTAAATACACATTCACAAATTCATTTAAAATAATTAATATACATTTTATTAATAACTGAGAAAATCTTTTCACGGAAAACAAAAGACTACTCTGACATCTCTCGCGCACTGACGCATAGCCTCCGCCACCACGCAGTGCGCGATGCAAAAAGTTTTTATACCATTAAATGAAAAATAATTTTAATAATTAATATAATGCGTTGTAACGCTACAATAAAAAGCGTTAAGAGGGTGTCGATTAATCACACTGCACTAATTATGCAACCATTATTTTACGCTCTGTGAGCAAAAAGGAAAAGTCGGAGTCCTCGCTCCTTGCTATAATAAATTCCATTTTTAACCGAGTCTCAGTAAAAATGGTAATTTCTTACAGATTGCTACTAAATTAAACCTTAAGATAACTTCACTGTGTATATTAATTAGTGTAGGGACTTACTTTTCTTTGCCTCGAAATGTTAAGTCAATCTCGGGCAAAACGAACTCGGGAAATTCATCAAAACATTAATTACAATCGTGTAGTCTGCAGGAATTATTTATTGAATTAATTAGTTTGATATGAAGAATTTAGCATGAAAAATGCTGACTTTTCCGTCCATTTTTGTTAACATTTTTTATTGCACGGTCGAGTTTGTACTAATAATTATGAACACAAGAAAAACAAACTTTGTTCGCCGTTCGAACCGTTATCTACTTCTGCTAGTTATGGAACAAATATGTGTGTATGATGTATTTCTTTTTCGACAAACTCTGTAGCGTAGCGGTATTTGGCTCGCTTTAAATCTCGGAGGTCGTGGGTATGATCCCCACGCTGGACAGGAAATCTTTGTGTAAATTCTCATATTTATTTCCGGGTCTAACCGTTGAGAGATTACCCTCCGAGCCTCGGAAAACTCATTGAGCCGTTGGTCCCGGTTGGAACGGAAAGCAGTGTTTTCTTCAATCAATCCACCTTCAGAGTCATGTCAACAACCCTGGCTTGCATCTGAACGAGGAGTCCCTTGTTCAGGAGGGGATGTAGGGGATGTTTCTATGTTTTTGACTTAATAATGCCTTAACTTACGTCTGTTATTGCCACTTACTTTTGCAAAATGAATTATCTTTAAATATATTAGATAGGAAATGTCACTTTCCGACAATTTCTCCGTTATAAAGGATGTCCCAAAAGGTTAAGTAGCTGGGAAAGGGGGTGACAGGGGTGGACACAATGGTCACTAGAAAAAAAAATGGCATTTTTGTTTAAACTTAAAATTTTACACCTTGTTATTTTTGATGTTGATGTTGATGACCTTGTTGTTATTGAAGATTACATAACAGCTTTTTTTTTAAATACAGCCATATTTGTAGGTACAGTTAGCACAAGGTGTAAAATTTTTAGTCTTAAAAAATGCCATTTATTTTTTTAAACACCCAGAGGGATTTTTTTATATTTTTCTGGAGACCCTTGTGACCATCCCTATCACCCCCCTTCCCAGCTACGTAATCTTTTGGGACACCCTGTATATGTGAACTGCGAACGTAGCGTCATTACCAAACTATGTATCTATGCAAAAAAACCTAGAACCAAGTCTAGCGTTAATTAGTAAGCAAAATAAAGAGGTCGTATATTTCTATTAACGCTACCAAATTGAGATGTCAGACGTATGAATGAAATATTGAGCAATTAGCGACCTCGCCCTTTGGCCGGGTTGCTTTGTTATGGAAATTACGGGGACCGTCCACGGTTTTCTAATTTTGTAGGGAATTAATATATAATGTCCAACAAAATACGTTGCACAAAGTTTGTAAGTTGATTTACACATTCAGTCTCAATATCATAAAAAAAATAAAAAGTTATAATGGTACCTCAATGGTGAAAATTTAACTTTGAAAATAACAATAGGTATTTTCCACAATAATGCCCAAATGCAACATAGTCTGTATATGTTTAGCTATTATTATTAAATAATAATATTTTAGATACTTCTGGAAATCTTACAAGGTCCTTAATTACATCGGTTTAGTGGTTTTTGTGTTTATACTTCCATCATAAAAAATACTGTTAAAAGAATAAGATTTATATCAATAAATCAATTAGCAATTAGCAATAGGTACATTAAGTACATTTTTGTTAATAAACAAAAAACACAAAAAATCAAGTCACACATTTTGCTTCCTACACTGCGCGAATAGTAACTTGTATTCAGCCATTCCAAATCGACTTAGTGATATTGGATTGCGCGAGGGACTCAATAAGACTTATAAAACCCTTAGCAGCTAATTTTGTTGCACATTATATACGCACGTCGTCGTAGGCTTACAGCTTAGTGGGGTATTGTAAATTTCACAGGTCGGTTCGGAGCCCGGTTGACATTACTACTTAGTTTGGTCGTTCAACTGATAGATGGCTCTTGTTGAAATCTACGGAAGTTAAATTGGGGTAATACATTTGCCGCTTTATTGTTTAATACCAAATTTTCGTAATGGCATGCCTAATTTATTTAAATATTTGTTTCACTAAATAAAATGAAATAAATTAGTACCTATTAATATTGTACATGCGAATGGCAGTATAGGTATGTTGCTTTATTTACACTTTCACGATAAAGAAGCTAAAGTGGATTGAATAAAATCTAGCTCACTTTATGTAACTTACAACAAATTTTAAGGCCTTCCAAACTAATTGAATTAATCATCACCATCATCATCATTATCAAGATTCTATTTGGAGTCGACGTAGTGTAACTTCTTATTCCATCCTTCTCTAACTGATGTCATGCCACAAATCTTCCCCTTCTTTCTCGCTGTATCGTCTTTCTAATCCATCCATATTTTTTGTAGTCTTCCCCTCTCCCTCTATAGACATCCACATTCATGCTCAAGATCCTTTAAATATTATTCATCGTAACTCGAGATTGTCACGTCAAACTTTGGGACTCAGAGGAAAAATAAAGGTCCTTATTTCAAGATTAATAAATGAGTATTGTTTGTGATCGACTATTTTTTCAGAACATATAATAAAGATATTGAATGAATTTAATATCAAAGCATCAACTAAATAGAAGATGCAAGTATCTAGCATATCATGTAAATTATTTATCTTTATAAATAGTTTGCAAGTTTTAAATATAATAACGCCAACAATATGTATTCGTGTAAGCCATAATGCTGCTAAAACATTGCAGAACTTTGAAAACCTTTAAGAAATTGCAAAGTTTGTCTGCTCAGCCAAGCAATCGGTCCTTAGAGATATCTTGTCTACGTATGCTTTTCCCAAAGGTTGAGTGCTCGAAAATGCCCTCGCCGTTGTTCAAATTCGTGCAAGATTTTTTATTAAATAAATAAATACTTGATTCTCTCTCAATTCTCGAATTCTTTACATCATAATGGTATCTACAATTACAATATTTAAACCACCAATCCGTATGCCACTCGTGTTAAAGCACTTTTTTCAAGAATAGACGCAAACGCTAATGATGATGACATAAATACAGAGATGAAGCCACCATAGTTACACGTGTGTTCCATTAATTTAGATCTGATTGCATAAATACATACTAATGGTAGCAATAGTGTAGCAGATACGGCAATTGCTAATAGATGGTAATAGACAGATACTAATTACTATTGTATCTTTGAACTGGAAATGAAGACGTTTATTAGCATTGGTTATAGCAAAATCACCATCGTTTGTAATTAGATGCATAATACCTATATTTTACCAGAAGAGATGGACACATTTTAATACCATCATCATCATCATCATTTCAGCTCAACGTCCACTGCTGAACATAGGCCTCCCTCATAGATCTCTCTCATGGCCTGCATCCACCGTGATCCCGCGGCCTTCCAGGGATCCAACCAGATCATCCGTCCATCTAGTAGGTGGACGTCCTACGCTACGCTTGCCGATCCGCCGTCTCCATTCGAGAACTTTTCGGCCCCAACGGCCATCTGTATGTATATATATAAATTGTATGTATAAAAAATAATAGATGTGGTGGACAAGGATATAATTTGACAACGGATTATGCCTCATTGGCTAAAAATAATATCAATATGTATAAAATAGTACAAAGATTGTCAGATTTGTAAACTCAACATTTTGAAAAGGAATTTAAAGGCGACTTAGGGACATACAGCTGATGGATAGGCAGCAGCATCGATCAGCTCAAGGTTGCTAATCATTTAACTGCGATGACGCACCTGCCTGCCATGTATGGTGATTATGGCAATATCTTCAACAACTCTAGCTTTCCAAGATCAGCAGTGGACGTAAACGGGCTGTTTAAGATTAAGTTTTTTTTAATACCCAAAACCCAACCTCCGTAGCGTAGCGGTAATTGGCTCGCTTTAAATCTCGGAGGTCGTAATTTCGATTCCCACACCGGACAAGAAATCTTTGTGTAAATTCTAAGATTTCTTTTCGGGTTTGGTTGGTTGAGGGACTACCCTCCGTGCCTCGGAAAGCACGTTAAGCCGTTGGTCCCGATTGTTATAACACCATCTTTATCAAACGAACCAGAGAACGGGCAGCAGCGTTTCCCCTGTGTATTACAACACAACACTGCGGTCACCAATCCGCTTGCCAAGCGTGGTGACTATGGCAAAGACCCTCCCTCGGGAGGAGGCCCATGTTCAGCAGGGGACGTTATACGGGCTGATGATGATGATGATGATGATGATGAAAACCCAATACCGAAAGTAGTATCGAAGTTCGTATAGAACTAGTAAAATCCACCAAAACTCAAACAAAATAAAACGCAGCATCCTCTTTATGAAACGTCCGTCTATTTTACAGTCAGAACAAGAAAGAGCGCCGAAACAAATCATAGCGGCAATATCAGTGCCTCGGCCGTCAGATCTCGAGACAAATCGGGTTATGCCTCATTATGGCGTTGGCACTGAATTATGGCGCGAACCCACGTCATAGTGACGGCCGATAGGGTTGTCTCGTATGAATATAAAGTACCCTTTCTTTGTATCGTTTGAGAATCCTTTGAGTGGCTCGATATTGAGTGCGAGCTGCGGTTTATTCTTGTTGTGCATAGATGTGTCGTTTGTTATTTGTGCTGTATGTTTTTTTTTAGTTTTGTACGTGAATGTTGATTTTATATAGGTAACTTATTTCTCTAGTATTATTTTGAGCCCCATACATAGTATTAATATTTATCTATGTTTCTTCTTGTAATAGGTGAAAAATGGCAAACAATTGATTGAAAATAAACTTATACAAAATAATCGTCTGCTTTAGTACTAATAGGTCATCTCAAAATGTTACGGTTAATAATAAATAATAAATATGAATGTAGTTGGATGGAAAAGAAGAGGGAGGCCAAAATAAAGATGGATGCGTAAGTGATAGCGTGACGGTTGACAGCACAGAATCGAAGGAAAAAACGTGTTGCGCCGACTACAAATAAATTGGGAAACGGGCCCCTGACCATCTCCCCCGACCATCTCCCTAGATGATGATGACTGGGTGATGTGTAACTTGACAAATTCAGACTTCGAGCAGTTACTTTTAATTTTAGCTTTAACACAAAACAGTACATTAGCGGTCTTCAATAATTTTGGGCTGCAGTGTGTGTCTGTGCTTGTGCTGCAGTCATCATCATCAACAGCCCGTTTACGTCCACTGCTGAACATGGGCCTCCTCTTAACAGACCTTGGCAAGCCAGGATCGAAGAGGGATATTGCCATAATCACCACGCTTGGCAGACGGATTGGTTATCGCAATAAGATGTAAACCTTGAGCTAATAGATGCTGCTGCCCATCCATTAGCCATATGTCCCTTTTACGACACCCATGGGAAGACATGGGGTGGTCTATTCTAAGCCGGAAACCACACGGCGGGTGTGTCAGTAGTCTTAACTTATTATACTAAACTTTTAAAAAAATGTACTGTATAATTAAAATTTAATAATTGAATGAAATATGGTAAGTTTAATATCATCATCTTTCTGTCAACCCTTAATCATATGATATACCTATTAAAGCAGACAACCCTATAGTACATGCTATAACGAAGGACGGGTATTGACACCGGCCGTGCAAATTTGTTATGATGTGTGAAATAAGTTTTACTCCAGGAAATGATGTAGGTTCACCTATTACAGAGGATCTTGGCCAACTTGAGGGATTCTTTCAAATTAGTTGTACATGATTTGGCGTGTTCGGATAAATTGAGGTGTTCTTTGTTCTTAGAGGTATGTGTTGTTTGGTAATCGGGTTTGTTTCTTTTTGCTACAAACAAATTAAAACAGAGTTTGTTTGACTAGTTTTTTTTATAAATAGCCAGGCATAAAACGGCAATGCAGCTGATTTTAATGGGCAGAGGGGGCTATACTAGCTGATTAGTGCTAGCGGACGGATATATGTAGCCACATAGCATTTCTTACTTCACCGGAAGTAAAGGCGAGCAGTGCTCCAGCGTTATTGAATCGAATAAAAACTATAAACTAAGCAACCTGGGTAAGAGGGCGCCCACTATGGGACTTGGACCTCGGCTCAAGGCTGTCGCTGACGGGGGGATTGAAGAATAATGACTTTTACATTTTTAGGGCAGTTTTGTGCAACTGTCATTCTCCTAAATAGATAGGTACATCTATTTAGTAGAATGTCAGTTGCACAAAACGCCTGACATGAATGTAGGTACACACTCTCTTATCATTTACTTTCAAAATCTGATACCACCGGATTGTTCGCGGGAGAAAAACTCTAAGAATCGATTGTTGCGGTGAAAAGCATATTACCGGTAGACCAACGAGGCAGTGAAACAAAGTCATCAATGATGGTATTACCATATAGGGTGCGCGACGTAGCAAACAATTAGGCCTCGTTTACGGACACGCGTCGCGTGGCGTGTGGCGTGCCGTCTCGCATGTCACTCGCACTCATACAACGCCATATGTTTGATTTCAGTGCGGGCCACAACGCACATCGCGCCGCGCGACGCCCCGCGTCTCCGTTATGAGGCGTTAAAAGCAATGAATGAACAAAAAGATTAATTAAACTACGTTGATTGATGGTCACTGATTGATTGCTACCTGACTTTAGTTCTCAAAACTTGTAGTCTGCGGACCACAAGTCCCAAAAAGTATGCCTAAATGTTTATTTACTGAACATATCATTAATGATATATCGAATTTATACAAATTCATTAGGCATAGATGATGTGAACAATCGGGACCAACGGCTTAACGTGTTTTCCGAAGCACGGAGGGTAGTCCCTCAACCAACCAGACCCGGAAAGAAATCTTAGAATTAACACAAAGATTTCATGTCAAGCCAAATACCGCTAGGAGGTTGTCGGTTGTCCCTTTACTACACTTATAAGGCCTGGTGTTTAGGGTTCGAGTCTTGTTCAGGCCACATTATTTTTAACGGTCATATTAAACATTTTTGAATGATTTATTATCGTACGATAAATACCTAAATGTTAGAAAACAGTGTATGTGTAAGTTAGCTTAATTACGATGATAAAACAATTATATTTTATGACACTTTTAACAACACACGGACACGGACAACCTCTGTAGCGTAGCGGTATTTGGCTCGCCCCGGTGGTCGTGGGTTCGATCCCTACACCGGACAGGAAATCTTTGTGTAAATTCTAAGATTTCTTTCCGGGTCTGGTTGGTTAAGGGACTACCCTCCGTGCCTCGGAAAGCACGTTAAGCCGTTGGTCCCGATTATTATAACATCATCTATGTAACGTAGTACGTGTTGGTGTAGCCAACCACGTGCGTGTTACATAAATGAAAAGAGATGAGTTTTATATAAAGAGAGGAAATAAACACGGATCATTCAGTACACTATAGTTTATTTAAAATAAGAATTAAAGATTTACAACAGTTAGAATAGGGGGCAGGTTCTAGGACTCGGTTTGAGTAGATGACCAGTAGCTAGTCACAATACACATAGCTTTTTAGGAAGCTGGATGGTAGTAGTCTCGCTGACGCCTTAGGTAGATGGTAGCGGCAGCGAGGGAAGCAGGGCTCGTCTCCACTTGTCCAGTCCGGATGGAAGTAGCCTGCTGGTGTAGGGTGTCGACCGCAGCGTGAGGTTGTAGTGAGGTAAAAAAGGTCGCGGCTTCAGTGCGCGCCCCTTTTATAGACACAGCCACCGGTCGGCGGCAGGGCTACGGGGTTAGGGGTACGGCGACGAAGACGTATCGTCACATCTATAATAATCGTATATCAAGGAATAGGCAGCAGCGTTTCCTTGTGTGGTACAACATAATACTGCGGTCACCAATCCGCCTGCCAAGCGTGATGACTATGGCAAATACCCTTCTTCTCGGGAGGAGGCCCATGTTCAGCAGTGGACGTTATACGGGCTGATGATGACACTTTTAACACAATAATAAAAAATAAAACAAAAAAAACAGTTTTATATTAAAATGTACAACTTGCTAATAAAAGTACGTGGACATAATTTGTGGTAACGCCCATTTAGTTTCACACTGAATAAATTAAAAAGTATGTTAGTAGGTACAGTAGTATTCACTCTCGAATTCCAATTCAATTTGTTATCAGATATTTTTGGTGCACAAACCACGGTGTTGTTCTTACCCGTGCCAATCTGTTAGGCGTGTTCTATAACTTTATTATGTTTACTGTAAGATTATTTTTAAATAACTTGATCGTTATTTATAGAAAATATCAGAAAAGTTGGTTGTAAAATGTAAAAAATTGTTTGTGAGAGTGTATTGATGTCAATGTTAGTTTGTTACACAATGGATTTGGATAACATTTAGAACAAAAACAGTATTTTTGAGTGTATATAATCGTATATACTGGATGACTTTTTTTAAAACAGTATTTTTGAGTGTATATAATCGTATATACTGGATGACTTTTTTTACCGTCTTGAAAATAATAGGGCGTGATATGTGTATGAAATAGATGTGTAAGGCATAGTTTTTTTTTTTTTGTACTTGCATATTGTGATAATTGTAACCGTAAAATGCGTACCTAAGTTAGTAGGTAGTTATGCTATTTCGCTCACTCTTTTTATTCATATTTGATTGCGGCCTAATATTATAGGCACCTATTTTAACTAACGTGACGTAACTACCTATTTAGATGCGTATTTTTATCGTTATGATTTTCAGTAAAAAAAAAAGATAAAATAACTATAATAAATAATTTTATCTCCGCAATAAGAATACTATAACAATTTTTTAATAGTAAACAAATGTGGTTTAAACTTGACAAAATGCAATTTTTAAAGAAAATAAAAACTCATTCAAAAATAATGTACGTCCATCATGAGTTAACACATCTATGAAGTACGTTCCAAATTAAAATGTACAGTGTAACGAAGCATGTGACGACAAGCCCTGGTTTTTAACAAAAAGAATAATGTTACCCTAATTTTACGAGGTTGGCCATCTTGTTTTCAAAACAGCGGATAAACGCAAAATTAAAAATAATTTTATTACTTTATGTAAATATTTATAAAAGGATTTACGCTATAATGCTTTATCAAAAAAAAATTAAAGCTAGCTTTTGCCGCGGATTTATTTGAATAGAATAATTTTCCTGAGCGATTTTCTCCATGAAATATTTTTTTTAATCATCTTTTCTTTCGTATTTTCGTTTCGTATCATATTCAGAAGTTAGGTATCACGTCCACGGCCGAACATGGGACTCCTCTCGAGAGCTATAATCGCCGCGCTTGGCTAATGCGATGGCAGTATTTAGTTGTAATACACAGGGAAACGCTGCTGCCCGTTCCCTGGTATACGACAGTTATAGATAATAGATGATAACAACCAACTAACCAATTAACGGCTTTCCGTTTTTTAGCCGAATTAACACTAGATATTTTTAGTTTAGTCTAGCTTCCCGCCCTTGGTTTTACTCGCGTAACTCCCGTTCCCGTGGGAACTTCAAAATTAAATATAGCCTATGTCACTCAGGGTGAATGTAACTTTCCAATGGTACAAGATTTTTTGAAATCGGCACCGAAGTTTTTGAGTTTATTAACAAAATACAAATCTTTCCTCTTTATCTATACTAATACATATTTAGTATAGATTAATGTGGATTTCCGCCAAGTAACGCCTGATTCTATTAATTATACATCACAATGTGGATACCTATTTCCTTGGTTGACTGTACATACCTGAATAGAATTAGAGTAATGTAATTGACTGACGTTACCAGACTTGTGGTTTCCCTACATTATATTCAGACGGTTATCTAATGGGCACAGGGTCTTTGGGACCTTTGAAGGTCCAATAACTTAGATTCAGTTTGACTGAAAGCTTTGACTTGGAGTTTGTAGCGTGCTTATTACTGTAATAGCAATTCCCGAGACTACGTATTACTACATAGCATTAGCGATGCCCTGAGCCGTGGTCCTAGCCCTCAGGCGTCTGTCGCTTATACGTAAAAATATTGTTTAAAGACGTTTCTCTTTCTATAGAGCAAAATTATATTTAGATTTTGATTATAGAAATAATTATTGTTATTACTATACATATGACGTGACACTAGACTGACATACAGGTCATTAGCTAATCCGCAATAGATTTCAGTTGCGATATTTTGTATTTAATTATATTAATCATATTATTTAATTGTGTATAACTGATAAGTGCAAGTGTATGTAAATACCTAAGTGCTGAATAAATATCGTTTAATTCGTAAAAATTGCTATTGAGCTGCCGACACGTGATCGATATGAATGTTACAAAATTTTATACTTTAAAATCCGATGTGCTGTCGTCTGTTTGTGGACACTTAGTCTTGTTATTGGAAATGCGTAGGTAATACTGAGTTGCGATTTCAGAGAACATAGTGGCACGAAATCTTCTGTCACGTTGCTATTGCTAGGCGGGTAAGGCGATATCACTGCTTCAACTGTATTGTGGCGTTGTGATTTATAACTTAAATGCTTATCAGACTTATCGTAGGAGTGACACTGAGTAAATCAAAATAAAAATTACACAAAAAAGTTAGGGTCGGGTTTTTTAGTTTTTAAAATGTATATATTTTTATATATTGGTTTAGGAACTACCTTCCGTGCCTCGGAAAGCACGTTAAGCCGTTGGTCCCGATTGTTATAGCATCATCTATTATAATCGTATTTCAAGGAACGGGCAGAAGCGTATCCTTGTGTAGTACAACATTAGACTGCGGTCACAAACCCGCCTGCCAAGCGTGGTGACTAAGGCAAATATCCTCCCTCGAGAGGAGGCCCATGTTCAGCAGTGGACGTTATACGGGCTGATAATGATGATGAAGATGATATTTTTATAGCATTGGGCAACAATTTTGCCCACACTAATACACAAAAACCGGCTTCATACATACATACATAAGCTCACGCCTGTTTTCCAGCGGGGTAAGCAGAGACAATGGACCTCCACTTGCCGTAGCAATCCCTACACACATCTTTCGCTTCATTCACTCTCATAACATTCTTCATACAAGCAAGTCGGCTTAGGGTAGATCTTATTTGACCTGGTTTATAAACCGGCTTCAGCACATTGTTAAACCGCGGTCCGTAGTTAATATTACTTTTTATTGGGTCTGAAACATCAATAAACGAAACAAAGACAAATGTTCAAAGAAATGCATTAAATAAAGTTTTCTCTTGCACGTTATTTGAAGTGAACCAACAAGTTGTTGAACAGTTCACAGGTGGCTGTAAATAACGTTTACATTGCATACTTTAAGATATTGCGCGAGTTGAACGGAATTGAAGGAAAATAGATCGTTTAAAGGATTTAGTCTAGCGTAAAGCAGTTTTGTATAAATATGTATTACTGTAGTTGCTTATTCGGTGACATTTTTATATTCGATACTGTTTTTTATTCTTATAGCACTATTCATAAGGTCACAGCTCATTAGAGCCACCCGGCACCCACTTCGCACCGCCTCGCCTCCTGCGGCTATTAATCTTTATATGGACTTGTATGGCTATGCGCTCACTACATCAACTCCGTAGCATCACCGGATCGCATCGGTCGTAGGACCTCCACGCGCGGACGGCGAGTGGACAACTCGGTGACTACTCACTGCTCGCATGCTTGCCTTACGTTGACTGCGCGTTTCCAACGCGCGGGTCCCGAGTGGACCGCGCGCTGCCCGCGTATGATTCACGCGAGGACGATACTTGGCGATGCGCCGATTGTTAACAGACTACTCGAAAATTCGTGGACCAAGCGACGTCCACTCGTTGACCACGCGGCGTTCATTTGTTGACCGCGCGGGGTCCACTCGTTTTTTGGTGATAACGCGGCGTCCACCCGTGGACCACCTGTCGACAACGAGTGGACGCCGTGCGACGAGGCGGTGCGGGGTGGGTGCCGGGTGACTGTACATGAGCTGTGACCTTTAACTAGCTTCTATATAAATTAGTTTAGTTTCAGTATAACTCCCGTTTCCGTAAGAAGTTTTTAATCAATTAAATATTCTAGATTCTACAAGCTCGAACGCTTGCAGAATTTATGTATCCGCTTCATTTTTGGCCTCCGGAAGTATGACCATGTGTCGCAATTTCGGTTGCAATTGAAGTGGCTGGCTATTCGGCGGCGTCGGGACTGTCACATTCTATCCGTCCTCTACTCTATCCTTCATTACTCTAATGGTCCCTCCGATCTCCGTGAGCGCTTTGAGTATTTGATACCTAGAGGCAAACGATATCGCACCGCCACTCCTCTTTTGCTAAAAAATCCACGAAATGTTTCCAGTAGATGTGATGGTTCTTGTGCAGGCGGTGCGCTTATGGAATTCACTTCCACATCTCATTCGAACCAGCCCATCTCCAATCAGCTATCTAACACTGAATTTTTTTTTAGAAATTTAACCATTAGTTCCTGTGATTAGCATATGTTCAAGCAAACAAACAAACTCATGAGCTTTATTAATGTACATTACTGTAAAACTTACATTCAATAAGCCTAATATTATTCAACATTATATAAAGATGTCCATCTGTTATTCAATTTGTAGGTCGCAAAATTGGACAGCACATGACTGTCACATATCATGTTCATTCACAATGTCATCGATTCTGACAAGTACATATTACGCGGACCCGAGGACCGAAAGGATTTTATTCGTATCATTTATATTTGCCCAACGCTTTTCTGAAATCGATCGGAAAAAGAGAAAGGTATGCCCTGAAATATATTACGATAAGAATACTAGTCTATGCTATTAATATTATAAACGCGAAAGTTTGTAAGTATGGATGGATGGATGTTTGTTACTCTTTCACGCACAAACTACTGAAAGGATTTGGCTGAAATTTTGCCCTGGGATAGGTTATACGCTGGAAACATAGGCTATAAAACATCATGCTCCGACCCACTGGAGAAGAGTAACGTAGGTAAAACCGCGGGGCGCAGCTAGTACCTAATATAAACTGCTCAGATTTGGAAAGTTCTTTCAGTGTTCGACAGCCCATTTGTCGGCTAAAAGGCTAAGGCTAAAAAGGCTAGGTTTTCATCATGACGTTCCTACGGGACCAGAAGTTATGCGGGTGAAACCCAGCGCGGGGTTGAAACCGCGCGTGGTAGGCTAGATATTTTCAAAGAGTTTTACATGAAAAAAAAATATTTTGGCTCATTCTAAAATTCTAAATAGACGAAAGTGCCGGATAACATCATGCTTACGGTTGTATGAAGAAATTTCAGTTTTCATGTTTACAGTTGCTAAATTAAGACTGTTTTAATAGTTTTTTTTTTATTTTAAATTGAAAAATGCACTGTTTTAGTCCACCTGTATTAGTTTAGTTAGATGATAGTTCATAACGCATTTTTCTGTTTTTTTCTTAAGATTTGCCGGCAAATTGAACCTGCCGTAACCCAATGGCTATGGAGTCGGACTTGTGATCTTGAGGTCGCCGGTTTGATCCCCACCCATTGCTCTACCGACGTGAACCCACTCGTAACACAAGCATTTTAACTTAGCACGAGGGGTTAACAAGAATACTAGTAGACTGCTACACTATGCTAGTAATCTATTTAACAAAAAAAAAGTTTTGGGATCAGAATTCGGTACCTATTCGATATTTTTGTTTTAGAGTGTTACGAATTTTAAAGTGTTGTCAATTATTTATTTTTCTTGCTGCCATAATTATAAATTTATTTGTAACTAGCTTTCATGTTGCAATAATAATGACAATGAACATAATAATATGGTGCAAACTAATCACTCACTAAACAATATTGAGTTTTTCTTGTATAATGCTATACAATGCCTGCGCCGCCGGTGGCTCAGTGGTTACGAAAGTTTCTTTTGAGACCTGGTGTTCTAGGTTCGTTTCCGAGCCGGACAATTATTTGTGTAAACCATGGATAATTGCTCTGCGTCTGGGTGTCCTTTGTGTCCGTGAATTGAGTGTTAGTAAAGTCTCCCGCGACACTGGCATTAATTTTCCTAGTGCGGGAAACAATTTAATTGGGTTTTAGAGTCTTGCGTAGAATAGACCACCCCAAGTCTTCCTACGGGTATTGTAAGAGGCGACCAAAGGATATACAGTAGCATCTATCATCATACTGCGACCACCAATCCGCCTGCCACGCGTGGTGATTATGGCTTTATCCCTCAATGACCATGGCTTGCTAAGGTCTGTTAAGAGGAGACTCATGATCATGGGAGACCTAAACAGGCTGTAGAAGTAGAATACAATATGGTTTATGCCATACTGTGTATATCTGGGGGCACGGAAGTGCCCCCCCAAGTCGAGTAAGAAAAAAAAAAAAAAAAAAAAAAAAAAGGTGCACGGCCGTACCTATCTTTTCTCGAAGCAACTCAGCCGATTTTCGACCCTCTATAACTTCGTTGTGGATGAAGATAGGAGCCTGAAATTTCAGAACCTAAGCAGGCTTTGTAAAACTACAGCATATTTCAAATTTCATTCAATTTGAACCAGTACTTTAAGAATTATAACTACTCAAAGTTCGGTAATTTCGGTAATTTTGTCACTCGCTCACACGTGATTGACCGATCATCAAAATGTTTAGGCACTTCTAGCAGACGTAGAAGCTTCAAATTTTGAGTAGTAGTGGAGTTTAGTGTAAAACTCATGGGAAAATTCCAACATTTTGCAATTTCGGTCCAGTTGTTAAGTTTCATCAACTGCATTAATAACTTTGTTATTTCTTATAAAATGTATAGGATTACAAAGTTACATTTGCAGTCAGTGAATCAGTGTAAATGAATATGTATGATTTAATGGAAGAATAGGTGTAGATAGGGACCTAGATGCGATTATGTTGAAAGGTGGTGGCTAAGTGGTTACGTTAGTTGCTCCAGAGACCTGGTTTTCTGCGTTCGATTCCCACCCGGGACAATTATTCGTCTAAAATTAAAACAGTTGTATTGAGTCAGGGGGTGCTTTGTTTTCGTTAATCTATCGAGCGGTGCGACCTTCGCGACACAGGGATTAATTTAACAAATAAAAAAAAAATCGAAGGAAAAAAAAAAAACTCAATGGAATGTAAAAGCAACTGTGCTATGAACGATAGTATACTAACAGGCCGCGGCCCCTTGAGAAGTAGGGACCCCGTGTACTCTGGCATCCCTGAAACTGGTTATTTGAACCCAGGAGAGCCCGCAACACCATTTGAGTCGCGGACGCTGCCATAGGGTATCCCAGATAGGCAACAGTTCCTGGGCCCCTCACCAATTGTGGTCAGAGGAGTAACCGGGGGTTTAAGTGTTTTTCTCTCAAGGTATGATTTGCATTCCACTGCTATGGAGAGGGCGAGTCCCACATACCCCACCGCTCGTGCGGGAACGCCGCAGTGTCGGAGGAGATGCGTACAATTCTTGCATTCCCCCCGGACAAACACTACGGCTTCCACGCTTCCCGTTCGTCACAGAAAGACGGTCACTTTCTTCACACACCACGTTTTATTTATCTGACACAAACTGTATTTGCATATTCATTTTATCAAATATTTTTTTACACAGTTTGATGTTAACTAGGTAGCTTTAAATTTACTTATGTACATATTAGCTTGTGGCCGCGACTTTGTCTCTGTGGAAAAGTTACTTTGACCCGCGACATAGATAATAATTTCCCTAGTGCGGGAGCTGTCTCAAAAAAAAGCCAAAATCGGACATGTGCCAAAGTTCCATTAAAAACAGTTTAGTAATTTCTTTATTTAAAAACCTTTGACAATGAGGCCGTGAGTGCCATACATAAGTTCATGTTAATCCTCTGTTAAGCTTGATGTTGTAGTTTTCGATTAGGTACATTGACAATATTTATAATGAATGAGAGATAACAATTTTAAATAAGGATTAATTTTAAATGACGTTTGACGAGTGCGACGAATATCAATAAACCATAAAAAAAAGTACACGACCCAGCTGCTCTTGTTACGTATGGTGAGTGTTGCCATGCCAGCTAGGTACGTGGGTATTCATATATTCGTAAGTTAAGTTATTTTGTAAATAAAGGCACCGAGTTACGAGTCTGGACGGTTTACATTTAATTTAAGTCTACTTTGGAACTATTAAAGCGCAGGAATCCTCCATTTGTGCATACAATAGACTAAAACCGGCCAAGTGCGAGTTGGACTCGCGCACTAAGGTTTCCGTACCATTTTCAAGTGCCTACCTATTGCCGTTATAGATATCGAGCAAAAAAGGCCGCAAAAAAGTTTGTTATATTGGAGCCCCCCTTAATTATTTAATTTATGTTTAGTTTGTTAATATAGCAACAGAAATACATAGTTTGTGAAAATGTCAACTGTTTAGCTATCGCGGTTCTTGAGATACAGCCTAAATCCGTTGTAGGTATTCAAAAAAATTATGTAAATTGTAAAGCAAAGGAAAAAAGGTACAACTATCTACAAAAAGAAATGAGATGCCATCAAAAACATACTTGTAAAAAAAACCAAGTCTCGTAACGCAGTTCTTTTACCGTTAAAAGTTGTGAGATCTATGTAATACCAAGTCGGTTAATTTATTCAGTCCCTACTTAAGGGACCTTCTGTCTTAAGCTATTACGTAACTATCTCACCTAACAGACTCTTAAAATGATCTTATCAAAATTCAAAACTTTTATGTTATGAATATTAGATTGACTTGGCCATCGCAATAAACACTTGTGAGACACATTCTAATAGTATCCGATGGCCAAGTTAATTTATTATTTAAAACTTAAAAGTTTCGAATTTTGATAAGGTCATTTTAAGAGTCTGTTAGGTGAGATAGTTACGTAATAGCTTAAGACAGAAGGTCCCTTAAGTAGGGACTGAATAAATTAACCGACTTGGTATTACATAGATCTCACAACTTTTAACGGTAAAAGAACTGCGTTACGAGACTTGGTTTTTTTTACAAGTATGTTTTTGATGGCATGTTGTTTTACTTCATGAAATTCTATATTCATTTAAATTCAGGTTCTATCAGTTATTAATGTTTAACTTTATTTTTGTTACAGGTAAGTTCGTCGGCAAACAGCAATATTTGATATCCAGAAGAATATTTCAAAAGTAGGTCTACATCATGTTATAGCACAGGTTATAGTAAAAAAAATGGTAGATACGGTACCAAGGTTTGAAAAATGGCACCAAGAAACTATGTCTGTCTCGTTTTTGCACATGCAAATTTTCATGGTATCCTGTTTACTCTCTAGGCAAAAATTTTGTCTTAACAAAACACGAACATTAGGTATCTACCTCTTTTTATATAACATCATTGGTTCTACCAATTAATTGTCATTCAATTTAAAATCGTTTATCTCTAAAACGTCAAATTCGACAATAAAATTTGAATTAAGAACATTATTCCATTAATTGTCATCACGTTTCTCCATTTCACACCTGACATTGGCCATTCAGCACATTGCCATTAAAAAAAAAGAAGAAGAAGAAGCATTAAGTGTCATTCAAACATTCGTATTTTAAATACGTCACCCATTAAGAATCAACAACGTAACCGTCATTTAGAATCGTGAAACTGAAACCGCACTTCCTGTACATGGCTGGCATACAAAGTGCAGGAAATTGCGCCCGGGTACAATAGCTGCATTGGAGAGCTAGTGAAAACGGTAGGTGTTTTGTGTGAGCGATATTTAAATTGTGTGGTAGTGAGGGTGTTTAGCAAATATTATTGAAATGTATTCAATAGGATTTCTTTAAACAGGTAGATAGATCAATTTAAAAGGTATAATATAGCTAGTCGGGGGGCCGGATTACTTATGATTGCCCGGACCCCGCCAACGGTTTTAGTGGTGTAGGGTCATCTCCTCGTGGTATGAGTTAGCATACCACGCTATGGAGAGGCCGAGTCCCACATATCCCGAGACGAGGAGGGAATTGAAATTTGTATGGCAAATTTTCAATCCTCTCCAGCGCATCTTTGGTGGAAACAGTGTGGCGAGACGAGACGAGACGAGGCGTGAATTGAAATATTTGTTTGTGTAAAAATGAACCGTATTGCTTCCGATATAGAGTATAAATAACTTTGCAACAGAAACACGCTTCTCGCGAAATACTTATTGTTGTTCATTACTACTTATTACCGTGTTTATTACCTGAGAATCGCGATGGCTATTTTTAGTGAAAAAGGGTCAGTGCGATTTCAATTCCCTCCTCGTCTCGTCTCGTCTCGCCCCTCTGGTGGAAAATCAGCATTAGAAGATTATTGTGAAAAGGTATGTTCTGTTTATTTCAAAAGTGTTAAATTCCGATCAAAAAGAAAACCACTAAATATGTTATCTTTATTGATTTTATTTTAATTGTTTATCGACTTAAAAGTTTAATTAATCCATATTTAATTAGTTTCTAATACCGTATTTATTCATTTTAACATATTCTAACTACAGTGGCGCCATCTTAATTCTGTGACAGTATTCTTCACTCCTGATTATATGCCTGCTATCAAATTAAATTAATTAAGTTTATTATTTAATTCTAATTAGAAACACTGCCAATTATAATTTATCAAGAATAATTAAATATGGCCGATGCACTGAATATGCGAGCCAAAAGACTCAATGTGCCAATCATGAAAAAAAAAATATCACCTTAATTGAACTACCTTCATTATACAAAACCAAATTACTCGAAACCTTTGCAGCAAATATTGTAACAATATTATTATAATAATCAATTTAATGAACAAAGATCAAGAAAATTGATTCAATTTAATTATTTATATTTGATTTGATTGATTGATTTTGAGATTTGTCAAAGTGTTTGATGAGTGTTAATAAACATTGTTCTGTGGAATGTAGATAAAAGATGAAAGGACCCGTTGAGGTAAGTGTTTGTATATACCTACTATGGAGTTAAAATAATTGTATTATTGTTTTCAATAAAACAGATTCAAAATCTTATTCACCGATTATTAAAAGAATACTAGCTTTTAGCCGTGGCTTCGCTCGCATTGAATTTTTTTTAATATTAATTATCCTATGGCACTTCTAATACCTCCAAGAATATCTGTACAAAGTTTAATGATCATTGGTTATGTAGTTTTTGCGTGAAAGTGTACAAAGAAACTTACATTCACAATTTTAATATTAGTATGGATTTCATCATTAGAAAACATGGGGTCATAGGAAGTCAAAGTCAAAACATTTCTTTGTTCATTAAGACATAATTAAAAAGAAAACAGGTTCTTACGATGTGTCCATTTGTTTTCCTACCACCAGTTCAGGACGTGGCAACTCTGAGAAGAACTGTCAAGCAACTAGAGAAATCCCTTTAGTTCTTTGTACCTTTAATTAAAAACACAAAATTTGAACAGCTAAAAGTTGAAAGGCTATACCTAAATATCTAGTAAAGTTGTAATATTAAGCATCAGCGCCCACCTTTAGTATTTTTACAACCGGTTTTGTCAAGTTAATGGGTTCATGGGTCGTGGCATGTTAACTGATTGAAACCGCGCACGATAACTATTGTTTTTAATTTTAACTGACAGTTTACTAGCTGGTTTATATTGTTGCTGAACGCCAATGATTTGTTGGTGTATTTATTGGTTACTTTACTAGTTATAGCGTGATGATTTGTAGTCTATATTAGCTCCTCCAGCTAATAAACTACCCCCGTGCATACTTTAAGTTAAATCCATCCTGTTGTTTTTCCGTGTTATTATATTATATGTAGTGCCCGCGGTTTTGCCCGCGTTACTCTGCTCCAGTGGGTCGGAGCGTGATGTTTTGTAGTCTATATGTTTATTTTATAATTCATCTAATGTAAAAAAAATGTCCACCCGCACCGTGCACCCCGTCATTTTAACATTAGGTACCCAAAACATTTTGTGTCGAATCTAAATACATTTTTAAACTAAAGTTATGTAAATCCGACACAGAATTAAAAAAAAAAAACTCCATCCAATATATTTTCATACTGATCCAAAAACTTTTTAATCCCACAACGAAGCAATTAAGATTAACCTTTTTGTTTGCAAAAAAAACCCTCAATTTTGTTCAATCAGTGTGTTATTTGCAATTTGTTTTTGTTTGTTTTTACTTTTCCAGTTAATGGGTTTTTGCTTAAAGTTAAATAACTCGTGTCACGCTAAATTTAATACTTTATATTGTTTAGAAGTCACAGAGATTGGAGAATGTATTAGAAATGGGCGTTTTCTTCTATATGGTGATATAAAACCATGACATTATTTTGAGGTATAAATATAAAGCAGTGTTTATCAATCTGTCGGCCTACTGGAGAGTCGCGAAGCCAGACTCGGGGAGTCGCCAGCAAAAATCTTTGTCGAGCGTATTTTCAAAAAAACCGGCCAAGTGCGAGTCGGACTCTCGCACGAAGGGTTCCGTACTAGTTGCAACTTTGATCGATGTTAATAATAGTTGATTGAATGAAAGGTAAATTGTGGTTTACGGTTTATGACGTATTAAAAAAAAACTACTTACTTGATCTCTTTCAAACCAATTTTCGTTGGAAGTTTGCATGGTGATGTACATCATATATTTTTTTTAGTTTTATCATTCTCTTATTTTATAAGTTACAGAGGGGGGGACACACATTTTACCACTTTGGAAGTGTCTCTCGCGCAATGTATTCAGTAAAGAAAAAAATGACATTACATACCTCAATATCATTTTTAAAGACCTATCCATATATACACGTATGGGTTTGATGAAAAAAATTTTTTTGAGTTTCAGTTCTAAGTATGGGGAACCCCAATTTTTTTTGTGTGAAAATCTTAATGCGGTTCACAACATACATCTACTTACCAAGTTTCAAAATTATAGTTCTTATAGTTTCGGAAAAAAGTGGCTGTGACATACGGACGGACAGACAGACAGACAGACAGACAGACAGACATGACGAATCTATAAGGGTTCCGTTTTTTGCCATTTGGTTACGGAACCCTAAAAATCTCCTCAAATTTTTTGCGTCTTATTTAAAACTAGCTTCCCGTGCGTGTTTTCACCTGCGTAGCTCCCGTTCCCGTAGGAACTTTCTGATTAAATATAGCCTATGTCATCCGGGATTATTGTAGCTTCCCAATGTTGAAAGAATTGTTCAAATCGGTCAAGTAGTTTCGAAGCCTATTCCACAATCAAATCTTTACCTATAGAAAAAAAAACATTTATGTATTTAATTATTTATTTGTCAATATATAGCATAAGGGGTCGATTTCCAGCCTGTAAAGGGGTCACGAAAAGATTGAAAACACTGATAAATAGGTAGGTACATAAAAATCACGATGATAGCAAATCTGGGGGCACGGCAGTGCCCCCCCAAGTCGAGTAAGAAAAAAAAAAAAAAAAAAAAAAAAAAGGTGCACGGCCGTACCTATCTTTTCTCGAAGCAACTCAGCCGATTTTCGACCCTCTATAACTTCGTTGTGGATAAAGATAGGAGCCTGAATTTTCAGTAACCAAACAAGCTTTGTAAAACTACAGTATATTTCAAATTTCATTCAATTTGAACCAGTACTTTACGAATTATAACTAGTCAAAGTTTGGTATTTTCGGTAATTTTGTCACTCGCTCACTGCTGACTGACCGATCATCAAAATGTTTAGGCACTTCTAGCAGACGTAGAAGCTTCAAATTTTGAGTATTAGGAGAGTTTAGTGTAAAACTCATGGGAAAATTCCAACATTTTGCAATTTCGGTCTAGTTGTTCAGTTTCACCAACTGCATTAATAACTTTGTTATTTCTTATAAATGTATAGGATTACAAAGTTACATTTGCAGTCAGTGAATCAGTGTACATGAATATGTTTGATTTAATGGAGGAATAGGTGTAGATAGGGACCTAGATGTAATTATGTTGAAAGGTGGTGTCTAAGTGGTTAGATTAGTTGTTTCAGAGACCTGGTTTTCTGCGTTCGATTCCCACCCGGGACAATTATTCGTCTGAAATTCAAACAGTTGTACTGAGTCAGGGGGTGCTTTGTTTTCGTGAATCTATTGAGCGGTGAGACCTTCGCGACACAGGGATTAATTTAACAAGTAATAAAAAAAAAAAAAAAAAACTCTTAGGAAAAAAAAAAAAGACAATGGATTGTAAAAGCAAGATAGTAGGTACATAAGTTGTGCTATGAACGATAGGATACTAACAATCATAACAGCGTCTGATGGAGGTGGCTTGCCCGCTTGAGCCATGTCTCAGCAGGAGGCTGCGGTCCCTTGAGAAGTAGGGACCTCGTGTAATCTGGGCGTCCCTGAAACTGGTTATTTGGGCGCAGGAGAGCCCGCAACACCAATTGAGTCGCGGACGCTGCCAGAGGGTATCCCAGATAGGCAACAGTACCTGGGCCCCTCACCAATTGTGGTCGGAGGAGTAACCAGGGGTTTTACTCTCATGTTATGATTAGCATTCCACTGCTATGAAGAGGGCGAGTCCCACATACCCCACTGCCCGTGCCGGAACACCGCGGGGGAGGAGGAGATGCGTAATATTCTTGCATTCCCCCGGACAAACTTACACCACGGCTTTCACGCTTCCCGTTCGAAACACAGAAAGACGGTCACTTTCTTCCAAGCAATTAACAAATCTTACTGTGATATCGAAGGTATACACACAAACCACGTTTTATTAATCTGACACAAACTATATTTATATAATCATTTTATCAAATATTTTTATACACAGTTTGATGTTAACTAGGTAGCTTTAAATTTACTTATGTACATATTAGCTTGTTCCCTAGTGCGGGAGCTGTCATAATCGAACATGTATTATGTAGTTGTACCAAAATTCCATCAAAAACAGTTCATCAATTTCGTAATTTTAAAAACCTTTGACAGGCTGGAGGCCAGGAGGCCGTGAGTGCCAGTTCATGTTAATCCTCTGTTAAGCTTGATGTTGTAGTTTTCGATTAGGTACATTGACAATATTTATAACCAATGAGAGATAACAATTTTGCGACGAATATCAATAAAGCAAAAAAGTAAGTATACGACGCAACTGTTCTTGTTTCATATGGTGAGTGTTGCCATGCCAGCTAGGTACGTGGATATTCATATGTGCGTAAGTTAAGTTATTTTGTAAATAAGGGCACAGAGTTACTAGTCTGGATGGTTTACATCTAATTTAAGTCTACTTTGGAACTATTAAAGCGCAGGAATCATTCATTTGTGAATACAATAGACTAAAACCGGCCAAGTGCGAGTCGGACTCGCGTACTAAGGGTTCCGTACCATTTTTAAGTGCCTACCTGTTGTTATAGATATCGAGCAAAAAAGGTCAAAAAAAAGTTGTTGTATGGGAGCCCCCCCTAAATACTTATTGTATGTTTAGTTTGTTATTATAGCAACAGAAATACATAATTTGTGAATTTTTCAACTGTTTAGGTATCGCGGTTCTTGAGATACAGCCTGGTGATAGACAGACAGGCAGCTAAGTCTTAGTAATAGGGTCCCGTTTTCACCCTTCGGGTACGGAACCCAAGCATTTAATGTCTAGACATGCTTAATATTGCTGCATCAAAGATATCGATTAAAACCCATAGAGAAATGGAGTGGGCTTTGAGAAAAACTGTAGCTGAAGTTCAAGAAGTAGTACCGGTAAAGAAAAAGAGGAACACAACCTACAAAAATTGGAAAGCTCATAAGACAGTGACAGAGTGGTAAAATCCATTGTTGGTATTTTAAAAAATAATGTAAATTGTAAAGCAAAGGAAAAAAGTACAACTATCTACAAAAAGAAATGAGATGCCATCAAAAACATACTTGTAAAAAAACCCAAGTCTCGTAACGCAGTTCTTTTACCGTAAAACGTTGTGAGATCTATGTAATACCAAGTCGGTTAATTTATTCAGTCCCTACTTAAGGGACCTTCTATCTTAAGCTATTACGTAATTATCTCACCTTACAGAATTTTATTTTGACCTTATCAAAGTTCAAAACTTTTATGTTATGAATATTAGATTGACTTGGCCATCGCAATAAACACTTGTGAGATACATTCTAATTATATCCGATGGCCAAGTTAATCTATTATTTAAAACTTTAAAGTTTCGAATTTTGATAAGGTCAAAATAAAATTCTGTAAGGTGAGATAATTACGTAATAGCTTAAGATAGAAGGTCCCTTAAGTAGGGACTGAATAAATTAACCGACTTGGTATTACATAGATCTCACAACGTTTTACGGTAAAAGAACTGCGTTACGAGACTTGGGTTTTTTTACAAGTATGTTTTTGATGGCATTTATTTTACCACAATCGATCTATGAATATACTTTGTCAATTCATTAAGTGAATGTATTTTAATAATTATAATACAGTAATAATTACAAAGGAATTTATTTTTATTTTATTATTAGATTAGCATCCAGGTTATAGATAAGTGAATAGATACATGATCTAATTAAAAAAAAAAACAATAGTTATTTGTTATACAAGAGTGCAAAGTTGCTTTTTAACCGCGTGTTCAATTTTGATGACCGAGCAAGCGAAGGATTCTAAAATTGAATCACGAGCGCAGCGAGTGATTCAAAATTACAATCCTGAGCGTTAGCGAGGGAATCAAAAGAGCACCAGGTGAAAAATCTTTGCACTCGAGTGCAACACGTAACTTTTCATTCCACCTCAGCGAGGAAATGCGCATTATTAACAGTTTCAGTCAATTCTGTTGGCGTCAAACAAACTTCCTCGTCGCTAGAATCACTCATTTTAGTTTTTTCACTTGTTTTCAAGTTTCTTGTTTTTAATATAAAGTTTAACAATGACGTGAAAAAATGCCGCGTAAAGAACCGCGTACAAATCAAATTGAAAAAAGAACACCAAGAAGGTTCCGAGTCTGAGTTTTAACAAATTAAAAAAAAGTTGTATGATATATTCGGCACCATAGAGGTAGCAGTAAATAGGTTTAATGTTTTTTTTAATTCACAAACTAAGTGCACACGATGTTCTAAATTCAATTTACTTTATCCTCTAGAGAATAAAAACGGCTTTTCCACTCAGATATTGAAGATTAAAAATACTCTTTCCGAGATGGTGGGATGAAAAATAGTTTTAATTCCGCTAAAAAATGTGTCTATATGCTGTAATGCTATTTTTGCATCGCCCTCCCGCCCGCAACAATTATGCACATGCAGGAAGGAAGAATAAAACGTGCAAAAATACAATCACCAGCCGAAGACCCGACACCTGTTTCGCTCCTCTACGGAGCATCGTCAGGGTGATGTTGACTATTCGAACGCCAGTGCGAATTTTTTTTTGCGTAGAAGCTTTCATGTGCAGAAATAGCATAACAACAAGATATAGACACATTTTTTTTGCGGAATTAACACTAGATATTTCGTCTTCTTAAATTAGTTTAATATGGATTACCGCAAATCAACGCCTGATTCTATTAATTAGATACATGACCTACAACCAGAGAATTAGCCTAGTGGTAATCTGTTCATTTCGCATGTCCCTTTGGGAAACATGGTCTGTTTCAGCATAATACTGAGGTTAGATCAATTTGCGATGCGGATACGCTTCTTGACCTGATTCCTGACAATCAGACCAGTTTTATTTAAAGACCAGCTTCTTGCGCGAGGTTTCATCCGCAAATCTTCCATTCCCGTAGTTTCTTCATAATTCGTAATTAAATATAACCTATAGCCTTCCCCGATTAATGGGGTATCTAACAGTAAAATAAGAGGTTGTTAAAGCATAGTTAAACTAAATTCCGTTCACATTTTAAGATCCTTACTTTTAAAACTCCATCTCACAAATACACCAGTTCAAAGTAAACTGTAGTAGGTATGTTATGTACGTGGATGTCCGTGGCGAGGCTTAGCGAAAAGCGAAAGCATGTTCGTCCCAACCACATTACGTGTGCACTGGCGGCCAAGGTTACGTCCCGGGAATCTGGTTACCAAGGATTGTAGAGTGTACGTGATAGCTTTGCATTTATGGCTTTTACACATAGCGTATAGAACAACCAACTGTTTTACTTTTTAGGGTTCCGTATCCGAAGGGTAAAAATGGGAGCCTATTATTAAGACTTCGCTATCTGTCTGACTGGTTTTTATGTCATATGGTCGCTTACAATACAAGTGATATCATAAGAAATAGAACGTGATTACGAAGATAGAGAAGAGGATGTTGAGATAGTTTGGTCACGTGGAAAGACTGGATGAAGAAAGATTGACAAAACAGGTATACATGGCAAGTGTGAGTGGAACAGTTGGAAGATGAAAACCTCGATGAACATTCTCTGACCAAATCGGAGACATCCTCGCAAAAGGTCAAATAAGATCCACCCTAAGCCGACGTGCTTGTATGAAGAATGTTATGAGAGTGAATGAAGCGAAAGATGTGTGTAGGGATCGTAGCAAGTGGAGGTTCATTGTCTCTGCCTACCCCGCTGGGAAACAGGCGTGAGCTTATGTATGTTATATCACTCGGATGTTGCCGGCCCTGAATGCGAGCTGGTTGTACTTTTTTATATGATATGGTCGCTTAAGGGATATAACTCGAGTTTTGCTGACCCTAAGTACGACCTCATAGGAGCAGAATCAAACTGATCATCAACACATCATTAATTTATCATAGATCAGTTTAGTAGGCTGTGTGTATTTTATTTTTATTTTTATAAAGATTACTAGCGGAGTTTTACAGTCCACTAGTATTCTTGTTAACCCCTCATGCGTCGGTAGTGCAATGGGTGGGGATCGAACCGGCGACCACAAGATCACAACTCCGACGCCCTAGCCATTTTGCTACGGCTTATTATTACGGCCGCTTCATTCTATTAATTACTAGCTGCCCCCCGCGGTTTTGCCCGCGTTACTCTGCTCTAGTGAGTCGGAGCGTAATGTTTTGCAGTCTTTATGTTAATCCAGCGAATAACCCATCGCAGTGCAAAATTTCAGCCAATTCCGTTCAGTAGTTTTGGCGTGAAAGAGTAACAAACATCCATCCATCCATACTTACAAACTTTCGCGTTTATAATATTAGTAGGATTCTTGATACAACCTCCTAGATTGCTTTCTGAGGGATGTAGGGGTTGACTTTCCTCCGAATTCTCCGCCTAGAAAATAACGTTAAGCCGTTGGTCCCGACTGTCGTAAAATCATGTATTATAATCGTACCTACACTGTACATTATTTACACTGTGGTGACTATGATATAACACAATGGTTTATTGTTATATATTTTTTTTATTAGTTGAATAAGTTTTTCAATTATTTTATTTCAGTACCTTGTGATTAATATGAAAAACAATAATACTCAAACCAAGTTATGTGAAATTAATTTTAACACATATTATAAACCATACCATTAAGCGATACATGACATAGGATATTTCTTGAGCGAATTTACCCATAGACTTACAATATCTATATTTTTTATCTTTCACATCAAAAATGTTACAGTATGACTCTGTTGACCAGAAAAATGCTGATTAATCTGTAATCTGTAAAGCTGATTGACAGTTATATTCCGAAACGAATTTGAAGTGACCAATTTATTTTGCACCGCAGTGTACGTCACTTCAGGAACGCAAGCTGCTGTAATTCTCTTATGTCGTGACACGTTGTCACCTAATGTCTAACCGGGGATCAAACCGGTAATAACGTGGCGATGTTCTCATGAATTGCTTGTTACGTCATGTATCACTTAATGCTATGTGCTTACAATATGTGATGACATTGTTTTCCCATAACTTTGTTGGCTTATTATTGTTTTTAGTGTTAATTACAATTTATGAATAATATAATAATATAATTTAATATAATATCTAGGGACAATGTCACACAGATCATCCTAGCCCCAAACTAAGCAAAGCTTGTACTATGGGTACCAGGCGACGATATACATACTTATATAGATAGATAAATACATGGAAAACATCCATGACTCAGAAACAAATATTCGTGCTCATCACACAAATATTTGCACTTACCGGGATTCGAACCCAGGACCACCAGCTTCGTAGGCAGGAGCACTACCAACTAGGCTACGGTGACCCACAAAGAAACACTGTATAAGGTATTTTGCGGTAAACTCGCCAATTATTTTTAACTAACTTTCATTCGCATAACTCCCGTTCCTCTAAGAACTTTATTATTAAATATAGCCTATAGCCTTCCTTGATAAATGTTCTATCTAACACTGAAAGATTTTTTTCAAATCGGACCAGTAGTTTTTGACATAAGCGCAATCAAGCAAACAAATAAATTCTTCAGCTTTATATATTAGTGCTGCTGCTGATATAGATGTCTAGGCATAGCACCAGGCACATCTGGCACCAGATGACATTCACTCGCAGGTACAGATGCTGCAACCCTATGCCCTTATTACTGGTGTTTGAAGAATCGCTCGGGGAGGTTTAGTGGATAGAACTCATAATATCAAAATCATACCTCTCGTGGTATTAATTGTTATGGAGGGGAGAATGCCGAATACATTACTACATTACCCCCCGTAAAACGTATAATCTAAGACCAAATTCCGTCTATTACTAATAAAATAATAATGAATTTATTCAGCACTTTGATGACAAGTACAAGTGTATGTAAATACCTACATACACTTGTACTTGTCATCAATCATAATGAAAAAGAACTGTAATTAATAGGTTATTATTCTTATTCTATGAATCAAACTACTTAGGTGACTATAACTAGCAAGTGCAACCTGTGAGTGCTGCTAATTTTAGGACATTACAGACAATGTACTCCGTCCGTCCGTTTGACATTAATTCCTCTACTTATAATAAGTTTATATTTACATTAATTATTATAGGTATATATTTATTATTATATAATTAAGTGACACACATCTGGGAGCACCCTTAAGGGGTTATGAACACAACCCAGAGGTGCCACTGATATTAAAGTCAGATTAATAGATATAAAAGGGTGATCGCTGGCACGGCCTACAGGCGCTGGACCACAGGGCAGGGGTAGGGGAACATCGCGGTCTTCGGCGGTGAGAATCCTACCCTAGCTGACCTGCAACCTGTCACTAGCTACCTAAGTGAAAGGTTGCAGGTTAGCCACCGACTACTCAACCCGATTACTCAATAAAGACTTTGCAAAGGGAGCTTAGAACTTCAATTTTATATAATCAAATTACTGACCTCTTACGAGGAGAGGCACTGATGGATATTTCACTACAAACTTTGTACTTCACAACGTTTGGGAATTAATTAGAAGTGTAGGTAATTGAATACTACTGTTATTTCTCCAATGTACCTACTGATTTCTTAAGAATTTCTTCTGGGTGAAATTGAATTCCAAACAACTCATTCGATCAATTAGATTCGCAAAATTATACTTCGCAGTTGAAGAGCTTGACTATAATATTTAATACGATTTACATCAAGTGTGAATAAGGTCATGATTCATAATTTTTTGATATTTAACTCACATTTTAATGAATTGCAGGCACGTTGCATAGTTTGTGGCGTAGTGTTTTGTTGTGCCGATTGCCGCCGACGACACGAAACATCGATACACGGTCTCACTTACGATTGCCCCATCTGTCGCGGATATCAATTTCTCTGTCGACCCGAAACACTTAGTGAAGAATTCATTAAACACTTAACTCAAGAACATTGTCCACTTTATTGTAAAAAGTGCAAAAAATACTTCAAAACTATGGAAGATTTCACAAACATCGATAAATGTACTAGTATATCTGAATTGGTTGATAAAACTGATGCAGTAGGTGAAAGCCATCTCAAAGAACTGGATAGTAAATTTGATTCAATCTATGAGAAAGTAAACAACAGTAGTGAAGTCGAAAATGTTGAAGGTATTATATCTGTCAATAAAAATAGTAAGACTGCCGTTATAACACCTATTGTAAGAAGGAAGCATCTAGTTGATTATGAATCTAGTGATACCGAAGAAGAAGAAGAAATTAAAGTAGGCATAGTTACACCTCATCCAAAAGTTGTTCCTAAAACTCCGAGACTAAAAAAACAGAGACTTGCTACCCCTCATTCGAAGAAACTACTTGGTTTAATGAGACAACAAAAAGCCGTTGAAGAGTACGAGGAGTCACTTGACGATGATAATTATGATAAGTCTCGTATAACAGAAACGACGCCATCTAGACCTGATATTGGTAAGTACATGACAATCAAATCGGAATAGAAAATTTGTAGAAGTTACAAAGTAGTTTTATCTTTAAGGCATAGATCCACAAAAAGAGATGACGACACCCATATCGCACCTACCTCATCTGATGAAATTAGCACAGCAGATTGTAACTGCTAGTACGCCGACCCATCCAGTTGGCGGAGGGTGGCCACTGTTCACTGATCAGGGAGCTGACTCTCCACTCTCAGAGATTGAGAACACTGTCAGTCCTGCACAAAGCATTAACATTGAGGTATGTTTAAATGTTATGTTTAATCTCAATTATTTTGACGTCAGTGAATGACTATTATTATCATTCCAAAGAAACACAAACACATACCCACAGTAATTATCTTAATGATAAAGCATAAAATCTTGTTAATAGAATACTTAAATTAAATATATTTCATGAAATTTCATGACAAAGCTTAAAGTAATTGTGTCTGTGTAAATATCTGTCTTTAAAGTTATTTTAAGATCACGTTACATTTTTATTTTTCAATATTATGACTTAAATGGACTTCCATAATTTTAATTTTAAATGTCTTATAAGATAACCATATTGTTTTATATTACATTAAAAAAACCATAATCAATTATAGCAATCAAAAACGGATCTGGACTCAATACCTCCGAAGCTCAAGAGTATAATAACAACCGGCAGCAAACTTCGACTCGGCAGTCAGGATAGTACGGAAAAGCATGTCACCTTCCAGGACTCACAAGAGGGGTCGATCAAAAAAAAGGTCAAGTTTGCCGATGATACAGTGTTTGATCAGGGAAAGACCAAAAGAGGTATGACTTCGAGATTATAGCTTCGTTTGAGAATAGTTATCATCACTAACAACATAAAATTAGTCTAATAATAATTATGGATTACAAAAACTATAAAATACAATTTGCAATATAAATAATTATCTTAAGTATCTTAAATATACGTAAAAAAATATTAAAAAGGATATGTCATCCAGCTTTTTTTCGTTTCTTGACTGCTTCAGTTTCGAAATATCTATGAATTAAATTTTGGGGTACAAAGTTTATAACTTGGGGTAAGTATTTATTTAATACTAGCTGACCCGGCAAATAGATGTTGGCCGATTCTCAGACCTACTCAATATGCTCACAAAATTTCATGAGAATCGGTCAAGCCGAAATGGCTTACGGAGGAGGAGTACGGGAACGAACATTGTGACACGAGAATTTTATATATAAGATAACTTACTATTAAAATATAACTATTATAACTTTGCACCCCAAAATGTTTGTCTTAACTTAGCGTATCGCTGCGTGTTAATGATGACATGCGTACACTTTACAGCGCAATCTCTTCAGTTTTAGCTATGTGTCTATAGATCAATCAGTAATGGTGGCCTCTTCATTTCACATAATATATTAATAGGAAAGAATAATTTATAACAATTAGGAAGAAGTTTATTACACCCAACCCACATCTTACTCTGCTCATTACGAACTTTCGGGAATTCCCAAGAAATTAGGAAAAGTAGGCTTAACCCCAATTGGCTTAAATTACTACCCAGTAACGACTATACGTTTTGATTAAATGTTTATGACTCTTACGGGATAACTGAAATGGCCTTAATCTATTACAGGTATAGAAAAGTATCTAGTTATGCATTACACGGTTAATTAAAAGGCTTCGAAATAATTATACTTCAAAATACGATAACGGTTTATACTCATAGTTAATTTAGAAATTTACCTAACTATATTTACCAAAATTGCAAATGTGTTTAATATTTGCAATATTGGGAATTTAATTTAATTTGGAATTTTCCAAATTATAATTTTCAATCACTGCCTTCTTCATTGCAACAACTTGAACCAACAATTCGCATATTTATATAACGTTGATCGTAAATTATAAAAGTTTGCGAAACAATCTCCAAATCGTTTCACAACAATGTTCTTATTAATTTTCAGTGTTTCGAAAACCGAAACGGATGTTAACTCCTGGACCGCAAAAACCGAGATTTTGTTACAACCCACGATTTCAAGCATTGATTAACCGCTTCGAAAACCAAGGCATAATAATGGCAAGAACTCCGACCGCCAGAGAGAAAACTGCAAACAATCAAGAAAGTACGCCTCCAATGGGTGAACCTTCAAACATGCCAGCTCGCGCGATAAATTTTAAAGAAGACAGCCCGATAATCGAATCAGAGAACTCAAAAGAATCGAATGAATTATTCAAAACATGTATCGATACGCAAGAAGTGGGCATGAACGCAATCTCAGCGCTAACAACAAACATAGCTGGTTCGTTACAGAGTTGCTTGTCTTCTGTTTTGATGAACACAGAAGAAGAAACTGAGATACAATTTAAGTTTGTTATAACAAAGAAAAAAGTGAGCGTGAAGAGGATTGTCGAAGACGGCGAGGGTGTGGATGAGAAATCGAGTATAATCGATATGAATCAGGGATCGAATAAAGAGAACATCTGGTCGAGCGTGGCGCGCGTCGTGAAAAATGTGTTTTGGGGTGAACAATCCGGTAATTTCAGTAAGTGTTTATTGGTTTCGTGTATTAATGGCGGTTTTACTTGTTTATTTTCTTTTGCCAGTATTTTTGTTGGCGATCATTTATTTGGTTTATTGTCCGATACATTGCACGTGGCAAGAAAAAATGGAGTATATTTATCACTCTTGAATGTACTTGTAGTCATTGAATAACTGTATAGTTATTCTAGAACAGATTTAGTTTGATGACATTTTACGTTGCAACTTCTTTAATATATAAAACTAAGATAGATTTGTTTCGGTAATAAATGGATTGAGACTATAGCCATTAATGGATATTCGGTCAGAAGTAACACGAGATATTAATCTTTGGCAATCGGCCACTTAGCTGTTATTATCTTTGCTAGGCTTGATTATATTTTGACAGGTCTGTTAATATCGAGCAAAGTAATATTATTAAAGTAACGTGGCTGACTATTTCGCATTGCAGTAGCCAGGTTTGGTTATTGAGCCGTGGATTTTTACGGGGAATTAATTGCAAAATTATAGTATTCAAGGTATATTTGCCTCCGTGGAAGAGGGCTGACCTAAATTGAGATAACATTGCAATCGAAATCAAATGTGGCTTTACCCACCAATAACCAAAAACCGACAACCTTCGTAGCGTAGCGGTAATTGGCTCACTTTATATCTCGGAGGTCGTGGGTTTGATCCCCAAGCCGGACAAGAAATATCTTTGTGTAAATTCTAAGATTTACTTTCCGGGTCTGGTTGGTTGAGGGACTACCCGCCGTGCCTCGGAAAGCACGTTAAGCCGTTGGTCCCGATTATTATAACGTCATCTATAATAATCGTAAATCAAGGAACGGGCAGCAGCGTTTCCTTGTGTGGTACAACATAATACTGCGGACACCAATCCGCTTGCCAAGCGTGGTGACTATGGCAAATACCCTCCCCGGGAGAAGGCCTATGTTCAGCAGTGGACTTTATACGGGCTGATGATGATGATAATGAGAACCGAATCCCGGACCTTACACAATTGTCAAAAAATCTTTTCATGAATCATTATTACATATAAAAATTATTTATTCATGTTGTGCTTTTGCTTTTTTCCC
The DNA here is from genome assembly GCA_947037095.2 of Nycteola revayana. NCBI lineage: Eukaryota > Metazoa > Arthropoda > Insecta > Lepidoptera > Nolidae > Nycteola > Nycteola revayana. Next base: position 19,991,778 of record OX344852.2, read on the forward strand.
AAAATGCGTTAACTATAACGAAATAACTTCAACGACATTCTCATTAAAAAGGTATGACTGAAACGCTTCAAAATTAATGTAACGCCACAAATTTTCCAATAATTATGCTCTAAAATCAACGTTCTCTTCGGCGTGGAGCAAACGGTAAATATTGACAACCTCATCATGCTTAGCAATCCAAACTTCTGAGCTCAACCAGTTATTGTAAAAAATACCTTAAAGTAGAAGACTCAAAAGTCAATTCAGTTTGCCATCAATGTTTTCAGGAAAATTACAGCAACAAATTCGATTGATATCTAAATTATGTTTAAAAACTCATTAGGGGTAATGGGTTTACAATAATAATAAATCATTTAGGTATCTTTGATGATCAAACTGAAAAATGTCTGCGAAACAAGGATAATTGTCAAATAAATCATTTATTTTATAGTGATTGAGTGCGAATTATTTATCTTAGCCATAATGAAATTATGATTAATTTCGTTATTTATTGTCGAATCTCCATTTCACCAAAATAATGATATTTGATGTTTGAGATATTACCAAAAAGTACAAAAAAACATTCCGCCTTTTAAGAAAATGTTGATAAAATTAAACAATGAAATAGTATAATAATTACAAGGTTCCATATTTATTTACCATAAACATATAAACCTACTATTGAGACCAAATATACCAACAATCTTTTTCAATTTTAGTACACGTAGAAGAACCAACACGACTGGATTAAATCCAAAAAAATTTAAGGTGTAAATGTCTGTGATCTGGAATATATCCAGAAAAAAGTTACAAAGGGAATTAAGTTCATATTGTAAATTACTGCACCGTGGCTCAGTGGTTCAATGGTAGTTTATCTGAGTGCATTTGAGTTCTTTCTGGGACAATTTCATTGTGTGAACCACATAATAATATAGTTGTTCTGACACAAAGCACACCCAGATGTGCTTTGTTTCTATCAATTATGTGTTGGTCAAGTCCTCTGCGATACAGGGATTTATGGGAAATAATTCCCTACTGAGTGATCTTAGTACGAGAAGGGCGTCGTGCAGGAGTTGTCTTTAAATTATAAATACATATGATTCTACTGGTGAACTTAGTAGGTATTCATATTTTAATATTAGCTTTGGAATATTAGCATGTCATCACATTTAATATATTACCTTAATTTTAGTTAAATTAAGACTTTGATAGCCCCATAACATTTTATTTCTCCGTTTTCCGTTCGGTCGCCTAGTAATTTTACCTCTGTCAAGTAGCCGGCAATATTGCATTTTTTCATTCATAAGAAGGCGTACTTCAATAATTTCCAAAGCAGTGCCTTCATAATTTTTCCTTGTGTTTTTAAATATTTTTCTTTTATACCATTTTCAAACTTTCGCTTTGGATAAATTTCTTTCAGCTTCGTTCGTTTTAATTTCGTCACGTACAAATTTCTTTGAATATTTTTTATTTAGGAGATGATTTGAAACATGCTTTGAATATAATATTTACGTAAACGTATTTTTCAAAGATGTTATATTATTTTGCATCTTGTGTTTTGATATCTTGAATTAGATCGAGATTCTTAGACTAGATATTGTTTACTATTATTTTGTGTGCTAACAGTCTCGCATGTCCCAATAATTTAGAAAATAGCAAGTGCGTGTGTTATTAGAACGAATAAACAACATTCTACAATCTCGCTTGCGCCAATCGCTAATGCCAAATCCAAATAATATTTTATCTCGAAAATATTTTAAAAAATAAAATATTATTAAATCCAAAAATATATCTTTTATCTCTTATTTTTCAGCATCCTTTACCCCACACCGGTCATTATCTTACGACTCCTCACTATCAGCTTCCAAAAGAAAATGCGAAGAGCTCTCCGACACAGAAAGTCCTGTCAACCACAAGAGACAAAAGTACGAAGGAAGAATCCGAGGAAGACCTCCTCTGAGGAGGAGCAAGACTTGTGTGGCCCATCTCAGAAGTGCCTTGTCCGCAGAACAGAAATCGCTTTTCAATGACTTGCCGAGTCAAGAGGAAGCTATGAATTTGAGTTTCTAAACCATAAAAATATAATAGGTCTGAAATAAAAGTTATTGTAATTGATATAGGATTTGTTATTTAATCATGATTGTTTTATTATTAATAATAATTATAACGTTTAAGCGAACTTTTTGAATTACGGTAATTTTCAAGTTTGATTAATAAATGTTAAATTTTATACGGATTGTTTTTTTTTATTTTGCAACCTCCTTTTTATTTTGCTGCCTCCTTTTAAAACTAAAACGAAATAAAATTAATATGTAGATATAACAAATCATAGTGTTGTTATCCTTCAAGGTTTCTTAAATCTGCAAAATATCGTGTAGTGTCATTACATAACGATATGACTATGACTAAGGTAAAAATGTCTTCACTCAAGGTTTACTTCATGCAAAAATATTTTTAAACATACCAATTGATTAAGGTAATGTCACTCACACAATATAATAACAATAAACTAGGTAGTGTATTACTAGATCTCTACAAGAATGAAGGCAATTTTTGAAAACCATGTCTTTACATGACTAACTATCTGGTTAAATTCAAATTCAAAAAATCTTCATTTATGAAGACACGTTTATATAAACTGGGTGATTATTTTTACCGTCTTGAAAACCGAGCGTGATATGTTTATGAAAACGATGTCTAAGGCATATTTATTTTATCATTTCTTTTTTACTGACATATAGTGAAAATCATTACGATGAAAATACGTACCTAATTAGGTAGTTACGTTACGTTAGTTAAAATATGTACCTATAATCCTAGACCGAAATCAAATATGATTGAAAAGAGTGAGCGAAATAGCGTAACTACCTACTTAGGTATGCATTTTTACGGTTAGGATTTTCAATCTATGCCAGTAAAAAAACGATAAAATAACTATGCCTTACACATCTATTTCATATACATATTACGCCCTATTATTTTCAAGACGGTAAAAATAGTCATCCAGTATAAGTATATACACCATATTCATATGATGCGTCCTCTTTTTTTACTAACTTGTGACGACTGAGAAGAACTGGCAAGGAACTCGGAGGAATCTTTTATATAATTTTTATCTACGTCCAAGCACACTAAACCACGCAACACGCGGCTCCACCTGTCTAACTCCTGTTTCCATGGCAACTTTATAATTAAATATAGCTTTTGTTATTAAAATTTCTTATTAATGTAGCTATCTAATGGTTAAAGAATTTTTGAAATCGGTCCAGTCTTTCCAGAGCCTATTCAATGCAAATAAACAACAAATCAAATCTCTTTTTCTTTGTAATATAATATTGTGACAAAATTAGATTATTCAACAAAAACATATACACAAAAATCTGATTACGTTAGTCCCTAAAATACCCAAAGCTTATTGGCTACATATTTCTTCAGAAATAAATCGGCCAAATTACTAACAACATGTAAGCAAGATAACTCAATAACCCGGCAAATAACATCGGGGTACAAATGACCAACGGGTACGTAATATCCGAATATCCGCACCCTCTCAGACGTGGGTCGAATATGCCCCGGGACTGTCAACTGTAATGCCACCGTTTAGTTGAAATCAATCAGCATTTGGTTTCTCGGTGGTTAAGTGTTGAGTTGATCGCGGATATTTAGTGGACGATTATTAGTGTTGTTGTGAATATTGCACGATTTGCGGACAATTGAGGCTTCTGGTTAATGTTTGGAAAATGAAATTGTTTGCATAAAGTATTTTATGTAACAAGACTTGGTAGTATTAATGACATCGGAAAATAAAACGAATCTTAAGTTGATCTACTTTCGTGCCACTCATTTTGTTAAATTTATTTGCCAGTTTGCACGCGGATAATTATTATATGATTTACTTAATTGTTATGACACTTATCTTAACCTAACCAAACGAGACTATGCTACTGTTGTAACAAAACAAAAAAACTTCAACTTCAATAAGTACTGTTGAAAGGCATTATATCAGGTTTAGGTTAGATTACAAATGACGTATTTCAGATGCCGCTATAACAACAAATACTAAAAATTAAATAAATAAATAATAAATATATAAATAATATATGTATATATTTATTTTTTGTATATTCCTAGTTTAAGTTGTATAACAATTGTGTAAATATTTTAGTGTTGTTGTAAATAAATTTAGTTTTGAAAATAAATAAATATTAAAGGGGGCTTCCATACATCAAACATGATTTTTTCTTGAATGGTAATGTGTCGGATATGTTTTGATCAAAATATGTTTTGGTCCTGCTATGAAAATTTCATAAACCTTTTTTTTTACCGGTGTAAAATTCTTTACGCATCCGTATGTGAGACTCACCCTCCTAAAATAATACGCGACGCGCTAGATGCGCCGTGGAGAGGGCATACACCACTAAAAAGCCCCCGGGTGTTCCTTCCCTGTCGTTTGTGTGTGGGGGACCAGACGAAAATTTCATAAACCTGCTAAATGTTTGTGACTTGTACCCCAAACGAGTTAGATCACAAATCATTAATAACAGAAAGTATCGCACATCGTCTGCGACGGGGGCATCTTTATCCCAAACATTTGTACTTTTATTATATTGTTTTACATCAGTGACAACATTAGTTATAGAATACACTAGGCTTGTCGTAGATTTATTATTAAGGAAGTGTGGTTGCTTTGATCGTAATCATTTTTGTTTAGTATTATAACCATTCTAGCTTCCCTCACACCGTTTCACCTGCATTACACCGGTTTCTGTTAGTACTTCTTAATTAACAGATTGTACAGATTATGAATCAATAAAATCCATCGATTTGCATGGAATCCTTCCAGCATTATTGCGTAATTTACAGGACAATTTGCCATCAGTATACAGTACCTTTCGATAGTAACGTAACATTAAAATTTTAAAATAGACATGGTTTTGTACATGAAAAGCGTTGATCTCAACGAGACGACAATGATAACCTCTAGTGCCTTGCAATACAAAATAAATTAAGTTATACGATCGGGCGCTTTTACCACACATTTAATGTCATTTTATTCTGTAGTTTTTAAATATATTAAAAAAAGTATTTACATAGATGCATAGACATACACTGCTCTTACCCGTTTACTATAATTCTTACTCTGAATATGGTTAGCTGGAAGAAACTCATATACAGGGTGTCCCAAAAGATTACGTAGCTGGGAAGGGGGGTGATAGGGATGGTCACAAGGGTCACCAGAAAAATAAAAAAAAATCCCTCTGGGTGTTTAAAAAAATAAATGGCATTTTTTAAAAGACTAAAAATTTTACACCTTGTGCTAACTGTACCTACAAATATGGCTGTATTTAAAAAAAATGCTGTTATGTAATCTTCAATAACAACAAGGTCATCAACATCAACATCAAAAATAACAAGGTGTAAAATTTTAAGTTTTTAAAAAAATGCCTTTTTTTTTTAAATACCCAGAGCGGTTTTATTTTTTATTTTTCTAGTGACCATTGTGTCCACCCCTGTCACCCCCTTTCCCAGCTACTTAACCTTTTGAGACACCCTGTATGAGTTAAGCTCGCCATCTTTAATATTTTTTTTGTAAAAAAACCCCAATCTCGTCTAAAGTAAATAATGTAAAAAAAAATCTTTTGTTCATTATCTACTTGTGATTGTTCAATGATTACTACTGGCCCAATCGACGGTGACCTGACGGTAAATGATTGATTAATTTTAAATACGATTTGCGTATCGCTTTTGTATCAACACTGTATCGGAAATAATGATGATTAATATATCACGATTATTTTAAAGATTGACTTTGTTATTTGATTATTTTGGCTGTAATATTACAGAATATAGTTGATTATATTTTAATTCTTGCTGGTTTTCCCCGTGTAACTCTTCTATAGTAAGTCAGAGCGTGAGGTTTTGTAGCCTATATGTTAATCGAGCTTTTAAAATCTGCGTGCCAACTTTCAGCCAAATTTGTTTGGTGGTTTTTGCATGAAAGAGTAACACACATACATTCATACAAACTTTCGTGTTAATAATTTTAGTAGTATGATATTGCCTTTAATACTAGAGTGACGGACTTGCCATCATGTGGTCACCGGTTCGATCCCTACCCATTGCACTGAACCCATTCGTAGCACAAGCAGCTTAGCTTAGCTCAAGGCGTTAGCAAGTAGTAGTGTGCAAGTATTTTGCTAGTTATCTTTATATAAAAAACTAGCGACCCGCCCCGGCTTCGCACGGGTACAATACTGATAATTATACTACATAATGTCTTTAAACCTCTAACAAACGGGCGAAATTTGGTCAAAACAAACAGAAACAAATGAATATAGGTACCTACTAAAACTCAGTGAAATAAGTAGGTGGGTATACTTTTATCGCATGAAATACCTATACTCTTCAGGACTAACAATACAACAAACACTTATTCAAAGGGTTTTGCAATCTTAAAAGAAATGTCTTATTCTGTATGCAAACTCAGTTCTAATCCCAGTTGGTTTGGAAATAAGATTTCTCATTTAAGATGTCAAAATAATTTATGACAGCTCCAATATCCAAGAAAATTGCAGACGTAAACTATGCTTGATGTTTTAAAATGAATATTTGTGTTTTTAAATCGAGATTTTAGTACATGTTTCTGTGGATAAATTATTTTACACATAATTTTTAAGTTGAAATGCTGAATTTAAGATGGCAGATGATGTCTGTTTGAGGTTACAATTTCACTGAAATTAAATGTTATTAGAGTTGTGTTATACATGACTTGTTTGCTGATTCTCAGCAAACAATGAAATATTTAAATCGAACTCTTTAAATAGAACCGTGATTTTCTAGTCGTGGCTGATAATTGTCAGGACAACATTACGTTTTCCATCATTATCATACTAATATTATAAACGCGAAAGTTTTGGATGGATGTTTGTTACTCTTTCACGCCAAAACAACTGATAGGAATTGGCTGACATTTTGCACCGAGATAGGTTATACGCTGGATTAACATATAGAATCCAAAACATCACGCTCCGACCCACTGCAGCAGAGTGACGCGGGGGCAGAGTACCGTGGGGCGCACCTAGTAACTATTAAAACATACATATGTTCTTAATAAAAATGGCCATGGCAAAAGGAGCTCTAATGCCTTGCAATAAAAGATAAGGTCGGCTGTACAATCGTGAAGAAAGCGCGCCACTTTTTTTTGTTGTTGTCCGTGGTAAATGAATTTATGAATTCTCACCGCCGCGCCGCTGCAGCATATTCGCGCGCTAGCGGTGGGATATGTGGGACTCGTCCTCTACATAGCGTGGTATACTAAACTCATACCACGAGGAGGAGACCCTACACCACTAAAACCCCCCGGAAACTCCTTCAATCTGCCGTTGGCGGGGGCCGGTTACGACGCGCGCCCCTAACCCAGATTGAAAGTAATTTTAACCTGCAATTATTAATATTACTGTAAAAGTGCGTATTTACATAGATTGTTACATTGTAAATAAATCTAGAGCTCAAAAGCAAAAGGTGAGATATGCCATTATACATCAGAATCATTCGTCGTATGTTCTTTATCTTAAACTGGCACTTACCACTTAATGCTTCTAAAGTATACAGTATACATTCATCCTTCTGAGTTCTAGAAATCATTTCGATGAGTATGTACTCACGGTGTATAAGGAAATATGTCAATAGGCCTTTCTTTTATCAAAATAACCGGCGAGCATCTATGAACAGTATGAACAGACTGATGAATGTGAAAGACGCAAAAGAGGTTTGTTAGGATCGAGACAGGTGGCGCTCCCTTGTCTCTGCCTACCCTTATAGGAGAAAAGCGTGATATCTATGTATAAGGAAAAACTTAACACCCATATTTTTCGGTATATAAATAAATGATAGCTACTTTCACTCCGATTTTCCACTTCAAATAGGGGTAAATCTTGAGTGGACCATAAACGGGCCATTCCTATCATCCCCTCCTCGCAGCGGACTATAACACAGTCCTAGTAACCCAAATCTACTGATAACTACCCGATAAAGGTCTCAAGTACCCGCGAGACGGGCACTTTGTCGCAGAAAATCTTAGTTAAATTGCTTTATTTTTCTTGCAGGCGCAGTAATGCGTTGGTATTGAGAGAGATTATACTGATACGACAACCTCCGTAGCCTAGCGTTATATGGCTAGCTTTAATCTCGGAGGTCGTGGGTTCGATCCCCACACCGGACAGGAAATCTTTGTGTAAATTCATAGATTTCTTTCCGGGTCTGGTTGGTTGAGGGACTACCCTCCGTGCCTCGGAAAGCACGTTAAGACGTTGGTCCCGATTGTTATATATTATAAGGTATATAATATATATAGACCCAATAGTTTAAGCTTTCAAATAGTCAAACTAGGTAGCCTTTTTTTATTTCTTTTTTTAGTGACAGAGTTTTGCAGACTGCTAGTTTTCTTGTTAACCTCTCGTGCTAAGCTCAAATGCTTGTGTTACGAGTGGGTTCGCGTCGGTAGTACAATGGGTGGGGGTCGAACCAGCGACCACAATATCACAAGTCCGATACCCTAACCCAATGGCTATGGCCGCTTCCAAATTCCTATTCCTATTCTACCTTGTACGTTACAATAACAGCCCATACTTCTGTCCATCGTTACAACGTCCTAAACCTTACGTCTTCTAAACCTACAGACTTTATAGGCAATAATCACTTTATGTGTTTGCGATATGAAAACGATATTCATAAGATCTTTGGTTAAGTATCACATATTACTACGGGAAACGATACCGCGATGGCCCTATTAAAAATGAGGGTCAGGTCAGGACAAATAGGGAAAGAATAGAGTATAACGACTAGACTTGTAATCTAGTGGTTGCCGGTTCGATCCCCATCCATTGCACTACCGTACGTAGACGACCCAATCGTAATACAAGAATTTTAGCTTAAACTCCGCTAGAAAAAAATATTTAAAAAAGAGTCAAATACAGACGATATTAAGACTATATTTCAAAATTGAGTTTAATCAAATTCGAACACCGGCAGGAATCTGCCGGTGGTCGAATTTTATTAATTTTCATTTTGAAATATAGTACAAGGTAAACTTGTCCATAAAATGTTCAACACATTTAAAAGATATTAAGACTGTTATACTGATTGGTACAAGACATAATTTACGGACAATCAGACTTATAAGGAAGGGACTATGCCTTAGTCACCACGCTTGGTACACGGGCTGGTGCTCGCAGTTATGTAACACTCCCTTCCCGCGCGCGGTGCACCTGCGTAACTCCTGTTCCCGTCGAAACTTCATAATAAAATAATAGCCTATATTAGTCCTGGATTACGTAGCTATCTAATCTATACTAATTTTATAAATAGGAGATTTGATTGTTTGTTTGTCTTGAATAGGCTCTGAAACTACTGGACCTATATGAAAAATTATTTTACCTTTGAAAAGGTACAATATCCCTAGATGACATAGGCTACATTTAATTATGAAGTTCCCACGGGAACAGGAGTTACGCGGGTGAAACCGCGCGCGGGAAGTTAGTGAATTATAAAGAATTTTCAAAATCAGATTATTAATACCGGAGATTAAATATTTAAACTCAAAGACTTTGCCTCTAATGTAAGTATAGTCTAGCTGTTGCCCGCGACTCCGTCCGCGTAAAATAAGGATTTTTAAGCTATCTAACAACGAAAGTTCCATCTAAATCGCTTCTACCGGAATATATGGACAAACAAACAGACTGACAAAATAAAAGTAGCCTTTATTATACTTTTTTAAATTATCTACTAGTAGAAGCACAATTGGCCTAGCCGTTCCTGAGATTGGCCAGAAAAACAGACCAACAGACAGGTAAAAAAATGTTGTTCAAATTTGTATTTTTGTTATTGGTACGTACATGTAATTCGACAACCTCCGTGGCGTAACGGTATAAGTCTCGCTTTGAATCTAGGAGGTCGTGGATTTGATCCCCACACCGGACAAGAAATCTTGGTGTAAAGCAGCGTTTCCCTTTGTATTACAACATATTACTGCGGTCACTAATCCGCCTGCCAAGCGTGGTGACTATGGTAAAACCCTCCCTCGACAGGCGGCCCATGTTCAGCAGTGGACGTTGGACGGGCTGATGATGATGATGACGATGCATATTTAATTTAAAAAAAAAATATAACTAAAATAGATATAAACTAACTCAGTAAGATCATAGTAAATACGAATACTCCTACATCTTGTAATTTTCACTTTGCAAATTTCGCTTTTTGATATCACTAAAAGCACTCGAAACTGGATGAAACACAAACTTTACTTAACCCATTGTTTTTGTAACTTTTTCCTGCAGTTTTGGGGAATTAAATGAAAATATTGAATATTTTTCTTTGACCTGAAGTTGCCTTTGACTTCGCTGTTGCAAAGTTTTTGTGGTACTAAGTTACTTTCAAAAGTCTCTATGCATAGTATTTTCTTTGCATATTTTCTTTAAGCATATTATACAGTCTAGATTGTTCGGAATTTTGTTTTTGAAGTAGGTATGGAGCTAATGATAAGTACCTATTTTACTTAAGATCTTATGCCTCAACTAACTAGACAGAATGCATTCTTTGCTTCAGATGAATACAGTAGCTGGGCTATGGAAGTAGATATAAGTATTTGTTGGACTAAATATAATTCTTCTTTTCATGAACATATTTAAACCATGACTTCTGACACTTTAGGCAAGATGAATTCAGCATCTAGGCTATGAAGGAAGTCAGGAGAATGAGTTTTGTTGTCTAACCAGGCTAGGTACTACCTCCCTAGTCAGAATGCATTATTTGTGTCATCAAAAGATTTAAGCCACGAACTCTGACACTAGACTTTATAAATTCAGCAGCTAGGCTATGGAAGTAGTCAGTAGAATAATTTTTGTTGTCTAACCTAACCTACCCTCCAATAACCCTCCACTAACCTAACCTAACCCTCCACTTACCTAGCCTACCACTAGACAGAATGCTTTAGGCAAAATGAATACAACAGCTAGGATATGGAAATACACAGTAGTACCTACGATTTCTGTTGTCTTACCTTTTTTTTGTTGTTCCCTTCCCCCACCGATAATGAGGGACCCAAGGACGAAGGCTCATCTTCGGTGAGATGTACCTTTTTGCTGTATAGGTTAGGTTAGGTTATGGAAGTAGTCAATAGTATGATTTTTGTTGTCTAACCTAACCTAACCTCACAAGACAGAATGTATCCTTTGTTTCAGATGAATACAATAGCTGGGCTGTGGAAGCAGACATTAGTGTTTGTTGGACTGAATATAATTCTTCTTTTCATGAACATATTTAAACCACGAATTCTAACACTAGACTATATGAATTCAGCAGCTAGACTATGGAAGAATTCAGGAGAATGATTTTTATTGTCTAACCTAACATACTTTTTTTTTGTCCGGGGGGGACATTCATTTACGTATGCAAATCGCCGCTGCAGCATATTCGCGCGCTGGCGGTGGGATCTCCATAGCGTGGTATGGTAACTCATACCACGAGGAGAGGACCCTACAACACTGAAACCCCCCGGACATTCCTTCGATCCGCTAACCTAACCTGACCAGACAGAACACCTTCTGTGTTTCGTCAAAAGATTAAAACCGTTATTAATCACTTTAGGCTAGATGAATACAGCATAAAGGCTAAAAAAGCACAAACTTCCAGGTGAAGTTTTATAATATAAGTATAAATTCAGGTACCGAAAAAAGGGGAGGAAACCACGTAGGGTAGCTATGTCAAATAAAACAAAATGTTATAGGAATAAACGATTTTAAAGGATTTTAGGCCTTTTACTACATTCCCTGAATCAAATACTGATAAATATTCATTATATTGGTACATTATCAGAATACAAGCTCCGTAAATATGAAAAGTACCTTCATTTGTGTTACGAAATTATTTAAATGGATACGTAGTTTATGGTTTGTTATGGGTTTATATTCGATGTTTATGGAGGGTTGTTGGGTGGTTATCGGCAATAATTGGGTTGGGGAGGATACAAATTGTGTATTACAAATACTAATATTATTGTTTTAGATCAATTGAAAGTATCAAAACCGATAAATCTACGACACTGGGAGACTAGTGAATACCGACAAATTTTTTTTTTTTTTTTTTTATTAAAATGCCATGATACTATATTCGTTACATAACTATTTTGTATTATTGTATTTAAATGAAATAAGGTATCTTTGTATACAAGGTGTAACGGAAAGGGTATATACATAGAAAGAGCAAGGCTTCTTTAGATCATAACAAACGATATGGCAAGGGTTTCAACTCAAAATAAAATAAAAAAAGTCAGTATCATTTTGCAAACAAAAAATAAAAATGCGGAACCCTTTATTCAGAAATACCAGGAGTAAGAGGTTTATTTTTACTTGCAAATAGTTTGTTGACATCGATCAGCTGATTGATTGCTAGTGATGTATTTATTTCAATTTGAAAAGTTTGGTTTCTGGTATCTATGAATTTAAAAAATCATTACTTCCGGACTTGTAGAGATAGGATTAAATAACCCTTGCCATATCGTTTGTAATTCTCCAAAGAAGCCTTGCTCTTTCTATGTATATACCCTTTCCGTTACACCTTGTATAAATGCAATTATTTATAAAGACAGATTCTTTATTTATATAGACAGACGAGTGGATGCAGACAATAATATTAAGAAATATTCGAAAAAATGGCGTTTTATTATAGAAATGGAAAGTTATGATAAAGAGTTTCATATAATTATTTAATATAAAGTATAAGTCACATCGTACACGAGTGAGGCCGCGCACGGGCATTTAGCTTAAATAGTTCAAAAACTACAAACTAAGCAATCTTTGCAAAGGGCGCCCCTTACGAGACTTGGACCTAGAATCAGGGCGGTCGATGGTGGGAAAATTTTACGAATGATTATTTTAAGAGGAGTTTTGTTCATATATTGCTTTATTTTACTATCAACTCATGTGTTCATTTAGTAACGGACAAATATTGTTTCATTTAATCTAGCTGTGTGACACCATAAAAATCATAAAAACAAAATACTTTGCAACAATACAAAATAAGAGAAAAAAACTTTATTTCTACATAAACTTAAGGTTTATTTTCCATTGTTCCAGGTCAACGGTTCGTGGGGTCTGCCCGCGTTCGTGTGCGACGTCTACATCGCGATGGACGTCACGTCTTCCACCTCCAGCATATTCAACCTCGTCGCTATATCTGTTGATAGGTAAGTCTCATTACAACAACCTAAACTACCAATTTTCCTCTTAGAAATAATTATGTACCGCGCTCGCGAATCTTCTCCCCTCGCCATCCCGACCTTTAGTTTGCAAAAAACCTTCCGATGCCTTAGTAGACTCTAGGTGTGAAAAATAAGTAGAGTGACAGTTGCACTAAACTGCTTCAACAATCTCTCATGGGCGCCCATGAGAGACCCAATAAAGGTTTTCGGTAGCGTATACCTTTAAAAAAGGGATTCCCAAAGGGATCCATCACTACTTAGGTAATCACTGATTTACATAAATAATTACCCCTGATATCGATGTGGAATCGACCCCAGACTTTTAAGTCACAGATGCCACTTCCACGCAGTATTTGCAGGCATTAGTACTAATGAGTAGACTCTATAAAAATGTTCAATGAGCTATTCTAAATAACAGTAATGATTTATTTTTGGTTTCTATTCGTGAGTAAGGTCTACAGACCTCACAGAGGAGAGGTGAAAGATCCCGCCGTATATGGCAATGCATCTAGTGTACACGCACTAGTTGTTCTTGTATTTGGACCCCTTTGCCTGTGTGGGCTTACAGCACAGGAATTAATTTTATGTGATCCCTTAAATACTATCTTAACTGTCTAGTCTAAGTAAAGTTGACACGGTGTCCCTTTGGGCCTATACATCTTACTTGCGTCTTTTCCTGGTTCGATTTGTTCGGTGTCAGCACTTGTTCGAGCGTTAGTTGAGCCTAGCGGTCAAGTTTTCACAGATAATAAATCAGATTACTTAAGGAGAATTCTGATCTTTTAATACAATTATTTCAAAATATGCAATGAAAATTTGAACTTTTTTTATGCAAGCGTCTATAGTTACATTGAGTGAGGTTGCTATGAAATATGTGTTCAATTTTATTTCGTTTTAAAATTCTGACTCTAAAAAATCAGGTGTCGATGAAGGTAAAATATAATTTCGATTTAGTCGACACACGTCGACACCGTGATTAAGACCCTCAATCGCGGTACAATTTTATGGCAAATCATTATCTAAGTTTATCCGTGGCCACGACTAGTGTAATCCATGTCGAAACTTTGGAATAGTAAAAAGGAAATGATACGGAGAAATATATACAACATACTAAAATTAGATATTCTTTGTGGCAATTCCCCTTAAAGGCAGCTCTAAGACGAATCTTATGTAATACGGAACATTTTACGGCGTATTTCTAGCCCGTATTGGAATTAGAGGATTCCGGTTTGTGCTGATGTGAATAGCTTGTGTGAATTTAATGTTGATTAAAAGATTTATCGTTGTCTAATTCTGGTCTTCGGGAAACACACAAAAAGCTCATATAAATAAATAAGACGAATCTAAAAACACTAGCCGAGCATGCTCTAAGCCAAATATCCGGCCCCAAGTCGGAAAGTTGTTGGTTTTTCGACCGTGCCCCTGAGACCACGTTAAGCTGTCGATTTGGCACCTGATTTCTTGCCGGTCGCGTTGGTAAATTTGCCGGATCAAAGTTGACAGTGAAGGAATATGCAAACTTGTTTTTAGTCACACGATTATGAATCGTGTTTTGCGCTTATGGTCAATCTCCTTTCAAAGTCGGGAGGATATTATTCATTATGTCGATGCATTCTATACTTTAGTTTAAGATTTTTATAAATATTACAATAAATTTGAATGTAAGCCATTAACGCGCTTTCTAGTGATTGAATGTATAGTGTATATTTATGACCGATGTTTCACTAAGTTTACAAGCATTGATTTGGTTTATTTAAAACAAAAAATGAGTTTTCTTGTCTTCTGTGGCGCTTTTTATAATAGGTAATATGTTTATTTCAAATAACAAATGACTCATGTTAATCTTGATGTGACAATACAATTTTCAGCCTTAACTACTATGGTATAAATATAACAATTAAACGCTTTCCTTCTTCCTTCTCTTCAGGTACATCGCAGTAACTCAGCCAATAAAATACGCGAAGCACAAAAACAACAGGCGGGTCTGGTTCACCATTGTGTTGGTGTGGCTCATCTCCGCCGCCATCGGGGCGCCTATAGTCCTCGGCCTCAACGACACTCCCGACAGGAACTTCGATGAGTGTCTCTTCAACAGCCAGAACTACGTCATCTACTCCTCGTTGGGCTCCTTTTATATACCTTGTATCATGATGATGTTCCTCTATTATAATATTTTTAAGGTAAGCACCTATATTATTAATGTTTTGTTAGAGTCCTTTTACTTTAGGAAGTGTACGAACCACAAACGGAACAGGTTCACCATTATGACGGTATGGTTAATCTCCACCGTGAACGGGGCTCTAATAGGAATCAACGATACTTCTAACAGAAACTTCGACGAGTGTCTCTTAAATTGCTAGAATAACGTCATCTTCTTCTTTATTGGCTCCTTTTATACTCTCTGAAATATAATGTTCCTCTATTATGATATTTTTAATGTAAGTGTCTGTCATTGTAAGAGTCATTTCACTTTAGTAAGTGTTCGATGCACAAAATTAAGGGCGGGTCTAGTTCACCATAGTGCTGGTGTGGCACAACTTCGCTGCAATCGAGGCGCCTATAGTCCTCGGCTTCAACGACACTCCCGGTAGGAACTTCAAAGAGTGTCTCTTCAATAGCCAGAACTACGTCATCTACTCTTCGTTGGCTCCTTTTAGCCTGTGTTATGATGATGTTCGTCTATTATAATATTTTGAAGGTAATCAACAATACTGAAATTATGTAGGTAGGTGCTACATTATTTCGATGTTGTTGATTAGATTTCCGTCTTATAAAAGACCACACATGTCTATCCATAGGTATCATAAGAGGTGACTAAGGAATATCGATTGATGGAGAAGCAGCACCATATAGATGCTGCAGAGCAATCATCAGTGCAAACTTCTTTCTTTAAAATATTACTATAGATATTTTGTTCATTGTACTTCATGGTCTATGTCACAAAACATGTTTAATAAATCTTTTACGAGTGTACAAAAATCTCTTAAAGTTGCTACTTTCATTTCTTCTTCGGTTGTCATTCCCCACAAACCCAATAAAACTGATACTCATCCAATTCTCATCAGCTTTGAGCCTCGTGTATCTTTTGTCTTAAGCTGATTACTTGGTACCTACACCCACGAGGGTACAGTCGCCAACATAAATTACTTTCATATTTTTTATAGGTACAAACTAATATAAATACTTATGTCTAATATTTTGTAGTATCGTTGTGGCGCTGGTGACTTGATAAAATTCAAATTCCGTAAAAAATGTTACATTTATAGATGACACATTGATGATTAAGAGGTCGAAGAAAGTTGGTTGGTGAAATGTTCCTTTTTTTAATCATGAACTTGCTCATACCAATATGTAAGAGTTATACTTCACACGCTGCCAGATACCCTCTTTCACCAAATTTAATGGCTGCCATCGTTACTCACGGCTAGGGTTGCCAGGTCCCCCATCCGTAAGCCGTACAGGCCGGACACCTTTTAAAGGATTTTTAGTCTCATTATTAATGGGTACGATAAAAAAAATGCAAAAGCAAAAGCTTAGCAAAAGGCTTTGTAAAAAGCCTAACAAAAGCCGGAAAACGATTATTTTGGCCGGACACCCTACCAACCCTACCTAACCTAAAGCGTAACTATGTCCGGCTTTATCCGGACGCCTGGCAACGCTACTCACGGCCATGAACACAACGTTCCTACCGTAATTTCTAAATGTTATTTGGCAGTATTTCATTAGTTGAACTAATTGAGCGTTTTAACGATATCTCTCTTGCTCTGTTCCCATCGGGTATTTTGTTTAAAACATTTTGGAACTTCTGATGAGAAGAACTAAAATAAATTGCTGACTGTACTCCTAAAAGAGCCTACCAATCGAATTCTAAGTTCAATCAGTTTGTTTTGTAACTTCAAAATGTAGATCCTATTACGTACGGCCTGCGGTACCTACGTCAGCTTCGACACGAATTTGGTCAGCAAAATTTGTGAAAATCTCTATATCTTGTAACCCTTTTGATGAAAGTCAATGTATCTGCAAATAAATTAAAAGCCTATGTCAACATCAAACTATGTAAAAAAGCCTATTATTAAATCGCTGATTATGTAAGCGAGAAAACTCTTTAGTTTGCAAAGAAACTTCCGATGCCTCTCGCCGAAGTCCGAGAGGCCCGTGAATTGTAAAATAAAACAACAGTTGCACAAAACTCCCATAAAAAACTAAAAGTCATTATCCCTCGATCTTCCCTCCAGGCCGTGTGCCAATGTCCAAAAGAAAAAACTGAAATACTACCTACTATTTTACCTACTAATCTTATTGTAATATAAAATATCTAAAAAAAGAGTTTTCTGGCTATTGCCTCGAATTGTGTTGATACTTTTACACCCAGTTCTGGAACAAATATTAAATAATACACGTAAATGTAAAAGTTGCATCGCTTTAAGACTACCAGTATTCATCACGAAAATAAAAAAACAAAATCGGTAATTAAGGCGTAAACCCGAGCAACTATTAATTACCGAAAAATATGGTCCGAGGTTTAATAATATTATTACAAGATATTTTTTTTACGTAAACTGATCAGATCATCATTCTCTTAATTAATGAACAGCCAAAGCTCGTCAATTATTTGTGATTGTTAATTTCAAAAACAATTTTCACCAGGCATTAAGGATACGAGCGAAAAAGCAGAGGGCAGCGAAGAAGCCCCCCGTCTCTGGCGACCCCAACACTGGCGCCACCACTGCCGTGGTGATAGAAAACGTGGCGCAGACCAGAAGACTGCAGGAGACGGCGCTACATGATGACAGACCTACCAACACTGGGTCTGGCAGCAACGAAGACGATCATGATGACAGGTCAGTAGTAACATCAAATCTGTAAGACAATATGATATATGAAGTATAATATAGTGTAGGTGGAAAAATAGACAACATCTCATGAGTATCGTAAGACGAAACTAAGGGACATACTAATATGGATGGATGGGCAGCAGCATCTATAAGGTTATTTAATGTCTTGCCGCGATCACCAATCTACCTGCCAAGCGTGGTTATTATGGCAATATCCCTCAACGACACTGTCTTGCCAAAGTCTGTTAAAAGGAGCTGTTCAGCTGTGGACGTAAACGAGCTGTTGTAAATATTTTTAAGTATAATTTATAGTAGACATGGTCATAATCGCAAAATTACTATTTTTATTAATGCGACATTTCGAGTCATGGTCTCGGATAAACTGATGAGTGTTAGCAACCACTCATCAATTTATCTATCTTCGAACAGCGCGGGCTTCGGCAACTATCCCTACTTGATCATGATATTTGTTATTCTTAGTATCAACAGAACTGTCAGTTCTGGTATCTACTGACAGTTCCGTAGCGCGACATTTGCTCAAAATTCCCCTGAAATACTAAAAGTCATAATCCCTCAATCTCATCGCCAGTGACCGCCCTGAGCCGAGGTCCAAGCGCGGGGGGACCCACTTAACCAAGTTGCTTAGTTTGTAGTTTCTAACCATTTATTAAGGCTGGTGGTCTGCTCGCTTTTATGCCCGGTGATGTAGCAAATGCCTCATGGCTAAAAACGTAAGTCCGTCAGAAAAAAAAGTTCCGTAGCGGTTAGCTCAGAGCGTAGTAGTAGACATGAACATTGGTGTAGCGACAGTGTTGTGACAATGTTGTGTTTACTACATGGACACAGTAAGATGAAATTAAACGAAATATGAAACATACTATATCTTTATGGAACACTATAAATTAAGTTAAAAATACATTAAAATATGTATAACTGCTTTTGAGTGCTGACTGCTGGTGAAGTTTAAGCTCCATCTAAAGTTATGTTATAAGCGGATTGATTTGCAACCAAATTATCATGTTAGATTAGACAGCTAAACGCCGCGCCGCAGGCCGTATCCCAGTATGTGATTGTTATACACGATGTTATGATAACAGGCTGGTTTCATATCGGAGGTGTGAGGGGGCGCGTTCTGGCCGCGACCCCTTCCCGGAGGGTGTTGCACGGTGGCGGACTGAGATCCGTCGCCAAACCCTCCGGAAATGGCAGGAGCGGCTAGAGGCCGCGCCGCGGAGCGGATTGCGTACGGTGGAGGCGATTCGGCCCCATCTAAAAAAGTGGGCCGGTCGCCGTCACGGTGACGTCACCTACCACGTTGCACAGGTAGTAACAGGCCATGGCTGCTTCGGCCACTACCTGTGCAACGTGGCGCAGAGAGAGCCGGACACTCGCTGTCACCACTGTGACTGTGCCGACGATACGGCGCAGCACACGGTGGTGGAGTGTCCGGCGTGGGCCAACGAGCGGGAGGAGCTCGTTGGCGAGGTGGGAGACGACCTCTCGCTGCCGACCATCATTTCGAAGATGGTTCAAAGCGAGAGGTCGTGGGAGGCGGTTTCCTCCTTCTGTAGACAAGTTATGTCACAGAAGGAGGCCGCGGAGCGGGAGAGGGAAGTAGATCCCTCTGCCCACCCGCTTCGCAGACGGCGTGTTGGCCGTCGGCGGCGGGCCGAAACCCGCCGCCTACCGCCCTAGGCTCGGCCTTGGGGAGTGGGGAACATGGGCCCCGCTCCCTTCGAGGCTGACCCATGAGGTGTAGGGACGCCTCTACACTCCGGGCGTCCCTATAATTGGGCAAATGGGCCACTGTAAGTGTGGCCCTGGAGATCCCGCGGTACCATATTGGCCGCGGGTGCCGTCGGGGGGCCGGATTGCTCATGCGTACCCGACCCCCGCCAACGGCGGATCGAAGGAGTGTCCGGGGGGTTTTAATGGTGTAGGGTCCTCTCCTCGTGGTATGACTTTAGCATACCACGCTATGGAGAGGGCGAGTCCCACATATCCCACCGCCAGCTCGCAAATACGCTGCAACGGTGTTGGGAATGCGTCAATGCATTTCCCCCCGGACAAAAAAAAAAAAAAAAAAAAAAAGGCTGGTTTCATATAATTTCTAAAACACTGTAATGTTAGTCACTCATCCAATCTGTCCTGGAAATAATATTTTACTTTATACTACACTAGCTGCGCCCCGCGGTTTTATCCGCTCACTGCTCCAGTGGGTCGGAGCGTGATATTAAACGAATTAAACGAATTAAACGATATTTATTCAGCACTTAGGTATTTACATACACTTGCACTTGTCAGTTATACACAATTAAATATGATTAATATAATTAAATACAAAAATAATATAATTAGCTAATGACTTGTCTGTCAGTCCAGCGTCACGTCATATGTATAGTTACAACAATAATTACCTCTTTAATCAAAATCTTAATATAATTTAGCTCTATAGAAAGAGGTTCGTCTTTAAACAATATTTTTACGTAAAAGCGACACACGCCTGAGGGCACCCTTAATGGGCTAGGACCACGGCTCAGGGCATCGCTAATGCTATGAGAAATATTACTGTAACAATAATAATATAAAAAAGAGGGAGTGATCACTGGCACGGACTACAGGCACTGGATCATCGGATTGGGACAGGGGGCCAACGCGGTCCTCGGTCTGTCCGGCGAGGAGCCTAGCCTAGCTAACCTACAGGTTTCTCTAGCTACCTAAGTGGACGGCCCGGAGAAGAAACTCAGAAAGAAACTCCGGTTTTCTTTTTTCCGTCTTCTTTTACTTGATTAATCTTTTTTTTTTATATTCATTATTTATTACATTTAATTATTTACTTTTTAAAAGGATGTGGGCTAGTGCATGCTCAAAACCGTTACTGACTAAATTGTAATATAATAATTTATTCTACTCAAGCTAATAGGAAAACCTCTTGCATACTAAAATAAGAAACCAACGGCAATTGCACCCACCCACATTTACAAGATTAAACAAGCTATACGAGATCAACCAAGACGACAACAATGCAAACAAAATTAAACAAAAGCAAATAAAATAAATAACTCCAGCAACAAGCCGACCAGCCACCGCAAGCAGCACCCGTTCACGAGTATGACGTGTGACGCAGCCATCGCCTCCCTCGCCATATTAGAGGGAAGGAGACGACCCGCCCCACACCGCCACCGCAAGCCATGACATTCATTGGGAGCATGACGATCTTACAGCTAGGAGCACGTATCAATTAATTTATTGCCAGGTTGACCTTCATTTAGCATATTTTGTAGCCTATGTGTTAATCCAGCTTATAAACTATCCGCGTGCAAACTTTCGGTCAAATCCATTCAGTAGTTATTGCGTGAAAGAGTAACTAACCTCCATCCATCCATCCATGCTTACAAACTTTCGCGTTTATAATATTAGTAAGTAGGATTTTTCGTTGCATCGAAAAAGATTGTGACAAGTAACATATTTTTTAGTATAATATCTAAATCCTTAATTTACGGAGGTTTTAATTTGATTAGCTTTACTAGCGACATAGTTCAAATTATATCAAAATACATAATATTTTAAACAACACTATCATTATAAACATTGATCCGGATTCATACCAGACAGTCTATCATCAATACCACATAATATAAACTCTTTTCCACAAAAGCCTAAAAAATATTTAGGTTTACAAAAAGTAGTGACTCGGGAGGATTATATAACCCGTAATGAAAACAACGAAATGGTTATTGTAGACATTTATATTCAATATGGGCACCTTAGCACGCCTACCAAATGGTACGTACTCTTATAAAATTGAATAAGGCTTAATATCGTACACCATTGATATATTATTTTGTTTTATTTAAACTAACTAGCGGCCCGCCCCGGCTTCGCACGGGTGGACTTTTATACCCTACCCCTGCCCTACCCTACCCCTACCGTACCCTACCCCTACCCTAACCCTACCCTACTCCTACCCTACCACTACCCTACCCCTACCCCTACCCTACCCTACCCCTACCCTACCCCTACCCTACCCCTACCCCTACCCTACCCCTACCCTACCCCTACCCTACACCTACCCTACCCTACCCCTACCCTACCCTACCCCTACCCTACCCCTACCTTTTTAAAATGTATTCTGCTATTCGGGACGGAAACAAATCCAACAAATCAAAAACCATGGCAATCGGTCCAGCCGTTCTCGAGTTATAAGTGTTGTAACAAACACGACTTTCTTTTATATATATAGATATTATAAAGGTAAAGAGGAAGCACTAGTATGATTTGAAAAAATCTTTCAGGGAATCAGGTTACCTGTTTTATAATAGCATATTTATTGAAGACGACTCTTGACAACCTCCGTAGCGTAACGGTATTTGGCTCGCTTTATATCTCGGAGATCGTGGATTTGATCCCCACGCCGGACAGGAATCTTTTTCTAATATTTCTTTCCGGGTCTGGCAGGTTGAGGTACTACCCTCCGTGCCTCGGAAAGCGCGTTAAGCCGTTGGTCCCGATTATTATAACATCATCTAGAATAATCGTATAGCAAGCAAAGGGCAGCAGCGTTTCCTTTTGTTTAGCCATTTACAATTGCCTGTACTTGGTTTATATATAAATATTTTATTTTTTATAAGAAACTAGCGACCTGCCCCGGCGTCGCACGGGTGTAATGCTGATGTATTATACATATAAACCTTCCTCTCGAATCACTCAATCTATAAAAAAATCCGCATCATAATCCGTTTCGTAGTTCTAAAGATCTAAGCATACATAGGTACAGACAGACAGCGGGAACCGACTTTGTTTTATACTATGTAGTGATAAATGATAACAATATACGAATTTATTCAACAATATCAGCAGCAGGAAAAATTCCTGTTAATCTTGCAGTTTAATTTTTGCGGGTGCGCTCATACAAGGAAAATGGCGGTGATTAATTATATTAAGTCCCACAAGTGTGGGTAAAGAAATCATTATTTATAGCTCGAACTTTCTGTATTCGCTTTTGTGTATGTAATATTCTCTTTATTATTTCCTATGGAAGAAGTCTTGAGAAATATATGTTGTACGCGGATGATTCTCGACATTTTTGTTTGTGGTTATGTATATATGTTACGGCTAATAGCCGAAGTGCGGCTACACCTAGGTTTAGCCGGCTACATGCGGTTAAACTTAGATCAACCTCAATAAGTCCCTGTTCAACTCCATTGGTTTAGGTTTAGGTTATTTTTTTTTTTAACCACCCCAACATCTTGTTGTGTCGTGCATAGGTATTGTTTATTTAATTAAAACCTAGTTCTAACCGCAGATAAGTAGGATAGGTACATCTAAGCTTAACCGCATGTGGTCGGCTGCACCTAGTTGTAGCCGGCTAAACCTAGGTGTAGCCGCACTTCGGCTATTAGCCGTAACATATATACATTGTAACGTATTACGTGTTGTTGTAGCCAACCACGTGTTACCGATTTATGAAAAGAGATGAATTATATATATAAAGAGTGGAAATAAACAACAGATCACTCAGTACACTATAGTTTATTATTAATTAGGTAGGTAACATTTACATTTAATTAGATTAGAAGATTAACAATATTTAGACAAATAAGGGGGGCAGGTTCTAGGACTCGGTAGCTAGTCGCTGACGCCTCAGGTAGTCCGTAGCGGCAGCAAGGGAATCACAGCTCGGCACGTGTCCAGTCCGGATGGTAGTAGGCTGGTAGGTGTCCAGTGTCGACGCAGCGTGAGGATTAAGAGATTATTCGCGTCCCTTTTATAATAATAATAAATAATAATAAAATTTATTTATTCAGATAACTTCGATCCATACATGACACATACACTAATACAAAATAGTTAGCAGGGACTTTGTTCGCTGCACTAACATCCATGTCAGTGGACAATTGTCGGGGAGTGGGGGACATGGGCCCCGCTCCCTGGCTGACCCATGAGGAGTAAGGACGCCTCTACACTCCGGGCGTCCCTATAATTGGGCAAATGGGCCACTGTAAGTGTGGCCCTGGAGATCCCGCGGTACCATATTGGCCGCGGGTGCCGTCGGGGGGCCGGATTGCTCATGCATACCCGGCTCCCGCCAACGGCGGATCGAAGGAGCGCCCGGGAGGTTATAGTGGTGTAGGGTCCTCTCCTCGTGGTATGAGTTAAGCATACCACGCTATGGAGAGGGCGAGTCCCACATATCCCAACGCCAGCGCGCGAATACACTGCAGCGGCGGTGGGAATGCGTCAACGCAATGCCCCCCGGTAGACAAAAAAAAATAAAATAAGGTGCAATCGTGCCTAGCAGCAATGGCACTCAAGATGCTGTGGTGACTTCCACGCAACCGACTAATGAATGACGCGGTCTTTTTGCGCCATAAGGCTGCAAAGCCATCTGTGTGTGCATCAGCAAACATTGCTGATGTGCTACAGAAACGTGGAAGCCACAACAGCGCCCTGAATGAATTTATAATTGCAGCCGCTGGTCAGCGGCAGCTGAGAGGCTTCGGGGTACGACGATAAGGACGCAGCGTCACAACATGTTTATATTAGTTAATCAGCTTGTTTATATCCACAGGCCTAGGTCCGTCCGCAAGCCAGGGTCATTGAGGAATATTGTCTTAATCGCCATGCTTGGCAGGCGGATTGGTAATCGCAGTAAGATGGGAGTATATTTTAGGACAACCTCCGCAGCGTAGCGGTATTTGGATCGCTTTAAATCTCATAGGTCGAGGGTGCCATCCACACGCTGGACAGGAAATCATTGTGGAAATTCTTTCCGGGTTTGGCTGGTTGAGGAACTACCCTCCGTGCCTCGGAAAGCACGTTAAGCCGTTGGTCCCGACTGTTATAACATAATAATATAATAATAGTATATCAAGGAACGGGCAGCAGCGTTTCCTTGTGGGGTACAACATAATACTGCGGTCACCAGCCGGCCTCGGGAGGAGGCCCATGTTCAGCAGTGGACGTTATACGGGCTGATGATGATTGTTTAGTTGATATATGCTGCCCATCTTATCAGGTGTTTGTCCATTAGTCTTATGATAGACGTAGGAAAATGGAGTAGTCTATTCTAAGTCGGAAATCGCATGGTGATGATTATGAAACTACACAAATATATTTGTACTAGCTGTCCCGCGCAGTTTCATCCGCCTAGATCCCGTTCCCGTCCCATATAAAAATTGTCACCCCCGTCTTTTATGGAATTGGGGGCAGAATAAAAAAAAATGATGCACGACTTTTTTGTTTGTCACAAATAGGCCCAATACCAATTATAAGCTTACTACTTAAAAATTGCGGCATGCTCCATAAAAAATTAAGTTAGAAAGAGACCAAATAAAAAGTAGCCTATGTCACTCTCCATCCCTTCAACTATCTCCACTTCAAAAATCACGTCAGTTCTTCGCTCCGTTTTGCCGTGAAAGACGGACAAACAAACAGACACATACACTTACCCGTTATATTAGCAAGGATATTCAACTAAAATAGTTTAATTCCGTTTGGCTATGATCTATAAAACTGAAAATAAAGAAAAGTTGGACGTGTTTTAAGTTTAAAAAAAAAATATAGTACTTCGAGGTTTTACTATTTTTACAAAATTTAGTTTTTACACTATTCTGAACCTTTTGGTCTACCTACACTTTATTTCCGAAATTAATCTTTAACTTTTCGGTTTTCAGCAACTAGTTTATATAACAAAACTAATGAGACTCGCAACTTTTTATCAGCAGTGTAAAAATACAGAGTTGACTGTTTGCATTGAATATATTCCGGGAACTACTGAACCAATTCCAAAAATGATTTCACCATTAGAAAGCTACATTATCCAGGAGAAACATAGGCTATACTTGATTATAAAGTTCCCACGGGAACAGAAGCTAAGTGAGCGAAACCGTGGGCGAGGAGCTAGTTTTTAATAAATTGACTTTGTCTGTGTTTGTAATATAGTCTGTGTTAAACCGAGTATCATGAGAATAGTTAAGACGCTTAAATAAAACATGCCTTTTCTTATAAAGAGTAAATACATTATGTATAAGAACTTAAAATGTGAAAGTTAGACCAAGGTAATTAAATTATGCAGGTGAAAATAATAAGTATTAGGGTTTCATCTGAATAATGTCCCTAGAAAAGGTAACCAAACTTTATTTATATTAATCATCATCATCATTTCAGCCGTAGGACGTCCACTGTTGGACATAGGTCTCCCTCATAGATCTCCAGTTGTTGCGTTTAGAAGCGACCTGCATCCACCGTGATCCCGCGGCCTTAACCAGATCATCCGTCCATCTATGTAGTAGGTCCTACGCTACGCTTGCCGATCCGCGGTCTCCATTCGAGAACTTTTTGGCCCCAATGGCCATCTGTTCTCCTTGCTATATGGCCTGCCCATTGCCACTTCAATGAACTAATCCGTTGGGCTATGTCGGTAATCCGCGTTCTTCTACGTATCTCCTCATTTCTGATTCGATCTCGTTGAGAAACCCCGAGCATAGCCCTCTCCATAGCTCGTTGAGCGACTCTGAGCCTGTTCATAAGGCCTATAGTGAAGCACCACGTTAATATTAATGAGATTAAAGAATGTTTCGTTGTGACGAATAATTTTGTGTATTTTTCTCTTTTTATTATGTCGTCAAAATCCTATATAATCTAAGGGTTTTCGTTCTTTAATCTCATTTACAAAACACAACATCTCCGTAACGCAGCAGTATTTGGCCTTGGGCCTCGCTTTAAAGCTCGGAGGACGTGGGTTCGATCCCCAAACCGGACAAGAAATCTTTATGTAAATTCGAAAATTTCTTTCCGGGTCTGGTTGGTTGAGTGACTACCCTCCGTGCCTCGGAAAGCACGTTAATTGTAACATTGTTGCCCGATTGATGTAACATCATATTTAACAAGCGTATATCAAGGGGACGACGATGAATGGGACAGGAAAACGGCGCTCGCGTCGTTCGTATCGTTTACACGTTCGAAGTTACGCGCACACCCAATGTAAGATCAGCCTATATTCTTATAGCTATCGTGTTTTTTTTTTTTTTTTAGAATAACTCAATAGTTTTAACATCAGCAAGATCGCTAGCGGATCCTACTGCGATCACCAATCCGTCGGCCAAGCGTGAGACTGGTTGGGGGACTACCCTCCTCCTGCCTCTGAGTCACGGAGGGTAGTCCCCCAACCAACCAGACCCAGAAAGAAATCTAAGAATTCAAGAAAGATTTCTAGTCCAGCGATCGAACCCGAAGACTGAAAGCGTGGCTTATACTGCTACGCCACAGAGGTTGTAAAATAATCAATTGTATATTTTTGTTGTAGTTTCGACAAGAGGTCAGCAGACTTGGAGGCAGATGCTGACGAGTGCCACGTGATCCCCAACGACAAGTCTACGGAGTTTATGCTGGCTACCGTCACGGAAGAACAGACTAAGTAAGATTTTCTTTTACTTTTATGATTTTTTTTTTGGACAATCATGTAATTCATTACAACTATAATTATTAATGCTTTATCGTATATAAACGCTTGTAATGCTCCACACTTATTAAATGGTTTAAAACTACAAACAATACTATGCACAACTGGGTGCCCCTATGGGTACCCTAGCTGAGAATGACTGGCGGGGGGGATGCAGAATGATGTCACTCTTTTCCGTCCAATGAATTAAGGTCCACAAGCCACGAAATAGTTTCCTTATATAGGGTTTGAATCAATAAAACTAAATACCACTGAAACGCGCAAACGGGCCCGAAAATCCTAAAAGCTTAGGGGTCATCTCATAAATAGAAGATCCATTTAAAAGTTATTGAGTAGATGAGCATCATATTTTATTTATAATTATTAATACCGGTTTTTAAAACCCACAACCGGCAACAGCTCTCACTAGGTGAATATTTGGTTTGGTTGGCGTTGATTTTTTTTTAAATATTACTCGCAGATTTTTTACGTCTACTAGTATTCCTGTTAAGTGCCTCTCGTGCTAAGCTAAAATGCTCGTCTTACGATTGGGTTCATGTCGGTAGTGCAACGGGTAGGGATCGAACTGGCGACCACAAGATCACAAATCCGACACCTTATCCATTGGGCTGTTTCATATTTTAATATATTTTAGTTTTATCAACAATTTTGCGGTATGTGTTTAAACTTTAATAAATAAATAAATATAATAATATTAGTATAATGTTAGTAGTTATATTCTCATACAAACGTAAATTTTACAGCCTGCCCAAAAGAAACGTCAAAAACCCGCCAATCTCCGACGCCAATGGCAACAATGACTCGGGGTACGCACCTTCAAACCTGGAGGACACGATCAGAGAGCACGTGTCTCCTCCAGGGTCCCCATTGGTGAAAGACGCTACGGTGTTGAAAAACATGGCCTGTGATGGGTCCAAGTGGAAGAAGAATGGAAAGACTACTAAACTGTCTACAGATTCCAGGTAAGCATTGTTTTTTTGTTTTGGCACACAACGCGCCCTCTACTCTTCTTAGTCGGCTTCTTCATTGCTGAAGGTCGTGTCTAACTTGAAATTTGATGCACCAAGCTTTTCCGCGTCCCTGTCCTCGGCGGTCTTCATGGCTTTAGGTATTGGTAGGCCAGTGAGCTTCTTGATTAGGTCTGACCACCGGGTAGACCGCGCGGTCTTTTCCCGTTTACCTGCCCAACAACCATCAGCTTCTCCAGGTTGTCCGGGGTTCTGCGTGCAACATGTCTGAAATATTCAATAGCCGCTGAGAGCAGATCGTGGACAGCCTTGTTGTTATTCTGAGCTCCTTGAGAACGGACACGTTGGTTCGGCGTGCGGTTCAAGGAATACGTAACATACCTACGCCATCAACACCATATTTCGAAGGCGTCAATCCTAGCCCTTTCTTTTTGTCGAATTGTCCAGGATTCACCCTCTACTATAAAATATTATTTATTTTATTATCAATACGTAACAATTTCAAATATTACCTTTTGAGTGACATCATTTCTACATAATCATCTCATCTCTGACTACAATATTTGTATTTGGCTCGGTTTAAATCTCGGAGGTCGTAGGTTCGATCCCTACGTCGGCAGGCAATCTTAATGTAAATTCTAAGATTTCTTTCCGGGTATAGTTGGCTGAGGAACTACCCTCCGTGCCTCGGAAAGCTCGTTAAGTAGTTGGTCCGGATTATTATAACATCATCTATAATAATCGTATAGCAAGGAACGAGCAGCAGCATTTCCTTGTGTGGTACAACCTAATACTGCGGTCACCAACCCGCCTGGCAAGCGTGGTGACTATGGCAAATACCCTCCCTCGGGAGAAGGCCCATGTTCAGCAGTGGACCTTATTCGGGCTGATGATGATGATGACTTAATCAATTGGCAACTCAGCAAGCAAATAATTTTAATGTATGTGTGTGAATTATTGTCTCCAAAGAAGAAAGTTTTAAGTAGAAGAAGAACAAATCTTACAAATCAATGATACCATCATGACTATCTAGTATAACATCTGATACTGAACATGAGCCTCCATTGAAAGGAGTTTTGCCAGAGTCATCATGCTTAGCAGGCGGATTAAGCGACCGCAGTCTTATTTCCAAAAAACTCTGATACTCGTGGCATGGTATGGCAATGACAAAGAAGAAGAAGAAGTTATGGCAATCGAGACCAACGGCTTAAATCTATTTTAAAGCACGGAGTTTAGTTCCTTCAACCAACCGTTACTTTTATTCTCCTACACGGAAATTGTTATACCTATTAAAAAATGTTATACCTTTTCTCATGTAAGTGACTTTTTTGTCTTTAATGAGAATAAATTATTTGAACATTTAAATTGAACCCACTATCCTACCAAATTATGCGGTGATGCCCCGTAATGAGGAAACTGAATTGAGTATAACAACAATAAATTATTAAATTTTAACTTTTCACACCAACAAATGTAAATTAAAACCACACTGCAATTTCCACTTGTACAGAAAATAAAAGTTGAAAAACTATTTCGGTTAAAAACTGTAGCAACATTGTAAAGCTGTCCCAAAGTTAGAAACTTTACGGGTATTATGTTAGTTTGTAGTAAAATGGTGTAGCATATCGACTGTGAACTGGCAATTAGTACTATCACAATTTTGAAAATGTAGAAGGATGGTTGGTGGTGTTCCTGCTCGAAAATGAAGATCTTTTTTGCCGGCGAGGTGGTGCGCCCGGCGGCCGATGGCCATTTGTAGTTGGTCTTTCTCGCGTATTCGACTGAGTCCTGGAGTCAGGACAGGTCATGGGCCTATTCAGTGGTCTTCATTTGCCCGAATACAGGTGGGTCCTTAGGTGGAGGCTCGAGGGCCCATGTGGTCTTTAATCAGGGAGTGTCGTGGCTAACACGATCCAGCCTCACAGAAACACCGTAAGGGCGACCGGCGGGCCAACGTCGCTCAGAGTCAAGTCCGGTGGGGGTGCCGCGCCCTTTGTGCACACCCGGGAAGGATCTCCCAGTGAGCGCCCGTCAGCCGGCGATGGAGGAGGCAGCGGTTTCTCCGTCGCCATTTGTTGTTCAAAGCCTGAATATTACCATAAGCGTTGAGCGAACTTCTATAGCGCGATATAGGATTCGTGATGTTATCTGACGTATTCCATCTGTCACTACAAAAATGTTACTGAATGAAAAAGAATAGAATAATTAAAGAAGAAGAACAATCTCGTGTGATGAGATAACTTGCAATGCTGCGGAGTAGGAAATAATATAAAATGGTTTTACTAAGTAAAGTCGTCAGAAAATTGAGAGAGCTCCGGTTGATAGTAATTCAAATCGATAATAATATCCTAATGGTTATACTGAGTGAAATCGTTAGAAAATTGAGAGATATCTATATTAACTATCCGGTTGTATTTACGATTTGTCATCATCGGATATGTCCGACTAGTTTCGAGACCATCGCGAGGTCCATTCTCAAGGAGAAGTCAACTCGACGGCGCCGGCGGCGCGGCGCCGGGCAACTAACTGAGTGCGGGAGCACACGATGCGTTGCGACGCCGCGCCGCAAAGATTTCACCGTATCGGCGGGCACACGGCAGGGAGTGGTGAATGCGTTTACGATCCATTTTTATTAACAGAATATCCAACGCTGCTATGGCGCCGCTGCGATATAACAACGGCGGCGCCGCACCGCTCGTGTGCCCGCCGATAAGGTGAAATCTTTGCGGTGCGGCGCCGCAACGCATCGTGTGCTCCCGCACTGAGGTCGAGCGCCGCGCGCGCCGCCAACCGCGCTGCATGTCGTTGGGCACGATCCGAGATGGTATTCGGAGGGTAGTTGGCAATTTGCAGGGGAGGTGCATCCTCGGCCCGCAGTGTCATTGTTATGTCGGGTGGTCCATCTTTGGCTCGCATAGAAGTTTTTGCGATGGATAACGCGTCCGGTGGTGCTGGAAGGGTGTCCCCGCGAAAGTTTAATTCTAAAAATTGAGAGAGCTCCGGTTTATATTTCAAATCGATAATAATATGACCCTTGTATTAGTGTGATGAAAATATAATGCCATCAAAAACATACTTGTAAAAAAACCCAAGTCTCGTAACGCAGTTCTTTTACCGTTAAAAGTTGTGAGATCTATGTAATACCAAGTCGGTTAATTTATTCAGTCCCTACTTAAGGGACCTTCTGTCTTAAGCTATTACGTAACTATCTCACCTAACAGACTCTTAAAATGATCTTATCAAAATTCGAAACTTTTAAGTTTTAAATAATAAATTAACTTGGCCATCGGATACTATTAGAATGTGTCTCACAAGTGTTTATTGCGATGGCCAAGTCAATCTTATATTCATAACATAAAAGTTTTGAATTTTGATAAGATCATTTTAAGAGTCTGTTAGGTGAGATAGTTACGTAATAGCTTAAGACAGAAGGTCCCTTAAGTAGGAACTGAATAAATTAACCGACTTGGTATTACATAGATCTCACAACTTTTAACGGTAAAAGAACTGCGTTACGAGACTTGGGTTTTTCTACAAGTATGTTTTTGATGGCATCTCATTTCTTTTTGTAGATAGTTGTGCCTTTTTTCCTTTCCTTTCAATTTACATAATTTTTTTGAATACCTACAACGGATTTAGGCTGTATCTCAAGAACCGCGATAGCTAAACAGTTGACATTTTCACAAATTATGTATTTCTGTTGCTATATTAACAAACTAAACATAAATTAAATAATTAAGGGGGGCTCCAATACAACAAACTTTTTTGCGGCCTTTTTTGCTCGATATCTATAACGGCAATAGGTAGGCACTTGAAAATGGTACGGAAACCTTAGTGCGCGAGTCCAACTCGCACTTGGCCGGTTTTAGTCTATTGTATGCACAAATAGAGGATTCCTGCGCTTTAATCGTTCCAAAGTAGACTTAAATTAAATGTAAACCGTCCAGACTCGTAACTCGGTGCCTTTATTTACAAAATAACTTAACTTACGAATATATGAATACCCACGTACCTAGCTGGCATGGCAACACTCACCATACGTAACAAGAGCAGCTGCGTCGTGTACTTTTTTATGGTTTATTGATATTCGTCGCACTCGTCAAACGTCATTTTTAAAATTGTTATCTCTCATTCATTATAAATATTGTCAATGTACCTAATCGAAAACTACAACATCAAGCTTAACAGAGGATTAACATGAACTTATGTATGGCACTCACGGCCTCATTGTCAAAGGTTTTTAAATAAAGAAATTACTAAATTGTTTTTAATGGAACTTTGGCACATGTCCGATTTTGGCTTTTTTTGAGACAGCTCCCGCACTAGGGAAATTATTATCTATGTCGCGGGTCAAAGTAACTTTTCCACAGAGACAAAGTCGCGGCCACAAGCTAATATGTACATAAGTAAATTTAAAGCTACCTAGTTAATATCAAACTGTGTAAAAAATATTTGATAAAATGAATATGCAAATACAGTTTGTGTCAGATAAAACGCGGTGTGTGTGTATACCTGCGATATCGCAGTAAGACTTGTTAATTACTTGAAAGAAAGTGACCGTCTTTCTGTGACGAACGGGAAGCGTGGAAGCCGTAGTGTTTGTCCGGGGGGAATGCAAGAATTTTACGTATCTCCTCCGACACTGCGGCATTCCCGCACGAGCGGTGGGGTATGTGGGACTCGCCCGCTCCATAGCAGTGGAATGCAAATCAAACCTTGAGAGAAAAACACTTAAACCCCCGGTTACTCCTCCGACCACAATTGGTGAGGGGCCCAGGAACTGTTGCCTATCTGGGATACCCTATGGCAGCGTCCGCGACTCAAAAGGTGTTGC
Organism: Nycteola revayana; assembly: GCA_947037095.2. Taxonomy (NCBI): domain Eukaryota; kingdom Metazoa; phylum Arthropoda; class Insecta; order Lepidoptera; family Nolidae; genus Nycteola; species Nycteola revayana. The sequence goes on from OX344852.2 coordinate 20,025,112, forward strand.
GGGCTCTCCTGGGTCCAAATAACCAGTTTCAGGGATGCCAGAGTACACGGGGTCCCTACTTCTCAAGGGGCCGCGGCCTGTTAGTATACTATCGTTCATAGCACAGTTGCTTTTACATTCCATTGAGTTTTTTTTTTTCCTTCGATTTTTTTTTATTTGTTAAATTAATCCCTGTGTCGCGAAGGTCGCACCGCTCGATAGATTAACGAAAACAAAGCACCCCCTGACTCAATACAACTGTTTTAATTTCAGACGAATAATTGTCCCAGGTGGGAATCGAACGCAGAAAACCAGGTCTCTGGAGCAACTAACGTAACCACTTAGCCACCACCTTTCAACATAATCGCATCTAGGTCCCTATCTACACCTATTCTTCCATTAAATCATACTTATTCATTTACACTGATTCACTGACTGCAAATGTAACTTTGTAATCCTATTACGTTTATAAGAAATAACAATGTTATTAATGCAGTTGATGAAACTTAACAACTGGACCGAAATTGCAAAATGTTGGAATTTTCCCATGAGTTTTACACTAAACTCTACTAGTACTCAAAATTTGAAGCTTCTACGTCTGCTAGAAGTGCCTAAACATTTTGATGATCGGTCAATCACGTGTGAGCGAGTGACAAAATTACCGAACTTTGAGTAGTTATAATTCTTAAAGTACTGGTTCAAATTGAATGAAATTTGAAATATGCTGTAGTTTTATAAAGCCTGCTTAGGTTCTGAAATTTCAGGCTCCTATCTTCATCCACAACGAAGTTATAGAGGGTCGAAAATCGGCTGAGTTGCTTCGAGAAAAGATAGGTACGGCCGTGCACTTTTTTTTTTTTTTTTTTTTTTTTTCTTACTCGACTTGGGGGGGCACTGCCGTGCCCCCAGATATCAAAACTAAAACTATTTTTTTATCGCTAAAACAAGGATTAAGTAAGACACAAAAACAATTATGAAAACAAAGTTTTTGGATTAACTTGCTTTACAATTATAATCGTTTGAAAGTGTCTTGGGATCTTGCTTTAATTAAATGCCTGTAAAACAATGGGTTTCAACAAAATTGCTTTATTACTCATCGTGTGCCACAAACGCCATTATGATTAACTTTGGCCAGCGCCTGAAACATGCAATGAAGGAGTTCTAAATTAGCGCCCAATATGTTGCAGACTTCATCTACAAAAAAGACGATTCTGTATTTTAAGTTTAATTAAAGATAATTCTTTCTTCCAGAAACGTCTCGTTAGCACTCCATACAGACGATGACCAGTGCACAGCCAGCACTTTCGACCTCCGAGATGGTTCCAGCTCTAAAAAGGAGAGGAAAGCAAGTGCTGCCACTGCTCGATTCACAATATACAAAGCTAATAAAGCCAGTAAGAAGAAACGGGAGAAGTCTTCAGCTAAGAAGGAGAGAAAGGCCACTAAGACGTTGGCTATAGTTTTAGGTAAGATTAAAACTCTTACGGTAAATACTTGCATGTCTTATATATACATTGTATACCATTTTGAATTCTCCTTTGCCAAATATTTATTTCAACACATTTTTTTCATTGTTTAGTTGACAAAGTACACACTCTTTTTGTTTATGAAAATCAATTTTAACCAAAACCTTTAGGCGTAAACTAAATTGTGTAAAGTTTGTTTGGTTGCATAAACGCAGTAATTATAAGAACTACTGGCCGATTTGTAAAATTAATTCAGCATTAGATAAGCGTTATCGAGGAAAGTTATATTAAGTCATGAAGTTTTTACGAGAACAGGAGTAACGCGGTTGAAACCGCGCGCAGAAGCAACTGTATTATATTTAAGTTTCGCTATCAATAAATCATATCAACAGGACAACCTCCGTAGCGTAGCGGTAATTGGCACGCTTTAAATCTCGTAAAGCAGTCGTGCGTTCGATCCCCTCACCGGACAAGAAATCCTGGTGTAAAGCCTAAGATTTCTTTCCTGGTCTGGTTGGTTGAGGGACTACCCTCCGTGCCTCGGAAAGCACATCATCAATAACAAGCGAACGGGCAGCAGCGTTTCCCCTGTGTATAACAAAATAACACTGTGGTCACCAATCCGCCTGCCAAGCGTGGTGACTATGGCAAAAACCCTCCCTTGGAAGCAGGCCCATGTTCAGCAGTGGACGTTATACGGGCTGATGATGATGATGAAATCATATCAGTTAAGTATTTAGGTTTCTTTCGCAAATTATTTTCCTCAAAGATAAGGTAATTAAAATATAGAATTTCTAAAGGTAAACTTTCACTACAATGTGCGGATCATCATAAATTATAATTTGCACTTCGTGAGAAGCTAAATACAAATAAATTCCAAATTGCCTAGACTTAATGAAGGCGCTGGTGTTAAACAATATTTATTGCTTTAATATCGTTTACAAACAAACTGCTACAGATAAATTACTACTCGAAGTAAGTTTTTTTAAAGGTATTTCGTTTATTTTCAATTGCAGATGTTATCTTTAATCCATTAGTTTCAAACTTTAGGCATAGAAAAACAAACTGTTACTTTTTTATCTTTCTTAACTTAGGTATTCTTGGAATCTTAAAACTAACATCGAAAGCGTTATAGGATATTTGTATCTCACGCAGTTCCCTTGGTAAACTCTCCTTAATTTGGCTATAATAGGAGAGTTTGTGGCTTTCTATCTGTAAAACAAATTTTAAAAGATTTTTTTCAGTAGTCACTACGCTTGCGACGCTGGTTGGTTAAGATTATGTAATATCGCTTGGCAAGTGGTGAGCTCAGTATTATGTTATCCTATCTAATATTATAAATGCGAATGTTTGTATATGTACGTAAAAACTACTGAATAGATTTGGCTAAAAGTAAGCACGCGGATAGTTAATGAACTGGATTAACATATAAATTTAAAAATATCGCGCCGATTCACTGGAGTAGAGTGACGCGGGTAAATCCGCGGAGCGCAGCTAGCATTATAAAACACACAGAAAAACGTCGCTGCCCGTTCCCTGGCATAAAATTGCTATAGACGATGTTATAGTTATGAAGCGTAACAACTTAACTTGCTTTCCGAGGTATGAGGGTCTGGTTGGTTGAAGGTAGTCTCAGATGGTAGCCCTCAATCAACCTGAACCGACAAAAGTCTTGGAATTTACATAAACATTATTGTTAAGCGTGGGGATCGAACTAACATGCTTTAAGACTTATACCGTGAGCATATACTTTGAATGATGCTTATACACGTTTGTCTGCAAAAGACGGAGTATTCCTCTTTCATCGCCAAGCTTTTGAGCACCAACAGTTTAAGTACCAAAACAATTCCTGTTTAAAAATAAACCATTGGTGCTCAATAATTGATGCTGAAAGAGGAATACTCCCTAAGGACTCATAGAAGAACAAGTTCTTATTAAATACAAGATAACTAACTCCAACTTTATTTACAGGTGTATTCCTATTCTGTTGGGCGCCATTCTTCACGTGCAGCGTGGTTGGGGCCATCTGCGACAAACTAGGCCTCTCCTTCGACCCTGGGGTCACAGTCTTCATCCTCACCACCTGGCTGGGGTACATCAACTCCTTCCTGAACCCCGTCATCTACACGATCTTCAACCCTGAGTTCCGGAAGGCGTTTAGAAAGATACTCCATTGTGGTACCTAGCCCGTAGATTATTTGGTCGTCTTTACGCAGTAGGTCTGGTGAATTTTGTCTTGTTTTTGAAAAATATGGTTTTTGATTACGTAATATTGTTTGGATCAACGGGTTAGCTAGCTGAAGTTGCAATGGGCAGGACACATAGCTCGAAGAACTGACGGCCGATGGAGCAAAATGGTTCTCGAGTGGAGACCACGAACTGGCAAGCGCAGCGTGGGACGACCGCCTGCACGATGGACCGACGACCTCATAAAGGTCGCAGGAAGTCGCTGGATGCAGACCGCTAGCGATCGTCTTCTTAGTCGCCTCTTTCGACACCCATGGGAAGATATGGGATAGTCAATTCACAGCTAAAAACCAAATACACAATTTATTTATTTTTTTATAGATTACTAGCAGTGTTTTGCACTTTACTAGTATTCTTCTTAACCCCTCGTGCTAAGCTAAAATGCTTGTGTTACGATAGGGTTCACGTCGGAAGTGCAGTGGGTGGGGTTCGAACCGGCGACCTCAAGATCACAAGTCCGACGCCCTAGCCATTGGGCTATAGCCGCTTAAATAAAGTGAAATTCCTCGATAATCACTACATAGTATAAAACAAAGTCGCTACCCGCTGTCTGTTTATCCCTATGTGCTTAGATCTTTAAAACTACGCAACGGATAACGATCCAGTTTTTTAATAGATAGAGTGATTCAAGAGGAAGGTTTATATTATGTATAATAACATCAGCATTACAGCCGTGCGAAGCCGGGGTTCTTCGCTAGTATAAAATAAAGAATACTTCTGAATAAAAGTTACTAGACCATTAAATTAACATTCAAGACCATCAAACCCATAAATTATCTGTACGACCAAATAATATTACGTATGAAAATATCCACAACGAAATTTTATTTTTAATTTTCAACCATTTTCAGACCTACGAGACGACCAAATTGTACAAAGTACATTCGTTTAGACAAGTGTTAATATTTATATGTGATAAATCAATAAATTGAATGTGTCGTGTGTTAGTGGTAGAATAATAGCATATCATGTGTATTAAATTAGCTATTGTAATTTCAAATAAAATTTCTGTAAACAATATATATCGCCATTTTATAGCTTGCCTGTAGCTAAAGATAATCTAGTCGACAGTATTATTGCCAAAGATATTAGAAAATTAATTTTTAAATGAGCTTTGTTTATGTTAAGGTTGTGATTATTTTAATAGTTTTGATCTCATTTACTTTTAATTTTATTGTACTATAGTGTAAATGTACTTTCGTCGAGACAAGTGTTAGAGTAATATATAAATCTATAAACTATAGCAAAAAGAGACAAAGTAGTGAAATAATTAAGAAAACCAAAGAGCTACTTCATGCTGACCTCACAAAATAATTATAAATAATTAATTATACGCCTATTGTAAAAACAAAATTTCAAACTCACGTAGTGTTACGAACTTAAACTAACTCTGAATTTACCTACTCTTTCTGCTTGAATTAATCAAATTATATAAAATAATGATCGTTCTTACAATTGTTATTAATACGATATGTTGTAATCATTGTAAGAGCCGACGACAATATTTTAATATAACAATAATTAATTTTTACTTATTACTTTTGTCTCGCCTTTTTTCCGTCCACGCAATTCTCCATTCCCACCTCTTATAGTTATTTAGTAATAGCACATGCCCTTTACTTTATAATTTAGCGTAACTTTGTTTAACATCAATATGTGTTTCTAATCATAGCACAAAAAATATGTGAAAATTAAAAGATAATAAACTATTTGGTCGGTTATGACTAGAAGAGTGAAGAGAAAAATAAAATAGATTATTGAATTAAATCTAAATTAAAATGTTGCACATTTTTTACATTCTTGTTGTGCTGCATGAAAGTTATGTTAAAATTATAAGTAAAGGGTAAAAATATAATATAATATTAGATATAGAAGAATACTGTCGCAAAAGACAATGCACAGCGAGATTTGACAAAGTAGAATGTAATATAACTTGCCAAATATATGTTAATAGATACTTTTCTAGTGTTTATTGAGCATTGTTAAAATTCTGTTCAAATATTGTGTAAATGCTTTATCCATTGTAATATTCAAATATATTTAATATAACGTACTTTGACACCACTGTCACTACTAATCGTTTGTGTTTAATGTAAATTCTATACAAATTTTAGATTGACTCCTTAGTAACTAATTTATATTAAAACAAACAATAAATTTATAATTGAGTAACAAATAATTTTATTTGCTCAACTAAAACTAATCTCTCGTCTTTGGCTCAATATACGAGTAAGTCTTTGTAAGCAATATTTATAATAACGAAACAATAACATTAGATATCTGTCTGTTAATCTTACTGTTATATGCAATGTAATAATTGTAAATATAAATATTACAGGGTTCCCTATATGAATCCATATATACTCGTTTTAACATAGCATTGTGAGTTAAACATTTGAATAAATTTAAATACTATCATAAGATAATGTTTCAGTTCGTCTGTGAAATAGATAGAAGGAAATATATTTATTGTAATAATACTTGCTAATTAAAATGTTATCAAGTGTCGGGCTTAATAGATTTTTTTAGTATATGCAAATAGTCACTATTATACGAATACCAAAGGATTTTCTTCGCAGTTTTCGTATTGTAAAGAATATATATTACGTTGAAAATTGTAAATATTGCAATAAGTATTAGTAATTTTAACATTTTTAATAATTTCGTTGACGATCTGTTATCAATCGCAGTGCATACAGTTGTAACTAAAAAAAAAATTGACGAGTGCAAATCCCATTGATATCTTGAGTTTAGGAGAATATTAAAAAAAAAAGGTATTTGCAATATATGAACCTCAAAATGTTGATTGTACGGAACTTATACTTACTTTAAGACATTTGATTATAAGTTATTTACATGTATTCTTTGCACATAAACAATTTTAAATATAAAAAAAATTAACAACTTTGTTATGAACTGTACTCAGTGCGAGATGTACTGCACGGTCGCCGTGACGTAGCGTTTAACTTTCTATGCGAAATTGTGATGATGATTTAAAAATATATTCTGTTTTTACATAAAGTCGTTTTATTTTATTCCTAGTTATATAAAAAATGCGAAAGTTGTTGTATGGTTGGGTGTTCTTTAGTGAATGATGCCATTTGCCATTTTATCTCGTTCGTAGCAAATCTTTTCTAAATAAATCTTCTTCTGAAAAAAATTAAACAATAAGTATAACTTCTCTCTATCTTGTCTGCCTGTTTGTTCATTACGCCAAATCTCCAAAATGGTAGCACCGATTTACACAGAACTTTAATTGTTAGAAAGTCTAAAATCCTTATTCTACGCGGACGAAGTCAAGGGGAGCAACTAATCTATACTTTCATATAAAGCTGGTTCGATTTGAAAAATTCTTTCAGAATTAGATAATCCATTTATCGAGTAAGGCTTATTGGTTATATTTTATCATAATGTTCGCACGGGAACCGGAGATACGTGGGTGATACCGCTTGCGGGACAGGTTCCCGCAAGCGGTATCACCCGCGTCTTAACTCAAATATAAAGCTGAAGAGCTTGTTTGTTTGCTTGAACGCGCTAATCTCGCAAACTACTGGTCCAATTTGAAAAATTCTTTCAGCATTACATAGCCCATTCATAGAGGAATATTTAATTATAAAGTTTTGCGTCTGAAACCGCGCGCGGGATGCTAGTAAATTATATAATTGAAAAAGTTAACAATTCAAATATGCGTTTGAGATTTTCTCGTCAGCCTACCGAAGCTTGAAACCTACCCGTCTCAGCAAAACTTGTGCTAAGAGATTAATCGATCTCAGTAACGAGGGAACTTCATTGGATAACTTACAATGTATTGAGTCTTTCTTTTCTTGGGTTAGCCGTTTTATAAACGGCCGGAAGGATTTAACTGAAGTACAACTTAACTTGAGTTTAATACTTACGTCTAAATGCGTTTACTAATACAATAATTACTATTTTTATTTTTATTCTGATATAAAAAAAAATCATAAGCAGCCGATACAAAATATAATATACTAATATAAAAAGTTGAAGTGGTTGTTTGTTTGATTGGTCTTCCTATATATACGTTGTCACGTAGCTTTCCTGAGATAAAAGCGTATTAGAATAAAGTTCTTACGGAAACAGGTGTTACTAAATCCTATACTTATATTACCAATAGTAATGATTCTTTTTCTATGTATATATGTTACGATTAATCTCAAAACCTACTGGACGAATTCCGATATTTTTTCCACTATTAGAAAGCTACATTATTCAGGACTAGTATAGTTTTTATTTAAAGTAATAGTTCCCGAGGGAAGAGAGCTACAAAAATAAGTTGACTACTACAAATTGACACAAACGATTACAGATGAAAGACGCGTAATTAATTGCCCCCAAAACAAACTCCTTTGATAAAAGAAGAGTACAAGCAAAAAACAAGAAATATCCTTGTACATGAAAAGACTCTGAGAAAAACGCAATGAAAAAGGGTTATTCACTGACTGGACACACGAGGCTGGACACGAGTGTGTCCAGTTGGTGAAACTCGATTATTAACCTCACTGTACTTTTTTTTGCAAAATATAGGTGTGTCCAGTTGACTAAAACATAAAAGTAGTTAATTTAATTTAAGTTTTACTAAGGGGACACGCATAGATATCTTGGCGTATCTAGATGACGAAATAATAAGTAAATCTAATTCCGTGTTTCACCAACTAGACACACCGTGTCCAGCCTCGTGTGTCCAGTCAGTGAATAACCTATGAAAAATTGAGTACTGAGATTCTTTGTCAGCATCATCATCATCAGCCCGTATAACGTCCACTGCTGAACATGGGCCTTCTCCCGAGGGAGGGTATTGCCATAGTCACCACGCTTGGCAGGCGAGTTGGTGACCGCAGTATTATGTTGTAACACACAAGGAAACGCTGCTACCCGTTCGTTGATATACGATTATTATTGATGATGTTATAACAATCGGGACCAACGGCTTAACGTACTTTCCGAGGCACGGAGGGTAGTCCCTCAACTAACCAGACCCGGAAAGAAATCTTAGAATTTACACAATTATTTCTGTGTGGGGATCAAACCCACGATCTCCGAGATTTAAAGCGAGCCAATTACCGCTACGCTACGGAGATTCTTTGTATGTGTTTAAATTGTACCTATACTTAGTCTGTCCATATATACTGTTACAATTAAAAATAAACAAAATATTACATTTGAATTTGGAATCTGACATTTTTAAATAATTTTTCATTGTGTTTTCTCATTTTCGCGCCATTGCATTGTCAAATAATTTGTGAAAGCATGGAGTAGGGAGATATAGAGAACCGAATCGCTGTGATTGCATTAGACAAAGTAGGTATGGAGCCAAATACAATTTAAAAACGCTCCATACTCTTGGTATTAGTCAAATATTTGTGTACCGAGCTATTTTTAGGTACAATGAAACCTCCTCTGTTTGTGACATAAAAAGATCTGGAGAATCACGTTAAGCCGTTAGTCCCCATTGGTATAACAACGTCTTTATCAAACGTATAAAAGGAAAGTGCAGCAGCGTTTCTTTTTATGTTACAACATAATAATGCGGTCAACAACCCGCCTGCCAAGCGAGGTGACTATGGCAAAAACTCTCCCTTGGGCTCTCATGTTCAGCAGTGGACGTTACACGGGCCGATGATGATGATATAAAAATGTCCGATTGGAATAAAACAAAAAGTATTTTACTTCTACATAAATACCCTTGATAACATAATGCTTAATTTGGATAAGGATTAATATTATGATATACATTTGACGTGGTTTCTTTCTTCAGACGATTTAATATTTTTTTTATAAACATAAAAGCGGTTATTGTGACTAAACTATGATAGTTAGATATATGCTCTCGCGGACTTTTTTGTAGATCTTAATAAGACGTACAAACCTGTAGTACATCATTTTGTTCTATTGTTAATAGTTTTTGCAGCGCAGGCATAAATAGGATTTCGCTTTTACACCTTGGGTTACAAAATCGCAATTTTCTTACGGATCCCTAATTTTTTTGAAAATAAAATATAGCCTATAACCTTCCTCGATAAATGGACTATCCAACAGTGAAAGAATTTTTGAAATGGGACCAGTAGTTCCTGATATTAGCGCGTTCAAACAAACAAACAAACGGGTCAATTTCCTATTCAGGTCTCATTTAACGGTTTTATTTCACGGACTTTTTCTTACGGTTTTACTATCACATTTTTTTCAGTTGGGTCGCGCAGCAAAATCCCTATCTCCTCCAAGCCTGCCGTAAGGAACTTCGTTCCAAAAATCTCATATACGTAGATAGGTGAATCCAAGTATAAATTCCCGACCGTTAATTAACAATGTTATTACAGGCCATAAACTATTTATTACTTATTAGATTGATTACACAATTTATTTCGTAACCTCGAAATCTTCTTCTTACCCACAAAATTGGGAGTAAATCATCACAAATTGGCTTAAGTAATTACTTTCCCGTGTTTCATTTATATTGAGCAAATAACGAACTAGATATTAGGTATACATTAATTAGTAGTAAAATGAGGGGAAATTGAAGATGTTTTTCTAGGGTTCCATACCCAAAGGGTAAAAACGGGACCCTTTTACTAAGACTTCGCTGTCTGTCTGTCACCAGGCTGTACCTCAAGAACCGCGATAGCGAGACAGTTGAAATTTTCATAGATTATGTATTTCTGTTGCCGCTATAACAACTAATAATAAAATAAAATAAATATTTATAAGGGGCTCCCATAAAACAAACGTGTTTATTTTATTTTGCCCTTTTTTGCTCGATATCAATAATGGCAACAGGTAGACACTTCTTGAAAATGGTACGGAACCCTTCGTGCGCGAGTCCGACTTGCACTTGGCCTGTTTTTTTGTGTTTCTCGTTAATGTAGCCACGCTATTTGTAATTATTAAAGGAACAGGAAATAAGAAAATCTCGTTGGTCTAATTTTTGTAGTGTGATAGTTTGTCTCATTGGTGTAATTGTATGTATGTATTAAAGCAGCCGTAGCCCAATGGCTAGGGGTGTCGGACTTGTGGTCGCCGGTTCGATCCCCACCCATTGCACTACCGACGTGAACCCACTCGTAACACAAGCACTTTAGCTTAGCACGAGGAGTTAACAAGAATACTAGTAGACTGCAAAACTTAGGTTAGCTAGGCTAGGGTCTCTTTTTTTATTTTTTTTATTTTGTTACATTAATATTTCTTACAGCTGTAGCGAAGCCCTAAACCGTGGTCCTTTAGGGGTGCCCTCAAGCGTGTCACTTATACGTAAAAGTATTGTTTAAAGACGTGCCTCCTTTTTGTAGAGCTAATTTATATTAAGATTTGAATTATATAATGAATTATTGTTACTATTATACCTATGACGTGATACTAGGACAGATCATTGGCTAATCCGCATAAGATTTTAGTTGCCATATTTTGTATTTGGTTATATTAATCTGATGTATATGATCTGTGTATGATTGACAAGTACATGTGTATGTTAATACCTAAATATCGTTTAATTCGTTTACGCTGCTAGTAATCTTTAAAAAAAAACCTTGGTCTAACTAAGTTTGTCACAAGAAAACTCATTGGTCTAACCGAGTTCTTTAGTTGGTTCATTGATGCCATGTTTCGAAAACGGAAAGTAATAATGATTATATTATATAAACTAACTGTCCCGGGTGGTTTCACTCGCATAGTAGAAACCTCATTCAAAGAATTGCTTATAAACGATATAATAAGGCTAAAAAGGATGAAAATTGAATTTTCGGGTCCGTGGCTTAGGCTCAAATTTCGATGTAATTGGCTCGAATACTGTCTTTTTGACTCAATTGACCCAAATGTGTACAGGCTAAATGCATGGCGTATTTGGTAAAAATCATTATTTTTATCAGTGTACATATTTATAATAGACTACATATATATTTATACATTACATTACAGAGATAGGAAATACTTAACGTGACCATTTATTAATTTTATCAAACCGGGACACATCTGCAGAAATATATTATAATAAATAAAGTGTTCAGTGTTTTACAAGTATTTTATTAGAGAAGACACAAAAAAGGTATAGACACAAAATAATTAGAGCTCTCAAACACAAAATAGTTAAGTTGGCATGACTTACTAACTATGCCCCCAGTAGAGGCATTCGTTTTTTTTTGCGGGGCTTCGGGCCACGCATTTCGAGCCGAAAAACTAAATTTTGAACTACCGTTGGGTTATGCTGCGTGGGACTATGCTGGCTTCGCTGGGGACACCGGGACAGACTGCCTGAAACCGGGACTGTCCCGCCCAAACCGGGACATATGGTCACGTTAGAAATACTCCTTCTTTTAAAAGCAATTATAGACGAGCTAGAACGAATAGATTGTGGTAGGGAAAGTTAATATTAATTTAACTGATGTATTAATATTTGTTCTTATCCTAACTAACCTTTCTACTATTGTAAATTTCTATTTCTTCCGCCTGGATATTTTTTAAAGGTGAAAATGATTGGGAACCGCTGTACTAAGAGATTAATCGATCTCAGTAACGAGAGAACTTCTTTGGATAACTAACAATGTATTGAATCTTTTCTTGACTTAGCCGTTTTATGAAGCACCGAAAGGATTTAGCTTAAGTAAGACCGAACTTGTTCCTCGACAACCTCCGTAGCGTAGCGGTGTTTGGCTCGCTTTAAATCTCGGAGGTCGTAGGATCGAACCTACGACCCCACACCTGACAGAAAAATCTTTGTGTAAATTCTAAGATTTTTTCCGGGTCTGGTTGGTTGATGGACTACCCTTCGTGCCTCGGAAACTGGAAACTTTTCCTTCATCATTGCAGCCGTAGGACGTCCACTGCTGGACAGAGGCTTCCCTCATAGATCTCCAGTTGTGATCCCGCGGCCTTGACTCCGTGCTATATGGCCTGCCACTGCCCACCGCCACTTCAACGAACTAATCCGTTAGGCTGTCGGTAACCCTCGTACTACGTATCCCCTTATTTCGGATTCGACAAAATAGCCCCCCGAGCATAGCCTTCTCCATAGCTCGTTGAGCGACTCTGAGACTGTTCAAAGGGCCTAAAGTATTCGAAAATTTAAAATATGTATACAGATAGTTTTTTTGTGATAACTAATTAGCATAGTTTAACCTAACACTCTAAAAAGTATGGTTTATCCAATTATTGCAGAACTGACTTAGAATTCATTCGAAAGTTCAAACTGAACCAACAATGTTCAACAGAACGAGAAAAAAATCGAAAACTGATGTTAGGTGAAATTTACGAAAAAAATCTTTAAAAAATTCTATCTTGAAAACTACGCAAAATCGTAGAACATACATGGGGGCGATTCAGATACTTACTCCTCATCATAAAGTATCTAAATTTTGCCTTTGAACGTCAACTCCTCAGCCACCTTGTATGTTTTAAATACTAAAGTACAATTAGAATTAGTCTCCTAATACTTTTATAAATCTGCCGATAACCTTGTAGACCCTAAAGAGGAGCTCTGCTCGTTTTTATGCCCGGTGAAGTAGCAAAAGCCTCATGGCAAACAACATGAGTCCGTCCGAAAAAAAACTGTAACGTAGAAACCACCGTTATAATCCCTAAATCTCCCGCCATGAGCCGATGTCCAAGTACCACAGGGCGTCCCTTGTGGGACTTGGACTTGGGCTCATGGCTTCTTGCTTAGATTGCTTAGTTTGTAGTTTTTAAATAATTTATTAAGGCTGGAGCTCCGCTCTCCTTAACACCCGGTGAAGTAACAAAAGCCTTCTGGCAAACTACATAATGTCCGCCCGAAAAAAAAATATAGATACATAATTTAATAGAGTTTTTGCAGCTGAATGTATAAGTGTATGTAAATGAATGTTACGATTTAAACGATATTTATTCAGCACTAGGTTAGGTATTTACTTACACTTGTACTTGCCAATTATACACAATTGAATATGATTAATATAATTAAATACAAAATATCGCAACTAAAATCTATTGCGGATTAGCTAATGGTCTGTTTGTCAGTCTAGTTCAATAAGATGCATTTAAATTTCGTGCCTGACCCCCCCAACGGCGGATCGAAGGAGTATCCGGGGGGTTTTAGTGGTGTAGGGTCCTCTCCTCGTAGTATGACTTAGCATAGCACGCTATGGAGAGGGCGAGTCCCACATATCCCACCGCCAGCGCACGAATACGCTGCAGCGGCGGTGGGAGTGAGTAAATGCAATTCCCGCGGGACTACAAAAAAAAAACATTTACATTTTTAAATGATTTTTTTAATACTTAACAGAAAAGTTTACCATATACATACTATATAGAAAGATGTATTTATTTCACAAATATTAACTTATATTCAATTAAACTTATAATCTGACACTTGAGCTGACGACAACAGACAGATTCGTTCCACGGTGTACGGACCATCTGTAACAATTTTATTATAATGTTAACACAATAAGCAGAACAAGCTTATTACCATGTTTAATAAACATGTGGACTGAGTTTGGGAGAAGATAACTACTGATTGTGGGTTCGATTCTCTCCCCGAAAAAAATCCTTGTGTAAAATCAATAATTTAATTAATAGGTTGAGGGATTACCTTCCGTTCCTTTTAAAGCACGTAAAGTAGGTCCGGATTGTTATAACACCATCTATGACAATATAATACTAGGTATATCTGTACATAATACTGCGGTCACCAACCAGCCTGCCGAGCGTGGTGACTATAACAATGACTTACTTGAGGGATCAGCTGTGGTTATACCAGCTGATGATGATGGCAATATGCAAAGGGACGGCATATATTTTGAAAGAACCTTATCTATACAAATATTTGAAGCCTGAGAGGTTGTTTGCTTGATCAGATCTTTCAGTATTACATAGGCCATTTATTCATTTATGAGGAAGGCTATTTATTGGCTTCATTCAATTATTAAGTGCTTACGGGAATCCCGATTCCGTTACGCGAATAAAACAAAAATAACATAAACTCATCATCATCATCTGCCCGTATGACGTCCACTGCTAAACATGGGCCTCCCGAGGGAGGGTATTTGCCATAGTCACCACGCTTGGCAGGCGGATTGGTGACCGCAGTATTATGTTGTACCACACAAGGAAAAGCTGCTGCCCGTTCCTTGATATACGATTATTAAAGATGATGTTATAACAATAGGGACCAACTGCTTAACGTGCTTTCCGAGGCACGGAGGGTAGTCCCTCAACCAATCTGACCCAGAAATAAATCTTAGAATTAACACAAAGATTTCTTGTCCGGTGTGGGAATCGAACCCACGACCTCCGAGATTTAAAGCGAGACAAATGCTGCTACGCTACGGAGTTTGTCAAATAACATAAACTATAACTTAACATAGATCTTACCTTCTGGATACCATTGTGTGGACGGTATGCCGGAGTCCAGCCTGGCTGCCACTACGGCCTCTCTCAACGCCAGGGATACCACCACCGCCATGCATATTGGAGGCTCACCGATAACTGGAAGTTGGTTTAACACCATAAAGCGATAGTAAATATGTGGCAGTACCCTCCGTGCCTTGGATACTGTTAATCGTGACCCGAAGATGAGACATGCTGGGTTATTTATTCATTTCATAAATAAACACTTACGGCTGATTCTATTTACATATTTATTTAATAAATAACACTCATGGCTGATTTTCCAATTAACAGATTAAATTTATCAGAGTAATGAATTTTAAATTTCATAGATTTTGTAAGTATTAAAAATCCGGTACATTTTAAAATATATTCTTCTGATTACATTTATCTGAGGATTGTAAAAGTTACAGTTAGTCAATATAATGTTATTTTGCTGTGGTTCTACCCACTCGGGTCGAGACGCTCAATGAGCAAACTAATATTATATTCAACTTTTTAAATATAAACAACTGCTCTAGACATCTAATTTAAAGTCATTCACCTTTTGTTACGGTCACTAATTGTCTAACAGCATTAAGGGCATAGTTCCAATTAAAGCAGTAAACTATGATACACATAAGCTATTAATTAAAGGTCAGTTGGCTAAGCTGAACAAATACATATTTTCGTCGACAAATAAACTACAAACTAAACGATTAAACCAAATATTTCATCATAGCATCATCATCAGCCCGTACAACGTCCATTGCTGAACAACTGGTTTTGACATATTCACCACGCTTGGCAGGCGGGTTGGTAACCGCAGTATTATGTCGTACACAAAGAAACGCTGCTGCCTATTTTCTGGTGTACAATTGTTATAGATGATGTTATAACAATCGCGACCAACGGCTTAACGTGCTTTCCCAAGCACGTTAAGCCGTTTTCCTACTAATATTAAAAACGCGAAAGTTTTTAAGTATGGATGGATGGATGGATGTTTGTTACTCTTTCACGCCAATACTACTGAACGGAACTGGCTGAAATTTTGCACCGGGATACGTTATACGCTTGATTAACATATAGACTACAAAACATCACGCTCCGGCCCAGTGGAAACGCGGGTGAAACAGCGGGGTGCACCTTGTTTAATAATAAAGTTCTGTGACGGGAGATACGCAGGCGTAACCGCGCCTGAGAATCTATTTCGCCGGATATACTGTAATCCCGCGTAAGTGACAATAGCTAATAAGGTTGAAAATCAAATGCACCAAATTGATATAAAACATATATAACGATAATATTTCTTGCCATATGAAATTACACCTAATTGACAACTGTCACTTACGCGATATTACAGTATCACCGACGATTTGCAGTAATGTAGAAATATTAAAGTAGGTTTGTTTTTTTCATTAACCTGATTTTCTAATAAAGGCTATGTTTGTTGCAGTCACAGTTTAGGTAGTAATAACTCAGTACTACTGTATTGCTAATACCTACTATTAATTTTAGTACATACTGACGCAGTACAAACATTTTATATAGCTAATTTTCAGAACGTATAATTAAGTGCGATCAAGCTCTATTCTATGTGGCCCTCCTCCCATGTCTTACCATGGCATGGGTGTCATAAGAGGCAACTAAGGGATATACTGCTAATGGATGAGCAGCATCATCTTTCAGCTCCACCTTACTGCGATCACCAATCCACCTGCCAAGCGTGGTGGTGAAGCGCTTGCCAAGGTCTGTTAAGAGGAGGTCCATGTTCAGTAGTAGACATAATCGGGCTGGTGAAGTGAATTAAAGCTTTGCAAGTTATAGTTTAGCGTGGCTTTCAATGGAACTATACCCTTTCTTCCGCGCGACCATAACAACATAATAATATAATGCAGTAATAAGTATATAAAAAACAAATGTGGTTGTTTCTGAACTTTCGCGTGTCTGAGGGCAATGACCGTATCACGCCGAATTGGAGTATGTACCAGTGTCGTTGTAACACTTGTCTTCAAGACTTCAAGGTCATAATCTAATGAAACTGGATTTACTAACGGAGTTTCATATAATATATTGCTTATTATGCAAGTAATCTTGAAGAAGTAAAAAGTTTTTTTTAAGTCGACCAGTTGAAAAAGCTCCTTGCCGTAGGAGTAAAAAGCTCACTTAAAAAAATCTTTGTGTAAATTCTAAGATTGCTTTCCAATCTATAAGAGTCTACCAGGCCTAAGCGAAACACCCTCCCTCAGGAGGAAGGCCATGTTCAGCAGTGGACGTTATATGTGCTGATGATGATGATGACGTACAGTCGATAAATACGAACCACATTGCAATCATTCACGGGTAGTCAACGTCAAAACACCGCTACATAATGAAGTTATTGACTAATGTTTTTGTTATTAATCGTATACGGGTAACATAATTTTATTTTGTAGCGGTATTTTGTTATGGGGAGATACTGAGTCAGGCTTTAACGGGAAAGGTTCTAAGGTTGGCGCCGCAATGGAAAGGCGACGGCCGTTTCGTAAATACAAACTCATATAAACATTATGTAGTTACATTGACGTACAAACTTGAGATCATCGGAAAAAGTACAGGTTTACAATTGTGGTCGATTTTCTCCTACTTAAGTGCGTTTTGTAAATAAACTGTATTTTGCGGGTAAGTGCAGTCAAGTTTTTGTTCAATAAACCTCTAGAAAAAAATTGCTTGTGATAAAGAAATATTTACTTCTACTTATGTTTTTTTGTTCAGCGGATAACACAAATAGCTCCTATATTGGTTAAGTAATTTTGGAATTCCAACATTTTGCATAGAGATCTTCTAAATCGAGGACTTTTCCAATCTGTACTAATATAAAAAGCTGAAGAGTTTGTTTGCTTGCTAGAACTAGTTCTTCTCAAGGAGTGGTCCAAATGGAAAAAAATATTCAGTTTTTTCGAACGTCCATTATGCAGTTAGTAGTTAGTCAGGAGTCGAGGCGTTCTCCAGTCTAAGTAAATTGTTAACCTTAAAACTACTAACTAAACAACCAGCGCAGCAGGGCGCCTTCTTCTTCTTCTTTATCGAAGAAGGCTATTGGCTATATTATTTATTATGAAATTCCTGTGGGAACGGGAGTTACGTAAGTCAAACAGTATGCGGAAAGCTACTCTATACTAATATTATAAAGTGGAAAGATTTGCTTGTTTGTATTGAATAGGCTCACTACTGGACCGATTTGAAAAAATCTTTCGCCGTTAGAAAGCTACACTATCCCCGGATGACCTAGGCTTTTTTTAATTATGAAGTTCCCACGGGAACGAAAGTTACGCGTGCTAAGCCGCGCGCTGGAAGCTAGTAAATTATAAGATTATCTTTTATTTTTTACCTTTTGCACCAAATACTGTGTCGGCACTATAAGAATTCTTTCTGAAATAAACTCTCCAGTCTTGAGGAATATCTGAGGCGAGGGGAACGTGGTAGTTCCAGCTTCTATCCGATAGGAGTTCTCCTGTCGGCGCGTAGACCAGGTTCTCACAGGTCCAATAGCCAAGACCCATGATGAAAGCACCTTCCACCTAAAACATGCATAGGTATGGCAAATATTGAGAGACCATCATAATTATCAATTGTATCGTTAATCTCCCTTAATAAGCGGGACAGGTTTTCTTATTTGTGAAAATGTATTAGTATTTTTTTTATAATCATTACTAACAGAGTTTTTTGCAATCCACTAGTATTCTTGTTAACCCCTCTTGCTAAGCTAAAAATGCTTGTGTTACGAATGGGGTCACGTGATCACGTCGGTAGAGCAATGGGTTTGCATCGAACCGGCGACCACAATGACATGATCGGAGGTCCAATGGGTTACATATTGGGCTACGGTTGCTTCTAAATTATAATTGTTTATTTGCAGAAAGAGGTACAAATTTTAAACGTAACTTCTCTAATACCCATATTTTTTTCAACAACAATTCATAAGATCATAATTTTTTTTGGACCTTAACAATGAATACCATATTCAACTCCTTATTCAACTTTAAAAGCCCGTTTAAGTTAACTTGTTGAACATGGGCCTTCCCTTAACAGAACTTGGTAAACCAGGATCGGTCAGAGATATTACCAATCACGTGACCACGACAGTATTATATTTACTAACCTGTCCGATATCAATTTCAGGACTGATACTTTGTCCAGCGTCCTCCATTAAATCGACCCTCAAGATCTCAGACTGTCCAGTCAGCACATCTATCTCCACCTCAGTCAACGTCACTCCATAAACAGGGTATGGATACGCATCATCTGTGCTTGTGAACCCGTGTACTTGTAAGTCAACATTTGCGTTATAAGCTGTAGTTATTAATTCTTCCCAAGTTGGATTATTCAAAGTTTCACTGGTTGCCTCTAATCTTTTCAAGAGTTCTGCGCAACAACGCTGAACACCAACACAAACACTCTGTGATGTTATACTTCCACCAGACAAGAGACCATTTGGTGCGATTATTGTATTGTTTCCTTTAATTATAATTTTGTCGATAGGAATTTTAAGCATATAAGCTGCTACTTGGATAGCTTTTGTGTTCACGCCTTGACCCATTTCTATACCACCATGAGTAATCACTACAGAACCATCACCTCGATACACGGAAAGATTAACATCTAAGCGCAGACCTCCCACTGGAGTCCATCTTAACAATACGAATCTTAGGCCCCGTTTCCTCCATCTGTTTTCATTATTGAATTGGTCCACTTTTTGTCGTCTATTCTTATAGTCTGCAGTATCTATAAGCTTATTAACCATATCAGTGAGATCATCTTTATACTCAGGATCTAAGTTAGCTAATCTTACAGCTAAAGGATCTAGACCAGTTTCGTATGCTATCTGTTCCATAACAAGTTCAGCCATCGCAACGTGTTCTAATGTACCTTTGGAAAGAGAAGAAAGTTTTACATATGTGAAATAGTTTTGAATATTTGATAACAAATTTCTTCTCTATTTTTGGAAAAGAAAAACATATTAAGAAGCGACAGGTCCCAAAGTATTTATTTTTTGGATTTACCTGGTGCCCGAGCCCAGGTATTTGAAGCAGAATCTGTAACTGCATCATAGCACTTGTAGTTCCATAAAGATTTATTATAGGCGTTGTTGTATTGACCTGTACCAAGCATAGAAAATGTCTCGTTTTTCTTATAACCATTATCTTCATAGAGATTGTAGTTAATGTATTGGATAACTCCGGTGTCGTTTACACCAACCTGCAATATAAAATAGTTTATTGTTGTCAACAGTGACATAAAATACATTGAGTGGACATGATTACACTTTTAAAGTAGCATAACCTAATACCCCCTTCACCCTTCCATCACCGGACGACTAGGCGCGGCGAGCGGTTTCACCCTTTTGTTGAAGACATTCCTTTAATACGCACGAAGCGATTTGCTTCTTCTTACATAATGCGGACGGCTAAAGAGTGGAATTCTCTGCCGGGGTCAGTTTTTCCGGAACGCTATAATCTGGACATCTTTAAGGCTAAAGTGAACAGATATTTTCTAGGCAAGCGTGTATCATCTTAGGGCTTATCTTCGCCTTGCATCAAGCGAGATTATGGTCAAACGTAAGCCAATATTTAATAAAAAAAATAATAATAAAAAATCGTAAAATTATTTTAAAATGTTGTTGAATGAGGTTACGTCTGTATAAGGAAGTAAATATACTTACCTATTATAAGCCCAGGAGCGGGTAGACTGATTTCAATGATCTAACGCTTCTTAGATAACATAATAATATAGTCTATTTCCTTATCGTTAGTTTGAAATATTTTTTAACATATACCTCAAAATCTGTAGCACATGGTAGCCTTTTGCCAACCGCCCTAGTGTTCACTCGTAAAGACTGAATAAATCGACACGGTCTATTCAATTTTACTGACGTCAAAGCGGCAGCGATCGCTCCCATTATACTCCGGGATAATTTAATACCGTACGCACCTCCCACTCGCCGAGTATGGACGTCAATCCTGAAATAAATGCGATATTTTGTATTCCCTTCACTAACAAAAGCACCAAGTAAAGTGCAATTTACGTAAGAGGACGCCCTTGTAATATTTGGAACGCGTCTCAGAGCGAAGATTGCTAGACGTAGTGGTTTGATTGAGAATTAATGACTTTTAACTACGAACTTTATCACTTTTGCTTTAGTTTTTAAACTAAGGTTTGGATGAGGAAATAATCTCAGAAATCTAGAAAATAGCAATTGCACACACATATTCATTTTAGATCAATTTTAGTTAAATACATACCGATTCTGTTGCATGTTCAAAGCTCTCGAGATCATCAGCTGCACTCCTTCCATCCACTGTGTCGATGAATACACATCGAGTCCATCATCAGATGGTTTTACCACAGTAGTTAGAGTTTCCAACGTAAAATGGTATTGTCCATATATAGAATTCATACCTTTTATAACTTTTTTCACATCATTTCCTCTTTCTGTAGCGTCTATTGAAGTAAAAAGGTTTTCATATTTAGGATTGTTTCTAGTTTTTTTAACGTCTAGTAACGGGGCCTTGACGTTTGTGTAAGTAGCTTCTACTAATTTGGCTGCTACGTCTGCTATATGTCGAGTTATAGCTACGACAATCGCAAGAGGTTGGTTGAAATATTTAACTGTACCGTCGCAGAGAAGTTCTTCATTTGCCGTATAAAGAAACGAGTCAGGTGGAGTGAACGAATTTATTCCTGGAATGTCTTTGGCTGTATACACTGCTATTACGCCTGGATATGCCTGGAATGTTGCATTAATCACTTTCAGTAATACTTTTAGAGCCGTTGAAGATCAACCTTTACCCATCTGATAACCAAATAAGACATATTTTTGGTCATATTTGATTCAATATCAAACGTGGATATGCTAACTTCCCTATCGAAAAACGTTTATGGGTAATTTTCAATTAATTAATTTGAATCTCACCTGGTTATCAGATGGGTGAAGGTGATCCACCTTCTCTACGACGTGGAAACTCATCTGATAACCAGATGATTTTCCCCATCTCCTCCTACTATACATTTATTTTTATTTATATATAAATAAGATGATATCTATCGATGATGGTACAATTTAGTATTAAAAAATGACATATCAAATATAAATTATATGTAATCTAGACTTACCAAAGCTTTTGAACTATTGATAGAAGTGACAGTTCCTAATGCAACTGTTGTAAGCGCAAACGCACAAAATACTTCATTTGGAAACGTCGGTAAATCTTCGGTATAAAAGGCTTCTCCAGCACATTGAATCTTAAAAGTATAATATTACCAGCAATATTAAAATGAAACATTTTATGGAATTAAAATTGGTTATTGGTTTTGGATGCAAAGAACTATGAACATAAATATTGTTATTTGTTAACTTAATTGAGTAAATGACAACGTAGTTACGGAAGTTGCTTATGAGAGCCATTCTTCTGAAAACGGTTCTGGGTTCGATTACCACCGATAGTTGTTCGGAGTATTTCCATTTTTTGTGGAAATACTCAAAACTGATGGAATCAGAATTCCTAGACCTGTAGGAATTTGCAGGAGTTGTCTTTTTAAAAAGGAAAGAAAAAAAGAAGAATAATGTCTTACCAAGGCTTCCACTTTCATAATGGGTTGGTTCAGGGGCCACAGCGAAGGATTAGAATCAAACACTTGTACTGCACGAGAGACCGGGCGGGTGTCGTGAATGTCCTCAGCTCCGGAGCGGTAACGAGCATGTAGTATATTGTCGGGGCAAAGCTTCAAGAGACCCTGATAAATGCAACATTAAAGTATTGAATAAAATGAACGCAGTGTTCGCTAAATACTCTATGTAAATTAACATAAATAAAACCAAAATCATCGTGACATCAAAATTTCCGCCCAAAATAACACATCCCATCAAAATAGATAATAATTGAACAAGTAACCCAGTTTAAATATTTAGGTAGTATAATAACAGAAGATAAAACACTTTCAGTCGACATTAATACCAGAATTGCTATTGCAAAACACACATTCCACAAAAAGAAACACCTTTTCACTGCAAAAGTTAGTAAAAATATTCGAACTTAATAAAATCATAATCTTAATAAAACTTAACATATGGAGCATTGCCCTTTAGGCTGGCGAAACATGGACCCTAAGACAAAAAGACAGGGAAAAGTTGAAAGCCTTTGAAATGTGGTGCTGGAGTCGAATGGAAAAAGTGTCCTGGACAGAAAAGATCACCAATGAAGAGTTATTAACCTTTTGAACGCCAAAACAAAAACACATGAACCTGCCCTCAACGCCAAGCCACAAATTCTACGCAAATGTTTAATATTTCTTACTTTTTAATTCTCAATATCTATAATGCTATTTAATTCGTTTAATAGAAATAAACAAGAATTAGAGCTTCTATTTTAAGGTTATATAAATAAACAGGCATTAAAGTAATGTTCAAATTGTTTATTTCGGGTTTCTGTATACCACTTTTTCTGTCACGTATTTGTGTCGTTGGCGTCCAGAGACAGTTTTCGCTTGTCACGTATATGTGACAATGGCGCCCAAAAGGTTAAAAAGAGTAAATGAAGAACAACAAATTTTAAAACACAGAAACCAGAAGGGGTAAGGTGATAGGACATCTAATGCGAAACGACCAGTTTATAACAAATATAATAGAAGGGAAGATAGATAGGAAGAAGATAGGAAGAAGAGAGAGAGGAAGACCAAGAAGAAAGTTTATTGACCAACTTAAAGAAAAATGACAAGTGGACAGTTATAAAGAAGTAAAAGAGATGGCTCTACAACGGGATAGATGGAGAAAGCTACACAGACAAGTGCGAAGCACTTAAATTTTGGATCGATATTCTAAGGCTTTCCGCCTTATAATATCCATCCAAAATTTACCATCCACATGGCAAAATAGTAAAATTAAAATCATATAATACGATATTTTGTTTAGATTGCTTATTAGTGATTATACTTTGTAAATGCTTCCATTACATGCTCATCTTGAAGCTTAGCTTTTAGGAATAAAAATCCTAAACATCTTGTAGTAATGTACAACAAAACAGTATTGTCAATTTCTCACATAAAAGATGCATAAATTGTATTTTTAGTCGGTGTAAATCTCGCTTTGAGTTGTGGGACCAAAATGTGTCAACTATAAAATTTCTTTCCGGTTCTGGTTGTTTGTGGAACTGTCCTCTGTGCCTTGGAAAGCACGTTAAGCTGTTAGTCCCGATAGCAAGCGTACAGCGTGAAACAGGCAGCAACGTTTCCGAGTATTACAACATAATATTACGGTCACCAACCGTCTCCCAAGCTTGATGACCATGGCATAACCCTCCCTCGGGAGGACGTCCATGTTCAGCAGTCGACGTTATACGAGCTGATGATGATTATAGTCTTTACAACTTACCTTATAAAACAATCCCAAGGCTACTTTCCTCCGGTACTCCACAGACGGATCCGGTGGATTTACAACTACTACCAGTTCTTGTTCCAAAATCTTCAAAGCAGTTTGCAATGTAGCATTGGTAAATAGATTCCTTCCAACCAAGCATCTTTCCGTTGCGTTAGCTCGAATAAAGTTTGCTGATAAACCGCCATAGACTATTCTAGCGCTTTGAACCTCGTTGTAACTGTTCAGTCTGAATAAAAAACCTGAGTTCACAAATGCATGAGCGTTTTGAGCTCGTGGCATTACCTGTAAACCATAAAAATTGTATTTTTGTTTCATTAAGATTACCTGCAGAGTTTTGCAGTCTACTAGTATATTTGTTAACCCCCCGAGTTAAGCTAAAATGCTTGTGTTACGAGTGAGTTCACGGTAGTACAATTGGTGGGGATCGAACCGGTGACCACAAGATCACCAGTCCGACGCCTTAGCCATTGGGGTACGGTCGTTTATACGCTTAGACATATTACTAGGAAATAATTTGAACAAATATTTAAATTTCACTCGCCTCATTTCGAACATGTGTATTACCACTAATTAAACAATTTCTTAAAGTTTTGATGTATTTTCTTTTCAGTTACTATTATTCCTATAAAACAAATATCGGTAAACTTATAAATGTAAAATATGGTTTATTTAAAACCTGACTGCTAAGAATACCTAAGGTCTCATTTACGGAGACGCGGGGTATTGCGCCTCTTTTGCGGCGTGGCGTGCCTTTTTGCTTCAGTGGCACCCTGGGGCATGAAACTTATGGTTTACCCCATAAGGGTGTGTCAGGAGTGTGTCACTTAGATATAGTGTGACCACTTGCAATTTTGATGCGGTTTTCAATTTATTCTTATCTATTGGTTTTCACATTATAATTAAATTTAATAACAGAAATAAATGTCACAGGACAGACGGACGGACTTTTGTAGTCTGTAGATTTGTAAAGTTTGCTATTGTGTATACTGTTAGTTACCTAGTCGTATATTTGATAGAGTAATAATTATCTGTTGGTTATAGTATTTTTTTCAAGTATAAGTTTATGTAAATACCTAAGTGCACTGATGCAAATAATTACCTTGAAAGTAACAATACGGCAGTCGTTCGCAAATGGCGGCAACATCACATTCCGTATTATCCGACCCCTCATATTTGTATTCAAGAACTGCTGCATTGTTACGGTTAACTTAAGACCTGATTGTGTTTCTAAAAAAGAAACAAATTGTCTTAATTGTCAATAGCTTGTGTATGACAGTTAGGACTCATTTAAAACTACGGTGGAAGGTGGACGGTGGGTAGCGCGGTCCGCTCGTCGGTTGCATGACTCTGATTACGACGAAGCGATTGGATTGGATCTGAGGCTGGCCCCACATTGAGCGTGCTTGTTCCTTGAGCTTATGAGCGAGGCGTGCTTCAAACTCATCGCTAGTCGCATGGTCAATTGCGTAAGAAGTTGGATTATATGAAAATGTTATCAAAATAGCTCTGTCTTAGAGTAATTTCGAAGTATGGTGAATATTTTCAAAACAATTAAAAATGATATATTACTACTGCCTTCTTTTCTATTACTTATGTTTATTACAACATTACCTTTAGTACCTGTTATTTTTTTATTCATCAAAGTTATAATAATTTACCGAAAAGCAGATACGAATTGTTGCCAGAAAGTCTACAAGTTTATTCAGCTGTTATTTTTATGCGTCCGGTCAAATTGCATAATTAACCCTACTAAAAGAGCTGTACTCATTATCAATCAACACGTATTCAAATTATATTGGTGAAATTTGGTGCTATAAAATTAGCACAAAAGTAAAAATAAATATTCCATTTAATTTCAAGACCGAAAAAATAAACATCATACCGAAATAATAAAGATAAGCACTACTATTGATTATATATAAGTAAGTATAATTTTAAATACCTATTGTGACTTGTGCTCCTACAGTTTCCAGCAATAAGAAAATATCTGATGAAAATGAATTATGATAATATTTTATCATCAAGTTGCCTGCTATCGTTCCCACCTGAAATCATATTTAAGGCTGAATAAAACATAAAATATGCTTCTTAACTCATATGATTTAAAAGCACCTATTATTTATTAAATAGCTACTTCCTTATTATATTATGAGAGTAGTGATTACCATACCGATGAAATTGTAAAATAATACGTAATGTTATGTAATATTTATTAATCTAATAAAATGGGGAAGTGAGGGTATGATCCCTCGTTACATTGAAGAGTGCTTTTTCGGTTTGACTTACGTAGGTACAGCTAGTACTGAAGAATGACTTTATTTAAAATAAACTTGCGAAATACAAAAAATAAATTTATTATTTTTTCAAATTAACGTATCATAGGTACCTACTATATTTAATAATTGTATATTTTTGAGGTAAATCTTTGCCTTTTTAATTTATCCGACGTTTCGAGTTTCGTAATCGAGACATTTGTCACTATGTATTACGTGTACAACTCGCTAATGTTTTTAGGTTAATTATACTATCTACAGTTAAATGGATTAGGGATAGGAAGGAACCGATTATTATAAAGGAGAAAATAGTACAAATATGAGTAACAAGAAAAACTTACATTTCTAACTGGGATGTGAGCTACTTTTAGCACGTGATCGTGAAGCACTTGCAAATATCCAAAATACTCTAATTTTGTAGTTGTTTTCAGTATATCTAGAAATTCTGTTAGCGTATTTCCTGCATTTATTATTAAATTTTGATCTATGTAGTATCCTTTTAGCTCTTTTACTCCGCTAATGTCAATAATAATGCGAGGATATTCATCAATTGGATATACTCCTGCAAAAAAAACATAATAAATAATAATCTATTTTACTAAGGGTGATTTTAGCCCTCCCACATCGGTCGTGTCGGTAGAAACGTCCTATCGCATTGCAGGAGTTCAGAAATTAAGAGTGTTTGGGCATACATTTGTGCACTATAATACGTTTTCGCAAATGGCTAATCTCATATGAGATTGGCCTCGCCTTTTTGTTTTTACACTTAAAATTTCCTTATTTAACTAAGCTAATAGATAAATATTATCAGGAGGAATAAATTTTCAATTTGACATTTTTATGGACGTCCTGACAACATAAAAATGTATAATGTATATCAGAGCTTTGTAAAATTATCCTAAAAACTTACTTTACCTTTTGCAGTGTTTCCATTTAATAGCATGTATGAAACTGTTCCTACTCGTTGAAAAACTTGAAATATATCATTGACAGTATCGGCTCTAACCCATCGTTTTTTATCTTTAAATACAACTTCAGTTAAATCTTCTTTTAAATCGTCATCTGTGATAACACACCATTCACTTTCCTCGCACATACTTTTATCACAATTGTCACCAGTCTTTTTGCAAATATTTAAGTCTTCTATATCAGGTATTTGAATCTGTCTTGGAGCGTCACTAGCAAACTTTTTGAAAGATTCCAGAATAGGTCTGTAGCCAGTACATCGGCATACGTTGCTTGATAATGATTTTTCTAATTCCAACATTGTGATGTGTGGATTTGATTGGAGCAAGCTGTAAAAATGTTTAATTGAAATCTATAGTCATTATATTAGAAAGAGGAAAATTTAATTGTGATATGCCCCGGAACTACAGGACCGATTTGAAAAAACGATAAGATCATAATGAAACCATATCTAGTTGTTGATCAGCCAATGCTGAATTGGCGACTTTTACGTGAAAGCACAAGGCAATTATTTCTATGGCAAAGCAATGAGCTTTATGTATTAATCAATTGGAATGTTATGTGGATTATTTTGTTGGTCGTGCTGAACGAAATCCAGTTTTTTTTCCTTTACTGTGCTATTGTGGAAAACAATCTCTGTAAAAAATTACGGCATAAAATTATTGACTCTTGGCATATTAATACCTGTACATAGACATAACCCAAGCTGGCGAGCAGTATCCACATTGAGTGCCATTGCCTTCAGCCAACGTGGTCTGCAGCACGTGGTAACCTTTCTTCCTATTCCCCACCGCTTCAATGGTGACGATCTCCAAGCCATGACAACTTGCTACTGGTTTCATGCACTAAGAAAATTTTAACTACATGATAAATTTGCTAATACCGCGACTTCGTCGACGAAAATTTGGATTTCTAATTTGGAATTGTGGTTCTAGAGAATATTCGCCATATCATACATACCGAGTTAATAGCTAAAGGTGTTTTGTTAGGAGTATAGGCAGAGACAATACAGACGCCGCAGCCAGCCTCACGACACATGTACTTGGTACCGTGCAAACCCAGGGTATTGCGGATGTAATCTAGCAGAGTCATGTCTGAAGATATTTCGGGTCCCACTACAAATAAAAAAAGCATTGAAATAATAATTAAAAACAAGTTTGTGTTGGCGTCACCAAGCATCCAAACGTGACGAGTATATGCCTATTTCAACTCAAAAAGTTTTAAAATTCCGTATAAAAATGTATCGCTTTTATTTGAAGATTTTATTTATATGTATTTATCCACGAGGCCGTTGCTTCTTCCTGGGGTATAGATGCAAGCAGAGCATTTTAAACGATTTTATAAGTTGTTTAATATTTTATTAACGAGCTTAATAAAATCGTTTAAAGAAAGTTTATTTGTCTGACATGTACTATATATTGGTGCATATTATAATATTATAAAAAAAATACAGCATGCGTAAGAGGGCAGACACTGGAATTTAGACCTTCTCAAATATAGGTGTCACAACGTAGGTAGATAGAGAAAGACTCGTAGGAAGCTAGGATAGGGTCCAGTCGTTCTTGCAAGGCTAGGCTCGCAACGCGTTCTATGCTTCTTACCTAATCCCAGCCCGCGCTGGTTGATTCTAATTATATTTATAATACGCGACTATCACATGCCACATTGGTAGATTAAAATTATATTTAATAACATTACTGTTGAAATGTTAACTAATTAATTAGTCTACATTTGTTTTTTTCCTTGTTTCTTTTTATCATTGTATTTGACTAAGTAAGTACGACCGATTCGTCTTCATTATCAATAGCCGTTTTCATTACATTTTATATGAATATTTAACAAGTATGCAGTTAGAAGTGGTCGCGCGTATCAATTTAGCATAATTACATTCAAATATATAGCATTGAATAGTTTAAATTTGACTATTTTGGACTAAAAAGTCAGTAAATTAATGACATTAGGTACAAATTAAAGAGTCGCGTAGTTTCAAAAACAAGTTTTCTGATTCAGATACAATGATTTTCGTCACGGAATTTCCCATAAACAACTAACAAAGTCGCGTATGCATTCGGTACATTATTCAAAAATTAAACCATGTTTTAAAACACAATTGCTTTTTAATGTCGCTTTCGTTATCGTAATTCCAATGTAGATAATTGAATGTTATTTGCAGTTGAATAGCTTGAGCAATAAATTGTAGCCGAAATTTGAAAAAATATGTGTATTGCATTATTTTTCGACTGTTTTTTAAGGTTTCCACAACCATCTAAGCATGGAGACAAATCCCTTCCACACCCCCACCACTGTAGCTCCTGTAAGCTATTATCAACAGTAACACGGAAGAGGCTCTATGCCTTTAAGCTCAGGCTGGTCCCGAGACACCTAAATATTAAGGACCCTGCATCAAATTCAAGCATAGAGACTGACAGCTAAAAATATTATATCCATTTTTGGTTGTTCCACGTTATATAATCATATTATCAGCTTGTTGTCATCCACTGCTGAACAGCCTCCCTCATCGATTTCCAGCGAGAACAATTGCAAGCGGCCTGAATCCGGCATCAACTGACTCCCTACGACCTTTATGAGGGCGTCGGTCCATCGTGCAGAAGGTCGTCCCACGCTGCGCTTGCCAGTTTGTGGTTCGTCTCCACTCGAGAACCTTTCTGCTCCATGGGGCATCACGACATATCCTTCTCTTAAATTATACTAAGCTACCTGCATGTAGCCCATGGGGACTGCAGGATAATTTAGCTTTCTTACAGTTACAGATATTTTGGAATCAGTCCATTCATTTTAGAGTTTATTAATTAGGGTTCCGCAACCAAAGGGTAAAAATGAGACTCTATTACTAAGACTCCACTGTCTGTCCCCAGGCTATCTATTTCATGAATCATTATAGCTAGACAGTGAAAATTCCCCCGGTGAAGTAGCAGAAGCCATCAGGCTAAATACATAAAATCAGTCCAAAAAAATAACATTAAAATTTTCACACAACACACAATTGTGTGTTCACTTGATTTTAATCTATTTAAAAGAGATTTTTAAATAATTAAAAGAGTCTCCATGTCATTTAAATAATGGTATACGAAATCCTTCGTGCGTGAATCCAACTCACACATGGCCGCTTTTCCAAACAAACATCCAAAATAACGAATAACTCCGCTTACAATCAGTAGGTATATAAATAAATACTATCAACTAACCAGTGCACTCCACACCGTTGACTTTGAACTTGACTCGATCCATGTCCGCTGTCACTCGCACCACACCACAGTATGATACCGCAACAACAAAATATTCAACGAAAAATAAAATACAAAACAAAACAGGTATTAAGATGACTGTACGAGCACACAACCGATTCGACGCGCCGTTAACGAAAACTAACTTTGCAGTTAAAGAAATAGATAAAAATGGCTGTTCTTAAAATTAGATATCTCAGGTAAGAGCCACTTATAAATATTTAAATAAGTTACATACAATTATATATTATAATTTTCACAAGTACATACAAACGCAGAATACATTTCGTTAATATAAATTTGAATACAAATTAAAATATCGCCGCACGTGGCAGTTTCCGTTGACCGCTGATGCACAAATGTTACCGTTCATAGAAAATATTTTTACAGTAATAATTAAAATTATTAAAACCACTTGGAGCAACGGTATAAATAGCCCTTTAAGTTTAAAGGTCGTGGATTCTTTCCCCTATTAAATCTATTTATCCGACAGCAGTATTATGTTGTTGTACGCAGGTAAACGCTGCTGTACGTTATCTGGTATACCTACGATTGTCATAGATGTTATGACAATCGGTCCCCCTTTATCTTCCTAACCTTTAGTTTGCAAAGAAACATCCGATGCCTTCGTAGACCCGAAGTCCGAGAGGCCCGCGAACTGTAAAGTAGAGCGACAGTTGCACAAAACTCCCCTAAAATACTAAAAGTCACAATCCGTCAATCTCATCGCCAGCGACCGCTCTGAGCCGAGGTCCAAGCCCCGGAGGGGGCGCCGTCATGCGCAGTGTGCTTAGTTTTTAAACCATTTATTAGCGTGAGCGTGAGCTCTGCTCGCCCTTATGCCCGGTGAAGTAGCAAAAGCCTCGTAACCTTCGTATATCCATCCAAAAAAAAGAAACTAACGGTTGTACGTGGTTTCCGATGCACGGATGGTTCCTCAAACAACTAGAGCCGAAAACAAGAGAATTAACACAGTTTTTGAATTTTTGGTGAGTCAAACCCGCGATTGCTAAGGTTTATTGCGAAACAAATATTTTACTATTTTCGCCGTGTGGTTTCCGGCTAGAATAGACCACCCGTGTCTACCCATGGGTGTCGTAAAAGGCGACTAAGGGACATATGGCTGATGGATGGGCAGCAGCGTCTATTAGCTCAAGGGTAACATATTACTGCGATCACCAATCTGTCTGCCAAGCGTGGTAATTATGGCAAAATCCCTCAACGATTCTGGCTTGCCAAGGTCTGTTTAGAGGAGGCCCATGTTCAGTAGTGGACGTAAACGGGCTGTTGATGATGATGATGATATTCTACTGTAATAATGCCACATACACAAACATAAAATACGATCGATTTTTCCAAATCCAAATATGTCAAAAAAATGAATTCGAAAAGTAAAGTAATTAAGACGGTAGTATGGCTACTTTGCTAGGCCATGGTCTCAATATAAACTAGAACTCACTAAAGAGAGAAAGCTGGCTTTTGTCATCACCATGATGATTCATCATCAACATCATAATCAGATCTGGGCGGAGGGAATGCCATTTCCCTTCCGAAAAAAATGATTGCTTTATAATTGTGTTGTTTTTATATATTACCTACTCAATCCTATATTAAGTCAATTGTTAATATTTGATTTAATTAGTAGCTTAATTGCTGTAGGTAAGTTATTGAGAACCGTTAAGTGGCATATCTATTATCTCTTATTAGCTGAAAAAAACTGAAAAAGCTGAAAAAACTGTACAAAGCAGGTACTATACCTTATTATTTTAATAAAATTGCAATGAAATTAAAGGAAAATAGTGAAAATAACTTCGAGATGAAGATGTGTAACAAGACCATCATATAGAATCTGATACAGGTGCTGAATCGTGTTTTCGTCAATCTTATATATCAAATTCTCGTGTCACAATGTTCGTTCCCGTACTCCTCCGAAACGGCTTGACCGATTCTCATGAAATTTTGTGAGCATATTGAGTAGGTCTGAGAATCGGCCAACATCTATTTGCCGGGTCAGCTAGTAAATATATAAATATACTCCATCAGAATATTGCCGGCCTTATAAACAAATCAGATAAGCTTTTTGTCTGTATAAATGACTAAGAACAAAAAAAAAAATATTGATGTAATATGTATTACTAAACATTTTATAATGGCAGGCCAAGAAATGTATCTAGATGTGCCAAATTATTGTCTAGCCGCATACTTCAGTAGACCAAAATGCAAGAGAGGCGGATCATGTATTCTAGTTTAAAATGGCTACTCTTGGAGAGATTATTTCGTTTTTAGGGTTTCATACAAAAAAAATACAATTATAGGATCACTCGTGCGTCTGTCAGTCCGTCTCTCACAGCCTATAACTGGCTCGAAATATACTGTTTTTTAGGGTTCCGTAGCCAAATGGAAAAAAACGGAACCCTTATAGATTCGTCATGTCTGTCTGTCTGTCTGTCTGTCTGTCCGTCCGTATGTCACAGCCACTTTTTTCCGAAACTATAAGGACTATAATGGTGAAACTTGGCAAGTAGATGTATGTTGTGAACCGCATTAAGATTTTCACACAAAAATAGAAAAAAAAACAAAAAAAATTGGGGATCCCCATATATAGAAATGAAACTCAAAAAAAAAAATTTCATCAAACCCATACGTGTCTATGGATAGGTCTTCAAAAATGATATTGAGGTTTCTAATGTCATTTTTTTCTTAACTGAATAGTTTGCGCGAGCGACACTTCCAACGTGGTAAAATGTGTGTCCCCCACCTGTAACTTCTAAAATAAGAGAATGATAAAACTAAAAAAAATATATGATGTACATAACCATGCAAACTTCCACCGAAAATTGGTTTGAACGAGATCAAGTACGTAGTTTTTTTTTAATACGTCATAAACCGTAAACCAAAATTTACCTTTCATTTAATCAACTATTATTAACTTATTATTAACTTATTAGTGCGGGAGTTGTCTTTTTTAAAATAAAGAAAAATAAATAAAAGAACTATTATTAACAATCATCAATCATCATTATCAAAGTTGCAACTAGTACGGAACCCTTTGTGCGAGAGTCCAACTCGCACTTGGCCGGTTTTTATATTATGATTTAAATTTATTACATAATTATGTTTGTATTATTGTTGTCAATAATATATACACAGCTGCAGAGGACGAATGTTTGTATGTTAGGCTGACCCCACACCGTCCCCATGTGACACATGCTTTAGAAACGCGCTCGCCCAATGTGGTAACCCACATTAATCCGTTATCACTTTTCTACGATTACGAGGTAAAAGACAATATAGTTAATATCTATCTATTAAGAACAATGGTTTTTAAGCAATTAAAGGGCAATAAAAACATGGAACATTAATTCTACTGATAAATACGACTTAAGTATAGAATTTCCACTTTGACAAATGTTATCAATGATGTATTGTTTTTTAAGTAAAAAAATAAAATACTGTTTTATTTCTAACGGAATAATGTAGACAAAGTAATTATTTGATACAGTATCTTCAGAATATTGGTCTACAATAACTAATAAAACACGGCGTTTTACACTTCTTATCTATCATCTTCGCAACTTACACTTTGCACTAAGGGTACTATTACATACATCTGATAGATGGGTAGCAGCATCTATCATCTCCAAGATGCGTACTATAATTAAACTAAGTCATTACAAATTTCCAAAGTAAATTATCATCATCATCATCATCAACAGCCCGTTTACGTCCAATGCTGAACATGGGCCTCCTCTAAACAGACCTTGGCAAGCCAGGATCGTTGAGGGATATTGCCATAATCACCACGCTTGGCAGACGGATTGGTGATCGCAGTAAGATGTAAACCTTGAGCTAATAGACGCTGCTGCCCATCCATCAGCCATATGTCCCTTAGTCGCCTTTTACGACACCCATGGGAGGACGTAGGGTGGTCTATTCTACCTTCAACTGCAATTATAAACAATCCGCCTATCATATTATCTGGGAGTGTAGTCTTTGGCATCGGGAGAGTAAAATGCTACTGGATAGCTTCAGCTTCATCTCCTCTGGGGTTGCTTACTACATGGATCTTGTGGCACCCAAACAGAATTTCTGTGCTTTTAGACGCTTTTGCCATACCTATAACTGAAAGTAAAAATAACAGCTCACGTGTACCCGTCCGTGGTGCTTTACAACTGGCTTCTCAAGTAGTAATTTACCCCTGGAGACTAATTATGGCTTATTTTAAATTTTCTTTTTTGCACTGTCTCCGCTTTGTCATGGTGGGAATGAAAACTTGAGTCGTTATTAATGATTTTATGTTATAAATTTAATTAAGATTATAATTAATTTCAATTTTATGACTACGATGATACACGGCAGTATTGAAGAGAAATTACGGGAAGTAATGAAATGTTTTGATGAAGAACGAAACAAGACATGATATAACATCGTATTATATATTTTAAACTCATTCTTGAAGAATTTACAAAACTTTCGAACGTAGCAGACGATAATACAAAATGTAGAGGACATTGGCAACTGATTAATTATAAAATTTGACTTGGTAATTTATATTATGTAAAGTAATTGCAACTTGCACACCTTAAGAGGTACAGGTACAGAGTATGTACAGTAAACACATTATTTATATAGGTGATATAAATAGTGAATGTAGGTAATGTTCTTATGTCAATGTCAACATAATCTGGCAAATTTCTTTCATTTTTACAGCTGAACAGAATTATTCAATTATGTATCTCTTAAAATGTATCATCATCATTATTATCATCAGCCCGTACAACGTCGACTGCTGAACATGGGCCTCCTCGCGAAGGAGGGAGTTTGGTATAGTCACCACGCTTGGCAGGCGGGTTGGTGACCGCAGTATTATGTTGTAACATACAAGGAAACGCTGCGTCCCGTTGCTTCGTATACCATTTTTATCGATGATGTTATAACAAACGGGTCTTACAAAGGGCATAACGAGCTTTTCGTTCCGATTCCGGAAAGCACGTTAAGCCGTCCCTCAGCTAACCAAACCCGGAATGAAATCTTAAAATTAACACACAGATTTCTTGTCCAGCGTGCGGTCCAAAATACTTCAGTGTCTGAAGACCAAAGTCTTCAATCAATGTGTGTTACCAGTGATGACATATGAATCTAAGACGTGGTCTCTTACTGTGTGCCTCATAAGATAGCTCAGCGAGCTATGGACAGAGCTATGCTCGGCGTTTCCCTGCGTGATCGAATCGGAAATGAAAAGATCCGCAGGAGAACGAAGATCACTGACATAGCTCAACGGATTAGCAAGCTGAAGTGGCAATGGGCTGGTTCTTGAGTGGAGATCAAGAACTGGCCAGCGCAGCGTAGGACGACCGCCTGCACGATGGACCGACGACCTCATAAAGGTCACGGGGAGTCGGTGGATGCAGGCCGCTAGAGATCGTTCCCGCTGGAAATCGATGGGGGAGGCCTATGTTCAACAGTGGACTGCAAAAGGCTGATGATGATGATGATGTGGGCATCGGACTCACGACCACCGAGATTTAAAGCGAGCCACAAACCGCTACGCTACGTCGGTTGTCAGAGTTTTCTTAAAATGTTCTCCACCGGCTACGGCATGGCTATTTATCTTGTATAAGAATGCAAGATGCATGGCAGGGGGATTCGTGATTGCAGTAAGATGGTAGGTAATCATGAACTGATAGAAGCTGCAGCCCATCTATCATGTATGTTAATTAGTCGCATCTTACGACAACTATGGGAAAATATGGGGTGAAAGAAATGATTAGCCTCTGTGACAAGATTTTGAACGGGTCATCGGGACCTCCCTTTCAGGGCGCCTTCACACTAGCGTTTGTCCAGCGTAGGCGTTCGATAAACGTATGCGCAGCGCAGACGCCGCAGGTGCGCGACGCATGAGTCAAATACAATCCTGTACACATTCGACCTCTCCCCGCCACCTGGAGCCGCGCGCCCCCTTGACATCTGCACCGCGTTAGCGCAGCGTTCATGAATGACTCCAGAGGAAACGCCGCAACAACCCAACGCTTGCGCTGCGTAGTCGCGGCGTGCGCTGCGCATACGTTTATCGAACGCCTACGCTGGACAAACGCTAGTGTGAAGGCGCTCTAAGATACTACGGAGCTAAGCCGATACCTGTTCCCTGGATGTGGTATCCTTACTATGTTTCTTGGTCTCCTAGACCTAGAAGAACCTTTATGTAAAGTTTACCTTCACAAAAGCGCCGCTCTAAGTTCAACGTTCTTTATAAATATTGTTAATTTTTATGCATAATTTATAGCAGATTTTATTTACATAATGTTTGCCTGCGAGTAGAATAATTCCTATTTTAGAATATAAAGGGGCGCAAATACAGTTAATATCCCTATGATAGTGCATTTTGTTGTTGAAATAATGGGGTATGGGGAACAGGAGTCAAGATTAATTTATAAAAACCAGCCAGCGGGCCTCGTTAATGCAACACGTTCCCCGAGTGCTTGTTTTTACTTTGCGCCATTCAACGGGGCAATGCTGCTACCAGTCTTGGAACTTTGCTATTTAGTATAGATTTGTTATAATTCATATTTTGTAAGCTAGTTTTAATTTAATTTAGTTGTATAAATAATGCATTTTATTTATTCTTATTTTCTACTTCAGTTATACCAGTGTAACGAAATACAGTAGCCATAACTTCCAGAAACACCACGGCTAATAAGCAACTGGATGCTGTAATATTTTTAATCTTATTTTTACTACCTATTATCATGGAAATGTGCTCATTAAGCCAATAATTAAGGTGGAAGCTGTATATAAGTAAGATAAAATAAATTTTTATTTCTTTGGGTTTCTTGGAGTAACAATGTTAGTATTATATATACACTAATATATAAAGCTGAAGAATTTGCTCAGGGAGAATTTAGACTTTATTTTATCGTGAGTTTTCCATGAGAAAGGGAGCTACGCGGATGAAACCGTGCGCGTAAGCTAGTATAATATAAATGTATATTTACTACAGTCGTTATGAAAATAGTACCACATGTACCTACTATACTTATGGCAACCTCTATAGCGTAGGGGTAAATCTCGAAAGTCGTGAGTTCGATACCCGTGCCGGAAGAGAAATCTTTGCGGAAAATCTATCGCTAAGCCGTTAAGCCGTTGGTTCTGATTACTGTAATCTGTAATCTATAACAATCGTGTATGAAAGAATTGGTAGCAGCGTGTTCCTGTGTCTTCCAACATAATTAGAAATTCGGTCAGCAACCATGTGCCAGGTGTGGTGACTATGGCAAAAAGCCTTTGTTCAGCCATGGACGTTATGAAGGCTGATGATGCCTACCTATAACAACATGTTTTGTATTATTTCATAAAATAAAAACTGATTTAGCTATACTTTCTATACTAATATTAAAAAGAGGAAAGATTTGATTGTTTGTGTGTTTGTACATTTCTATTGAATAGGCTCCGAAACTACTGGACCGATTTGAAAAATTATTTCACCGTTGGAAAGCTACACTATCCCCGGTTGACAAAGGCTTTATTTAATTATGAAGTTCCCACGGGAACGGGAGTTACGCGGGTGAAACCGCGCGCGGGAAACTATTACCTATTGTAATATGTTGGTGAAAATTGACTTTTACTTATTTACAACCATTCAAGCGCCTTTAATATTGGAAAAGCAATGTTATATTTACGAATATAAGATTCTGATGCATTGCGAGGTTGAATGGAATTAGTAAGTATTTCAATTTTAATTTTTTATTTTAGAAATTATCACAGTTTGTGACATTTAAGATAACGATATAAGTTATCAGATGGCGCAAAAACAATCATCTTCCACAGCTGAACATGGTCCTCCTCCCGAAGGAGGGTATTGCCATAAATATGCCAATTCCCTGGTATACGATTGTTACAACAATGGTGATGTTATAACAATTGGCACCAAATGCTTGAAATGCTATCCCAAGTATGAGGGTACCCAACCAGACCCGGAAAGAAATCTTACAACTTACACAAACATGTGCGGATCGAACTGACGACCTCCGAGACTTAAAGCGAGACTTGCTTTTTTTACGCCATCGAGGATGTCAACCTCCATGAAGAGTGTCAACTAAAAAACAATATTATGGTAAAAATGTTTGTTAATTGCCATTCAACGGGGTAATGCTGCCAGCTTTCAGGAAACCTTTCCTTGTAGAATAGATTTAGAATAGTATATATTTTATCATAAGTTAGTTTTATTTTAAATTAGCTACTTATAGTTGTACCTATATAATAGTTATTTTTAATCGTATAATAAATTAATATATTTTCTCAAACAAAAAAAAAAGAAAAGTTTATAGGTATGGCAAGAAACTGTAGATTTGTATTATAAAAGGTGATTATAAAAGTAAATATACACAATAAGTGTCCACAAATTGTTTTGTAAGTAAAATATCTAACACTCATTAAGGTCATGCATTCTATAATATATTAATAAAATTATTGGGAAACTACATGTTTCATTCGGAATCATGAAGTCATTTTATGTACAGTGAGACCTAGTGCCCGTATGTACCGCACTGGTCTCACTTATCCTGCCAACCCTTATCGTGCCGTAACTTCCCCCTTCCTTCCCATCAACTCTGAATACCTAACTCCCATAACAATAATCAATAATTTTATTTGGCTGTGGTATACTAATAGGTGGAGGTACTTGCTCGAGCATCTTATTGAGCGTACTAAAACTATGATCTAGTACTTTTTTTATACTCTACATCTCTCTTATGTATGTATAGGTAGATTATACTGTTGCTTTTAATTTAGTTTCAAAAATATGGCATAGTAAGGATGGTTGAGCATGATGATGATGCTATCTAGCTGATTTCGGCCACAGCGACTGCAATCGACGGCTTTTAGAGTGGTTGAGAGCTTTGGTGTGCCCTTTCATGTGCTCTCCAATGAATCGCATATCCAACTTTTGCCGTAAAACATCGTGCACAAAGCGGACATGTTAGAACACCATTGATGACATTATAAGTTATATTTGCGGGTGGTCTAGCTTTGAGGTCGTCACGCTTCTTGTCCAATTGTTGCAATTGTCTCCTTGTCTCTTCAGAGGTGTAAACCTGCTCCTGTACATAGCGTCTCCACTCGGACCGATTTTGTGCCTGTTTCTCCCATGTTGAAGGGTCAATTTTGCACTTCTTGAAGTGTCTATTCAGAACACCCTTGAAACGTAGCAACTGACCACCGCGTTTCCGTTTCCCTTCCTGGAGTTCCGAATAGAACATACGCTTCGCAAGTCTATCTATGAAATCCTAATCGTTACAACGATTTTTTATGTCTTGTTTTTTTATTTGTATAAAATCGGGAGCGTCGGCCACTGGTGCGTCGACCACTGGGTGTCTAAGCCACGGACCCGAATTCAGTCCAATAGATCAAGAAATTACCCCTTGCATCCTTACAAAATTTACTTCTTTACTATAATTTGTATAACGGAGCGAGTGGAACAAAACACGTTTTTTATCGTAAGGACGAACTGAGCAGCTTATGACGGGGCGTGTACGTTTAATCAAACATTTTGGAAAAATTTGCAAAGAAAATATATCAGCACATCACAATGACAAATTTTCAATTATTTATTTCGAGAAGGATTCTGGCTATCTAGCGACACAACACTATGCACCAAAATATCATATTTATTAAAAACAAACATTTCAACTGACGGTAACAATTTACAAAATGGATAAGAGATAGCGGTGTAAAAAAAATAATAAAATAAAAAAATACTAGTTACAAAATACGTCGCCAACAATTTATATACCTAGATGTTTCTTTGCATAGGTATAAAAAAAACTATCTATCTATCTATCTATCACTGAAATAAGGGAATTATCTATGTAAACGCTTAGAAAGAAACTTTGTTTCATTCAAATCGGATGTCAACAAAAATGATATTATATCAACATTATTGTTTGTTAAAAGAGTTTTATATAACATAATAATATGTTATATCCAACATTACCATCTCATAGTCACTAATATAACTTTCCCATAAAAGTACACAAACAGAATTAAACATTAATAGGCTCATATGTAGTAAAATATCCCAAAACGCTGTAGGGTATAAGAGAAGGGGGGATCCCCTTCTCTTATACCCTACAGCGTTTTGTTACTGACGACATAAACGATATTTATTCAGCTCTTAAGTATTTACATACTCTTGTACTTGTCAATTATATACAATGAAATATGATTAATATAATTAAATACAAAATATCGCAACTAAAATCTATTGCGGATTAGCTAACGATCTGTCTGCCAGTCTAGTATCACGTCATATGTATAGTAATAACAATAATTAGTTCTACAATGAAAATCTTAGTATAATTTAGCTATATAGAAAGAGGCACGTCTTTAAACAATATTTTTAAGTTAAAGCGACACACGCCTAAGGGCACCCTTAATGGGCTAGGACCACGGCTCAGGGTATGGCTAATGCTATAAGAAATATTACTGTAACAATATTTATATAAAAAGAGGGAGTGATCACTGGCACGGACTACAGGCACTGGATCATCGGATTGGGACAGGGGACCAACGCGGTCCTCGGTCTGTCCGGCGAGGACCCTAGCTTAGCTAACCTGCTGGTTTCTCTAGCTACCTAAGTGGACGGATAAGTGGATGAAGGTAAAAAAAATAACGTTACACTTTTTAAATTGTATTCTACTCCTTATAGTTCATCATTCTACGAGCTAACCGCGCGCGGAACTTCATAATCAAATGTAGCCTGCCTTCCCTGATAAATGAGCTATATAATACTGAAAGATTTTTCAAATCGGTCCAGTAGTTCCTGAGATTAGCGCGTACTAGCAAACAAACGAACTCTTCAGCGTTATTTATTAGTATAGATATCTATGCAATAATAAAAATTGTGAAAGGGAAATTCGGTAAATTACAGAAAAAAATGATGTAGGGTAATCTATTAAAGACATTGAAGCGAAAAACTATATTTAATTATTTTTCGTCTGTCAGTCTGAGTTTTAGAACGCGTCATCTATAATGATATATAAATCTAAAGAGTTTGTTTGTTTAAGTACTTAAACGTGGTAATCTCGGGAACTACCTAAAAGTCTGATTTGAAAAATTAATTCAGTATTAGATAGCCTATTTACCTATTGAGGAAGACTATCGGCGATTAAATTATGAAGTTCCTACGGGAACGGGAGTAACGCAGTAGGATTTTTCAAACTTTTATTCTTGATTTGTGCAGTTTCCTTTGAGAGTAAGGATGACCGTCAAAATGTTTATAACTATTTATAACACTTAAGTCAAATTTAATTCATGTAATTTAATCGTTGCATAGATTTGACGATTTAAGTCTCATAAATAAGGGCTTCTTGCAAACTCATTAATTAAAGCCTATTGAGAGAGTTTATATCCCGAATTAACAGTCGCCATGCCATCAGAATTCATATTATTATTCTGAAATACATTTTTGTAACTTACGGTGACAAATTTATAGAAAGCCAAAACTTTGAACCGTATTATCTATGTAATTAGGTTCCCATTTTAAGAGAACTTTTACTGTGATAGTCAAATGTTACAAGAAGTCATTCATAGTATTGAAATAATGAAATTATGAATTTTATTCAGCACTTAGGTATTTACATACACTTACACTTGTCAGAATTAAAATGTAAGAAGATAAATTAATTAAAAAAAAAAACATAACTAACAAATAATTCTATATCCGACTAGGTAACTAACAGTATTCATGACAACACTAGGCTGAACTAGCTTTTTTAAAACGAAATCGACCACAATTATTCTAGTTTTTATGAAATCAAAACAGAACAGTCAACAAACAGCCTCACGGACCAAGGTTCTTCTTCTTCAGCCAGAAGAACCTTGGGCCAAATCCTAAGTAAAAATAGTCAAGATTGGATTGGATTCAATGAAAGAGATTTGAAACTAGATATATTTTATAATTTGATGTCAGCATCAAAGCTATATAACTCAACAATACCAATAAATAATTT
Source organism: Nycteola revayana (assembly GCA_947037095.2). Taxonomy (NCBI): domain Eukaryota; kingdom Metazoa; phylum Arthropoda; class Insecta; order Lepidoptera; family Nolidae; genus Nycteola; species Nycteola revayana. The sequence goes on from OX344852.2 coordinate 20,068,054, forward strand.
CATAGGAATTGCTCTCCGTAATCTCATATTAACTCGCACATTGGCTTCTAAATAGAAACCTAGTGGGGTAACAACAAAATGATAGACGAGAACCATATTGTGCAGTTAATATCAGCGGAGAATATCTGTGTTGTGGCTAATACGCGTCGCCATTGTGCGGACACAAAGGGACCGAGGTTTACACTTTTATGTAATACAGCGCAAGTGATGGGAAGTAGCGATTTTGCCATTATAGATTTGTCACTGTAAAAGTCTATGGAGTGGCCTATTCTTAGCTGACATGCATATACCCTGGATTACATAGATCTGCAGTACCTGGTGCCTACATTTATACTTTTCTGTAATATAACACAAGATATGAGAGTTGGCGGTTTTGCAAATTTATAAGTTTGTCACTGTAAACGTTTTTAGAGTGGCCTTTTCATATCTGACATGCATACACCCTAGATGTCATACATCTGCAGCACCTGGTGCCTAAATTATATATTGGTATTTGGAGCACTTGGGGGTTTTTAGTCATATAGGGCAGAATTCTACATACTCCGACGCAGCGATGGTGGGGTAGCATAGGTAATGTTTTAAACAAAAACTGATATATTATGAATAGGCGGGTAATCGCGATGTAACATAATATTTATCGTCAGTATTAGCATATATATGTAATACTTACCTATAAACACTTTCTTAAAGATTTTTTTTTATCATCTAGACGAAAATATGGGAAAATTGAATTCAGAAAATGAAGTTCTTCGTTTTTGGCATTATTGTTTGTAATGAAGAAATTCTTATACAACAAGACCACTTAGAACAATTATTTCAGCATTAGAAAGATAAATTACAAAAACAATTTGATAAGTAGCATTCGTTATATATGTACATTGACTAGCTGATGCCCGCGACTTTTACCGCGTGGTTTTTTTACCATCCCACGGAAACTCATTAATTATCTGTGATACAAAGCATGCAATGTTTCATTTAAATCGGTGCAACAGTTTCGGAGATTAGCCCGTACAAACAGACAGAGAAACAAAAAGAAATAAAAAATCTGGATGTTTTCTATTTCACGTCTAACATGCCCCTGCTAACATGCTGGCGAAACGGACGAGGATGAAAAGTTCTTTGGATGAAAAGTTAATGGTTTAAAGATAATGTTGACCAACGGTTTATAGACCAACGGAGTGTTGGTAAACCGTTACAAACTCATTCTTGACAGTGCATCAGTGACGTCACGAATGTCAACCGCGACCTACATGTTGGTTTAGACAGTGATTTACAAAAAATCAAATAAATAGATTAACAAAGTGTTTATTGACAAAAAGTTTAAGTAGAAATATCTAGTGAATATATACATTAAAATACACAGTTTAGTGAACATTATGTAGCGTTATATTAGAAAACAATAAAATAGTGATTAAACAAGTACGAAACTACCCTATAATATATATCTATTATATAAAAATACATGAAGTGCATAAATAAGTGTTTTCTTTCTTTGGTGAATAAGGGACTAAGGCAATAAATTTCATTTACTACACCTTGAGGTACTCCATAGGTTTTAAGAACATTCCCTTATATACTAGAAATAACTAAGTCAACTGTGACAACAGCGCCATCTATTGTTGAGTGGCTGAACTAAAAATATAAACAATGCCTAAATCTTGTGGAGCCTGTGGCAAATTTATCTCAATATCAGCTCCTGACAGTGTGCGATGTGGAATATGTTCGACGCCGCATCATCGTGGTTGTGTGGCCATACCTGTCACAGCCATCGTTGGTGCTTCCTGGATGTGTCCCGAGTGTAAGGTAAAGATTCCTAGAACTGACAATTCTGCTACCCCTGTAAAGGGAGTGAGTGATGCCTTCATCACCCAGGGAACGCTTGACACCACCATCAGGACTCATAATACTAGTCCACTGTCTCTGTTAGATGATACAGCCCACGATGAGACCATAGACATCAAGTTAGACCTAGCGCTTGAAATAAGGTCATTTAGAGTGGAACTCAAATCAATGAGAGACGAACAAGCCAAGTTGAGAAATGCAATATGTGGATGCACGGAAGAAGTTAAAAGATTTCAGGCAACGGTGGTGGCATTTGACAGTCGGATCACTGAGATGGAGCAAAGGATGTCAAAGTTGGAACAGGACACTGCAAGCCGTTCATCTCCTGAGTCCAACCTATCTGTCACTGTTGATGAGTTGCGAATGCAACTAAACGATCGTGATCAGGAGATACTATCGTGTGACCTCGAAATCACCGGCATACCTGAGACGAAGGATGAGAGTCTGCACCACATCGTCAAGGTCACCTCAACCGTACTGGGGGTGGATCTCGAAGAGCGCGACGTGGTCTTCGCGGAGCGAGTAGGATCCACTCGGCGTAACCGCTGGGACAGTTCCGCCGGCGCCTCGGCCGCGCCGGAGCGGCCGCGCGCCATCGCCGTGCGCCTGGCGCGGCGCGCCACGCGGGACGCGCTGCTGCGCGCCGCGCGCGTGCGCCGCACGCTGTCGTCCGCCGACCTGCAGCTGTCGGGCGCGCCGGCGCGAGTGTACCTCAACGAGCGCCTCACCAAGACCAACCGACGCCTGTTCTTCCTGACCCGGGAGGCCGCCCGCCTTCATGGGTGGAAGTACGTTTGGACGAGACGTGGTGCGATCCTGACGTGCAAAGGTGAAGGTGTTAGGGCCGATCGAGTGCGCTGCGAGAAAGACGTTACATCTATTTTTGGGGTGTGATTGTTTCGTGCGACCCCATATTTAATCATGATCACCATTACTTGGATTGCAATTGTTTGTGCATAGTTGTCCACGACAAGCCATCTCACAAAAACAAAGGTTTTAACTACTTGATTATTCGCAGTACAATGATATTTGCTACCTACACAAATACACATTTAAAATTTACCAATAACACTGTACACTTCTCTAAATACATTGTTCAATTTACACAGCAAGATTATTTCAATTTAAATGTCAACAAATTTTACTTAATGTTTAATTCTATACTATTTAATTATGTTAAATATGAAGCCTACTTAAAATCAACTAATCCAATAATTCACCTTTATATACAATTTTATGATTCCAATTATTGTTTTCTATTTAATATTTATAATTCCAATGATTTCAAATTTATTATTATAAAATATGATGCCTACTCAAAATCAACTAATCCACTAATTCACCTTTATATACAATTTTATTATTCCAATAATTGTTTTCTATTTAATATTTATAATTCCAATGATTTCAAATTTATTATTATAAAATATGATGCCTACTTAAAATCAACTAATCCACTAATTCACCTTTATATACAATTTTATTATTCCAATTATTATTTTCTATTTAATATTTATAATTCCAATGATTTCAAATTTATTATTATGTTGCTAGTAAAATTTCACCAAATAAAATATATTTCTAAAACAGCACACCCTACTGAACTTATGCTAATGAAACTTGCTATCTACACATTCTTACATGTATCCGTGACTTACATAAACCCCTTAAAAAATGATTAGATGTAAGTCCCTTAAGGTTGGTCTATTCAATGCGGGATCATTGGGCTCTAGGCAGGATGAGTTTATTGTAGCTATGAAAGAGGTGAGTGTAGACATCATGGCAATAAACGAGACTTAGACCTGGGCAGGACTCGATAGCCCCAGCAGTACCGGGTTTTAGGCTAAAACATGTCCCCAGAAGTTCTAGTGTGCGGGGAGGAAGAGGAGGCGGTGTTGGTTTCTACATACGGCGTGATCTACGAACAAGTATATTACAACACCCCTATGCTCCTGACGGAGTAGAGCAAATGTGGCTGAAACTGACAGCAAATTCACAGGCCATCATCATTGGCACAGCTTATAGACCCCCATGGTTGGATATTAATATATTTCTGGATGCTGTCACTGAGTCCTTGTCCACATTTTCAAACTCGGACAAAATCATAATTCTTGGAGATTTTAATATTAACATGCTGGATGTGAACAGTAGCAAAGCAAAATTACTGGACTGTTTCCTTCAATGCTCAAATCTGAAGCAGGTAGTAGAGTCTCCTACTCATTTCACCGACCATAGTGAGACACTGATTGACATTGCATGTACGGATGCCAAGGTCTCTAAGGTGCACATTCTGCATAAACAGGAACTGGGGCAGCATGCTATGATAAGTATGGAGCTCAGTCTTAAAATAGAGAAACCCATTCCCCACTATGTTACACTGAGACCTATGAAAGATATCTTACTTGATCAACTTAACCAGGACCTGGATAGGATTCAGTGGGATGGAATCCTTAATATGGACAGTGTATGTGATATGGTGGAATGTTTTAATGGATGCATCATCAGTTTGTATGACTTGCATGCTCCACTGAAAAGAATTCTTGTTAAGGAGCGGACATATCCTTGGATCACACAGACAGTCCAGGATATGATGGCTTTACGGGATGATTACCAAAGAAGATATAAGTCATGTAAGTCAGGCAGCAGCAAACAGTGTTACAAAAAACTAAAAAAAATTGTTATTGAGGCAATTGAGGTAGAAAAGCAAGCATATTACAAAACAAATATTAACAACAAAATTAAGGATCCTAAAAAGCTATGGAAAAACTTAAAGGCATCTATCCTGGCTAAGGCAGATAACTACACTCTTCCTTTTGAGTGCAGAGACCCGGACCTTTTAAACCGGCACTTCTTATGTGTGCCTGGTGAGGATGTAGCTGCCATAAGCGACCATACATATTTTGAGTTCCATAGGTATAATGAAGAGTTCACATTCAGTCTCGAAAAAGTAAATGAAACTACTATTTTGGGACATATTCAAAGTCTCAAATCTAACGCCATGGGTGCTGACAATATATCTCTGGAAATGCTTAAGCTAACTCTACCTCAAACATTGCCAGTCATTACTGCTATAATAAATAAGTCTTTATCTACATCAACTTATCCTGACCAATGGAAGACAGCAATAGTTAGACCAATCCCAAAAGTACCAGATGCTTCCTGTGCCCAAGATCTCAGACCTATTAGCATCCTACCATGTTTATCAAAAATAATGGAAAAGGTAGTTTGTAGCCAGTTGAGAAAATACCTTGAGAGAAATGGGATATTGCCTGATGTTCAATCTGGTTTTCGGAAGGGTCACAGCACCACTACTGCTCTGCTTGAAGTTGTGGATGATGTTCTACGCAGTAGAGATGCTGGTATGTGTACAATTCTTGCTCTTCTGGATTTTTCTCGTGCCTTCGACTCTATAAGTGTCTCTCTTCTTTTGTCTAAGCTTACATATTACGGTTGTGACAGTGCGTCAGTACGTTGGTTTCACAGTTACCTCACGGGCAGGTCTCAATTTGTACAGCTGGATTGTGATGCGGATGGTGGTAGAAGGGCATCTACAGTGAGTCCAGTGACCAGGGGCGTTCCTCAAGGATCAATTCTTGGACCTCTTCTTTTTATTTTGTACAGCTCTGATATCACCAAGCGCATTGTCAACTGTAGATATCACTTGTATGCTGACGATGTTCAATTGTTTCTTCCATTTAAACCAGGACACAGTATGGAGGCTGTAAATAAAATAAATTATGACCTGAATGGTGTATCAGACTGGGCTAATAGAAATTGTCTTGTTCTCAACCCAAATAAGTCCAAATTCCTTTTGATGGGTTCAAAGAAGTCCTTGCTAAACGTCGGATCTCTGGCCGGTTTTATACAAATAGAGGGCAGTCCCGTAGAACAAGTAGCAGAGGCCCGTAATTTGGGAGTCATATTTGATGGACAGCTTACATTTGAAGCCCATATCATAGAGTCGGTTAGAAACTGCTTCTATCGCTTGAAAATGTTATACAGAATTCGCCCCTACCTTAGTGAGGATATACGAATCATGCTGTGCGAGTCATTAATACTATCCAAACTCAATTATGCAGACTCTGTATATGGCGCTTGTTTACTAGCCAGAACAGAAAAGCTCATTCAAAGAGTTCAAAATGCCTGTGCCCGCTTTTGTTTTAACATCCCGCCAAGGACTCACATAACTCCATACCTCAACAATGGGAATCTCATGAAAATGACAGCAAGGAGGAAGCTGCACTTTGCTACCATGTTGTTTGGTATAATATTATCCCAAAAACCTACATATCTGCATCGGAAGTTGAATTGGGCTCGATATTATAACGAGCATAATACCAGAGCCTCAGCTTACCTCATGGTTACGCCTCGACATCGTACATCTGCATTCCGGGGATGCTTCACGTTTGCCGCAAGCCATATTTGGAACGTTTTATTGCCACCTCCTTTGAGAAACCTAAAATCAACCAAAACATTCCAGGATAAGTTGAAATTATACCTATTTTCTCAACAAAAACCTGCATAGATAGTCAAACTTACCTGGAATTATGTCTCTATGGACTGGAAGGTGGCGGTATGCTTTTAATTATTTTAGGCTTGCGGCGAAGGATGTGAACTTTGTATAGCAGTAACTTTGGAAATGTAGATAAATACACCACAAAATGTACACTACACCATGTTTATACAAATATACACTCCAATTCGGAACAAACACACATTACACTCACAACTATTTATTATTATAACACGTAAAAATCATTGTACACTTGTATTAATTTATTAATTCAAAGGAGCTAAAAAGTTGGTGCATTGCGTGACATAGTTAGCCGAGGACATCTTGAATTTTTGAACTCCCGCCGTGCGTAGGAACGCTTCTTCGAGTAGCCGGGGTGCACAGATTAAAATTTGTTTTTAATTCTTAATTTTATGACAATAGAATTTTATGTTTTTTATATTGTTTGTAATCAATTCGCTATTATTTTTCTGATTAATGTTATTGCTTATTTGGTTCTTTATTTTTATTTTATTTAATTTTTTGTTTACGTTTCAACAAAAAATCTCAAATTGATGATGAAACTTGTTTATTTATTTGGCTCTACAATTAAAATTAAAATGGAATATTGTATTAATAATAATGATAATAATTAGGTAAATATTTAATTTTAAATGGTAAATAATTTTTCTATATATTTTTATTTGACGTTTGGCATGCGTGGCGTCAAACCTGGGGCTGGCTAGAATACCAGCGCTGCGCAATGATCTTTTAGATTTTTGACGTAGCTTAATGCTGAAGCCAGTTCCCATTTATGGTGCATGTATGTAATAGTGTTAATCAATGTCTTATGTTTTATTTCCTTGTATGTGCCGTAAATAAAAGTATTTTCTTTCTTTCTTTCTTTCTTTCTTTCATCGAGATCATGTCGATAGTACACGATGACTATGGGTGCTCACGCGTCCATAGCAATCCTCTGGGGTACAGCGCGTCGAGATATTCCCCTTCAGTGTTGGCGATTAAGGCATTGTGAGTATATGTACAATAGAGCTGTCTGTGGCTTGTGATATATGTGTCTGTCTAGAGGGTTGATGAGTGACCGCGACCTCTTTTCCCTTCCACTCGGCTTTGCACTATAAACCTATGACTCTACTACTGCTTTTGAATACAAAAAAAGGTCAGAAATACAAGAACACTCTTGTAACTTGCACCAGATGGTAACACGGATAATGTTAGAGTTGTCTCGAATCCCGAAGTCAATTCCCGGCATATTGTCCCGCAGAAAGATCCGGATCCCGTGAGACCAGCTAAATTCACTGACAGACCGTTTTAGTAGAGAAAATGTCTTTTGCTGGTGCTTTATAACGAATAAAATTGTAGAGAATATACACATGGCTAGTAGTAATAAACAGATGACATGTAAATCAAGATGTTTTTTCGGACGGACAACGGACTTTACTTCTTCGCCCCAGTTTGCAGCATCGTCTCACAGGAATAACGCGGTTAATAACGCGCACTTTTATTAATAGATTTGGAACGCCGTCATTCCAAATTGACAGCTCATGTCACACATAGTGAAGTACAAGCCTCGAGGCGTCGAGTGTTATTTCTGAAGCCTCGACGCGGAATGGTAAGACTCAGTGAGCTCGGTAAGCTCGGAGTCCCGATCCCAACTGAGCCGCGATTTTTTTGAGCCAAGCCTTGAGGCTTCAAAAGTGTTCGAGCCTTCAAAAGAGCTCGAGCCTTCAAAAGAGCTCGAGCCTTCAAAAGAGCTCGAGCCTTCAAAAGAGCTCGAGCCTTCAAAAGAGCTCGAGCCTTCAAAAGAGCTCGAGCCTTCAAAAGAGCTCGAGCCTTCAAAAGAACTCGAGTCTTCAAAATTAGAATAAAGTGCACCGTAAACGCTTAATCTATTGTGGTTTACCTCTACTTATTTTCATTCATCAGCATCCATTAAAACTAGAGGAGAGAAAAAGACTAGTGCGCTAAACAGAAATGCTTCGAAATCGATCGAGCGCTCAAAAGGGCTCGTGCCTTCAAAAAGGGCTCGAGTCTTCAAAAGAACTAGAACCTTCAAAAGAGCTCGAGCCTTCGAAAAGGGATCGAGCCTTCAAAAAAGCTCGAGCTCTGAAAAAGACTCCAGAGTCGTCGGGCGCCATACATACGAGGCGAGCCCTGTAAACTCTAGGCAAAGGGACTCGGACGCCTGGAGACTTGTACATCACTGGTCACACATGCTTATAGCTGAGTAGCAACCGTTTTAGACATGAATTTCTCTTATAATATAAACAACATTGCACAAGTGTCACTGCTAGTGACAGCTAGAATTTAATTGCGCTTAAAATAATAAAAAAAACCTATGACACTTAAAATAATGTGGCTTTCTATTGATAAAATCATTTGCAAAATTGGTTCAGTAGATACAGAGATTGCCCCCTACAACCTCACAAACAAAACTTTACCTCTTTATAATAATTACTATAATATTTATATACCTGTAATTACTTTTTCGTTATAACCATATACAATTATGAAACCATTACATTTTACGACAATTTTATGGGAAAATAAGTTGGATGCAAACTTTAATACAGTTTTAAGACGCACTTAATATTTTATGTCAGCGAAATTTAAATCGTAAAAATTCACTTAGAGCTACTTAGTAATTTATAGCAACGTTTAAACAAACATAATATCAAGTTTATTTTATATGGTACTTTGAGGCGAATTAATTCTATTTTATTTAAATAATTAGTTTCAGATACTTCCATCTAGTTCACTTAGGTGATATCCACCAAGGTGACCGAGGTGGAATCGTTAGTTTATAAAATTCACTTAATTAGTGCCTACTTGGGTGATTCCCTCACCTCACAACAACCTCCGTAGCGTAGCGGTATTTGGCTCGCTTTAAATCTCGGAGGTCGTGGGTTCGATTCCCACAGGATCACAGGACAGGATCTTTTTGTAAATTCTAAGATTTATTTCCGAGTGTGGTTGGTGGAGGGACTACCCTCCGGGCCTCGGAATGCACGGTAAGCCGTTGGTTCCGATTGTTACTACATCCTATGTTTCCTTGTGTGGTATAACATAATACTGCGGTCACCAACCCGCCTGCTAAGCGTGGTGACTATGGCAAATACCCTCCCTCGGGAGGAGGCCCATGTTCAGCAGTATTATACGAGCTGATGATTATGATGATGGATGATTCCAGGTGAAAAAATGTGAATAAAACAACTGCATCACAGTCATAGAAACGGTGGCTTGCCAAGGTAATTTAAGACAATGTCAAGACAATGTTCAGCATTGGACATAAACGGACTGGTAGAGTGAAATTAAATGATCAAGGTAAAAAACTGAAATTTATATCTAACACAAGTTTACAAAAGAGTGAATTATTTTAATTGAGCATTATTATTTGTGGTTTCAAGTCACAAATAACTAATTTCAGTTTGAGAAATCGTATTGTTCATAAAATTTCAGGCACTGTATCTATAGGTCTTGGTTTCGATTCCCATGTCAAACAATTAATTTCAGTTTAATCTGAAAGGTTTCTATATTTAATAGAATTTTGGGCTATTTTGCGTAAATTCACAGTGTATTTTAATTAAGCTATATATAAAATACAATAAAGTATAACTAAAAGATAATTCATTTTTTTATTTAATTTTTTTGGACGTAATGGTCTTATTATTGCTTCCTATAAAACCCTCGAATGTTTAAAGTACGTTAAAGTTATTCAAAGATCTTAAATCTAACATCTAGTAATCTCTATTTTAAGTATATCTCTTAGTTTTATTAAATATTACCTCAGAAAACTTTAATGAAAGCAGAAAAAGTGTATATTGTCACCATAAAACCAACTTTCACTATTTCCATCAAGCATTGAGCATCGAAATAAAGCTCGTTTATTCAGAAAGATGCGTTTCAAACTACTTCAGTTCTCTTTAACTACTCTCTACCACGTCTAGGAAAATAAAACACAAAACTAATTGCTTAATATCCATTACTGCTTTTTATTCTGGTATTTTTTTCCTGTGCTTGTTAAAACAAGCAATGGATGTCTTTCCATAACTTTATATCGAGAACGTTATGACTATGAGTGATGATTTCAGAGGTGGCATTTTTATGTTGGTATAAAACGGCCACTGAGTTAACTCAAGGAGTTAAATTGGGTAAGAATAATGGTAATATCATGTTATAAGTTTTGTTCATAAAATCAAGATACTACTATAATAATAAACTTTGCTTTAGAGGTAATTCTGTTCATTGCAGTGGTTTTATTATTTTGCTAGAATTCCTGTCATAAAGAACTGTTTCCAGGTAAATTGACTGCGTTAAATTTAATGATCCAAATGCAGCGCTGAAATTTGAAAGGAAATAGCAGTTTGGAGAAAGATAAGTTACGACAGATATAAATTCTTGATAAAAATCGGACTATGATTTATTCTTCTTATATATCTATACACATAATCAAACTGTAGAGGTCGAATGTCTGTACATAGAAAAAACGCAATAAACCAAGTCAGGGGGATGTTAGGACTAAAATAGAACACACCCAGTTTTGTTTTTAAATTTTTGTTTGTCTATCTAATTACGGGCTAATTTCCGAAACTGTTGGACTGATTTAAATAAAATTTTGCACGGTGGTACCTTACATCCCACCTTTTAAATATATTTAAGAACAGAATTTATGCTTGTACGTACCCGTTAAAAATGTTTATACATCAATTTAAACGTCATATACAAAAAGTGTTGCTAATATAACAGTTTTTTTTTTGTAAGTTTACTAGCAGTGTTTTGTAGTCTACTAGTATTCTTGTTAACCCCTTGTGTTACGAGTGGGTTCACGTTGGTAGTGCAATGGGTAGGGTTCGAACCGGCGACCTCGAGATCACAAGTCCGACTCCCTAACAATTGGGCTACGGCCGTATATATAGATAGATATGGCACAGGTAAAGGATTTTGAACCAGAACTCTGTTATGTAAATCAAAATATAAACGTGTATGATTAAAAAGTAAATTGTTCTCGTAAAGAAAGCAAATAATTGCCAAAATGCTTTATGACAAATGATGATAAAATATGTCTAATACGACCACAGATACAGATGTCGATACTTTCATAGATTAAGGCGTACAACACTTGTGGACCCTGTGGACTTGGACCTTGGCTCAGGGCAGTCGCTGGAAGGGATTTGAGGAATGATGATGTGGTTTACCTCTACTTATTTTCATTCATCAGCATCCATTAAAACTAGAGGAGAGAAAAAGACTAGTGCGCTAAACAGAAATGCTTCGAAATCGATCGAGCGCTCAAAAGGGCTCGTGCCTTCAAAAAGGGCTCGAGTCTTCAAAAGAACTAGAACCTTCAAAAGAGCTCGAGCCTTCGAAAAGGGATCGAGCCTTCAAAAAAGCTCGAGCTCTGAAAAAGACTCCAGAGTCGTCGGGCGCCATACATACGAGGCGAGCCCTGTAAACTCTAGGCAAAGGGACTCGGACGCCTGGAGACTTGTACATCACTGGTCACACATGCTTATAGCTGAGTAGCAACCGTTTTAGACATGAATTTCTCTTATAATATAAACAACATTGCACAAGTGTCACTGCTAGTGACAGCTAGAATTTAATTGCGCTTAAAATAATAAAAAAAACCTATGACACTTAAAATAATGTGGCTTTCTATTGATAAAATCATTTGCAAAATTGGTTCAGTAGATACAGAGATTGCCCCCTACAACCTCACAAACAAAACTTTACCTCTTTATAATAATTACTATAATATTTATATACCTGTAATTACTTTTTCGTTATAACCATATACAATTATGAAACCATTACATTTTACGACAATTTTATGGGAAAATAAGTTGGATGCAAACTTTAATACAGTTTTAAGACGCACTTAATATTTTATGTCAGCGAAATTTAAATCGTAAAAATTCACTTAGAGCTACTTAGTAATTTATAGCAACGTTTAAACAAACATAATATCAAGTTTATTTTATATGGTACTTTGAGGCGAATTAATTCTATTTTATTTAAATAATTAGTTTCAGATACTTCCATCTAGTTCACTTAGGTGATATCCACCAAGGTGACCGAGGTGGAATCGTTAGTTTATAAAATTCACTTAATTAGTGCCTACTTGGGTGATTCCCTCACCTCACAACAACCTCCGTAGCGTAGCGGTATTTGGCTCGCTTTAAATCTCGGAGGTCGTGGGTTCGATTCCCACAGGATCACAGGACAGGATCTTTTTGTAAATTCTAAGATTTATTTCCGAGTGTGGTTGGTGGAGGGACTACCCTCCGGGCCTCGGAATGCACGGTAAGCCGTTGGTTCCGATTGTTACTACATCCTATGTTTCCTTGTGTGGTATAACATAATACTGCGGTCACCAACCCGCCTGCTAAGCGTGGTGACTATGGCAAATACCCTCCCTCGGGAGGAGGCCCATGTTCAGCAGTATTATACGAGCTGATGATTATGATGATGGATGATTCCAGGTGAAAAAATGTGAATAAAACAACTGCATCACAGTCATAGAAACGGTGGCTTGCCAAGGTAATTTAAGACAATGTCAAGACAATGTTCAGCATTGGACATAAACGGACTGGTAGAGTGAAATTAAATGATCAAGGTAAAAAACTGAAATTTATATCTAACACAAGTTTACAAAAGAGTGAATTATTTTAATTGAGCATTATTATTTGTGGTTTCAAGTCACAAATAACTAATTTCAGTTTGAGAAATCGTATTGTTCATAAAATTTCAGGCACTGTATCTATAGGTCTTGGTTTCGATTCCCATGTCAAACAATTAATTTCAGTTTAATCTGAAAGGTTTCTATATTTAATAGAATTTTGGGCTATTTTGCGTAAATTCACAGTGTATTTTAATTAAGCTATATATAAAATACAATAAAGTATAACTAAAAGATAATTCATTTTTTTATTTAATTTTTTTGGACGTAATGGTCTTATTATTGCTTCCTATAAAACCCTCGAATGTTTAAAGTACGTTAAAGTTATTCAAAGATCTTAAATCTAACATCTAGTAATCTCTATTTTAAGTATATCTCTTAGTTTTATTAAATATTACCTCAGAAAACTTTAATGAAAGCAGAAAAAGTGTATATTGTCACCATAAAACCAACTTTCACTATTTCCATCAAGCATTGAGCATCGAAATAAAGCTCGTTTATTCAGAAAGATGCGTTTCAAACTACTTCAGTTCTCTTTAACTACTCTCTACCACGTCTAGGAAAATAAAACACAAAACTAATTGCTTAATATCCATTACTGCTTTTTATTCTGGTATTTTTTTCCTGTGCTTGTTAAAACAAGCAATGGATGTCTTTCCATAACTTTATATCGAGAACGTTATGACTATGAGTGATGATTTCAGAGGTGGCATTTTTATGTTGGTATAAAACGGCCACTGAGTTAACTCAAGGAGTTAAATTGGGTAAGAATAATGGTAATATCATGTTATAAGTTTTGTTCATAAAATCAAGATACTACTATAATAATAAACTTTGCTTTAGAGGTAATTCTGTTCATTGCAGTGGTTTTATTATTTTGCTAGAATTCCTGTCATAAAGAACTGTTTCCAGGTAAATTGACTGCGTTAAATTTAATGATCCAAATGCAGCGCTGAAATTTGAAAGGAAATAGCAGTTTGGAGAAAGATAAGTTACGACAGATATAAATTCTTGATAAAAATCGGACTATGATTTATTCTTCTTATATATCTATACACATAATCAAACTGTAGAGGTCGAATGTCTGTACATAGAAAAAACGCAATAAACCAAGTCAGGGGGATGTTAGGACTAAAATAGAACACACCCAGTTTTGTTTTTAAATTTTTGTTTGTCTATCTAATTACGGGCTAATTTCCGAAACTGTTGGACTGATTTAAATAAAATTTTGCACGGTGGTACCTTACATCCCACCTTTTAAATATATTTAAGAACAGAATTTATGCTTGTACGTACCCGTTAAAAATGTTTATACATCAATTTAAACGTCATATACAAAAAGTGTTGCTAATATAACAGTTTTTTTTTTGTAAGTTTACTAGCAGTGTTTTGTAGTCTACTAGTATTCTTGTTAACCCCTTGTGTTACGAGTGGGTTCACGTTGGTAGTGCAATGGGTAGGGTTCGAACCGGCGACCTCGAGATCACAAGTCCGACTCCCTAACAATTGGGCTACGGCCGTATATATAGATAGATATGGCACAGGTAAAGGATTTTGAACCAGAACTCTGTTATGTAAATCAAAATATAAACGTGTATGATTAAAAAGTAAATTGTTCTCGTAAAGAAAGCAAATAATTGCCAAAATGCTTTATGACAAATGATGATAAAATATGTCTAATACGACCACAGATACAGATGTCGATACTTTCATAGATTAAGGCGTACAACACTTGTGGACCCTGTGGACTTGGACCTTGGCTCAGGGCAGTCGCTGGAAGGGATTTGAGGAATGATGACTTTTAGCTTTTTAGGGAAATTTTGTGCAATTATCGCTCTACTTTTCAGTTCAGGGCCCTCTAGGACTTCGGATCGGGAGGAAGAGAGGCGTCGGGTTTACGGACATACTTTTCTGCGGCGGGTGGGTTAGAAATATATACCTACCTACTATATATTTGAATATCGATATGGACCAAATATTATTAAATTTACGTTACCGATATATATTTTAATTCAACCGACATACCTATTCAAAATAAACAAAGGTATCATGTTAGTTAATAACATTTTTATTTTCTTTTTTCAAATGAATAAATCGCGTCTAAGAAGACGTTACTTATAGGCATGTAACGAACGATCACAATCTACCCTTTCACCCCATTTAATCGGTTTCTTGAACAAAGGGGGGTGAAAAAGACGTTCTTCCTCCACTTGATTTAAACGGAACCAAGCCTTTCTTTTGCAACGGAGAAAATTATCGCTCTGTAGAAATTTTCAATTGCAACCATTTAAATTTTCCGGTTTTTGAAAACTGTTGGTTTAAGTTTTATGCCTTAGTAAAGCAACGAACAAAATAATGTAAATTATCGTATAATGTGTAACTTAACGTGTTTTTTTATAGTGGATTCAATTCAATATTATGCGTAACATGGAAGTGCATAATAGATCTTAAAATTTTAAGTATTATAGTCTAAGATCCGATTAAGAAGGACCTTCACCGATATGTTTACTGGATGAAAAATATTTTATATCAAATTTAATGACTGAATTTCTTAGTCAACCCACCCGCGTTATAATGAAATAATGAAATAATGAATTTTATTCAGCACTTAGGTATTGACATACACTTGTACTTGTCAGAATTACAATGTAAGAAGATAAAATAATAAATAATTATAACTAACAAATAATTCTTACTCTATAAGATATCCGACTAAGTAATTAACAGTAGTAGCAAATCATACAAATCTACAGACTGCAAAGTCCGTCCGTCTGTCCTGTGATATTTATTGCAATTAACCAATTATTATTATTATTATTATAAGAAGAAATTAAAACCGCATCCAAATTGCAAGTGGTCACATTATATCTAAGTGGCACACACCTGATATATTATTTAATATATTACATTTGATATAAAAAAACTTTTCATCCAATAAACAGATTGGTGAAGGTCATTCTTAATCGTATCCTCTACTATTATATCACCATGTTAATACCACAAAATGGCATGCAAAAAATGATTTTATAGGAAGGTATAATACGAAGAAATCGTCACGCCTTACTCCCATAGGGGTAGGCAGAGACAAAGGAACGCCATCTGTCTCGATTCTGGCACACCTCTCTTGCTTCTTCCACATTAATCAGACTCTTCATAAATTCTCGCCGGCTATAATTAGGAAAAGAATGAATTAGTAACATAATGTGAAATAATGATAGGAGATGAAATAGCGGGGCAAGGAAATGAATTTGTGTATTTGGGATGTCTTTTTACAAGAGATGGCAAGTGTGATGGAGATTTTAAAAGGATAGTAAAAGCGGGAAACAGTATTAATGCTGCTTTACACTTTGTCATGGTAAGAAGTGTTTGTCGCTTCCATACATCAAAATTGGTGTATGGAAGCGAAACATGGGTATGGCAGAAGAAGCATGAAAGTTAGATTAACTGCAGAGATGAGAGCACTGAGAAGTATATTTTGTAGAGTGAAATTGATAGATCGAGTTAAATACAACGTGATTAGGGAGAGATGTAGGTTGAAAGACACATCGGCAAAGATTGAGAAGGGAACGTTGCGATGGTTTGGGCATCTAGAAAGGATAGATGAAAGAGAGTTACGAAATAAGGATATGCTAGATGCTGCTACCCATTATGGTGTTCATACATGGTGTTCTATTCTAAACCGTAAACCATACGGCCAAGAATATTAAATTCTTAACTTACTGTATTCGCTGAAGCTTAACTTCGACTTGTAATCCTCTATCAATATAAACTTATAATAATTAGATCTAAAAAGTCAAAAACAGGTGAAACGGTTCGGAAAAGTAAATATTCGGATGTCCCCTAAAATAATCTTAAAGTCATATTCCCTCATCACCAGTGACCGCCCTGAATCGAGGTCCAAGTCCCACAGGGGAGGCCCTCTTGCGCAGGTTGCTTAGTTTGTAGTTATAATTTTATTTATAAGTCAAAAAACAGGTGAAACGGAAATAAGTTTAAAGTAAATATTCGTATGTTCCTAATTTATTTTTATTTCAACCGATTTCAACTTTACGATCCGGAAGGTGTAACTAGCATGGCAAGTGATTTATTACTTACTACTAATAAATTTTTAATTTATAATACATACAAGTATAAACAACACCAACCTTCTCTACATTTGTAACTTAAATATACAGAAGAGACTAATAATTTGCTAATTTTAATTGTTTTATTTTACATTTAGAATAAACTAAGATGTCTAGGATGAGGTTATTCGGCATTGTTCCAAGATACTA
This sequence comes from Nycteola revayana, assembly GCA_947037095.2. NCBI lineage: Eukaryota > Metazoa > Arthropoda > Insecta > Lepidoptera > Nolidae > Nycteola > Nycteola revayana. Next base: position 20,085,359 of record OX344852.2, read on the forward strand.
TTAAGTATAACAAAAATAACTGTAAATATGTTTAATAAAAAAATATCAACAACAAAATCATAGGGTTAAAAAAATAATAAAAAAAATCGACTCCTAGTCAGTAGGGTTTAAAGTTGCATCCCTTCCACCGTAATACGTTATACCATTGCGGTGAAATACCCAAATACAATTTGGGAATCTCATCTTCACCGCAATGGCATAACATCAGGGCAAGATGGCTTACCCATTCAACCCGCCTAAAATCGTCAACTTATTCCTGTCAAATGAGCGACTTATAAAGTTTAAATAATAATAGCTTTCGTTTTTCCAATGTTGTTTATTATAACGCCCACCTTTTTGACTATGGCATAACCGTCCCTCGAGAGGCCCACGTTCAATAATGGACGTTACACGGGCTGATGATGATGTCGTTTAAAATATCAGACAATTGAAGTGAAAAGAAGCGTTTTCACCACGGATTTAGATATACCTAGATAACACAAGAGCACCTACTTCGCGTGACTAGCTTACGTACAAAAATCTTAAGTGGCCACTTTCGCGCTCAGTCTGCATCGGTGTATAGCGCTAGTAGGTAGTCAATTAAAAATATTAAAATGATAAATTGTGCTGTTATTAAGTGTAAAAACTGTACAAATGCGAGGAGAAAAAATAAAGTAATTGTTTCCTTCCATCGGTAAGTCATTTTTTGATTAATATTATGCGTAATTAATTTAAAAAACAATTATTTTTAGCAATTTTTAGTCTAATACCCTCAGTAATACCTGACAATAATAAATTTGAAAAGAACAAAACTTTCGTATTACTTTGCGGCTTTTACTTGGAGCGGTTGATGAGAGGTTTTGTTTTAACAAGTGATGAATATCGAACAAGCGATACTATTCTAGATCGCTTTGGTTTTGTAGTACAGGGACTTTTGTCAATTTTAGCGTTTAGTGCTGTTCATCATATGCAACACAAATCGATTTTCGAGAATCGATTTCGGAAACAGACGAATGATTTTGTATTATATGAGTACTTATTATGCAGAGAATTTTAATAAATAATCGTACAATTTCGTGACTTGTTTAGTAGTCTCCATGTAATCAATGATAAACAAGTAATATGCTTAAAACAACCAACGTTACAACTCAAGAAATTTATTTTAGACAGTTGAACAACAAAAACAGTCACATACATCACGAAATACTAACAATTTTGTAAGAAATATATATTCCGAACAGCCTTATATGCCGATCAGAATTTTTCTCTGTTTATCTCATTCCTCTGTCTATCTCATTACTCTGTCATAAAATCATACATAAATCGATTTGAACGATTCTTAATAATTCTTTACTGTACACAATTACTCAATAGATGTATATCCGTGCAATAAATAGTATTCGTATAGTAATTGAGAAATGGTATATACAAAGGCGAACTCGAATCGATTCAAACCGCTAACCGCCGCCGCGTAAGGCGGCGTCTTCCCATCACTAAATAGTGCTTGTGATGTCATAATAGGCATTCAAAAAATGGCACGCTTGGTTTTCATACAGATCGTGATACTTGTGTCATTTAGGTATATCTATATCTGTAGTTTTCACTATGTTATAATATATTATAATTATAATAAGCTTTATTTGTTCTCACAGAATAAAACTTTAAGACTAGATAGTTACAATAATTAACAGTGATCGTGGTTTTATAGTCACAGTACGGATCACAACTGGCATCTTAGCTAGATTACAGAGTAACCTGTGTTAAAGATAGCAGAAAATTATGGATTTAACGTAGAGTTAAAACGTTACATTTGTAACTTTAATACAAGAACCTCCTGACACATATTTGCAGTTAGTTTTGTTACACAATTTTGCAACGGTACCCTTTGGTGTAGTTACTCTGCGATGGCCCGAGATAAGCCGACGGGTTAAATTTTGACCGTTAAGTACCAGACATTTCTGTTTCTAATTAACTAATAAGAAGTTTGGCGCCGAGTGCATTTTGTGGTGGGAACTGAATGTTTACGTATTTGTGATTGAATCGCTATGAGAAAGTTACAGTTAGAAGAAGAGCATTAGGAACACATTGCTCCTAAGACGACAGTTCGCACAAAACCCCCCTAAAAAATCTAAAAGTCATAATCCGTTAATCTCATCGACAGCGACCGCCTTGAGCCGAGGTCCAAGTCTCACAGGGGACGCTCTATTGCTCAACTTGCTTAGTATGTAGTTTGAAATTATTAAGGCTTGGTACTTCTAGAAGACTTATTGGTTTCTTTATTTGAAATTATGTTTTGGGAATATATAAGTACCGTAATTATAGCTCAAGTAACATAGGCTATATTTTATTATGAAGTTCCCACGAGCACGGGAGCCAAGCGGATGAAACCGCGCGCGGGAAGCCATTTATTATAATTATGACATGAAAGAATTGGGTAGCATTTCAATCTGTGTATCACAGAATACCATACATTTACAAAGAAATTTACTTGTCGTGCACCGTGGCACTGGATAAAAAGCAGAAGACAGTTAGCATCGACATGATTAGAAGATGGATCTAATAAAAAAGTTTATCAATAAACTAAATTTTAATAGCAAGACATGGTCCGCTTTAGATGGCTAACTTCCGCGGAATCGAGGGTTTCCATAATATTATTCCCAGCTCAGGAATCGACTACGGTAGAAAACAATACCCCAAGAATTTCACAGCACTCCAACAAAGACAAGTAAATATCTTCTAAATAAATATAAGGATGACGCCCCACCGAGCAATATATTATAACCGTCGGTTCATACGCTTTCGAAATCCGGCATGGTGAAATATTACTCTGTGTATGCTTACATTAAACCACTGGCTCTTAAAGTTTTAATGATGACTGACTTGAAACATTTGCGCAGACTTTGACATTAAATGGCTGTACGTATTTGGTCAACAGTGCATGGAAAAAGCGTAAAGGGGACAGTCTTTGAGTGGAGTGAAACTTTAAGCGGCCGTAGCACAATGGCTAGGGCGTCGAACTTTTGATCTTAAGGTCGCCGGTTCGACTTTTCGATTCGTAGAATACACAGTAAATGGACCAAAATAATTTTGACATGCCCATCTGAGTATGTTTCACCGGATCGTCTCAATGAGGCCGCGATGAAACCGGCAGTAGAATACCCCACTGAGTTGGTTTTGCCGGGTCTTCTCAATTGGGGCGTATTGGATCCGGTGGTATATACGAACGACGATATACTTATGGTCCATCTAAATAACAACATACTCAAAGGACAGAAATTTAGACTATTAAATTAAATTTAAATAGATAGCTTATACGCTAAAGCCATATGTAATATAAAATACAAACTATTTATTATTATTATAACTATAACAACGGTCCATACGTTTAGAACCACTGCATTAAACGGTGTATTTACATCGAATGGTGTATGTATGGGGTTTTAATGTTCTTGTTATCCTGAGGATGAAGTTTGTTTTAGAAGTTTCCAAAACATCCTTATTCGATGTTAGTCTTCTGAGACTTCACTTATTTACTTGTAAAGTAAGTATGTTCCTTTTACAGTTTTGGGTTTAAGTAATTTGTTGGCTCATTGCTTCCCGATAGGTATCCTTATAGCTTATTACGTAAGTATAGTACATAATTCGATATAAAAAGAGGATAGACGTACAATTTCATGGTCCGGTAGTAAATGGAAATCAAAAAGTATCATATAAAAAGTGTGAGGGTCTCGGATATTAACGTGACCATAATTCAATACAATTTGCATAGAAACGTTGCTTTTGCAAAATGTAAGGCAAGTTCCACCTGACATTTTTTGTAGGCACCCTCCCTCCCTCACTATTTAAGTAATCCCTGTGCCGTGCGAGACTTTACTCGCACAAATCATACGCAGACTCAGCACAACTACCCGGACTCAAAAGTGCAGTGCAATCGTAAATCCACGAGCAATCTCCAAATTGCATGACAGGAATCCACTCGTAACACAAGCATTTTAGCTTAGCACGAGAGGTTAACAAGAATACTAGTAGTTATGTGCAAAAACTCTGCTAGTAATCTTTCAAACAAAAAATAGAAAACAGGAATAAGTCCAAGCCAACAATGCGCTCTAGAGAAGTCCTCTCGCCTTTTTGCACAGTGAAGTAGCAAAATCCTCGTGGCGTCCATCCGTCTGAAAAATAAAAAAAGCCTCGATGCACAAACAGCTACCAATAAACTGAAAATCTAGATCAATTACTTCATAATTTTATTTCACAGTCCCTGATATTACTTTTATCTACCTTCATCAAAGGGCACCACTTCAAAGATCCATCTGACTAATATTCCAGACATATTCAGAGGACATTTTAAAAGGCAAGCCCTATATTTCAAAAGCCGTTGAGTTCAGGTCCATTAAGAATTCTAACTAAAGCTTAGACACATAATTTATGTACTTTTCCCTGAAAACCTTCGAAGCGAGGTTAACTTAAGTGGTTTTATTTAGGGGCAGCTTATAATAATTAATACATATTTCGCTAGTGTAAGGGCAGAAGTTCTTATTTGTGAGGAATACTAGTGGTGTTCCGTGGTTTATAGTCGTAACCATGCGGGAGTTACTCACACATAATTCACAGACACAAATTGACATGCAGTCTCAGAATAAATTATCCATGGTTCGTGGTCTTACGCCTCAAACTGCAGTCAAGTCAGAAATTCATGTGCAATGTTTGCGTATACATTCCGATCAACTTCAATGAAGACCATTGAAGTTGATCGGAATGTATACGGCCATTAATCAGTGGAAGAAAAAGGCGTCGGAGAGATTCTTTGAATCCAGTATACTCGTTAGATTTATGGTTCCTTGTTCTTCTGGCTAGGTCCACGTGACGTTTCGTAGCTGACACCATCCAATAATAATAGCGTCTCGCAGTAGAAATAACTTAATAAGTCACTTTTCAGCATAATATGACTGAAATTTATCGTTGCTTACTGCATTGAGTAAATTAGAAACTGATATTCCTCAAAAGTATGGTGAATGGTGTTATACCTTATAAAATTTACTATCTGCTAGTGAAAGTCTTGTAAAAATCTACCTAGCCTCTATTGCAAAGTCAATGTCGCACTAAGATACAGCTAAAACGAATATATAAATACGACAACTACTTTTATTGTCCCCTGGCGTTATAAGACGGGTGGTCTGTCTGTCTGAGGCATCGTAACTCTCGAGCGTAAGAAGTAGGGTTACGCACGCAACATAAAAACATAAATCATAATCCGAATTAAACTGCGCAGGACAGTCATATTATTTATTATGGGCATGAAATAGAAATAAGTTTAGTGAGTAAAACCATGCGCCAAGTGTAGTATAAGACAGTATCTTCATATCTCAGTCTAGATTATAATTCATTTAAAAATGGGGACTGATTGTCACGGGAATAAAACGTGTCCGCCATAGAACTACGAAAATATGAAGTGAACGATCTATTTATTTGTTTTGTATCTGTTCTGTTCTTATTTGCTAGTAAACATTACATTTATGAAGTATTCTTAATTCTTCCATCATCATCATCATCAGCCCGTAAAATATCCTTCCGAGTTGGTGACTCATGGTTACTTCAACAGCCTATAGGCCTCCTCTTAACCGACCTCGGCAAGCCCCCTGGCATGAAGAATATTGCCTTAATGATCACGATTGGCATACGGATTGGTGATCGGAATGATGGTAACGAACCGTGAGATGATAAATGCTGTTGCCCAACCATCAGCTGTATATCTTTTAGTCGCCTGTTAACACCCCTATAATAGGATGGGAATACGCGGGGTTTTATATTTTAAGCCGGAAACCACGGAGGGACGCTAGTCATTCCTTTTTTGTAATGATGAAAAAATTTGATTGTTTATGGAGACTCCTAAACTGGAACTACTTCACCAATTTCAAAAAATACTATTACCATTAGAAATCTACTACGTCTAGACATACCAAAGGCTAGATATAATATTTGATTATGAAGTTCACACGGAAACAGGAGCTAGGGCGAAAACTAAATAGATATTAACTAAGAGAATCAGAAGACTATTTTCAAGTAGCCGTTTACCTACTTATCAAAATATTTAACAGCTAAAGCCATCTGGTGCCATCTTGTTCAGTGGAGCGCGATGTATTCTTCCGGCTGTAAGGATTTTAAGGCATCGTCGTGGAGTCGCACTTTGTATAATCGCTCTTACTTCCGAACAGATTCGTTCAAAATGCGACAAAATGAATTTTAGTAGAATGGACGAGAATTAAATTTTCATTTTGGAGTGGAATTTTCTTCTATATTTGTATAAGCAGATTGGATGGACATTTGGGCTAAGTTAGGGTGCTTGCACTAACATAAGCCAGTTTCTTTTTCATTGTATACCTTGTCCTGTGGGTTTATCTTTACTTGTGATATTCAGATGCAGTTGACGTAGTGAAATAATTTACTGTCAATAAACATTTCGCAGGATATAGGCTATCGTACCTGTATGCTCAGAAATATTTTTTTTTAATCCGGCTCCTTGTTAATAATAAACTAAATCTGCATCCTTAGCTAAATTAATTGATATGAAAAAAATATTGTTTTTTTGCTTTAAATAGGGTCCGAAACTACAGCACCGATTTAAAAAAATATTTCATTCTATAGCGTTATTTATTTTGTTTCAATAGATAGTAATTTTATAAAATCATCTTGCTTAATCAGCAGGCTGACACTGAATATGTTTTTTTTTTCATAACACGATAATGTAATATAATATTTGTACACTAAATGTCCATGTCCAAGTTCGTGTCAAGCCGGGACATATTATAGTAGCTTTCACCAATTCAAATGGCGATACATTTGGCACAATATTTTTTTTAGGTTTCGCATTGGTTCCCATTTTAAAGGCTTTAGACTACCGGCAATATTGGAATCAATTTAGACTACCGGCAGTATTTCAATCTGCATTGGGGGATCCCAATCAGTCGTCAAAATGTATCTAACTCTTTTTAGCATATTAGCTTTATAGTTAAGGGGAATGGTTTGGGCATTAAACCATTCCTAATTAGGGTCTATTTTTTACCTCAGAATAATTTTAATCATATCGATCAGATATGCGCACTAATACGTACGGTGTGCCACAGCGCAGCATGTTGGGTCCTCTTTTGTTTATCGTGTACATAAACGATTTGCCAAAATGCACGAAACATCCTATGTCCCTTTTTGCAGATGACAGCACTGTCTCAATTCAATGTAGAGCTGCAGAACTTTATCAAGATGATATTAATACTTGTTTGGCATCAGTTGTCAGATGGCTTGAAAAAAATAGCCTAAAAATAAATCTTTTAAAGACCCAAGTAATGCATTTTAACCAAAGAACGCAGCCACATAATATTAATGTTCACTACAATAACAACGCTATACGCGAGGCAGACACAGCAAAATTCTTAGGTATTACTTTTGATAAGCAGCTAAATTGGAAGGCACACATAACAGAATTATGTGAAAAGGTTAGCAGTTCTACATACGCCTTGTATAAACTAGCCTCATTGGTAAACATCGATGCCTTAATTACTGCATACCATGGTCTTGTAGCCTCAGTTCTTCGGTACGGCATCATTTTCTGGATAAATTCAACCAATAATGAAGTAATCTTCAAATCTCAGAAGCGTTGTGTTCGAGCTATGTTTGGATTGAAATTAACAGACAGCTGTAAATCCTACTTTGTCCAACACAGGATCCTAACACTTCCGTCTCTTTACATCCTGGAGGTTGCATTGTTTGTTCACAATAACCCACAATTATTTCAACGCGTATCTGATGTTGTTAAACGAAATAGACGCAAACATTACAATAATAACAACAAACTCTGTGTTCAAAGTGCAAAAACCAGTCTGATGGGCAAAAGTTTGCTTTGTATTGCTCCAAAGATTTATAATAAAATACCAGATTTTATGAAGACTCGTACTACAAGTTTTCTTAAAACAAAAATGAAAAAGCTTTTGATTTGTAAAAGTTATTACAGCATTAATGAATTTCTAACTGATAATAATTTATTTTAATTTAATTGGACATTTAATTATATAAATTTAGTACCTAATTATTGACATTTTATTATTATTATTTTAACTATTGACAAAATCTTAGTGATAATGTATCTGAATGGACATAATAATGAATTTGTATGTATTGTAATAATAGAAATGTAATTTAAGTAATTTTCATATGTCTTGTTAGGCAGATTTTGGTAGAACTTTAACTATTATTTTTTTGTGATCATGTATTACCCAAAATGAAATGAAATAAATGATTTAATTTGATGATTTGATTTGAATACCTTAGATGCAGACTCGGAGCCTGCTGGTGGTCTAAATTTATTCATCTCAATTTTGAAATTTAGGATATTCTAAAGTTTGCTAAACTTAAAAATATGTGTTTTATTTTAAATTTTTCCTACACTTAACACAATATTTGGCAATTCATTTTTCTTACTATCGATATGTTATATGTATCCCATCGTCTCATTTAAGAAACATGATTGATGTCAATTATACTGCCTGTATAATTGACACCTGTGTGTGTATAGTTTCAAGATAACAACTGCCTAGTCTCTAGGCCGCCGTGCCGAACAAGGACCCACATTTTAAACTGCCATGTCTTTTTAAGAACCTGTCTAGCATATAGTTTGGAATAAATGGACATTGATTAAGTGACTACCCGAAGTTAACCTAACCTAGCCTAATGATGGGTTGAGATAACGATGATTAAAATCACTTCATAAAACTTTCCAACTCTTCCTGTAAACTTTAGACCACCAGCAGGCTCCGAGTCTGCTGGTGGTCTAAATTTATTCATCTCAATTTTGAAATTTAGGATATTCTAAAGTTTGCTAAACTTAAAAATATGTGTTTTATTTTAAATTTTTCCTACACTTAACACAATGTATTGTTTTCCTCGTTGTTGGTAAAATCCAATTTCAGGATCGGTACCAACTAATTCAAATAAAAGTTTAATTGGTTTTTGTGAATCGCTTGTGAAACATTCAAATTAAGGTGATTGAAATCGTATTCGGCAAATTGAACGCCAAATTCTAAATATAGTAAAAACTAAGAATGAACAAACTAGATCCTTTGTATTTTATTGTAATATATGTAGTAAGAAAGCTATTGTTTTAATTCAATACACCGAACAGAGCATTTTATTTTTAATCTCCCGTGTGGATCCCATTTCTTTTATCGCCATTGTAACTCTTGTAAGACAGTATCAGCAGTGGTTCTCACGACAGAAAATCTATGCTGTTTGCACAGGCTGCTTCAGAAACATGTAAATGTCTTGGATCCCGCAACAAATTTAATCAGAAAGTTTACAGGAAGAGTTGGAAAGTTTTATGAAGTGATTTTAATCATCGTTATCTCAACCCATCATTAGGCTAGGTTAGGTTAACTTCGGGTAGTCACTTAATCAATGTCCATTTATTCCACACTATATGCTAGACAGGTTCTTAAAAAGACATGGCAGTTTAAAATGTGGGTCCTTGTTCGGCACGGCGGCCTAGAGACTAGGCAGTTGTTATCTTGAAACTATACACACACAGGTGTCAATTATACAGGCAGTATAATTGACATCAATCATGTTTCTTAAATGAGACGATGGGATACATATAACATATCGATAGTAAGAAAAATGAATTGCCAAATATTGCTAAGCGCAATATTTGAGAACGGCGCCACCGATTTGGTTGATGCTTAGTTTTGTGTTTGTAAATTACAGGAAAAGGTTTTTATGATTATATTTCTTTTCTTTTTTCTAGAGCGGAGTATGGTCGCCAAAGCTTACGGAGAAAGGGAACGAGTTAACAGGATAAGATTAGGTAGTTCTGTACAACAGGTACAGTTGTTCTTGTATTTTGACCCCTATGCTACTAAAAAAGGTCAAGTCATCGGTGGTCCCTGTGAGCCTATAAAGCGGTCCAAAAATTTGACTTGAAAAACATCTCACTGTACTGAATATAAGGATTTAAGGGCCTAGAAAAAATTGCGACTACTGCGGAGAAAATCAGTTATTCACGTGACAAATGTGAATTTTGCCGAGACCCTCAGGAGTTAATCAATAAAAAACTGTCACTAATGACCACGGCTGTTAGTGTAGTCAAAATGGACACTGCTAAAAGATTAGAAAACACTGTCCTAAACCAATAAATAGTAGTAGTAGACCTATCAAATCAATTACCAACCTTTGATCAGTAATTCCCAGTAAATTGATCACTCCGAATACTACAAATGTACAAAGTCCCAATCGTATAAAGTACATCCCGTCCTTCATAATCAATTACATAAGGGAATGTTATAAAGACGTCCTCAAGGGTCTAGAGCGGGGCTAAGACTGTAAATTAAGAGCCCTCTAGGGTATATTAGATGCGAAGGGCGTTTACGAGGGAACGTTTCCTTTTTATGAACGGTTTGGGTTTATGACGTGTATCGAGCATTTGAATATAGCGTTGAGGGTGTATATGTTATGGGAGGGTGTTGAACGATGCACCAAATTAGAATATTTATTTATATGGTAATTTAATTTTGAATAAGTTATAGGGATTCGGCAAAATAAATGTCATATGTTGTTCTGGAAATACAAAGGTTTAGTTTAACACAATCTGTTTTTATAACTTTTACATGCCTAAAAAACAAAATATAACAATTCAAAATCGTACCTAAAAATACAAAGAAATGAAACTTAAAGTCTTAAATTAAATGAGGTCGGACCCGTGTCGATTGCTTCATTTTACAACGACATGCATGCTCCCCCAAACGCCAATTATAGGGGTTACGGGGAACTGCTGATGCAACACAACCGGTGCCCCCTAAAGGCGTCCCATTTAGCAGGGCTTAAGCTTCTGGCTTAAGGACGTGCGTCTTTATTCCTTATGGGAAAATCTATGCACCTGCAAATACAATACAATATCGAAATTTCTTTAAACTATCCAGATTTAATCTCTAAACAAAACCGCATACCCACATATGGCCGGTGAATAAAAAACGCACAATTTTCCAAGTATTCTGACCTACTAGCGTCGACAAATTCCCGGAAACGCGGCCCTACGTCCCCACCGGAAATTTAGTTGCTCACATAAATATTGCACGTATTTCGTTTATACTGCGAGTACGGCTTTCTGATGCTCGTCGTGATTTGCGTTGAATGATATATACTTTTTAACCGCTTTGGGAGTCTTTGAGAGACAAGCTATTAAGACATGGAATATATTAAGCGATAGCATCTGTCGCAGCCAGATCGTACAATCCGTCACTATACATACGGCTAGCCGATTTTTCAACGGTGAATTTATTGCGTGCTAAATATATTACCTAAACCTAAATGGTGTTTAACGCGACTATTTAGTCTTCTCACTGTAGTACATTACAGCTAGCCGTGTTCGTGGCTTTTCATTCAGCCGCATTCAATCCGGCTAACTATTGAACCACCGCGTTCAAAAACACCTAGCCGTAGGTAATGCTGCGAATTGTATGATCTAGCTGTGACACATCCTCGGTAAAATTTCCCCTTGGGGCTTCGTATGGTCCATCATCATGTGATCCAAGATTCAAGTGATACTGCTAAAATACACCCTTGAGAGTAACCTAATGCAGCGATGTTCTTCACTATCCCTTTTGAATATGGCTACAACTATCCTACTTATATTATAAAAGCAAAAGTTTGTGAAGTGTTGATTCCTCATGAATGTTTGCGTTTCGCAAACGAGCTGTGAAATTTGAAAGCCTAAATGGTTAAGGAATGAATTTATAATTAGTTTCTTGAGTATGTTGGTATAACATAAAATGTAGGTGCAAGTAAGTTTGCCGTGTGGTTTCCGGTTGCCGTGTGGTTTCCGGCTTAGAATAGACCACCCCATGTCCTCCCATGGGTGTCGTAAAAGGCGATTAAGGGATTTATGGCTGATAGATGGGCAGCAGCATAAAAAAAAAAAAAAAAAAATCCCTCAACAATCCTGGCTTGCCAAGGTTTGTTTAAAGGAGGCCCATGTTCAGCAGTGGACGTAAACGGACTGTTGATGAGGTGCAATAAGGTAGGAGTATTGCAATCGAAATATATTATTATGAGATTGATGACGATCACCACGACAGAAAGACAAGCAATCTTAGCGTTAAATCTAAATTTTATTTCCAGGTCTGGTTGGTTCTAGGTACCTTCCGTGCTTCCGTCTCGATTTTTATAACAATTGTATACCAAGGTCCGGGCAGCGCCATTTCTACGACATAATGCTGCGGTCACCAAACCGCTTACCGAGCGCGGTGACTAGAAAAACTTATAGGTTGATGATGTTCTACAGAAGTCACTTTACTTGAATTGTGGCATGAAATAAAAACGATTGATAGTTGATGTTTTACCGTTCTGAAACACACACAAATCCAAGCTCTGATATACGGGAGGCGTGATGGATGGGAGGCTCATGGAATGGGTGTTTCCATAAGTTTATATGTCTTATTTTAAGCTAATAAAGCTTGCATAAGGAAATGTATTAATTTAATGATGATATAGGTAACACCCTCCGTCGCGTAGCGGTATTTGGCTCGCTTTAAATCTTGGAGGTCTTAGGTTCGTTCCCCACGCCAGACAGGAAATCTTTTTGTAAATTCTAAGATTTTTTCCGGGTCTGGTTGGTTGAGGGACTACCCTCCGTGCCTTAAGCCGTTGGTCTTGATATAATATCATCTATAATAATCATATGTCAGGGAACCGGCAGCAGAGTTACCTTGTGTGTTACAACATAATACAGCGGTCACCAACTCGCCTGCCAAGCGTGGTGACTTTGGCAAATCGACGACGTTATACGGACTGATGATGATGATAGGTAAACAAATTCAATAAGACTTACGGCAAGAGCGTAACGTAAGCCCGTGCGAAAATAAATAAGCATATATGGAAAGACAGATTTTTTGTAATTTTCAGACTTGAAAATATTTCAGCACGAACAAGGCACCTGTTTCTGAGCTATAAAAGGTAGATTTCCCATATTTTCGCATGCATAAAACTAGAATCGCCCTCACGATATCAATATTTTACGACACTTCTTTCAAACGTTTCGTTGCGCTATGAATTCAATTTTCAGACGGCACTTTACTTTTATGTCTGGATTCGTTATGGGAAAATAAAGATTCAGTGTGAGAACGCTGTAGGTATGTGATTAATCATCAGCCTGTATAACATCCGCCGCTGAACATGGGCCATTCTCGAAGGGGAAGTTGCCATGGTCACCATGATTGGCAGGCGCGTTTCCATAAACGGACCCATGTCCGAGAGGCCTGCCAACTGTAAAATAGAGCGGCAGTTGCACGATACCCCTCTAAAAATGTTAAGTTATCATTCTTTAATCCCCCTGTAAGTGAACGCCTTGAGCCGTTACCATGTCCCACAGGAGCAGCCCTCTTGTAGAAAATGATGAATGATTTTGGTTTCACATTAATTTGTTTAGTCAGTTAAATTATACTGTAAATATGAAATATGGGGTGTCCCCACGTTATTTTATTTTTATATGCAAGAGGTTTACTATTCGCAGAACGATTACCGTTTTTATTTTAAATTATAAAAAACAAGATATACCCAAAAATTTTCCACTGCTGAACGTAGGCATCCTCCCGAGAGAGGGTTTTGCCATAGTCTAGCCTGCAATAGTCCATAGTGCTTTGGCAGGTGGTTTGCTGACCGCAGCATTATATTGTACCACACAGGGAAACGCTGTTACCCGTACCCAGGAATACAATTGCTATAGGCGATGTTATAACAATTGGGACTAACGGCTTAACGTCCTTTCCAAGGCACGGAGGATGATCTTTCAACCAACCAGAACCAGAACCAGAAATCTTAGATTTTACACAAAGATTTATTGTCCGACGTGGGGATCGAACCCACAACCGAATGCGAGACTGCCATACCGTTACGCCACGGAGGTTAATAAAACTTATAACATGGTTCGTTTTTTAGTATTCAATTTTCACCAATTAAAATTGCGCTGAAATTTAAACATCCTTTTAGACAAGAATCTTGAAAAATCACTACTTAAAGGGTTGAACGGGTATCCAAAGTTTATATGGAAACCTACGCGGACGAAGCCGCGTTCAAGTCCTAGTATAGGTAAATATATATGCAAAATAGCGCAGTATTAAATGAGCTGTATGCAAATCTCTTAAATACAGGAAAATAATAAATTTTCAGTTTGGTTTATAGCCACTAAAAGTTTTACGATGGCTCTGATATTTATTTTATTAATTTTATGATATATTTTTATATCTTTTGAAGAGAGAGTTAGTGATAGTTGTCAGTGCATGTGTCGCAGTCATATGTCGAAGTCGGATTATTAAAATTTTTGAACTTTAGAACAGTTATCATACGTAGGTATACTAAATTTCAAAATTCAGATTAATAATTTTAGAACACTGGCAGGAATCGAAACTTTTTTTTTTTGTTGTCCGGGGGGAATTGCTTTTACGCATTCCCACCGCCGCTACGGTATTCGCGCGCTGGCGGTGGGATATGTGGGACTCGCCCTCTCCATAGCGTGGTATGCTAAACTCATACCACGAGGAGAGGACCCTACTACCACTAAAACCCCCCGGACACTCCTTCGATCCGCCGTTGGCGGGGGCCGGGTACGCATAAGCAATCCGGCCCCCCGACGGCACTCGCGGCCAATACGGTACCGCGAGATCTCCGGGGCCACACTTCAGTGCCCCATTTGCCCAATTATAGGGACGCCCGGAGTGTAGAGGCGTCCCTACTCCTCATGGGTCAGCCTCGAAGGCAGCGGGGCCCATGTCCCCCACTCCCCGCAGGAATCGAACCTGCATCTCAGATATAGGCCTGTAGAGGAACGGTTGGTGGTGTTCCTCCACAGAAAATGAAGATCTTCTTTGCCGGGCGAGGTGGTATGCCCGGCGGCCGACGGCCATTTGTTGATATTCAGAACGTGTATATGGCTTGCGAACTTGTATTATTATTTATTTATTATTATCAGATAACAAGATCCATAATAGTTAGTAACACAAGTAACTTATAAAATATATTAGTAAGTAGGTACACAAAGACAACACAATTATTTAGCCCTACCAGCCACAATGCTAACCCAGAACGAGTGCATCGGACACTAATATTTGGCTACGATAACCCTCAGAATGTCGTTGATGCTGCCGCGCACTATATTGCGAGATACAGGTTCGTTGCCATACTAGGTGCTAGATGGCGCTGCTCGTCTTCTTTTAGTTTGTATGGCTACTGTAGATGTCGCTACAGGTTATAATTTACCATTCGGCCACAATGAATCCCAACAGGTCGTGGAAAGGAGAATGTCTTTTTTTGGTCCAAAAAATAATTTAAAAAAATAAAAGTATGACTCCAAGCCTGCCACATGGTTAGTTTGATAGATCATCTCAAATACCATATTTTTTGTACAGAATCAAAATAATCTGTCCTGCAGAAATCTAGATATAAGCAAATAATTAGTCGTTAGAAAAAAAATGTGAGGCGTAAACTTTTGTTGCGTTTTTGCACACATAGTAACTTTAAATGAATGAGTCGATCAAAATTGGCTTCATGCCTGGGGACCGCAGTATTTTTTTTGGACCAGGGCTCATACTAAAAAAAATATTCTCCTTTATCAATATTTTTATATTTTTTTCTAAGGGGAACGTAGGTACCATCTATCGAAGTCGTGGGATCACAGGTGATGTTAAGTCCACTGCTGAACATAGGTCTTGAGGGCAATGTTGCCATAATCAGCACGCCTGGCAAGCAGGTTGGTGTCTGCAGTATACTGCACAATATGTATTTACACAGGTTAACAGGTGTTCTTAATAGTTGCCCGTTTTGTGGTAATCGATTGTCATAGATGATGTTGCACAGAGTCCCTCAACCGGAAAGGAATTTTTGAGTTCACATCAAGAATTTTTATCGAACCCGAGATTCGAGATTTCAAGACAAGCCTTAAACCGCTACGCCGCGGATGTTGTAGTCCTAATTAGGCTTCAATTTAGTCCACTCAAATTGAATGTTGTAGGAACATCTGTCATATATTGCAGGACAGACGGAGGGGCTCATAACAAAGTCTGCTAAGATAAGACAACTGGTGTTAATGGGTTAATGTGTTGAGATTAGAGATTGCAAACCGGGCTCGGCCACTGGGCTGACCTGCTTGTTTAAACTTATAAAAATGAATAATTACTAATACAATGTTACTTTTCCGTCCACAAGTAAAAGTAATCAATTCTGTATATAAGTGTGATTTTGAGACTTGAGTGAGACTGATAATTGTTCATAAGCCAGTTTGAAATAAATATTAACCTTGAATCATTGGCGTTCAATCGTATATAGAAACTTTTCATAAAATACTTTAAAGGACGACTTGCGTTGGCGACGAATGCAACCGGGCCCGGCCGGGTTGAGAAACATACCGGGTTGCAATCTCTAGTTGAGATAAAAGCTGAGGTAATTAAATTTAAATATGCTTAAAACATAACATAATACCTACGACCGTTCTACGTGCCCTAGTGATTAAGGGCGTGGTGTCACTGAGAGCTGTTATTACATAGACTGTCACCGGACGGGTGACATTATAAGAACTTGATTTAAAAATAATTCTACTAAACCTACGAACGAAAAGTATTACGTTTTTTTTTGTATTTCTGAGGCACGTATGATGATGTTACAACTAACTAAAAGTAGGATGAAATATTTTATTCTCTTACGGTAGATATGATTTTCTGCAAAGCAGGTAACAAAATTAAAATAAGAATTATATCGTTAAGCAGTATAGTGTCAACCTTTCGTAGCTTAACGAAATAAGTCTTGTCTTTATTTTTTGCGAAGGTAATAAATAAATCGTTTCCTGTTTTGCAAAGTGACAATGAACCAGCGTTATAGTAACTCAGAAACTTGACGTAGCCATTGGATGCTAACTACTCTACGCAAACTTCTCCCTCCCTACTAACAGCAACGATGCAGGTGCCTATGCGCATCAGTTCTTTTTTCGGACGGGCATTTTGTATTTAGCCAGGAGGCTTTTGCTACTTCACCGAACATAAAGGCAAGCTCCAGCCTCAATAAATGTTTTACATTTTTCATGCATCAGTGTTTTACAGTTTTTATTCAAGAAACAAGTAGGTAAGTAATATTTGTCTCATTTTATTTGAGTTAATAATAATTGATGTGATAGATTCGTTTTTTATGCCGTAATATTAAGTAACTTATAGTTAGTACCACGTTTTTAGGTATGTGGCCTCATAAGCTAAAAGCCAATAAGTCAGTGATGGTACAGAATGAACCACTGTGAAGGGGTACACAATGAACCATTCTATGGAGCTAACCAAGTATGTAAAAGTAAACCTACTTAATACTATAGGTACTCCTGATGTTCAATACATTTTAAAAATAAATGTAAGAATTTTTAAATTTAAGTATAAGATGTAATCATTTGTTAAATTTAACGTCAAAATGTATTCAACATCATGCTCTCCTACAATATTTTATTATTTCCGGATGGAGCGGAGTCATTTAAGTGGTTAAATTCCAACCACCGTTTGTTTTTTTATTGTTATCCGGACATCCATTTACGCATTCCCACCGCCCGCTGCAGCGTATTCGCGCGCTGGCGGTGGGATATGTGGGACTCGCCCTCTCCATAGCGTGGTATGCTAAACTCATACCACGAGGGGAGGACCCTACACCGCTAAAACCCCCCGGACACTCTTTCGATCCGCCGTTGGCGGGGGCCGGCACCCGCAGCCAATATGATACTGTGGGATCTCCTGGGCCGCTCTTACAGTGGCCCATTTGCCCAATTATAGGGACGCCCGGAGTGCAGAGGCGTCCCTACTCCTCATAGGTCAGCCTCGAAGGGAGCAGGGCCCATGTGCCCCACTCCCCGAGGCCGAGCCTAGGGCGGTAGGCGGCGAGTAAATTTTATCCACCATACCTTACACAGTTTTTAATGGAACCACACCCTATATCCATTAAGTTAAACATCTAGAGACACTTAAATTAAATCTTATGTATTAAAATATATTGGTGATACGTTAGTTGTATTCATAGACATTATCCTCATTTCGTTTTTTTTGGACATGTGAATTTTTTACTAACGCAGATTGCGTTAGTAAAAAATTCACATTCTTATGTTTACCGATATTATTAATGCTAGCCGTTTTCGCAAAATTAGTTACTTTTTTATGGGAAAATGTATCCGGTCCTACAACAAACTTATCAATAATACAAGTGCTTTCGCAATAAATAAGTTTAAAGCAACTACTAAAGCCAAATCGTGCAACAGGACAGGGTATAAAGTATCGTAGAAACAAAAATGGTTGAGATTAAATCGCTCAAATTGAAATGAAAAAATGACAAATAAAAAGTTTTGTAACTAGGTTAATAAATTATTGTGCAATATGATTATTTTTAAAAGAGTTTTGATGAGTTTTTAGCATTTTTTCTCAGTGGCCACGTCACAAGTCACGCACTGCACGGTAGGAAAAAAAATTACGATTCCAAGCATATGTAGGTAACCATTCAAACGGAATAAAAAATGTTATCTTTGATTATTTTATTATTCAATCTTGGAACATAATCATCTTCTCTATACATAGTTGAAATTCCCGACACCTTCGCCTGCAACAGAGATAACACGTAAATTCGGGGTCACCACATTCACGAACAGACCATTAATCTGCTGTTCCAAGTATTCAGCCAAAATATTCACTATTCACTAGAATGTAATATCTTAAATATTTGGCATTATATCTACGGTAAATGTCAAACCAACGATCACCTGAAATATGTTAAATGTCGCATGATACGTATAGTGAACCTCCGTAGCGTAGCGGTATTTGGCTAGCTTTAAATCTCGGAGGTCGTGAGTTAGATCCCCACGCCAGACAGGAAATATTTGTGTAAATTCTAAGATTTCTTTCCGTTGGTCCCGATTATTATTACATCATCTATAATAATAGTATGCCATCAAAAACATACTTGTAAAAAAACCCAAGTCTCGTAACGCAGTTCTTTTACCGTAAAACGTTGTGAGATCTATGTAATACCAAGTCGGTTAATGTATTCAGTCCCTACTTAAGGGACCTTCTATCTTAAGCTATTACGTAATTATCTCACCTTACAGAATCTTATTTTGACCTTATCAAAGTTCAAAACTTTAAAGTTTTAAATAATAGATTAACTTGGCCATCGGATATAATTAGAATGTATCTCACAAGTGTTTATTGCGATGGCCAAGTCAATCTAATATTCATAACATAAAAGTTTTGAACTTTGATAAGGTCAAAATAAGATTCTGTAAGGTGAGATAATTACGTAATAGCTTAAGATAGAAGGTCCCTTAAGTAGGGACTGAATACATTAACCGACTTGGTATTACATAGATCTCACAACGTTTTACGGTAAAAGAACTGCGTTACGAGACTTGGGTTTTTTTACAAGTATGTTTTTGATGGCATCTCATTTCTTTTTGTAGATAGTTGTACTTTTTTCCTTTGCTTTACAATTTACATTATTTTTTAAAATACCAATAATGGATTTTACCACTCTGTGACTTGATGATGAGCTTTCCAATTTTTGTAGGTTGTGTTCCTCTTTTTCTTTACCGGTACTACTTCTTGAACTTCAGCTACAGTTTTTCTCAAAGCCCACTCCATGTCTCTATGGGTTTTTCTCGATATCTTTGATGCAACAATATTAAGCATGTCTAGACATTAAATGCTTGGGTTCCGCACCCAAAGGGTAAAAACGGGACCCTATTACTAAGACTTAGCTGTCTGTCTGTCTATCACCAGGCTCTATCTCAAGAACCGCGATACCTAAACAGTTGAAAAATTTACAAATTATGTATTTCTGTTGCTATAATAACAAACTAAACATAAAATAAGTATTAAGAGGGGGCTCCCATACAACAACTATTTTTTGGCCTTTTTTGCTCGATATCTATAACGGCAACAGGTAGGCACTTGAAAATGGTACGGAACCCTTAGTACGCGAGTCCGACTCGCACTTGGCCGGTTTTAGTCTATTGTATTCACAAATGGATTATTCCTGCGCTTTAATAGTTCCAAAGTAGACTTAAATTTGATGTAAACCATCCAGACTAGTAACTCTGTGCCCTTATTTACATAATAACTTAACTTACGCACATATGAATATCCACGTACCTAGCTGGCATGGCAACACTCACCAAATGAAACAAGAACAGATGCGTCGTATACTTTTTTTATGCTTTATTGATATTCGTCGCACTCGTCAAACGTCATTTAAAATTAATCCGTATGTAAAATTGTTATCTCTCATTGGTTATAAATATTGTCAATGTACCTAATCGAAAACTACAACATCAAGCTTAACTCCTCTGATTAACATGGCAAGTATGGCACTTACGGCCTTCTGGCTTCCGGCCTGTGAAAGGTGTTTAAAATTACGAAATTGATGAACTGTTTTTGATGGAATTTTGGTACAACTACATAATACATGTCCGATTATGGCCTTTTTTTAAGACAGCTCCCGCACTAGGGAACAAGCTAATATGTACATAAGTAAATTTAAAGCTACCTAGTTAACATCAAACTGTGTATAAAAATATATGATAAAATGATTATATAAATATAGTTTGTGTCAGATTAATAAAACGTGGTTTGTGTGTATACCTTCGATATCACAGTAAGATTTGTTAGTTGCTTGGAAGAAAGTGACCGTCTTTCTGTGTTTCGAACGGGAAGCGTGAAAGCTAATCATAACATGAGAGTAAAACCCCTGGTTACTCCTCCGACCACAATTGGTGAGGGGCCCAGGTACTGTTGCCTATCTGGGATACCCTCTGGCAGCGTCCGCGACTCAATTGGTGTTGCGGGCTCTCCTGCGCCCAAATAACCAGTTTCAGGGACGCCCAGATTACACGGGGTCCCTACTTCTCAAGGGACCGCAGCCTCCTGCTGAGACATGGCTCAAGCGGGCAAGCCACCTACATTAGACGCTGTTATGATTGTTAGTATCCTATCGTTCATAGCACAACTTATGTACTATCTTACTTTTACAATCCATTGTTTTTTTTTTTTTCGGACGACTTTTTTTTATTTTTTTATTTCTTGTTAAATTAATCCCTTTGTCGCGAAGGTCACACCGCTCAATAGATTCACGAAAACAAAGCACCCCCTGACTCAGTACAACTGTTTGAATTTCAGACGAATAATTGTCCCGGGTGGGAATCGAACGCAGAAAACCAGGTCTCTGAAACAACTAACCTAACCACTTAGACACCACCTTTAAACATAATTCCATCTAGGTCCCTATCTACACCTATTCCTCCATTAAATCAAACATATTCATGTACACTGATTCACTGACTGCAAATGTAACTTTGTAATCCTATACATTTATAAGAAATAACAAAGTTATTAATGCAGTTGATGAAACTGAACAACTGGACCGAAATTGCAAAATGTTGGAATTTTCCCATGAGTTTTACACTAAACTCTCCTAATACTCAAAATTTGAAGCTTCTACGTCTGCTAGAAGTGCCTAAACATTTTGATGATCGGTCAGTCAGAAGTGAGCGAGTGACAAAATTACCGAAAATACCAAACTTTGACTAGTTATAATTCGTAAAGTACTGGTTCAAATTTAATGAAATTTGAAATATACTGTAGTTTTACAAAACTTGTTTAGTTACTGAAAATTCAGGCTCCTATCTTTATATACAACGAAGTTATAGGGGGTCGAAAATCGGCTGAGTTGCTTCGAGAAAAGATAGGTACGGCCGTGCAACTTTTTTTTTTTTTTTTTTTTTTTCTTACTCGACTTGGGGGGCACTGCCGTGCCCCCAGATATCAAGGAACGGGCAGCAACGTTTCCTTGTGTGGTAAAGCATAATACAGCGGTCACCAACCCGCCTGCCAAGCGTGATGACTATGGCAAATACCCTCCCTCGGGAGGAGGCCCATGTTCAGAAGTGAAGTTTTCCTGAAGACTGATCTAGTTCCAGCATCCTGGAAGATTGCCAATGTTCAACCGGTCCCCAAGAAAGGTAGTCGTGACGACCTTACCAACTACCGACCAATCGCAATCACCTCCATACTCTGTAAGGTTATGGAGCGTGTTTTAAACAACCGTCTCCTAGCATACCTGGAAGACAACGACCTCCTCAGTGACCGTCAATTCGGATTCCGTCGAGGTCGGTTTACGGGGGATCTTCTTGTTTATGCTACTCACCTCTGGAGCGAAGCCATCGAGAGACACGGTGAGGCTCTTGCCATGTCTCTTGATATCTCTAAGGCTTTTGACAGGGTTTGGCACGCAAGTCTCATTGGTAAGCTTCCGGCTTACGGTATTGCTCCCGGACTTTGTACCTGGGTTCAGGATTTCTTGAGGGGAAGGTCGATTCGAGTTGTCATTGATGGCGCCTCATCCGATCTTCTGGGTATTAATGCCACTGTCCTTAAGGGATCTGTTCTCTCTGTGACTCTTTTTTTGCTGCACATCAACGACCTGCTACTTACTCCCGGTATCTTTGGGTATGCAGACGACAGCGCAGTCTCGGTGAGATACTTGTCTGATGCAAACTCTGGGTCAAAGGTCCAGTCGTTCAGGAAATCGATGATGGAGGGGGTGAACTCGACCTTGGAGGCTGTCTCCTTATGGGGTGATGCCAACCTGGTTGGGTATAACCCCTCTAAAACACAGGCGTGTCTTTTTTCGGAGAAACGGAGTCCATTCCAACTGACTCCGACTTTCCGTAATGTTTCCGTTCCGATCAGCGACCATCTTGAGCTCTTAGGGCTTGATCTCTCTTCTAAGCTAAACTTCGGTCGCTACATCGAGTCCATTGCGGCACACGGCAGCCAAATAACTTGGTATTCTCTCCAAGGTGAGGCGGTACTTCACATCGGAGCAGCTCTTAAGTCTTTACAGAGCTCAAGTTCGCTCCTTAATGGAATACTGTTCTCATCTTTGGAATGGGTCTGCTAGATATCAGCTGGATTCATTGGGGCGCCGAGCGAAGAGAGTCATAGGCAATAACTCACTTGTGGAGGCAAGTCTTCAGAGCCTCGAACAACGTAGACGAGTAGCCTGCCTATCGGTTTTTTATCGGCTACATTTCGGGGAGTGTGCGGAGGTTCTGCATAATCTGATACCCCCTTCACCTTTCCATCACCGGACGACTAGGCGCGGCGAGCGATTTCACCCTGTTGTTGTAGACATTCCTTCAATACGCACGAAGTGATTTGCCTCTTCTTTCATAATGCGGACGGCTAAGGAGTGGAATTCTCTGCCGGGGTCAGTTTTTCCGGAACGCTATAATCTGGACATCTTTAAAACTAAAGTGAACAGACATTTTCTAGGCAAGCGTGTATCATCTTAGGCCTTATCATGATGATGATGATGAGATAAAAGTTCAATATTTTTAAATAAAATAAATAAATAAAAATCATTTTTATTTACGTAAACCTATTACAGGCACTTGCAAATAGTCAAAACAATAATTTAGTATTAAGTATTATTTAGATAATATCATATTTTATAATATTATTATTATTAATTATCATATTTTATAAATTTTCAAATTAAACAAGTATTTAAGTTATTATTTTAATAATATTTTAGTCTTAACGTCTTAGTTTATTATTTAACTATATTGTGTCAAATAGCTTGTTCTGTCTATTGTATATTCTTTATATTACCATCACATACGCACATAATACGTACCTACTGAGAATTTGAACACAGTATTTTGCAAATAAAAAGCTATTTAAATTTACCATGAATATAGATTGAGGTTGAACCGAGGGATTATTGTTCCAACGTTTAAATATTTAGGAAACGTTTTTGATATTCTGTGGTTATGAAACCCAAAAAAAAAATTTATTTCGAATGGACTTAGGTAGTTACGAGGCTTTTGCTACTTAACCGGGCATAAAGGCGAGCAGAGCTCCAGCCTTAATAAATGGTTAAAAAAATACAAACTAAGCAACCTGTGCAAAAGGGCGCCCTCTGTGGGGCTTGGACCTCAGCTCAGGGCGGTCGCTGGCGATGAGATTGAGGGATTATGACTTTTAGTATTTTAGGGGAGTTTTATGCAACTGTCGCTCTTTTTTACAGTTCGCGGGCCTCTCGAACTTCGGGTCTACGAGGGAGTATATAGCTTTTCTGGTTTTCACTCTGAGTGACATAGGCTATATTTAATTATGAAGTTCCCACGGGAACGGGAGATACGCTGGTGGAACCGCGCGCGGGGGGCTAGTTTAAAATAAAAAAAGAAAACTAAGTACAGCGGCACCATCAATTTAAAAAAATCATTGAATGTAACGTTAATGTAACTTTTTAAATAGTAAATGAATTGAAATGTGATATGTGAAAACTGACTGAATGTTCCGTACAAAAATTAATGGATTTCTGATATTTTTTTCAGATAGCAAATATCTAGAATCTGGTATACTATCGCAATCATTTGAAAGTATCGCATTTCGTCAGTGCTACTGTAACACCACGTAAATGACAATAGATAATAAGGTTGAAAATCAAATGTAGCTAATTTATTTGAGGCCCTATAAAACATATACAAAGAAAATCTTTTTTGACAAATGAAATTACACCTTATATATACGGTTTTGCAGCATCACCGACGATTTATATATGTTGCAGTCAAAACTCTTAACCAGTTAAAAGTACTTTTAACTAGCAAAATCAGTCACAAGTAGTTTTAGATTAGGTTAGTTTAGTTTAGACCGATTTTGCTAGTTCAAAGTACTTTTGACTGGTTAAAAGTTACAGTAAAAACCGTCTTTGAATAACCGCTGAATTGTTGTGGATATTTGAATAAAGTAGCTTGAATTCCACTGGAATTGATGTTCATTCGTGTTTGCGGACTATTTTATTGTATTCTGATGTTAATACATAGCACTTACTTGTTTTCAAACTTCGTAAAGATTTTTGTAGATGGATATATTATGCTATTTTAGAATATCATAATACTCTTTATTATAGACACACAAGCAAACACGGAAAAGATAACAAGGAAACACAAGCAAAAAAACATAATAGACACAGATACCCTCCCTCGGGAGGAGGCCCATGTTCAGCAGTGGACGTTATACGGGCTGATGATGATGATGATGAATTTAATATCAATATTTTTCTTTTCACACAGACCATATTGTATACGCTTAGAGTTGGTCGGAGCAGAGCCGCCAACTATTTCACATGGACCGGCTGGAAGCGATCTTAAAGCGGATGCGCTCGGAGCCGGTCGGATGCACTCGCAGCCGGTCGGGTGCGCTCGGTGCCGGGTGAATACATTACAAAAGCAGTCCAAGTTTTGTTTTCAGTGTTAACGTCGGCGGCGCGGCGGCGGTCGGCGTTATCAAA
The DNA here is from genome assembly GCA_947037095.2 of Nycteola revayana. Lineage (NCBI taxonomy): Eukaryota > Metazoa > Arthropoda > Insecta > Lepidoptera > Nolidae > Nycteola > Nycteola revayana. Next base: position 20,110,727 of record OX344852.2, read on the forward strand.
ATGGCGGTCGGCTTGGGGCGGCGCAATCGGAGCCGATCGGCTGCGCGAGCGAGAAAGAGCATGCAATCAGAGCCGATCGGCTGCGCGAGCGAGAAAAAGCATGCAATCGGAGCCGAACGGCTGCGCAAACGAGAAAAAGTACGCAATCGGAGCCGGTCAGCTCCTCTTATTATTTCAAACCAAGCGCGTTCAAGCATTCTTAATGACAAAAGCAGTGCACATGCAAAAATGATCCTTACTACAAATACTAAAAACGGTGTTTTCAACGTGATAAGAATCTGAGGCCTGTTTAATAAAAGCGACAATACGACAAATTTGTCACTTTTTGACAAATTAGTCGAATTGTCGCGACAAGTGGCGTTTAATAAAGTTGACAATCTATAATATAAAAATGAATCGCAAAATGTGTTGGTAAGCGCATAACTCTACAAAGCCTGGACCAATTTGGCCAATTCTTTTTTATTTATGTTCGTGGAAGTTCAAGGATGGTTTTTACGGCGAGAAAATTTCGAATAATTGCCTGAAAACCCCTTAAAACAACCTTTTTCTTTTTCCCAGACAAACGTTTTCTAACTAAAATGTAGAGTCAATTTGAGCTTTATTTTATTAATAAAAAACTTGAATTTTTTTGCCAAGATTTTTTTAGGGTAGGGGTAGTGTAGGGTAGGGGTAGTATAGGGTAGGGGTGGTGTAGGGTAGGGGTAGTGTAGGGTAGGGGTAGTGTAGGGTAGGGGTAGTGTAGGGTAGGGGTAGTGCAGGGTAGCGGTAGGAGTACCGCATAAACGAAGTCTCTACGGCCCAGTTTATTTTATACAAATGTTTAGGTCTTTTATGTATCGATTGAGGCAGTACGAAGTATGCCGGGTCAGCTAGTTAAGTATAAATGCGACAGGTAAATACTGACTAAAATTGTCAAACTGTTTAATAAAAGCGACAATTGTCAGGTTTTACCTGTCGAGTCTCTACGAAAATATTATGTGACTTATTTGTCATGACAATTGACAGTTTGTCACTAATTCCGACATTTTTGTCGCAACTCAATATCGAGGCATGCATATGAGACAACATGAGGGTAATATCAAAAAAAGTAACTAGGCACCTACAACAATTTTACTTTTGTTTTTGACTTGAACTTGTTTTGTTTGCTTTTTAAAATGAACGCCAAGTTAACAATTTGAGGGCTTATCTATGAAAACAGAGAGGTTTTATTTGTGATAGTTTAACACGCAAAATGAAAATTAATAAACAAATCGTACTAATTTAATTCCCGATTACCGTGGACATTGGATGAAATGCCTGTCGAAAATCTGCTACAAATTGAGAAATATGTCCGCCTGCAATGACAATTTAGTGTTTAATAAAACAAATTTTACAAGTTTTTCTTGATTTTCCACCGTGACTTATTTGTCAGCAATAATTTATATTAAACAAAATATTGTCAAATTGTCGGATTGTTGCCTGTCGCCTGTCACCTGTTATTGTCGCGTTTATTAAACAGGCCCCAGCTCTCCTCTCCGAGCCGGTCTGTGTGAACGGACCCTTAATGCCATTGAAAAAGTATTTAGGTACCATCACTGATTGTACAAGTAACATTCCAGCAATAGTAACATTATTAACAGAGACTCAGCAATGTAAGGTACTTTAATATTTTGCTTAAACGAGTGGGATAATTCTCCCATAAATCCTACCCACTTGATAATAAAGCACAATTTGGCACAAACTTATAATGTTTATCGCCTTAAAACTACGACGCATAAACAAAAGTTCGCCACTTCACCTAATGGTAGTTGTAGGCATCTAAAAAAGGGGAAGCTTCACCGGGACACCTCCAGAACGTTGAGGGCATTTTTATGTTCAGCCGATTTTATTATGGAGTTGTTTTACGCCGAATTCTACGCAATATCAGACGAATATTATATAAGTGAAAGTTTAAATGGTTTTACAAAAATTAACGGTGACTGCCGGTGGCCCAGTGGTTATAGTAATTGCTTCTGAGACCTGGTTCTTATATACGTGAACCTCCGATAGTTATTTTGAGTCTGGGTGTGCGTTGTGTCTGTGAATTATCCTACTATACTATTATAAACGCGAAAGTTTGTAAGTATGGATGGATGGATGTTTGTTACTCTTTCACGCCAAAACTGCTGAACGGAATTGGTTGAAATTTTGCACCGGGATAGGTTATACGCTGGATTACCATATAGGCTACACACGCTCATACTCACAACATCACGCTCCGACCCACTGGAGCACAGTAATGCGGGTAAAACTGGGGAGCGCAGCTAGTGTTTAGTAAAAATCTCCCGCGATACCGAGTTTTTTTTTTAAGTTTTCTAACACTACTACTACTACTCATTTTGTACTAGTATTCTTGTTTGTGTTATGAGTGGGTTCACGTTGGTAGTGCAATGGGTGGGGTTCGAACCGGCGACCTCAAGATCACAAGTCCGACGCCCTAGCCATTGGGCTACGGCCGCTTCGAGATTTAATACTGTAGTGTGGGAGTTGTGTCCAAAAAATGAAAAATTATCTCTCTTTGTTTAAGTATTTGTTACGCTTTCACGCCAATGGACTGATTTAGATTAAATTTGGTACAGAGTTTGACTAGCCTTTGGGAAATTACATTTCCTTATCTTTTATCGCGTAGAAAATGGTTATAATGTTTGAAATAGGGGATGACAGTTTGTATGGAAGTTCAGCAATGTTGAAGATTAAACAATAAAACTTGTATTAAGGCTCTTGATACGAAATAAATAAATGTTCTGTAGTGTTTTTGGTTACGTTTATCATTTGATGCGGAATAAATATATTAAGGCGCTACCCTGACCAAATAACCTTGAGCATTCGTTCCCTCTTTGCCGCACCTCACCTCTATAATACTTCGTAAAGCAGTACTAGCTCCATCTAGCGATCATCTTACGAATACAAGTAAAAATCGCAGACCTAAGAATTCACAGACATGGCATTCAATAATAAATATCTTTTTATGAAATATTTATTGATGCGCCAAAATAATTTTGGTCATGATGAATTTAATGACCATATTTACGATCATGGATACTTCTAACATTTATTCATATAAAAGTATTAACGATATTCTATAATAAACTTTGTGCGGTGTTTATTATTTACACCTGTTATTCAGACCGTGGGTGATTGATAAAAGCAGAAAAATGAAATAACAAAGTCAATTTTATCATCATTTATTATTTTTTAGTAGGTAGCTATAACAGGTATAGGTAGCAGGTTCAAATAAAATTAGGGTAAGTTCGCCTGTTCGCGAGCATCGCCCAATTCGCTTCCATTTTGCGGATCATGGAATATCGAATAAATAAACTAACGCACTAATCAAACAAAAAGTCATTACCGCTAGTACCTCAATGCATAAGAGGCACGCACATATGGACAAAAGGTCCGTGCGCCAAACCAATCCCGTTTAAAAAAATAAAAAGTCTCGGCTGTTCAAAAAGAAGCGCGTACAACCGGGTTTTTGGAAAAAAAATAGTGTGCAGCGGCGCATTCGATGGTAATTTTTTAAATGTTTTATGTGAATTTTAGGATACTTAGCTAATTTTAGACTTTTATAATGAAAAAAGGAATAATATTAATTATTAATCTGATCATATTTTTTATATTTAACGCTTAATCCGGAGTGAGTGAGGTGGGGTATGTCATACCCGCTAAGTTTTTAAACGCAAATTATTTAATGTTATTAAATAATTTGCCTTTGCAGTAGCTGGAGGTAAGGGTACGGGGGGTGAGATGCGGCATCGAGTTCAGTGTTGTACCGGCGGCGACTGGAGATATACGTGCGCAAACGTCGCAGGGGTATGTAATACCCGACCTCGTAGTCAACATGTCTGTCTGTCAGTCTGTCACATATTTGTGTTGACAGTAAGTTTATAATTTATTGTTTTTTATAGTATTTTGTGATTAATTAGTTTTTGCAAATAACATGCTAGACAAAACATGAATGAAGCGCCGAGATTATATTCTTAATTTAGGTTTGGACCTAATAAAAGGTAGTCTTCGCAACAGACAACAGAATGTTCGTCTTCCAAGGGAAACACGAAAGAGGATTGCTGATCACTTGGGGGAACCTGCACCATCAATACCTAAAAAAATAGTTGGGAAATATGTTCGATGTGGTAATTGTACACAAAAAAAAGACAGAAAAACAAAATATTGCTGTTCAAATTGTGATAAGCCAATATGTTTGGAACATGCGAATTTTGTGTGCGGAAATTGTGCTGATTTGTAGGTGTAAATTTAGCGCTATGCTACATGATCTCATAAAACTTTCAGTTCCTTGTTTAGTTATAATTATAAGAAGATACAATTTTATGTTGATTTACCAAATAAGTTGGATTTTTGTTAGATTTTTATGCGAAAAGTAGTACAACTACCGAAACTCGTAGTTTTTCACAAAAAACATTGTTACAATATTTGTTTTAATAATAAATAAACTTTTTGAACTTAAAGCTGATTTTCTTTGTCTACCTTGTTGAATGGATTCTATTATTATTATATTATCCATTTAAAATTATATTTACACAATCTAAATAAAAAAAAATAACATCAAAGTTTCGGGTATCTCATACCCACCTCGTAGTTGGTGTAACAATTTGTCACCTCATTCACGCCGGGTTAATATAAGGTGGGCGCGAATTACTACATCGAATTTACAAAACTTCCACTTCTCGTCCGCAATGGACGTAAACTGTACATACAGGGGATAATGATAAACCAAATTGCGTCCACTATTTTCGTTAGATACAAACGACTTGCTTGTAAAAATAATTGAAAATGTAAGGTGACACAACCATGTTGAAGAATTATAGACCCATCACATTGCTGAGCCATGTTTATAAACTGTTCTCGAGAGTCGTCATATATCGTCTCGAACACAGACTCGATGACTTCCAGCCTCCCGAACAAGCCGGTTTCCGAAAAGGCTTTAATACCTACCATAGATCACATACATACGCTGCGGCAAATTATACAGATGACCGAGGATTATAATCAGCCCCTATGCTTGGCGTTTGTGGCCCTTGATTCGGTCGAAATCTGGGCGGTTCTAAGGTCTCTTCAGCGTTGTCTTATCGACTATCTCTATATTGAAGTGCTGAAGTGCTTGAACGAAATCGCCACAATGTCGGTCCGAGAACAGGGCCAATTTACGAAGGCAATCCCGTTACGGAGAGGCGTAAGACAGGGAGATGTTACATCTTCCAAACTTTTTACGGCTGCTCTAGAAGACGCCTTCAAGCTCTTGGAATGGCAAGGATACGGCATCAACATAAATGGCGAGTACATCACTCACCTTCGATTTGCCGACGACTTAGTGATCATGGCAGAATCGCTGGAGACCTTGGACAGATGCTCAATGACCTCGATGGATATGGAGATTCCCAACAAGATGGGCTTAGAATGAACATGGGCAAGACGAAAGTCATGCATAACGCCCATGTAGTGCCCAACTCTATAGCCGTTGGGAACTCCCATTCTCGAAGTTGTGACCGAATACCTATAGCTAGGTCAAACGATCCAACTAGGTAGGACCAACTAAGAGAAAGAGTTCAATCGTCGAATCCGACTCGGCTGGGCAGCGTTTGGGAAGCATCGGGAGATCTTCTCGTCCAAAATACCTCAGTGCCTGAAGACAAAAGTCTTCAATCAATGTGTGTTACCGGTGATGACATATGGATCTGAGACGTGGTCTCTTACTGTGTGCCTCATAAGAAAGCTCAAAGTCGCTCAGCGAGCTATGGAAAGAGCTATGCTCGGCGTTTCCCTGCGTGTTCGTCTGAATCAGAAATTATCCGCAGGAGAACGAACGTCACTGACATAGCTCAACGGATTAGCAAGCTGTAGTGGCAATGGGCAGGACCCATAGCTCGAAGAACTAACGGCCGATGGAGCAGATAGGTTCTCGAGTGGAGACCACGAACTGGTAAGCGCAGCGTAGGACGACTGCCTGCACGATGGACCGACGACCTCATAAAGGTCGCGGGGAGTCGGTGGATGCAGGCCGCTAGCGATCGTTCCCGCTGGAAATCGATGGGGGAGGCCTATGTTTAGCAGTGGACTACATCAGGCTGATGACGATGATTTCTAATTAAAAAACCAAGAATTGTTAGATATTGTTCAGAAAATAATTCGAGACGGGGAGCTTAAAAAATATTTCAATCACCTACCACTTACCTAATTTTAAGTTCAATCAATGTGTTTTTTTTAAATAATTTTTATGATTTTTAATTGTTATATTCTTAATTGAAGGAATTGTTAAAATACAAACTTTCTTTACAAATTCTTAAAAATATCACCTCTATATTCCTTTTCTAAGCTGGTGGACGCTAAATGGTCCACGGGTGGACGCAATTTGGATTTTTTGGACGCAAACTGGGTAAAACGACTAATTCTGATGTTTATCTATTTAAAAAAAAACTCAAGATGTTTCGAACAAAACTGAAAGTTTATCTTAAAATAGACTAAAATAATGAACAGATTACATAAATATTTCATATAAATTAGTAATGGAACATTTTTATTATCGCCGACAAACTTGCCAACTGCGCTAAATGGACGCGAACAGGCGAAATGACCCTATCTAGCGAAACTCTGCAGACGTGATATTGACCGCTAGTGCTGTTGTTAATGAATTGAGATTATTTTTTATCGTTTTTATTTATCGATACCCATCACGTCTATGAAGTTTATACAAATAAATAATTTTGGTTTTAATCTGATATATCACTAACTGCGGTCAATGACCTCACAAAAAATCATCTAATTATGTTCTGGTTCAGTTAAATTAAAAATCGATCACTTATACAAATGTCACTAACAAAAACACAATAATATAAACTAATATTATTGTGATGTGAGCGAACAAGTGCACGAGTGCCGACGCGGCGCGATGACGAACGACACGTGTTTCACCCTCGAGGCCTTGTGGCTCACTAACTTTGCGCAAGAGTTACTTAGCGAGTACGCTCAGATTTGAGAATAAAATCTTTATAAAATCAAATTTTCGTGTTTTGAAAAAAATAAAACTAGCAAAATGTTCTTTATTAAATTACCTATCCATTAGTTAAGGAAGCAAATCAAAATAATGGTTATTTTAGGAGGAGATGCATTTTATAAATCATTATTTCTCATTTCTGTGGCTTTTTTGTGGCCCTTTAATTAAATATTATGCCACTAAAAAAAAAAAACAAAACTACCATTTTGGAGTCCAGATTATGTAGAAATTTTATGTATTTTTTATTAGTTGCTAGTTCTTTTAGATAAAGAGAAGTTAGCTCCCAAAAACGGCCTAAAAACGGCTACCGCTGTGTTTTGCACGGGAACGCGCCTTAATCATAGAGTAACATCAAATCAAATTTCAAGATAAAAGTACGTGAACATATCATGAGAAATTTGGCAGAGTCCTCACAACTTTCATAGCTTAACTATAATAAATATTTATGTTGTTTTTTTATGTTTAGGTATATATATATATATATATATATATATATATATATAGGTATACATATATATTTAGTATAGTATGTATGTATTTTTTTTTATATATATTTATTATTTACCTTAGCGGTATTAATTTCCCTACGATATTTCAATTTCCGTGCACCTACCACTTTTATTCTGCACCACCCAATGGTTGACTGGGAGAGAATGCCTTAGGCATTAAGTCCGCCTATGTACTATTTAGTGCTAAAGTTTTAAATAAAATAAATAAATATATAACATCAGAATAATCAAATCAATGCAGTTAGTCATGTGTTTAGAAACTCATTTGAAAACAGGAAAGAGCTTTTTTAGCTTTGCTTCATAATATTCACGAACGCTTAATTTTCTGATCGCGTAATTCAACTCTCACCTATCAAAGTTTTATGCGTCACGTATTCGGCTATTTCTTACACCACCTTTTTGTGGGTAAAAGTAAAACTTTTCGCTCGTTAACTTGGCACGCAACTATAGCGTTTATATTAACGCAATAAAAGCTACTTCTGTATAATAGCCACTTTCCTCCCAACTCTACTAAAATTGCACATTAAATGCCCTATCATAAGGTGCAAATTTGATTGGTTCGTAGTTAGGGCTATTGAGAACATTATAATTATAGGATCCATTCGTATTAACTTACTAAGTGAGTTCACTCAATCATTCCATTGGCAATCAAAGTTTACATTTTCCTAGTTATTCCGATACGATCTTAGGGTAATATTATACTAGACGACAATAAAGAGGTTTTCTTGCCCCACATTTTTAGTCGATAAGTATACCTAATAATTTTAAGGTAATGAAACTTTATGATAATAATTCGATAATTATCAGCATAAGTAACGTCTGAGCTTATCTGATAGAATTTTAAATTAATCTTTGCTTATACTGAGCGAAATAATTTATTTTTCGCAGAACAATCGATTTATGTACATATATTTTTATTTGCATTAAAAATATAGATAAAAATGTCTTTGGACCCGTATTCGTACAAACTAGATTAGATGTAGTTTAGGATGTACATTTATCATTGCTGTATCTTAAAGGAAAACTTGCCGTGTGGTTTCCTGCTTAGAATAGACCATCCCGTGTCTACCCATGGGTGTCGTAAAAGGCGACTAAGGGACATATGGCTGATGGATGGGCAGCAGCGTCTATTAGCCCAAGGTTAACATCTTACTGCGATCACCAATCCGTCTGCCAAGCGTGGTGATTATGGCAATATCCCTCAACGGTCCTGGCTTGCCAAGGCCTGTTAAGAGGAGGCCCATGTTCAGCGGTGGACGTAAACGGGCTGTTGATGAAAGGAAAACTATTATGTATAAAACATATGCCTATTTTAAAATGTTAATATAACATTTTGGTAGTAATATTGATACCAAATCGTAATGTCATTTACAAGCAATTACTAAACAATCACGGCGTTCCTAAATCCTTCTTATGATAGCTTCAGTCAATGAGATATTGACTGCACCGGTGGCTCAGTGGTTACGGAAGTTACTTCTGAGACCTGGTGTTCTGGGTTCGATTCCCACCCGGGACAATTATTTGTGTGAACCACAAATAGTTGTTCTGAGTCTGGGTGTTCTTTGTGTCCGTGAAATGTATGTTTGTAAAGTCCCCCGCGACACAGGGATTTATTTTCCTAGTGCGGGAGTAGTCTTTTTTAATAAAAAATAATAAAAAAAAAAAAAATATTGCAAAATATTTCTGTCACAATTTTTATTTTTGTTGGAATTAAGTATAATTAACGAGGTGGCGAATCATTTCATAGTATAAAACAAAGTCGGTTCCCGCTGTATGCCTGTACCATTGTATGCTTAGATCTTTAAAACTACGCAACGGATTTTGATGTGGTGTTTTTTTAATACATAGAGTGATTTAAGATGAAAGTTTATATTATTATGTATAATAAAAACCTTCCCAACAACAATTTGCACCCGTGTGCAGCCGGGGCGGGTCGCTATTAATAATAATAATATAAAAACTTGACTTAAGTTGTTAAGATTTTTCCTTTATCCGTTTCTCACTCGCTTAATGGCTAATCTAACACTCTTTGCACTATAAAGATGTATATAGCATGATCTCTAATGCATTTTTTATTAACCAATTTTTTTTAACGATTACTATATAGCAGAGTTTTGCAGTCTACTAGTATTCTTATTAACCCCTCGTACTAAGCTAAAATGCTTGTGTTACGAGTAATTTATAAAGAGATAAAAGTTTTCTTATTATAGGAAAATTAATCTAAAAATACCACGTTTGCCACATAATGTGCCTCCAACGAAAACTTGTTCAAGCCCTACAGGGGCGCCCTTTTGCGTTGCTTAGTTTGTAGTTTTTAAACCATTTATTAAGGCTGGAGCTCTGCTCGCCTTTATGCCCGGTGAAGTAGCAAAGGCCTCGTCCTCGGCCACGGATAACTACGTAAGTCCCTCCGAAAACTATATCTATCAAATATAAAATAAGCCCTGAATATTTAACGCAGTTTTAGAATAATCCGTTGAATCACAAGAGCTATGAGAGAGCTACACAGCCGCAACAAATAATTTGCATATTTGTGGGCAACGATCCTGAGAAATTATTTCAAATTGTGTGCAAAATGTGGCTGTACGTAGCTTGCGTGTTCAAATACAACTTGAATCTTAGTTCAAGCTTTAAATGTAAAATGATTATATTTGCAACACAAAATATAAATAAGTAAAGGAAAAAAATCTTTGATCTTAAAAAATATGAATAACTAGCGGTCTTTGCACTGGTGGACTTTTATATCCTATGTTACTCAGGGTTAATTTATATAATGCGGAAATAATTATCAAAATTCGTTCAGTAGTATTTGAGTTGATTCGATATAAACATACAAAAATATAAAAAACCAACTTTCCGCTTTATAAATTTTTTGCTGAACATGGCCTCGTCCCGGGATCGTGATCGCAGTAAGATATTAAGTAGCCTTGAGTTGATAGAAGTAGCGTAGCGGTGTTTGGCTCGCTTTACATCTCGGAGGTTGTGGATTCGATCCCAACGCCGGACAGGAATCTGTCTGGTTGGTTAAGGGACTACCTTCCGTGCCTCGGAAAGCATATGCTCTTAATAATCTTATATCAAGGAATGGGCAGCAGCGTTTCCTTGTGTGGTACAACATTATACTGTGGTCACCAACCCGCCTGCTAAGCGTGGTGACTATGGCAAATACCCTCCCCGGAAGGAGGCCCATGTTCAGCAGTGGACGTTACACGGGCTTTATGACGAGTTGATAGATGCTGCCGACCATCCATCAGGTGTATAACCCTAATTCGCCCCTTACGACACCAATGGGAATATATGTAGTGATCTATTATCCACTCCATCTCTATCGTTCTTGAGCTTCTCTTTACTGCAAGTTTATCTTGAATTTTTTGAATTCCCGCCGTGCGTTGGGACGCTTCTTCGAGTAGTACTAAAATTGTTTTTTTTACCCATTCAGAATGGAACGTTACGATGCGTCCGGCTTCCGGCCGAAATCAAAGTCCGCTTAATCTTAGTTAATTTTATTAATTCATTAATTTATTCAATTACTCTAATTTTATCATTATTTTTAATTCTTAATTTTATGTTTTTTGTATTGATTGTAATTAATTCGCTGTTATCTTTCTGATTGATGTTATTAGTTATTTGGTTTTTTATTTTATTTAATTTTTGGTTTATTTTATTTATTTAAATGTGAATGGAATATTGAATCAGTAATAATAATAATCAGGTAAATATAATTTTTGCATGCATTATTGCCAACTTTTTATCTATATATTTTTATTTGACGTTTGGCATGCGTTGCGTCAAAACTGGGGCTAGCTAGAATACCAGCGCTGCGCAATGATCTTTTAGGTTTTTCGTTGTGCAGTTCCCATTTATGGTGCATATAACTGTAATAGTGTTAATCAATTTTTATGTTTTATTTTCTCGTTTGTGCCGTAAATAAAAGTATTTTCATTCTTTCTTCTTTTTTATCTTGGCTTCGTCCAGCACCATGCGCCGCGCCAACTTTGTAGTTGGTGCAGGTACGTTGTTTATTATAATTAAAATTAACATTCGTCAGATATTAAAATAAGCTTTCAAAGTAAAACCTTACACTTCAACCTTTCCAACATAGTATTACAGGAGCAACATGAATATTCATTTAGACTAACAAATTCGGTATTCTAATGCAACGGCACAGGACCGCCATTACTAACTCGTCAAATATTTCGCATTTGCTTTAGAATCTCCGATGGAAATTTATGTAATATTTATATTACGATTTTGGGATAAGTACGACTAAAAGCTTTGCAAGAAAGCAAAATGGTTGGTAGAGGTGTTTAACCCTCTTCTTCATCGCTACTGCTGTTCATCATCATCATCAGCCCGTTCAACGTTCACTGCTGAACATGGGCCTCCTCCCGAGGGAGGGTATTTGCCATAGTCACCACGCTTGGCAGGCGGGTTGGTGACCGCAGTATAATGTTGTACCATACAAGGAAACGCTGCTGCCCATTCCTTGATATACGATTATTTTAGATGATGTTATAACAATCGGGACCAACGGCTTAACGTGTTTTCCGAGACTCTGCTTTTCGCTCTACTCAACCTATCGGAAATCAGTGCTGTGAACTTGACGCATCCTTCTCAACTTCCCGATCAACCTAAACCCCTCTAAAATCTTAATATTCATCATTCTGCAATTTCCCCGCCAGTGATTATCCTGAACCATTGGAATTGCTAAATCGTTGTCATTATCGGGTGTTTGTCACAATATTGACAGCTAAAAGAATAGAGGGTGCACCTGTGTTTACGCACACTTGTCCAGTATAATAAACATGAGTATGACACACGTCCTTGTACAAGATTAATAGAGATCGACCGCCGTGGCCGGTGGAGAAAGTTATAAATAAAAAAATAAAAAAAAAGTTTTTATTCACGTAAACCTATTACAGGTATTTGTAAATAGTCAAAACATATTTGGCTTATTTTCGATTTAATTAATTAATTTTATTTGTTTATTGCTACGTATAATAATAGTTTATATAACTTTAGCCTAAAAGCTATCAGGTATGAAAGTACAATATTATTTTATTATTTTATATCTATGATTAAATCTAAGTTCTGTCCTTTGAGTATGTTATTATTTAGACGGACCATAAGTATCTCGACGAACGCGCTTTAGTGCTACCACCGGATCCTTTACGCCCCAACTGAGAAGATCCGGTGAAACAAACTCAGTGGGGTTATTCTACTGCCGGTTTCAGCGCGGCCTCATCGAGACGATCCGGCGAAACATACTCAGATGGGCATGTCCAAGAAGTTTAGGTCCAGTTACTTTTATTATTTAGTTGGCATTCTCACAATATTAAATTGTTTATACATTTTAAGAGATAAATAATTGAATAAGTCTGTTCAGCTGTAAAAATGAAAGAAACAATGATTAATTTGCCAGATTATGTTGACATTGACATTAGAACAGTACCTACACAATTGGTAACACCTATATAAATAATGGATTTACTGTCCCTACATACTCTGCATCTGAAGGTGTGCTAGTTGCATAAAAATTACCAAGTCAAATTTTATAATTAATCAGTTGCTAATGTCCTCTGCATTTTATCTTATCGTCTGCTACGTTAAAAGGTCTTGTAAATTCTTGAAAAATGAGATTAAAAATATATAATACGATCTTATAAGCTGTCTTGTTTCGTTCTTCATCAAAACATTTCATTACTTCCCGTAATTTCTCTTCAATGCCGTATATTGTATCACCGTAGTCATAAAATTCAAATTAATTATAATCTTAATTGAATTTATAATATAAAATCATTAATAACGTGAAGGCCTTCTAAGGCCTTTTTAACACATGGAGTTTAATATTGTACATGAAAATTAATGATTTCGTTGATTTGTGCGAAAAAGATTATCACTGTGAACGCAAAATTTTGATGACAAAGTTCTCATACCTAATCTCATACCTTGAAATACAATGTCTCCCACATAAATTTTAACTATTTGTTGCTAATATACTTGCGAGGTAATGACGCATATAGTGTGACCACTTGCAATTTTTAATGCGGTTTTAATTTCTTCTTATAATAATAATAATTGGATAACTGAAATAAATGTCACAGGATAGACGGACGGAGTATGTAGATTTGTATGATTTGCTTTTGCCTACTTCAACTAGGTACTGTTAGTTACCTAGTCGGATATTTCATAGAAGTAAGAATTATCTGCTACTTATAGTTTCTTTTTTTATTTATCTAATTATATTGTAATTCTGACGAGTACAAGTTTATGTAAATACCTTAGTCAGTGATGTACGAGTCTCGAGTCGTCCGAGCCCCTTTGTCTAGAGCTCGGTGTCGTTTACAGGACTCGCCTCGTATGGTCGTATGTATGGCGCTCGACGACTCGGAAGTCTTTTCCAGAGCTCGAGCTTTTTTGAAGGGTCTAGCCCTTTTCGAAGGCACGAGCTCTTTTGAAGGTTCGAGTTCTTTTGAAGACTCGAGCCCTTTTTAAAGGCACGAGCCCTTTTGAGCGCTCGATCGATCTCGAAGCATTTCTCTTTAGCGCATCAGTCTTTTTCTGCCCTCTAGTTTTAATGGATGAATTTTTTTTTTTATAATGTACGGCTCGATCTTTCCGTGGTATAAGTCAAATGCATATAAAATTGATTACATTAGATTATATAACATAGCTGCACCGCTTGGTTTCACCCGCGTAAATCAGGGCCCCGTGGGAACCTTCACAGGTAATGTAGCGTCCAGAGATTTTTTTTTTTGTGAAATGCATTTGCGCATTTCCACCGCCGCAGCGTATCCGCGCGCTGGCGGTGGGATATGTGGGACTCGCCCTCTCCATAGCGGGGTATGCTAAACTCTTACCACGAGGAGAGGACCCTACAACCACTAAAACAAGATCCAGAGATTACCTCCTACAACCTCACAAACTCTCAAAGTTTACATCGGCCATAAATATACCACTGTTAATAAATAATATATTAGTTTTCCTCACATTTAATACAACAGTTTTAGTGTCGTAATATCCCTGATCGTAACACCTTTACTTATCACTAATAATCCATTAATTAACTCAAAAATTCCATACTAATTTCGCTCCTTTTTCATGCAACCATGCATACTCCACGGTAACAAAAATTTTAAAATTTAAATACCTCTATGAACACATTGTTAACTGTTCACAGTGTAACCCCAGTTTAACAAAGCGACGTATTCCGGTTATGTTAATTTGTCTTTGAACCCAACCCGTATTACATACATTATTACGGTGGAACTGCAATAAGAGGTTAATGAGATTGCGGGATCATGCCACTGAGGGTAATGCTAATTTTGTATTTGTTTTGTTTGTTTTTTTAGAACTGAGAATGTGTTTTTGTATAAACAATATTACTTTGGAAGGTCGATAGCATTCATTGTTGGTAAGGTTGACCAGTTCTCGTTTTATCATATTCCTCCTAAAAAAATAAGGAAACAAAAACAATACAAAAAGGAGTAAGTAGAGTAAAAGGTAGATCAATTTTATCCTTTGAAGTTCGAAATCCTGAAAGGATATCCACATAAAGTCCAAGAATATATTTACTTAGATTGAAATAATTCATTTTTGTATAGCTAATACTTCATCAACATATTTAAGGACTCTGTTATAATTATTATTCATGATATCATCATGATAACAACTCATCATCATCATCATTTCAGCCGTAGGACGTCTACTGCTGGACATAGGCCTCCCACATAAATCTTGATGCGGCTAGAAGCGGCCTGCATCCACCGTGATCCCGCGGCCTTAACCAGATCATTCTCCATAGCTCGTTGAGCGACTCTGAGCTTGTCCATAATGATGACAACTACAGAAAGTAAATAGTACAAAACGTAAGTAGTAGCCAACTACATACTAGTAGATACGTTAAGTTTTATTTTAATAGTAGTAACTGTATGTGTATCAATTCATACAGATCATCGTAACATTATTAAATTTATTTCCGATAATAATAAATCGCCATCTCCGATTTTCATTCTTTAACAGACAAGCCCAAATATCTCAATATCCAATCATCATCACTGAAAAAGATGGGATGTGTGTGGGCTGAATTCCAGTTTAATAAAACGCTAGTTAATGTTAAAATATAATAGATGGAAAAATCAACAAAGAAGCTTTACAGTTTGAGTGTTATACAAGAAATATGACAAAACGTTGCACTTTAAATTTTGCATAAAGAAAATATTATAAAAGTCAAGAAAGTGTTGCAAGTCACAATCAAAATGACATTGCTTAATATTGCACAAACTTAACATAGATCAACAGCTCCCAATTTATGTGTACCATGAAAATCAGCAAACCCAAGCTCAAAATTTGTTCACTTACACGGTTTTTCGTCGCGTCCGTTATCGTGTCGCTTCAAAAATGCAAAGTGCAATCTGCATAACAAATCAAGTGCTCTGTTACTGTCATTTTTGTTCGTGTTCCTGACAGTTTTGGGCTCTAATTGCCGTGCAGGCTTCAACTGGTGTTGGTAAGCGACTGTGCTAATTACAGCACAACTGTGGTAATTCTGCGGCGTTGTTTTTTTGGGAAAATGAAAATTTAACTTTGGCGTAGGTAGTGATATGAGATACAACTAAGGTCTTTAATAGTTCAATTATTATTCTTTTGTTGAGTGAGAAAAGTTGCGCCGTCACGTCGTTAATGTATGTATAAAAATCAGCTTGGAGAATTTACGTTAGGTAATTAATATTTTTATGTACCTTGCCTGCTACCTGAATTGGCCCTCTAAGCAAGCTAGCGGGTGTGTTCTTAGTACATACTTACACTACTCAATCGTCCATATTTCCTTCGTCAGAAAATTCGTGACATTGATATTTTTAGGATTACAGATTACAGTCTATCATTACCCCTACATATTATTATAGGCATATTTGTAGCGGGGATGCTATTCCTAACACCAGTGTTGAGGTCACCTACATACACACAATTTTCCATCCAAAGTCAAAATTGAAAGTCCTAATTTCGACTTGCCCAGACTATAAATCCATTCATCTTCCATTATTGCCTGCTTCATTACCAATAAAAACCAAATATCAAATAATTCCAATCCAATCCAACCTTCAGAGTATGAAACTTTAGATCAAAATAATACCACCATCTTTAAATAAGGCTATATTGGTTTTCAACTACTTTGATTATTAAATTTTGTGCTACATTGTTTACTGATGCCTAGAACTGTAAGATTAGAATGTCTGGGTTTAGATTTACGATAAAACAATCTGTGTTGATTAAAATAAATAGAATTCGAAAGCAATACAATGATAATTGGAAAATCTTCATTCAGAAATGGGAGTCTAATTTTATTTACATCCTCCACTTAGTACTTAAATTTGAAATCTGGTGCTTCTTTTATTAATTTATTTAAGACTAAGATTACCACTGCAACTTCTGTATGCCAGAGCAACAATGTCACACACATTGGAAATGGCAATAATACTCCCTGGAAAAAGTTAACCTGCCTTGGGACCCATAACGATTTCAATTAGAAAGAGGAGTAAGTAATACTGCGTTTTCACTACAAACAGTAAAAGATAACACTTGGTGCTTATTTTATCTTTCTATGGCAGTTGGTTTCGCCAGCTGCCGTTAAGGGTAGATATTAATAAAGTTCTGTTGGTAAATTATCATGATCATCATCAACCCTTATAATATCCACATAGACGTCTTACAATGCGAGTTTACCATAATCATACCTGGCAAACAGGTTGGTGACCAAAATATAAAGCCATAATTCCTTTAACCCCAGGAACTTCCCTAAGCCGAGGTCCAAGTCCCACATGGGGCGCCCTGTTGCGCAGATTGCTTAGTTTGTAGTTTTTAAACCATTTATTTAGGCTAGAGTTCTGCTCGCCTTTATGCCAGGTGAAGTAGCAAAAGCCTCCTGGCACATGGTTACATAAAGTCCATGTGACCATAAGACATAGAAACTTCGCAACTTCGCCGTGGATTTAGGTACTTAGGGTCCCGTTTACAACAATATACATATAAACCCATTAGCGTATACGTTCAGCTAGTCATATTTATACAAAACATTTTCCCTCAAAGCCATTATCATCAAAATTACGCCAACAACTTATCAAAACGCCAAAATATTCTCGACATTTCCCAAATAACTGGCCAGTACTTTAGCAAACACTTTAGGAATACTTCGTCGAACCCTTTTGGCCATATTCCATCGCATTTACACATATCCGTGATAATGTCCAAGCGACACGCTTCGTTATACATTCGGAGATATTTTTTAATTAAAATTTCATACGACAAACCCCAAAAGGGTAGGGTAGGGTTGATGAATTAAGGCGGTCACTTGATTTCACTGAAATACACGGCGAGTTATGTTCTCTGTCTTGTAAGGTTACCGGTGACTTTAGGAAACTGTATTTGAATTTGGTATAATTTTGTAACGACCTCCCAAGGCTAGTAAAAATGAGCATTCGAGGCAAGTATTTTGAGGTGTTAGCCATAACATGAAACGATGTTTATCTATATTTCAGAATATGATACCTACTGCGATCAGAACTTCTTTGCCTCAGTCAGTCTTTTATTATGTTTAAGTAGACTAAGTCGCTCTAGGCTTGATAACCAAAGGTTGGAATAGATTAACAGTTTTTAAGTAGATACGTAGATTTAAACATGGATATGGTGCATACCTTTTGAGATACTGAGTGCGGCTTCAGTATTTTACATACATTAACAAATTTCAACATTGACCTTTTTTAAAGGTCACATACTTGGCATAACTTAAATAACGTGTTTTTAAATAATGCGGTACTTTCATATAAAAAATATGCCAATAAGTATATAAAAAAATCATATTATTATTAACCGAAACTGAAAGAATACCGGTATTCCTAAGAATAGAAGGCATGTCCACGCTATGATTTTACTTTGAAAATAACGTCTTTTGGTACATAAAAGCTGTACTTAAGCCGATCCCTAATAAGACCAAACCCATCATAATGTGAGATGTTTTTGTGGCAAATAAAAAATTGAGGATAGTGCAGCTTCCCAACGGTGAAAAAATTTTTCAAATCGGTCAAGTATTTTTGGAGCCTAAGCTATACAAACAAACAATCAAATAATTCCTCTTTATAATATTAATAAAGATGTATAAAGACAAAGGGGAATATTTACCGCACAAAAAGAACAAAACTTCACCATTAAATCCGACGAGGCATTATGGTGCTTGAACAAATTTGTATATATCCTCCCCGCGGCGCCAGTAAAACCCTTATAGTGCATTACCACTTCATAATGCTACCACTTCAGCCCCGTTATATCGTATGGCTAAAGATCTTTATCCCTGCTAATATTATAAATACAAAAGTTACTCGGTCTGTCTTACCACACTGAACAGATTTTGATGAAATTTGATAGAGAGATAGATTTTACTTTTAAACTGACGGGGATTAAATAGCTGGCAAAAGCTAATTTAGGAATATAATCTGTTTTATTGTTTCATTATGATTAATGATGAAATGAATAGAATCTATAATAAACCTTGAGTTTAATTTTATTTGACACTATTTTTGAAGCTATTATCGATACTTATTGAATAGAAAACCCGATTGTTTACGATTAGTCTTTATGGCTAGCTCCAAAACTATTTGGACGTTAAAGCGTTTAAAAACTAATCAATAGCGTTATTTAGCTAGTACTTTTTCGGTCGTACATCATTGAGCGTACCAACGCCTATACGCTTCTAAAAGTTTGTCGGCAATATAATGTAAAAAAAAAGCATTAGGAGCTACGATTCTGTTTTTCAAAACATTAAATACAACTCGAATCAAAAGTGAAACTAGCACAACTACGCAGAGATCACTATATCCGACCTGCCGGAGAAGAGTGCACCCGCGAACGCAACGCGTCCACCCACTCAAGGAAACGCCGCTGCCCGTTTCCTAATAAATAAATAAATAAAATACTTTTATTTCAGGCAATGACCCATATTACATTACATTACATTAGATTACGTTACATTTCATTCATCAACAAAACAAAACATGTCATTAATCAATCAATAATGAGTCCATTAAGATTAAAATGAAAATTACAATTAATTTAATTTAAATTAAATTAATTTAAATTAAGTTAATTTGATTTGAATACAATACAATTGAATATTTCGTTGCCTATACCTACAGTATAGGCACCAAGTCACATTTAACACTTTAAAAATTTAAATTTAAAATTTAAAATAATATACGATTGTAATAGATGATGCTATAACAATCGGGACTAACGGCTTAACGTGCTTTCCAAGGAACCAAGCAACCAAACCCGGAAAGAAATCTAAGAATTTACACAAAAATCTCTTGTCCGGCGTGGGGATCGAACCGCTCCGCTACGGAGGTAGACTCCCTAACGTAGCAGTAAAAAAAACATCTAAAAGTCATAATCCCTCAATACCGGCAGCGACTAGCCTGAGTCGAGGTCCAAGTTCCCTTTGCCCTCTTCCGCAGGTTGCTTAGTTTGTAGTTCTTAAACCTTTCATTAAGGCTGGAGAGAGCTCCAGCCTTAATGAAAGGTAATCTATTAAAAAAAAAAGCAATAAAAATGAAACCAAAAATTTTACCAGCATACTAGCAATAAACATATGTATATTTAGTAGGTACACGTCTATAGAATAGTTTAAAAGTTATTTCGGGTATAACTTGAATTACCATTTTATGCTTTCACACTTTATTGTTCGTCTGTTTTCACTGGAATAATAGTTTCTAGTGTCTTGTTTGGTTTTAAATGTTCCCATCATCACCACGCTTGGCAGGCGGGTTGGTGACCGCAGTATTATGTTGTAACACACAAGGAAACGCTGCTGCCCTTTCCCTTGTAAACGATTGGTTAAAGATGATGTTTAAACAATCAGGACCAACGGCTTAACGTGCTTTCCGAGGCACGAATAGTCCCTCAGCCAACCAGACCCGGAAAGAAATCTACACAAAGATTTCTGTCCGGCGTGGGGATCGGACGCACGACTTTCGAGATTTTAATCGAGCCAAATACCGCTACGCCACGGAGGTTGTCCCGTTCCCATATAAACATCCAAATTAAATTATGAATGAATGGGCTATCTAACACTAAAAGATTTTTTAAATCGAAATGGTAGTTCCTGAAATTAGCGTGTTGAACGCACAATCAAACAAATAAAGTCTTCAGATTTTATTAGTAGATATGCGTATAGATAACATTAGCATGTACTGTCTCAGACTTTCAAGGGCTGGGCTTGACATGGGCGTGCTGAAGGTGATTTAGTTATATCACCTTCAGCATGCCCATGTCAAAACATAAATATTACTTTTGGAATGATAAGATAAGATACTTTATTGCGCAAATATGGTACAGTACATGGTGTTAAATAGTAAACAATTAAACCATATTTTACCATAAGGCATGCGAAAGATACAAGACCAATAACCAACGCCTAAAACATAGAGAAACAACTTTACAAATTTAATATAGGTATATCACGCAATTACATTAAAAAAAAAACAGCCATTATCAAACAAATGCATTTTTTTTTCTGAAAAGTCTTTAGAGATATTGCAATAGGCTTTTTTTTCACTAAGAAGTTACTTAATTTTTTCTTTAATAAAGGTGGGGGCCATGGGGCCATGCAGAAAACACTCTTACGCATGAGTGCTGTATAATGACGTGGTCTCTCAGTGTACACCTCATAAAAAAGCTAAAAGTTGCTCACCGAACTATAAAAAAAGCAATGCTCGGCATTATCGGTCGCTGACGAGCTATGTCAACGGATTATCAAGCTAAAATGGCAAAGGCTCGAAAACCTGACGACAAATGGAATAGAAAGGTTCTCGAGTGGATACCACGAACTGGCAAACTCAGTCTGAGATGCGGCACGATGTACCGACGACCTCATAAAGGTTGCAGGGAGTCAGTGGATGCAGGCTACTAGAAACCGTTCCCGCTGGAAATCGATAAAGGCGCTGGATATGATTTATTTTAGAATGAATCACAACAAGAAACTGCAATAGAATTTTACCTCACCGAAGATTGACTCTTCGGTGAGGTAAAATTCTATTGCAGTTTCTCACACATATCAAAAACAAACCCTCACATATCAAAGTAAATACACCAAAGAGGAAGTTAATTAAAAGTAAGTAACAGTCAGTCAGCTGAAATGAATGCCTGTAGATTCAAAATCAACACATTTTACAATTTGAAGGAGCAAAAAATATACGCCGCTCTATAATCTCATAAGGGGAGGAACACACAGGTCGATCGTATTATGATCGGATATTATTTCTTATTCTATAAACAATTATTATACTTATTAATTCAAATTTCGTCACTTCTTTTGTAATTCAAGTTTCGATTATGGAATGATACAAATAATTATTTGATATTCCGACTTCGTTAAGTACGATCGATTCGTCTACATTATCAATAAAAGTTTTAATTCTCAATTCAGTTAAAATTGTATTGGGGTTTTCACTGAAGTAAAAGCAGTAGGTATTTTTCTCGCCCCTTAAATTACTTATACCTAACATGATAGAATACATACATATGATACAGGTATCAGTTTCTCTTTAAGTATCGTAGGTCGTGAGTCCGATCCCCATGCCGGAAAATAAATCTTTGTGTAAATTCTAACATTGCTTTTCGGGTCTTGCTTGATTCTTCATCATATATACCAACGTACGTTCCTTGGAGGAACGGGCATCAGCGGTTCCCTGCTTGTCACAACATAATACTACGGTCACCAACCCGCCTGCCAAGCGTGTTGTCTATGGCAAAACCGTCTCTCGGGAGTATTTAAGCGCTGATGAATAAAAAATCACACACCAAAAACTCTATGCCCAAAAATAAAGTGGGAAAAATCATATTTTTTGAATTTTATCAGATATGCTACCTCTATAAAATATTCTATTTTACGAATGTATGCATCCCCTAACTTGTTCTGTTTCGTAGTTGGATTGAGAAAACTTTTATTCGCTAATATGCAGAGTGCCTGTTCCGAAACATATTTTTGAAACTTACGATAGCGAATCGATAGGAAGCAAGAGCTTTGAACCTTATATTTGATGGTGTTAGGTCGATATTTTTAGAGTACCTACTTTTATTTAGACAGTTGAAGGTAACAATAATTCGTTTGTGATCTGCAAAAAGGTTACCGATTTTCTCTGAATGCGATATGTATGATGACAATTATACTTTAATTAGCCTTTTTCCTAGGAAGGGGGGTACATTATGTTTTGGATTCTCTATTGACAGCAACGTATAGAATTATAATGGAATTAACGGAAGATGATGAACCTGGAGCGAAATTAAAATTTGCAAAAGTGCAAGATCATCTTGTCCGGGATTTAAAACGATGGCTTGCATGTCGTGGCTTAACCGTGTCAGGTAATAAAAATGTCCTAGTTGAAAGGTTAGTTGGTTCATAAATTCTCTCTCTATCATTATGTTGTTAAAAATTTTATTATTTTAAATAAACTAAGTTGTTTTTTTTTTGTATATTTCAGAATTTAAGAATGCATTGCAAACAGTAAAGATAAAAAAAAAATTCGTTGGAATTGATGGTGGTAAATGTCTAGCGGATAAACGGCAACGCATGAAATTACTCAACCCGACTCTACCAAGTTCAACATCCTGCAGTTTTCCTACTACAAACTGGGCAAATTTTCAATATTGTCAATAGAGAAATCAAAACATATGTACCCCCCACCGGTGCTGCCCCTAGCGGATCTTTTTTAAATCTTCCCAGGAAAAAGGCTAATTCATATTATAAGCTTCCCACGACCGGTTTCTCTAACGTAACACCTGTTTTCGTTGGAACCCTTAGCCCTTAGCCTTCTTCGATAACTGGGCTATCTAACGCTGAAATATATTTTCAAATCGGATTAGTAATTCCTTGGATTATGCGTTCAAGCACTAAACTCATCAGCAATACATTATGGTTTTTTTTAAGATTACTAGCAGTGTTTTGCACCCTTTCGTGCTAAGCTAAAATGCTTGTGTTACGAGTGGGTTCACGTCGGTAGTGCAATGGGTGGGGATCGAACCGGCGACCACAAGATCACAAGTCCAACGCCGTCGCTATTGGGCTACGGCCGCTTTAGATTGTATTCCTTTTGCTTAACTTAGTAGTTTATAACTCCTCAGTCACAGTCTCTTTTACAGCGCAGGTACTACACTGTCTTTTCCCACTACTATGGTAGACTGCTAGAGGATGCCTCTGGCTTTGTACTTTTTAATTTATAAATAAGTAAAATAAAGCGAAATTATGGTCCACCCATTTCATTACCGATGTGAACCCAATCGTAACACAACCATTTTAGCTTACCATGAGGGGTTAACAAGAGGACTAGTAGACAGCAAAACTCTGCTAGTAATCCGTTTAAAAGAAAAGAAAAGAAAGGACAAAGAATCATAAAAAATACCTAGTTACCTGTTATTTATATCGTAATCAAATCTAATCTAAAACCCCTTCATTAGAAAAAAAAACAAGATTAACATTTCATGGAAACAATAAAATGCAACAATACTGTTTTTATTAGAACAAAACACTATCTTTCTTCTACTTGGTCTGTAAGTGGTCCTCTAGTCTATGCTGCGTCAAAAACAAACCGTCGCACCGAGATGGCGCACAAAGCTAATTTAGAGGCCACTGCATCTCTCGCTATTTATTGTAACCAGCATTGCACGGGCTGATATCAATAGGGTTTAGGGTACGAGATATGGGCGATATTAAAAAATAAATTTTTAGAAGATATTCTTACTTACACTTTAAGTCTAAATACTATCGGACCGATTTCAAAAATTATTTTACCATTAAAATGTTACGTTATTCACGAGAAACATTGACAATATTTATAGCTTGAATTACCACGCGAACGGGATCTACGTACGCTGTTAAAACCACACACGGGAAGCTGATACTATATTTCTTTTTGCGTTAACACTATTAATCGTGAAACTGGCCATATTCAGATCATTTAATAGTGATACTTATTTTAAAATATAGTTGGAGAGCAGGACAAAAATGGTTAATTTAGTGCATTTGTATTTTGCTGACTGATTGCTGGGGTATCAAGCCGAAACTGCTGTATGAGTTCTAATGACTTTTTTTTTATTGGACTAATACCACCCACTCTCCCACTACTGCCACAACTCCTGTAAGCCAGGATCAACAGTGGCACACACTGGAATGGCAATGAGCACCGAGGCTCACCAAGCCCCGGGAAAAAGTTAAACTGCCTTGAGACCCGCAACGAATTGAATCAGAAAGAGAATAGGAGGAGTAAGAAAGACTTAAGTTTTCATTCCCACCATTACAAAGCGGAGACAGGTCAAAAAAAGAAAATTTTAAATAATTCATAAGTATTCTTCAGGGGTAATTTACCACGGACGGGTAAAAAATTACGGGGCCTACACGTAAGCCTGTTATTTTTAATTCCAGTAGTAGGTATGGCAAAAGCGTCTAAAAGCACGGAAATTCTGTTTGGGTGTCACAAGATCCAAGAAGTAAACAACCCCCGAGGAAACGAAGCTATCCAATAAAGACTACACTCCCAGATAATATCATAGGCGGATTGTTGATAATTGCAGCTGAAGGTTGAGCATTGACATACTGGTGATGGTCCTAATTTGAAAGAGTATAATTTACTTTGGAAATTTTTAATGACTCAGTTTAATTATAGTACGCATTTTTGAGATGATAGATGCTGCTTCCATCATCCATCAGATGTTATCCCTTAGTCGGCTCTTACGACACCCATAGGAAGATTTATATTAGTTATTGTGTACCAATATTCTGAAGATACTGTATCAAATATGTAACTACTAGGTCTACATTACTACGTTAGAAATAAAAAAGTATTTTATTTTTTTAACTTAAAAAACAATAGGTACATCATTGATAACATTAAATATAAGACAAATTTTGTCAAAATGAAAATTCTATAAGTCGTACCTATTTATCTGTAGAATTAATTTGTTTCAGGTTTTTATTGCCCTTTAATTACTTAAAAACCATCGTTCTTAATAGATAAATTTAAACTTTATTGTCTTTTACCTCGTAATCGTAATATAGTGATAACGGATTAAGGCTTAACCCAAATTGGGCGAGCAAGTTTCTAAATCATGTGTCACATGAGGACGATGTGGGTTCAGCCTAACATACAAACATTCGTCCTCTTCTGTGTATACAATTATTGATTGTATAAACATATGTGACAAATTTGATACTAAATTTAAATCATAATATAAAAAACCAGTAGATTTCGAGCTACACGGCTTTAAGCCTAGTGGTTCTAGCCCAGATCCTGGTGATAAAGGTCAATGGCTCTGGGCCTTACGGTTAATATCTACACGGCACTGAGCCTAGCGGTGCAGAGCCGACGTTTTCCTTTATGCCGTATGGTTATAAACCACTAGGCTCAGAGCCGTGTAAATAATAACCGTAAAGCTCAGAGCCATGTGGCTATGAACCGCAAGGCACATAGCAGTTTGACTATAAACCCTAATACTTGTGTGTCATTGATCTTACTCACTGGGCACAGAGCCGATAGGCTCTGAACCGCAAGCTTGAGCCTACTGGTTTATCACCACACGGCTTTATTCTAATTAGTTAGTCAGAAGGCCCTAATTCTGGTGAGTAAGCTTAACGGCAACGTAAAATGTAAATATAAATGCTCTGTGCCTTGCGGTTCAGAGCCAAACGGCTCTTTACCAGTGGTTAGGATCAATGGCACACAAGTAATTGGGTTCATAGCGAAACTGTTATCTAGTGGTCCTAGCCCTGATCCTGGTGATACAGGTCAGTGGCTCTGAGCCTAGCAGTTCATAGCTACACGGCTTTGAACATATCGGTTTATAGCCAATTGACTCTGAACCTTTGAGTTCAAATTTGCGGAATTAGCGGCTCAGTTGCAAATGGCTCTGAGCCTTGTGGTTATGGTTAAGGTCAATGGCACCAAGTATTTGGGTTCATAGCCAAACGGTTCTGGGCCTTGCGATTCAGAACCAAACTGCTGTGAGCCTCATATTTTATAATCAATTAGCTTTGAGCCTAATAGTTTATAGCCTGACGGCGATAGCCATACGGTAGAGAGTTTTCAAATCCTTATTTTTTTACTTCAAAGTAGTTCGCTAGTCCTCTACATAGCCCTGCGCCTCCCTTTGAGGATGGGGGGGTAAAGTTCACAATATAAGTATGGTAATGTTTTCAAGTTTGGTAAATAACAGCGGTTTCGCACTTTGTCCGATCCGAATCCGATCCGAACCCGTGAAAATATTGATCTAGAAATTTGGCAAAAAATCGGATGAAGGAGATTGGATCTAGTGCGTAAATTACCATATAATAGTTCTACGGCTACAACGAACCATATTTTCACGGGTCCAGATCGGATTCGGATCGGACGTAGTGCAAAACCGCTCTAACAGTTTTACAAGGCTTAACGAAAACATTTTCAAAATTATTTGATCAGTCAGCTTTGTCAACAGTTAAGATTCCCACAAGAATATATAATACGAAATACTAAATCGCTATCCGTGTATATCCGTGGGGTGCCGGCATAGAATGTTACCTCCCCATCTCTACTCGTGGGTGTCGTAAAAGGCGACTAAGAGAAATTCCAGGGAACGGGCAGCAGCGTTTCCTGTGATGATCAAATCAAAAGAACTCCACTGCGCTCGCCAACCCGCCTGCCAAGCGTGGCGAGTATTGGCAAAACACCCCTCATGGTGACACATACCAGGATCAGGCCCCTAGTCCCCGGCCGCTCCGCTAGTCCTGGCCACGGTACCAGCCATGGTAACGGCGGAGCAGGGGGTGCTAAGAATCTCCGGAAGAGATCCGGGTACCACCCCACACGACAACTGGCCCTGGTAACACACAACACACGCACTCTGAGGACAGACGAGAAGATCGTAGAGCTGAAAGAGGAATTGGACAAGTTGCGCTGGGATATAGTGGGTTTGTCAGAAGTCCGAAGAGCGGGACAGGACACGATGACCCTGAATTCCGGCAACTTGTTCTTCTACCGGGAGGGCGAACAGCGGTCCCAAGGTGGTGTAGGGTTTATCGTCCGCAAGTCCCTCATTAACAATTTGGTGGCCGTCGACAGTGTGTCGAGCAGGGTAGCGTACCTTATACTCAGAATATCGAAAAGATATTCCATGAAGGTTATACAGGTTTACGCACCGACCTCAACACACTCAGACGAAGAAGTGGAAGCTATGTATGAGGATATTAGTAAAGCCATACATAGCTCCAAGACCCACTACACCGTTGTTATGGGGGATTTCAACGCTAAACTGGGTAAACGAGGCGATGATGAGATGAGAGTGGGGTTGCATGGATATGGGCAACGGAACCGAAGGGGTCAGAGGTTGGCTGATTTCCTGGAGAAAGAGGGACTCTATATGATGAACTCTTTCTTCCAGAAGCCACCTCACAGGAAATGGACCTGGATGGGCCCTGATGGTTCCACAAAAAATGAGATTGACTTCATCATGACAACCAAAAGACAAATATTTAATGATGTCTCTGTGATTCACAGGGTTAAAACCGGAAGTGATCACCGAATAGTTAGAGGCACGTTAAATATTAATGTCAAATTGGAACGATCCCGTCTGATGAAGTCTACGCTCCGACCTTCAAACGCACACATCCAAAACCCCGAGAGCTTTCAGATCGAACTAAGTAATCGCTTCGAATGTCTAGACAGCTGCGAATCTGTGGACGATATCAGCAGCGGGCTAGTAGACACTGTGCATACGGTGGGGCTTAAATATTTTAAACCCCACCCTAGAAATAGACCTCAGAAACTATCCACTAATACCCGGGACCTCATGGCTAAACGACGTACGATGATGCTCCAGACTCCAGACGATGCGGAGTCATTTAGGCAGCTCAATAGACATATCTTAACGTCATTGCGTCACGACATTCGCTCCTATAATACAAAATGTATTAAGGAGACGATAGAGCGAAACCAAGGCTCCAAAGTGTTCGCAAGAGACACCTCTATTGGGCAAAGCCAGTTGACAAAGCTGAAGAAGGAAGATGGGGTAGTGACGTCGAGTAAGCCAGAGGTTTTACGGGAGATAGAGAGGTTCTATAATCAGCTGTATGCCTCAACAGTCAAGCCCGCTAACAGCCAAGCCAAAGACCCCAGAGCAAGGCTCACCCGACACAATACCGAAGATCTCCCGGACATCAGCCTATACGAGATTATGATGGCCCTTAAACAGCTTAAAAACAACAAGGCGCCAGGTGATGACGGAATCACATCTGAGCTTCTGAATGCGGGTGGAACACCGATACTTAAAGTCCTTCAGAAGCTCTTTAACTCCGTCTTACTCGAGGGACAAACGCCAGAATCATGGAGCAGAGGTGTGGTGGTTCTGTTCTTCAAAAAAGGTGACAAAACCATGTTGAAGAATTACAGACCCATCACATTGCTGAGCCATGTTTATAAGCTGTTCTCGAGGGTCGTCACAAATCGTCTCGAACACAGGCTCGATGACTTCCAGCCTCCCGAACAAGCCGGCTTCCGAAAAGGCTTTAGTACCATAGACCACATACATACGCTGCGGCAGATTATACAGAAGACCGAGGAGTATAATCAGCCCCTATGTTTGGCGTTTGTGGACTATGAAAAAGCCTTTGATTCGGTCGAAATTTGGGCGGTTCTAAGGTCTCTTCAGCGGTGTCGTATCGACTATCGGTACATTGAAGTGCTGAAGTGCTTGTACAAAAACGCCACCATGTCGGTCCGAGTACAGGGCCAATGTACGAAGGCAATCCCGCTACGGAGAGGCGTAAGACAGGGAGATGTTATATCTCCCAAACTTTTTACGGCTGCTCTGGAGGACGCCTTCAAGCTCCTGGAATGGCAAGGACACGGCATCAACATAAATGGCGAGTACATCACTCACCTTCGATTTGCCGACGACATAGTGATCATGGCAGAATCGCTGGAGGACCTTGGACAGATGCTCAATGACCTCGATGGAGTTTCTCAACAAGTTGGGCTTAGAATGAACATGGGCAAGACGAAAGTCATGCATAACGCCCATGTAGTGCCCAACTCTATAGCCGTTGGAAACTCCATTCTCGAAGTTGTGACCGAATACATATATCTAGGTCAAACGATCCAACTAGGTAGGACCAACTTAGAGAAAGAGGTCAATCGTCGAATCCGACTCGGCTGGGCAGCGTTTGGGAAGCTTCGAGAGATCTTCTCGTCCAAAATACCTCAGTGCCTGAAGACCAAAGTCTTCAATCAATGTGTGTTACCAGTGATGACATATGGATCTGAGACGTGGTCTCTTACTGTGTGCCTCATAAGAAAGCTCAAAGTCGCTCAGCGAGCTATGGAAAGAGCTATGCTCGGCGTTTCTCTGCGTGATCGAATCAGAAATGAAGAGATCCGCAGGAGAACGAAGGTCACTGACATAGCTCAACGGATAAGCAAGCTGAAGTGGCAATGGGCAGGACACATAGCTCGAAGAACTGACGGCCGATGGAGCAAAAAGGTTCTCGAGTGGAGACCACGTACTGGCAAGCGCAGCGTAGGACGACCGCCTGCACGATGGACCGACGACCTCATAAAGGTCGCAGGAAGTCGGTGGATGCAGGCCGCTAGCGATCGTTCCCGCTGGAAATCGATGGGGGAGGCCTATGTTCAGCAGTGGACTACAACAGGCTGGTGATGATGATGATGATGACTAAATCGCTTCCGCCTAATATTTGAGCCAATTCATAACTTGCAACCTAAGACATCGTAGCATCGGGCCACTCATACATATTGCAATATGCACCTTATTGCAACGGGAAATAGTTCAATTTATGGAATTTGCTCGGTTTTTATTAATACATCAAGAATGTCCCGTGTTCCAGATCGTTACATGATTTAATTTCCAGTTACATTGAAGTTTTAGAAAGGATTTTATAAAATTCTTCTTGCTGTATGAAGCAATGTGTACTGTCATTTTACTATTGGTCGATGAAGTCTAATTGTTTTTTTTTTTATTAATTTGTCATGTAATTCATTTTAACTTGCACAGCCTCTTTATGTCAATAGGCATGTAGACTAAAAAAATCTGTTTAGTCCGTTAGTTAGATTACCAAAAAATATTGGACACGTATTTTTTTTTCGTTCCTCAAATAAAAAATGACGAAGATACAGCGCGTTGAAATTTTGTGTGACGTCACTATTAGGTACAATTTTACCTAATAGTGACGTCACAAGCTCCCCTCTCCTGAACTTTATAGTTTGTTATTGCTCTGTATCTTTGTCAATTTTTGATTTGATAAATAAAAAAATACGTATCCAATATTTTTTAGTAATCTAACTAACGGAGTTAATAGATTATTTTAGTCCTTATGCCCATTGCATGGGTCTCTTCTTTATAGACCTTGGTTAGCCAGGTTTGTTAAGGGATATTGACTTAATCACCACGCTTGGCAGGTGGATTGGTGATGGCAGTAAGATGGTTAATGCCCATCCATCACGTGAATTTCCTATGGAAGGAATGTTCTAAGCCGTGTTTTTTTTTACTGTATATGCAGTTAGCTACGGAGTTTACTCTATAACTGACATGCTGGATTTTAGCCTAAAGGATTCACCTACGTAACTCCCGTTTCCGTAGGAACTTCATAATTAAATATAGCCTGTTACTCCTGGATAACCTAGCTTTCTTATAGGATTTTTTTAAATCTATCCCGTAGTTCCACATACTATTAAATGCAAACAAACAATTCTAGAGCTTAGAAGTATAAGGTCGGATGTGCCACGGTGTGGTACGTCTACAACATTCGTCGTATGTGCCTTTATCGTACACTGGCACTTACGACCAAATGCTTCTGAAGATAATAGTATATCTGCCCCTATGCTTCTGAGGTCAGGAATTAAATCTTTCTTCTTTATAATCCTTGTAATATTATAAACTCGAAAGTTTGTAAGAACGTTTGGATGTATGTTTGATCTTCTTTCACGCAGAAACTACTAAATTGATATTGAAACTTTATAAGCATCCAGCTTAACATATAGCTTACAAAACATCACGATCCGACCCAGTGGAGCAGAGTAACGCGGGTAAAACTGTAAGGCGCAGCTAGTATTAGTATAAATATGAGGGACTAGCTGCGCCCCGCAATTTTACCCGCGTTACTCTGCTCCAGTGGGTCGGAGCGTGATGTTTTGTAGCCTATATGTTAATCCAGCGTATAACGTATCCCGGTGCGAAATCTCAGTCAATTCCGTTCAGTAGTTTTGGCGTGAAATAGTAACAAACATCCATCCATCCGTACTTACAAATTTTCGCGTTTTTGATATTAGTAGGATACCATTCGTACATTTGTACAAATCTTCCAATAAGCAAAACCAAAAACCTCTGCATAAAACTTTGCAACAGACGGTACGAACTTTGTTAACGAACAGACTTTTCTAAAACATTCCCGAAAGTAAAGAAAACAATACAAAAACATCTCTGCCACATGTATTTCGGTCCCAAAACAATTAAAACTAAACTAAATAGCCCTAATTTTCAACTTGCACATTTTTTGCGTCGACACTCGAGTTTGCTACTGGTTAATTTATGTTAATGCGCTAAGAGACGTTGGAGATTTCGTTCTTTAGGGAATATCGGTGGTATAGACGTTTCAAAATTGATTTCTTTAAACGGACATATGCATTTGCAAAGCGTCTTTAGCTGCTCCAACTTTATTAAATGGCTCGAAAAATACAGCGCAAGATGTCGTCCCCAGTAGTACCCGGCGGTCGCTTGAAAAAGAGGAATGCGGTTTGATGACCAGTGATCCGATATTGTGGGGGCAGGTCAAAATCTTAGTATGGATAAGATGCCGTTTACGTGCTGGATCCGGAAAAATATCTTAAGTTATTCAAATGATGAATATCGCGCAACATATAACTTCATTAACTACTTATAGGGACGCCCGGAGTGTAGAGGCGTCCCCACTCCTCATGGGTCAGCCTTGAAGGGAGCGGGGCCCATGTGCCCCACTCCCCGATACTAAGATTTTGACCTGCCCTCAAAATATCAGATCACTGGTGATCACTTTATCATTTATAAAGAAGTTTTTTTAAACTGTCGCTCTACTTTACAGTTCGCGCGACTCTTGCGGACAAGCTTTTCCAAGAGAATCAAGAGGTTCAATGTAAATTATAGTTCGGTTGGACAAGGAGGGTTTTAATGTCTAGGAGACAGATAGAGAACCTCATAATGAAATATAGCAGAGAATGTTCATAGAAACGTAGCTTTTTAATTATACATAGTTTATTGTAAGCAGTCCTGTACTTCAATATATATTTAATTCCGTTTAAAGTGTTACGTGCACGGTTATGGCGGAATCAGAAAAACATGTTCTGTGAAAATACCAAATGTCTAAATATCAGCCCCGTTTTTAGCCTTTGAGTACCGAACCCTAAAAAATACAAATCTTCTGTTCTTACAACATTTACACAAATAGATAAACTAATTATGAAATTAATCACAAAAAGCTAGGAAATTGATTTCCTAATACATTTGCAATTACTTTAACTAATATCTTGACTAGAAAGATGCCGACAACTTTGTTCTTCTAGAGCAGCGACGAAAAGGAATCTTAATAAATAAGCTAATTAGAGATACTGGATATGCCACTTGACGGTACTCATTGACTTACCTACAGCAATTAAGCTACTAATTAAATCAAATATTAACAATGTATTTAATATAGGATTGAGTAGGTAATATATACGAACAACACAATTATAACGCAATCTTTTTTTCGAGGGGGAAATACATAAGGCATTCCCTTCGCCGAGATCAGATTATGACGTAGATGATGAATCATGATGGTGATGGCAGAATGCAGCTTTCTCTCTTTAGTGAGTTCTAGTTTATATTGAGACTAACTCCATGGCCTAGCAATGTAGCCATACTACCGTCATAATTAAAAAGGCATATTATTTTTCGAATTGATATTTAAAATAGCTCAAAAACAATGTATCAGAGGAATTGGTAATGTCGCTCCATGGGTGTCCTGTAGACCTTTGTTCCGAAAATTTAATTTATTGACTCTTCCATGTATATATGTGACGGGCAACGTTATTAACGTGATTAACCAAAAACCTTTTGCGCTGCTCATATAAAATACGCACAATTATTATATTACTAATCTAACGGTAACGCAATGGATATAATAATGACCGTGCAATGTGATAAATAATGAAGTAGAGATAGTATTAGTCATTTAGCCCGATAGAGCTAGGCATTATTCATATTGCCCGCATAAATCACCTCTCACGCTCTAAAACGTTTTCATTAGTGCTAACTATTTGTTAGATATCCTCAAGCAACAGAAAAACAACCGGAAACATCCACGCTCATTTTTAAGGATCAAACTACATGAGCTAGTGTAACTCTCTCGTCATAGAGGATATGAAATCTACTACCTCAAACACATCCATCAGCAAGACGACCAGCCACCGAATCGAATAAAAACATTTGACTTTGGCATTGTACGGAAATCTCTTCTCGCGAGTTCAATTCGGAATTGGCCGGTTTTTCAGTATCATTCTTGTACAAAATAATAAATCCATTACGTTTATCTGTACCGCACATGTATTTTATTTACATAGTTAGGTATACATAAATTAGCTATACAATTAGTTTCTTTCTTTACTTATAATTTTAATAATAGCCATTTTTATCTGTTTCTTTAACTGCAAAGTTATTTTTCGTTAACGTCGAATCGGTTGTGTGCTCATACAGTAATCTTAATACCTGTTTTGTTTGTATTTTTTTTTGTTCGGATATTTTGTTGATGTGGGGCGAGATATAGCGGACATGGATCGAGTCAAGTTCAAAGTCAACGGTGTGGAGTGCACTGGTTAGTTGATAGTATTTATTTATATACCTACTGATTATAAGCGGAGTTATTCGTTATTTTGGATGTAAGTTTGGAAAAGGGGCCATGTGTGAGTTGGATTCACGCACGAAGGATTTCGTATATCATTATTTAAATGACATGAAGACTCTTAAAATTTAAAAATCACTTTTAATAGGATAAAATCTCATTTGTTGTGTGGGTGCCTCGCACCTTAAATTTTTTTTTAAAGTTCAGAATGCATACAAGACTTAGACAACCTCCGTAGCGTAACGGTATTTGCCTCGCTTTAAATCTTGGAGGTAGTGGGTTCGATCCCCACGCCGGACAAGAAATATTTGTGTAGATTCTTAGATTTCTTTCCGGGTCTGGTTGGCTGAGGGACTACTAGGTCCGTGCCTCGGAAAGCACGTTAAGCCGTTGGTCCCGATTGATATCATCTATAACAATTGTATAACAGGGAACGGGCAGCAGCGTTTCCTTGTATATTACAACATAATACTGTGGTCACCAACCCTCCTGCCAAGCGTGGTGACTATGGTAAAAATCCTCCCTCGGGAGGAGGCTCATGTTCAGCAGTGGACGTCGTACGAGCTGATGATGATGATGATACAAGACTTTGTTTTATGGGGGTTTCCGTGAAGCAAATCATGGTTTTTGAAATAAGAAAACTTATTGTTGAAACTACGCGATACTTGAATTTGTAATTTTATTAATTTGCTTACTTTTTACTTCGAATTAATTAAATTTACACTATTTAGTATTACTATAAACATTCATACATAAGCTCACGCCTCTTTCCCAGCGGGGTAGGCAGAGACAATGGACCTCCACTTGCTACGATCCTATATTACTACATAGTTGGATGTAATTATGCCAATTTGATATGCCTCAGGCACTCCTAAGTCTAAATTAAACAGTGGGTGCCCTCTTACGCATGCTGTTTTTTTATATTATTATATGCATCTTTAAAGTCTACGGGGTTCAAGCTCTGCTTGCATCTATACCCCAGGAAGTAGCAACGGTCTCGTAGATAAATATACATACATATTAGGTGTCAATAAAAGCGATACATTTTTTTTCTGAATTTTAAAGCTTTTCCTGAAAACTCAGTCAACAGAATTTTTTTTTTAATTTTAATTTTTTTACTTTTTTATTTGTAGTGGGACCCGAAATATGTTCAGACATGACTCTGCTAGACTACATCCGCAATACCCTGGGTTTGCACGG
Organism: Nycteola revayana; assembly: GCA_947037095.2. Classification (NCBI taxonomy): domain Eukaryota; kingdom Metazoa; phylum Arthropoda; class Insecta; order Lepidoptera; family Nolidae; genus Nycteola; species Nycteola revayana. The sequence goes on from OX344852.2 coordinate 20,146,395, forward strand.
CACCAAGTACATGTGTCGTGAGGCTGGCTGCGGCGTCTGTATTGTCGCTGCCTATCTTCCTAACAAAACACCTTTAGCTATTAACTCGGTATGTATGTGTAGTCAACTACCCTCATACAGACCAACATGGTCACATTTCACGACGCGTTTTACACCCGCGGCGCGCGCCGTAGTTTGTGGGTCCCGTGGCACCGGCGGGTTACCGGTCTTGCGATCATCGCCCGACAAATTTGCAGGCGATGATGATAAATGCTGCTGCCCATCCATCAGGTATATCCTTTAGTTTCCTCTAACGACACACATGGGACAATATGGGGTAGTCTATTCTAATCCAAAAACCACATAGAAATAAATACATAGTGTGTAAAATTTCAGTATTGATTGCCAAATCTGATACTTATACTCGTAGTTGTATATAAGTCGAAATTATTTAGGCCTATATATATTGTATAACCATGATTTTTCGATGTTTATTGTAATACGGGTTTAAACCAATGATTTAATGGTTCTTACAAAGCAAGTATGTATATTCAAAATTGTCGTGGATTTCCTGACAATAGTTGTTGTTGGTTATAATTTCCAACTTAATAGCCAAATTTAAAGTATTCTGACACTTTAAATTTGGTTATTAAGTTGGTAATTGGGCACATTTCAGTCTTACAACTAACGGCGGAAATTTCACCAATTATTCATCTTTATTTGATTGACCTGAAACCATCCACCAACCAACCACCATTATTGCAAAGTAGGTTAAGATAGAATTCTTTAAAATTTACCTCTATAGAAATTAAACAGGGGTTCGTATTTTTTATGTCAAAATCGAAATTTTCGTGGACGATGTCGTAGGAACAGCAAGTTTTTCATTCAGTTACCATTTTCATAGTGCATGAAACCAGTAGCAAGTTGTCATGGCTTGGAGATCGTCACCATTGAAGCGGTGGGGAATAGGAAGAAAGGTTACCACGTGCTGCAGACCACGTTGGCTGAAGGTAATGGAACTCAATGTGGATACTGCTCGCCAGCCTGGGTTATGTCAATGTACAGGTATTAATATTCCAAGACTCATTTATTTTTGTTCCTAATTTTTTAAACAGATTGTTTGACAGAATGGAGCTTTAAAAGAAAAAAACTAGATTTCGTTTAGAACAACAAACTAAATAATCCACATAACAATATTCCAATTGATGAACATCCACACAAAGACAACCTCCGGTGCGTAGCGGTAATTGGCTCGCTTTAAATTTCGGAGGTCGTGGGTTCGATACCCACGCCGGACAAGAAATATTTGTGTAAATTCTAAGATTTCTTTCCGGGTCTGGTTGGTTGAGAGACTACCTCCGTGCCCCGGAAAACACAGGATTGTTATAACATCATCTATAGTAATCGAATATAAAGGAACGGGCAGCAGCGTTCCTTGTATGGTACAACATAATACTACAGTCACCAATACGCCTGCCAAGCGTGGTGACTCTGGCAAATAACCTACCTCAGGATGAGGCCCATGTTCAGCAGTGTCCACTGCTTTATTACATGGACTGAAGATGATTACACGAAGCTTATTTCTTCACCATAACAATAATTGACTTACATGTTTTGACCAAAAAGTCGCCAATTCAGCATTGGCTAAGCAACCACTAGAGATAGTTTCGTTATGAACTTATCGTACTTCATCATTAAATATAGCCGATAGGGGAAGGTTTTTTTGAAATTGGTCCTGTAGTTCCGGAGCATATCATAATGTCATTTTTCTCTTTCTAATATTAGTATAGATTTAAATTAATATTTTTTACAGCTTGCTCCAATCAAATCCAAACATTACAATGTTGGAATTAGAAAAATCATTATCAAGCAACGTATGCCGATGTACCGGCTACAGACCTATTCTGGAATCTTTCAAAAAGTTTGCTAGTGACGCGCCAAGACAGATTCAAATACCTGATATAGAAGACTTACATATTTGCAAAAAGACTGGTGACAATTGTGATAAAAGTATGTGCGAGGAAAGTGAATGGTGTGTTATCACAGATGATGATTTAAAAGAAGATTTAACTGAAGTTTTATTTAAAGATAAAAAGCGATGGATTAGAACCAATACTGTCAATGATATATTTCAAGTTTTGCAACGAGTAGGAACAGCTTCATACATGCTATTAAATGGAAACACAGCAAAAGGTAAAGTAAGTTTTTAGGATAATTTTACAAAGCTCTGATATACATTATAAATTTTAATGTTGTCAGGACGTCCATACAACATTTGTCAAATTGAAAATTTATTCCTCTTGATGATCTTTATCTATTAGCTAAGTTAAATAAGGAATTAAAATAATTCCACGTTTAAGTGTTAAAACAAAAAGCCGAGGCCAATCTCTTATGAGATTAGCCATTTGCGGAAAAGTATTATAGTGCACAAATATATGCCCAAACACTGTTCATTTCTGTACTCCTGCAATGCGATAGGACGTTTCTACCGACACGACCGATGTGAGAGGGCTAAAATCACCCTTAGTAAAATAGATTAATATTTATTATGTTTTTTTTGCAGGAGTATATCCAATTGATGAATATCCTCGCATTATTATTGACATTAGCGGAGTAAAAGAGCTAAAAGGATACTACATTGATCAAAATTTAATTATAAATGCAGGAAATACGCTAACAGAATTTCTAGATATACTGAAAACAACTACAAAATTAGAGTATTTTGGATATTTGCAAGTGCTTTACAATCACGTGCTAAAAGTAGCTCACATCCCAGTTAGAAATGTAAGTTTTTCTTGTTTTAATATATGTGTTATTTTCACCTTTATATGTAAGGTAATTTCAAAATAAATTCCACCTCTAAAATAGTAGATAGTATGATTAACCTTTTTAAACATTCACGAGCTGTACACATCGTGTCATTATAAAAGATCGTACCTTTGATGTCCATTGATTACGTTAATTAATTTTTTTTGAAAAAATAATAGGTGCATACAATTTTTGTAAAACGCATGTTTATTTTGAATCAAGTTGTCCTCTAGTACTAGCTGTGCTTACCGCACTCTTTGATTTAACGAGGGATTATACCCCTCCATCGCTATGGTATGCCACACGTATTATGTTAAAGTGAAGGAAGTAGCTATTAAAAAAATTATAAGTGCTTTTAAGGGTCTATGTACACCACGTATTTTAAATGCGCCGTCGACACGCGTTCTAGAAACGCGCGCCCCAGAGCAGTTTGTTGTTCGTGCGTATCGCGTCTGTATCGTTACAAACGGGCTTCAACGAAGCTTTTAAAAAACGTGGTGTGCATAGGCCCTAAAACATATGAGTTTAGAACCATATTTTATTTTTTATTCAGCCTTAAATATGATTTTAGGTGGGAACGATTGCAGGCAACTTGATGATAAAATATGATCATAATTCATTTTCATCAGATATTTTCTTATTGCTGGAAACTGTAGGAGCACAACTCACAATAGGTATGTAAAATTATACTTATATATAATAAATAGTAGTGCTTATTTGTATAATTTCGTTATGATGTTTATTTATTCGGTCTTAAAATAAAAGGGAATATTTATATTTTAATTTTGTGGTGGGCTCAAGCTTATTCATTTTAAAGCACCATTTGAATACGTGTTTATTGTTAATGAGTACAGCTCTTTTAGTAGGGCTAATTATGCAATTTGGCCTGACGCATAAAAATAACAGCTGCAATATTTTGTAGACTTTCTGACAACAATTCTTTTCTGCTTTTCGGTAAATTTTCATTATTATAACTTTGATAAATAAAAAAATATTCGGTAACAAATGTTGTATTAAACATAAGTAATAGAAAAGAAGGCACCAATAAAATATAATTTTTAATTGTTTTGAAAATATTCACCATACTTTGAAATTACTCTAAGACAAAGTTGTTTTGATAACATTTTCATATAATCCAACTTCTTAAGATATTGACCATGCGACATGAGCTTGACGCACGCGCCGTTCATAAGCTCAAGGAATAAGCTCGCTCAATGTGGGGCCAGCCTCAGATCCAATCCAATCGCTTCGTCGTAAACCGAGTCATACAGCCGACGAGCGGACCGCGCTACCCACCGTCTACCGTCGTTATAAATAAGGCCTAAGGCTAAGAACTCACGGAGCGGTTGTCACCCGCGCCTACCGCGGTGGTGGAACTGCGGTTTTATTTTTAAACTCACGAGACCGGTGATTTGCGTGGACATGCAGGCGTCGCGGTTTAGATCATCGCCCGCAAATTTGGCGGGCGATAATCGCAAGACGGGTTACAAGACAGGCGGTTAAACGACTACGGCCTAGATATGGTGGTCGCCCGTCAAGCGATCGCAGAGCGTGCGGGCGCATCCCACCGAGGTTGCGGGTGTCTGTCGCGCGATTCTACAAGTTGCCCGCCGGTGCCGCGGGACCCGCTAAGAACCGCGCGCTCTGCGGGTGTAAAACGTGTCGTGAAATGTGCTCTAAATTTTTGAATATAAATCTACATCCTACAGAATCTGCGGGCCCGCAATGGCGGCGGGCGCGGGTGAAAACCGCGCCGTGAGTTCTTAGCCTTACTGTCATACACAAGCTATTGACAATTATGAAAAAATGTTTCTTTTTTAGAAACACAACCAGGTCTTAAGTTAACCGTAACAATGGAGCAGTTCTTGAAAACAAATATGAGGGGTCGGATAATACGGAATGTGATGTTGCCGCCATTTGCTAACGACTGCCGTATTGTTACTTTCAAGGTAATTGATTGCGTCAGTTCACTTAAATATTTACATACACTTATTTTTGAAAAAAATACTATATCCAACAGATAATTATTACTCTATCAAATATACGACTAGGTAACTAACAGTAGTACACAATAGCAAACTTTACAAATCTACAGACCACAAAAGTCCGTCCGTCTGTCCTGTGCCATTTATTTCTGTTATTTAATTTAATTATAATTAGAAAACCAGTAGATAAGAAGAAATTAAAAACCGCATCAAAATTGCAAGTGGTCACACTATATCTAAGCGACACACTCCTGACACACCCTTATGGGGTTTAGTTCCATGCCCCAGGGTGCCACTGAAGCAAAAAGGCACGCCACGCCGCACGAGACGCACAAAGCCCCGCGTCTCCTTAAATGAGACCTTAGGTATTCTTAACAGTCAGCTTTTAAATAAACCATATTTTACATTTATACCTGTACCGATATTGTTTATAGGAAAAATAGTAACTGAAAAGAAAATACATAAAAACGCTTCACAATTGCTTAATTAGTAGTAATACACATGTTCGAAAATGTGGCGATTGTAATTTAAATATTTGTTCAAGTGGGTTTATCAAGTAATGTACTGGTACTGGTATGTATTTGAAGTAACGAAATCATATATTTAATAATAATATAATAATATTTATTTATTTTCAAGTAACATTGACTCATTGTGTTAGTAACAATTTTCCTTATTCCTATGTTAGTATTCCTATTCTAATCTATTAACCTAAAACCATGAATACATGTGAGTCACTGCCACACGCATATCACAGATGTGGACAGCTTGCAGCAGCGACTCACGTATGGACAATCGAGTCTGCTCGCCACACAGCGCAGGATGATGTTGAGGCTGGCCCGCACGCGGCGCACCAGGGAGGCGCATCGCTTCCTCATCGTTGTATAAAAACAATCGACTCTGGCTTCAGCCAACATCCCTGACGCACTACAGAAGCGGGGCAACCCCATCAACAACCTGAGTTTGTTTATGTTTAAGGATTGACTCAAAAAAAAGTCACTTTGATTTTTCATTTGGATTTTTTATGTGTAGCATCGAACCGCCCCGCCCCAGGTGTAATGCTGCTGTATTATACATATAAAGATCCGTCTTGAATCGCTCTATCTATTAAAAAAACAGCCAAGTGCGAGTCGGACTCGCCCACGAAAGTTTCCGTACCATTTTCAAGAACCTACCTGTTACCGCTATTGATATCGGGCAAAAAGGGGCAAAACAAAAACACGTTTGTTGTATGGGAGCTTTAAATATTTATTGAATTTTTAGTATTTGTTGTTATAGCGGCAACCGAAATACATCATTTATGAAAATTTGAACTATCTAGCTATCGCGGTTCTTGAGACACGGGTAAGAGACAGATAGAAAGCGAAGTCTTAGTAATAGGGTCCCGTTTTTACCCTAACGAAACCCTAAAAAGCATCAAAATCAGTTGCATAGTTTTAAAGATCTAAGCATACATAGGGACAGGCAGACGGCATGAAGCGACTTTGTTTTATACTATGTATGTAGTGATAATGTCTACTCTGCTTTCCTTGTTGTGTGATGAACTGATGATCCAAGATCACGATGACTGCAAGAATATTATTGCCTTGCAAAGCTCAATCCTACAAAGTTTTATATCTAAGCGTTTAAACGACCGTAGCCCAATGGCTAGGGTCGCCGGTTCGATCCCCACCAATTGTACTACCGTGAACTCACTCGTAACACAAACATTTTAGCTTAGCACGAGGGGTTAACAAATATAGACTGCAAAACTTTGCTAGTAATCTTTAAAAAAAAAAATAGGTACAATTTTTATGGTTTACAGGTAATGCCACGAGCTCAAAATGCTCATGCATTTGTGAACTCAGGTTTTTTATTCAGACTGAACAGTTACAACGAGGTTCAAAGCGCTAGAATAGTCTATGGCGGTTTATCAGCAAACTTTATTCGAGCTAACGCAACGGAACGATGCTTGGTTGGAAGGAATCTATTTACCAATGCTACATTGCAAACTGCTTTGAAGATTTTGGAACAAGAACTGGTAGTAGTTGCAAATCCACCGGATCCGTCTGTGGAGTACCGGAGGAAAGTGGCCTTGGGATTGTTTTATAAGGTAAGTTGTAAAGACTATAGTCATCATCAGCTCGTATAACGTCCACTGCTGAACCTGGGCCTCCTCCCGTAGTCATCAAGCTTGGGCGTTCCATGGTATACGCTTGTTAAAGATGATGTTATAATGATCGAGACTAACGGTTTTACGTGCTTTCCGAGGCACAGGATAGTTCCACAACCAACCAGAACCGGAAATAAATTTAGAGTTGACACATTTTTGTCCCACGACTCAAAGCGCGACTTACGCCGCTATGCCATGGAGGTTATAACTATACATTAACTAAACGAAAAATACAATTCATGCATCTTTTGTGTGAGAATTTGAAAATACTGTTTATTTTAACTAAAAAATATATATTGATGATAAACACATTACTACGGATGTTAAAAATTTGTATTCCTTTAGGTCAGGGCTTCTTAAACTTTTTGCAGACACGGACCACTTTCACAATTTGAAAATGCCATGGACCCCTGAAAATTACTAGTTAGTTAATGAGAAGGGTGCTGCTGTTTGGCCTCAATGAGAACTTTAAATTGTGGGATTGTCTTCGACAAGACTGACTTACTGCGGACCCCTGATATACATGCTACGGACCCCGAGGGGTCCGTGGACCCCACTTTAAGAAACCCTGCTTTAGGTAGTAATCGAAGCATTAACAAAGTATAATCACTAATAAGCAATCTAGATGAAAGTATAGTTTTATATGATCTTAATTTACACATTTTGCCGTTTGGGTTCTTCCTATTAGTGTCGTGAATAATACACCTTATGGATGGGCAGTAGCATCTATCAGCTCAACGATACTTCCATGTTACTGCAATCACCAATCCGCCAGCCAAGCGTAGTGTTTACGGAATATACCTTAACAACCCTGGCTTGCCAAGGTTCAGCAGTGGATGTAAAAAGGCTGATATAGTAAGTAATATTTCTAAAACTGATATAATACTTTAATTATACATTTATCAGGGTCTTTTGAAGCTTTGCCCCGACAATATACTAAATGCTCGCTACCGCTCCGGAGCTGAGGACATTCACGACACCCGCCCGGTCTCTCGTGCTGTACAAGTGTTTGATTCGAATCCTTCGCTGTGGCCCCTTAACCAACCCATTATGAAAGTGGAAGCCTTGGTAAGACATTCTTCTTTCTTTCTTTCCTTTCTTTTTAAAAAAACAACTCTTGTAAATTCCTACAGGTCTAGGAATTAAAATTCCAGTCTTGATTACTTCCAAAAAAAATGGGAAATACTCCGACCAACTATCTGTGGGAATTGAACCCAGAACCGTTCTCAGAAGAATGGCTCTCATAAGCAACTTCCGTAACTACGTTGTCATATGCTCAATCAAGTTAACCAATAACAATATTTATGTTCACAGTTCTTTGCGTCCAAAACCAATAACCAATTTTAATTCCATAAAATGTTTCATTCTAATATTGCTGGTAATATTATACTTTTAAGATTCAATGTGCTGGAGAAGCCTTTTATACCGAAGATTTACCGACGTTTCCAAATGAAGTATTTTGTGCGTTTGCGCTTACAACAGTTGCATTAGCAACTGTCACTTCTATTAATAGTGCAAAAGCTTTGGTAAGTCTAGATTACTTTTGATTATTATTTGATATGTCGTTTTTTAATACTTAATTGTACCACCATCTATAGATAATAATATCATCTTATATATATATATAATAAAAATAAAATTTATAGTAGAGAAGACGTGGAAACTCATCCGGTTATCAGATGAGTTTCCACATCATAGAGAAGGCGGATTACCTTCACCCATCTGATAACCAGGTGAGATTCAAATTGATTTATTGAAAATTAGCCATGAACGTTTTTCGATAGGCAAATTATCATATCCATGGTTAATGAATCATATTTGACAAAAAAAAATCTTATTTGGTATCTCTTAGAATATAACTGAAAAGTGATTAATGCAACATTCCAGGCATATCCAGGTGTAATAGCAGTGTATACAGCCAAAGACATTCCAGGAATAAATTCGTTCACTCCACTTGACTCTCCTCTTTATACGGCAAATGAAGAACTTCTCTGCGACGGTACAGTTAAATATTTCAACCAACCTCTTGCGATTGTCGTAGCTACAACTCGAAATATAGCAGATGTAGCAGCCAAATTGGTAGAAGCTACTTACACAAATGTCAAGGCCCCGTTACTAGACGTTAAAAAAACTAGAAACAATCCTAAATATGAAAAGCTTTATACTTCAATAGACGCTACAGAAAGAGGAAATGATGTGAAAAATGTTATAAAAGGTGTGAATACTATTTATGGACAATACCGTTTTATGATGGAAACTCTGACTACTGTGGTGAAACCATCTGATGATGGACTCGATGTGTATTCATCGACACAGTGGATGGAAGGAGTGCAGCTGATGATCTCGAGAGCTTTGAACATGCAACAGAATCGGTATGTATTAATCTAAAATTGATCTAAAATGAATATGTGTGTGCAATTGCTATTTTCTAGATTTCTGAGATTATTTCCTCATCCAAGCCTTAGTTTTTAAAAGGTAATAAAGTTCGTAGTTAAAAAACTAAAAGTCATGCTTTCTCAATCAATCTACTAGCAATCGCCCTGAGACGAGTTATAATATCACAGGGGCGTTCTCTTGCGTAGGTAACTTGCATACTTGCATTGCATAGTACTTTATTTAGTGAAGGGAATACAAAATCTCGTATTTTTTCAGGATTGACGTTCACACTCGGCGAGTAGGAGGTGCGTACGGTATTAAACTATCCCGGTGTATAATGGGAGCGGTCGCTGCCGCTTTGACGTCAGTAAAATTGAATAGACCGTGTCGATTTATTCAATCTTTACGAGTGAACACTAGGGCGGTTGGCAAAAGACTACCATGTGCTACAGATTTCGAGGTATATGTTAAAAAATATTTCATTTTAACGATACTAAAATAGTCTGTATTATTATATTAGAATTAGATCCTTAGATCATTGAAATCTGTCGACCCGCTCCTGGGCTATAATAGGTAAGTGTATTTAGTCCTTATGCAGACGTAACCGTGATTAAACAACATTTTAAAATAATTTTATGCCAGTTTATAAATGTAATAATTTTTCTCTCAACGTATTTTATCTTGCAGGTTGGTGTAAACGACACCGGAGGTAACCAATACATTAACTACAATATCTATGAAGATAATGGTTATAAGATAAACGAGACATTTTCTATGTTTGGTACTGGTCAATACAACAACGCCTATAATAAATCTTTATGGAACTATAAGTGCTATGATGCAGTTACAGATTCTGCTTCAAATACCTGGGCGCGGGCACCAGGTAAATCCAAAAAATAAATACTTTGGGACCTGTCCCTTCTTGATATGTTTTTCTTTTCCAAAAATAGAGAAGAAATTTGTTATCAAATATTCAAAGCTATTTCACACACGTAAAACTTTCTTCTCTTTCCAAAGGTACATTAGAACACGTTGCGATGGCTGAACTTGTTATGGAACAGATAGCATACGAAACTGGTCTAGATCCTTTAGCTGTAAGATTAGCTAACTTAGATCCTGAGTATAAAGATGATCTCACTGATATGGTTAATAAGCTTATAGATACTGCAGACTATAAGAATAGACGACAAAAAGTGGACCAATTCAATAATGAAAACAGATGGAGGAAACGGGGCCTCAGATTCGTATTGTTAAGATGGACTCCAGTGGGAGGTCTGCGCTTAGATGTAAATCTTTCCGTGTATCGAGGTGATGGTTCTGTAGTGATTACTCATGGTGGTATAGAAATGGGTCAAGGCGTGAACACAAAAGCTGTCCAAGTAGCAGCTTATATGCTTAAAATTCCTATCGACAAAATTATAATTAAAGGAAACAATACAATAATCGCACCAAATGGTTACTTGTCTGGTGGAAGTATAACATCACAGAGTGTTTGTGTTGGTGTACAGCGTTGTTGCGCAGAACTCTTGAAAAGATTAGAGGCAACCAGAGCAACTTTGAATAATCCAACTTGGGAAGAATTAATAACTACAGCTTATAACGCAAATGTTGACTTACAAGTACACGGGTTCACAAGCTCAGATGATGCGTATCCATACCCTGTTTATGGAGTGACGTTGACTGAGGTGGAGATAGATGTGCTGACTGGACAGTCTGAGATCTTGAGGGTAGATTTAATGGAGGACGCTGGACAAAGTATTAGTCCTGAAATTGATATCGGACAGGTTAGTAAATATAATACTGTGGTGGTCACGTGATTGGCAATATCTCTCAACGATCCTGGTTTACCAAGTTCTGTTGAGAGAAGGCCCATGTTCAACAGTGAACGTAAACGGGCTTTTAAAGTTGAATATAGTATTCATTGTTAAGTTCCAAAAAAAATATAATCTTATGAATAGTTGTTAAAAAAATATGGGTATTAGAGAAGTTACGTTTAAAATTTGTACCTCTTTCTGCAAATAAACAATAATAATTATAATTCAGAAACAACCGCAGCCCAATATCTAGGGCATTGGACTTGGGATCATGTGGTCGCCGGTTCGATGCACACCCATTGCACTACCGACGTGATCACGTGAACACATTCGTAACACAAGCATTTTTAGCTTAGCACGAAAGTTTAACAAGAATTCTAGTAAAGTGCAAAAAATCTCTGCTAGTAATCTTAGTAAAAATAAGAATACTAACAAATAAAAACCGGCCAAGTGCGAGCCGGACTCGCGCACGAAGGGTTCCGTTTCATTTACAAGTACGTACCTATTTTTGATATCAAGAATAAATAAAAAAGCGTATGTTTATGAAATGAAATGTTATTTTATATTTTTATATTCGAGTTGATTGAATGAAAGCTAAATTGCGGTTTACGATTTTTGACGTATTAAAAAAAAAGTACTTACAAGATCTCGTTCAAACCAATTTTCGGTGGAAGTTTGCACGGTAATGTACATCATATATTTTTTTAGATTTATCATTCTCTTATTTTAGAAGTTACAGGGGGGGGGACACACATTTTACCACTTTGGAAGTGTCTCTCGCGCAAACTATTCAGTTTAGAAAAAAATTACATTAGAAACCTCAACATCATTTTTGAAGACCTATTCATAGATACCGTATGGGTTTGATGAAAAATGTTTTTTTGAGTTTCAGTTCTATGTATGGGGAACCCCAAAATTTATTGTTTTTTTTTCTATTTTTGTGTGAAAATCTTAATGCGGTTCACAACATACATCTACTTGCAAAGTTTCAACATTATAGTTTCGGAAAAAAGTGGCTGTGACATACGGACGGACAGACAGACAGACAGACAGACAGACAGACAGACAGACAGACATGACGAATCTATAAGGGTTCCGTTTTTTGCCATTTGGCTACGGAACCCTAAAAAACTATCCCGTCCATTTAAGGAAGATTAAAGATACAATTGATAATTATGATGGTGATTCAATATTTGCCATACCTTTGCATGTTTTAGGTGGAAGGTGCTTTCATCATGGGTCTTGGCTATTGGACCTGTGAGAACCTGGTCTACGCGCCGACAGGAGAACTCCTATCGGATAGAACCTGGAACTACCACGTTCCCCTCGCCTCAGATATTCCTCAAGACTGGAGAGTTTATTTCAGAAAGAATTCTTATAGTGCCGACACAGTATTTGGTGCCAAAGGTAAAAAATATAAGATATTCCACTAGCTTCCTGCATCTGTTTGTCCCGCGTAACTCCCGTTCCCATAGGAATTTCGTAATTGAATATAGCCTATAGCCTCGATAAATTAACTATTTGAGATAAGGCTAAGAACTCACGGAGCGGTTTTCACCCACGCCCGCCGCGGTTGCGGAACTGCGGTTTTATTTCTAAACTCACGAGACCGGCTATTTGCGCGGTCGCGGTTAAGATCATGGCAATCATCGCCCGCAAACTTGGTGGGCGATGATTGCAAGACTGGTTAACAGCCGGTGCCGCGGGACCCACAAAAAAAAACGCGTCGTGAAAAGTGTTCTTACTTTTTTAATATAAACTAACTATAAACAGTCCTGACGAACCTTGTGGAACCTGTTTCTCATACCATGTTCAATAACAGGCACTGGGTATTCCAACAAGATTCGGCGCCAGCTCATAGAGCGAAGAGCACACAAGACTGGCTGGCGGCGCGTGAAATCGACTTCATCCGGCATGAAGACTGGCCCTCCTCCAGTCCAGATTTGAATCCGTTAGATTACAAGATATGGCAACACTTGGAGGAAAAGGCGTGCTCAAAGCCTCATCCCAATTTGGAGTCACTCAAGACATCCTTGATTAAGGCAGCCGCCGATATTGACATGGACCTCGTTCGTGCTGCGATAGACGACTAGCCGCGCAGATTGAAGGCCTGTATTCAAAATCACGGAGGTCATTTTGAATAAACTTTAGTGCCATAAGAATCTATGTTTTGTTAAGTTCATTTTGGTATATAAATGGTTACATAATGAATAAACTTGTTTAAATTATATTATATTAAAAATGTGACAGAATTTATGACCTGACTAGGTATTTATTAAATAAATATGTAAATAGAATCAGCCGTAAGTGTTTATTTATTAAATGAATAAATAACCCAGCATATCTCATCTTCGGGTCACGATTAACATCCAAGTACCAGTACCAGGAGTATCCAAGGCACGGAGGGTAATGCCACATATTTACTATCACTTTATGGTGTTAAACCAACTTCCAGTTATCGGTGAGCCTCCAATATGCATGGCTGTGGTGGTAGCCCTGGCGTTGAGAGAGGCCGTAGTGGCAGCCAGGCTGGACTCCGGCATACCGTCGACACAATGGTATCCAGAAGGTAAGATCTTCTTCTTCTTTCGTGACGCTTTTTCAACTTATTAGTTTTATACTTTATTTAAAGCCATTTTTACCAGTAAGTCGTCACTCCAATGGCCTCTGACGTTCCACCCATCATCCTCCATCGTGCAGCTGTTAGGGCATGAAGGGCAGGCCAACGTGTGCGACTTAGACTGTGGTTGGGTGCCGCAGTGATATTGCATGTCGTTGTTGTCAATCATGCTCCTCTTGTGCAGATGGAGCCTGCAGCGGCCAACATGTGTTCTAAGCCTATGTTGAGTTATAGCTTAATAAATGTTGTTTATGTTTTATTCGCGTTACTCCCGTTCCCGTGGTAACTTCATAATAGAATTAAGCCAATAGCCTTTAATAAATGGGCTATCTAACACTGATAGATCTGATCAAGCTAACAACCTCTTCAGCTTTATATATTAGTATAGATAAGGTTCTTTCAAAATATATGCCGTCCCTTTGCATATTGCCATCATCATCAGCTCGTATAATCACAGCTGATCCCTCAAGTAAGTCATTGCCATAGTCACCACGCTCGGCAGGCGGGTTGGTGACCGCAGTATTATGTACAGATATACTTAGTATCCTATAGTCATAGATGATGTTATAACAATCCGGACCTACTTCACATGCTTTAAAAGGTACGGAGGGTAATCCCTCAACCTATTAATTAAATTATTGATTTAACGCAAGGGTTTTTTTTTTCGGGGAGGGAATCGAACCCACAAACAGTAGTTATCTTCACCCAAACTCAGTCCACATGTTTATTAAACATGGTAATAAGCTTGTTGTGCTTATTGTGTTAACATTATAATAAAATTGTTACAGATGGTCCGTACACCGTGGAACGAATCTGTCTGTTGTCGTCAGCTCAAGTGTCAGATTATAAGTTTAATTGAATATAAGTACCTACCTGTTTGTGAAATAAATACATCTTTCTATATAGTATATTAGTATATGGTAAACTTTTCCGTAAAGTATTAAAAAAAACATTTAAAAATGTAAATCTTTTTTTCTTTTTTTTTTATTGTTGTCCGGGTGGAAATGTATTGACGCATTCCCACCGCCGCTGCAGCGTATTCGTGCGCCGGCGGTGGGATATGTGGGACTCGCCCTCTCCATAGCGTGCTATGCTAAGTCATACCACGAGAAGATGACCCTACACCTTCGATCCGCCGTTGGGGGGGTCGGGTACGAAATGTAAATGCATCTTATTGAACTAGACTGGCAGACAGACCATTAGCTAATCCGCAATAGATTTTAGTTGCGATATTTTGTATTTAATTATATTAATCATATTTAATTGTGTATAAATAATTGACAAGTTCAAGTGTATGTTAATACCTAAGTGCTGAATAAATATCTTTTAAACCGTAACATTCATTTACATACACTTATACATTCAGCTGCAAAAACTCTTTAAAATTATGTTATCACCTCCCTGTATTTTTTTTTTCGGACACTCTTTATTTGGTGGACACCGTGGTCGAGAAATCGCCAAAAACTACACACGTGAGTCAAACCGGACTTTATATAAAATAAGACATTATGTAGTTTGCCAGAAGGCTTATGTTACTTCACCGGGTATAAACGAGAGCAGAGCTCCAGCCTTAATAAATTATTTAAAAACTACAAACTAAGCAAGAAGCCATGAGCTGAAGTCCAAGTCCCACAGGGGACGCCCTGTGAGACTTGGACTTGGACCTCGGCTCATGGCGGGAGATTTAGGGATAATAACGTTGGTTTCTACGTTACAGTTTTTTTTTTCGGACGGACTCATGTTTTTTGCCATGAGGCTTTTGCTACTTCACCAGGCATAAAGACGAGCAGAGCTCCTCTTTAGGGTCTACGAAGGCATCGGCAGATTTATAAAAGTGTTAGGAGACTAATTCTAATACTTTATTATTTCAAACATATAAATATTGTATGTACAATTAGATGGAAAGTAAAATTGTGCGGTTCCACCTTAAAACCCATATCATTCCATGGGTGTCGTAAAAGGGGACTAAGGGACATATAGGTGATGGATGGGCAGCAGTATCTATCAGCTCAAGGTTACTTTCCATCTTATTGCGATCATAAATTCATGTAGGTACTTAGAGTGGTGATTAGGGCTATATCCCTTAACGACTGGCTTGCCAAGGTCTGTCAAAGAGAAGACCTAGGGAGTAACCCCGGAGAAGGCTATGCTCGGGGTTTCTAATAGGCCTCCTCCCGAGGGAGGGTTTTGCCATAGCCACCACGCTTGGCAAGCGGATTAGTGACCGCAGTATTATGTTGTGATACACAGGGAGACGCTGCCGCTTATAACAATCGGGACCAACGGCTTAACGTGCTTTCCGAGGCACGGAGGGTAGTCCCTCAACCAATCAGACCCGAAAATGAATCTTAGAATTTACACAAAGATTTCTTGTCCGGTTTGGGGATCGAACCCACGACCACCGAGACTTAAAGCGAGCTAAATACCGCTACGCTACGGAGGTTGTCTATCTGTATAAATATTTAAAATTTTTGAATAGTTTAAGGACAAGCCTCACTACAGGCCCTAAGAACAGTCTCAGAGTCGCTCAACGAGATATGGAGAAGGCTATGCTCGGAGTTTCTCTACGAGATAGAATCCCAAATGAGGAGATACGTAGAAGAACGCGGGTTACCGACATAGATCAATGGATTAGTTCGTTGAAGTGGTAGTGGGCAGAGGCAGGCCATATAGCACGGAGTCAAGGCCGCGGGATCACAACTGGAGATCTATGAGGGAAGCCTATGTCCAGCAGTGGACGTCCTACGGAAAAGTTTACCGATTATCAAATTTCAAAAGTGAAGGGCTCAGAAGCATGAGGTCGTATGTGCCATTATACGTCAGAAGCAATCGTCGTATGTGCCTTTATTGTAGTTGAAGCATTTGGTCGTAAGTGCTAGTTAGCACTTACGACCAAATGCTTCTAAAGTATTATATACATCCGTCCTTGTGGTTCTGAGGACTAAAATTGAGATAATGAATTCCCCTTAGAGACGTATCATAGAAGAGATTGATAAGTTTCGACAACCGATTGGGTTCCACCGTGGCCAAATGGTTAAAGCATTAGGGGCTATACCTAAGATGCAGTTTCGAATCCTGTCGGTGGTTAAAATGTATTAATCTCAATTTTGAAATATCTATATTTATGCAGCTTACTGATGATTGTAAGAATCCGAATGGTAGAAATCTGTAAGTAAAGAAGTAAGAAAAATATTTATTCATAATGCACTGTTTTCCGCAAAAAATACAATATCAAATTAATTAATTAATTAATAGACAGATTCCACGTGCACCAACTTCAGCTTTATGCTATATCCACACATTTGTGTATGAATGTAGCGCTGGTACCTATTCTAATTGCCCCATACATTGCAAGTTAAATAAAAGCTTGTAAAGAAAGGATTTGTCGAATCCTCATTAACGTGGTACGAAAATATTCCAATTAAAAGTAGCTCTAGTACTGCAAGGAACCCAATTTTCTTTTCTTTTTTAATTTTATTTCAGTCAGATCAGCAAAGTAATTAGAAAAGGGCCTCTACTAATTAACGTGTGTAGCCTGGACTATAGACAAAGAAATATATAGAAACGCCCTTGACATCTTGTGGTTGCATTTTTACTACAAAATATAATATATTATTACTATTACATTAATAATGTACGATCTTAATATTTCGAAAATTATTTTTAGATCATTCGTATAAATTGAGTTGTTGCAATCGGCTTACATCTAAAATGAAGTTACAATGAGTCTGTCATAGATAAATTGAAAAATAATGTAGATATATCTATTTAATTGAATAAAATATAATATAATTCAACTTACCTGGTATCCTGCGCTATCAAATATACTGCCATACTCACACACCTCATGCAACCACGAAATACCACACACACTCATACCCACATACTACACCCACACACCACATGCACACACATCTTAGACTCCTTAGTATTAATATATAATTAAGTTTTATACATTGTAAATGTTAAATGTACCTACACTAGAATTTAAATGCATCACACTCCAACGGTTGGGAACCTGGTGACCTGAAATTCAGGCTTAGAGCCTAGTTTGGCCATCAGTCTACCACAAAAATTTTTGTTAGACGAAAGCGTAGCGTAGCTTTTTTTTGCTCGCATTAAATCTCGGAGGTCGTGGGTTCGAACCCCACACCGGTCAAGAAATCGTTGTGTAAATTCTAAGATTTCTTTCCGGGAATGGTTGGTTGAGGGACTACCCTCCGTGCCTCGAAAAGCACGTTAAGCCGTTGGTCCCGGTTGATATAACATCATCTATAATAATAATATATCAATCATATATCAAGGAACGGGCAGCAGCGTTTCCTTGTGCCCGTATAACGTCCACCCGAGGGAGGGTATTTGCTATAGTTACCACGCTTGGCAGGCGGGTTGGTGACCGCAGTATTATGTCGTACCACACGAGGAAACGCTGCTGCCCGTTCCCTAATATACGATTATTATAGATGATGTTATAGCAACGACGAGTCACGGAGGTTAGCCCCTCAACCAACGAGATCCGCAAAAAAAATTTAACAATTTACCCAAAGATTTCCTGTCTGGAATGGGGATCGAACCCACGACATCCGAGATTTAAAGCGAGCCAAATACCACTACGCTACGGAGTTTGCTCTTGGTATAAAATATTTTTATTAAAGTACCTTAATAAAAAAAAAATACGATATTGTAAACGTAGATGGAGCAATATTCAAGTTTACGTAAAAAAAAATATAATGCCGCTTCTTTTAAATGTGATGTTATAAGGTCTGTAAACATTAATTCCTCTTGTGAACATTCTTATGCAGACAGAATTTAAGCCACAAAATAAATAAGAGCAAAACCTTTGTGCTTATTATACCATTTTAGGGTTCCGTAATCGTATAGTAAAAACGGGATCCTATTGCTAAAACTCCACTGTCTGTATGTGTGTCTGTCACCACTCTATATATCATCATCGGTGATAGCAAGACAGTTTCACAGATGATGTATTTCTGTTGCCGATAAAAATATATATATTGAAAAGGCGAAAGTTGGTATGTATGAATGGATGTTTGTTACTCTTTCACGCAAAAACTACTGAACGGATTTGGCTGAAAGTTTGTACACATAAGTTTATAAGCTGGATTAACATATAGGTTATAACACATCACGCTCCGATCCACTGGAGCAGAGTAATGCGGGTAAAACCGCAGGGCGCAGCTAGTATTAAGAAGAACAGGGAAAGGCGAAAGGCAGGCTGTTTCTCGTTCCCTGGTATGCAGTTGCTATATATGATGTTGTAATCGTGACCACCTGCCATAATCACTAATAGATATTACTTACGTCATTACATTTAAATTTATTGTAAACTTTACCACAGCGGTATTATTTCAATTGTTTAACATTACCGTAACTAATTCTAACACTCATGGTATAAATTATTTACAATAAGGTTCGATCCCCACGCCGGAAAATAAATCTTTGTGTAAATTTTAAGATTTTTTTTATCTATTTGGTAGCGTGATTACCCTCTGTACCTCAGAAAGCACGTTTAGCCGTTGTTCCAGATTGCTATATCTTCTTTTCTTCTTTATCTTTTAAAAAGACAACTCCCGCACTAGGGAAATAAATCCCTGTGTCGCGGGGGACTTTACAAACATTCATTTCACGGACACAAAGAACACCCAGACTCAGAACAACTATTTGTGGTTCACACAAATAATTGTTCCGGGTGGGAATCGAACCCAGGACACCAGGTCTCAGAAGCAACTTCCGTAACCACTGAGCCACCGGTGCAGTCAACAGTTTCTATAACATTATACATTGCAATTATAAATACATATGCATTATGCCCCGTACCTTAGACGCCATGGCTGAAGTGTGGGATATAATGTAGCGACTGACGGCATATGATCGACGAATCCTATATCGCGCTATAGAAGTTTCCTGGCAAAGAAGATCTTCAGTTCCTGTGGAGGAACATGCACCACCCACCGTCACTCTACAATAATATGCAGACTGTCATCATCATCATCATCATCAGCCCGTACAACGCAACGTCCACTGCTAAACATGTGCCTCCTCCCGAAGGAAGGGTTTTGTGCTATTAGTCACCACGCTTGGCAGCCGGGTTGTTGACCGCAGTATTATGTTGTAACACACAGGGAAACGCTGTTGCCCGTTCCCAGGTATACGATTGTTATAGATGATGTTATAACAGTCAGGACTAACTTGCTTGCCAAGGCACGGAGGGTAGTGCCTCAACTAACCAAACCTGGAAAGAAATCTAAGAACGACGACAGTGCTGCAGTGGTATTATTTTTAATGGTTTTACATTACCGTAATACAAGTCTAATACTAAACTTATACTTATGATATCAATCATTAAGAATTTCGGTTCGATCCCCACGCCGTATTTATTTTTTGTGTAAATTTTAAGATTTATTTATATCTGTTTGGTAAAGTGATTACCCTCTGTGCCTCATGTCGATTAGCCGCTATAAAAAAATCTTAGAATTTACACAAAGATTACCTGTCCGGCGTGGAGATCAAGCCCACGCCCTTTGAGATATAAAGCGAGCCAAATACCGCTACGCTACGGAGGTTGTCAAGACTGAACATCGATACAAATGTCATCTGTATGGCGACTGGGTCAAACTGCAAGCAACTGGCTTTTGTTTCACCTGCGACTGCGATGCGATAGCTTCTGATACGTCATTGTAATTTTGTGTTGTAAGGCTTTTGTCTTGAAACTAATATAATGCCGCTGATTTGTGATTGAAAAACACAAAAAGTACCTAATAGGTATTCTCTTTAAAGCTAAAGTGAACAGACACTTTCTAGGCAAGCGTGTATCATCTTAGGCCTTATCTTCGCCTTCCATCAAGCGAGAATATGGTCAAACGTAAGCCAATAATAAGTAAAAAAAAAAAAAAAAAGGTATACAATTAGTTTGAATTATCTAGGTATACTAATATTATAAAACTGCAGAGTATGTTTGTTTGTTTTAACGCGCTAATATCAGGAACTACTGGTTCGATTTCTAAAAATCTTATCGATGAAGGCTATAAGCTTTATTTTATAATAAAGTTTATACGGGAACGGGAGTTACACGGGTGAGACCGCGCTCGGGAATCTAGTCAGTTATAAATTGTCCTTTTTTTTGTGTAATCTTATCATTTTTGAAAAATACCTACGTGTCTTCTGAGTATGTTGGCAGGTGTTTGAGGTGTCACGCGCCGTGGAACTCACACCAGCACCTACACTAAATCTCACAAGCAACCTACCGTCAACAACGAAGCAAGAAGAATACCAAATAAGGTAAATTTATTTACCAATTTAAATTAGATATATTTTTCTCACAAAATGTGAAATATAAATGATTGCGTCTGTTCGTGACGTCATTATCATTTCTCTGAACAAAGTAGTCACGCACTTCCTTTACATTCTCTGTCGTTGTAGTTAAAAGGATCTAAGTACATATTGTTTAATTATCAGCCCTTTTTCTAGGGTATGAAGGACCAGTGCCGTAAATAGCCTTTTCTGCTCCTTGTGCAAGCTTCTATAACTGTGACCTCATAGGTATATTGGACCTTACCACCCATTGTGTCTCACTCACTAGAACTCCCAAGTTCACTAGTGCAAGTTTGTTTTTTTATAAGCAATTAGAAATAAACCGAAAAAAGAATAGTCCTGCCTGGTCTTAGCCATTTTTGCGCCCCCCACAGCCTACGCCCTGTGCCTGGGCACCGGTGATACCGCCCTATTTACGACACTTAAGGACCCCTCTCCATTCTCCATACCAGTTTACGCTAGTTAACAAATCTTCTGCGTCATCAGCCCGTCTACGTCGACCACTGAACATGGGCCTCCTCTTTAACATACCTTGGCAAGCCAGAGTCGTTGAGGGATATTGCCGTAATCACCACGCTTGGCAGACGGACCGGTGATCTCAGAGACAATTGCACAAAACCCCCTAAAATACTAAAAGTCATAATCCCTCAATCTCATCGCCAGCGCCCGCCCTCAGCCGAGGTCCAAGCCCCACAGGGAGCGACCTCTTGCGCAGGTTGCTTAGTTTGTAGTTTTTAAACCATTTATTAAGGCTAAAGCTCTGCTCACCTTTATTCTCGGTGAAGTAGCGAAAGCCTCGAGGCTAAATAAGAAAGTCATTCCGAAAAAAAAAGGGGTGGGATCTTGAGCTGATAGATGCTGATGCTCATCCATCAGTTGTATGTCCCTTAGTTACTTCTTACGATACCTTTAGGAATATATAGAGGCCGGAAACCACACGGCAAACGGCAAATTACTAATATCTACTTTAAACTCAATATAATTATCAATATAAGCGCCTTTTATAAAAAAGTGAGCAAACAAAAGCGCGTCCATTCGTTGCTTAAAAAAATTAATTAGTTACGATGCCGATCTTACTACGGGAATCTTATATTTCTTCGGGACAATAAGTATCCCGTATAATCCTAGTAATCTTAATATGTCAATACACAAATCCTTAATATGTCAAATTTCGTTATAGCCCGTCTGCTTCGGCAGTTTTCTCGTAATTGAACGGACAAACAAAACTAAGACAAAATATATAAATAATCAGGGATAAATCTGACTGCACTAATGGCTCAGTGGTGGTGGTAGTTACTTCTAAGGTCTAGTGTGTTAGTGTTCTAGGTTTGGTTCCCACCCGGGACAATTATTAGTGAGAACTAAAGGTAGTTGCTGTGAGTCTAGGTGTGCTTTGTGTTCGTGAATTTTGTGTTTATTCGATTTCCCAAGTGCCTTAAAAATACATATTTGTAAAATATTCCTTAGTAGGTTACTACTTATAACAAGTTTCAAATCTCTCTAATATATAAAGCTGAAATCTGTACTAATATATAAAGCTAACAACCTCCGTAGCGTAGCGGTATTTGGCTCGCTTTACACCTCGGAGGTCGTGGGTTCGATATATCCCCACGCCGGACAAGAAATCTTTGTGTAAGATTTCTTTCCGGGTCTGGTTGGTTGAAGGACTACCCTCCGTGCCTCGGAAAGCACGTTAAGCTGTTATAACAGCATCTATATTAATCGTATACAAGGGAACGGGCAGCAGCGTTTCCTTGTGTTATATCATAATACTGCGGTCAACAACCCGCCTGCCAAGCGTGGTGACTATAGCAAATACCCTCCCTCGGGAAGAGGTGTTCAGCAGTGGATGTTATACGGGCTGATGATGATATAAACTGAAGAGTTTATTTGTTTGTTTGAACTTGCTTATCTAAGGAACTAATAGCTACTAGTCCGAGTCCATGCGTACCTACGCCTTATTAAGAAATTTAAAAAATGGCTCGTATCGTGTATGGTTTTCGCTTAGGATGCGAAAGGTCCCGTATTCAAATCCCTGACGAGCTCATACTTTTTTGCCAATATAATTTACTTGACAAATTTATAATCATAATATACTTACTTACATCATCTTCGAGCCTGACTTTCCGTACTAAATCAAGTTACTGAACGTCTCATCACCTTATACATTGTCCTCAGTTTCAGATTATAATAGAATTATTTACGCTGTTATTTTATCCCGCCACCTAATCTTATGAGTAATCTAATTTATATATTCACGGCACAGCCAGCGGCGTAACAATACCGGCTGAGGCCCCGGGCACATTCCTTAGGTGGGGCCGGAATAAAAATCGTTTAATACATACATCACTAAGGTTGTTACTTGTTACCGACACTCTTTTTTCACATTGTGCGTTTTTAACTAAAATCTTTACTAATATTAAGAAGAGGTAAAGTATGTGACATTGTATGGGGAAATCTCTGTATCTACTGAAAATATTTTAAAAATGATTTTACTAGAAAGAAGCAACATTATTTGTAAGTTTTAAAGGCTTTATTTTATTTAAGGATAAAGAAATTATAAAAGGTTCTACGCGGGTGATACCTCACGGGACGGCTAGTATCTGATAATTTATTTTGTTAAGCATTATATTGATATTGAAATGATGACAAAATGATGATTAACAACACCTTCAATATGTTTATAATTAATTATCAATTTAATTATAAACATTATTATTTCCCTAATGCGGGTATCGTGTTTATAAAGACGAAAAGGACCGTCGGTCCCTTTCCGTTAGGTTGCCAGGGGCACCCTTTAGTTACGCCGCATAGCCTACCTAGTTATGTGAGAGATTGTGAACGATATAAGGCGCGAGTGAGCAATTTCTCATGAATCCTGAGTTTTCTTAACGCACGTGTGTACACTGAATAATGTATCAAATAACTCGACAATCAGTATGGAACTACACAAAGATGGAGGGATTTATATTTAACGAACTTCAAAAAAGGTTTTGTTTAGAAGACTGCGAAATACATAAAGGTTAATGGGCTGTCAAAACAAATGATATATTTACTTGCTGCGCCCCGCGGTTACACCCGCGTCACTCTACTTCAGTGGGTCGGAGCGTGATATTTTGTAGCCTATATGTTAATCCAGCTCATAAATTATCCGTTTGCAAACTTTCAGCCAAATCCATTCAGTAGTTTTGGTGTAAAAGTGTAACAAACATACATGCAAACTTTCGCATTTATAATATTAGTAGGATTTTGTTAATAAAGCATTAAATCAACCTCATTCCTATGCAAGTATGTTCATATCGATGAGTTTGTAGTGTATAGTTGATAGTAGGTAGGTATACAATAATAATAAGACAATACCACTTAATTATTATTTTTACTCAATTACTTATTTCCGATTTTAACCGCGTAACTCCCATTCCCGTGGGGACTTCATAATCAAATATAAGGTGCGTTGGGGTAATACCGGACGGATTTTCGAATAGTTGCGAACATGTTGCAAAAACTTTTTTTTCTCAATTTTGGTGTACACGACGTTCTTGAAAAATAGTGGAAATTGTTGATGTTGACATAGTTTAATTTTAAATTTTATTTAGTTAGAAAAACTCAATACTTTCTGCTTTGTAAGCCTGTAAAATCAGGACACGATTTTTTTGAGTATAATTACGATTTGGCCATGATGGGGTAAGTTCGGACAATAATTTAAAACTGTTTCTATTGCTAGGAGCACAAGGTGTAAGAAAGGATTTTGTCCGCTCTTTCCTGCTCTTTAACGTGACATCGACAAAATCTACCTTATACTATAAACATAGATGTTCCACATACATACTTATTTTTTGGGTAAACTGTCCGATCTTACCCCAAATTCCAAATTTGGAAGATATTAGGATTCTCAAAGTTTGCAGGTTCTATCCAAAAGCATACTACCAAATAAAGCGTTAATAAATACTACCAAATAAGTATAAAATCTGAATACTGTACAGTAGATAGAGAGAGGAGGTAAGAGGTGACTGGAACAAAATGGTGTGTTTTTTTGTAACTAGGATTCTTTAAATAATGAAACGAATGACAGTAGAAAATATTATTTAATAATATAAAGTACAGAAATCACAAACACCGAATACAAGATTTAAACACCGCCAAGTCTTGAAGTTCAATAGATGTGATGTGTGTGCAGGGAGCTTCAATATGGTGATGTTGTTCTCTATTGCTAAAGCTACCACTTTGTCATTGACATGACTGGCATGTCCATCATACAGCAATAATACGGGCCTGTCTTCACCCAAATCAGGTATAAATACTTTTAATATGTAATCATAAAAATATTAGTTTCCATCCAGCCTCTTTTGCTGGCTGCATAGGCAAGATTGAAATCGTATTTTTCAGGATTCTGTAACATCCACTTGCCCTTAAATACGAACTGTGATATTTTCTTTAGCGCTTCCACATGTTGTTCGTGTGCCATCATTGAAGGGTGTTTGTATTTTATTTATTTTTATAAAATTCTGAGTTTCATCAAGTACCTCTTCTCTTGACAACCCCCAACCCCAGTTTTCCAGTGGTCGTAGACAGTTTGCCAGTTTAGATTCTAATGCAACTGGTATAGCTGTCGGCCTGCCAAGTGTATTTTATATTAAAACGGTTAGGATGACAATTAAGTATTTAAATAAAAATCATGTGTAATAAAAGTTTGACAATCACTTCCAAATTCGAAACGGGTTAAGATCGGATATATTTGTCCGATCTTCACTCGAGAGGGGAAACACCGGATTTTAGCCTACACACATGGTAGATAATTCTGGATTAGTTTTATCGGCTTGTCATCGCTTAAAACTTGATATATAGGCAAAATAATACCAAAATAAGCTATACTTTTGCTAAAATATGCAAAAACAAATGAAGGTGAAAGACCGGACGGACAAATATTTTGTAAAACTTACCTTGTTTTCTTTATCGGTGCATTATACACGTACGTGCTGCCGGAGCGACTAGTGGTCACTGCGGGGCGGGGCGGAACACAATGACGTGGCGCGCAATGTGGCTAACATTAAAAAATATAGCCAAATAAGTGAGAAATTTGATTTCTACGTTCTTACCCCAGCGCCGATCTTACCCCAACGCACCTTAGCCTATATCCTACCTCGATAAATAGGCTACCGAACACTGTAAGAATTTTTCAAATTGGACCTGTAGTTCCTGAGATTATCGCGTTCAAGCAAACAAACAAACTCTTCAGCTTTATATATTAGTTAACAAAATATACACCTCGATAAACGGGCTATGTATCAGTGAAATAAATTTTTTAATTGGACCTGAAGTTCCTGAAATTAGCGCGTTCAAACAAACTCCTTTTTCTATTAGTATAAAAATATATTTGAGTTTATATTCACAAAACAACAGAAACATTCAACAACAATTTACATACAAACGTGTCAATCCTCATAAGTAACGTTCAGCAAGGTGACGAAAAGTAAATTATATTGCGTTACGTATTTTTTCTCGTTACGTTTCAAATTGGTGAGTTGACACTCAAGTGTCATGAAAAGGATTCATTATACATAATGAAACGCGTTGCGTGGAATTTCACGTATAAGCGGTCGACTACTTTTCTTTGTATTATTTTATAGGCACCTACGGATATGAGACAGTGTTTTTTTTTTCGTTTTTTCGGACTGACATATTATGTATGCTTTTGCTACTTCACCGGGCATAAAGGCGAGCAGAGCTCTAGCCTAGATAAATGGTTTAAACACTACAAACTAAGCAACGTGCGCAAGAGAACGTCCCCTGTGGGACTTGGACCTCGGCTCAGGGCGGTCGCTGACGGGGAGATTGACGGATTATGGCTTTTAGTTAAATAGATGTAGGTAGTTGTAATAATTGTTATTTGATTCGAATTTTAATATAATAATTAACTTGAATTTCTTGAATTACTTACCTTTAGGATTACTTAGGTTTAGTTTTAACAATAAGTGAAGAGCCACACGTTGAAACATGCTGAGTTGACAATAAAATTAATCGGCAGTTCACCCATATGTCACAGCTGACAGTTGCACCGGAAGTAGCCGTAATTGTTATTGTGTAATTTTAGAATATGCAGTATAATTATAGCATTAGTTAAAGTTTATTTATTTATTTAAAATGTATATCTTTTTTTACCAAATATGTATTTATGTTTAATAAGGACAAATACTTCATATATCGCACACCTAGATGAAGACTCCGCTAACTCAAAAAGTACGAGTTTTGAGTTAGTAGCTTTGATATATTTCTTTTATACTCTAAAAACAGTTTTTCATCATTTCTGAAAAATGAGTTTTTTTTGAGTTGCCGGAGTCTTCATCTAGGGGTGCGATATATTTATTCTCGTTTGACGTTAAGCTATGTATATACATATAATAATATATAATACGTATTCCATTCATTTATTACTTTTTTTTTTATTTAGTTTTCCCTATAAATTTGCATGAATTGTACCTAAGTATACTGTTTAAGTGTACCATCCCTTGTCCGTGGGTCACTACTCGAGTTGCCAACTGAAAACCAGCGCTAGGTATCGCCTAGCCTATGCTGAGGTGGCGACTTTTTCGGCAGAACATGCAAGGCGTCTCATTGTTTTGTACTTTTACATGTTATATTTAATATCTTGTGTGTTGTGCTGAATTAAATGTATTTTCTTTCTTTCTTTCTTTCTTTCTTTAGTTTAGGGGAGTTTTGTGCAACTGTCGCTCTACTTTACCGTTCGCGGGCCTCTCGGATTTCGGGTCAAGGGGGGAAGTGTTTTAACTGCCTAAGAAGCGGCCGTAGCCTAATGGCTAGGTCGCCGGACTTGTGATTTTGTGGTCGCTGGTTCGGTAACACAAGCGTTTAAGCTTAGCACGAGGGATTAACAAGATAACTAGATGACTGCAAAGTAAATCTTAAAAAAAATGAAACTAGCGGTATTGTGTACGACCATAACTAGCACGATCTCGGGCTCGATGCCAGGGTCGGGCAAACGTATTAAACGATATTTTCTGCACTTAAGTATTTACATACACTAGTTGTACTTGTCAATTATACCTACACAATGAAATAATTTAAATAAAATTAAATACAAAATATGACGATTAAAATCTATTGCGGATTAGCTAATCATCTGTCCGTTAGTCTAATATCAAGTCATAGGTATGGTAATAATAATAATTAATTTTATAATTGAAATCTGAATATAATTTAGCTCTATAGAAAGGAGGCACGTTTTTAAAGCGATACACGCCTGCGGGGACCCTTAATGAGATAGAGGATCACGGTTCTGGACATTGTAAAAAAATTCTTACAAGTATTTTCTATATAAAAAAATTAAAGTACAAGCCTGAGGTCTGGAAGTGGAAGGTGTTTCACCCGTGCCTCGGAAAGTATGTGAAGCTGTTCATCCTGCGCCTGATCTCTCACCGGGCATGTTTGTAGAACTGTCCTTCCGGATTTTAAAACTAAAGGAATAGAGAGTGCACCTATGTTTGGCTACTGCTACCACCAGTATAGATGAGAAGCTTCTCGTGCGCGGTTACACTCCCGTTCCCGTAGGGATAAATGGGCTATCTAAAAGTAAAGGTATTTTTTTGATCGGTTCATGGCACAGTGATTGATCACTGGAGCAACCTGACAATCTATTTAGTCCGTCAGTTAGATTACTAAAAAATATTGGACACGTATTTTTTTATTTATCAAATCAATAAAAATTGACAAAGATACAGAGCAAAAACAAACTATAGAGTTCAGGAGAGGGGGGCTTGTGAAGTCACTATTAGGTAAAATAGTACCTAATAGTGACGTCACGACGTCACACAAAATTTTAACGCGCTGTATCTTCGTCATATTTTGTTTGAGGAACGAAAAAAAAAAACGTGTCCAATATTTTTTGGTAATCTTACTGACGGACTAAATAGATTTTTTTAGTCCACATGCCTAACTTTTTCCTTATTACAATATTGTTTTCATCGCATCGTTAACGTCGGTGTTATGACATACTTTATATTGTTCGTAAACGTCTAGACCAGCTTTTATTTAAGCGCAGTTAAGACATAATAGTTTTAGGACAAGGTCAGATGACATAAATAATATACGACGCTCATAATAATAACTTTCATATTTATTTGTTTGTGAATGTATACTTAACCATACAAACTAATATTGTAGATAGTTGTATTGAAATTGAAATAGCGTGATAAGAGAACGGTGTGGAGTGAAAGAGGACGTGATTACGAAGATAGAGAAGGGAATGTTGAGATGGTTTGGTCACGTGGAAAGCATGGATGAAGAAAGATTGACAAAACAGGTATACATGGCAAGTGTGAGGGGCACAGTCGGAAGGGGAAGACCTCGACCAAATCGGAGACATCCTCGCAAAAGGTCAAATAAGATCCACCCTAAACCGAAGTGCTTGTATGAAGAATGTTACGAGAGTGAATGATGTGTGTAGGGATCGTAGCAAGTGGACGTCCATTGTCTCTGCCTACCCCGCTGGGAAACAGGCGTGAGCTGATGTATGTATGTATGTATTAGAATGTTGAATAACACTCGCTCAGTTAGATCCATCATTATCATCATCATCAGCCCATATAATGTCCACAGCTGGACATAGACCTCCTCCCGAGGGATTGTTTGGCAGACGGATTGGTGACCGCAGTATTATGTCGTAATACACAGGGAAACGCTGTTACCCATTCCTTGGTATGCAATTGTTATAGATGATGTTATAACAAGCGGGGCCAAGGGCTTAACGTGTTTTCCAAGGCACGGAGGGTAGTCTCTCAAGCAACCAAATCTTAAATTTTATACATAAATATTTTATCCGGCGCGGCGTGGAGATCGAACCCACGACCTCTGAGACTTAATGATAGATGCTGCTGCCCATCCATCAGCCGTATGCCCCTTAGTCGCCTATTACGACACCCATGGCAAGACATGGGGTAGTCTAATCTAAGCCGCTCACCACACAGCTAGAGTCGTTGCATATAAAACAAACTCAGAAATGAAGAGATCCGTGGAACGAACGTCACTAACATAGCTCAACGGATTAGCAAGCTGAATGGTAATGGGAAGGACTCATAGCTCAAAGAAAAGTTCTGACAAGCGACCACGAACTGACAAGCGCAGCGTGGACACGACCGGCTGTACGATGGACCGACGACCTCATAAAGGTCGTAGGGAGTCAGTGGATGCAGACTGCTAAAAATTGAAATCGATGGAGGAGGCCTATGTTCAGCTGTGGACGACGACAGACGGATATGATGAAAACAAACACGTCACATGAAAAATATAAATAATTAAATAACCGCTACCTTGTTAATGTTCCTTTCGGTTTAATGTGGATACGCTTAGATTATAAATATTTCATTAAATTCTGAGAGACGGTTCAAAAAGGATAAAAAGCCCTTCGGAAGGTTTTCTTGTAGCACTCACTAATTTATTGCCCGCCCTTGGATTACTGAACATGTATAATCGGATTTTCATATAGCTAGCTAACCTGAAGGAATCCGGGTATCCGGGTCATGACCGGGTAAGGATTCTTTTGTTTTAGGGACACTTTTGGGTAAGGTTTAATTCTTATCTAAATTAAAAAGAGAGGGCTTTATGAAAATGGCGGTTTTTCAATAAACATGATCAATTTTTTTTCTTTTCTCGTAATAAAATATCACTATCCATATGCTTTTATTTCAGTACTAGCTTCCCGCGCGCGGTTTCACCCGCGTAACTCCCGTTCCCGTGGGAACTTCATAATTAAATATAGCCTGTGTCACTCGGGGTGAATGTAGCTTTCCAATGGTGAAAGAATTTTAGAAACGGCACAGTAGTTTTTGAGTTTATTCATAAAATGACTTCATGATTCCGAATTGAATAGTAGTGAAGGTCACTAGAAATAATAGTTTGCCAATAATTTTATTAATATACCTATTAGAATGCATGACCTTAATGAGTGTTAGATATTTTACTTACAAAATAATTTTTATTGTGTATATTTACTGTTATAATCACCTTTCATAATACAAGTCTATCGTTTGTTGCCAATATCTATTAACTTTTTTTTATGATTGAAAAAATATAATAGTTTATTACATGAATACAATATATATAGGTACAACTAAAAGTAGGTAATTTCAAATATAACTAACTTATAAAATATTACTATTCTAAATCTATTCTACTTGGCAAGGTTTCCAAAATGCTGGCAGCTTTACCCCGTTGAATGGCAATTAACTAACATTAAACTAGTGTTGCCTATCGATAGTCGACTATTGATAGACTATCGATAGTCTATCGATAGTTAACGTCATATCAATAGTATCGATAGTCTATCGATATAAGTGATAGTATCGATACTATCGAGAACCAATATGTGTTTAGGAGCAATACTATCGATAGTATCGATAGTTTTACAAACTATCGATAGCATTGATAGTTTTAATCATTTAATGCAACGATACTATCGATAGTATTACTTTAAAAATATCGATACTATCGATAGTATTATAATGTAATAGTATCGATACTATCGATACTATTGCTTCCAATCAATAGTATTAGTTAATTTGTGATATCGATAGTATCGATGTTATCGATACTATCGATACTATCGATAGCACTATCGATATTATTACTATTTTTCGAGGTCATCTATCGATAGCGAAACTATCGATAGTTAGGCAACTCTACATTAAACCATAATATTGTTTCTTAGTTGACACTCTTCATGGAGGTTGACATCGTCGATGGCGTAGAAAAAGCAAGTCTCGACTTAAGTCTCGGAGGTCGTTGGTTCGATTCGCACATGTTTGTGTAAGTTCTTAGATTTCTTTCCGGGTCTGGTTGGGTACCCTCATACTTGGGTTAGCATTTCAAGCATTTGGTGCCGATTGTTATAACATCACCATTGTTGTAACAATCGTATACCAGGAAAAGGACATATTTATGGCAATACCCTCCTTCGGGAGGAGGCCCATGTTCAGCTGTAAATGATGATTGTTTTTGCGCCATCTGATAACTTATATCGTAATCTTAAATGGCACAAAGAATAATAATTTCTAAAATAAAAAATAAAAATTGAAATAGGTACTTACCAATTCCATTCAAGCTTGCCAAGCATCAGAATTTTATATTCGTAACTATAGCATTGCTTTTCCAATATTAAAGGCGCTTGAATGGTTGTAAATAAGTTAAATTTAATGTTTACCAACATATTACTATACTACTGGTACTAGCTTATCGCGCATAGTTTCACCCGTGTAACTCCCGTCCCCGTGGGAACTTCATAATTAAATATAGCCCATGTCATCCGGGGATAGTATAGGTAGGTAGGCATCATCAGCCCTAAAAACGTCCATAGCTGAACATAGGCTTTTTGCCATAGTCACCACACCTGGTACATGGTTGCTGAACGAAATTCTTATTATGTTGAAAGACACAGATGATTGTTATACCTAGACGATGTTACAGTAATCGGGACCAATGAGTTGACCTGCTTTCCGAGCCACGGAGTCCTATAACCAACCAGACCCGGTAAGAAATGATAGATTTTCCGCAAAGAATTCTTGTCCAGCACGGGCATCGAACTCACGACTTTCAATTTACCACTACGCTATGGAGGTTACCATAGGCTTAGTAGCTCCTATCCGCGTAGCTCCCTTTCTCATGGGAAACTCACGATAAAATAAATTCTAAATTCTTCCTCGTTCAGTAGTTCATGAGATTAGCGCGGTCAAGCAAACCAACAAACTCTTCAACTGTATAGATATTATACTAAACTTGTTTTACTAAGAAACCCAAAGAAATAAAATTTTATTTTATCTTACTTATATACAGCTTTCACCTTCATTATTGGCTTAATGAGCACATTTCCATGATAATAGGTAGTAAAAATAAGATTAAAAATATTACAGCATCCAGTTGCTTATTAGCCGCGGTGTTTCTGGAAGTTACGGCTACTGTACTTCGTTATAACTGGTATACCTGTGGTAGAAAATATGAATAAATAAAATGCATTATTTATACAACTAAATTAAATTAAAACTAGCTCACAAAATATGGATTATAACAAATCTATACTACTTAGCAAGGATCCAAGACTGGTAGCAGCATTGCCCCGTTGAATGGCGCAAAGTAAAAACAAGCACTCGGGGAACGTGCTGCATTAATGAGGACCGCTGCGTGGTTTTTATAAATTAATCTTGACTCCAGTTCCCCGTACCCCAATATTTCGACGACGAATGCACTATCATAAGGATATTTACTGTATTTGCGCCCCTTTATATTATAAAATAGGAATTGTACCTACTTATGTTGTTATATAATGAAATAATGAATTTATTCAGCACTTAGGTATTTACATACACTTGTACTTGTCAAAATCACAATAACAAAGAAATATAATTAATAGGTTATTATTCTTATTCTATGAATAGAAGCGAGTTGCTTATGGCAATATCAATAAACAACCCTGGCTTGCCAAGGTCTGTTAAGAGGTGGCCCATGGTCAGCATTGGACATAAACGGGCTATTATAGGTACCGTGATTAAACAGAAATAAATAAATATATAGAAAAATATTTTTTTCATATGATGTATTCACGTAAATCATTTAAATGTAAAGCGAATTGATTAAACCCCAAGAAAACTTGGTAATAGTTTTTGCTAGCACGAAGAAATTTTACTGCTTATTTATATTTATGCACTTAAGTTTATGCAAAGATATAATAATAAAGATATTTCAGTAAACCAACCTGAAGCTTGACTGGTTTAATAAAATTTATAGAGAAATAAACTCGAGAACCTCGTTGAAAGCTGAATTATTTCGCTATACTTAAGTTAACTGTTTTAGGCGGTTTTCGCACTGCGCCGCGTTCCGTCGCTTAGCGCAAATCCGCAGATTTTAGCGTTGTATGTATGTGCCGCGTGCGAATGTAAATTGATTGCATCGATTAGTCGATGATTACAATAGTTGCTCTGAAACCTGGTGGTCTGGGTTCGATTTCAACCGGGGATAATTACTTGAGCAACCACAGGTATTTGTTCTGAGTCTGGACGTACTTTATGTTGAGTTTTTGTAAAATACCCCGCGACACAGGGCTTAATTTAAAAAGAGCAGGTGTTGTTAAAACAACGCTCCGCAGTACCGTGTGGATTTTTAATGTGTAAGGATGGTGTAAGGTGATCGACTGCAAAGAAAGCGTTCATCTATCACGGGGCCGTCGCACAACGCCGTCCCGCGCCGCGGTGACGCGGAGCATATCGTGTGGGGACTCAAATCTGCTTCTACGTCGCCGCGTGTGTATTCTACGCCGTCGCAACGTGTTGCTGATGGGTCAATCGACTTAGTAATTGAATTTCAAAATACATAACACAATAATGAATAAGTAATTATTTTAAATAATTGTTGTATAAACAATTATAAAATGTAAATAATCAATTTATCATTGATTATAAAACAGTGCCATTCCAGAGCAAGTTACTCCCAAGCCATTCTGTTATTTAGACAGTCTGATATTTTAATTAGAGAAAAAGGATTCCTCCGAGTTTTTTGCCACTTCTCAGAGTTTTTACGTCCTGAACTAGTGGTAGGAAAACAAATGGAAGCATCAAAAGAACATGTTTTATTTTTATTTTTATTGTGTCTACATATAAATTATATGACAACCTTCGTAGCGTAGCGGTATTTGGCTCGCTTTAAATATCGGAGGTCGTAGGTTTGATCCCCACGCCGGAAAGGAAATCTTTGTGTTAGTTCTAAGATTTTCCGTGTCTGGTTGGTTGAGGTACTACCCTCCATTCCTCGGAAAGCACGTTAAACCGTTGGTCATCAACATCATCTATAATAATCGTATATCAAGAAATGGGCAGCAGCGTTTTTCTGTGTTGTACCTACAACACAATACTGCGGTCACCAACCCGTCTCCCAAGCGGCAAATACCTTCCCTGGGAGGAAGCCCACGTTCAGCAGTGGACCTTATACTGGCTAATAATGATATGAATAAAGAAATGATTTTATAAGGAAAACAAGATAGGTATTATTATTCAAACGAATCGTTTCAGAACCACAAATATAAACCACGTACCTAAAAGTGCGTACAACCTCCGTAGCGTAGCGGTATTTATTGGCTTGCTTTAAATCTCGGAGGTCGTGGGTTTGATCCCTACGCCGGACAAGAAATCTTTGTGTAAATTCTAAGATTTCTTTCCGGGTCTGGTAGGTGAGGTACTACCCTCCGTTCCTCGGAAAGCACGTTAAACCGTTGGTCATCAACATCATCTATAATAATCGTATATCAAGAAATGGGCAGCAGCGTTTTCCTGTGTTGTACCTACAACACAATACTGCGGTCACCAACCCGCCTGAAAAGCGGCAAATACCCTCCCTAGGAAGGGGCCCATGTTCAGCAGTGGACGTTATACGGGCTGATAATGTTATAAACAAAGAAATTATTGCCTATAACTAAGGAAAACCAGATATTGGGATTCAAACGAATCGTTTCAGAACCACAAATATAAACCACGTAACTAAAAGTGAAGTACAAACCTACCACAAGATTTTTAGCAGCACGAATAATATTATTAGTATTAGCTATATAAAAAAAAAAAAAAATAAAAATCATTTTTATTTACGTAAACCTATTACAGGCACTTGCAAATAGTCAAAACAATAATTTAGTATTAAGTATTATTTAGATAATATCATATTTTATAATATTATTATTATTAATTATCATATTTTATAAATTTTCAAATTAAACAAGTATTTAAGTTATTATTTTAATAATATTTTAGTCTTAACGTCTTAGTTTATTATTTAACTATATTGTGTCAAATAACTTGTTCTGTCTATAGTAGGTTAGAACAATTGTCATTATTTAGGTGGACCATGAGTATATAACGACGGACGCGCTTTAATGCTACCACCGGATCCAATACGCCCCAACTGAGAAGATCCGGCGAAACAAACTCAGTGGGTTATTCTACTGCCGGTTTTAACACGACCCACATGAGACGGTCCGGCGAAACATACTCAAATGGGCAGAACGTAGGTTTTGGTCCAGTTACTTTAACTATTTATTGGCATACACATTTTTTGCCCAAACGGTTGTCTTTGAAATATTTGTTTATTGTGTTTTTATACTAATAGAAAAATAAAAGAATTTGAGACAGAACTAGCGGTCTATGAATATAATATATTATAATGTAAGTAGGTCAATTACAGATAGTTCACAGAACATCACACTATTATGCGTACTACTATTTTATTTGGGTACAGGGTCTCTAGGAAGTGTTACGCACGTAGGTTTATGAAGCCAAACGTCTTTATCCTCAATATAGTCCTTAATGCTATAATAGCCTTTAGATATGAGGACCCGTTTAATATATACTTTAAAAGTTGGATCAGGCAAATCAGTTACATGACTAGGGAGTTTGTTATAAAACCTAATGCAATTTCCCATAAATGATTTATTGGTTCTACTAACTCTAAAACCGGGTATGGCAATTTTATGTTTATTTCTCGTGTTAACATTATGAATATCACTTTTTTTGCTATATTGATCTATATTTTTTTTAACAAAAATGATATTTTGGTATATGTATTCAGAGGGAACGGTAAGAATATTAATCTCTTTAAACCTGGTACGCAAGGAGTCGCGACTACCTAAACCGTAAATAGCCCTAACTGCTCTTTTTTGTAATATAAAAATACTATTGACATCAGCGGCTGACCCCCAAAGCAGTATTCCATAGGACATAATGCTATGAAAGTACGCGAAATACACTAGTCTAGCAGTTGCTTCGTCTGACAATTGCCTAATTTTCCAGACAGCATAAGATGCGGAGCTAAGTCTACCGGTTAATTTTTCAATATGAGGGCCCCATTGCAGTTTTGAATCTAATGTTATACCTAGAAAAACTGTTGATTGAACTAGGTCTAACGGTTCTCCATTTAATGAAGCAATTGGTTTAGCGTTAGTTACATTTGGGAGCACAAATCTGACGCATTTAGTTTTACCCGCGTTTAATAAAAGATTATTTGAAGAAAACCAATGTGAAAGTATACTAAGTGTTTTATTCTGTTCAATAAGGTTAGTATCTTTTCTACTGACTTTAAATATTAATGAGGTATCGTCAGCAAAAAGAACTATATCTGACAGTTTATTTAAAATGTATGGCAAATCATTTATGTAGACTAAGAACAGAAAAGGACCCAGAATAGATCCTTGGGGCACGCCCATTTTTATCAAATGCTCTTTCGAAGCAACGCCGTCTACGTATACTATTTGTTTCCTATCAGATAAATAGGATACAACAAGATCAAGCGATTTTTCAGTCATTCCATAATATTTTAACTTCAGAACGAGCGTCTCATGATTTACACAGTCGAATGCCTTGGAAAGGTCACAGAAGACTCCAAGAGCATCTTGCGACCCCTCCCAAGCCTCTAGTATGGATTTAATCAGAGTGCATCCCGCGTCCTGAGTTGACCGGCCTTTAGTGAATCCAAATTGCCTATCGTGCAATATCCCATTTAGATTAAAATGTGTCAACATTTGATTAAGCATAATCTTTTCAAATACTTTACTTAGAGTTGGTAATATCGAGATAGGTCTATAGTTAGTCGCGTTATTTGAGCAACCTGATTTAAATATCGGCACTATTTTACTAATCTTCATTAAGTCAGGGAATACTCCATCAGTTATGGATGTATTAAAGATAGAAAGGAGCGCTAGAATAGGAGCGATATTTTGTATTACTGTGTCAATAGCTTTAACAGAAAGTCCCCACAAGTCTTCTGTGCCTTTCATTTTAATTGTTCGGAATGCCTTTACAATATCAACATCATTTATTGTCCGGAAGCCGAATTTAGACACGTCTGATTTAATGTTCGCTTTTAATAGTCTTTCAGCTTCCTGAGGGGAAGATGATAGGTATCTAGTGGTATCCATTGGTATATTAGTAAAAAAATTAGCAAAAAAATTAGCAATAATATTTTTATCTGAGACTAACTTATCAGTGATATTTAAGTTTATAGTTTTATCTTTAATTTTGTTTTTACCAGTCTCAGTATTAATTATTTTCCACGTTGACTTTATTTTGTTATCCGATTTTCTTATTAATTCACTCATATACAGTGACTTTGCCTGAATACAAACTTGTTTAAAAATTTTAGAATATGTCCTAACAGTATTTATAAAATTGTCATCAGTTGTGTAGGACCTTACATTATATAATTCATACAAAACATCTCGGCTCCGTCTTATACCTTTGGTAGCCCAAGTATTAAATTTTAATTTATTAGGATCGATTTCTAACCGTTTAATTTTACAAACTCTCTCAAATTCCTCATGAATTGATTGAGCTAATGTATTATACATAGCATTAGAACTACTGCCTGAATCCAAAGTTTGTTGACACAATCTCGTTTTTAAATTATGACTAAACTTATCTAGGTTTTTCTTTGTGAGGGGTCTGAAACTAATAATTGATTTTTCTATATTCAATGCGTTACTAACTTTAACAATTTGGCACTTGTGGTCAGAAGGAACACCAGTTACCAAACTTTTATCGGCTACCTCAAAGTTTGTGATAATATTATCAATGCAGGTGGCCGTTGTTGGTGTAACTCTAGTAGGCTCAGAATACAAACAGTTTAGATTAAAAGACATAAAAAGAGCCAGAAAACTATTTTTTTCTGTTGAATCTACCAATATATCTATGTTAAAGTCACCACAGATCAATATGTTTTTATTACTTTTGAATTTTTTAAGTATATCTTCCATTGTAGTTATAAAATGTTGGAAGTCTGACGAAGGTGGTCTGTATATACATATTATATAGTAAAGCTGTGTTTCAACGCAAGCGACCTCACAAATCCGATCTACTGACATACTGCTAATATCTCTACGTTCTTTAAATTTCAAACCATCTCGCATCAATATAAGTACACCTCCACCCTCAGCAGAGACCCTGTTATTGAAACTAGCAACCGTATAGCCATTTATATTAAAACCCATCTTGTGTGCTTTCAGCCATGTTTCTGTAAAGCATACAATGTCAATATTATATTTTTCATTAAAAAGTTCTACATCTAATATTTTGCCAGAGAAGCGGTTTACATTCTGGTGCGATAAGACCAAAAACTTATTACACTTCTCCTTTGTCGTACTTAATGGTTTAAATTACTAACTAGACTAATTTTAGTAATATTACTAAAACAATGTAAAAATATAGGCTTTGTCATACTTTGTATGACTGTGTTAATATTGGATGCTAATAATTTAGCAATTAAACTTAATGATTTTTTTAGGACATACACTGTATTCCTGGTCACCCTACAACTAATGGTAAAACTATTTACATCAAAAAATGTAAACCTATCACTATAATGACTAACTAGAAATTGTACATGATTATTCAACATGTGAATATAATTATTAGTTTTGTCAGACATATTTTCTAAATAAGGGAAGGCACACAGTATTATTTTATAGCATTTTAAGTCCAACATTCTTGTGAAACTATCTGTAATGTCTTTTTTTGTTAAGTTTTTGCAATTGCCTACCAGTAATGTTATGCAGGACTCATTTGAATAATTTGTATTCATTATCTTATTTACTAAATCTTTGTAATGTAACCCTGGTATACAACAGTTAAATAAAGGCTGACATAGTTGATTATTGAGCAGAGAGCCCAGACCTACACCTATGTCATCTGAGTACAGGACCGATGTAGTACCACATTTAGTGTATGATGAGTCAGAGCACCTCGTTGGGGTCTTGAGCTCACAGTTAATTATTGAGTCTATTGATGTTTTAGTTATGATTTTGGAAGAAATTAAATCATTTGTTTTACTAGATGACTCATTACATACATGAGCCAGATCTTGAATTTTAATTTTAAAAGATTTATATTTACTGTATGTGACTGCCAATGATTTTTCTAATGTTTTTATCTATATAACTAATGTTCTATATATTTTCCTTTCACCATTACACCGAGACATAATGAGGCGCACAAAACATTGACGATTGGTTCACTAAACAATTAAGGTAATGTTCAAAGACAAGACAATCAGATTTCATAACCATAAACATGCAGAGTAAACGGAGCGAAAAATTAGTCTATAACCATAGAGAATAACTTTACTGTTGAGACGTCTTAATATCGGCTACGTTGTGACTTTGAAATCATAATAATAATATATTTTACATTGGAGACATGTTTATTGTGATGTTTTGAAGTAAACATTGGAAAAAGGAATATCGAAGATTTCAGTCGTTGATTGTTTTTTTTTCTTTATCATTATCATCAGCAGCCTTTAATAACGTCCACTGCTGAATATGGGCCTCCTCTCGAGGGAGGGTTTTGCCATATTCACCACGCTTGGCAGGTTGATGACCGCCGTATTGTTGTAATTAATACACAAGGAAACGCTGCTGCCCGTTTCCCCGTTTACGATTGTTTTAAATGATTTTATAACAATTAGAACCAACGGCTTTGCTTTCCGAGGCACAGAGGGTAGTCTCTGAGCCAAATAAGACCCGGAAAGAAGTTTTAGAATCTACACAAAGATTTTCATGTCCGGCGTGCGGATCGAACCCACAACCTCCGACATTTAAAGCGAGCCGAATACCGCTACACCACGCTGATTATCCATATCCAGGGGCGGATTGCTTATGCGTACCCAGCCCCCGCCAACGGCGGATCGAAGGGGTGTCCGGAGGGTTTTAGTGGTATAGGGTCCTCTCCTCGTGGTATGAGTTAGCATACCACGCTATGTAGAGGGCAAGTCCCACATATCCCACCGCCAGTGCACGAATACGCTGCAGCGGCGGTGGGTACGCGTAAAAGCATATCACCCCGGACAAAAAAAAAGTAATCCATATCCAACCATAGAACAACCCTTATATTATCAGGCTGGAGGAACATTTAGTACACATCTATAAAAATACAATTACCTACTTCAAATGTGTATAATAAAAAGTGTAGGTGTAAAAGTCCACCCAGGCTACCTCATTGCACTTCCACTATGCCTGAGGTGCACATTCGGCAAAAGGTGGTACTTAAAATTCTTAGCACTCTAGATGTGAATAAGGCTAATGGGCCTGACGGCATTCCTGCCATTGTCTTGCGGTCATGTGCCCCTGAGTTGTCTCCTGTTTTGACTCGCCTCTATCGCTTGTCCCTGACGACTGGTCGAGTTCCAGTACCCTGGAAGATTGCCAATGTTCAACCGGTTCCCAAGAAAGGTAGTCGTGCCGACCCTGCCAACTACCGACCAATCGCAATCACCTCCATACTCTGTAAGGTTATGGAGCGTGTGTTAAACAACCGTCTCCTAGCATACCTGGAAGACAACGACCTCCTCAGTGACCGTCAATTCGGATTCCGTCGAGGCCGGTCTACTGGGGATCTTCTTGTTTATGCTACTCACTTCTGGAGCGAAGCCATTGAGAGACACGGTGAGGCTCTTGCCGTGTCTCTTGATATCTCTAAGGCTTTTGACAGGGTTTGGCACGCAAGTCTCATTAGTAAGCTTCCGGTTTATGGTATTGCTCCCGAACTTTGTACTTGGATTCAGGATTTCTTGAGGGGAAGGTCGATTCGAGTTGTCATTGATGGCGCCTCGTCCGATCTTCTTGGTATTAATGCCGGTGTCCCTCAGCGATCTGTTCTCTCCGCGACTCTTTTTTTGCTGCACATAAACGACCTGCTAGTTACTCCCGGTATCTTTGGGTATGCAGACGACAGCACAGTCTCGGTGAGATACTTGTCTGATGCGAAGTCTAGGTCAAAGGTCCAGTCGTTCAGGGAGTCGATGATTGAGGGGGTGAACTCGATCTTGGAGGCTGTCTCCTTATGGGGTGATGCCAACCTGGTTGGGTTTAACCCCTCAAAAACACAGGCGTGTCTTTTTTCGGCGAAACGGAGTCCATTCCAACTGACTCCGACTTTCCGGAATGTCTCCGTTCTGACCAGCGACCATCTTGAGCTGTTAGGGCTTGACCTCTCTTCTAATCTAAACTTCGGTCACTACATCGAGTCCATTGCAAACACTGCAGCCAAAAAACTTGGCATTCTCTCCAAGGTGAGGCGGTACTTCACATCGGGGCAGCTCTTAAGTCTTTACAGAGCTCAAGTTCGCTCCTCAATGGAATACTGTTCTCATCTTTGGAATGGGTCTGCTAGATATTAGCTGGATGCTCTGGACTCGCCGATTGGAGCGCCGAGCGAAGAGAGTCATAGGCAATAACTCACTGGTGGAGGCAAGTCTTCAGAGCCTCGAACACCGTAGACGAGTAGCCTGCCTATCGGTTTTTTATCGGTTACATTTCGGGGAGTGTGCGGAGGTTCTACATAACCTGATACCCTCTTCACCCTTCCATCACCGGACGATTAGGAGCGGCGAGCGGTTTCACCCTTTTGTTGTAGACATTCCTTCAATACGCACGAAGCTATTTGCTACTTCCTTCATAATGCGGACGGCTAAGGAGTGGAATTCTCTGCCGGGGTCGGTTTTTCCGGAACGCTATAATCTGGACTTCTTTAAGGCTAAAGTGAACAGACACTTTCTAGGCAAGCGTGTATCATCTTAGGCCTTATCTTCGCCTTCCATCAAGCGAGATTATGGTCAAACGTAAGCATATACAGGGTGTCCAAGAACCTGGCGTCCAACTGGATTCCCACGATGCCCCAAGTTCTAACAGTACTCAGAAAAATATTTTAAAAAATCCACCCCATGTACTTACAGAATTATACTGATTTAAAAAAAAAAGGGGAAATGAGCACCCTGTGACATACTTTTGAATGCTGTGACTGCTAATGCTGATAATTTCGATATTTCTTGGAGGTTTTGTAATCTAGGGTATTGCTGTGTCTAAATAGAATGTAAAAATAAAGTACTTATTGTACCATTTTAAAATAAAATATTATTTTAACTAAAGGTGATATGGAAAACTATTGAATTTCGCAACTTTGACCGACTGTAGTGTAAAAAAAATGTACCAAAATAGTATGGCAAGTGACGTCAAATTTTGACGCGTTTATTCCTCTTTTTAAAAAGGTATAATACTTACACATTAATTTGAAAAAAAAAATTTTGATAATATTTTTACTCAACAACCCAATTTTTACGAAGTGCCTACCTACTAACGGTAACTGTCGGACCCTTTCTTATCTTAGAAACTGTTATGTTACTACTATTATTTACTTCGGTTCCAAGAGTGAGCAAGAAGGAAATACACACAGGTAGATGGGTTCCCAGTAGAATAAAAGCAAAGAATGTTAGTTTAAAGATATTTTATTACAATAAATGTTCAAAATGTTGACCACCCGCGGCAATACAAGCTCTCACTCTCCTTAAAAAGGACCGCTTTATGTTTCGCGAGTAACTTTTTTGACGTATCACCTGCACTGCTTGTGTTATCTTCTCACGAAGGTCAGCGATGTCATTAATGGGCTTCGCATAAACGAGCTCCTTCATAGTTCCCCAGAAAAAAAAATCCAGCGGATTTAAGTCAGGTGAGCGGGCTGGCCACGGGATTGTTCCTGATCGCCCAATCCACCTGTTCGGGTATTGCTCGTCCAAAAACTCTCTAACGGATACGCGAAAATGTGCTGGACAGCCGTCGTGTTGGAACCACATATCTGGTGGGGTCTCTTCTAGTAAGTTTGGCAAATCATTTTGAAGAAAATTTAAATATGATTCGCCAGTCAAATTCTCGGGCATCTCAAATGGACCAATAATATTCCCACAGAGAATACCGGTCCACATGTTCACTTTGAACCGGTACTGGGATCTATCTTCTCGCATCAAGTGCGGATTTTCCACATGCCACTCGTGCAAGTTGTGTAGGTTCATGTAGCCATCCTTCTTAAATGTTGATTCATCTGACCACAAAATTTTGTCGATAAAGTTTTCGTCTTCTCGATGTTTTTGCAGGATTGTTTCACAAAACGCGACTCGGCTCGGATAGTCTCGAGGTAAAAGACTTTGCACTCGCTGTACGTGGTACGGATGATATTCTTCTTTTTGGAGAATACTGTGTGCTGTGCTCTTCGGTATCCCCGTATCAGCTTCTATTCCTCGCACAGAGATGCTTGGATTTGCCGACACCGCCTCTAAAACTTCATCGCGTATGAAGTCATTTACGGGTCGTCCTTCACCAGCTACTTGATTGGGGAACCGCCCGTCACATAGTGATCTGTGCACATTAATGAAAACTCGATGGTCGGGATATCGCGTAGCCCTCGGATACCTTTCTCTGTAAAGTCTCGCTGCAGCTCGTCCATTACCTCTACATTCTCCATAAATGTAGTGCATATTTGCGTATTCTTGCGGAGTGTAGGTCGCCATGGTAGCACACACAAAACACAAACTGTCCAAACACAGGCAAAGGTCGTCGTAAAGAGTTCGTTTCAAAGTCCAGAGCACAAAGAGTAATCGAGTCCAATAAACAAAGCTTTAAATCGTAGTACGTGATCAATGGTAACAATAAGAGAGAGGTGCGTAGTAACGGCAGGAGGCAGTGACGCGTACTGACCGTACTGTTATCCTAAATAGCACGATCCCAGATAGCGTCACTATCTATCTCACTCGCACCTCTAACCTTTTTCTCCCTCACTCTTACCTGAATAATGGGGTACCATAAAGAAGAACCAGCAAATCGCAAAGATAGTTTCTGTCTTGCTCCCTCCTGTTGTAATAACGAATCACTATGGTGAGATGCATGTGTTAAGATAAAGAAATAAAAGCAACATTAAAAAGCAATTAATTAGTTCTACATTAAATACACGTACTTATATACTCAAAGAATATTATTATTAT
Organism: Nycteola revayana; assembly: GCA_947037095.2. Classification (NCBI taxonomy): domain Eukaryota; kingdom Metazoa; phylum Arthropoda; class Insecta; order Lepidoptera; family Nolidae; genus Nycteola; species Nycteola revayana. Next base: position 20,191,296 of record OX344852.2, read on the forward strand.
AGAACAGAATAGTGAAATGAAAAGTAGTTTGTTCAGGAAACATATATTTTTATTTAATACTAGCTGACCCGGCAGACTTCGTACTGCCTCAATTGATAAATAAAAGACCTAAACATTTGTATAAAATAAACTGGCCCGGAGAGACTTCGTTTATGCGGTGTCCTACATCTACCCCTACACTACCCCTACCCTACCCCTACCATACCCCTACCCTACCCCTACCCTACTCCTACCCTACCCCTACCCTACCCCTAACCTACCTCTACCCTACCCCTACCATACCCCTACCCTACCCCTACCCTTACCCTACCCCTCTACCCTAACCCTACCCTACCCCTACCCTACCCCTAATCTACCCCTACACTACCCCTACCCTAACCCTATCCTACCCCTAACCTACCTCTACCCTACCTCTACCATACTCCTACCCTACCCCTACCCTACCCCTACCCTACACCAACCCTATCCTACCCCTACCCCAACCTTACCCTAAAAATTTTGCCAAAAAAATTCAAGTTTTTAATTAACAAAATAAAGCTCAAATTGACTCTACGTTTTAGTTAGAATACGTTTATATGGGAAAAGAAAAAGGCTGTTTTTAAGGATTTTCCGGCAATTATTTGAATTTTTCTCGCTGTAAAAACCATCCTTGAACTTCAACGAACATTTAAAAATAAGAATTGGCCAAATTGGTCCAGGCGTTGTTGAGTTATGCGCTTACCAACACATTATGCGATTCATTTTTATATTATAGATTTCATAACAACTAGGTATATATTATTAAATATATAACTACACATTTATTTATTATTAAAAATAGCCTTTTATAGTTATCACCATAATTATACTTATCTATATTTTTCTTCGGGAGCTCCGTACCGGTCACCGTTTCAAGCCAAAGTGACCCAATGAAGTCGGAACACTCGCTTTTATAAGCGGCGACAAACAAGTATGATTCATGTTTCCATAAACGATGACAAGCAAACATGATTCATACTTATTTGCTATTTCAAAATTGAAACACCTTTAAAATGATGTTATTTACTATATTTTTACTGCATTTAATTAGAAATTAATTATTTACTTTATATTACAATACGAAATACGTTGTTTGTGTATTAATTATATCGGTATAAATCTAACACGGCCATACTGACAAGTACTTCGCTCTCAAAGTACAAACACAATAGTCTTATTACAAATAGTACATTTTGTTTACATAATATCAGTAATCGCTTCATAATCATCATGCTATAATCAATAATCAGACCTTACTGGGCAGACCAAACACCCGCAGTCAGTGAAGCTTAATCACCCGCAGCCAGTGAATGTCATACCACAGCTAAGGTTTTCCATCCATAATAATACAATCATGTCTTAAATTAATATTATAATTAACCTTCCACTAAGTTTTCCATCCATAATAATACAATCATGTCTTACATTAATATTATAATTAACCTTCTAATACAGCGTTCTGTTCAGTCCACTCTCCAGGCCATAAGCGAATTTTTTCTTTTGCAACTATTATATTTCTTAAATTTCCAATACCCCTTAATGAGAATCTATCATTATCTAATATGTTCATAATTTCGTAAGGTCCCTTAAATTTTGCTGTTAGTTTGTCATGTCGCCTATGGTCTTGGTTTACATAAACAGTGTCACCTACGCTATAACTTATGTTATCTCTACGCGTTTGGTCAAATCTGTCTTTGAATTTATCGGCAACAATTTTAAGACGTTGATATGCTAACTGACGATCGGTCGTTATGTCAATAATTATATTATCATTTTGTACTACCTCATCTAATCTAGCTTGTATACACGGGATGTTTGAGTTTCTGCCAATAAGCAGCCTAATCGGTGAAAAACCAGTTGATTGCTGTACAGTAGTGTTTAAGGACAATTGGACTTTCCACAAAACGCTCGGCCAGTCTGACACATCAGTACAAGAAGTGCTTATCATGTTTGTTATTGTGGATACGTACCGTTCGACTTGGCCGTTCCCCCGCGGGGTACCGGTTGCTATCATGTGATGCCTAGTTTGCCATTCATCAAATAATTGTCGCAACTGCCTTGAACAAAAATTTGTTCCACGATCGGTTATTATTAAGGATGGTGTGCCGTAGTCCGTAAGAGAACTTCGTAAAATCTCGACTAGTTCCTCAGCACCCATAGTTTTCAAAGGTTTTAATATACAAAATTTTGTAAACCCGTCAACTATGATGAGCAAATGTTTATGACCATTGTTTGACTGCGGAAATGGGCCGGTACAGTCCAAATGTACTGTATGAAAAGGTACTGGGGTTTTTTCTATTGGATGCAGCATTCCTTGTTTTGGTCCATGATGAGTTTTCTTTTCGACACAAACTAGGCAATGTGCTATGTATTTTTTGATAAATTTTGTCATGCCAGAAAACCAAAAATACTCTGATAATTTATGGTATGTTTTCCCAAAACCCACATGGCAATTCTCATCATGGAATAAACGAAGAATTTCGAGCCTACTTCCTTTTGGTACAAACAACTTAGTCGCAGACATTGAGTCGCTTTTGTAATATAATAAATTATTTTGAACTAAATATTGATTACAATCTAAGTCGCCCGTCCGAACTTTTTATATCTACGTGACCAACGTATTGGCCTTTCCTATATATAATTTCAAAAGAAAAGTCTTGCATATAGGTCCACCATCGTGCTACTCGAGGTGAAATGTCCTTTTTAGTTACTGTGGACTTTATAGCATTACAATCAGTAATTATCTTAAAACTAATACCCAATAGGTAAACACGAAAATGTTTTAATGCATTATAAACAGCAAGCGTCTCCAATTCATAGGAATGGTAACGGGATTCGCAGGGACTTGTTCTCTTACTATAATATGCAACTACCCGATTTAATGAGTCATGTTTTTGTAATAGTATAGCACCAAACCCTATAGCACTAGCATCTGTATGTAATTCTGTTTGTAAGTCTGGGTTAAAAATTGATAATAAAGGTTCTCTAGTCAAATGATTCAAAACATAATCACGAGACATTTCTTGTTCTGGTCCCCATTCCCATTTTTGGTTATTTCTAACAAGTTTTGTAATAGAAGCAGTCCGGGAAGCAAATTCTGGTATAAACCGCCTAAAATAACTAGCAAGCCCCATAAATTGTCTAACCTGTCTTATGTTGGTTGGGATTGGAGAGTTTACTAAAGCAGATACTTTTCTATGACTGGGTTTTACTCCTTCCTGCGAGATAATACGGCCTAGGTATTCGATGCTAGTTTCGAAAAAGTTACATTTGCTAAGATTAATAGTAAATCCGGCATTAGTTAAAGCGTTAAGGGTTTGATCTAAATAATTCAGCCCTTCTGGTATTGTGCTAAAAGGAATAAGCAGGTCATCAATATAAACTAATATAAATTTAAGGTGCTTAACTGCTTTGGTAATAGCCTTTTGAAAAACTGAGGGACCATTACATATACCAAAAGGCATTTTCAAAAATTCAAAATGTCCATCAGGTGTAACAAAAGCCGTGTATTTAGTGGACTGTGACTCAATGGCAATCTGATAAAACCCATTTTTCATATCGATAGCAATGTAATATTTAGCCTTCCCTAGTCGATCTATTTGGTCTTCGATGAGAGGGAGGGGATATCGTTCTTTTTCAATAATTTGATTTAATGCTCTATAATCTATGCAAAGCCTGTCACTTCCATCCTTCTTTTTTACAAGCAGGATAGGGCTCGCATATTCAGATTCACTTTCCTGTATGATTCTTTTTTCAAGTAAATCGTCAATGATTTGTTTAACCTTCTCCCTTTCAATCGGAGCCAAACGGTACGGACGGTAGTTTATAATTTTATTACTCTTCAATCGAATTTTAAGCTGACCTGTTGTTACTGTACTTATATTGTTGTCTGTTGGTAAAATATGAGGATACTTTTGAAAGATATTAATTATACTATTTTGTAAGGATGTGTCTAGATGGGCAAGAGCAATCGTGAGAGAGTTTATATCTATACCAGAATTTATCTGCGCTTGAAGTGATCCAATTACCAATTGGGGCGTATAAGTATTAATGTTAACTAACTTGGTACTTAAGGAATCTAATACAATCGCAACATTGGGGTGTTTAACAGCGTTACGGCCGATTATACAATCGTAATGGAAATCTTTATCTGCTGCTACATAAAATTCTATATCAACACACAAGTCTCGACATTGAACGGGAACATTTATTTTTGCGAAAACATGAAGTTTACCATGACCTATGCCGTCTAAATATAATGAACATGGTACTAAGTTACATTGTAGGCGCCTTGCTACACATTCTCTTATTAAACTACAGTCAGCCCCAGTGTCTAACAAAGAATAAATTTCGATACCGTTTATGTGAATTTTAGTAAATTTGCTAGATAGTCATTTGGTTTCTGCGGCATTAACGTTTTTATTTTGCTCAATTTTATGAAAACACCTGTCGGGTGAATGACCCATCTTGTTACAAACCGTGCAAGCTACTCGATGAAAGCATTTTTCAAAGGAATGACCCTCTTTCTTACAAAAAGAACAAGTAATTTTAAAAGTACGCAAAGTTTTTATAGAATTTGACTCTTTGTTACTGGAGTGGGCTTCAAGCTTTGGACAACGAGCCATCAAATGACCACTATTTCCACATGAGTAACATGTTTTTGGTTCTTTGTGCCCGACCTCAATGTTAGGTTTAAAACGTTTAGTACCGTTTTGTCCAGAGTTTGTAGCTATCTCCAAAGATCTCTTTTTGGGGGCTTTTTCATAGGTAGAGAATAGCGTTATTAAGTCGAACTATTTAAGCTTACCATTCTTACGTTAACTTCGCTAATGCCACCGCAAATAAGTTCTATCAACTGCGATTCCGTAAAAGCTACTTTTGTACCTCGTAATAGCCTGACTTTCTCCCTAGCATATTCACAATATGTGTCGGTAAGTTCAGATGTATAAAAAATGGCCTTTGACATCTTTTCGGTTAAATTCTTCTTTGCTGGATATAAATCTATTATATCCTTACGCAAAGCTTCCCAAGACCGTTCAGTATCTGGTTCCCATGCTTCGAACCATTTTAATGCAGAACCCCGTAGGGCCTTACCGGCTGTGGCAGCTTGCTGGGTGCTGGTCCACTTGAATTCAGCGCCAAGTTTCTCTATACTCCGACACCAACCTTCAGCACCATTATCGTTTTTCTCTGGGTCGAAAATAGGCAAAGCGATGTCATCGGAGCGTCGATTTGAGGTTATTGCTTCCTGAATGGCTTTCACCAGACCTTCCAGTAGTAGGGACGGCTCCATGACCTGTACATAAACATAGATATGTTATTATGGGCAAATTAGGCTACAATCCCACTTCTGATGTTAAGATAAAGAAATAAAAGCAACATTAAAAAGCAATTAATTAGTTCTACATTAAATACACGTACTTATATACTCAAAGAATATTATTATTATAGAACAGAATAGTGAAATGAAAAGTAGTTTGTTCAGGAAACATATATTTTTATTTAATATTTCATAACAACTAGGTATATATTATTAAATATATAACTACACATTTATTTATTATTAAAAATAGCCTTTTATAGTTATCACCATAATTATACTTATCTATATTTTTCTTCGGGAGCTCCGTACCGGTCACCGTTTCAAGCCAAAGTGACCCAATGAAGTCGGAACACTCGCTTTTATAAGCGGCGACAAACAAGTATGATTCATGTTTCCATAAACGATGACAAGCAAACATGATTCATACTTATTTGCTATTTCAAAATTGAAACACCTTTAAAATGATGTTATTTACTATATTTTTACTGCATTTAATTAGAAATTAATTATTTACTTTATATTACAATACGAAATACGTTGTTTGTGTATTAATTATATCGGTATAAATCTAACACATGCACATACCGTCCCTTACGGTCTAACCTGTTTTTTGAGAGGCCTGTTGTTATTTTTATGAGCATACAATAGTAATTCTTTAGAGGTTAGATTCAATTCGTCGTAAATTTTTCTTTCTAAGAATTCTGTAAGACATCGTAAAAATTGGGTTGTTGAGTAAAAATATTATCAAAATTTTTTTTTTCAAATTAATGTGTAAATATTATACCTTTTTAAAAAGAGGAATAAACGCGTCAAAATTTGACGTCACTTGCCATACTATTTTGGTACATTTTTTTTACACTACAGTCGGTCAAAGTTGCGAAATTCAATAGTTTTCCATATCACCTTTAGTTAAAATAATATTTTATTTTAAAATGGTACAATAAGTACTTTATTTTTACATTCTATTTAGACACAGCAATACCCTAGATTACAAAACCTCCAAGAAATATCGAAATTATCAGCATTAGCAGTCACAGCATTCAAAAGTATGTCACAGGGTGCTCATTTCCCCTTTTTTTTTAAATCAGTATAATTCTGTAAGTACATGGGGTGGATTTTTTAAAATATTTTTCTGAGTACTGTTAGAACTTGGGGCATCGTGGGAATCCAGTTGGACGCCAGGTTCTTGGACACCCTGTATAGTAAAAAAAAAAAAAAATACAATAGGTTATAGATGGCCGTGTGGTCTCCGACTTAGAATAGAGAATCACCCTATGTCCTCCCATGGGTGTCGTAAAAGGCGACGAAGGGACACATGGCTGATGGATGGGCAGCAGCATCTATTAGCTCAAGGTTTACATCCTACTGCGATCACCAATCCGTCTGCCGAGCATGGTGATTATGGCAATATCCCTCAACGGTCCTGGCTTGCCAAGGTATTTTAAGAGAAGGCCCATGTTCAGCAGTGGACCTAAACGGGCTGTTGAAGAAGAAGAAGATAGATGGCGCTGCTCGTTGTCTTGTGTTTTTGTGCAACTATTGTAGATGTCGTTAAACACGCATAACTTCAAGCCGATTAATGATTATGTCTATGACTCTTGCGACACAATATTTGCTGGAATTGTCAAAAACAAGATTTCGTCGATTTAGCGGCCACAGCGCCATTGTCCTAAAATGCTAGTAATGTTTTAAACCATATTTCTAACAAGACGTAAGGAATCTCAATAACTTTAAAATAGTAAACTGCCACGGAATGCCTTTCAAAAGCTAAATAGCCGACTATGTCATGTGCAGGTGTGCTCGTGTTGCAAACTTTGTTGTAATATCAGTAAACGTATGTTTTAAGGTAATTATATTAGATACTAGCTGGTACTAGACTTTACCCGCATTACTCTGCTCCAGTGGGTCAGAGCATGATGTTTTGTAGCCTATATGTTATTCCAGATTATAAGCTATCCCTGTGCAAAGTTTCAGCCAAATCCGTTAGTAGTTTAAGAGTAACAAACATACATTCATACATACAGTTCGGTAAAATTTAATGTTAAATGAAGTTAGGTTATGTCTTGACTGTTATAACGTGGATGGAACTTTTGCTCTTGAATATTTTATATATATATTTTAATTTATAAGATATTTTACTTTTTGCTCAGTTTATTTGGCTGATCTCTGATTGCAAATCTATACTAATAATAGAAAGAATATTTGATTGTTTGTTTGCATTGAGGCAATAGGCTCCGGAACTGCAGGACCGATTTCAAAACATCTTTCACCATTAGAAAGTTACATTATTCAGGAGTAACATAGACTATATTTTATGACGAAGTTCTTACGGTAACGGGTAAGCGGGTAATACCGCGCGCGCTAATCTAGTTCCTCGTAAAGGTTTTGTTTCTAATATCCTGTACTGCGTTTAATATCTTACGGTTTTTTGTCGGTTTTTTTTTCGGATGGACATACGTAGTTAGCGACGAGGCTTTTGCTACTTCACCGGGCATAAAGGCGAGCAGAGCTCCAGCCTTAATAAATGGTTTAAAAACTACAAACTAAGCAACCTGCGCAAGAGGGCGCCCCCAGTGGGGCTTGGACCTCGGCTCAGGGCGGTCGCTGACGGGGAGATTGAGGGATTATGACTTTTAGTTTTTTTAGGGGTGTTTAGCTGCTAGTTGGTAAGTTGTGATCTCTTCGTCCGGGTCGTCTAGGACGCTTCGAGGCCGACGGTGTTTACGACGCTTTGTGGGCAAAGGCCTGTAGTCGGATGCTGCAACAACACACGGGTTTGGGTGTTGAGCCGCGGATTCGAAGAAGCGTTCCGACGCCATTTTCATCCACTGCTTGATGGAAGGCAGTTGGAGATCAGAATGCAAGTTGCGATTACGAATGAACCACGGTGCCCCGGTGGCACGTCGAGTGAATCTACTTTGGACAGTTTGTAAGCGGTACAAACTGCTAGACGCTGTATGAGCGAATACGGTGCTCGCGTACGTCTTAATCGGCCGTATACACGTGGTATAAATCCTAACCTTGTTATCAAGTGATAGTTTACTGCGTTAATTTAAAAGACAGTGTAGTCGACTGAGCGTAAGTGAAGCCCGTGCACGAACGGTGTCTACTTGAGCTCTAAAGTTTAGGTTTCGGTCAAGGATTACACCTAAGTACTTGGCTTGCCGTTCCCAAGGGATTGGTTCGCCGAACATCTTGACCAGTGTGAATAAATGACCTTTCGCTTTTATATATATAGATACATACATTTTTAGATGAGAGAATAGAGATCAGTTGTGGTTCCTAAATAATTCTACGTCAAATAACTTACTAAACTAAATCAGCATTATAATTATTTTTAAACTGTTAATTACAACCGGATGTATATAGTTAGGTGTTTACGTAGGTATTTTAAATTGTTGACTTCGTAGGCATTTATATTTGAGATATTTTTAAACTTTAATGACCAGTTATTATGTTTATTAAATATAATTATGGAATGTGTTATGTGTAACGACCACGCCCAAGAAATATGCAATACCTAACAGTAGGTCCATATGTTGGTCACTTTGTCTATATGTGCTAGATTGGTGACTCACAATCCAGTATATTATTATATTTAATTATACGATCTATTATTTGAAAATTATTGCATCTTTGTTGTCAAACAACAACCGTGGCAAAGCGGTATTTGGCTCTCTTTAAATCTCGCAGGTCGTGGATTCAATCCCCACGACGGACAAGAAATCTTTGTGTAAATTCTAAGATTTATTTCCTGGTCTAGATAGATGAGGGACTATCCTCCGTGATTTTGAAAGCACGTTAAGCCGTTGGTCCCGATTGTTATCACATCATCCATATCTCTCCCTCGGGAGAAGGCCCATGTTCAGCAGTAGATATTGTACGGGCTGATGATGATGATGTTGTCAAACTGTAACTAGTTTCAATCAACCGTACCTTGCCTCCCGCTCCCCTACCGATGAATACGTGGTGGCGCTTCCCACTGACCAGCTGCCAATATTATATATTGTTTGTCCGGGTTCGTCCTTTTTTAGCATTGTTTTATTTTTCGTGTATTAATGTTTTATATTCTTTTGTAAGTATATGTCTTTTCTTTGTGAATGTATTCAATAAATTATTTTTTCATCTTTCTTTCTATAAAAGATAATCTAGGCTGTAGATAGGTAGACTGCACTTCCAAGTCATTTTAATATTTAATTTTAATGCCATTGAAATTGTATTCACATAGATAGATTATACTTACATTGATAAATCATTTTGCTGAGTATTAATAGGGACTAAATAATCTAAAAAATCACATTTGGCACAGAGATAGATTATAATCTGGAATCGGTCGTATTCTTGCCGTCTTTCTCTAACTTCAATCGGTGAATAACGTATTACATAATATCAAGTAGGTACCTAAAGTTAGTTAACCGCAAAAATTTGGATCGGAGGACATACACACGTAATTTGATGTTAGTTAACTGCAGATCAAACGCCGGATTTGATTTTACGCAATATAATATGATTCACTTACTACAGGCACATGCTGTTTTGTAACGTATTAATTAGTTCTATTACATCACTTGATAATATTAAAATAATAGTTAACTCACGAAGTCCATCATCATCAGTCCGAATAACGTCCACTGCTGAACATGGGCCTCTTCCACCTCGCTTGGCAGGCGGGTTGGTGACCGCAGTATTATGTTGTAACACACAGGGAAACGCTGCTGCCCGTTCCCTGGTACGCTTGCTATACTTAACGCTATAACAATCGGGACCAACGGCTTAAGGTGCTTTCTGAGGCAAGGAGGGTAGTCCCTCAAGCAACCAGACCCGGAAAGAAATCTTTGATCTTACATGAAACTATGCTATATAGCTATGAGTATAGTTTGATGCTAGCTATATTAAGCTATACTTTTGCTTTCTAACAGTAAAGGTTTGTTTGATTCTTCATCATCATCATCAGCCTGTTGTAGTCCACTGCTGAACATAGGCCTCCCCCATCGATTTCCAGCGGGAACGATCGCTAGCGGCCTGCATCCACTCCATCGTGCAGGCGGTCGTCCTACGCTGCGCTTGCCAGTTCGTGGTCTCCACTCGAGAACCTTTCTGCTCCATCGGCCGTCATTTGTTTGCTTGAACTTGCTAATTTCAAGAGCTACTGGTCCGATATGAATGGCATTTTTAACTGTTATACTAAAATAATTGTTTATTTTGCGAATATAAAAATCAACAACGGGTCTATTGTTAATAAGCCTTAGAAGTTAATAGCATCAGTAGACCAAGTAATTTTAATACAATGATAAAAGTATAAAATTTGATTACAGATATTCACAAGGCTGTTTCTTTGTTTTCGTCCTAATGATAACTTAACATAGGTCTGTTATTGCCACTTACTCTCGCAAAATAAATAATCTTTAAATATATCAGATAAAAAAATGTCACTTTTCGACAATTTCCTCTCTCAAACTCCTTTGTTTGACTCCTTCCTCGGTTGCCTGGAAGAGATGACAAATTGTGATAAGGCCGCCAATCGTATATACTCTGTATATCGATTAGTTTTATTAGTGTACAATAAAGAGTTTATCTATCTATCTATTTCTTTCTCCATTGAATACCTGAAATGCGAACGTTGCACCGGTAACTTTCAATTGCAGCCGATAGTGCCGATAATGCTAAATCCTGCTCCAGGGAAATAAGTCTATGTCCCGGAGGATTAGGAAACAACGTTTCTCGATCACAAAGTACTACTGAACAGATTTTAAAAATCATTTTACAATTGAAATGCTACTCTGTCTGGATTACTTAATGAAAATATTGTCATGGGGAACGGAGCTATGTAGGCACCTCTCTTGTTATTTATCTATATCTATACTAATATTATAAAGAGGAAATATTTATTTGTTTGTTTGTATTGAATAGGCTCCGAAACTACTGGACCGATTTGAAAAATTCTTTCACCCTTGGAAAGCTGCACTATCCCCGTATGAGATAAGCTATATTTAATTGTGAAGTTCCCACGGGAACGGGAGTTACGCGGGTGAAACCGCGCGCGGGAATCTAGTACTTACATAAATCTACGACGTTGGAGCTGAACCTCTGACTGAATAGACAGTAGACACCTATAAGATAACATGGGGTGGACTCTTCTGGGCCGGAAACCATACAGCATACACTATAATGCATATACCGTATGGTTTTACAGTTTAGAATAGACCACCATGTCTTCCCATGGATGTTGTAAGAGTTGAAAAAGGGGAATACAGCTGATGAATGAACAACAGCATCCATCAGCGCAAGGTTAATCACCATCTTTCTAAGCGCCCCTAGCCTAATGGCATCGGACTTGTGATCTTGTGGTCGCCGGTTGGATCCCCAACCATTGCAATACAGACGTGAACCCACTCGTAATTCAAGCACTTTAGCTTAGCACGAGGAGTTTACAAGAATACCTACTAGTAGACTGCAAAACTCTGGTAGAAATCCTCTTTAAAAAACTAAATCTTCCGGTCACCAATCCGCTTGCCAATCGTGGTAATTATGTCAAAACCCCTCAATAACCATGCCAAGGTCTATTAAGAAGAGGTCCATGTCCAACAGTAGACAAACCGTATATCGTTCATTGTTGGATATGGGTATAAAGAAGACGTGAGTGGATGAAGGTGATGATAAGTCACATAATTTAAATTTGGAGTAAATCGAAGTTAAAGTTTCACTTTTATTTTTTGAGATAAGTCGCTACAAAACTAATGTTTGTATTAAACTATGATGCCAAGTTGTGTAAATGTTACGGCTAAAGGTAGGTGTGAACATAAACTTAAGATTAGCCGGTCAAGGTCAAGCCGACCACATGCGGTTAAACTTAGATCAACCTGAATAAGTCCCTGTTCAACTCCATTGGTTTAGGTTTAGGTTATTTTTTATTTTTTTAACCTCCCCAACACCTTGTTGTGCCGTGCCTAGGTATTGTTTAATTCAATTAAAACCTAGAATATCACGACGCAAACTAACATGATATCGAACTTTAGCTGCTTATCGAAGATAAACCTAGGTTTAGCCGGCTAATCTTAGGTTTATGTTCACACCTATCTTTAGCCGTAACATAAATAACCTGAAATATAAATGGTATGAAAGCAACCAAACAAATTTATATTTTTTATTATTTAATTTGAAAAAAAATCTTGACACAACTCCTTTTTTCTTAAACAAAAGTAAACTTTTCTGCAAGTTTAGATATTGGAAATGAAGTGCTAAAATGAATGTAGTTGTCTCGTAAAGCCTTAAATGGACGGTTTAAGATCTGTAGTCGTATTGTATTGACATATCACCTTCATCTATGCAAAAAAACACAAAAACTCGAAAATGTACATATCACCTTCATCATCCACTCACGTCTTTTGTTATTATGTTATTACTTTTGTTTTATGTTTTGTTTTACTAAGTACCTACTTATGCCAACGCACATATTATGTAATTGATTATATTTTAATTCTCATGTAATAAATGTCTTCAATTTAAACATAATCTATCTATATTAATATATAAAGCTGGAGAGTTTGTTTGCTTAAGCGCGCTAATCTCAGAAACTACCGGACCGAATAGATTTTTTTTTTCTATGTTAGTTAGCTCATTTATAGAGGAAGGCTATATTTAATTATGTTCCTAAGGGAACGGGATATACTCAGAAAAAACCGCGCGCAAGAAGCTAATATATACATATTGCGATGGGACAAGTCTAAAGCCCGCAGTACACATTGGGCCAAGGTATTGGGCCAGCCTATTGGGCCAACGTTTCCAACGTGTGAACACTGTTCACGAAGCCCACCAAGATCCTTTGATGTGTGCACAAAAAAACGACCACATTCGGATTGCTCGCCAATGTTGGCGCCAACCGAACACCGCTACCAACATACCGCCAAGTAGCCCAACACGTTGGCCCAATAGGCTGGTCCAATACCTTGGCCCAATGTGTACTGCGGGCTTTAAATACACTTTGTTTTATCTTCTTCACCGTTCTATGATAGACTGCAACATAATCATGTATTAATATCGTCGGTAATAGTCGTAAGTGACTAGCTAATAAGGTGTAATTTCATATGGCAACAAATATGTTCGTTATATATATTTTAAAGAGATAAAAATCAATTTGCTACATTTGATTTTTAAACTTATTAGCTATGCGGTATTGCAGTATCACCGACAATATGCTTATCTTATTTAGATTAACTACATAATACATTACAGCTGAAAATTTAACTATCATTTAAATACATAGCAGACCAGATTGAGTCGTATTCTAACTATAATAAGAAACAGTTTAGCTTGCATTGTAATGGCTGTTAGGTTATTCAAGATACGTTAGTGTTATTACATAATCAACTATGATTTTGTAAGTTCAATTCCTTATATTTAGCTATCCTTTTTTGTATTACGAAAAAAACTAAGTAGGTACCTATGACTTGCATCGTATTTCATATGCAAAAACTACTTAGCAGTTATTGTAGTATTACTAATTAGATTTCAGCGAGAAATCTTCTACCTTACATTTCTCAATAATGGATGTTACTACTACTTATTTACCTATTGCTTTTTAGGGTTCCGTATCCAAAGGGTAAAAACGGGACCCTATCACTAAGACTTCGATATCTGTCACCAGACTGTATCTCAAGAACCGCGATAAATAGACAGTTGAAATTTTCACACATGATGTATTCCTGTTGCCGCTATAACAAAAAATACTAAAAATAAAATAAATATTTAAGAAGGGGTTCCAATACAACAAACGGTTCTTTTACGGAACCTTCCGTGCGCGAGTCCGACTCGCACTTGGCTGGGTTTTTTTTTAATTAGAGGTGAATTTTTTTCTCCACATTTTTAAATTTGCCAAAAAATAAATCGTTATTCAGAGTTATGAACTCAAATGTCAATGATTAAATGAGCATGAATTATTTTACTGTTAACAAGCTGTTGGACGCGACGTCGTTCTCGTAAATTTCAATTTCTCCATAACGGTTAAACTTTGAACTCATCAGCTAGAGACAACTAGTAAATATGTTTGAACTTTGAAAAGCTTGCTTTGGGGCAAAACAAGGTCACATCCCCTATTTCATTGTATGCCATGGATTGTTTTATAATAACTGATAACAACGTAAATATAATTAACTACAACTTTAATTTAATTAAATATTGAGTTTTCAAGTAATTATTACAAAAGGCTTTCCAATAAATCAAAAGGGGGGGGGGGGGGGGAGATTAAGTGTGTATGAAACTTTTATAGATTAAATTAATCCATATGATTTTTTCTTAATAAAAAATATGAACTTGTATTTTTTCTTGACAAGAAATCAATAAATTCTAAGATTTCTTTGTGGGTCTTGTTGGTTGAGGAACTAACCTCCGTGTAACGTTATCTCTAATATCGTTTCCTTGTTTGGTACAACATAATACTGCGGTCAAATACCCTCGGGAGGCCCATGTTCATTGTTCAGCTGTGGACGTCATACGGGCTGATGATGAGGATGATTTTTTCTTAAACTGTTTTTTTAAACATTCCAGATAGACCGTCCGAACAAACGGACCCCGCCACATCATTATTACTATAGTTAATTATTACATAAGCCGACATCTTAAGATTTTAACTACAGCTTAGATTAGCCAATCGGTCTGCAACTATATAAAAAAAGCATTAAACAAAAACAAAGACTTTCTATTAACAAAAATAAAAACACAAATTTCACACAAACGATTGACCCAAATCCGCCAAAGTGTTAAAAAAACCTCCGTATCTCCATTTACTTTCAATGTTTTTATTTACATATGGATGTGGCACATTTTTTTGTATTATATCATATTGATTGATAAATATGTTCGCCTCTTGAATAAACCGTGGACACAGATATAAATTTCGCTTGAAAAGCCTACAAATTGAATGTTTGTACAATGCGGGATAATGTCTGCTAATTTAAAGAGGCTGGAGCACTGCTCGCCTTTATGCCCGATAAAGTAGGAAAAGCCTCAAGACTAACTAGCCATACAGACATATGTATCTAGTTAGCTATGAGGATATTGCTACTTCATTGTCCGACCGAAAATACATCTACAGGGATTTATTTTTTATTTTCGGTTGACTTTACAAACACATAATTCATGGACACAAAGCAGACCCAAACTTAACTATTTGTGGGTCACTCAAATAATTTCCCCGGGTGAGAATCAAATCACAACCACTGAGCTATTGGTGCAGCGTTATCGTGATGTGCAAGCTAAATATTCGTGAAGTGAGTCCATGAGAGGTGGACTGAATCAGTGCCAAAGCTGTGAACAGCCATTTGCTGCCTACTTTAATAAGACGAAAGAGGGACCTCTTTTGAGCGTTTATCGCGTTAGAGAAATTAAGTAACAGTACTTCATGCGATATGGTCCAGGCATTAAAACTAGCTTATTTTTTCGGATGGACTTACGTAGGTAGCCACGAGGCTTTTGCTACTTCACTGGGCATAAAGGCGAGCAGCCTTAATAAATGGTTTAAAAACTACAAACTAAGCAACCTGCGCAACAGGGCATACCCCGTGGGGCTAGGACCTCGGCTCAGGGCGGTCGCTGGCGATGAGATTGAGGGATTATGACTTTTAGTATTTTAGGGGAGTTTGGTGCAACAGTCGCTCTACTTTAGAGTTCGCGGGCCTCTCGGACTTCGGGTCTACGAGGGAAGTTAAAGCTCGTGCTATAAGTCAACTACATCGTGTAATTCGAAAATATTTTATAGTTGCTTACAAAATAAATTTTAAGTTACAGAAAGTAATTCTATAATTCTAATTTATCCCAAACACGATGAATTTCACTTTTTATGAAATAATTAGCAGCAATTTTACATTTTTGCGAAATGTTTAAATTTTCACGCCATCTTGAGCATACCATTAGGTATTAATAGCAACGAAATAATTAAAAATAGTACATTATCTTTATTAGACAACCTTAATTGGCTCGCTTTAAATCTCGGAGGTCGTGGGTTCGATCCTCACACCGGACAAGATATCTTTGTGAAAATTCTAAGATTTCTTTCCGGATCTGGTTGGTTGAGGGACTACCCTCCGTGCCTCGGAAAGCACGTTAAGCCGTTCGTCCTTATTGTTATAACATCATCTATAACAAACGTATACCAGGGAACGGGCAGCAGCGTTTCCTTGAGTGTTACAAAATTATACTGCGGTCACCAACCCGCCTGCCAAGCGTGGTGACTATAGCAATACCCTTCCTTGGGAGGAGGCCTATGTTCAGCAGTGGACTTAATACGGGCTGATGATGATGATGATAGTCAGTTCCATAGACTCTACATCTGTGTTCCTATGACTATCACTGAATGAATGCGCAAGCGCATTATAAGAGTAGTTCATGCGCGTACGACGTTTACCGTTGCAGTTAACGCGCGGATTTAACGGCGGTCACACGTCTCACGGATAACACACGAGATGAAGCTACCGGTTAGTGATTTGTGATTTAAAAAAACATATTATGTGATGTGGTTTGATAACGTATTTATCTCATAATTTTTGTGATTTTATTTTTTTAATTAGTCAATTATTTTACTATCAATTAATTAATTTTTGGGTTGTTTCCCTTACCGTGATATTCATATTTGTCAAAATGCGCCATCCTTGGTAGAAATACTTTTTGTGGTCACTTAACAATCTTTAAAAACGCAGTTATAGAGGCTTATATTCAGATCACTGACCTACCAGTGCACTCTAAGCTTGTTAAATTATTTAAAAAAATATGAATAGGTATCTATGAATCATTAGCAACTCATAGACAGGCTGTGATCAGCTAAAAGTAGCTAATTTAAATTAACTTAAATAATAGTTAAGCTTAGCATCAAATCTGTGAGTTAATTTCTGATATATTATTTATTTGTCGACGAACAAGCTACACCAATGTTTAAAGACTAATGGGAACTAATATTTGTTTAATAGTAGAACCACCTAGTCAAATAATCAGCGGAAATAAATTACATTTTCCATGATAAAAAATTAAAACGTTGCTGCGGAAAAAAAACATCTGTTAAATAGTTCGAACCTTCTTTTAATATTCCTGATCTGACCAATGATCTCCCCACTATCAAATACGAGAGAAAATAGTGTAGGTACAATATAAATGTATATGCTATATACAGGGTTATTTTTAAAACACCAACAACCTTTTGGGGAATAGAAGTACTCATGATTATGAACAACTTTTACTATGGGACCAACCCTGAAATCGCGAAAAAAACTCAGCTGTTCCATACATTACTTACCTCGACAAAATGTAAGGAACAGCTGATTTTATTTTCGCGATTTCAGGGTTGGTCCCATAGTAAAAGTTGTTTAAAATCATCAGTACTTTCACCCTCTAAAAGGTTATTGGTGTTTTAAAAATAACCCTGTACATATACTCAAAGCAATTCATTAAAATGATATATTAAGATATGATCTGCAAAATTAAATAAAAAAGCACACAAATGGAAATTAGATGTTACGTAAAAATATGCGAGTTTTTTATGACTTTAACTTTAGTAAATTATTAAAGTCATAATGTTAATAGCAGATACTGATAGTAGAAGCTTAGAGCACGATTCAGTGATCTTTCTCAGAGTATGAAAGGTCACTACACTTTAACCCCTTTATTACAAAACAAAGCCTTTACTCCTGCTAACCATAGACGAGAACTAAACGATCGAGTTGATAGCTTTTTGATTAAAACTTAGATCGACTTTTATTAAAAAACTTGCTACGTCACTCCGCTCCAGTGGGTCGGAGCGTGATATTTGGTAGCCTTTATGTTAATCCAGCTTATAAAATATCCGCGTGCAAACTTTCAGCCAAATCCATTTAGTAGTTTTTGCGTGAAAGAGTGACAAACATCCATCCATCCATACTTACAAACTTTCGCGTTTATAATATTAGAAGGACTTAGTTTGAATAAAACTCTTCCTTCGTTCTGAGTGGCACGGACGTTGATCAACTTACGATTTGTATTATTTTTCAGTGACATATATACACTTATTGGCGAAATAACAATATGGACATGGCTCTTAAAAAAAACTGAATATAAATTAACGTTGAGAATTAATACGGTATTTGAAGAGAAATCATTATTTACAATTAGATGCTGCGCCCCGCGGTTTCACCCGCGTTACTCTCCGTGATGTTGTAGACTAAGTAGGATGGTAGTGTTTATATTTAAAAATCATTTGGACGCCGCTGCTTTACTAATAGGTGCGACAGTTATCCGGGCTCAACCTGAAAACCCGTATTTTTAAAAGTCTAGACCATATTAAAAAACCCTACTTATT
The DNA here is from genome assembly GCA_947037095.2 of Nycteola revayana. Lineage (NCBI taxonomy): Eukaryota > Metazoa > Arthropoda > Insecta > Lepidoptera > Nolidae > Nycteola > Nycteola revayana. The sequence goes on from OX344852.2 coordinate 20,209,955, forward strand.
TCTTTATATTATTTTTCTAAACTAAATAGTTTGTGCCAGAGACACTTCCAAAGTGTGTGTCCCCCCCTACTTGAGGTGGTCCGCTTAGCACACCCGTACGAATCGCACCTGGGTGTACCGCACCGGTTGATATCCCCAAATCGCACCTATCAATATTTTTGATAGGTGCGTTTCGTGAAATGGAATTTATTTTAAAAATGTTGACCACGAAGCGCACCTCTGACTAATTAGGGGGTAAGGTCATGACCCCCATATCTCGGCTGCAATTGCCTCTCAGATTATATGTTATGTATTGTTGTTTAATCACGTAATCTATAAAGACTTAATTGGATTATATTTTATTGTTCATTAACAATTCCACGCGTGATATATACCTATAGCAATAGAGCAGATAATTTCTATCACCTTGAAATAACGTGACATGGAGTTAGGGTTGCCATCTTCTAAATTTGGTAACCAGGACAAGACGGACGAAAACCCCGAATTCTTGAGACTTTAATTTCTTTTATCCGGTCTACAAGTAAAGTCCGTCCCGGACGCTCCCCGGACGCCATCTAAAATAGGATAAATCCAGGGAACCCCGGACGGATGGCAACCCTATATGGAGTCATCATAGTTTTTAGGTTAAAATAAATTAAAACCTCAATCAATCAATCTTACCAATACTAATATTTAAAGATGAAGAATTTGTTTATTAGCTTAAACGCGCTAATCTCTAGAATTACTGGTCCCATTTGAAAAAAATGTTGAGTGTTAGATAGCCCTTTTATTGCAGAACGCTATAGGCCATATTTTATTATGTAGTTCCCGGGAACGGAAATAGTAAATCCCGGGAATGGATTTGGCTGAAAGTTTGCACGCGGATAGTTTTTAAGCTGAATTAACATATAGGCTACAAAATAGCAAACTCCGACCCACTGGAGCAGAGTAAAGTGGGTAAAACTGCGGGGCGCAGATAGTACATAATAAGTATACAATGACGTCATTAGTTACTTAAAAAAAACTACCTATTCCGATCTCTGGTCATAAACTAATTTCTGTAGATTGTCTTATTGTTTTGCTAACCGTACGTTTATGATACAATATGATGGTAGCCACATACACTCTGTCATTGTTCGTATAAAGTTAAAATGTAGATATTTTAATGTTGAATTCTCAATGGTTCCCACTAATTGTGGCGCGCAGTTGACGCAACAACACAATTTAGTCCATTGTGTATCGGAGGTCATTTAGAATTTACGCTTTATTAGTTTTTAACTTAACTGTACGTTAGGATGTGAACACATGGGCGTTATTTACGAAGTCTTTTATTAATTTCTTAAACTGTATTAGAAAGCAATTTTTAAGAGTGTGTGTAGCAGAAATGTGACTATGCACTCCAGTCTTTTGAGATTAATAAAATTCGACTACCGGCAGGATTCGAACCTGGGCCGGATTGCTTATGCATACCCGGCCCCCGCCAACGGCGGATCGAAGGAGTGTCTGGGGGTTTTAGTGGTGTAGGGTCCTCTCCTCGTGGTATGAGTTTGGCATACCGCGCTAAGGAGAGGGCGAGTCCCAAATATCCCACCGCCAGCGCGCGAATACGCTGTAGCAGCGGTGGGAATGCGTAAATGCATTTTAGGTTAAGCCCCTAATGCCTTAACTTAAACTTTTCCGTAAACTATTCAAAAACATTCAAAAGTGAGTCATATATTTATTTTGTCATATGGCAACTCAATTATTTAAAAAATACAAGCTTACCATATATTAAACGTGGCCGTTCTTCAGTGGTATAGGATCCGATCCGTCCGTCTTCTAAAAAAACTTTGTTCTTGCAATCTGCCAGATCGGTTTTGCCGTTCCCTAGTTTTTGCCATACAACACATTAATATCAGATATTTGTTGTTGTTGAAAATTCTTTTTTCTTTCTTAATAAACAACAATTTTCATTTTAATGACTAAAACAAAAAACCATCGGAAAATGTGTACAAAAAATGGTCTAATGATTACCGAATAAATGGCACTGTGAACGAGGCCTTGTTAAAGAGATTGCATGTGTGCAGACACACAAACATTACTTAGTTTTACTTAACAATGGGACAGTTGGATTTAACTATTACAGTTAAATATTGATTTCTTACATTTAGACTAGGTACCTATTATTCATTGTTCTTATAATTCATACATTTTCTGTAAGTATAGTAAATAACACGACAAGGACGATTTTAAAATATATTTGTAATCTATAGATTATATTTAAAGAAAGCTAACGTGAAATTTGGTCAATTGTTTTAATTTAAAAACTTATTTACCCTAAACGTATAAAATGAGGGGTTGCAAGTTTTTCGGGCAAAATCTTTAAATTAGCATCGATTTTGATAATACCTGATATTCATGCTCTTAATAACATTTTTTCAAATATGCGTATCACGGTTTATTGAATGCACCCTTAGGGGGTGAATAGGGTTAAAAGTTTATGTTTCAAATATTTGATAACTGCTCCAATTTATATGAAATTTACTATTCGAGCTCCTAAATATAAGTAGGTAACAAAACAAGTGTTTTCCGGATTTTTTAAAAACATAAACATAAGTGTTCATAGTTTGTTTGGATACCTACTTTACTTATTTTATTTATTTTTATTGATTTTTTACATTGAATATGTTCCAAAACTGGACTGATTTCAAAAATTATTTCACTGTTAGAATGCTATTTCAATTACATTGGATTCAAATATTATTATAGAATACTAGCTGTGCCCCGCGGTTTAACCCGCGTCACTCTGCTCCAGTGGGTCGGAACCTGATATTTTGTAGCCTATATGTTAATCTAGCTTATAAACTATCCGCGTGCAAACTTTCAGCCAAATCCATTCAGTAGTTTTTACGTGAAAGAGTAACAAACAAACATACATCCACACACACAAACTTGCGCATTTATAATATTAAAGATGACCTTGTGTAAACACTGAGTCTGTACCACCTACATACACCCTCACTAGGTTTCTCAACAATAGCTTTAAAAGCAGATCTGTAACCATAATTATCTTCTTTTCAGTATTTGCTAGTGCTCCTACTGGCATTAGACTTGGCTGCGGCGAGTCCGAAAAGCTCGAAGAGTCAGACCAGCAAGAGAGAACTGGTAGAAGGCAACCATGGAGACCGCAATCAGAAGAGGGAGCTGCAAGAAGGTAACTACGCCGACCAGAATTACAAGAGACAGGTGTTGACTAAGCATGGTAAGTTACTTCAGACTTCTATGAATTAGTTTTGAATGATGATTTTATATGTGATTGTATTTTTACTGGAATGTCAAGCGGCCGTAGCCCAAAGGCTAGGGCGTCGGACTTGTGATCTTGAGGTCGCTGGTTCGAACCCCACACATTGCACTACCGACGTGAACCCACTCGTAACACAAGCATTTTAGCTTAGCACGAGGGGTTAACAAGAATACTAGTAGACTGCAAACTCTGCTAGTAACTTTTTTTTTTTTTTTACATGTAGCTTAGTCTAAAAGGCGTTGTCAAAATTTATGAATTTTAATTTAATCGCTACTTTGCGTATTGATGCTGCACTAAACAGATTTACCTTCTCTATACTAATATCAGCGTCGGCAATGCTGATATATTATACCTTCATAAAAATATATTTTGAATCAATATCTATAAAAAAAATCCGTTGTGTAGTTTAAAGATCTTAGCATATATAGGGATAGACAGACACAAGAAACGACTTTGTTTTATACTATGTAGTAATATAAAATTTGACAACCTCCGTAGCGTAGCGGTATTTAGCTCGCCTTAAGTCTCGGAGGTCGTGGGTTCGACCCCACAACGGACAAGGACTAAGATTTCTTTCCGGGTCTGGTTGGTTGAGGGACTACCCACCGTGCCTCGGAAAGCAAGTTAAGCCAGGGAACTGGCAGCAGCATTTCCCTGTGTATAACAACATAATACCGCGGTCACCAATCCGCCTGCCAAGCGTGGTGACTGTGGCAAAAACCTCCCTCGGGAGGAGGCCCATGTTCATCAGTGGACGTTGTACGGGCTGATGATGATGATATAAAACTGAAGAGTTTGTTTGCTTGAGCTAGTTTATATATAATAATATACTTATATTAACAAAACGAAATGAAAACGATATCATAAAGTTACCGGCTGGTAAATATATCGTTACATTATAACAGAAAAACCATTAAAATTTCAGCCTATATTATTCCTACCTACGCGAACATTTCAAAGTGAGACTGCCTTCACACTTCACAATAATACCTACCTACGCTTCTCAAAACAATAACTAAAGCTTTATTAAATCAATATATCTCGAGACAATTCAATTAAATCACAAAGAGACGAAGAAAATGAAAGACCAAAGAACAATAAAGTTATATAAATCTCTCTTTGTTTCAGCCGCAGCTCCCGGAATTGAGTACGCGGAAGATTTGAAGGAAAAGATTCCAGAACTACCATCTGCTGTGAGTACCTAGCTTAAGATATAACTCGAATTTATATCTATGTAATTCGATGCTCTATGTCTGTATGTGATTAATTGTTACGTTTAAAAAATTGTTCAGCGTTTGTTTTAATATTCTATTTGAACGATACATATATACGGTAAAACTTTACTATTCTTATAAAAAACTATATATTTATCTTTTTTTGAGCACCAATTACCTATTGGTTCTAAATTTTAAAAGAGGAATGCTCCATTTGTTTAACTTAAATAATCACATTTTGTGGCATCGCCATTTACTTCAAAATAGTTTTTGACAAACATTTATCTTTAGCCATGTAACAATACTTAAGAAAACTTATTTTGCATATAATAATAATTTCATTTATTAATAATTTACAAGACTTACATTGTTGTATTCTTAATATTATATTATGTAGGTAGACATATATTATATTTGTTACCAACCGAAAAGCGAAGCAGCGATGGGTGGGACATAGCAGTTGACAAGCGACTATCACCCTATTATTGTACAAGATGGTGGAAATTGGCATTATGCGACGTTAATTAGTGACATATTATTATATGATATGTAGTATAGTGGTTTAACATTGTAAATGAAGGTCTAATGGAGCGACATAATCAAATTTGACTAAGCTGCTAAAATAAAGATAAAAAAGAAAGAAAACTGCAACATGCAAGCTCGTCTTAAATTAACCAAGCACATCCATTTATCCATCCATCCTAAATTAGACTATCGGTGCACAGTGCAAAACTTAATTCCGAATGCATTCTTCAACAACATTTACCGACTTTCCAAATCCATATTGCACTAGAATCCAACACAATATTAACTGACGCATATTGCTGTCTGTACTATTTCACATCAATCCCAAAACTCTTGAAGAAATTTAATATAAACTTTGCTTTACAAACGCGCCGGTAATGCGCTCGGTACAACGCCATTTTTTTTTACACACCGCTATAAAAGTTCCCCAATAGTTTGCCCGTCGTATAATATAAGTTTTATATAATGAGATTTTGAAGAGGGACGTGCCAGCTTTTGTTTCACGACATTAATTTATTACCATAGCTACACCCCGTAGTTTTACTCACGGTTCTCTCAGTTCTCTGCTCCAGCGGGACGGAACGTGGTGTTTTAAAAGCCTATAATATATTAATCCAGCTAATTAACTATGCGCGTGCAAGCTGTCAGCCAAATCCGTTAATTAGTTATTGTTTGAAAGAGTAACAAACATCCACACATATTTACACATTTTCGCGGTTATAATATTAGTAAGATTTTGCGTAAACTTTAATATTAAAGTTGGAAGGTTATACAAAAACACTTTAAACCATTGATTCCTTGATTGAACCATTGATTTGACATATATCATTATTACCTTTTTTTTTTAAAGATTAGGTACTTACTAGCAAAGTTTTGCACACTACAAGTATTCTTGTTAACTCCTCGTGCTAAGCTAAAATGCTTATATTACGAGTGGGTTCACGTTGTTCGATCCCCATTTGGGATCGAACTGGCGACCACATGATCGCAAATCCGACGCCGCTAGCCATAGGCCGCTTCAAATTCTATACCACAGAAGGGACAGATGTACTTAACTGTACCTTCCAAGCCACGCGTGGTCGCAAACATGTTTTAGGTAAGGACGCCTATGTTTCAGCATAAGGCCTACTGATGGACTCAGGTACTAAGCTCCAGTAGTGGACGTTATGAAATACCTAATGAATTTATTCAGCACTTAGGTATTTACATACACTTGTACTTGTCAAAATCACAATGAAAAAGAACTGTAATTAATAGGTTATTATTCTTATTCTATGAATCTAACTACTTAGGTGACTATAACTAGCAAGTGCAACCTGTGAGTGCTGCTATTCGTAGGACATTACAGACAATGTACTCCGTCTGTCCGTTTGTCATTAATTCCTCTACTCATAATAAGTTCATATTCACATTAATTATTATAGGCATATATTGGAAATTTATAAAAGCATACATATAAGTGACACACACCTGGGGGCACCCTTATGGGGTTAGGACCACAACCCAGAGGTGCCACTGTTATCAAAGTCAGATTTATGGATATAAGAGGAAGTGATCGCTGGCTCGGCAGGCTCGGCCTACAGGCGCTGGATCACAGGGCAGGGGTAGGGGCACAACGCGGTCCTCAAAAGACTTATCCTGCTGTCCACCCAGTTAATGGTCATCTAAAACTAGTTGACTGCGATCGCTAAATTTTTTAAGCGTTTAGAAAGAACGTAGGTATTAACGTAATTATGCAAAACTGATGTTTATGTAATTGCTTTAGTTGGTAATTTACATTGGAGTCGTTTGTGGAATTATCATGATTATACCATCTCTTCTTATGCCGTCCTGATACTTATTGCTCACAAAGTTTAATATTTAAATGAAATAATTCGTTGTTTCTTGTTGTTAGAATGTTAAATTAGTTTAGAAACGTATTTAATGATATGAAAGTCACGTCCTTTTAACCACATAAAGTCCATTATCTATATCTATATATTATATAAAACAAAGACGGGTTTGTTACAACACTTATAACTCGAGATCGGCTGGATCAATTTTCATGGTTTTTGTTTCGTTGGAATTGTCTCCGCCCTGAATAGCAGAATACATTTTAGAAACAAAAGAAAGTCGTGTTAGTTACACTATTTATAACTCAAGAACGGCTGAACCGATTTGGCTGAAAATTGGTAGGGAGGTAGCTAAGAACTGGGAGAAGGACATAGGACTTTTGGGTAGGGGTAGGGTAGGGTAGGGTAGGGTAAGGTAGGGTAGGGTAGGGTAAGGTAGGGTAGGGTAGGGTAAGGTAGGGTAGGGTAGGGGTAGGGTAGGGTAGGGGTAGGGTAGGGGTAGGGTAGGGGTAGGGTAGGGTAGGGGTAGGGTAGGGTAGGGGTAGGGTAGGGTAGTTGTAGGGAGGGGGTTGGGTAGGGGAAGGTTAGGGGTAGGGTAGGAGTAGGGTAGGGTTAGGGTAGGGGTAGAGTAGGGCAGGGGTAGGGTAGGGGTAGGGCAGGGGTAGGGTATAAAAGTCCACCCGTGCGAAGCCGGGGCGGGCCGCTAGTATCTATATATATAAAAGAAAGTCGTGTTTGTTACAACACTTATAACACGAGAACGGCTGGACCGATTGCCATGGTTTTTGATTTGTTGGATTTGTTTCCGTCCCGAATAGCAGAATACATTTTAAAAACAAAAGAAAGTCGTGTTAGTTACACTCAACTTATTTATAACTCAAGAACGGCTGAACCGATTTGGCTGAAAATTGGTAAGGAGGTAGCTAAGAACTGGGAGAAGGACATAGGATACTTTTGGGTAGGGGTAGGGTAGGCGTAGGGTAGGGGTAGGGTAGGGGTAGGGTAGGGTAGGGGTAGGGTAGGGGTAGGGTAGGGGTAGGGTAGGGGTAGGGTAGGGGTAGGGTAGGGTAGGGTAGGGGTAGGGTAGGGGTAGGGTAGGGGTAGGGTAGGGTTAGGGTAGGGGTAGGGTAGGGCAGGGGTAGGGTAGGGCAGGGGTAGGGTATAAAAGTCCACCCGTGCGAAGCCGGGGCGGGCCGCTAGTATATATACATATAAAACAAAGTCGGGTTTGTTACAACACTTATAACTCGAGATCGGCTGGATCAATTTTCATGGTTTTTGTTTCGTTGGATTTGTCTCCGCCCTGAATAGCAGAATACATTTTAAAAACAAAAGAAAGTCGTGTTAGTTACACTATTTATAACTCAAGAACGGCTGAACCGATTTGGCTAAAAATTGGTAGGGAGGTAGCTAAGAACTGGGAGAAGGACATAGGATACTTTTGGGTAGGGGTAGGGTAGGGTAGGGTAGGGTAGGGTAGGGTAGGGCAGGGTAGGGTAGGGTAGGGTAGGGTAGGGTAGGGGTAGGGTAGGGGTAGGGTAGGGGTAGGGGTAGGGTAGGGTAGGGGTAGGGGTAGGGGTAGGGTAGGGTAGGGGTAGGGTAGGGGTAGGGTAGGGTTAGGGTAGGGGTAGGGTAGGGCAGGGGTAGGGTATAAAAGTCCACCCGTGCGAAGGCGGGGCGGGCCGCTAGTTATGAATAAATATTTTGAACATAGAGAGAGTTCTTTAAAGAGAGAGTCTACAAAAGTGTATCGCAAAGTGAGAATGGGATCATTTCGCATTTAAAATTTCTATGTTTTTTTTTTATTAGTTAGCTACAAGGCTTTTGCTACTTCAAAGGGCATAAATGGCAGCAGAGCTCCAGCCTAGATAAATAGTTTTAACACTACAAACTATAGCAATCTGCGCAAGAAGGCGTCCCCTGTGGGATTTGGACCTCAGCTCAGGGCGGTCGCTGGCGACTAGATTGAAGGCTTTTGACTTTTTGTATTTTAGGGAAATTTGTCCAACTTACTCTTAAAAGTTACTCTACGTTACAGTTCGCGGGCCTCCCGGACTTCGGGTTTACGAGGACATTGGGTATAAGGTTCTTTGCAAACTAAGGGTCGGAAGGGTTATAATTATGTTTCATAATATTTACTTCCACAAAAATCCTTTATTAACGTTATAACAAATATGATATTATTAACTGTTTTATGGATAAATTTCCATGGTCTACACAACCTACAACCTACAACTGCGGTTGATCCTGCATAGTATAACAAATTACCGTGTGGTTTCCGACTTAGAATAGACTACCCCATATGTTCCTATGGGTGTCGTAAGAGACGATTAAACAGCTGATGGATGGGCAGCAGCATCATTCAGCTCCATATTAATTAACTTACTGCGATCACAGATCCGCCAACCAAGCGTGGTGATATTGGCAATATTGATCAACGACCATGGCAGGTATGTTGAAACGAGACCCACGTTCGACAGTGGAAGTAAACGGATTATTGAATTACAAAATGTCCACATTTTTCTCTTTCAGAAACATTTATATCTGGTGAAATTTTTCTCCATTATTATTAAAAAACAGTGTAACGAATGTCGCTATTACATCAAATAATAAAATCATTAGCACTATTAACCTTAAATACTTTGTTGTCACAACGCAATGGTGTGAACTGGAACAGCTGTGAATCAAATCACACGCCTACAATAATAATCTGAATTACGTATATTAATTACTTGTTGTCACCCGCCAATTTGTCCGCGCAAGTTTAGATTTATTAGGTAAGTTTTTTTTTTTTTTTTACTATATGTAGGCTAACGTTTGACCTTAATCTCGCTTGGAAGGCGATGATAAGGCCTAAGCGCTTGCCTAGAAAGTGTCTGTTCACTTTAGTGTAAATACTAAAACTTAGGATTTACGAAGAATCTTGTTGTTGCAACTACGTTATAATAACTATTGGTTCGTGTAATTCGCTCTGAGAGTAGCAAGAGGGGGCTAGTTGAATATCATCATCATCAACAGCCCGTTTACGTCCACTGCTGAACATGGGCCTCTTCTTAACAGACCTTGGCAAGCCAGGATCGTAGAGGGATATTGCCATAATCACCGCGCTTGGCAGACGGATTGGTGATCGCAGTAAGATGTAAATCTTGAGCTAATGGATGCTGCTGCCCATTCATCAGCCATACGTCCCTTAGTCGCCTTTTACGACACCCATGGGTAGTCATGGGGTGATCCATTCTAAGCCGGAACCCACACGGCATTGCCATTGTAGACCACATTTTTACAAAAAAATAATTGACAAGAAATCGTGTTATTATATACTACCTGTTAAGTAGTTATAACTATGTAAACATTTTGACTTTCTTCCAAGAAAACTATGCCAAAATGCGAGATTTTTTTTTTAAGATTCTACTTGTTTGTATGCTTCTTATTCATACCGAGTTTCATTCAATCCATACTGTAGGCTTTGCCCATGCGGTCAAAGAAGCTTTACATTCAGTCAGACAGACAGAAATTAAAAAAAACTCGTAATACCTTCGATGTACAATTCTGAACTCCACCAATTCCATTATAGATATGTATAGATAGATTGACTAAATAAACATATCATTTGACTTGTATGTCATAGGTAACCTAACAAATTAAATAATTAACGAAGAATAATATGTTGAATCTACTTGATTCGATTTTTTTTTTTTTAAGACAACTCCCGCTCTAGGGAAATAAATCCCTGTGTCGCGGGGGACTTTACAAACATTCATTTCACGGACACAAAGAACACCCAGACTCAGAACAACTATTTGTGGTTCACACAAATAATTGTCCCGGGTGGGAATCGAACCCAGAACACCAGGTCTCAGAAGCAACTATCGTAACCACTGAGCCACCGGTGCAGTCAGCGGTCATTACTGATTGATCGCATGTATAAAAGAGACTCATACGTATTATTAAATGTATTATATTTTATATTATGTTACGGCTAAAGGTAGGTGTGAACATAAACTTAAGATTAGCCAGCTAAACTTAGGTTTATCTTCGAGAAGCAGCTAAAGTTCGATAACATGTTAGTTTGCGTCGTGATATTCTAGGTTTTAATTAAATTAAACAATACCTATGCACGGCAAAAAAAGGGGTTTGGGGTGGTTAAAAAAAAAACCTAAACCAATGGAGTTGAACAGGGACTTATTCAGGTTGATCTAAGTTTAACCGCATGTGGTCGGCTTTACCTAGGTTTAGCCGGCTAATCTTAAGTTTATGTTCACACTTACCTTTAGCCGTAACATATACAAGATATTATTCTTGAAGAATATCTTCCTTACGTTCCTATAATAATATTAAATTTTCTACGTATTGACAATATTGCCAACAGTCAGTTTCTTCAATAGGCACGAAGACTAAAAACATATATTTAGTCCGTCAGTAAGATTACCAAAAAGACTGGATACGTATTTTTTTATTTCATTCCTCAAACAAAAAATGACGAAGATACAGCGCGTTGAAATTTCATGTGACGTCACTTTTATGTACAATTTTACCTAATAATGACGTCACAAGCCCCCCTCTCCTGCACTTTTTAATTTGTTGTTGCTTTATATCTTTGTAAATTTTTATTGATTTGATAAATAAAAACATACGTGTCCAATATCTTTTAGTAATCTAACTGACGGACTTAATATATTTTTGTAGTCTTCGTGTTTACGGCAAACAAGTATTATCTTTCAGAAGGATTTTTTGTACCTAAGCATTTTTAAAAGCTTCATTGACACTTACAATTTATATTTAACAATGTGTAACATAAACCGATAACAGTAACCAGCTATTATAAAACCATCGAACAATACTAGGATCGACTTCGATAAAGATCTTTTCGAAGAATTGTTAATTACAGTAAAATATTCGCCTTTCACTCACTTCTAATTTACAATAGACTTGCAAAATAAATTGTAGGTATCTACCAATATTAAAAGTCAGCCATCTTGATAAAGTGACGTTTCATAATAGTAACTTACGAAATAAATGTTATGAAGAAATAGAAAATAATCCAGTTTCGTTACAGATCATTTTTTTATTTATTAAAATACTACACTAACATTATCCCGCCGCGCCGTTTAATAGCGACTAAATAAAATATATTTTGTCCCTTTACAAACGGTACCTACTATTCAAGTTTTATGTCAAAGAAACATTTCTTTAAAACTAGCGACCCACCCTTGCTTCCTACGGGTGTATGCTGATGTATTATTACAAGCTTTTATTTAACTTGCAATGTATGTATGTAGATATGTACCTATGTATGTAATTTGTTCGGGTAGAATCTTGCAACTCAATTTTGAAGCAGATACCCTCAACCGATTGAGCTGAAATTTTGCAAGCATATTTATATCGCGTAACAATGCAATAATATGGTACCATGGAGCTGATCTGATGATGGAGTCGGAAGGTGGCCATAGGAACTCCTGTACCTACAGAACAAAATAGTTGAGTAAGGGCTCGTTTGTTTTGTGCTTATGAGTACTTTCCATTGCACATTATGAAAAGGGTCTGATGAGGAGCAGGAACATTTCCACTGCGCTAAGATAGTCGAGTCCTTCCTCGTGAATCACTCTATCTATTAAAAAAGCGGGAAGCGACTTATTTTATATTATTTAATAAAGTTTACTTAATTAATTTTATTTATTTTTCTTTTAAAATTTATATAAATCTACCGTTGGCTACATATATTGTATATTAGCCTGTTTTTGTCTAGCACGTTGTGCATAACTTTTGTGAATGATTTAGACAAATTTAATTGAGATTTCAGGTACCTATATTTCAATTAACTAATTTTGTGGTTATTATATCAACAAAACAATGGATCTAGTTGTGACCTCAAGCCACATAATGCCGATTAAAATAAACTGTACTAATTACAAAGGTTAATTCACACCCCAGATAATTTGTCGAAAGAAGCATTGATAACATCTGTCTATTGTTTAGAAAATTACATTATTTAATAACTATTTTAATTAATGAAAAAATAATCTTTAAATTGTAATAAACGGCGGTATTTAGCTCGCTTTAAATTTCGGAGGTCGTGGGTTCGATCCTAACACCGGGCAAGAATTTACACAATAAATTCTAAGATTTCTTTCCGGGTTCAGTGGGTAGAGGGACTGCCCTCCGTGCCTCGGAAAGCACGTTAAGCCCTTGGTCCCGATTGTTATAACATAATAATCGTGTATCATGGAACAGGCAGCAGCGTTGCCTTGTGTGATAAAACATATTACTGCGGTCACCAATCCGCCAGCCAAATTTTTTATAATTTTAGTTTATTGTAAAATAATATAATATTTTAACTAAAAACTATTTTTTAATTAGTCAATATTTATAGCCACTACTATATAAATCCTATTAAACATGAAATATATTTAAAAAAAAAATCTATGTATCTGTAGCTCAGAAGCATAAAGTCGAATGTACCATTATACGTCAGAAACATTCGTTGTATGTGCCTTTATCGTAAATTGGCACTTACGACCTTACGCTTCTGACGTCTAGATATGTAATACCTAGTATGAGCACAAAATCTAGCGCAACCTCTGTATCACTCTAATCTATAATTAATACCCGAAACAATAAAAGTTCCTTACATAATAACTTCATTAACACTTGGAGGAGACTTCTTAAATACTCTCTGTTCCGACCGGATCATTCTGAAATGAACCCAATTTCCTTTCAACTTGTCACGGAGATAAGAAAAAGTGGTCAAGCGCGATTTATATGTAGAGTTTTTAGAAAGAAAAATACATTTTGAATAACAAAATATTTAAATATAGAATTTAAGACGTGAGTGGATGAAGGTGATATGTCGAATTTTCGAGTTTATGTGTTTTTTGCATAGATGATGGTGATATGTCACTACAATACGACTACAGATCTTAAACCGTCCATTTAAGGCTTTACGAGACAACTACATTCATCTTAGCACCTCATTTTCAATATCTAAACTTGCAGAAAAGTTTACTTTTGTTTATGAAAAAAGGAGTTATGTCAAGATTTTTTTCCAATTTAAATAATAATAATTATAAATTTGTTTGGTTGCTTTCATACTATTAATATTTCAGGTTATTTACACAACTTGGCATCATAGTTTAATACAAACATTAGTTTTGTAGCGACTTATCTCAAAAAATAAAAGATAAACTTTAACTTCGATTTACTCCAAATTTAAATTATGTGACTTATCACCTTCATCCACTCACGTCTTCAATTGGTCCTTGTATTTATGTAGTTTTCATTTAATTTATGATTTTATCAGCTGCTTTGAGTCGAGATCCACGGAGGTGATCTCTTGCTTTGTTTGTAAACTACTTATAAGTAGTTATAAGTCTGGACCAGTTCACCTACACGCAAGTTAAAGTAACAAAAGTCTCATTACTAACTACATGATTGTGTCCTAAAAATTTTATTGCTAATATTTAAAAAAGGGAAGGAGTTTTTAAAGTTCAAACCATAAAGGGTAAAGCCGGGTAAAACATTGCTGCGTGCTCAAACTAGTTAGATAAGAATTTCATCAGCATTAGTATGTTTTTGTGATTTTTATTTTTGAAGCGACCGTAGTCTTTAGCCTCGGACTTGCGATCATGTGGTCGCCGCGCCGGTCCGATCTCCACCCATTGCACTTGTAACACAAGCATTTTAGCTTAGCACGAGGGGCAAAAGAATACTAGTAGTATGCAAAAAAACTGCTAATAATCTTATAAAAAAAATAAGTTAGTTAACTAGTTAGTACCCAATTTATTACTTATTACAAAGCTCCGCAATTTCATCATCAGCCCGTATAACATCCACTGCTGAACATGGGCCTCCTCCCGAGGGAGGGTTTCTGCCATAATCACCACGCTTGGCAGGCGGGTAGGTGACTGCAGTATTACCTCAATCGGGACCAACGGCTTAACGTTATTTCCGAGGCACAGAGGGAAGGTAGTCAACCAACCAGACCCGGAAAAACATCTTAGAATTTAGACAAAGATTTCTTGCCCAGTGTGGGGATCGAACCCACGGCCTCCTAGACTTAAAGCGAGACTTATGCTGCTACGCCGCGGAGGTTGTCACTTATTACAAAGTTTATATTACAAAAGCAGCTCCGCAATTTAAATAACAGCGACACTATATTAACAGCACAAAGTTTCGTTCCACCATTTTGTCTGCGGATCACCAAAAATGGAGCACTCGAACTGAAATTAATTACAAGAATAACTTTTATTAATTTTAATAATTAATACGAGTTTGTGAGAGTTTCTCCGAATGTTTTATTTTAGGGGCCGATTATAATTAATTGTGAATCTGAAAGCTATTTGTAATGTGAGAACTGATTGAGAGGAATTCCACGTTTAGGGTTTTTTTTATTGATTAATAGAGCTTTGGAGTCTACAAGTATTCTTGTGAACCCCCCGTTTTAAGCTAAAGCTTGTGTTACGAGTGGGTTCACGTCGACAGTGCAAAGAGTGGAGATCGAACCGGCGACCACCAGATCATGCGTCCGACGCCTTAGCCATTGGGCTACGGCCCGTTGCAGCCTTAAAAGGCGAAAGAATAAAATCTACATCTTATACTTACTAATATATAAAGCTGAAGAGTTTGTTCGTTTGCTTGAATGCGATAATCTCAGGAACTACTTGTCCGATTGGAACAATTCTTTCAGTGTTAGATAGCCCTTTTTTTGAAAGCTATATTTAATTGTGAAACTTACGCTGGTGAAACCTCGCGCATAATAAATATGTTTCCCGATTTTTCTGTAAAATCGAAGTACCTACCAGCCTGAAGTCAGGAAGTTGGCGGTGTTCGACCGTGCGTTGAAAAGCACGTTAAAGTTTCGGTACTGGGCCTTATTTCTCATCGGATGTATTGCTAGAACTGTTCCATCGCCATCCGATGCCCTCGTAGACCCGAAGTAAAGTAGAGCGACAGTTGCACAAAACCCCATAAAATACTAAGTCATAATCCCTCAGTCTCATCACCAGCGACCGCCCTGAGCCGAGGTCCAAGCCCCACAGGGGGCACCCTCTTGCGCAGGTTGCTTAGTTTGTAGTTTTTAAACCATTTATTAAGGCTGGAGCTCTGCTCGCCTTTATGCCCGGTGAAGTAGCAAAAGCCTCGTGGCTACCTACGTTATGTCCATCCGAAAAAAAAAGGTTTTTCTTAGGCACCGCCCGCGCCGCCCGCTCCGCCCGCTGGCGTCCAGGACGCGACCTTAAAGATTGGCCACCGTGGCCAAAATCGGTCGGGACGATTATATAAAGTTGGTATACCTGCTGGTGGCAAATTAGTTAACCTTAAGAGAGCTTTTTACTATGGACATATTTAGTAAATATATATCTTTAATAAAATCTTGAATTGTATCTAGATACGTTAATAATTAGCATTATTTTTAATGATGTGTTTGTTAGACTGATCCCACCTAAGGCAAGCGTGTTCCTCAGGAGTGTGAACGACGCGAATAACGTGAGGAACACAACAATGTAAGGTCTGCCTTACAATGCAAGTACGATACGGGATTTACTGGCGTTAATGGTATTTTATATAAAAATACATTTCTATCTTATGAATAAAAAATAAAAATAAAAATCTAGTAAACAATGAAATAAGCAGCTAGGTATATAGTTATAAATGTATAAAAATAGAATTTTAATTTATATTAACTTTTTAAAAGTTAATTACATCGCACTTTCACTTTTGTGCTGGATTTTAACTAAAAAAAAGTAAGTGAATAGGCAGAATTTTTTAAATTAGCCTTAAAACTAGTTGAAAGATAAATTTACTTTTTTTTCGTATAATTCTAATGTACTTCGTTATGTAAGTTCATATAGCTGTAATACATATTTGAGTAATTATAATAAACTACTCCTCATGATGAACGATACGCTACGGAGGATCCGTAGCCTGTCGTTCTGGTTGGTTGAGGAAACATCACAGCAATTCCGAGCTCCGTGCCTCGGAAAGCACGTTTAGCCGTTGGTCCCGATTATTATAACATCATGGTTTTTTTTTTATTAATTTACTCCACGGTTACCCGACTGGTAAGGGATAAGACCAACGACCAACATCTAAACGTGCGCAAGGCACGCATAAAACTCTACAAACTCCCGGATTTCCAGCTGAAAATTTCTTGTTTCACAATTTTTTGCCCGAATCGGGGTTTAAACTCAATATTATATCGCTGGTCGTACCTTCATAATACCGCTAGAACCAACAAAGCAGTCAACCATATCTTATACTGATATATAAAGCTGACGAGTTTGTTTGTTTACTTGAACGCGCTAATCTCAGGAATTATTGGCACGATTTGAAAAATTTCAGTGTTAGATAGCCCAGTTATCGAAGAAGTCTATTTTAAGCTATAGGATATATTTAACTATAAAGTTCCCACGGGAACGGAAATTGCGTGGGTAAAACCACACGCGGAAGCAAGATTACCCTAATTTACATCATCATCATCAACCCATATCACGTTCACTGCTGAGCACGGGCCTCCACCCGAGGGGTTTTTACCATGGTCACCACGCTTAGCAGGTGGATTGGTGACCGCAGTTATTATGTTATAACACACAAGGTAACGCCGCTGCCTGTTTGTTTTGTTTTTTTTTTCGGACGGACATACTTACTTAGCCACGAGGCTTTTGCTACTTCACCGGGCATAAAGGCGAGCAGAGCTCCAGCCTTTCCCTATTAAACGATTGATATTATTATAGATGATGTTATAGCAATCGGGACCAAATTTACATAATGAGTCAAAATGAAACGCGGTTAAACTTTACTAAACCAACTATTCACGGCAGTGAGAGTTGTTCGACTAGCTTATATGTTAAATACACATGTGTAGTAAATATGTTATGTAACATATCACACATAACGACCGGTCCGGTGAGGTACCGATAGCTGTCTCTATCAATGTGTTTCCGCTCGTAAGAACCATATTGAGAAATAGATCGAAGTTCATTATTTTAACTTTAAGACATCTTTCTAACGTCCACAGCTGAACAAGGATTTCCTCCTGAGTGAAAAAATGCCATAGTCACCACGCGTTGGAAATGGATTGGTGACCGCATTATAATGTAAAAACTAATAACACACGGACATAAATGCTGCTCTCCGTTCCCTGATATACGATTATTATTGCTCATGTAAAAATCGCGACCGACGGCCTAACGGTAATGCCTCAAACAAGTAAACACGGAATCAAATTCTTGGGTTTCAAGATATTTATTTCTCAAAAAAGACACAAAGTCTCTTACTTGAGAACAATTATTCATCATCATCATCATCATCATCAGCGCTTATAACGTCCACTGCTGTACATGGGCCTCCTCCCGAGGGAGGGTATTTGCCATAGCTCTGGCCATAGTCACCACGCTTGGCAAGCGGGTTGGTGACCGCAGTATTATGTTGTACCACCCAAGGAAACGCTGATGCCTGTTCCTTGATATACGATTATTATAGATAATCTTTAGAGATGGGCCGACTAGCCACCGACTAGTCGGGAAAGCCGACTATTCGGCAACGTTTGTAGTCGGTGACTAGTCGGCGACTATTCGGCAAAATATGCCGATTATGATCGGCGCATAACAAACGAAATAAAACAAATAATTTGTACTTGTTTTATAATTTATAAACGTAACTTAGAGTAGTTATCTAAAGTTACAGTCTTTACAACATAGGAATGTATTAATCAGTCAGTAATTAAGCTCAGCGGCCGCGCGATGTCTAAGCCAAGTGATGACGAAAAAGCCCGAATACCTCCAACAAGAAGGTATTAAAATGATCGGCATTGCCGATTAGTCGGCCGACTATTCGGCATTTTGAGAACCGATTAGTCGGCTAGTCGGTTAGTCGGCAAATACTATAGTCGGCCCATCTCTAATAATCTTATAATAATCGGGACCAACGGCTTAACGTGCTTGCCGAGGTGCGGTGGGTAGTCCCTCAACCAACCTGACCCGGAAAGAAAATCTTAGAATTTACACAAAGATTTCTTCTTTACTTCACAAAGTCACTTACTTGAGGTTATACATAACAAAGGTTCGTCACCGCGTGCGTAAATTGATAAACTCATCCAATGCATTCAGTCTTCAACCTTTCGAATACCGTAATTAGAGACACAATAGAATGTTGAAACAAGATTAAACGATATATTAAAAACGAATTATATTAAAAAGCTTATTATACAATATCTGATAATGTCAAAGACAATATTGCTTAGGAGAGAGTTACTCCCGGTCCCGTGGAAACTTTGCTTATGTAACCTACTTTTGAATAATGTAGTTTTTTAATGGTGAAAGGATATAGGAAAGCAGTGCATTCGTTCCGGAGCCTCTTCAATGCAGATACACTAACAATCAACTCTTTCCGCTGAATAATATTAGAACAGATTGTAAATAGTATGACCATTTTGCGACATTGCGACAACCTTCGTAGCGTAGCGGTATTTGGCTTGATTTAAATCGCGGACCGTGGTTTCGATCTCCACGCCGGACAAGTAATCTTTGTGCAATTTCTAAGATTTCTTTCCGGGTCTGGATGGTTGAGGGACTACCCTCCGTGCCTCGGAAAGCAAGTTAAGCCGTTGGTCCCGATTGTTATAACAATATCTATAACAATCGTATACAAGGGAACGGGCAGCAGCGTTTCCCTATGTGTTACTACATAATACTGCGGTCACCAACCCGTCTGCCAAGCATGGTGACTATGGTAAAATCCCACCCTCAGGAGAAGGCCCACATTCAGCAGTGGAGGTAATACGGCTGATGATGACAATGATGACCATCTACATATATAAAAATAGATCGCGCAAGAACATCGCTCGCTAAGCGACTTTAAGCTATTAAACACTATCCATATCTCCTTATATACTCCACTAGTTTCTTTGTTTTCTTGAACGTGCTAATCTCACAAACTGCTGGTCCGATTTGAAAAATTCTTTCAGTGTTCGATGGTCCATTTATCGATTAAGGCTATATGCTATATTTAATTATGAATTTCTTACGGGAACGGGAGTTACGCGGGTAAAACCACGCGCGATAAGAAAGCACGTAATAAAAGTACATTAAATACAGTCTATCTCTCAAAATACCAAGGTGTTAATTCCAACCCAATATTAAGGGCCACAGTTCCCTTCCTACTGACCCCGCAAGACGCTTAGTCGCCAAAAAACTAAAATAAATCACGTCTATTACCCTACGCCCCATGTAAAGTGGTTATAGAAAAGATCTATGGGACATATGAACCCCTTTTATCAGTGTATGGGATCATCTATGGAGCTTTAATCGTGATTAATATTATGATTACTTCGGTTTTTCATGATTTCATCTATTTTTTGGGCAAACATACATATTTTGTTCTAGCTACTAGCCCGCGCGCGGATTTGCCCGCGTTAGTCCCGTGCCCGAGGCATGAAGACTAAAGACATTTCGCATTATAGTACGTATGAACTTGTAATAAAATCTCTTTGGCTATACTATTTGTATCTGGCTGGTTTCGGTATCATTGGAAGTTTAAATCTTAAAGAACATAATTCAAATAAGAATATGTGTGATTTTCGTTTGTTTTTCGTACTGTCAAGATGAGTTAATGAAAAAATTCGATACATTTTAAAATTTTACTACAAAAAAGATAAAAATGCAAGGAGACGCTTGTGACGTCACTACTAGGTAAAATTGTACCTAAAACGCGCTGTAACTTCGTCATTTTTTGTTTGAGTAACGAAAAATAAAATATGTGTCAAAAATTTTTAGGTAATCTAACTGAGGGACTAAAAAGATTTTTTTGTTCTTCATGCCTATTAAACATAGGCTATAGCCTAGCCTTCCTCGATAAATGGGTTATCAAACATCGATGAATTTTGCCACCAAGTTAGTAGATTACTTCTCATCAGACATAGTGTTCAATTCCCACCCGGGACAATTATTTGTGTGAATCACAGACAGTTGTTGTTTGTAAAGCTTCCCCCCACACAGGGATTTATTAGTAGTTTTTGCTTTACATACACAACACCGGGATTAATTTATCTTACAGAAGAAGACTTTAAAAAAAAGACTAAAATATGAAATACATGTACTTAAGACAAAGTCTTTAACCAGTGTGTGTTGCTAGTGATGACCTATGGATCCGAAACGTGGTGCTTCACTATAGGCCTTATGGAGACCGCGGATCAACAAACGTAGCGTAGGACGTCCACCAACTAGATGGACGGATGACCTGGTAAAGGCCGCGGGATCACGGTGGATGCAGGCCGCCTCCAACCGTAGTAACTGGAAATCTATGAGGGAGGTCTAAGTCCAGCAGTGGACGTCCAACGGCTGAAATGATGATGATGATGATACAGAAAACTGAATGTAAATAACTTCAATCTTAATTACCACGATACATAATCTCTAATGACGTTTTCGCAACAAGCAATAAACATTTGAAGATTAGTCCAATTCCAGCTTAACTCATTTCCTCTAGTAATAGAGAAACGTGACCATTCACATAAACCATCAGTAACCCACTGACCCAAAACAATAAATGTTTAAATTATAGAAAACCAGAACGGTCCCATCATATTACGTAAGTCCCATAACTGGGTACATACGTTTTGATGGTACGCAAAACATTAGTTACATAATTTAAAAATGCTTGTGGTAGACCTGTGGTCGACATTCGACCATAATTTTAAAAAATATTAGCATTCTCCACTTTTTTTCTATAGGTATATACAAGGTTATTTTTAAAACATTAACAACCTTTCAGGGTGGAAGTACTGATGATTATAGTAGGGGAGCCCAAGCGGGGATTTCGGGATTTACTAAAGCGCGGCAGATTAATAAACAGGGGGATACCTTGTACCCGGTTAAGTACCTCCACAAAATATGAGGCCCTTATATAAGGCCGCCCGTGAAGGATACAGGATCAGATTAGTAAAAAAAAATTGACCATCAGAAATTCTCGAGCGCGTCAGATTAAGGTAGGGTGAGTTAATTACATCCTAAAAAGTGTATATTCCACTAATCTGACAATTTGTGAGTGACGTAAAAAAAGGGGAGGGCAACAAAGTTGTAAAAAAAAACGTCATCTCGACATTCTCGAGCGTGGCTAAATTTTGTTTTATTTTGAAGGAAATAATTCAAGAATAATGAAAAATATATAATCTGACGATTTCCGCAAGCCGAAATAACAAAAATTCGTCGATAAAGTTAAATGCGTGCAGCTGCGTGATGCCTACATTTCCTTCTCCGCGTTTCCATTCCTCTCTCACTCTTTCTCTATCTATTACTCTCTCACTCCGTCCCCACTCTGGTTTCTGTTGCCATGACGCCATCACAGCTGATCATAAAGACTCGTTCGTGGCATACTGTTTACAACGTGTTTCCAACGTTTTGGCTTTTTTTGCTATTTTAATATTATTTGTGTGAATTAAAGTTTATAAATATTTAATATGAGTGACATTAATTTGAAATGTGTATTTTGTGGTGAAAGTACTTACCTTACAAAAAACAATTAAATTTACGGTAGAAACATTAAAAAAATGTGTAAATATTTTGGAATATCGTCGGAGCAAGCCGGATATCCGAAAGTCTCGAGGAACATATGATAACTTCGAATTGTCGATGGAATCATCATTAAATGATTGATGAGATAGAAATATTATTTCTTTGAACTCAGCGAGCTCAAAATATCACATAAATTATATTTTGAGCTCAAAAATGTCATAAGTACAATTTTAAGCGCCCAGGAATGGAATTAGCGGGAAGTTGCAGGGATGGCCTTTAAGGTGAACCGTTTTTCTATTTTTTTTTGTCAGATCAGGCGAATCCCTCTAGATAATCGTCAGATTATGAGACAGTACGTTTAGAACAAAAAGATGAACCATATATATCTTAATCTGACGCGCTTGAGTATTTCAAAATGGCGAATTTTTTTTGCACATTATGAAAATGGCCGCGAGTTTGCGTCCCATCGAAATCGTCAGATTAGTGAATGAGAGCTTTTTTTTGGTGCACTTAACACACCCTTAGAAAATCTGACGCGATCGATTAAATTTTTTTTTTTCATTTTCATCCCTTAAATACAACCACCCGCATCATAGAAACGATCAGATTCGTACATTATTAAAAATACGTAGGGCATTGATGCTATCAATATCTGACGCGCTCGAGGATGTCCATGCAACAGTTTTTTTTACATATTTCAAAATCTATAGCCGCTTCCCCCACCGATGTAAAGGTATATATCATATAACATTTTTTTCTTCTTATCATCTAAGCTTTGCATCCCAATAGGTCTCTACGACGCTCGAGTAAATCCCCATTTAGCCTCGTGGGCTCCTCTACTATTATAACTTTTGCAACTTATACTATGGGACCAACACTAAAAATCGCAAAAAAAAATCTGCTGTTCCATACATTTATGTTCATTTACCTCAACAAAATGTATGGTAAAAATAACCTTGTATATAAACTACTAGCTTCCCGCGCGCGGTTCCACCCGCAGAACTCCCGTTCCCGTGGGAACTTCATAATTAAATATAGCTTATGTCACTCAGGGTGAATGTAGCTTTCTAATAGTGAAATAATTGTTGAAATCGGCACTGTAGTTTTTGAGTTTATTCATGACAAACATACACACACAAAAATACAAATCTTTCCTCTTAATAATCCCGCGTGCCTATTCTTCTACTCTATATTTGGCTGACAACCTCCATAGCATAGCGGTATTTGGCTCCACGTGGGACAGCTAGTAACTTATGTTTTTGCCCGACCCGGAATTTGATCGTCGTGACGGGATTTTAACAGCAAAAGCGTAAAGAATCAGCTAATGTAAGCGCATCAATTGTGCTTTCTTTAAGTTTGGACTCCATGGCTGAAATGGCCAGTAGGATATTATCAATAATTCACAAGTTGTGTGAGGGTCTCGGGGAGGACATAAAATGCCCGACAGTTGGACCCAAACGATATATTCCGTGAATGTATGGCGTACGTGTTCTAGACACCAACGGTTTACAAATTGATTTGATAGATTGATCCTGATCGTAAACATTGACATGTTTTGTTATTTTTTTTATGTTTATTACGTTTGAAGTTGATCGGTATAGCGAAAATTCAAGCAAATAAACTATGTTTTAGGAGTAAGGGCTAGGTACGCGCAATGAGCAATAATGAGCATGCCTAATGCGAGCATTATAATAAATTAAGCACATCAGGTTAAAACAAATTTCAAACATCTTTTTTTTTTGCTACATCCACATAATTACATAGCTATTTGCTATTTAATTTTAAAAGTAAATAAAAAAGAAACAATGAAAAGAAACAATATAATATGAAAACAAAACCATGTCACCTGTGGTCTTTACACTAGGCCTGTATCGTTAGGTAGGACCAATACAGCAAAACATAAACAAAAAAAAAAAAGTTCAAGTGTGAGTCTGAATCGTGAATGATGGGTTCCGTACCATTTCAAGTGTCATCCTGTTGCCGTCATTGATATCGAGCAAAAAGGGCAAAAAAAAAGTTTGTTGTCTGCCCCCCTTGATTATTTATTTTATTTTCAGAAATACATCATCTGTGAAAATTTAAACTGTCTAGCTATCGCGGTTCTTGAGATACCGCCTGGTGACAGACAGACAGATTGTGAAGTCTTAGTAATAGGGTCCCTACCTTTCGGGTCAATTTTTCTAAATCTTTCGTAGGTATTCCACTTTAATTAACTTGTATTTTTATCACCACCCTTTTTTATTGTGTTCTCAAGTGTTTCTAATAATATCACCTATCTAACACTTTCAATATAAAAGGTAAAATGGAAGCGCACTGCTTTCATTTTATACTTGAAAGTTATATTTGAGTAGCAGGCATGAGGGCGCACAACTAACTTTGAAACGCTATTGACTCAGCTCGTAACATATGCATATTGTGAGTAAGACTCGCGGCAAACATACTAAATTGCCTACAGTTTAGTACTGAGTCTCACAGAATACTAGAAATATAAATATAGGAGGTCAATTACTTAAAAAGACGATAAATATATTCAAAGAATAAGCTTTTTAGGGTTTCGTGTCCGTCCGTCTGTCCGTCCATGCTCGTACTCCGCCGTTACTGCACCGAATGTCACGAAAATTGGTGCAGAGATGTAGAGGTATATTGAGGATCCAAAACATGGTTTTTAAAATTATGGAAAAATATTTTTTTTAATCTAAATTTATTCATTTCTATTTTGAAATTTAGTAATTGGTACACTTTTCCTACTTGATGGAAAAGTCAAAAATGGTAAGTTCGTTAATTATTAAAAACGTGGAATCTTATTGGTCTTACCGTGATGATATATAGTGTATAGCCTTCCTCGATAAATGGGGAGAAAGCGTTCAGGTCCGATTAAAAAAAACTCAATGTTAGTGTAATATTGAAATATTTTTTCAAATCCGACCAGTAGTTCCTGAGATCAGCGCGATCAAACAAACAAACAAATTCTTCAGATTTATTTTTTAAACAAAATTGAGCTGTTATGTGCTTATCTGTAAAATTACTAATTAGCAGATCCGACATAGTTAGAGGCACTATGTGAAACACTCATGATCGCGAACAAAAGTAGGCACATAATATTTACTTGAAAATGATTGATAATGTAAATAGAAAAATCGCTAAAAACCTTCCTCGGGGATCGCGACATGGGCGGAGGAAAAAAGACTCCCTCGGGAGAAGTCCAAGAGAGTATTTTTTTCGCTGCCCATGTTCAGCAATGGATATCAAAGAGCCCTGTTTTATTATAAGATCCACTGTGGCTGAAAAATCTAGGTGTTAGCACCTTTACCGCCACAGTGAATCTTGATTGGCTTGATCAATTATGTTTAATAGGTATGTTACAGTCAAAACTTATAATCGGTCAAAACTACTTTTGACTGCAAAATTCAGGCAAAAGTAGTTTTGTCGGGTCCGTATTGGCTCACTTAAAATTCCAGAAACGAGATACTCTTATTTCTGGTCGAAGGTTAAAAAAACAGCAGCATTCCAACTTCTGTAGGTTAGGTTATGTTTGTGACCAGATCCAAATTCCATACACATTAATAAAGCAAAGTTTGATCTATAATTTATATAAGTAGTCTCTATATTAATATATAAAGCTGAAGAGTTTGTTTGTTTGCTTGAACGCGCTAATCCCGGGAAACGTCCGATTTAAAAAAATCTCCCAGTATTAGATGGCCCATTTGTCAAGGAAAGCTTATATTATACTTATAGGTTTTATTTTATTATGAAGTTC
This sequence comes from Nycteola revayana, assembly GCA_947037095.2. Taxonomy (NCBI): domain Eukaryota; kingdom Metazoa; phylum Arthropoda; class Insecta; order Lepidoptera; family Nolidae; genus Nycteola; species Nycteola revayana. Next base: position 20,236,051 of record OX344852.2, read on the forward strand.
CCGCACGTGGAAATAAGTAGAAACTATCTAAATATTTAGTAGGTACATTTGACCCAAAGCCATCTAATAAAACCGCGTTTGGTCCCGAGCCAGGAATTCCACACACAAGCCCCTTACAGCAAACTATTGCATTCTTACTCCAGTGTTGCCAGTATATTATGATATCCCGTAACCACGGGACAAGTCTATGTAGAAGCAAATATGAAAATGCTCTTTCTCATACAAACATTATTATAATATTATCTAATAATATAAATAATAAACTATTTATTTTATTATGTACTTGTCATCATCATCATCATCAGCCCGTACAACGTCCACTGCTGAACATGGGCCTCCTCCCGAGGGAGGGTTTTTGCCATAGTCACCACGATTGGCAGTCGGATTGGTGACTCCAGTATTATGATGTAATACACAGGGAAACGCTGCTGCCCATTCCCTGGTATACGCTTGTTATAGATGATGTTATAATAATCGGGACCAACGGCTTAACGTCCTTTCCGAGGCACTGAGGATAGTCCCTCAACCAACCAGACCCGGAAAGAAATCTTAGAATATACACAAAGATTTCTGGTTCGGTGTGGGGATCGAACCCACGACCTCCGAGACTTAAAGTGCCACTTCGCTACGGAGGGTGTTATGTACTTGTATATGTCGTAAATTTCGTGAAATAAAGTGTACCTACTCTATTTAAAATTACTTCTTTAAGTTTAATACTATCTACAAGCTAAAAGTAATACTGTAAAAAATAAACCATTGAAACCTATCTCATTCCTCAACATTATTTATATATGTTATTAAACTCCTTAAACATATTCATCTAGGTACATAAATTATCAGATATTATAAACATAAAGCGTAGGCCACACCGCAAGCGGTCCGGCGAGCGAGCCAGGTGGGCGAACATCACCTCTTTTACATACGCGATTCACACCGCGAGTTACCGACTAACCTACGTCAGCGATGCGAGCGAAGCTAACAAAATATCCAACGATTCCAGCAAAGATACTCGTTCACCCCGTCAGGTTAGGTTAGGAACCCCATAGTTTAGCTCGCCAATATTCCGCATAGTTTGTACAGTTTCCTACTCTCGCTTCGCCCGCCCGCCTAACTCGCTCGCCCGCCCGCTGGCAGTGTCGGCTGCGCTTAAATGAATGAATCAGCTGAAGTACAAAGGACAAGCGTAAAAGTACGTTGATGAAGTACTTGTGTCTTCTTTTTCTTCTTCTTCCTCCAAAGGAAATCGATCTTATATATCCAGCAACACTGACTGACGGTCAATTCAATGATCTAGAAACGAACATCTTATTAGGATCCTAAAAGTTTAACTTGCGTTATTTTAACTTTAGCTTTCACTTCTGTTATTTTGTATATTATAAGTTCACCATACGATATGTTATTTTTTTTTCGTAAAGACTTACTTAGTTAGCCTTTTGCTACTTCACCGGGCATAAAGGCGAGCAGAGCTCCAGCCTTAATAAATGGTTTAAAAACTACAAACTAAGCAACCTGCGCAAGAGGGCGCCCCATGTGGGGCTTGGACCTCGGCTCAGGGCGGTCGCTGGCGAGATTGAGGGATTATGACATTTAGTATTTTAGGGGGTTTTGTGCAACTGTCGCTCTATTTTAAAGGATATGTTGAGAATTTAATTCCTGTACCGCAAGGATTACACAAACACACAGTTCATGGACACAAAACACACACAGACTTAGAACAACTATCCATAGTTCATATAAGTAATTGTTCCGGGTGAGAATCGAACCCAAATTACCAGGTCTCAGTAACAAAAGAGCTACCGGTGCATTTTGAAGAACAGAGATTGAAAGTTTATATGGAGAAATCGAAATTCTCGCGAACGATTTCGCGGGCGACAGTTAGTCCTACTTATATTATGAACGCGAAATTTTGTAAGTTTGAATGGATGGATGGATGTTTGTTACTCTTTCACACCAAAACTACTGAACGGAATTGGCTAAAATTTTGCACCGGGATAGGTTACACGCTAGATTAACATATTGACAAAACATCACGCTCCAACCTACTGGAACAGAGTAACGCGGGTAAAACCGCGGGGCACAGCTAGTTAGTAATATTATGATACAGACGATTATTGTTTCTGTAATTTTCCAAGTTTTTTTGCGTCACGCTATAGTATAAAACAAAGTCGCTTTCCGCTATCTGTCTGTCCCTTATGTTCAGATCTTTAAAACAACGCAATAGATTTTGAGGCGGTTTTTGTTTAAATAGATAAAGTGATTGTATCATCATCATCATCATCATCAACAGCCCGTTTACGTCCACTGTTGGACATAGGCCTCCTCTTAACAGACCTTGGCAAGCCAGGATCGTAGAGGGATATTGCCATAATCACCACGCTTGGCAGACGGATTGGTGATCGCAGTAAGAAGTAAACCTTGAGCTAACAGATGCTGCTGCCCATCCATCAGCCACATGTCCCTTAGTCGCCTTTTACGACACCCATGGCAGGACATGGGGTGGTCTATTCTAAGCCGGAAACCACACGGCAACCGGAAACCACACGGCAAGTGATTGTACAGGAAGGTTTATATGTATAATACATGAGCATTGCAAACGCTAGTTCAAACATAAACTTATCTTAATGAAATATTATCCACTAATAAAAATTTTAAAAACCAGCACACCAAAAACATCTTTAAAAATATTTTTCGATTTTTTAGATTTCATTTCGTTAGTTAATACACCTCATTCCCTTTCGTTATAGAGTACATTATTCTACGATTCGAGAACTTTTATTTGATATCCATATTGAGGGGGTTTTAAAAAAATATATATCGGCCATCTTGGACCGATTTTCATCAAACATATCTAATAACACTCCCGACTAATTCACAAAATAAAGATCGGTTCATCCGTTCGGGAGCTACGATGCCACAGACAGATACACCCGGTCGTTTTTTCATCGGGGGTTAGAAACTTAGAAAATGTCATCATCATCATTTCAGCCGTAGGCCGTCCACTGTTGGACATGGGCCTCCCTCATAGATCTCCAGTTGTTGCGAGTTGTTGGCCTTTACCAGATCATCCGTCAATTTAGTTGGTGGACGTCTTACGCTACGCTTGCCGATCCGCGGTCTCCATTCGAGAACTTTTCGGCCCCAACGGACATCTGTTCTCCGTGCTCTATGGCCTGCCCATTGCCACTTCAACGAACTAATCCGTTGGGCTTTGTCGGTAACCCGCGTTCTTCTACGTATCTCTTCATTTCTGATTCGATCTCGTAGACAAACCCCTTTTTTTTTCTTTTTTTTTCGGACTGACATAATGTAGTTAGGCTTTTGCTACTTCACCGGGCATAAAGGCGAGTAGAGCTCCAGCCTTGATAGATGGTTTAAACACTACAAACTAAGCAACCTGCGCAAGAGGGCGTCCCCTGTGGGACTTGGACCTCGGCTCAGGGCGGTCTGACGGGGAGATTGAGGGATTATGGCTTTTAGTTTCTTTAGGGGAGTTTTGTGCAACTGTCGTAGAGAAACCCCGAGCATAGCCCTCTCCATAGCTCGTTGAGCAACTCTGAGCCTGTTCATGGAGCCAGCCACTTGGAGTTTAGTGAAGCACCACGTTTAGAAAATTTAATATTAAGAAAATAATAAGAGTAAGTACGTAGTTAGCCATCATTTATTTTCGTCCAGTAAAGCTTTGAACTAAATCACTGCGCAGCGGTATCAGAGCGAAGATCTGTGGGAAATGGACCGCCCGCTGCACTACTTAAATCACTGGAAACATTCGGGACTTAGATTGGGACAGGCACGTGTATTTGAAGGGGAGAGCAATAATACCTTCAATGACCTTTTCGACTGGGTTATCACCTTGAAGAAGATATATTATTTATCTATACTAATCTTTATATATATAATTCTTCTGTGAGTGTGTATGTCACTGAACTTCTCTCAAACGACTGGACCGATTTTGATGAAATTTTTTGTGTGTGTTCAAGGGGATCTGGGAATGGTTTAGATTCACAATTTTGTCCGCTGGACAATGTTTTTTTAATTAATTTTTTATTTATTAGTAGTTGCCTGAAAACCCCTTAAAACAGCCTTTTTCTTTTTCCCATACAAACGTTTTCTAACTCAAATGTAGAGTCAATTTGAGCTTTATTTTTTTGCTAAGATTTTTTAGGATAGGTGTAGGGTAAGGTAGGGGTAGATTAGGGGTAGGGGTAGATTAGGGGTAGGTGTAGGGTAGGGGTAGGGTAGAGGTAGGGTAGGGGTAGTGTAGGGTAGGGGTAGTGTAGGGTAGGGGTAGTGTAGGGTAGGGGTAGTGTAGGGTAGGGGTAATGTAGGGCGGGGGTAGTGTAGGGTAGGGGTAGTGTAGGGGTAGGAGTACCGCATAAACGAAGTCTCTACGGCCCAGTTTATTTTATACAAATGTTTAGGTCTTTTATGTATCGATTGAGGCAGTACGAAGTCTGCCGGGTCAGCTAGTAATATATATAATTCTACTTGACGTGGGTATGTAACTGAACTCCTCCTAAACGGCTGGACCGATTTGAATTATTTATTTTTTTATGCGTTTGGGTGGCGCCCTGGATGGTTTAGATTCACAAATCATATATAATTTATATATATGTTAATATATTATTATGCAGGACAACGTCCATCGGGTCCGCTAGTATTACATAAGATTTGATTCTTTGTTTGTTTGGCTCCGAAACTACTTGACCTATTTGAAAAATTCTCGTCCTGCCACCTCTTTTTGGGCCGGCCTAAGCGGCGTCGTCCATTCTCGGGCACCCATTGAGTGCATTTTGTTGCCCAGCCGCAGCGACTATTGTGCATGCGGATAACGTGACCCGCCCAATCAAAAAATTGAGCCTGGCAAATTAACTTAGCTAATAAACTATACCTGTGCAAAATACCAGCAAAATCAGTCTAGAACTATTTGCGTGAAAGAATTACAAACAATCATACATACAAGCTTTCGCGTTTGTAATATTACTAACTTGTCCGTCCTCACTATGCTCTTGTATATTTCCTGCAGTAAAATATAAGTGACTTCTTTTTTATGCACCGAGTTTATCTGAGCGTCCGTCCAGCATCCTGCGACCACCCACTTGATACTTATGTATCGCTTATGTACTTTATAGTACCTACTTAATTTTAACTAGATGCAGTTTATCTATAACTAGTGTCCCGCGCGCGGTTTCACCCGCGTAGCTCCTGTGCCCGTGGAAACTTCGTAATAAAATATAGCCTTTAACCTTCCTCTATAAATGGGCTATCCAACACTGAAAGATTTTTTGAAATCGGACCATCAGTTCCTGAGATTAGCGCGTTCAAACAAACAAACTCTGCAGCTTTATAATATTAGTAGGTATAGATACATACTAGAGTCGAAAATATATTATTTGCCAAATACACCGTGTTTTAAATTTTACAGATTGTTTGTTTGTCACGAATATTCTTATAGTAATTGATGCCCGTGACTACAACCGCGTGGTATTTTATTATTCCTTCTATAAACCGGACCGGGGATGTAAGGTACCACCATGCAAAATTTAATTTAAATCGGTCCAACAGTTTCGTGAAGCCCGTACAAACAGACAAACATACACAGAATCTTTTTTTTTAAATCAGGATTTGTTCTATTTTACTTCTAACATCCCCCTTGGTTTATTGCGTTTTTTTTTCTATGAACAGACATTCGACCTCTACCGTTTTATTATATGTATTGATAGATTAGAGGTTGATTAAACATTTATAGGATCCCTTCTTTTTCTATTAAAATGAGGGGTCTCTAACCTAACCTTAATATAGAGCACAAATATAGCAATTACACCTCCGTATGTTAGATAGTGTTGACAACCTCCGTAGCGTAGCGGTATTTGGCTCGCTTTAAATCTCGGAGGTCATGGGTTCGATTCCCACGCCGGACAGGAAATCTTTGTGTAATTTCTAGGATTTCTTTCCGGGTCTGGTTGGTTGAGGGACTACCCTCCGTGCCTCGGAAAGCACGTTAAGCCGTTGGTCCTGGTTGTTATAACATCATCTATAACAAACGAACCATGGAACGGGCAGCAGCGTTTCCTTGTGTGTTACATAATACTGCGGGCACCAACCCGCCTGCCAAGCGTGGTGACCATGGCAAATACCCTCCCTTGGGAGGAGGCCTATGTTCAGCAGTGGACTTTATACGGGCTGATGATGATGTTAGATAGTAACAAAATATTATTAGAACACTAAATTACATAATTAATAAAAAAAATATATGAACCATTAGAAACATTACGATATGCAGGAGAAACTAGTAGTATACTGTTGACTAGGTAAAAGAACGAGAGCCACGAGGCTAAAAACATGCAGGAAGTCTTTAAAATATACAACAACTTCTCGCAGTACAAGTTTCTCCTTAAGCATAGGTGCATGGGACTTTGGAAAAATAACCCTTCGAGAGTGGTTTTTTTTAATGATTACTAGCAGACTTTTGCAGTCTACTAGCATTCTTGTTAACCCCTCGTACTAAGCTAATTGCTTGTGTTACGAGTGTGTTCACCTCGGTAGTGCAATGGGTGGCGTTCAAACCGGCGACCTCAAGGTCACAAGTCCGACGCCTTTTTTTTTTTGTTTGTCCCGGGGGAAATGCATTTACGCATTCCCACCGCCGCCGCTGCAGCGTATTCGCGCGCTGGCGGTGGGATATGTGGGACTCGGCCTCTCCATAGCGTGGTATGCTAAACTCATACCACGAGGAGAGGACCCTACTACCACTAAACCTCCCGGACACTCCTTCGATCCGCCGTTGGCGGGGGCCGGGTACGCATGAGCAATCCGGCCCCCCGACGGCACCCGCGGCCTATATGGTACCGCGGGATCTCCGGAGCCACACTTACAGTGACCCATTTGCCCAATTATAGGGACGCCCGGAGTGTAGAGGCGTCCCTATTCCTCATGGGTCAGCCTCGAAGGGAGCGGGGCCCATGTCCCCCACTCCGGGAAGGGGGCGGGAAGTCCGGCGCCATATCCATTGGACTACAGCCGCTTGATTGATAGGTTTCAGTATCAGCTCCAGGTTAAATATATCATCTTAGTGCGATTTGCCAGCCAAGCGTAGTTATGGAAATATCTCTAAGCGATTCTGGCTTGCCAAGCCCATGTTGGACGGCCTATACCTAAGCCGGAAACCACACGGAACAATTACAATAATACTGCGAAATTTATTTCCTTTAATAACTAAAGTATAATTAATACTTCTATTAGCTGTAGCCAATTGTCACTAAGAATTACTGGAGATGATAAAGGTTTGCCACAACAGAAGAACAGGCATTCAGTCGAAAATGATCTGTATCTCTTTAAGCATAGCTCTCAATGTGGAATAAAACAGGAACCGACTCAGTTTCGTTACAATTCTGATGATACAGATGTTGAAATTTAGGGTTTTAAATGCTAATTTATTGGACAAACTGTCGATTTAATTATATTGAAGGGTTTGATGTCGTTTGCAAAATATATCTCAAATTATACATACCAAGGTTTTCCTGGGTCCTTTGTCTGATAATTGTCTATGATCTTTTAACATTTTTTAAAAATATATCATCATTAGCCCGTATAAAGTCCACTGCAGAACATAGGCCTCCTCCCGAGGGAGGATATTTGCCATGTCACCACGCTTGGCAGGCGGGTTGGTGACCGCAGTATTATGTTGTAACATACAAGGAAACGCTGCTGCCCGTTCCTTGATACACGATTATTATACATAGAGTATGTTTAACAATCGGGACCAACGACTTAACGTGCTTTCCGAGGTACGGAGGGTGGTGCCTCAACCGACCAGACCCCGAAAGAAATCTTAGAAAATACACAAATATTTCCTGTCCGGCGTTAGGATCGAACCCACGACCTCCGAGATTTAAAGCGAGCCAGATACCGCTACGCTACGTTATCAATAATATATAGGTACAGTGATTTTTTTATAGTTGTTACTGATTGACAGAACTATTTACCATCAGAGCTTATTACTATTATAAAACTATCTTGCTTTAATTCTCGGAAGTCGTGGGTTGAACTCCGTCCAGGACTGAAGAAATCTTTATGTTAAATTTATCATTTTTGGCGATCTTTGAGCTTGGTTGAGGCTCTACTCTCCGTGCATCGTAGCACGTTGAACTGATGATCCAGATCCACCTTTAGGGTTCCGTACCCGAAGGGCAAAAACGGGACCCTATTACTAAGACTTCGCTGTCTGTCACCAGGCTGTATCTCAAGAACCGCGATATCTAAACAGTTTACATTTTTACAGATGATGTATTTCTATTGCCGCTTTAACAACAAATACAAAAAATTAAATTAAATAAATATTTTATTTAATACAACCAACTTTTTTTTTGCCCGTTTTGCTCGATATCAATATCGGCAACAGGTAGACGCTTGAAAATGGTACGGAACCCTTCGTGTGCGAGTCCGACTCGCACTTCAACAGTTTATTTTTTAACAGCAAAAAATTGCATACTAGGGAACGGGGAGCTGCGTTTCCTATGCGCTTACTAAATACCTTCATAAAATACTGCAGTCACCAACCTGTCTGCAAAGCGTGGTGACTAGATATGGCAAAATCGCTTCATCGGAGGAGGCCTATGTTCAACAGTGGACGTTACACGGGCTGATGGTGATGATGCTACGCACGTAATATTTCATTATAGCTAATCTTTCTGAAATTAAGTAATATTTCAGTAACAATGATGTATTACACTGTGAAATAACATAACTAGCGCAACATAGTACGCAATGCACACGATTTATGTTTTAATATCATTTTAATGAGCGCTGCGGAAAATTTTCAATTGGCTTACGCGCCAGTTATTGTTTTAAAGTTATGTAAAGTGGAGTTTTATACCCGGAATTGTGGATCCACGTTAATATTCAACAACAAAAATTTTAACAAAATATTAAATTTAGTTACTAAAATTAGCTAAATAAGTTCATCATCATCATCAGCCTGTTGTAGTCCACTGCTGAACATAGGCCTCCCCCATCGATTTCCAGCGGGAACGATCGCTAGCAGCCTGCATCCACCGACTCCCCGCGACCTTTATGAGGTCGTCGGTCCATCGTGCAGGCGGTCGTCCTACGCTGCGCTTGCCAGGTCGTAGTCTCCACTCGAGAACCTTTTTGCTCCATCGGCCGTCAGTTCTTCGAGCTATGTGTCCTGCCCATTGCCACTTCAGCTTGCTAAATAAGTTAAAATTGCATAATTTATCGGCCCGTGGAGTCTACTTCTGAACTGGCCGCCCATTAAGCCGCCTTGGCAAGCCACGGTTGTTGCCGTAATCACCACGCTTGGCAGGCGGATCGGTAATCGCAGTAAGAGGGGAGCATTTTTGAGTTGATAGAAACTGCTGCTCATTCCTCAGGTTTCCGCAAGTGTATGTCCCTTAATAGCCCTATATATTTATATTGCATATAACGTCCACTGCTGAACATGGGCCTCCTCCCGACGGAGGGTATTTGCCATAGTCACGCAGTATTATGTTGTACCATACAAGGAAACGCTGCTGCCTACAAGGAAACGTTCCTTGATATACGATTATTATAGATGATGTTATAACAATCGGGACCAACGGCTTAACGTGCTTTCCGAGACACGCAGGGTAGTCTCTCTACCAACCAGACCCGGAAAGAAATCTTAGAATTTTCACAAAGATTTCCTGTCCGGCATGGGGATCGAACCCACGACCTCCGAGATTCAAGGCGAGCCAAATACCGCTACGATACGGAGGTTGATATAGGATGATATATTATAAGGATGATATAGGTTGGTCTATTCTAAATCGAAAACCACACGGCGCAACAATCACTTACACATATCATCACTACATAGTATATAACAAAGTCGCTTTCTCTGTCCCTATATCCCTATGTATGCTTAAATCTTTAAAACTACGCATCGGATTTTGATGCGGTTTTTTTCAATAGATAGAGTGATTCAAGAGGAAGGTTTATATGTATGATACATCAGCATTGCACCCGTGTGAAGCCGGGGCGGGTCGTTAGTTAAAAATAAAATAGATAAAAAAACGTTAAGAAAAAAGTACCTTTACTTAACAATTCTAGAGCCAAGAAGCATAAGATTGGATGTAATTTCATGTAATATTATACGTCAGAATCATTGGTTGTATGTGCCTTTATCGTAAAATAACACATACGACCAAATTCTTCTGAATATATATGTTCTTATGCTTTGGGATCCTAGAATTATAATGAGGATTTAATACATTCAAAAATCCTGTGACAGACGGACGGTAAGTAGAGCCGTTTCACAGATAAATTACAAAGACACACCACTGCTAGTAGGTCAATATATCTATCTAGTAGGTGTAAATATATCTTGCAATAACAATGGATCCGGTGGTAGCATTAAAGCGCGTCCGTCGTTATATACTCATGGTCCGCCCAAATAATGACAATTGTTCTTAATATAATTTAATATAGACAGAACAAGCTATTGGACACAATATAATAAAATAATAAAGTTAAGACTAAAATAATTAAAAACAATAACTAAAATACCTTCTTAATATGCTCATTTATAAATGTTAAAATTATACATAGATTAATAATAAATTATTGTTTTGACTATATGCAAGTGCCTGTAATAGGTTTACGTAAATAAAAATGAGTTTTATTTTATTTTTTTAAATGCGATTTTTTTATCGGATCGTCTTACTTAGTTTGCCACGAGGCTTTTGCTACTTCACCGGGCATAAAGGCGAGCAGAGCTCCAACCTTAATAAATAGTTAAAAACTACAAACTATGCAACCTGCGCAAGGCTAGGACCTCGGCTCAGGGCGGTCGCTGGCGATGAGATTGAGGGATTATTACTGTTAGTATTTTAGGGGGTTTTGTGCAAAAGTCGCTCTACTTTACAGTTCGCGGGTCTCTCGGACTTCGGGTCTACGAGGGCATCGGATGATAACAATGCGACTTCAGTTGATTCGTTATCGTGCCATAATTGTAATTGCAGAGTGTGTTTCAGAAACCGCAATTAGATATCATGTGTTTCCAAAATCCACGTTAATATCGTATATAATTGCATCCTGGCCATCAACAAGTGAAAATGTGTTTTTTAGGGTTCTGTACCCAAAGGGGAAAACGGAACCCTATTACTAAGACTAGTCTGTCTGTCACCCGGCATATCTCATGATCCATGATATTTAACAGTTGAAATTTTCACAAATTGTGTATTCCTGTTTCCCCTATAATAACAAATCCTATTGACAAAATAAAATAAGTATTTAAGGGGGGTTCCCATACAACGAACGTGATTTTAATTATGTTTTTTGCTTTAAATTTTAAAATCACAACCAAAAGTGATGATGCTACCTCAAAAACATGTTGTACGGAGCCCTTCGTGCGCGAGTCCAACTCACACTATGCCAGTTTTAAATGTTTGCAATTAATTGCTTGGTGTCTGCTGATTTCAATTTTCATGCTATTGCTCAGCTTATATTGCTCATTGAAGAAATAAACACTACTTCTTTTTTAATAATTGTTTTGTATCTACGTATTATAAACTAGCTTCCTGCGCGTGGTATTACTCGCGCAACTCCTGTTTTTGTAGGAACTTCATGATTAAATATAGTCTAAAGCCTTCATCAATACATGTTAGATAGCCCTAACACGTACCCAAGATATAGCTGTTCAAGCAAACAAACAAACAAACTCTTCAGCTATAAATATTAGTATAGAAAAACATAGATTAGCTTCTCTTCCTTCAAACCTTAAAAACTTATATATCTACATTCTGATGACGCCACGAGCTCGTCAACCGAGGCCCGGGTGTGTCAGGGCAGTAAATAGCGGCCCGCTATAGCCGATAATGCTACGGATTACCGACAGGGGGCGGGCTTCGGGCTGGAGTGAAGCAATTTTCCGTTTGGATAGATTTTTAAGGGTTTTTTATAGACCGCAGTATGTCCGCGTAGGTATTTAGGTAAGTTTTGAGGTTTTATTAAAAACGAAAAAATTGCTCAACATCTTATTATGCCGCAGCCAAATAACATTAGGTATTGATTGATGGACCTAAACCCCGCGTAATTGCCCATTTAAGTATGTTTCGCCGGACCGCCTCATGTGGGCCGTGTTGAAACCGGTGGTAGAGTAACCCACTGAGTTTGTTTCGCCGGATCTTCTCGTTCCATCATTAAAGCGCGTCCGTCGTTATATGCTCATGGTCCACCCAAATAATGACCATTGTTTTGGCATAACATAGACAGAACAAGCAATTTGAATAGGTTTATAAATAAACAGCAAATGTAATTTAAGATAAATAATAATTAATTTTCAAATAAATATGTTTGACGATTTACAAGTGCCTGTAATTGGTTTACGTAAATAAAAATGATTTTTATTTTTTTTATTTTTATGCTGTGTGTGTACATGGGTAAAGATACCAGATCTTAATTAAGGGAGAAGGAATTAAGTTTACAGTCAATGCTCTCTTTACAGTCAGTAATACCGCTTCTTGCGTAGCGCGTCCGTCGTTATATACTCATGGTCCGCCCAAATAATGACAATTGTTCTTAATATAATTTAATATAGACAAAACAAGCTATTGGACACAATATAGTAAAATAATAAAGTTAAGACTAAAATTATTAAAAACAATAACTAAAATACCTGCGTAATATGCTCAATTATAAATGTTAAAATTATACATAGATTAATAATAAATTATTGTTTTGACTATTTGTAAGTGCCTGTAATAGGTTAACGTAAATAAAAATCATTTTTATTTTATTTATTTATTTTATTCTTGTTTTACAAGCGTTCATAGACTACGGCAACTGCTTATCATTAGGCGGCACAAATGCTTATGCACCTAATAATATTATTCATACATTCATATTATGGTTTATTTTTGGGTGAATAATAATCGATTTATGTACCTAAATCCTTTTTAATAGGTTTCCTTAAAAAATACAGATAAAAAATACAACTTCGAACCTGTGACCGGTATAGGTCTGGGCAGCCATACAACCTAAGTTAACCTACATACATTTATCATTACTTTCAGAAGAAACTTTTTTTTTTTAAACTTTGTTTATTTCGAAAGGTGGTGGTGAGTTTATCATTAAATACAATTAAAAATAATGGTGAACATATATTTTTGAAATTATATATTACTAGCTGTACCCCGCAGTTTTACCCGCGTCACTCTGCTCCAGTAGGTCGGAGCGTGATATTTTGTATCCAGCTTATAAACGATCCGCCTGCAAACTTTCAGCCAAATCCATTCAGTAGTTTTTGCGTGAAAGAGTAACAAACATACATACATCCACACATACAAACTTTCGCATTTATAATATTTGAAGGATTTACATTCCATAAAACAACCACAAAGTCATATTTCAAGACCCAACCCCATAGTTGGTATTAGGAGGTACAAGTACCTTACTCGAGAAGTAAACGCATCATCATCAGCCCGTATAACGTCCACTGCTGAACATAGGCCTCCCCCCGAGGGAGGGTATTTGCCATAGTAACCACGCTTGGCAGGCGGATTGGTGACCGCAGTATTATGTTGTTACACACAAGGAAACGCTGCTGCCCGTTCCTTGATATACGATTATAATAGATGATGTTATAACAATCGGGACCAACGGCTTACCGTGCTTTCCGAGGCACGGATGGTAGTCCCTCAACCAACCAGAATTTACAGAAAGATTTCTCGTCCGGTGTGGGATCGAACCCACGACCTCCGAGATTAAAAGCGAGCCAAATACCTCTACACTACAGACGGTGTGTTAAGTAAACCCATAAACTTAATCAAATAATACAACTATTTACTCTCAATTTCTCTTATCTATATAATCATGCACAATGCATAAATACGTAGATTTTTATTCGCTGGGTACTTTAAGAATAATACGCAAATTGTCTGCGATATTTTTGCTAACTTAAGTAGCGGATAAGTGGATCCTCAAAGAGAATATGTAATATAATCAGACTGGTAAGGTCTTGCATATATTATTAGGCTTGCTATTTAAGAGGCCGGCTCTAAATGAAAAAACAATAAATAGTTAAACAAAGAACTCTCTCATAAATTTCCAGCGGGAACGATTTTTAGTAACCTGCATCCATTGGCTTCCTGTAACCTTTATCAGTCGTCGAACAATAGTACAGGCGCTAGGCGGTCGTACTATGCTATCTACGTTGGTCATGGTTCGTAGTTTTTTCTGCAACATCAGTCAGTTCTTCGAGTCATGTGCCATACCCACTGCCACTACAACTGGGTAAATAGTTGAACTATATCAGTGACCTTCATTCTACGGCAACCGATGGACCAATGAACTAACAAAGGTCAGAGGGAGTCAGTGGATGCAGTCTATTAGAAGTCGTTCCAGCTAGAGATGCATGAGGGAAGCCCAACTTCAGTGGACGTCTACAGCCTGATAAGCCTGATATGATAATGAGCTGTGTGGTAAGATTTTTATGAGCCAGTTTAAATGAAATAAAATTAATTAATACTTCGTTATTATAGGCCTTTGAATACGGTGACAAATATTTATCTTTTTTAACTTTCATAATTTTAAGAAAGTTACAGTCACCGGTGTCTTAAATAAGTAGATAAGTTTTACAAAGAAAATGTTGGTAATAATGGGAAGCTCAATTTGTAGTTTTGTAACAAATTAAGAATAAAACGTTTTAGCTTTAAATTTATAAAAGATCAGTAAACCATTTTGTTACTCTTCACGAGTAAAGATTTCTCACTAAATTTTGTTTCTTTTTTCTGTTAAGTGAACTTTATACTACACAAAGAACGCTTAGATAGTTTAGTTAGTGTGCGATAGATTGTCCCCCCTCGGCCTCCCGACCCTTAGTTCGCTAAGAACCTTCCGATGCCCTCGTAGACCCGAAGTCCGAGAGGCCCGCGAACTGTAAAGTAGAGCGACAATTGCACAAAACTCCCCTAAGAAACTAAAAGCCATAATCCCTCAATCTCCCCGTCAGCGACCGCCCTGAGGCGAGGTCCAAGTCCCACAGGGTCGCCCTCTTGTGCAGGTTGCTTAGTTTGTAGTGTTTAAACCATTTATCTAGGCTGGAGCTCTGCTCGCCTTTATGCCCGGTGAAATAGCAAAAGCCTCGGGGTTAACTAAATATGTCAATACGAAAACAAAATGTGATGGATTAATGGCAAAAATATAGAGGGGAAATGGGGATCGAACCCACGGACTCAGTCATCTTTACTCATATTATATAGAGAAAAGATTTGATTGTTGGTTTGCATTGAACAACTTCCGCAATTACAGAGCTAGGGGGGAATCTAGTTCAGTATATTTTTAGACATTTATAAAACACCATTTCGGAATTAATCTTAACCGATGGATATCGCAGGCGCAGATTTCTTTCGGACGAACCACGAGTCTTATGCTACTTCTAAAGGCGAGCATAGATCCAGCTTTATTTAATGGTTTATAAACTTCAAGCTAAGCAATCTGCGGAAGACGGTGACCCCTGTGGGACTAGGACCTTGGTTTAAGGTGATCGTAGAGGGGCAGGCGCAGGATAAGTTTTTTTTTAATGATTCCCTGTGATATATTTATGAACGATTATTATTGTTATGTTGACATAAAAAATATGTAATCACCTAAAATGTAGTAATATACAACAAACTTATAAATTTAAATGGGTACACTTTAGAAATGGCCTCACTATTCATACTTAGCCGCCAAGTTTTGTTGCGGGTACACTGCAGTCAGTTTATTATAACATAGTAGTCGAGCTTGGTGGTAAACAAAAAATTAAATGTTACATACTTTTTACCCTACAATTTAAGGAGGTTTTTTGAGTAGGTACCCATATGTGAGACGTCATCGTTAAAACATTGACCGTGCGCGTTCCCGACGGGGTACGAGTTTTATTTTAATTCCGGGCGGACTTATGTAGTTAGCCAAGAGGCTTTTGCTACTTCACCGGGTATAAAAGCGAGCAAAGCTCATGCCGGGGCGGGTCGCTAGTAAATAATAAAGTACACTGCCACCATTTCCACAGACAGTATTTCCGTCAACAAAACTTAGAAAATCGTAAAAATATGTGCTAAATCTAGGTAAATGAAGCTATGTTGGACTGGCGGTGAGTCGCGTGGAGCTTTATAATCGCGCGGTGATTAAACGCTCCGGTTTAGTAACAATACGGGCGCTGCGATGATGCGATCGTTAAAACTTTTAAACATATTTTATGCTGTTTTTTATACCTAAATACTTTTTAAAGAGGAGTTCCCGTCTGAACATGAAAACATGAACATGAAATATAACCTACTAGCTGCGCCCCGCGGTTTTACCCGCGTTACGCTGCTCCAGTGGGTCGGAGCGTTATATTTTGTAGCCTATATGTTAATCCAGCGTATAACCTATCCCGGTGCAAAATTTCAGCGAATTCCGTTCAGTAGTTTTGGCGTGAAAGAATAACAAACATCCATCCATTCATCCATACTTACAAACTTTCGCGTTTATAATATTAGTAGGATCTTTATTAATGTAGCTCTTAAACCGGCGACAATGACGTCTGGTCATATTTAAGACAATATATATTATTTTTGCGTCAGTGAAATGTTTCGGACGGGTTCGTAGCTGAAGATACAGCATCCTTCTGCTCAATACATTGGTACGCTTTATGCGATGCCGCGTGCCCTAGATGATACACGGGCGTCAAGTGAAAACGGTTCGTTATGACACTATCCCTCAACATTCCTGGCTTTATTTACTAATCCCACCCACACTCCAACCACTGCTACTCCTGTAAGCCAGGAACAGAGGCACACACTGAAAATAGCAATGAACACCGAGGCTCGTCAATTCCCGGGAAAAAAATTAAACTGCCTTGGGACCCGCAACGAATTTAATCATAAATAGACAGAGATCTCAGAATCAGAGAAGAGAATATGAGGAGTAAGAAAGACTAAAGTTATCACTTCCCTACATTGCAAACAGGAGACACTCCAAAGAAGGAAATATAAAATAAGACATAAGTAGTCTTCAGGGATAATTTACCACGGACGGGTAATAATTTACGGGGCTTCCACATGAGCTGTTATTTGTGATTCCAGTAGAAGGTGTGGCAAAAGCGTCTAAAAGCACGGAAATTCTGTTTGGACACTGTACGATCCATGTAGTATCCCTGGCTTGTTAAAATCTGTTAAGAGTTGGCCCTTTTCAGTTGTGTTAGCTGGTATACGATTGTTATAGATGATGTTATAACAATCGGGACCAACGGCTTAACGTGCTTTCTGAGTCACGAAGGCAGTCCATCAACCAACCATATCCGGAAAGAAATCTATGATGTATTCATAGTTAAGAGTTAAATAAGCTTCAGTGTTTTTTTTTACTCTTACAAAAAAAAACAATTAAACAAACAAACAACAGAATTAAGATCTCCCCTTAATTTAGTTTTCAAGGTTACAGCAACCGGCCTTTTTTTATTCCGACATCACTTACTCGTTGTCAAGTTCTAAAACTTTGGTGAAACAAAAATATATCACCAACTTCCTTTTTAGGGTTCTGTAGGAGTACCTACAGAACCCTAAACTTGACCAGCTTTTTACCCTTTGAGTACAAAGGGTAAAACACAGGTCAAGTGCGAGTCGGACTCGCGCACAAAGGGTTCCGTACCATTTTCAAGCATCGCGCAAAAATGGGGTAAAAAAGTTTGTTGTATGGGAAACCCCTTGGTATTGAATGGTGGGATGATGGGAAGCCCCTTAAATATTTATTTTATTTTTAGTATTTGTTATTATAGCGGCAATATAAGCGGTTCTTGAGATACAGCCTGGTGACAGACAGACAGTGAAGTCCAAGTAATAGGGTACCGTTTTACTAAGACTGCAGTCCGTTAGTCGGGCACCATGGTAAACCTCATGAACCGAGCTAGACAGTTGACATTTTTACAGACGATGTATTATTGTTGGCGCTATAACAAGAAATACTAATAACAGAATAAAATAAATATTTAAGAGGGGCTTTCATACAGCCAACGTCATTTTATGCTCAATATTAATAAAGGCAACAGGAAGATGCTTCAAGTCATTTCTTATTCCAAAATCTTAGAATTGACATCTTGCCATGGGTAACGAACGAGGCCACTAAGGGACTAACAGATGATGGATGGGCGGCAGCATCTATAGTTCACGGTTACCTACCATCTTACTGCGATCACCAATCCAGAAATGGTGATTATGGCTTACCCCACAACAACCCTGGCTTGCCATGGTCTGTCAAGAGGATACTCATGTTCAGCAATCCAATGTTGAAGAAAGAAGAAAATCAATATAGTATAAATAATGGTGCGTAACCCTTTATGCGCTAGTCTGACTTGTACTTGGGCGGTTTTTAGGTTTCCGCACCCAAAAGGTAAAAACGGGATCCTATTACTAAGACTTTGCTGTCTGTCTGTCACCTCACCAGGCTGTATCTCAAGAACCGCGATAGCGAGACAGGTGAAATTTTCACAAATAATGTATTTCTGTTGCCGCTATAACAACAAATACTAAAAATTCAATAAAATAAATATTTTGTGGGGCTCCCATACAACAAACTTTTTTTTTTGCTCTTTATAACTAACGGTAACAGGCACTTGAAAATGCTACGGAACCCTAGGTGCGCGACTCCAACTCGCACTTGGCCGTTTTTTATAAGTTTGTTTTTAGAATTTAATCTCAAGTTCAGTGAGAATTATTTCAGTTTTACTGCCAGCGTTTGCTGTTAATTCAGTAAAAGCTGATAAGTATTAGCGGAAAACTTTTGGTTTTTCGTTGTCTTTCGAGTTTAATAAGCATAGATTGTTGTGATCATACTGGTTCATCTAAGTTTTATTTCTTTTTGTATAGTTGGTACAACGATCAATTTTTTTTTTTTGTTTTCCGTCTAAATTCATTTGCACATTCCCACCGCCGCTGCAGCGTATTCGCGCGCTTGCGGTGGGATATGTGGGACTCGCCATCTCCATAGCGTGGTATGCTAACACATAACACGAGGAGAGGACCCTACATCACTTAAACCCCCCGGACACTCCTTCGATCCGTTGGCGGGGGCTGAGCAAGCATAAGCAATCCGGACCCCCGACGGCACCCGCGGCCAATATGGCACATAGTACAACGATCCTACTAATAATATTATAAACGCGAAAGTTTGTAAGTATGGATGGATGGATGTTTGTTACTCTTTCATGCCAAAACTACTGAACGGAAATGGCTGAAATTTTGCACCGGGATAGGTTATACGCTGGATTAACATATAGGCTACAAAACATCTCGCTCCGACCCACTGGAGCAGAGAAACGCGGGTAAAACCACGGGGCGCACCTAGTATTAAATAAGCATAATATCTTCGTCACTTTAATTTAATGGATATCCGTTGCATCTGCTTACTCTTTGCGGGACGTCCGTGATATTAAATGAAGTGCTTTCAAAATATATCACCGACCCTGACTTGATAAGATCTGCTAAGAATGTTTTTTGCTGAACATGGGCCTCCCCATGTTCAGCAATGAATCTTTAAATCATGAACACACTTAAGTGTCGATTTACTCCACCCATACCGCGACACTTAAGACAATGAAGTAAGTTATAATCCCAATTGACACGGGTATTACCGGCCCACACTACCGTGTTATAGTTCCACACATTCGCAATATGTTCGTAATTAAAGACAGTGAAACCGATTGCCATACACGACCTATATTGCGACACGTTTCCTATAATTAACGAGTATAGGAGTATGTGGCTACATGTATGAACGAACACAGAGCGATAGTTCAACGAAATATAGGAACGTTGGTGACCGCAGTATTATGTTGTACCACACAAGGAAACGCTGCTGACCGTTCCTTGATATACGATTATTATAGATGATGTTACAACAATCGGGACCAACGGCTTAACGTGCTTGCCATGGCACGGAGGGTAGTCCCTCAACCAACCAGAACCGTAAAGAAGTCTTAGAATTTACCCAAAGATTTCTTGTCCGGTGTGGGGATCGAACCCACGACCTCCGGGTTGTAAAGCGAGCCATTTACCGCTACGCTATGGAGGATAAAAAAAATAATTGTTCCCTTTTTGTCGAGTCCCGTTATGTCGAGCCGAAAACCTTGTCTCGCTTCTATTACCCCTATGTCGAGTCAACGTTTTCTGTTCCGTTTCTATTGTCTTTATGTCGAGTTTCTTTACCACGCTTCTATTACCTTTATGTCGCGTTTAATAATATCATATTTAGAAGTACAGTTAGATGAAAAAGTATCTTTTAAAATAAAAAGTTCATTTATTATACGTATTAGACTATATTGACTAACCGAAATTCAATTACGCATTGGTGATTTTCCATAAATGAAGTAAGTACTAGCTTGAGCTATACTAGCAGTTTTAAGACGTGTTGTCGGTGTACCTAAAATAATATGTACATAAGGTAGGTACACTAGCGCAACTCAAGTTCGAATATCAGGTAAAAAGTCTAGATGTCACCTCTCTTTCGCACATATACAGGGAAAATATTTATTCATTAAATAAAAAAATTAACTTTGGAAGCTTGTAAGGAATTTTCTTGAAACCAGTTGTATAAAACAAAGATGTTTTTAGATTTAAAAGACTTTGGAGAATGCAACAAAATTTGTTTTGTGTCACTACACCCACAAACAAAAAAGTTATTTCGAATTAAAGGAAATATTTTGGGCATTTTTTTCATTTAAAAAAATCATGTGTAACCAACCGTGACATTTGGGACAAAAGGTGTATGGGTAGAACCTAGCTAATGACCTCCCAAATCCCTGAAAAAATTGTGTCGGTCCATGCGCCAAATATCCTGTATTCTGAAGACGTATGAAGTATAATCACAAATATCTAGGATGATTTAATTACCATAATCAATTTTTTGGAAGGCAACGAAACAGGCGACATTAAGGCGCTGTACCTAGTCAAAATAGGCTTCACAAAACAGTTTTTTAGCCAAATGTTTACATTTTAGAGCAGATAAAAAATGTATGTTAATCTTGATCATATTAATGGGGGGACCATTGTGTTCAAAACACGTTTTCGGTAAATTTTCTCGATAAAAAAAAAACCATAAAATAACCATTTAAATTGAAATTGTAGCAATTGTAACTGTATTATTTATAAACAAATCTTGATAATATTAATAACAGTGATGTAATATATAATAATAAAGGGAACTGTTGTTTTTATTTATCGATTGGAATAAGATATTTGCAAGGATTAATGTATTTAATAACTCGAACGAGTCGAACGAAACGTTGCGTTTTACGCGGAGCAACAGTGAAAAAACTAATACGTAAAAGTCGTCTATTCACCGCGCCTTAATGCTGAAGTAAGCGATGGGAGTATACATGAACCAATCCAACACCAAAACTTAGAAAATGATGATTCTAGCGAATCTTACGCATTATTAAATCTCTATCAACAAAATATCGCCAGTGTAGATATAATTCAAAAACCCGAATGTAGCACATCAACACCTTAAAATGAAGGTAATCAAGAACCCGGTTGCAGCACATGGGGTAATTTTAACACATAAGTAAGACCTCATGACGGCAGTAGCCAAGAGAATCAAGAACTTGGACGCAGTTCATGGAGGAATACTGATAATAAATTAATTTTCGTCGAAAGCCAGTAAAATTTTATTGAAAGATGGCTACAGGTACCGCATTAATAAAATAAATAAATGTGGCTCCTCCATTTGGTACTGCACAAATAAAAAATTGTTATAACTACCTTAACTTTAGATGAAAAGGAATGAAACATTCTAAGGAATGGAGCACAAGATTTGTTTGCCAGATTACAAAAAAGAAGAATTTGAAAAAAAGTTTAATCAATGTAAAAATGACGTACGGACAGACTTGAAACCCATATCCACTATGTATGCACTGTCCGTGGCGAGTTTAAAAGATAATAATGATTTAATGCCACTGGCTTTTATTTTATATCCTGACTGTACCTGTTCACGAAACTCTACATAACGTGAATAGAAAGCGTAAAATATTAATATTTTGGAGAACAATAGACTCCCAGACTCGACATAACGGGACTCGACATAAAGGGAACAATTCAAAAAAATATGGAAAGTGGAAATTATTTCTCCAGTGCCCAGGGTGGCACTAAGTTTAAATCCAGCCTTGCAAACATAGTACTTAACATTTTAAGACCTGTACTCTGTTGGAACATGTATGCCTATGTAGTGTAGGTAGTCGGGTGTGTGACTTATTTCCATGTTCACTTTCGCTGCTAGTTTTCCGCTCGAGATGTCGTCATATATCGCTGGGTCGAGCGTACTAACCCAAAATTATGATTGCTTATAAATATAGCTTGTATACATGTAAGCTGGCAGATCAAGCGGTTTAAGACACGTTGCTCAGTTCGAACCTTAATTTGATTATTATATCTAATGCAAAATTTAATAATTATAATTCGATACTGGTAAACATTAGTGTGTTAACCCACTCCGAGCTAGTTTCCAGTAATCAGCCGTAAAAGTTTTAAACTAAGGAAATAAGCGATAACCATTATGTACTCTAAAATATTCTACAATTATTTTTCAATTAAATGGATTTCACCATCGCAAACCTTATGATCTAAAGCGTCAGACTGCATTCATAACTCAATATCCGATTTTTTGTGTTTTAACACACGAATGCTTAACAGCGTCCAATTAATGATATTTCCTGAGAACATGTTATATGTTCAAACTTTGTGTTCGCTTTTAAAAAAATGTAAAAATGTAGTAATTACTTTATTACGTCATAATAATCTGGTTGTTTTTTATATTAATAGAGGCAATACTTTCGCAATTAATAGAGTTTTAATGCATTTACTGCCCACTTAAAATTGTTAGGTGCCCATAGATTTTACTATTTCTCAGTGCCCCAAACGCATATACGAGTCGTATTCTTAATATACCACAATGCCTATGACTCGATAACGCGTCATAAGTACTTGACCCCAGTGCCCGTCAAAGCTTCAGGACATAGCCTTTGCCGTTAGGCTTAAAAACATGAGATGTATTCATTTTTTATGATTGCGATCTTTAAAAAGTAATACGCATGATAAGGGCTGACACGGGTATCAAAGCTCGGAAGGAACGGATTAATGTACCTAAACGTAAAAAAAAAACAAAATAGAAGAATATATCACAAATATGCATATATCTAAAATAAATTTTACGTAATTCGTAAATGTATCTCACAAATTACGTTCACGAGTTAAATAATACAAAAACTCTCTGACTCAAACGATTTCCTCAAAGATTTATCAACACAGCATCCAGAGAAACCAACAAAAACCTCCAATGATTCGCGTGTCAGTGATAACCTATCGCTAAGAAATTTATCAACATTTACTTTCTTAGAAATATGAGGATATAAATGCACCATCCGTGCCTCAGAAAGCACGTTTAGCAGATTGTTATAATAATCGTATATCAAGGAACGAGCAGCAGCGTTTCCTTGTGTGGTAAAACATTATACTGCTCTGACTGGTCACCGACCGTACTGGTTACCAACCCGCCTGCCAAGCGACTATTGCAAATGCACTCCTTCGGAAGGAGGCCCATGTTCAGCAGTGGACGTTATACGGGCTGATGATGATGATGATAAATAACTATTTCAAAAACTAGAAAGCGGCATAACTGAGCACTAATTTAATAATTTTACTGGGGTTAGGTACCCGAAAACTATCAAAGGTTCCAGATCAAAAATTCCTTTGAATTTTAAAAGCATTCTTCATTATGATTCAAATTTCGCAATATTTTTTTAGGTTTCGGAACCCAAAAGGTAAAGCCAGGACTCTATTACTCTACTATCTGTCTGCCACCAGGCTGTATCCCATGAAACGTGACAGTTGCAATTTTCACAGATGATCAATTTCTATTGACAAAATAACATATAATATTATTAACAAAACGGGGGAAGAAGAAAGAGTAGACAGTATAAGGGTAGCTAGTGGTGTCCAAAATAAATTCATCGGAAAGATGTGTTCCCATTAGATTTTCCCTTACACAAGCTATAATTTACCTCTGAGATAAATAAATAACAGGAAAATATTGAGCAACAGTCCTCATACGCGGTGGAAGCAGGTCGTTATGAATGATAATTTATCTGTATTATGTACCAATACAAATATCTCTCTCGACGGAAGGAGATCAGAATCTTACTGAACTGTAATATTTTGTCGCATTGCCTTTGATGACTTTTTTCTGAAAGGAAGATCGAATATTGAGAAATTGAACGAACGGTAAAGTAAAACGAAATGAACACTGAGCACGGACGAGAAACGGCAACTCGGATTAAGTACCCTGTATCCTGTACTGTATCTCGTCACCACCCTGTTGTACATACACTGCTGGCTGGCTTCCTCCATCGATTTCCAGCGGGAACGATTTTAAGCGGCCTGCATCCACTGACTACCTTCAACATTTATGAAGTCATCGGCCCATCGTGCAGGCGGTTGTACGGCAGTTTGTGGTCTCCACTAGAGAACCTATGTGCTCCATCGGCCGTCAGTTCTTCGAGCGATGTGTCCTGCACATTGCCACTTCAGCTTGTTAATCCGTTGAGCTATGTCATCAAACTTCATTCTCCTGTTGTATGATATCAATAACATAACATAGTAATAATATGACTGTACCTAGTGGCCTAGTGATTACGGTAGTGGCTTTTAAGTTATAACACGATATGTCTATGAATTCGATAATAATGTCTTCTTTGCTGTACGATTATAGCAACGCATTTCCTAGGTTATTGTTACTGTTTACTGTGAGGCTATTATAACTTAATGAATTTACATATTTAAAATATTTTTTGCATGCGTATTAAACGCTCAGTAGCGACGATATTTTTATCAACGTCATAGGTTACGTGATTACCCTGATCCTGATGGTTCGATTCCCACCTGGGACAATTATTTGTGTAAACCACAATGTTGTTCCGAGTCTGAGTGTAAGGTGTCCGTGTCCGTGAATTGAGTGTTTGTCAAGTCCTCCGCTACACAAGGATTAATGAACCAAGGTAGGAAGCTGTATTTACAAAAAAAAAATTATAGGACGTACAATTTGTAGAAATACATCCCAACTTTAAGCTTGACTTCTTAACACAAAACCCAACAATTACAATGAAATATTCACAACAAATACCTCAATTTTGCCTTCTCTGATATTAAAATTCATTCTCTTTTTGTATTAAAACGTAAAAATGAAAAGCGCAAAGACATTTCGTCACGAATATTTCCGAAATTATTACAATATAAAGCAACAAGTCTGTATTGTAGCACCAAGTTTCTGAGTTATTCGTCGGACAAATGGTTTGGTGTTTGATGGTAGAAAAAGTAATATCTGTCATATTATTTTTTCTTTTCTTTTTATGGAAGCTTTATGAATTGTTAGTTTCATTTGTTGCAAATGAAATTCTTGAAGTTTTCCTTTTCATTTATTATACCTACGTAGGTAAGTTAACCAGCCCTTACTACGCGCAATTTCAAAGCCGTATCTCCAAAATTAGGTAGGTATATCGAAAGATTTTTTGCCGGACGGTCATTTATCTAGCCAGCCACGGGGTTTTTGTTACTTCAAACAAGCATAAAGACGAGCAGGGCCTTATTAAATGGTTTCATAACTACAAACTAAGCAACCTGAGTAAGAGGGCCTTCCTGTAGGGCTTGGGCTTCGGTTTAGGACGGTCGCTGGCGGGTGGATTGAGGAATGAAGACTTTTAGTTTTTTAGGGGAATCTTGTGCAACTGTCGCGTGCCTTTCGGACTTCCAAGATTACGAGGGTATCGATTCTGCAGAGTTCCATTTATGTAGAAGAACACCACTAACCGTTTCTCTACAAACTTTAATCATTGGACCCACAGTTACGAATCTGGGGGTAATTACCCACACGGGGGTAAGTCAGTAATTTCGTGGGGGGTAAACGCGGAATTAATAATTTTAGCTTGCTTGTATTGTTTGTATTTGTAGCGACATCTACAGTAGCCGCACAAAAACTTCAAGAAGACAAGCAGCGCCATCTACCACCTAGAATCCCAACTAACCTGTATCACGCAATACAAGTTCGCAAGCCAATTCGAACATATACAAGTTCCGAACAGTAACAAATGGCCGTCGGTCGCCGGGCACACCACCTCGCTCGGCAAAGTAGATCTTCATTTTCTGTGGAGAAACACCAACAACTGTTCCTCTACATAGTGATAACATTTTTAGAGAAGGGTAAAATCGGTTTTTGTAATAACTTATACTTAGGGATAACAACATTGAAAAGGTTAAATTACTGCACTAGACCAATTATTATAGTGCAAGTTTTTGAATAGTACTCAAATACTAAATGTGTGCTGCTCTCGAAGCTTGCTGACATTAGTTGGTATGTTCCCAAGAGTGTAAGTACTTAAGTGTGTTCGTACACATTAGCAAACACAAACATTATAATATATAGGTGCCACTGTACATTTCCTTTTACAAACAAACTAACAAACTTGTTGCTTTGACTCGGAAATGTTATACGGCTATTTATGCCATGTTACTTACTTAGCACTAAGTACTTAACAAAGTTTAAATCTATACTAATATTATAAAGAGGAAATGTTTTATAGCTTGTTTGTTTGCTTTGAAACGGTTTCAGAAATTTAGGACCAATATTAAAAATTCTTTCACCATTGGAAAGCTACTTTATATATGAAATTCCCACGGGAACGGGAGCACAGCGGGCAAGCTAAAAGCGGGAAGCTAGTTAGAAATAAATAAAAATTACATCACATAAACAATTCTTAAAAATTCCTGAATTATGTTTCATCGAGTAACAGATAAGTGTATTGCTATAAAATTATTGCAGGCGTTCTTCTATTTATTTATTTGCGGAACGTGCAATAACTTCCTACCTTTCCATATCAATAAACCCTCACAAATCGTAAAACTTATTACAGGGACATACAAATCTATCCTCATACAACCCCTACAACTATGAGAACAATCTTCACTACCCAATACCTCAGTCTAATTAATTTGAACTATTCAAATGGCTTGTCGGGTTGTCAACGAACTACCCTCCCTAAGTACTTCTTATTATGCAAGCACATTAATGTTTATTGCCCGTAGGAACCTCTATTACCATTCTAAGGATAACATACGATTCAGTAGTGAATTCTATTAGGTATTGTAGTAAAGGGTTTCGGACTTAGTGTAGGAACGAAAACTATAAAGCGCTATCGTTGCCATCTGTTGATTGATAATTGTAAGCAGAAGTAATGTATGGCATGGCAAAAAAAAACAAATATTCCATGCATTTTATCGAGGTACGTGAACACAAATGTATGGAACAGCTGATTTTTTTTCGCGATTTCATGCTTGGTCCCATAGTAAAAGTTGTTTATAATCATCAGTACTTTCACCCCCTGAAAGGTTGTTGGTGTTTTAAAAATAACCCTTTATAGTGAAAATTAATATTTATATTTCGATTATTTTTGAGTCCATGAATCACTATAGTATAGCGGAGTGGTGCTGTAGATTTCATCGTAATTATCATCACTAAGTACATAGTATAAAACAAACTCGCTTGCCGCTGTCTGTCCGTCCCTATGTATGCTTAGATTAGATCTTTAAAACTACGGTTTTTTTATAGATAGAGTGATTCAAGAGGAAGGTAAATAATATAAAATATATGTATGCCGGGACGGGTCGCTAGTCACAATATAAAATAGCTAGGTATAGGTCGTCGACTTAAGATAATGAGATTTTTTGTGGCCAAGACACCCCGGTGTTGTTTTAGTGTTAATATGAAAAGCCTTTATTATCTATCTAATCTATCCCTACTAATGTTAGAAATAGGAAAATGTGTTTGACTGTTTGTTTATCCATCTTTCGCGGCAAAACGGAGCGACGAATTGACGTGATTTTTTAAGAGAAGAAGACATTGCGCTAACCTCAGGAACTACTGATTCGATTTGAAAAAATCTTTTAGTGTTAGATAGCCCATTTATTAAGGAAGGCTATTAGGCTACATTTAATTATGAATTTCCTATGGTAACGCGAATGACACGGGTGAAACCGCGCGGTAAGACAGTGCTTTGTAAATTTAGCTGTCCACCAGTGAAAGTCCGGTCACATCGGTCCAGCCATTACTGAGATAAGCCGGAACACACAAACAGACTTTATTTTTATTATTAGAATCCCGAGTAAAATCCTGTTATTTTCCCTTAACAAACATACCTACACTTCTATTTTATTTATTTGTTTACACGTTGTACATAGATACCTATAACCTTTGGTTTTGATTAATAAGACGTGTAAGGTCATTCGAGTAATGTTATTAACAGCAAGTGTCCGAACCAGAGGGAACCGAGGGAGGAAGGACTCTCCTTGAAGATAAGGCGATTAGTGTCATAATGTATACTTGTCTTGGACTATAGACACCGCTGTATTTCATTATTTTAATGCTTACTAGCGGCCCGCCCCGGCTTCGCACGGGTGAACTTTTATACCCTACCCCTGCCCTACCCTACCCCTACCCTAACCCTACCCTACCGCTACCCTACCCCTACCATACCCCTACCCTACCCCTACCCTACCCTACCCTACCCCTACCCTACCCCTACCCTACCCCTACCCTACCCCTACCCTACCCTACCCTACCCCTACCCTACCCTACCCTACCCCTACCCTACCCTACCCTACCCTACCCCTACCCAAAAGTCCTTCTCCCAGTTCTTAGCTACCTCCCTACCAATTTTCGGCCAAATCGGTTCAGCCGTTCTTGAGTTATAAATAGTGTAACTAACACGACTTTCTTTTGTTTTTAAAATGTATTCTGCTATTCAGGGCGTAGACAAATCCAACGAAACAAAAACCATGAAAATTGATCCAGCCGATCTCGAGTTATAAGTGTTGTAACAAACCCGTCTTTGTTTTATATATATAGATATTTTAAAAGTAAAAGTATAGATATTTGCGTATTTGAAATCTTTATATAATAGGTCTTTATACCCATCAAAACAACTTCCGTTGCGTAGCGGTATTTGGCTCGCTTTAAATCTCGAGGGTCGTGGGTTCGATCCCCACGCCGGACAGAAAATCTTTTTGTACATTCCAAGATTTCATTCCGGGTCTGGTTGGTTGAGGGACTAACCTCCGTGCCTCGGAAAGCAAGTTAAGCCGTTGGTCCCGATTGTTATAACATCATCTATAATAATCGTATATCAAGGAACGGGCAGCAGCGTTTCCTTGTGTGTTACAACATAATACTGCGGTAACCAACCCGCCTGCGAAGCGTGGTGACTATGGCAACTACCCTCAGCAGTGGACGTTATACGGGCTGATGATGATACCCATAATAACCAAGGATATAATGTATGAAATGTGCTTTCCGAGGCATGGAGGGTACCGAGTCCCTCAATCAACCAGAACCGGAAAGAAGTCTTAGAATTAACACAAATATGTCCCGCGTGGGGATCGAACCCACGACCTTCGATTTTAAAGCGAGACTTATGATTTTCCCATCTAATACTAGAGTTTTAGATTGAATTATGAAAGTCTTCAACTCTCCTTAGTCTATGGTGTTATAATATTATCCCCAGGCGAGCCGGCAAGTGACACGCTCGCAAAGAATTTACTCGAGTCGAAATAATGTACTACTGCTGATAAAAACCAAAATAATGGCTTTTTTAACTTTGTTTCGACAATTTATTGACTCGGATATTTTTTAAATCAACCATGGTTGTTCTAACGTTGTTGGGTAATATAGGGTGTTTCGTAAAATCGCGTAAATTATTGGGGTTAAACCCCATTTGTATGGGTTTTTGTTTACTTGTTTGTTATTTATTCAATTTTTGTTTTGTTAGGTACTTTAAACCGTGTTTTTATTGTTTCGGATTCAGTATTTTAAAGGTTCATTTTGTTCGCGACTTTGTCCGCGTGGATTTTGATTTATCTAAACAACATTTGGACCCTGTATTTTCCCCTAAGGTCGTGTCCTTTTTAGCAGATGCGTCAAAGAACCACCCGATGCCCTCGTAGACCCGAAGACCGAGAGGCCCGCGAACTGTAAAGTGGAGCGACAGTTGCACAAAACTCCCCTTAAATACTAAAAGTCATAATCCCTCAATCTCATCGCCAGCGACCGCCCTGAGCCAAGGTCCAAGCCCCACAGGTTGCTTAGTTTGTAATTTTATAACTATTTATTTTATTAAGGGTGGAGCTTTGTTCGCCTTTATGCCCGGTGAAGTAATAAAAGTCTCGTGGCTACGTAAAGCTACATATGACAATCCGAAAAAAAAACACGTCGGCTGAGTGAACATTTCAGCGTCATTCGTTCATACGTAATAGTAGGTATAGCAAATAATATACCTCTTTAACCAAAAAGGAATTCTGGCACATAAGAACAATCCTTTCAATTGTAAAATATGATGCCTACCAAGAAATAAATACTTTAAAAATATTACCATGTATGACCAAACTGCTTCTTATGCTAGTCTTCCAACACTTTTCCTTTTAAATTATACCAACTCAAGCTTTAATTTAAAAGGAAATATTCTTAAAATTGTAAATAATATTTTAATGGGTATAACTGTTTTGACGAAGTTAAATATAATGGATACGGCTCTCAGACTCCGCGTGTAGTAAGTGCGTCCTTTTATTCTCCGCCGGGAAATCTTTCTGCGAACGCAGTCCTACTCGTTGGGGGACTATCTATAGCCCCGCCATAATATATTACTAATATAAATGTTTACATTTCTGTTCCTAAATTAGATTAAATCCTTGAATTGGGAAAACAAACAGAATTTGGTTATCATATAGGAATTAAAGATCTTAATTGGAAAAATAATTTTAGATATCTTTAATTCCTATATGATAACTAACTCTTAATTCTCTTAACTCACTCATTTGTCTTCTAGCGTTAATATTTATTAACGTTAGACGAGAAATGAAAGTTGTTAGTAGTAAAGATTTTGAGATTTTATTATTTAATTACTTAGCAGGCAAAAAAACTACTGTTTTGAGAAGTTTTTTTTATTTGGATTCATACAAACAGACAGAGATCGCTCTAAACGAAGAATAACTAAACGACTATAACGGGCTATGATATGAGCAACTCGCACGAAACTTCTATGAAAATCATAATTACTCAATCTCACAGGGTTCTTTTTAACTAATTGCTAAGGCACTGCACGCACTGTTGCGAGAAGCTAAAAGCAAAAGCATCGTGGCTAACAACATAAATTACCGTTCAAAAACAAAAAGTTACCAGCAACTTAACATATTGCATTTTTCCGAAGAAAATTAATAGTTTTCTCTTTCTGCAATAAACTCCTTGTATACTGTAAATTGATTTCTGTCCGTACGTCGGTCCTTTATCTGTAATATCTATATATCTTAAATTATTATTATGTTTAAAATAAACTAAAATTACTGTTTTCAGGAGTTTATTTTATTCCCGAGCGACATATATCCAGCTATAGTGAGTTTAATTTCTACAAACATATTCTGTTTGACAATATTGCACATTTTAAACACATGTATATTAATCGCACAAGCTCACGACTTAGCACAATGAATAAATGCACCATCAAAAGTTTCACTCAATTTTCGCACATCATTGTATCTGGCGTTCCGTCCAAAAAATTCACAGCAGATTTTTTAAAAGTAATAGTTACCTAAAATTAATATTTTTAAAAAGCGGTTGCTTGTTAAAAATAAAAATAATAAAAAGGATTATACTGAATGCACCACCATTCGTGGAGAAGCGAATTATTTATTTTTTTGTGTTTGTATTGTAATCATTACAGTATACTCCTTGCAAGCAAGTGTAATGTATAAATAACAGTAACCGTCTAAAGCACGGACAGTCAAACCTAGTCGTAAGTCGTGGACCGCCAAGCTCTTTAAATTAGTTCTTCTGTTTTCGTGTTTGATTTTAGTACAAACTTTAAAACGATATGAGCTCAGCGCCATCTAAGACTTAAAAAATTTCCTACCTAGAAAGTCTATGGGCTAGCTTTGGTCTAAAGGCAATATTTCCAATTTCAGAAGTTTCTTAATGCCTTAAACCTTTTATATGTATTTTTTTATGTACAAACACACAGCAAAACAAATACAAAAATTAAAACTTATAGTTAAGGAAAGAAATTGTACAAAAGTACTGCTTATTTCAAAAGAAATCTCTTTTTATTTTTGCTAACATCTATTTCAACCTTACACCTGGTATGACAAGCTACCACACCAAATAAAACCAAAAAAAAATAGCCACAAAAATTCAACCACTCCTCAAGTAAAAGGCTTACAATTCAATCCCAATCCCTTATACAATATTCAGTCATACAAAGTAGAGACTACACATACGGCCATACTTCGTTGCTCCGTGATTTGTGTGCCAATTGCGTAAAAGCGACTTTCCACTTAGGTAGGACAGGGGGTGGGGGGAAATGTACTTGTTCATCCCCAACATGTCTCAACATGTACAATATTAAACGTTCGTTAAGTATATCTTTTAAGTGTGCCTATTTGTCTTTTATAAGATCGGAGACGTCGCGACGTTGTTGACGTGTTTTTGAATATTTTATTGTTATGCTCTTATATTCTGATAGATTGTATTAGAAGAAATGGGGATGATATATGTAAATAAATATTATACTTTTGTAAAAAGGGATGTGATACGTTAGTTATATAATTATATTAAACAAGTAGGTACCTATATATTTATCAGGTTTACATAATAAGACGCGGAAAAATAGAATATGGGTATGACATGGATGAATCTCCATGCAAAATACCACGAGAAGTAGAACTAAAAGGTGCTATTTCGATCGCTTATAATGAGAGCTTCGAGAACTAATTCAAATAGAGTAGGTATGACGTACATTCACAAATCTATGCCAATATTACAAAGTGGAAAGATTAGGTATTTTTTGCATTGAAAAGGCTGTGAAACTACTGGACCTTTTTCTAAATTTCTTTCACCCTTAGAAAGTTACGTTATCCTAAAGTAACATTGGCTATATTTAATGATGAAGTTCCCACGGGAACGGGAGTTTCGCGGATAAAATCGCGCATGGGAATCTAGTTAACTGTAATACATTAAGTTACGATACATTGTAGTATAACAGTTGTACGCTAAATAATATACCACAGGGAGCTCTCTTTAAAAACTTAATTCCGACTTCTCAACAAAACCACAAAGAATCCTCACTTTTAACCAACACAGAGCTATGCAAAACTTCCCAGCAAAAAACGAATGCGTTCCATAATTCTTTCAGCTAAATATGGCCCTTGGTACATATTTTCAACACTTTCGTCCTTTTCGGGTCTCACGGGGCCTTCTGTCTGAGGTTTGTTAATGTCACGCGAGGGATCAACTTAGAAGGGACGCAAACTTGACGTACGATATGACTATGCTTTAGACGTGACTTTTTTAACGTTTCAAAATTCGGTGGAATTCATATTGTAAATGCGAAAGGTTGTGAGGATGTAAGGGAGCTTAAACGAAGGGTAAAGAAGTATTTTGCAGGCTTGCAAAATAACCGTAGGTCTTATTATGGTATGACGAGGTTGTTCTATTAAAAAAAGCTTAAAAAATGAATAACATTTTAAGAATTTTTTATACTTATTACTGTAAAAAAACAATGATTTGAATATTAGGAATCATTATTAGATTCTAGAAAGGTCTCATTTTAAGCAAAATCTGAATATATATTTAAGCAAAACTCCATATTTAAATCTTGTTTTTGGCTGAACCTACATTGGGCTTGCACGTTCCTAGAGCTTGCGTCTCATGCAGACGTTGGCGGGGTAGTGATGGAATTTGGAACTCACTACTCGCGTCCTCGACATCGTTTACTCTCTCTCAATCTCAATTTAAGTGCAGCCTTCATAGCAGCAATTACAAAATTATTCAGTGTAACGTAGTTGCTGTAAAATTACTCAAATTAATTTGGCAAAGTCTTAATCGACCAAAAACAGCCGAGTGCTAGATTATGTCGACAACAGACGTTATAAGACAAGCGCAGTCAGCGTTTCACGAAGATTTCAACGAAGCAAGTTTATCTAGGCCTTGGGGGTTTAATGCTTATCTAAAGTTTTGTTCATCAATTTACTAAATATGTTTTGATTATGGAAATGGTTCTTATTCTGCAATATGATATACCTACTTAATGCTAATAAACAAGATTAAACTTAGACATTCCAACTTCTTTATGCTTACCTTTACAAGGTTATCAAACATTTGCTTCAAACTTTTAAAGACGTAGGTAGATTCAAATTTCTTTTACAACAACAATTTAAATTAATTTAGTTGTATGTATTAATTTGTATTACTTTTGTACATTATATATATTATTTTGCTATATTTCAACGTTCACTTTGCACTTAGCACTAGTTTAATCAATAAAATCTTATCAACTCTTAAAAACTCATTATTACTTTTCTATTCCAGCCGGCATTTGGTGCTCGATGGCCACAAATATCCAAGATATCAGACCTCCTGTCCGGAGAGGGAACACCCTTCGAAGTGGCAGTCGCTAATCATCTACATTCACCAGTGTCCGTTTACCAAACTAAGGTAAGTGCAACGTCACCAATTTTACTACAATATTTAACTTCAATCAATGCGCGAAAAAGTGAAAAAAATATTTCAATATATCAAGTCCTTGAATGAAGTCACCTATTCTTTTTATAATGTTTTTCTTGTTTATTTATTTTATTAGATGAATAAAATACATATACACAACTAAAAGTAACTAATTTAAAATAAAACCAACTTATAAAATACTACTTGGCAATACTACTTCCCAGAATGATGGCAGCATTACCCCGTTAAATGGCAAAGCTCACCTGCTGTGCAAAGTAAAAACCCGCACTCAGAGAACGTGCCGCCTATTACAAGGCATGTATACCGCAATGCCTTGTAATAGGTTCATTCTGTCAAAGTGTGTACTACTTCTACCTGTTATGACCTACGATTTGAGCTAGGGTTTTCTTTTTAAAACTAATAATCATAAATTTTGTTTCAGCTCCCTTCGCCTTCGTCGTTCGGTTTACCAAACCTTATACCAGTCTCATTCCCTAGGGATTTCTTCAACCCAAAAGCCAGAAGCAAACCAAATGAACTGTCCGAAGATGAAGTAAAAAAATTACAAGAATACTCTACTCCATTGGAAAATTCAGCAGCTGCACAATTTCAAAATGAGAATATAGAAATCCCGACTGCTCAAAAACCTATTTTCAATGCAGAAGCTAACTATCGTGAACCAGTTGAACAAGAATTCCAACGCCCAGAACAAAATTCACTAAATAATCTACCTCCTTACTTCCCACAGAGGCAGCCATTTTTCCCAATATATGAAAATCAAGGACCTCTACGTCACCCCGGTCAGTTCTTACCAACGCACTTTTTGCAGCAACAGTCAGCGGTACAACTTGTACCAGTGAGGACTAATGCTCAATACCAAGAAGAAAACCAGAATAATCATGAAAGTATAATTCAAGATCTTAGAGAAGGATTGAAAACTGAATCATCAGCAACAGCTCAAAAAGAGCAAAAAAGCCTTAAGCCGGTGAGTGAAGATATATAACATACACCCTTATAATGTTCATATATTTTAAAATTATATCTAGTATGAAACGTAAAATATCTGTGCAGTAGCAGATGGAAATGGACCAGAAATTAAAATATATAGGGTGCAAATTCCTGCATTTTAGTTAACATAAAGAGTATTATCCAAATGATTGTGAGGTAGAATTTAAGTCATAAGCCTGTGTTCTTATATATCAAAATCATTACATTCCTGAAATTTAGTAAAAAATATATGATCAGTTTTTTTTTCTAATTGATTTATATATGCGAAATTTATTTGTTAGACATTTACATGGCTTTATATTACTTTTCAGGGTTACCACGCTCATCCTAATGGTGCCGTTAGCTTTGCAAGCTTCACACAAAATGTACCAACTTTCAATCAGCAGTCAAATAATCTAGAACAACAGTACGATCAAACTCAACAAATTCAACAAAGACCACAAGACCAGTTCAGCTCACCATTTAACGCTCCACCAGAATACCAATCAGCACAGAAAGACCTTCAATATCCACCAAGACCTGAGCAATACAGTCAGCAAATTCAAGACTATCATCCAGATATTACTCATGGATTTGAACAGAAACAAAATGTGCAACCTGAAGTACCTTCACAAATTAATGATTTTTTGGCCCAATACTCAGTACATACTCGACCTAAACATATGACTGCACTACAGAAACAGCTGCTTATTTCTAGTTTACAGTCACTACAGAATCTGCAAAATGTACCATTGAAATCATTTCCGCAAGTAAATTCTTTCTCTCCAGAAACACCGGAATCATTTACTGGCTTCCAACCATTACAAGAATCAAAACAATTCAATTTCATCTCTCAATCATCTGGTCGCAACTCCAAACAAATTTCACCACTACCCGAAGTTACATATGATGCGTTGTCTGGAAAATCCATACTTCATAGTAAACCGAGCTATCAATATTCCTATCCAAAATTCTTGCCTACTACTTTACCACCATCATCATCAACTTCATCTAAATCAGAATCTGCTCCAGATCAACTTGTATCATCCACAACAGTACAACCTGATGTTTCGAGTCACTCGCATGAAATTAAAGTTAAGCCTCTAGAACAAGAATCTTCATCGAGCAATCATCAAGCACGTGAGCCTACATCAACGCCATTAACCGTACAACCTATTATTCGAAGCACTACATTAAGTCATGATACAGAAAGTCAACAATCTTCTACGCCAAAACCCCAGCTTGGAACATCACCAGACCACGAAGTTTATGTCCAAAAACAAGAATTCCAAGAATACCATTCAGAAATTAAACCTCATGAACCGCTTTACCAACCACAACAGTC
The DNA here is from genome assembly GCA_947037095.2 of Nycteola revayana. Classification (NCBI taxonomy): domain Eukaryota; kingdom Metazoa; phylum Arthropoda; class Insecta; order Lepidoptera; family Nolidae; genus Nycteola; species Nycteola revayana. The sequence continues at coordinate 20,272,961 of OX344852.2, forward strand.
ATTATCAGAATCTAAAAAGACGAAACCAATTTCCTACGAACAAAACGGGAATAAAATTTCACCTAAACAACATGATAAACCGATAATATCTCAGCAAGAACAGTATGAAAAACATACTCAGACTACCCCTGAAGAATTCGTACGACAACAATTAGCTACCCACCCACAGGTTGAACATGAGCACTTCCTACCAACGGAGCCAAATTCACAGGCCACCCAAGAACACAAGCAATCAGAAGCCGAAATCAATAATAATGGTCGACCGCTTACACATTTCCAATATCATTTGGAATCACTGCCAAATGAAGATCATAAACATAAACAGCCTCAAGAACCGTTGGAGCTCAAATTTGTCCCCGTCGTTAGCACAGAAAGTCCTTTCTTTGGCCCATCTCTGCCACCCCCACAACCTGGAATTCCTCATTTCTATGTAGAGCCTCAAGGCTTGCTGGTTAATCCTGACTACCAAAATCTGCCTGGTCCAACGGCTGCCCCGAGTGAAGTACAATTTTTCGGAAAATACGCTTCATCTTTATTTTCTAACTACCGTCAGTGATCTATGATAACTTAATAGTTTAACTAACTTAGGTCAATATATTAAAAATGATAGAAGTGCTAGATCAAAATACGGACGATTTATATAAATCACTTCAAAAATCATGTCTCATCATGTTTGTTACTGTTACTGAATCAATATATTGGTAGTTCAAATTCAAAATTAACTTATCTCGGCAAAGAAATTTCCTCCGCGGTTGGATGTCAGCAAGGAGACCCTCTCGGGCCAGCTATTTTTAGCCTTGCTATTCATCCTATTATCCATCGCCTTCAATCAAAACTTAATATTTGGTACTTGGATGATGGGACAATTGCTGGCAATGTAGATACTGTTTGCGATGACCTTCGCTTAATTATAAAGGAGTTCCACCAAATTGGGTTGGAACTCAATTTTTCCAAATGCGAACTATACATTGCAGACAATTGTCCTTCCAAAGATTTGGCTAAAGACAAAATTAATAGTTTGGCCCCAAATATCAAAATTATTGATAAATCTTCACTGTGTCTGCTGGGCTCTCCTGTCTTTGACGAATCAATACCTGCTTTTGTTGACAACCAAATTCAAAATTTCTTAAATAACTCTGATCGACTATCTAAAATTAGCCCTCACATTGCTTTTACTATTCTAAAATTTTGCCTTTTTGTCCCTAAATTCACCTACACTTTGCGATGTTGTCAGTTGTGGAAACATATTAATATTGTAAAAAATATAGACAACATCGTCAAAACCAGTTTAGAATCAATTTTGAACATACGTTTTGAAGAAAGGACTTGGTTACAGGCTTCACTTCCAGTTCGATTAGGGGGTCTGGGCGTTAGAGCCATTTCAGACGTTGCTCTCCCCGCTTTTTTGTCTTCTGTCCATAGTACCCAAAATTTATCACATAAAATTCTCTCGGCTAGTCTAAATAGTTATAATATTTCTTATATGAAGGAAGCTGAGTCTGAATGGCTTTTGGCTTGCCCCAACTCTGCCTTGCCATGTAATACATCTGTTCAGCGGCAATGGGATGGGCCGCTCTGTGAGCTGACGCGGAATAATTTGTTACAAACGTGTTCCAGCTCTGCAGATCGTGCCCGTCTCTTAGCCGTTGCGGAATGGGAGTCAGGCTTGTGGCTGCATGCGCTTCCGTCACCAAATACAGGCACCTTAATGGATGCAAATACGTTTCGTGTGGCAGTTTCGTTGCGCCTGGGTGCGCCGTGCTGTGCTCCCCACCGCTGCGAGTGTGGCGCCAATGTGACCCAACTCGGTCACCACGGCCTGTGTTGTAGCAAAAGTGCTGGACGTCTGTCCCGTCATGCCACTATTAATGATATAATCCGTCGGGCCTTCAGCTCGGCAAATATGCCAGCCGTTTTAGAGCCTAATGGCCTTATGCGCGACGATGGTAAAAGGCCCGACGGAATGACTCTGGTGCCTTGGAGGATGGGACGGCCTTTGGTGTGGGACGCTACGTGCGTCGACACCCTCGCGCCGTCTCATCTTTCCGGGACTCAGGGTAGGGCTGGCATGGCGGCTGAATCCGCGGAGAATCTCAAGAGGCGCAAATATAGTACCCTTGATAGTGGTTATGTATTTGTGCCTTTTGGTGTCGAAACATTGGGGCCGTGGGGACCGGGAGCCAAATTAATTTATAAATACCTCGCAGCGGCCCTCTTAAGTGCGGCACGTTCTCCGAGTGCTGGTTTCTACTTTGCACAGCAGGTAAGCATTGCCATTCAACGTGGTAATGCTGCCAGCATTCTGGGAACCTTGCCAAGTAGTATAGATTTAGAATAGTTGTATATAAGTTAGTTTTATTTTTAATTAGTTACTTTTAGTTTGTATTTTATTCATGTTTGTTAATTATAATAAAAAAAAAAAATATATTGGTAGCTTTTTAATTCATCATCATCATCATTAATTTTAAATTAGATTATGATTAAAGATAGAGGCTAATTCTGAGCTATAAAAAACTTACATTAGGAAAACATTATTCTGTGTAGTTACAAATGGCTGAACATTTATTAATGCACATACCTAAAAAATATAAATTCATATCATGTTAAACCAATTACTCTGGGTACATTTGTGACATGCTTCGGTTACAAATGTAGCATATTAAAACAATATTTAATTAATGTAAGTGTGTGGCTGTTTTGTGTATTTGTGTTTATAATTATTGTATATATGTTTCCGAAATACTAGTAAGATGTATAAACACGTCACATATTTAACTTAAATTGGTTACTTTGAAACTATCCCATCAAATCACAAAAGATCTTCATCCATTTTAATTCTAATATGTGTTAATTTTTATCGCGTTCCTGTTTGATTTCATTTAAAATTCACTTAATTTAATTAAGAGCATTGTATTTATCCTTGAATTTGAATAATGATAAACTATGTCAAGTTACTTATTGTCAGCATTCATAAGCAGATTCATAATCACTTCAAATCAAAACTTATGACAGAACATTAAAACAGCTATATTTTTCAGACATTATTTGGAAATCCGAAAAATATTATTAAACTTGAAATAGTTGTACCTAAAATGTTTTAAAGACATCTTAATAAATCTGTCTAATATGACTGGAAGAAGCTTAATAGTCTCTTATGGATGTTCACTTCATAGAAATATTTAGAATAATATGATAATTCTTAATTGTTTCATTTTCAATATTATGAACTGTGATGCCATAATATGTTTTATAATCAGCTGTATGACTTGTAAACATATTAAAACATTAAAAATGTTTTTATTGTTTTATTTTATAGAGATATTCGCTGTGCCTATAGAATTGGAGCGACATCTTAAATAAACACGCCTGATGACGTTACAAAACCTGCATCGCGCAATGAAAGTTCGCTCATCACTTGAGGTAAAATGTTAATTTTAATTGAAAGAACGCTTTTAAATGACCAAAGAAACGGAAGCATAGGTTATTTATTACAACAACTCTGGATGTTGAATCAAGACTGTTTCGGCATTGGAAGATTCGAGATACAATTATTTGGTAAGAACATTATATAACTTGAAACATAAATAATTAGTGATAACAGCCCAAGTTGTTCTCACCTCATTGCTATGAGTTGTGTTATCGGGATAAGCCCAGGTTGTATCCCTGGCTTATATTACTTTCCGTTATATAACAAGACTAAAGTATCTTAATAAATTTCCTTATAAAGTTTGACACAATCGGTATCGTTTTGAAAAGTCTTTAGAAACGGAGGAGAAATTAATAATGATTAATAATGATGAGAGTATTTAATAATGATTTTCTATTTCGTGTGAAATTCAGTGTACAAAAAGCATTTTATATTTCTCAGAAAAAACTGGACCAGTAAAGAGTTTGAGTCGAGCGTTAAGTTTCTTACAAACATTTACAATATTCAGATATTTTTCTCCACTTTTGCTGTGAGACCTTCTTGCAAAATTTTATGATTTTCTGTGAATAGGAAGTAATTACCTTAGGTTTTCGTTTGACAACAGACAGATAGATGGACAACTGTTCATAAGTCATAAGTTATTTGTTTCATCACAATAAACATTGTATAGAAATTACACAATAAGTTAAAATTGAGACACTAGAACATCATTAGTATCAATTACATCATTTCAATTCAATAATTTATACCAAAGATTACATAATTCATTATTGTTACATATCATCACAGTACATCATAGGTATAAATTCAATTCGTTAAACCCAACATTATATAATTAATTATTATTATCATCACAGTACCTATTTCATATCAATTTATTATACCTTACATTACATTATTTATTATTATTATTATCATAGGCTATCATCTCAATTTAATTCATTATACCAAACATTATATAATTTATTTTAATTAATGTCATCGCAGTCTTATAAAAACATGTCATATTGAGTCATGTCACAAGTCATTTATCATTTGCAAATTCATCTATGCTATATGCGTTCGGACAAAGCACTCTGTTTTGTCATTTTGAGGAACGAAATCCTAAAAAGGATAGAGTGACATAAAGAAGTGTAGTGTGTACTTTGTTAGTAAATCCAAATGAATAATGATTAGGAAGTAATTCTAGCCGATTATTATAAAATGCGATTATTGAATAGTCAGAAGCATAAATTTACTATACTATTTAATTTGATAATTTAGCTTTATTATTAAAGAAACTGAACATTATGGAATGCAATAAACAATTGAGTATTGAAACGTTGGTAGCATGTAACGGTCTTTGGAATGTGTCAGCTTTACCATCGTAGATGAAATAGATTTTAGGTACCTACTACACCTCCATATTCTAAACAAAGAATGCTATTCACGTGTCGTAACTCCTAGCATACATCCAATAGAATATTGTCTGTCTTCATTTGCGTCTCCCTTGTCTCGTCAGCTAGTCTTTTATAGCAATCAGTACCAGACATAGGAATGTCCCTGACAAAGTAACGATGGAGGCACAGAATACCGAACACGTTCCTAACGCGATGCTACGAATAACTGTCACCAAAATCATAAAGTGGAATTTGACAGATAATTCACTTGGGAGGGGGAGTGAGACAAGAAGTGACTCGTCGAACGAAAGGTAATGTGTTGAGTAATATAGTTTATTTGTTCCATAGAATCTACGCTCGGAGTTTGATGTCGATTGGAATTTGGAAAATAAAGTGATTGTATAATAACGTTTTTTTTTAACTTCAACAAACAATACTTTTAGGTAGCTAGTGAATAGTTGCAGGTTAGCTACGGTAGGATCCTCGACGGCATGATCGAGGACCACGTTGTTGCTTATTCCCCGAACTGTGCTCCCGTGCCAGTGATCATCACCACTGTTCGTAAATCTACTCTTTACTCCAGTGGCACCCTGAGCGTTGATCCTAACCCCTTAAGGGTGCCCTCAGGTGGATGTCGCTTAGACTTTGGCCGGATTCTTGGAAGTTAATTTTAGACCTGTCACCTCTAAAAACTATTTCGGATAGTATTGACTCTCCGATTATTAAAAGTTTTGTGAGAAGGACAATCACAGAACATTAATCTGGGGATGCCCTTTTCACAATACTATTAGTTACTCTGCCTTTTATAATGTATCTCAGCTACTAACACTAGAAATAAGTTATTTTGTATTGCTTACTAACACAATGGATTATTGTTGTCCGATAAATAAAGAATTATTATTATATTATTATTATTTAAGGCATCTTACTATAATGTGTACATTAGTCATTTATCGCACGACAGACTGATTAAAAAATCTGTAAGATCAAATAATTCTAACAATGTTTTAGTTATATATAGGTACTTTTGTTAGATTTAGTCGTATACAGTGTAATTTTGACAAGTACAAGTGTATGTAAATACCTATATAAGTGCTGAAGAAATTTCATTATTTCAGTACCTACTTTGTGTCATTATGGACGTAATGCCAAGCATTATCCGCTAGTCGACATTAACACAAGAAACGTACCACTCAAACTGCTCGACTGGAGAAGTACAGCATTACAGAATATCACAGCCAAATAGTATTATTGATCAATGTTGTGATCCCGTGCGTAGGTAAGAGCTGACGAGGGGAAAGGGAAAGGGCCAGCAGGATAAGGGTGGCTAGTGTACATATCTACTGTACTGGCACCAGCTGTCCTTGTATTTGGACCCTTATGCCACTTTACATCAGCTGGAAAGGAGTAATTTAAAAAATCACATATCAGATAAAATATATCATATTATATTAAAATAAACTATTATTTAAGAGTAAACGAATTCATTGGAAACAAGCATATGTATTTAACAACCTCCGTAGCGTAGCGGTGTTTGGCTCGCTTTAAATCTCGGGGGTTTTGGGTTCGATCCCCACTTCGGACAAGAAATATTTGAAATTTGTGTAAATTCTAAGATTTCTTTCCGGATCTGGTTGGTTGAGGGACTACCCTTCGTGCCTCGGAAAGCACGTTAAGCCGTTGGTCCCGTTTGTTATAACATCATCTATATATGTATATATAAATGAATCCCTATTTATCTTGGTCATCGAATCACGCGTGTGTTTGTTATTATCCGGAGAAGGTTCTTATGAAAGGAAAGAATAAGAAATTTGGGTGGAAAATAAGAAAATTTATGAATACTTAACCAACATATTACATTTTCTAATGTAACCTTAGCGCATTTGACAATACATAAACTTTTTTATTGTAATCTTATGGCGTTTGACATAACATTGATAGAATGCGTGCTGCTCTTAATGCACATCGCGGGTAGTTCAAAGCGATTGCGACTAATATTAAAAGTTGAATTTAATATAGTTTTATTTGAGATAAGACTACGTCTGTCGGGTCAGCTAGTCTATAATAATCGTATATCAAGGAACGGGCAGCAACGTTTCCTTGTGTGGTACGGCATAATACTGCGGTCACCAACCCGCCTGCCTTGGGAGGATGTTCAGCAGTGGACGTTGTAAGGGCTGATGATGGTGATGTATTTGATGTATAATAAATTTTAAACTTATTTACACTAACGCATTACATTTATGTATGTATGTTACAAGGCTCTTGCGAATTGACCAGGCATATCTATCACTATACAGTTGGCGATACTACGTACTGTTGGCGAAGGGCATTCATTATGGAATATCTTATGTGTATATCATAAATTGATACATAAGGTGCGTTAAAAACGGATTTACACATTTTAAAATTGGTTATCTATACTAATATTATAAATAGATTTATCTCTGGATCTACTGTACCGATTTTGAAAATTCTTTTACCAATAGAAGGCCACCATACTAAGAGGCCATAGTAATAAGACTTCGCTGTCTGTCTTGCACCAGGTTGTATCTCAAGAACCGCGATAGCTAGACAGTTGAAATTTTCACAGATGATGGATTTCTATTGCCGCTATAAAAACAAATACTGAAAATAAAATAAAATATTTTTAAGGGGGCTCCGATACAACAAACTTTTTATTTGCCCTTTTTTGCTCGATATCAATAACGGCAACAGGTAGGCACTTGAAAATGGTACGGAACCCTCCGTGCGCGGGTCCGACTCGCACTTGGCCGGTTTTTCTTATTTATATACAAGTGTTGCACTCAAGAGCTAAAACATTTTCTTATTTAATTTATGCCACTGCAGCACTACAACTTATACTTACAAATTAAACGAGTTCAACGCCCTGTCTTAGCGCATACAGAATACCAAAATGAAATACGTTTCATTTTCTGATACCTACATTTACATTTTTAATAATAATCATCATCAACAGCCCGTTTACTGGGCCTCCTCTTAACAGACCTTGGCAAGCCAGGATCGTTGAGGGATATTGCCATAATCACCACGATTGGCAGATGGATTGGTGATCGCAGTAAGATGTAAACCTTGAGCTAATAGATGCTGCTGCCCATCCATCAGCCTTATGTCCCTTAGTCGCCTTTTATGATACCCATGCGAGGACATGGAGTGGTCTATTATTAATTATTAATAAGTAATAATAATGACTTAACAGATTAACTTATTATAACTAACTATATTCCGCGCACGGCTTCGCCCGTGTTTCTCGTCCTACGAGACTTAGTGGAAAAAGCGCGATTCTTTCGTTGATTGCGGTGCACATTAATAAAACGTAAAGAATCAAAAGTTTTTAACACTAACATTTTTATTTATGTTTTTAATTATTATTGCACGACAATATTCATTGCAGAAATAGCCATAGAAAACTGAATTTAATGAAATATATCATTTATACAATAACTGTTTGATTTTTTTATTGAAAAATAGCCATAGAAACAGTATTTTAATGATAATATGTTACTTTAACCAACTCTAATTTAAAATCAAACTATATATTATGTATTTAATATTACTATGGGAATCAGGTTAATTATTGAAATTGCATTTACGCATTCCCACCGCCGCGCCGCTGCAGGACTATGTGGGACTCGCCCTCTCCATAGCGTGGTATTCTAAACTCATACCACGAGGAGAGGACTCTACACCACTAAAACTCCCGGACACTCCTTCGATCCCCCGTTGGCGGGCGCCGGGTACGCATAAGCGATCCGATCCCAGGTTAATTATTAACCTACAAAGTTTTCAACCGATCTTGTACTTACTTTTCTTCACCGATTAACTACTTAAATTAAATGTACACCAAGGTATAATTTCCGTTACACATTTTAATCTTAATCTTTTAATTATATCCTTTTCTTTTTCAAGCTTATCGCGATTCCTATCGAAAAATCATTATGAAGTAACCATCAAATGTTATTTTTAAAGAGACAACGGAAATTAATGTTGTGATTATAACCATTCTTGGAAAATCGGTTTAAGAATTTCAGATAACGTCCAATAATTTTCACGCAGCGGGAACATTAACGCGAAAAACAAAAAGATAAGAAAAAAACATAGCAGCGTTCGATATTAAAGACAGCAGTAAAGATAACAGGAATTATTGCATCCCCCTTCAAAGCATTATGTAGGGGAGACCCGGGAGAATACTTCCCCTACTTAAATGCACATAAAATGTTCTATAAAAAGTTATATATTTCTCTTTTAAATTAATATGTATATATCTTAAGTTCATAATTACGTGAGCAACTTATTATATTTATAGAAACATTTATAAAACATTATTTTTATATCGTGGAAAAAGTATGGCGTGATATCTTACTTGACACTATTAGGTGTCATTGAAGCAGTGGTACCACTGGGTCGTGGTCCTAACCCCTTAAGGGTGCCCCCAGGTGTGTATCACTTTATTGTATGTTTTTACCAAACTCCTATATTGATCCACTAAAACTATAACTAAAACCTATAATTAATGTGAACTTAAACTTATTATGATTAAAGGAATTAATGACAAGCTGTCGGACGGACTACTTTGTCTGTAATATTCTACAATTGCTACCTGTTAATTAAGTATCTTGTTTAATTGATAGAATAAGAAAAGTGTGTAACATTGTGATTCTGACAAGTACAAGTGTATGTAAATACCTAAGTGCCGAATAAATTCATTATTTCAGATATGACAGCTGCAAATATGACACTAATGACAATCCTCTAACTTTCCTAGATTCTTCCTTCCAGTGCAATAGGTATTTATTTTTTATGTAATAAACTTAAAATATATACGGATCATATAAAGTTTTTGCATCGCAACGCCTATTTATTTAGTCATAGCAATCAGTAGAACAAAAGTTAATATTTTAAATATTCATGTTTTTAAATCTATATTATTGATATCTATACTAATATTAAAATGAGGAAAAGCTTGTATTTTTGTATGTTTGTTTCGAAGCAGGGCAAGTGTTAAAAATGTAATTGCAGATTTTTGTACTAATCATAATATTCAACAACGTTCCCAAAACAACATAGTTCGAGGTTTGATAAATACATTAGAATCTGACATTTTTAAACTACTGAACGGATTTCGCTGATATTTTGGCGCGGGGACAGTTTGTAAACTGGATTAACATTAAGACACAGTCACATAAAGGTACATGACGATATGATCCTACGAACTTAAGACCATTAAACTCATAGAAAAAGAATTGAATTGACAGCTTTTTGAACCATTTATTAACCATTAATAAGTAGCAATAAATTATATTAAATTAATATACTATATTAATATACCAAAATTTGTTTTGACTATTTACAAATACCTGTAATATGTTTCCGTGACTAAAATATTTTTTTTACTCGTACCTAGTCCAAAGTCAAATCTTGACTGCAAATTTCGTTGACGCGCCCTCAAAATCCTTTTTTTATATATTTAAAACCCAACATTCAGATATAAGGATAAAATGTATATTTTATCAAAAATCCGTGTCCAATAAGCTGATCATTTTAGACACAAGGAACGAAGACAAAGGAAATCCCAAGATAGCTACAAAATCTTCATGGCAGTATTACAAGTGACGCTTTTGTGAGCAGGCATTAAGCGACAAGTCCCTATCGGGTATCGGGAATCAAACTCGTTATTAATCCAAACAAAAGAAAATAGAGGTCTATAGACAGGTTCGCATTTCACTTAAAGGCACATGGGCCACGAGCAAAGGGCCCCCATCAGTGGGTGCCAAATTATTGTTGAACTTTGAAACATTAAAAATGAAAAATATTTTTTAGTCCAATCGAATTTATCAGCCTATCTCAGTCTACTGCTGGACTAAGTTCTCCTAAATTGTGTCATAACACTCGGTTTTCTGGCTTCCGAATTCAGTCCACATCGACTAAATTCGGAATCATCCATCCGAAGTCATCGGTCGATTTTCAAGGGGGACGTCCTGCCTTGTTTGCCAATACGCATTTTTTTATATTTGAACAACAATACCTTTTATTACTGTCAGGTTAAAAATGGCGTAAAACTACTGTTGTCGAGCTAGATAAAGTGTAATAGCCATACCTTGCTGTGTAGTTTCCGGCTTAGAATAGATAACCTCATGGCTTCCCATGGGTGTCGTAAGAGGCGACTAAGGAACATACACCTGATGGATGAGCAACAGCATCTATCATCTCAAGGATACTCACCATCTTACTGCGATCACGGCTATTTCCCTGGTTTCCCGTGGTCTGTTAAGAGGAGGCCCATGGTTCAGTAGTAGAAGAAAACGAGCTGATACGGTACAGTAAGCATACCTACCTAATAGAACTAGCATTTCCTCACGTTTGTACCTTAGTTCTTATATATGAGTCACGTCGCTGTAATAACTTTTAAATAAATACAGCCTTACTCCTGCAAACATTAATCTGGAAAAAAATCTTTCAATAACAACTAATAATAATTATACATATCAGTTTTTTGTATAAAAAGGGGCCCCCAAATCCCCCAATAAAGCCCTGCCTCTAGTCTAATGAAGTGAAGGCAAAATGAAGTTTTGGTCTCCATATTGGATTGCCTTACAAACAATGCCTACTTGCTCTTAGCTTTTCAGCTTGGGTAATCTAGTTAGAATTCTCATTTGGATGTACATATCAGATCTGGCCAAGTGCATGTTTGGTACGTAACTTAGTCATCATATTTTGAAAATTGGGACATATCAGATAGATATATAATATATATCTTAATATTTATATCAGTTAATAATTCAACCGTGAAGCGTAGCGGTATTTGGCTCGCTTTAAATCATCTCGGAGGTCATGGGTTCCCCAAGTCGGATAGGAAATCTTCTGTGAATTCTAAGATTTCTTCCGGGTCTGGTTGTTTGAGGGACTACCCTCCGTGCCTCGGAAAGCACGTTAAGCTGTTGGTCTCGATTCTTTTAACATCATCTGTTGGAGCAATTTACTTAAGTTGTTTGAATCTAAAAAAGGTTTTGTTATAAAAAAAGTATAATGTCATCTATGACAGATGAATGTAAAAAAAAAGTAATAAAGAAAGATGGCTACTTCCTAAAACGTGGTTTTTAATTTCAAGTAATAAATACTAACATAATTTGGTCCTTCGAGCCGGATCTAATTCAAAATCAAATATAATTACAATTATCAAGTATTGCTAACATCCGCAAAGAATAAAAATGTCTACTTCCGAACTTTTGAACGTGATTCAAGATAGCGCCATATCCATCCAAAAGACGCAAATCAATCTGAAGAAATGTCCTAAAACTCGATTGTCTAAAGGATACATTGAAGCTAAAATCGAAGCAATACAAGACTATTGGGATACTATAAAAAATGCACACCGTGAGCTAGTAAAACGAACTCCTAAAGAACAAAAGGCAATATTGCCGTACTTTTCCAAAGAGGAATATTATACCTATGAAGAGGAATATATGTCACTATCGGCAGAGCTACGAGATATTCTACACAGTATGGTGACAGCGTCACAGGGACAGTCACAAAGTACAAGCACAATTCATGACAAAGAAATAAACACAGCTGTAAGATTACCTCGCATACAACTACCAGTGTTCAGTGGAAAGTATGAAGAATGGACTACATTTCAAGATTTGTTTACATCATTGGTGCACAATAATTCGAAAATAGGTGATGTGGAAAAGCTTCATTACCTAAAATTAAGTCTCACAGGAGAAGCAGAAGCATTATTAAGGCATGTACAAGTCACTAGCAATAACTATCAGGAAGCTTTTAACACATTGAAAAATAGGTATGGAAATAAACGATTAATTGTTAATTCAGTGTTAAAACAATTATTCAACCAAAGAAAGATTACTTTTCAATCTCCACAGATGATAAAAAGCTTATTAGATACAACATCAGAGTGTTTGAATAATTTAAAAAATATGTCTATCAACACTGATTCATGGGATCCATTGATAATATTTTTGGTTGTTCAAAAGCTAGACACTGAGTCACATAAACAATGGGAACAATATGCTTATAAAGAATCTGATAAAGATTTACCAACCTGGAACGATTTAAGAACCTTCTTGGAGTCAACATTTTCTACATTAGAGTTGGTAAATTTTGGAACGAAAGACAAACCCATTCGAGAACGGTCATTTCATACTCATACCACATCATCAACACAACCAACTATTAAGATATGCCTATTATGTAAAGAACAACATGCCTTATATCATTGTAATGAATTTATTCAAATGAGACTAAATGAAAGAATTCAGTTTATAAAAAACAATAACCTATGTTACAATTGTTTCAAACCAGGACATTCAGCAAAAAAATGTAGATTAGAATTAACTTGTCGGACTTGCAAACGACATCACCATAGCCTTATACATCAACCAAAGGAAACAAATTCTACTGTACCCGAAGACTCAATGAAAAATAATATGGTATGCAATAGTGCAGAAGAGCAAGAACATATCAATGTTAACACAATGACCGCTTCACATTACAGTTCCAATCAGTGCAAAAATACAGCACTCTTAGCGACGGCGATGATAAGAGCAAGTAACGATCACTACAACACTTTATTTCTACGAGCACTTATTGATCCAGGGTCACAGACTTCACTCATAAGTGAGAAAGCAGCTCATATGCTTAAATTAACTAGAGAAGCAGCAAGAGGAAGTGTGATTGGAGTGGGGTCATCAAAAACAGAAATAAAACATAGGGTAAAACTTCAAATTAGTTCTTGCTATAACACAAACTATTGTATGGATATCCAAGCATATGTAATGGCAAAACAACTGACAAATAAAATTCCCTCCAATGCTATATGTGTTCATGAGTGGAAACATCTAGAAGGAATACAATTGGCAGACCCTAATTTTGATAAACCGGGACCAATAGATTTGCTTTTGGGTGTTAAGGAATATGCACAAATTTTACAACAACCAATGATTAAAGGCCCACCGGGTACACCGAGTGCACAAAAAACACAGCTTGGATGGATACTGTTCGGAGAAGTCGAAGTTTAACAACAATATGAATCTTATATTGTTCTTCATCAACAATTGGATATGGATATGATGTTAAAATCACTTTGGGAAATCGACTCAGAATACAATAGAAAACTAACTAAAGATGAAAGACTATGTGAAGAAATATATGAAACATCTTATACAAGAACAGAACAAGGAAAATATATTGTAAAATTACCTTTTAAGTCTACAAACCCAAAATGCTTAGAAGGAAACACTAAAGAAATTGCCCGAAAAAGATTATATCAACTAGAAAGAAAATTTAGACAAGAACCAACACTGAAAACAGAGTATAAAAAGGTCATAGAAGAATATATAACATTAAATCATTTAGAAGAAATACCTAAAGAAGAAACTTTAAAAGAAAATGTTGTATATTTGCCACATCATGCAATTGTGCGCACAGATAAAGAGACTACCAAAACTCGAATAGTATTTGATGCCTCTGCGAAAGGGACAAATCAAATATCACTCAATGATGATCTATTAATTGGGCCTCAACTTCAAGAAGACCTCAGGCACATTATAATGAGATGGCGATTGAAGCGTATTTGCTTTGTGAGTGATATTGTAAAAATGTATAGGCAGATATTAGTATATCCAGAAGATGCTGATAGCTACCAGCGTATATTATGGCGCGACAATGAGTATGACGAAATCAAAGAATATCGATTATTGCGATTAACATTTGGTACAGCATCAGCTCCATACCTTGCTGTCAAAACATTACATCAAGTAGCCAATGACGAAGGTCAAAATTTTCCAAGAGCTACTCAAATTATCCATGAAGATTTTTATATGGATGATTTAATGGGAGGTGAAGATTGTTCTAGCCAAGCTATAGAAAGAGCTAACGAAATAGCTAACATATTAAAAAAAGGAGGATTACCACTTGCCAAATGGTCGTCTAACTGTCCTGAGTTTATGAAATCAATACAAGAAGAAGATAGAAGTAAACAAGCCCATCTAGGTATTAAAATGTTTGGAATTGTCAAAACTTTAGGACTGATTTGGAATTTAGAAACAGATTCATTTCGCTATCAATTAAAATCATCTAAAAGTCCTAATAAAGTTACAAAAAGAATTATACTATCTGAAATTCAACAATTATTCGATCCATTGGGATGGATTGCACCTAGTGTACTAAAGGCCAAAATGTTAATGCAGAAATTGTGGTTGGAAAAAGTAAATTGGGACGACAGCATAAGTTCAGAACTTCAAGAAGAATGGTTAACAATTTGTGATGATATGAAACATGTTAATGATATTTCTATAGATAGATGGCTAGGTACAATAAGCACAGATATGCAAAATATACAGATTCATGGTTTTAGTGATGCATCCATGTATGGATATTCTGCTGTAGTTTATATAAGAACAGTGTCAAGCGATGGTTCTGTGTATACAAGACTTATAGCTGCAAGAACACGATTAGCACCATTAAAAACTATTTCTATACCACGCTTAGAACTATCAGGTGCATTACTTCTTTCAAGATTATTACATCAAGTGTCACAAGCCATGCGAATTCCTAAATCACAAATGTTTTCATGGACTGATTCTACAATTGTAATTGCATGGTTGTCTGGAGATCCGCATAGATGGAAACCATTTGTGGCTAACCGAGTAGTGGAGATAATTGAAAATACAAATAATAATCAGTGGTATCATGTTGCATCCGAAAATAACCCTGCTGATATTGCATCAAGAGGAATGTTGCTAAATGATTTAATAAAAAATAAACCTTGGTGGTATGGACCTAAGTTTTTGTCTGAAAAGGAAATCATATTACAAAAGCCAAACATAGACACTACAGATCTAGAACTGAAAAAAGTAAAAATACATATAAATATGAAGATACAGGAAAATGAAAATATCAACAGTTTGACGCCTATGTTCTCCCAATTTGATGACTTAAAGGAATTGTTAAGAGTTATAACACATTGCAGAAGGTTTCTATATTTTAAAAAGAATAGTTCACTAGTAGAAAAAGGCATGATATTTACAACAGAAGAATTAGAGACATCATTGAGAAAATGCATTAAATTAGTTCAATTTGAAGAATGGTCAGATGATATAAATAGATTAAAATTAAAGAAAAATCTAAAGAAAAAAAGTACTATAAAATCATTTAATCCCTTTATAGACCATGAAGGTATTTTAAGGGTAGGAGGTCGTCTCAGACATGCCCATCTAAATGAAGAAAGTAAACATCCTATAATTTTGGGTCATAATAATAATTTAACCCAGCTAATCATAGCTGATGCGCATGTTCAAACTCTACATGGTGGAATACAGCTTATGATGAGTTATTTACGCACAAAATATTGGATTATTCGATCGAAAACATTAGTGAAAGCTTTTATTCACAAATGTCTAGTGTGTGCTAAAATGAAAGCCAGTGCTAGAATTCAGATAATGGGAGATTTACCAAAGGTAAGAGTCAACCCTGCCAGAGCCTTTTTAAATGCAGGGGTGGATTTTGCTGGACCATTTCAAATTCTTATGTCTAGAGGCAGAGGACTAAAAACACAAAAGGCATACATAGCTTTATTTGTATGCATGGCCACAAAGGCAATACACCTGGAATTGGTTGGAGATCTTACATCCGAAGCATTTATTGGTGCCTTCAAAAGATTTGTGTCTAGAAGAGGCAAATGCAGCCATATCTACAGTGATCAGGGTAGAAATTTTGTTGGGTCTGAAAAGGAATTATTAATGGCTTGGCAAGAAGCAAGTTTAAACTTTGAGAAGGATATAGCAAATAAATTGGCACAAGATGGCACTCAGTGGCATTTCATACCAGCATATAGTCCAAACTTCGGCGGCTTATGGGAGGCCGGAGTCAAGTCATTGAAATTTCATTTAAAACGTGTGTTGACAACCAATCTGACATTTGAAGAAATGACTACTGTTTTGTGTCAGGTTGAGGCATGTCTTAACTCACGACCACTATGCCCAATTGATGACAATGATCCAGAATCGATAGAACCTTTGACACCTGGACATTTTTTAATTCAAGAAGCTCCTATTGTGGTTCCCTCACCTGATTTTAAAGATATCAATATTGGTAATCTCTCAAGATGGCAATACACTCAGAAACTTGTTGGCGACATCTGGCGACGTTGGCATCATGAATATTTGTCACGACTACAGCAACGTCCCAAATGGAAGAACGAAACTAAAGAATTTGATGTAGGTGACATAGTACTAATAAAAACTGATGGCTTACCCCCTGGTAAATGGGCATTAGGTCGTATTGTAAATAAACATCCTGGAGCAGATGGACTTACCAGAGTATATAGTGTGAAATCTGGTATTAATGTTGTTAAAAGGTCTATAACTAAACTTTGTCCTTTGCCTATTGATACTAAGTGACTTATTTGTTTTTATATTATTTCAAAGTTTAAGTTAGAGTGTTAGTTAAAGATATTTGTTTATTTCAAGTGAATGCTTTATACATATTGCTCATAAAATCTAACTTTCTTTACAGTCCACTTCATTAAATCGAAAAGAGACCAAACAGTCCCTTTTGGTGGGCGGTATGTTGGAGCAATTTACTTAAGTTGTTTGAATCTAAAAAAGGTTTTGTTATAAAAAAAGTATAATGTCATCTATGACAGATGAATGTAAAAAAAAAGTAATAAAGAAAGATGGCTACTTCCTAAAACGTGGTTTTTAATTTCAAGTAATAAATACTAACATCATCTATAATATCAAGGAAGCAGCGTTTCCTTGTGTGGTACAACATAATACTGCGGTCAGCAAGTATCCTCTCACTGCTCGGCTGCCAAACGTGGTGACTATGGCGAATACCCATGGAGGAGGTCCATGTCGAACAGCGGACGTAATACGGACTGATGATGATTACAACATTATTTTCACATAAACTTTAAGCTTCCCTTACTGATAAACGCGCTAGTATGTGAGTTTGTGTGAATGGATGGATGGATGTTTGTTATTCTTACACATAAAAACTACTGCTACTAACATATAGGTTACATACGTCTCCCTATGACCCATTTGAGCAATGTAGCAGACCGATGTGAATAAATCCGCAAGGCGCATCTAGTTTTCTATTAAAATGTAACTCTGTAAACCTGAATATTTTTGTAATATGAAACATTATTGAAAATCATATAAAACTAAGAAAAAAGCAAATCAGACTTTTAATAACAACATTATTTTTAAATATTTTTAATGTGCTTACGTGTAAATAAAGATCAAACTGACAATGATAACATCACAAACCTCTTTCAACAAATATTTTTCTACCACACAACGCCTTGGAGCTATATTAAATATTCACTTGATACGCAAGTTTTCAAAATTAATCTTGAACACAAAATCTCAACTTTTCAAATTACAGACAGAACTAGATTTATTTATCTGCGGTTTCTAATCTATCTTCAACTCAACGCTTAAAAACTTGGAACCTACATAAAGAGATATCAAAGAAGTGACCCTATTCGTCCTTAACAACTTGAAAATAACCCTTTTTTTGGTTAACAAAACAGTGATTTAAGTTCTACAACTTAAAAAATATATAGTTTTGGCTAGCCTTTTAAGATAAAACATGTCATTTTTTGAATATCATATCAGTACATAGTATGATAACCTCCGTAGCGTGGCGGTATTTCGTTCGCTTTAAATCTCGGAGGTCGTGGGTTCGATCCCCACACCGAACAGAAAATCTTTGTGTAAATTGTAAGTTTAGTTGGATTGGATTAGATGAGTCTGGTTAGTTGAGGGACTACCCTCCGTTGGTCCCGATTGTTATAACATCATCTATAATAATCGTATATCAAGGAACGGGCAGCATCGTTTCCTTGTGTGGTACAACATAATACTGCGGTCACCAACACGCCTGCCAAGCGTGGTGACTATGGCAACTACACTCTTTCGGGAGGAGGCCCATGTTCAGCAGTAGACGTTGTACGGGCTGATGATGATGACATAGTATAAAACAAAGTCGCTACCCGCTGTCTGTCTGTACCTATGTATGCTTACATCATTACCTGAAATAAATGAATAAATAAAAAAAAATAAAAATAAATTTATTTATTTTCATTGGTGCACACATTTATACAGTAGGTACAATACATTTAAATAATCTAGGTAATACAATATGGTGCCTGTATAGAATTAAATCTGTGCCACAGGCGCTATGGGCACTTGATTGGTATAAAATAATGATCTTACTTATGTAATTTTAACAATATTTATTATAGACATAAAACTATGCATATAATTAACTAAACATTAAATAAAAATACTTATCTACTTAAAATACTTCAAACAGTAATATGAAACCTATTTTTATTTGACGACAGTCAGCAAATCTTCCGTGCGCTCATAATTTAGTGTTTGTAAATATTCGCAAACTCGCGTTTTAGATTTTGCATAGTTTAGGTCATATATTGATGTTTCTTTGTTTATTTTATTATACAGATAGGGACCCAAAAATGCAAAAAACCTATTAGTATACAGAAACTTTGAAACAGAGTTGAATTAGAACTAGAACTACGCAACGGATTTTGATGCGGTTTTTTTTGTAGATTGAGTGATTGGTTAGGAGGAAGGTTTATATGTATAATACATCAGCATTACAGCCGTGCGAGTCACTAGTTCTAATATAGTTTGTTTGATTGTTTGGTTAAACACGCTAAACTCAGGAACTATTTTTTTTTGTTATTCTAGATAGACCTTTGTATAGCCACAATCTCACCTGATGGTAAGCGACGATGTGGCTGACGATGAATCTCAAAGGTCTAGAAGACACTTATTCACTCTTGACTTGAAGAGACCCGGGTTGTTTTCGGGGAAAACAGAAGCTGACAGCGAGTTCCAGACGGCGGATGATGAAGGTCTGATTTGAAAGATTATTTCTGTGTTTGATAGGCCATTTATAGAGGAATGCTATATTTAGTTATGAAGCCTAAACAGGCACAGGAATTACGCGGGTGGCTGTATAACAATCAGAACCTAATTCTAAAAATGACTTTGAAGTTTTGACGAAACTTAATACTACACCTTATACTGTTCCCATTCATCCTCTGTCCATCTCGATTACTTTACGCATAATGTTCAGACACCTGACATAAGAAAGTCAAACGACCTTTGGACTTAGACAAAAGGTCGGACCCTAAGGGCAGGCCAGCATTTGCATACAAGTGAAAATAATTTGCTGAACTGTAAGACCGGACACAGCTGGCGAAAGGGATTTAAATAATAAAATAGTAAGGGATTGTTAAAACCTTTGTGCACCGTTGATGGGTGCGGGGAGTTTTAAATGTAGGGCTTTATTTCAGTTTAGTTTATATCCTTTATAAGTACAAAACTGTTTACATCATATTCGGTCTTCAAAGCCTCAAAACCTTCGCCGAAAAATTATCGTGATATCTATACTTTTTACGCGATTACTAGTCCGATTAGAAAAAAATATTAAGCGTTAGATAGCCCATTTATCGAGAAAGGCCATACATTTTTTCCCCTTTCTAGGGAAATAAATCCCTGTGTCGCAGGTGACTTTACAAACATTTATTTCACGGACACAAAGAACACCCAGACTCAGAACAACTATTAGTGGTTCACACAAATAATTGTCCCGGGTGGGAATCGAACCCAGAACATCAGGTCTCGGAAGCAACTACCGTAACCAGTGAGCCACCGGTGCAGTCAATTATGAACTTCTAACGCCAACAGGAGTTACGAGGGTTAAACTGCAAGCGGGAAGCTTATTTTTAATCAAAAATAGCTTCCCGTATGCGGTTTCCATCTCGTAGCTACCGTTCCCGTGGAAACTTTATGTTACTCTTGGATGCCGTAGCTTTTTAAATCGATCCTGCAATTCCTGGAGTCTGATTATTATTATTCAAGTTTTTACGCTTGTCTCCGCTAGAGACACAAAAGAGATGGATTGAAAGCGTACGCCGCTGAGGGCTATAAATCTGAAAAATCGCATTAATTCGTTGAATAGACCCTATAATCATCAACTACTTTATAGCTAGCTAGCTCGTATGTGTTTGTTTGGTGCATTATTCAAAAAACTTTCGGTTCGAACAGTGAAAATTGAAGGCTGGACATCATCATCCGCCGTGGAACCGGAGATTAAAAGGTCAGTCACACAATTATTGCTTTTTGCTTCAATCTAGTGAACTCCACATCATAATGGGTTCAGTGCTCGATTCCCCCCAATGTAAGGTTTAGCGAACAACCCTAATTTTTTTTTGCGAGAATTTATTATTTTAAATAATTAGGGTACCGCTACAACTATGCGAGTGAAACTGCGCGGGTCACGTAGTAAAGTTTATATCAATTATAAACTTTGAAGTCAAGAACTCTCACAATTGTGCACGCATATGTTTGAAGGAGGCTCAAAGTTTTCTCATCTCTGGCTAAATAAACAAAACAAAACATTACTGAGCTTCTCCTACAAAAACTTAAAGGCGAGAACACATTATTAAAACGCCACGCCACGCCACTTGTCAACAATTTCAAATTCAATTTAATGATAAAATTAAATTTAATTTAATGAACAATATGAATTATCCTAGCATGTAATGTAACTAATTATAATAATATTGTATTTAATGTTGCTGTGCCCTTTTTTTTTTGTTGTCCGGGGGGAAATGCATTTACGCATTCCCACCGCCGCTGCAGCGTATTCGCGCGCTGGTGGTGGGATATGTGGGACTCGCCCTCTCCATAGCGTGGTATGCTAAACTCATACCACGAGAAGAGGACTCTACCAACCACTAAAACCTCCCGGACACTCCTTCGATCCGCCGTTGGTGGGGGCCGGGTACGCATGAGCAATCCGGCCCCCCGACGGCACCCACGGCCAATATGGTACCGCGGGATCTCCAGGGCCACACTTACAGTGGCCCATTTGCCCAATTATAGGGACGCCCGGAGTGTAGAGGCGTCCCTACTCCTCATGGGTCAGCCTCGAAGGGAGCGGGGCCCATGTCCCCCACTCCCCGAGGCCGAGCCTAGGGTGGTAGGCGGCGGGTTTCAGCCCGCCGCCGACGGCAACACGCCGTCTGCGAAGTGGGTGGGCGGAGGGATCTACTTCCCTCTTCCGCTCCGCGGCCTCCTTCTGTGACATTACTTGTCTACAGAAGGAGGCAACCGCCTCCCACGACCTCTCGCTTTGGACCATCTTCGAAAATGTTGCTGTGCCCTAACAGGGTGTCATGTTGAAACTTATATTTTTGTAACACCATTGTCACACATGATTTGCAATAAACGAATTGAATTGAATTGAATTCAAGTGTATAACCATCTCCCTAAAACCATTAAAGAATTACCTATAGCAAAATTTAAAAAAGAACTGTACAATTTCCTAATGAACAAGAATTACTATAGTGCTAAAGAATATTTAGAAGATAAATATCTACCTAAAAATTGAATATTATTATTATATTGTATATTAAATGAATTAAATAATATAACAATTTAGGACTAATTTACATTTTATTAAACTTAATTATATTCAATCATTCCATAAAATATTTGACATAATGATTATTATTACTATTTATTTATTTTTGTTTGGACATATTAAAATTTTGGACAAATAATATTAAAATATAAAATGAAAACTGTTAATTCCAATCTATATAAATTTAATTATAAAAAATGTCATTTACTTCTTAAATTAATTATGTTTTAGTTTAAATTTAAATTTATAATTTGTACGCCCTATAGGGCAGAATAAGCTGTATCTCGAAAATTTTATACCAACAACATGTATTACCTTATTCTAACAAATAAATGATTGATTTGATTTGATTTGAAAACACCTCGTGGCGTCGTGTCGGATGTTCATAGCGTGTTTCTGGTCTATAGAAAACAATACATTTGATTTTCGACTCAACACGCGTGGCGTGTCGTTGGGTGGCGTGGCGTTTTTTATAATATATTTCCGCCTTAACAGTTATTAATTTGTGTGTTTCATATATATTATTTTACTATCAAAACCTACGACTCGTAAGAGATCAGTAATAGAACACTGCCAACTTCTCACATTGCTAAGCAAAATAATTCGTCTCATCCTTCGAAATCGTAACACATAAAGTCATTTCTGTTCACTTCTTTGCAGTAGAAGTTCTTGCCTTATGTTGGTCAAGCGGTAATATGTTCAACCGTAACTAGAAAACTCCTGAGCCGCAGTCCCGACTTGAGCAATCGTGTTACTTACTAAAAATATGATCTCGGGAACAGTGCAAGTTCTACGCGGAGGTCAAAAAGTTGATGGTGATGGTCCGGTTTTTACGGACACTCTAGACCAGGGTTTCTCAAACTTTCGGCTCCACGAACCCCTGTAAAAATTTCCAGGTGACAGCGAACCCCTAACTAAGTAATGAAATCACCCCCCCCCCCCTCCACAGAATAATAAAATTGACTGTTGAAGAAAACGCCTGCCAGTTATCAAGCCACCATTACGTAAATCTCTCGCGAACCCCCTGCCGTCGAATGGCGAACCCCACTTTGAGTAACCCTGCTCTAGACATTCAAATTTAAGAGTGTAAGCTAGATAGCATCAAGACAGAAAACTTCCGAGTTCTATACTATAAGAGAATTGGATTATTTATTAACCAATTAAAGACATGTTTGATTCTTTGTACCGGATAAATCAGCACTGTTTTTAGGGTTCCGTAGCCAAATGGCAAAAAACGGAACCCTTATAGATTCGTCATGTCTGTCTGTCTGTCTGTCTGTTCGTCCGTATGTCACAGCCACTTTTTTCCGAAACTATAAGAACTATGATGTTGAAACTTGGCAAGTAGATGTATGTTGTGAACCGCATTAAGATTTTCACACAAAAATAGAAAAAAAAAAACAATAAATTTTGGGGTTCCCCATACATAGAACTGAAACTCAAAAATTTTTTTTTCATCGAACCCGTACGTGTGGGGTATCTATGAATAGGTCTTCAAAAATGATGTTGAGGTTCCTAATGTAATTTTTTTCTAAACTGAATAGTTTGCGCGAGAGACACTTCCAAAGTGGTAAAATGTGTGTCCCCCCCCCTGTAACTTCTAAAATAAGAGAATGATAAATCTAAAAAAAATATATGATGTACATTACCATGCAAACTTCCACCGAAAATTGGTTTGAACGAGATCTTGTTAGTAGTTTTTTTTTAATACGTCAAAAACCGCAATTTAGCTTTCATTCAATCAAAGTTATAACGAACTACAAGAACTTTTATACTATGTTACTTGTTGTATTCTTGATATCAAAAATAAGGTAGGCACTTGCAACTAGTACGGAACCCTTCGTGCGAGAGTCCGACTCGCACTTGGCCGGTTTTTTTTTTTTGGAAGCACAGTGGACATGTTAGGTGCCACGAGGCTTTTGCTACTTAGCGGAAATAAAAGCGAGCAGTGTTCCAGCCTTAAAAGCAACAAACTAAGCAACAGAGTACTTGGACGGTGGACCTCGGCTCCGGGCGGTCGCTGGCGAGGGAATTTAGGGATTATGACTTTCATTTATGGGAGTTTTGTGCAACTGTCGCTCTACTTTACAGTCGCAAGTCGCAGACTTCCGGGTCTACGAGCCCTCGTATCGGAGGTTCTTTCAAAAGTAAGGGTTGGGAGGGGAAATAAACTGTTTAAAAAAAAACACTTTTTGAAAGCCATATTTTTGGAGCAGCTTAATACAAACTTAACTTAACTTAACTTATTGTAAGTACGGATGGATGGATGGATGAATGTTTGTTACTCTTTCACGCTAAAACTACTGAACGGAATTGGCTGTAATTGCACCGGGATAGGTTATATGCTGGATTAAACAAAACATCACGCTCCAACCCACTGGAGCAGAGTAACGCGGGTAAAGCCACGGGGTCGCAGCTAGTAAGTTTGTAATAAAAATCCCAAACCCATTTGAATAGGAGTAATTCGGATAAAATCTCGAGATAACGCCAAAAAAACATATAGCCAGCTTATAGCTAACCAATAATAATATTTGTATACTTAATAAAAAAGTAATATTCCATACAAAAATGTAGATCTATAAATAACTTTTCCTAATCCCGTGTAACACGGATTCGGCCCCGAGTCCCTCGGCCTACGGTTTTATTATGTAAAATCGGACACAACGGTAATCAAGAGCTTTTTCTGGACGAGTATTTTCAATTCTGTGATGATTGGACTACGAATCTGATTTGCATATTCAATGACGTTCATATTTATACGCAAAATAATTGCTTTTTGTTGTAATACCAGTTATTAATGCGAGTATATTTACCTCAGCGGTATCTATTCTCCATACAAATTTCTACTACTTTAGTGCACCTTCGTCCTCCCGACCCTTAGTTTGCAAAGAACCATCCGATGTCCTCGTAGACCCGAAGTCCGAGAGGCCCGCGAAGTGCAAATTAGAGCGACAGTTGCACAAAACCGCCTTAAATACTAAAACTTATAATCCCTCAATCTCATCGCTAGCGACCGTCCAAAACCTGCGCAAGAGGGTGCCCCCTCTTGCGCAGGTTACTTAGTTTGTAGTTTTTAAACCATTTATTAAGGCTGGAGCTCTGCTCGCCTTTATGCCCGGTGAAGAAGCAAAAGCCTAGTCGATAAAAACGTACGTCCTGCACCTACCACACTGTCTCTGCATTACCCAATGTTAGACTGGGAGAAATGCCTCAGGCATTAAGTCCACCATGTACTATCATAGTGCTAGAGTTATAAATTAACAAGTAATAATGTTTGAGTGTTTTGTGCTATATTTAGTTTTTGTTTTGTCAAAACATGTTTTGTTTTATAGCTGCGTTCTTTATTAGCTCTAGCTTGACCTGTTCCATTTATTTTGAAGAAGCACTGTTTGTGGACGGGCTGATTTTAAACCAGTTCTGAGTGTCAAGGTTGACTTTTTGGTGGTTTCTGGCGATTTGTTAAATAAACAAGCGTGTGTCTTTGATCACATTTATTTTGCTACTGAGGTAAACAATAAAAATGTGTGAGTGAGCAATGGTTCGCGAGCATGGTATGTTTGACTTATACAAGAGCGTATGTCTTTTTTTTTTATAAAAAGACAACTCCCGCACTATAGAAATAAATCCCTGTGTCGCGGGGGACTTTACAAACATTAATTTCACGGACACAAAGAACACCCAGACTCCGAACAACTATTTGTGGTTCACACAAATAATTGTCCCGGGTGGGAATCGAACCCAGAACACCTGGTCTCAGAAGCAACTACTGTAACCACGGAGCCACCAGTGCAGTGTTTGTGCTGTATAAGAGTAGACAGTGTATGAAATATTTAGAACCTAACCCAATACGGAACAGTATATTTGACCCATAGTGTCCATGGATACACACATGGTGGTCAAATATCCTGTTCCGTAACCAGCGACGTCAGATAGGTGGTATTGTCAGGCTTTGCTCGACATGTCTGACAACATAGCCTGACACCGTATCGTCACTATATATTATTCAAAACGTATATATTTAATTCCTTCACTTCACATAATGCACCTACCACATTTCTTTTCTCTACCTCACTTGTTGACTTGACTGCTAGAAAATGCCGCATGGCATTAAGTCCGCCTCTGTACTTTAATGTGGAAGAAGTTTAAATAAAAAAATGAATATATTACATACATAAAGATAGGTTCTAGGTTACCGCGCGCGGTTTCACCCGCATAACTCCCGTTAGCTTTGGAACTTCATAGTAAAATAAACAATGTATTAAATTATTAATCAAAGACTTTAAAAGATGACAAATGATCTCGGAGTTTCTTATAGTCTTTCTTCTCCGAGTGTCACACCGTAGGTAGATAGAGAAAGACTCGTAGGAAGCTAGGATAGGGTCCGGTCGTCCTCGCAAGGCGAGGCTCGCGACGCGTTCTATGCTTCAGACCCGATCCCAGCCCGCGCTGGTTGATCTTAATTATATCTTATAATAAGCGATTAATTACGAACATGCCATAACAATATTAATACATTTTATTTAATAACATTATTGTTGAAATGTAAACTAATTTATTAGTTAAGATGGTTTTTTTTTTTTCATTGTCATTGTATTTGACTTATAATAAGTACGATCGATTCGTCTACATTATCAATAAACGTTTTCATTTTCATTTTTCATTTTCAAACCTTCCTCGATAAATATCAAACACTGAAAGATTTTTTCAAATCGGACCATTAGTTGCTGAGATTAGCGAGTTCAAGCAAACGAACAAACTCTTCAGCATTATATTATTATTATTCGTCTAGTTTTAATAAGCCAGAAACTCTGCTCGCCTTTATGGCCGGTAAAGCAGCAAAAGCCTAGTTGCTATATCAAAGTCCGTCCTAAAAAAACGGGGTTCCGCGTTACGTGGTTGAAACCGCAATACGAAGAAAAAAAGCAATTACTGAGAAATAAACCATAAAACGTAAAGGCTCAATTTTTGCCAAAAAAACTTGGTGAGCCTCTAATGCATTTCCCGAGTACCACAGCATTTGTCACGGTGTCCCTTGAATACTAAATAACCTTCACAATGGTTCCCACCTGCTTTTATTGGATAGCTGCAGTTACATGGTAACAAAGATAGCCGAAAATAGACCCTGTTGTAAGGACGTTAAGGTAGTGGTAGAAATTAGAATTGTAGTGGAATTTGAAATAAGTAATAGTTGAGATGTGACGTATTGAAATAGAATCTGTAAGATGTACTGCCTTATAGGGTTCCGTTCCAAAAGGGTGAAAACGGGACCTTATTATTAACACTCCTCTGTCTGTCTGCCACAAGGCTGTATCTCATGAACCGTGATAGATAAATAGTTAATATTTTTACAGACAACGTATTTTTTGCCGCTATGACAAATAAATATATTGTTTTTTAATTAAGATAAAATATGTATTAATTAAGTGAGGGTCACATACACAGGTAGACGGTTGAAATCTTCATAGTAAATTTAAAAATAAACAATTAAATGAAAATATGTTTTTTTTTATACAAAGGCGCGTTTTTATATAACAAACACAATTTTTGTCGCTTTTTGCTTGAAATTACAGATAATTGAATGTTTTTAATTGAATTAAGTAATAAATCATATTTTAAAAGAAATAGTGCTGATCGGACTCGGACACCAAGGGTTCCGTACGTATATTATTTTGATTTCACCTTTTCCGGTAATAATTATTTTTAGTGTATAATATACTAACACATAGGTACCTACATGGCCAAACATGTTTTGACCGCTATTGGCCGGTTTTTTTTTTGGTTTTCAAGGCATAGTTAAAATGTTCTAAGACACTTGAAATGTACCTTAATGTTGTTCCTCATTTCGTACATGATTGACTTGGATAGTTTTATGATAATTGGCACAAATAGCGGGGTAACCAACCAAAGTACAAAAGATATATATTTTTTAAACAAAAAGCTGAAGATTTAATTTTATTAGCTAGAACGCGCTAATCTTAGGAACATCTGGTCCGCTTTGAATAAATATATTTTTTGTTAGATTGCTCATTTATCAAGGCAGGCTATATGCTCAATTACACAACGTTCGTAGCGTAGCGGTATTTGGCTCACTTTATATCTCGTAGGTCGTGGGTTCGATACCCACGCCGGACAGGATACCTTTGTGTAAATTCTAAAGATTTATTTCCGGATCTGGTTGGTTGAGGGACTACCCTCCGTGCCTCGTTAAGCCGTTGGTCCCGATTATTATCACATCGTATATAATAATTGTATATCAAGGAACGGGCAGCAGCGTTTCCTTGTGTGGTACAACATAATACTGCGGTCACCAACCCGCCTGCCAAGCGTGGTGACTATGGCAAATACCCTCACTCGGGAGAGGCCCAAGTTCAGCAGTGGACGTTATACGGGCTGATGATTATGAAAATAGGCTATTTTATATTATGAAGCTCTCGGTAAAAATAATTACGCGGTTGTAACCGCGCGGGAAGCTAGTAGGTATTAAAATAAATAGGAACTGAATTAAAAAACTAGTCAAGTGCAAGTCGGACTTGAGCACAAAGGCTTCCGCACCATTTTCAAGCTGTTCCCACCACCTGTTCACTAAAATCGAGCAAAACATGGGTAAAAAAAATTTGTTGTATGTGAGCCTCCCTTAAATATTAATTTTATTTTATTTGTAGTATTTGTTGTTATAGACGCAATAGAAATAAATCATCTGTGAAAATTTCAACCGTCTAGCTATCGCGGTTCTTGAGATACAGCCTGGCGACAGACAGATAGACAGCGAAGTCTTAGAATAGTGTCCCGTTATGACCCTCGGGTACGGAACCCTACGGTACAGTCCGCAAGTAAATAAATTGGGCCATTTCGAGTTTCGACTTTGAAATGGACAATGATCAATGCCGGCGTAAGAACTTCGCAAGTTGAAACAATTATCGTTGAATAGATTAAGGTCGACTACAATCACAATGCTATCTCAAATCCACTATGCAAATGTATCGAGATAGTGGCACTCCAAATTACTGCATTACATTTCTATATGAAACTGACGAGTTTAATAAATTTGGATGACCGGCTGTGGTTCCACCGTAGCCTAATTGGTTAAGGCATTGAGGGCTTTACCTAAGATGCAGGTTCTAGTCCTGCCGGTGGTCGAATTTTATTAATCTCAATTTTGAAAAATGAAGAGTTTGTTTGTGTCTGGAACAAGCTAAACTCAGGAACTAATGGTCCGATTTGAAAAATTATCTCAGTGTTAGATAGCTCATTTATCGAGGAAGGCTATAGATTTTATTTATTATGAAGTTCCTACGGGAACGGAACACGGGCGAAACCGCGAGCGGGAAGCTAGTATCTATATGAAACTGAAGAGTTTGTTTGTTTACTGGAACGCGATAATCTCAGGAACTTTTTTTTATCGGAATTGTGTCCGAAAATTATTATTAAAAAATTATAATTATAAAATTATAATTATTATTAAAAATTATAATTTAAAAAAATGTCACCTTTAGATCGGGCGCGGGAATATAATCCTATTAATATTATGAGCTCGTAAGTTTGTTTGTATGGATGGATGGATGTTTGTTACTCTTTCACGCCAAAACTAATGAATGTTTTGGCTGAAACTTTGCACCGGGATAGGTTATACGCTGGATTAACATATAGGCTACGAAACATCACGCTGCGACCCACTGGAGCAGAGTAGCGCGGATAAAACCGCAGGGCGCAGCTAGTAATTTTATTAATTTTTTAATTTTATTAAATCTAGTTTTACGTTTGACCATAATCACGCTAGATGGAAGGCGAAGATAAGGCCTAAGATGATACACGCTTGCCTAGAAAGTGTCTGTTCACTTTAGCCTTAAGTCTTAATATATATGTAACTCAATGATAGAATAGCATTCTACTGGTAATATATTAAAAAAATATATAAATTATTTTAAAGATTACCTACGACGTCTAATAGTACGAATATCTGTTTATTAATAGATATAGTTGTAACCAAACCATAAATAATAAAGTGTTGACGTAAACAAGAATCACTTTCGTTTCCTCTCAGAGGAAGACACTCGATTTTATCTCTAATGTATGCAAATGATGGCCAGAGTTCAAAACTGATGACAAATTGATGGTGTCCTTTCCCCTTGGATAGCACGCTTTCTGAATGCAGCTGACGTTGGGGCCATTGAGTCCGCGGTGATGCGGCGTGAAGTGTCCCAGCGTTTGTGTTTTCGTGTTTCTGTGTTCTAATTTCAATATTTGTACCTACAGAACTCATATGGAAATAAGTAAAGTTAAAAACTAACTGTATATTTTGGGGTTTGAATATTAATTTCGACGATTCCTATGTAGCGTTTATTAAATTGCCCTTGCAGATTGTTATCAAGAAAGAGTTACAAAAATCCATATAAACTTTATAATAGATATTTTATATTTATAATACTATTATATAATATCCTCCACTTATCATATTGTATATGTGTGTATGTCATGTATCTAATGTAAACTTCGTGCAATGAAGTGTACACTATTCTCATATTACGTATTAATAATGTTAGCATTATACTGGATGACTTTTTTTACTGTCTTGAAAATAATAGGGTGTGACATGTAAAATAAATGTATAAGTTATTTTATCTTTTTTATCTTACTGTTATTGAGTGAAAATCGTTACGGTAAATATGCGTACGTAGTAGGTAGTTACGCTATTTCGCTCACTTTTTTCAGTCATATGTGATTGCGGCTTAGGTATTATAGGCACCTATTTTATAATTAAGCACGCGCAATGTAGGGTGAATTTCTTTTAAGTAATTTATGAAATTTTCGAAACTGTAATTACCGAAATACTAGTACAAATTAATATAATGTGGTCTATAGATTCTATTGCACTTACACATCACACCATATTATTATCAAGACGGTAAAAAAGTCACCAATATAGTTGGGAAGTGTACGTATTTATTTATTTAAAAATTTATACAAATTTAAATCGTATAAAGGCGGACTTTATGTCCATATATAGTTTATGAAGATATAAATCAAATAAAATAATAAAGAATAACATATAATATTCAATTTCCTGCTTCTAGTTTATTGAAATAGAAAATCAAAAGTTTAATAAAAATAATTTACGACATGTAGATCTGAAGCAGTTGATGTCTTATACCGTCAGCTCATGAGAGCATGCGTGTTCCATTGAACTTCATTATTTTAACTTACATGACCTTCCAAATTAATTTGAAAAAAATGTTTTTTTTTTAAATAATCGAAATTGACACGTGAGCTTTCTTAAATCATTTATTCACGTTCGAGTATCAATAAATCAATGAAATAAAAGTTTTATAGCTATTTTTATGGCCTCGATATCTTGCTGCTTTACTTGGTGAGCGTCCCCTCAGTGTGGCCACGAGATCTCTCAAAGTCACAGGTCTGCCCGAAGTGATTGTGATTCGGTACTACCTACATTTGTACAAACAAATAAAGTTATATTAAGTTTTTTTTTAAGAAATTTAAATTTGAGTTCGTGCTTTTATGGAGTTTATTAATGGTGCTTTGTGATATTATTGAAAGTGAGTATTTTTGTTTCTTTTTGTTTATATACTTCTCTTAAATCGTAAGCATGTGTTATTTTTTAGTAAACAGTACTTACTAGGTACCTAATTTTCTGATACTACTACTGTCATTGTTGTTATGACAACTGAGACCGACGTCGTCTCATCGTGAGCTAAGGAGGGTAACTCTACCCAACCTACCTACCAGACCTAGAAAGCCTTTTTAAGCTAAAATAAAAAACAATAAAATTTATGAAAATTTTATAATATCTATATCGACTTCTAACAAAATTTAAAAGCGCCATCTAGTGACGAATTTAGAAACTATACTACATCGATCAGCTCAGTATTTTCTACCATCTTACTACAATCACCAATCCGTCTAACCAAAGTCTGTTAAAAGGAGACCCATGTATGTTGTGCTGAAATTTAACGGGCTATACAAATCTCTGCGCATTCTACACACTAATTTTATTAACGCTGGAGCTCTGCTCGCCTACTCAAGGATAATATAGCATTCTAATGATGAAAGAATTATCGAAATCCGTTCAGTAATTTTCGTAACATAACATACAAATATATAAAAAATACGAACTTTTCCTCTTGATAATATTATTTAAAAAAAATTTATGTCCGGTGAAGTAGCAAAAGCCTCGTGGCTAAATACGTATGTCCGTCCGATAAAATAAAGTAAAAACAATCAACACACAAAACACAAGAAGCTTCAGATGTTAGAATTAATTATCTAAATGCTTACGACTTATAAACGCTTTCCCTAACTCTGAAATTGGAAAAGTAAATATAGTAATACCTACGTTTTATTATAAAAAGGGCCGATAAAATAAAAGTGCCTTCTCATAACTGATCCAGTAATAGTTAACGTGTTTCCAAGACAAAGGCCAATTGTGGCATTTCGATCTTTAACAATCTTCTTTGAAATTTCAGGCTAAAAATAATTGTAACACTCAGGAGTACGATCACATAACTATTAACTTTTATAGTCCGGTTTAGCGAACTTCCAAGCGAGATGTTGATATTTTAATGAATAGAATCACTAGTTTAATATTACTTGACAAGACACACGGTCTAAGCTTCATCTTAAGAATCGTCGTGAATTTGATTCCTGTGCCAAATTAATTTTATGTAAAATCAAAGTTTTTTAAATGTCTTGTTGGTGTATCTTTGACTAGCTTTCCACGCGCGGTTTCATCCGGTTAACTCCTGTAGGAATTTCATAATTAAATATAGCCTAAAGCCTTTAAATAAACTCGTCAACTTTATATATTAGTATAGATATAGGTAAGCTTATGCCAGGGACATGAGCTGCTACCGTAATTTCTAAAGAAAATTCTTAACATATTTTTTTAAGCCACATCCAAAGTGGAATAGTTTCATTAAGCGTCTATGCCAAAAGGTGCGGTTGGCCAGGGGCACTACGTGATGCACACGAGTTACCATCAAACCACGATATGCTAGATTATGGTATACCTATTGTACAATACGATTTACACATCACTTAAATATAAAAAAACCAGTCCGGCAATCATTGGACATCAATCGAGTGTGACAAATCAGCTTGTCTCTAATCTAAAACCATGATGATGATGACCCATTGTGCAGGTGTCACTCTAATTTACAGTTCACGGACCTCTTATTTTATGGTACTAACCCCTCCCATACTCCCGCCACTGCAACTCCTGTAAGTCAATATCAACAGTAGCACATGCGGAAGAGGGTCTAAGCTGTTGGGCTCATGCTGGTCCCGGGACACCTAAATGTCTTGAACTCCGAAATTTATAGGAGGAGTTGGAAAGTTAATTCCACTTCCCTCCAGCGCAAAGCGGGACACAAATATACACGAATTAGATATTTAGGCTCAGGAAGAAACATTTACAATTGGATAAGCCAATTGCAAACCACGGTCATTACGTTTGCTAATAAACATTTGCTGTTATGTTTGTGTCCTGTATTCAGAATCACAAAACCATTCATAGACAGTTCGTGGACCTATTAAACTTCGAGTCTACGAGGGCATCGGAAGGTTTATTGCAAACTACTATTGGGATAATGAAATATCCAATGGCAAGACCCTCTTCGAGGCCCATGTTTAGCAAAAGATGTTACAGCATAAGCACCCAGATCCGTTGCTGCATCACAATGTTAAACATTTGTTCCCATGCATTTTTACAAATCGTTGCATATATCAGCAGGGAGATAACCTGGATTACTTAGTATTCTAACGAACATACCGTCCAGAGATTGCGCCTTAAATTACTGCCAGGTGGAATTAAGTTTTTCGCTCCATGAACACCGGATAATACTAAATCATCGCACGATAGGGATAGTAAGCTTAGCTGCAGAATTTATGGGTAGAATTATCGCCCATATACTACTATGTAGGGTTACTGTATCCTGAAACGTGACCTTGACTTAGAACTAGAACATAGCTCAAGAAGTACCTCCGTAGCGGACATCCTCCGTAGTGTAGCGGTGTTTGGCTCACTTTAAAATCTCGGAGGTCGTGGGTTCGATCCGGACCCGGACAGGAAATATTTATTTGTGTAAATTCTAAGATTTCTTTCCGGGTCTGGTCGGTTGAGGCCCTTAAGCCGTTGGTCCCGATTATTATAACATCATCTATAATAATCGTCTCTCAAGCAACGGGCAGCAGCGTTTCCTCGTGTGCACAACATAATACTGCGGTCACCAGCCCGTCTGCCTAGCGTGGTAACTATGGCATATACCCTCCCTAGGGGGGAGGCCCATGTTCAGCAGTGGACGTTATACGTGATGATGAAAGAAGTAGAAAGGCTAAGGAATTTCCAGTTGAGCAAAACCAAATACACTGTTTAGAATATCTCAGCCGAATAGTAAAGATGATTAAGATTTTGTTCCTGTCCTTAAGTAATTAGAGGTTAACATTTTTAGGTAACAAGGTTCATAGGCGGATTGATTTTCACAGTAAGATGTGAGTATCTTTAAGTTGTTATATGCTGTTGTCGATTCATCACGTGTATTAATCTCATCTTACGACACCCATAGGAAGATATGAAGTAGTCTATTCTAAGTCTAAAACCACTAATCATAGTATTATTAATTATAATATTATAAAGAGGAAAAATTCATATTTTTATGTGTATGTTTGTTTCGAATAAACTCGAAAATTATTGAACGGATTTCGATAATTCTTTCATGATTAGAATGCTACATTATCCCTGAGTAACATAGGCTATTTTTATAGCCTATGCTATAAAATTTTAATGTTATAATGCTAGTTTTTTATAAAGTAAACAACATTTTTGAGTAGAGTGGGCCCGCGAACGCGCTGCATTCCCCTCGTCCTGCTGACCCTTAATTTGCAAAGAACTATCCGATGCCCTCGTAGACCCAAAGTCCGAGTGGCCCGCGAATTGTAAACTAGAGCGACAGTCGCACAAACTCATAATCCCTAAATATCACTAAAAGTCATAATCCTTTAATCTAATCGCCAGCGAACGCCCGCAAGTCATGCGCAGGTTGCTTAGTTTATAGTTTTTAAACCATTTATTAAGGCTGGAGCTATGCTCGCCTTTATGCCCGTTGAAGTAGCAAAAGCCTCGTGGCTATCTACGTATGTCCATCCGAAAAAAACAACATTCTCGTTATTATAGAAACTATGCTCAAAATATTAATTATTTATCATCACTAGGTGTAGCTCGACATGCTCTTGGTCAGCTTTTATGAACTTATTTAATTAAATATTTCAGTACTAAAACAACAAAACAAAAGTCAACACCTTCAACGCTCCGCACTCACGAATGAATTGCCAACAACATTAGTATTCTGACCACAGAATAACAAAAATAATATAATATTCATAAAGCGTCGAGGAAACGCCATCCAGTTATTATAATTGAGTCCTTCAAATCCTTGTTATGACTATATTCTGTGAAATCTCTTCCTTATGACGACAGGTAAATTATTGTTTTACGTCTCAAGTCCTCAATAAAACTTAAGTCTACTCACAAAATAAACTTATTGCGTTTATGTTCGATAAAACTTTTTTATAGAATTATAAAAGTAAAAACACATATAGTAACCTGTTTTTAAGCGGTTACCATACCCTATGAACGCGTGATAAATGTCCATCTAATCTTATGGGATTATTAGAAATATAAGTACGACTGTCGACCCGCCCCGACTTCGCATAGATCGATGCAATGATGATGTATATTATACATAATATAAACCTTCCTCTGAATGACTATATCTATTAAAAACCCGCATTAAAACCCGTTGCGTAGTTTTACATTTCTAAGCATACATAGGAACCGACAGGCAGCGGGAAGCGACTTTGTTTTATACTATGTAGTGATTCCCTTTTTGCTTTCTCCCGCTTTTTAATGGAGGGAAGTGGAAAGATAAGATCTTTTACTCCCCCTATTCTCTTTATGATTCAATTCGTTGTTAAACGGAATTTGGTGGGCCTCGATGCTCATTGCTATTACCAGTATGTGCCACTGTTGATCCTGGTTTACAGGAGTTGCAGTGGTGGCAATGTGGGTGTGATCAGTCCCAAAAAAAAGGCTGGGTCTCTCTCAGCCTGTTTTTCCGGCGGGTCGGTTAGAGTCTCCCACTTTAACCGAACCGCCGGAAAAGAGTGCGAACGCGACGCGAACCCCTTCTTCCTCCCGACCATTAGTTTGCAAAGAACCTTCCGATGCCCTCGTAGACCCCAAAATCCGAGTGGCCCGCAAACTGTAACGTAGAGCGATATTGTACAAAACACCTATTAAAAAACTAAACGTCATAATCCGTCTACCCCCCGCCAACGACCACCTTGCCCAGAGGTCCAAGTCCTACAGGTGAAGCCCTCTTACGCAGGTTGCTTAGTTTGTAGTTTTTAAACAATTTACTTAGGCTTGAGCTCTGCTCGCCCTAATGCCCGGTGAAGTAGCAATAGTCTAACTACATAATGACCGTCTGAAAAATAACAAAGAATCTTCCCTCTAATTTGCACAAGCCTCGTGCTTAAATTAATTTATGTCGGTCCGAAAAAAACACTAATGTGATTGTAAAACTTTGCAGCTCAACCCACTCGGGTACAGCAAACCGCAGTCTCTCATAATTAAAAACTGCAAGTTAAACAACGTCGCGAATTAAATTGACTCCATTTAATCAAATTTCAATAGATTATATTAATGCATTTTAAAGTTAATTAATGAACGATCACAACTGATTGCCAAAGTTTTGATTTACTTTGTACAATGTACTTTGGAGTTGGGAGCCTTTGTGTGGAGTATTTACCTATCTAGGAGTATAATGAGACCCTAAGGGAATTAGTTTATTATACACTCACTGTTATGTGAATTAAAATTAAGTTTTTAGATCTTTTTAAATAATATTCAATATTATAAATATAACAGCGCGTGTTTTCGCAGCGCAGCGAGTGACTTAGGCCGAATGCGATTATGCGCGCTCGATCCTTAAGAATTATTGGACAAATTTATGTTTTGTTTTCGTTGTAACTATGATGGATAGATACTTGAATACCTATTTATTTAGTGTTTTTTGTAGTGTTAGTCCTGAAGAGTATAGGTATTTCATACGATAAAAGTAAACCCACCTACTAATTTCATTGAGTTTTAGTAGGTACCTATATTAATTTGTTTCTGTTTGTTTTGACTACATTTCGCCCGTTTTGTTAGAGGTTTAAAGACATTCTGTAGTATTAGTATCAGTATTGTACCCGTGCGAAGCTGGGGCGGGTCGTTAATTATAAATAAAACAACATTTAAGACTAAGCAGCAATGAATGGGATCAGGTTTTAATAATGTGAAGTAGCATAAGCCTCGTGGCTGACTACATACATGTCCGTCCTCGAATAAAAACATAAGTTGAATTCACCGTACAACCTCCGTAGCGTAGCGGTATTTGGCTCGCTTTATATCTAGCAAGTCGAGGGTTCGATCCCCACGCCGGACAGGAAATATTTTTATAAATTCTAAGATTTCTTTCCGGGTCTGGTTGGTTGAGGGACTGCTCTTCGTGCCTCGGAAAGCACGTTAAGCCGTTGGTCCCGATTGTTATAACATCATCTATAACAATCGTTTACCAGGGAACGGGCTGATGATGATGATGATGTCGATGATATTTTAATATGGTTACCATTCAATTTTTTTTATTAAATATGGGCTTACGTTTGATCATAATCTCGCTTGATGGAAGGCGAAGATAAGGCCTAAGATAATACACGCTTGCCTAGAAAGTGTTTGTTCACTTTAGCCTTAGAGATGTCCAGATTATAGCGTTCCGGAAAAACTGACCCGTGACTCATGAAATAAAGTAAATAAAATAAAATAAAATAAAATAAAGTAAAAAACCGTTTAATTTACAAGGCTCATTTTGATTATAGCCTAACCAAACAATTAACTATGATTACCTTATTAATTCTCGTGCGAGTAGCCATTAATATGCACGTGAGTGTAAATCGAGCGTGATAGTCGTTTCATAACTTCGATATTTTCGATAGACGTGAAAATTAATTCCATTAAAATATAGCACTTAAATTATTTTTTTCCGGAAAGCCTTACTCTTTTTGCCACGAGGCTTTTGCTACTTCTCCGGGCCTAAAGGCGAGCAGAGCTCCAGCCTTAATAAATGGTTTAAAAACTACAAACTAAGCAACCTGCGCAAGAGGGCGCCCCCTGTGAAGCTTAGACCTCGGCTCAGGGCGGTCGATGAGATTGAGGGATTATGACTTTTAGAATCTTAGGGGGTTTTGTGCAACTGTCGCACTACTTTACAGTTGGCGGGCCTCGGCCGTCAGATCTACGAGGGCATCGAATGGTTCTTTGCAAACTAAGACTCGGGCGGAAAATATTTTCTTAGGTACATAAATACTAGGTCTTTATCTATGAAACTAGCGGCCCGCCCCGGCTTCGCACGGGTGGACTTTTATACCCTACCCCTGCCCTACCCTACCCTACCCCTACCCTAACCCTACCCTACCCCTACCCTACCCCTACCCCTACCCTACTCTACCACTACCCCTACCCTACCCTACCCTACCCCTACCCTACCCCTACCATACCCCTACCCTACCCCTACCCTACCCCTACCCTACCCTACCCCTACCCTACCCCTACCCTACCCTACCCTACCCTACCCTACCCTACCCTACCCTACCCTACCCTACCCCTACCCTACCCCTACCCTACCCTACCCAAAAGTATCCTATGTCCTTCTCCCAGTTCTTAGCTACCTCCCTACCAATTTTCAGCCAAATCGGTTCAGCCGTTCTTGAGTTATAAATAGTGTAACTAACACGACTTTCTTTTGTTTTTAAATGTATTCTGCTATTCGGGACGGAAACAAATCCAACAAATCAAAAACCATGGCAATCGGTCCAGCCGTTCTCGAGTTATAAGTGTTGTAACACTGTGCCGTTCTGCAGTACTGGCCATTTCAAATCACAATAATTTTTGTTTGGCTAAGAATTCTAATTTCAAATTAATTTTATTTAAAAAACATGGATTTTTTTTTTTCAAAAGTTGTCAATTTTCGTCATCATTTTCGTTAAAAATTCGAGTAATTATGGAATGCAAAAACTGCAAAAAAATAAGTGTGTAGAATCTCAATGACCTGACAGCACTATTATACGCTTGGCAGACGGGTTGGTGACCGCAGTATTATGATGATAGATGTTATTATAATCGGGACCAACGGCTTAATCTGCTTTCCGAGGCACGAAGGGTAGTCCCTCAACCAACCAGACCCGGAAATAAATCTTAGAATTTACACAAAGTTTCCTATCGGTGTGGGGATCGAACCCACGACGAGATTTAAATCGAGCCAAATACCGCGAGGTTGTATTATGGTTTCATTATATGATGATGATGATGTGTACCAAAATTAATTCTAGTTTTTTATTAGAATAATACGCAAGAGATTAGTGAATGGCTACGGTTCCGAAGTATAACACTTAAGCACGTAGGAAGTCGAAAGAAGCAACGTGTTTTGGGAAAATATACAAATTTTTCACGAAACTTGAGAAAATGTTACCTCATTATAACGACAAATTTCATAAGTTATTTAATAAATGCAAAGCCCGTGAAGCGACGGGGTCAAAAGTTCGGAGCTCGCGTCGTGCACATGCTTGAGGACCGCGTTATGTGGGGTCAGCCTTAGACTGTATTAGTTCTAGAGTGGGCTCCGTAGACGTGGCAATGGATTTAAATGATTACTGACTAGCTTTGCTAATCGGGCCAGTAGTTCCTGAGGCTGGTGGGTGCGTTTAAGTAAACAAACAAACTAACTCTTCAGTTTTATATTGGGTGACTTTTTTACCGTCTTGATAATAATATGGTGTGTTGTGTAAGTGGAATAGAATCTACAGACCACAGTATATTTGTACTAGTATTTCGGTAATTAGAGATTCGTTCATAAATTACTTAAAAGGAATACACTCTACATAGCGCGTGCATAATAATAAAATAGGTGCCTACTGCCTATAATACCTAGGCCGCAATCACACATTAATGAAAAGAATGAGTGCAATAGCACCTAATTAGATACGCATTTCGCACCGTTACGATATTCATTCCATGTCAGTAAAATAAATCTTATATATAAAATTCTCGTGTAACAATGTTCGTTCCCGTACTCCTCCGAAACGGCTTGACCGATTCTCATGAAATTTTGTGAGCATATTGAGTAGGTCTGAGAATCGGCCAAAATCTATTTGCCGGGTCAGCTGGTAAAATGATAAAATAACTATGCCTTAGACATCTATTTTATATACATATCACGCCCTATTATTTTCAAGACAGTAAAAAAGTCACCCAGTTTATCATCATCATCATCATCATCAGCCCGTATAACGTCCACTGCTGAACATGGGCCTCTTCCCAAGGGAGGGTATTTGCCATAGTCACCACGCATGGCAGGCGGGTTGGTGACCGCAGTATTACGTAGTAACGCACAGTGAAACGCTGCTGCCCATTCCCTGGTATAATAATGAAATTATTCAGCACTTAGGTATTTACATACACTTGTACTTGTCAGAATCACAATGTTACACAATTATTCTTATTCTATGAATTAAACTAGATACTTAATTAACCGGTAGCAAATTATAGGATATTACAGACAAAGTAGTCCGTCCGTCAGCTGGTCATTAATTTCTCTACTCATAATAAGTTTAAGATCATATTAATTATTTTAGACTTTAATGGATCAATATAGAAAAATTTGGAAAAAAAAGAACATACAATTAAGTGGCACACACCTGGGGGCACCCTTAAGGGGTTAGGACCATGACTCAGTGGCACCACTGATATATAAGTCAGATTTATGAACATAAAAGGAAGTGATCGGCCTACAGGCGCTGGATCACAGGGCAGGGGTAGGGGTGCAACGCGGTCCTCGCCGGCGAGAATCCTACCCTAGCTAACCTGCAACCTTTCACTAGCTACCTATGTGGACGACTCAATGTATACGATTGTTATAGATGATGTTATAACAATCGGGACCAACGGCTTAACGTGCCGAGGCACGGAGGGTAGTCCCTCAACCATCCAAAACCGGAAGGAAACTTCTTATCCGGCGTGGGAATCGAACCCACGACCTCCGAGATTTAAAGCGAGCCAAATACCGCTACGCTACGCAGGTTGTATATAGATTATAAAAATATTAACAACATTGAATAATAACAACCTTACACACTATCTACTTTTGTTCCGTATCTCTGGTCTGTCCTCGCGTCAATAACACTATCGTTCAAATAGAGAGCCCACCCGAACCTGTTTTACGAATATCATAATATCTTACTTATGCAAATGTTACGTGATGTATGACTCGAGTGACATTGAAATCGATCTTGTATACGGTGTACGGAACAAATTATATTGGTCAATATAAAATTTGGGTCTTTTTAGGGTTCCGTAGCCAAATGGCAAAAAACGGAACCCTTATAGATTCGTCATGTCTGTCTGTCTGTCTGTCCGTCCCTATGTCACAGCCACTTTTTTCCGAAACTATAAGAACTATAATGTTGTAACTTGGCAAGTAGATGTATCTTGTGAACCGCATTAAGATTTTGACACCAAAATAGAAAAAAAAACAAAAAAAATTGGGGTTCCCGATACTTAGAATTGAAACTCAAAAAAAAAAATTTCATCGAATCCATACGCGTAGGGTATCAATGGATAGGTCATCAAAAATGATGTTGAGGTTTCTAATGTCATTTTTTTCTAAACTGAATAGTTTGCGCGAGAGACACTTCCAAAGTGGTAAAATGTGTGTCCCCCCCCCATGTAACTTTTAAAATAAGAGAATGATAAAACTAAAAAAAATATATGATGTTCAAAGTTACAACGAACTACAAGAACTTTTATACTATGTTCCTTGTTGTATTC
Source organism: Nycteola revayana (assembly GCA_947037095.2). Classification (NCBI taxonomy): domain Eukaryota; kingdom Metazoa; phylum Arthropoda; class Insecta; order Lepidoptera; family Nolidae; genus Nycteola; species Nycteola revayana. The sequence continues at coordinate 20,315,202 of OX344852.2, forward strand.
TTGATATCAAAAATAAGTAGGCACTTGCAACTAGTACGGAACCCTTCGTGCGAGAGTCCGACTCGCACTTGGCTGGTTTTTTTTTATGTTTCTAGCAGAGCTTTTGCAGTCTACTAGTATTCTTGTTAACCCCCCGTGCTAAGCTAAAACTGCTTGTGTTACGAGTGGGTTCACGTTGGTAGTGCAATGGGTGGGGTTAGAACCTGCGACCTCTAGATCACAAGTCCGACGCCCTAGCCATACAGCCGATTAAATAATAAGAATACCTACATACTAATATTATAAATAGGTAAAGTTTGTAAGTTTGTGACGTTGTAGGGAGTAATCTCTGGATGTACTGAACTGATTTTGAAAATTCTTTTACCAATAGAAAGCCATGTCATTTGTGAGTGTTATAGGTTATATTAAGTCAAGGTTTAGAAACGGTTTCTACGCAGATTAAACCGCGCGGGACAATTAGTATAATATACAAAACAATACGTGAAGTAAAAACTTGTTTTTTTTTCTTCGGACGGAAATCTTTATAGTGCTTCACGATGCTTTTTCTTGCTTCGTCTCAATATTTTGACGCCAAAACGCATAAACACTTAGCCACTATCAGGGGTAGGTACTAGAAAATTTAAGATTAAATAAGCTGCAATTCGTTCTATATAATAATATGTATTATAGCTCATTTTTTTTTAATATAGCCTTACGTTGTGCCATAATGGAAGGCGAAGATAAGGCCTAAGATGATACACGCTTGCCTAGAAAGTGTCTGTTCACTTTAGTCTTAAATCTATTTATATTTTGTAACCGCTAACTCACGAACCCCTTCCGACTTCATATTACCACCAAATTAATATTCCGTACAACGAAACAGCGAACCAGTAAAATTAGCAGACACTAAATTGTTGGCCCAAATTCAAGTTAGCTTAATAATTTATGACAACCAAAAATTTAACAATAATTACCTAACACAATCTGTTGACTAGTGCTCGTTAAACTGTACTAGTTTAGACGTATGGGTTCGCTTGCAAAGAGTTTTACTATAACAAAATATGTTTGGCTCATATATTTCAAAATTGAGATTAATAAAATTCGACCACAGCAGGACTCGAACCTGCATCCTAGGTAAAACCCTCAATGCCTTAACCAATTAGGCTACGGTGGCTAATGTCCCCTTAGAGACGTGTTACAAAGAGATTAATTAATTTCGATGACCGGCTGTGGTTCCACCGTAGCCTTATCCGAGTCCTGCCGACATTACTAACAATATTAGTAAGAAGAATCAATCTCAAACATGAATACGTGTCAACTAAAAATCAAACAATTAAATATTAAATGCACTTAATAGTCAACATTTCGATAATAACGTGTAACACAAACTGGAACAAATTAATAAGCTATTTGTTCAATGATTCATCATTCAAACCGTTATAGACTAAGAGCCGGGGATGATCGACCTTCACCCATATGATAACCAAATGAGACTTACTTTTTGTCAAATATTATTCATTCACTAACATGGCTACGATACATTTCAAAATTGAGCTTAAATTTAATTCCAAATGGAACTTTGGAGATATTTGTCGTAGTAATGTTGATCATAAATTTTGATTTTGAACATTTTGAGCCTTCTGACCATAACTCTAATTTCGAATGCATTGCATGTTTTTATATGCGGTATCACCCCCGTTTCTCCTGTTCCCGTGGGAACTTCATAGTTAAATATAGCCTATAGCCTTCCTCGATACATGGGTTATCTAACACTGAAATACTTTTTTCAAATCGTTCACGTTGTTCCTGAGACTAGCACGGTCAAGCAAACAAACAATTTCTTTTAATCACGAATTTCCTACAGGAACGAGAGTTACGGGGGTAAAAGCGCGCGCGGGAAGCTTGCGAATAATAATTGGTAAAAAGTATGTCTCATATGGTTATCAGATGGGTGAAGGTCGATCTTCCACGTCTCCTGTACTATTACTGTCGAATTTAAATATTCATTTGTGTTTGTATATTGATAGTCGAAGCCATAACTAATTCAATTAATCTCAATGTAAATTACACTTTACAAAATAAACTGCGACTCTATTCTACTAATTTCAATTAAGTTATTGCTGACCCCACATTGGCTCTGCGTATTTCTGGAGCGTGTGTCACATGTGTGTACACAAGCTCGGGGAACACCCAATGTGGAGTCAGCCTGTAGAGACACGGTTGGTGGTGTTCCTCCACAAATGAAGATCTTAGGCCGACGGCCTTTTGTGGCTGTTTTAGAAATTGTATATGTTCGAATTGGCTTGCAAACTTGTGTTCCGCGATACAGGTTAGTTATGATGCTAGGCGCTAGATGGCGCTGCTCGTCTTCTTGTAGTTTGTGCGGCTATTGTAGATGTCGCTAAAAGTCTATGTACAATCGATGTTCCAGTGGCAGCAATAACAATCATTTTGTATGATTTATCTGCTGTTCGTGTTCGGTATTCTGCTATAACTTTCCTACGATTGAATTGAATTTGTACCTATTGCATTCCCAAGTGTGAACTTAGGTGGTAGTTTAGGTAAATTGAACCGCAATTTAGAGAGAAAACAATATTTATTACAATATCTAAACTAATGCATAAAGCTTAAGCTAAAGTTTGTTAGTTTACTTGAACGCTAATCTCAGGAACTACTGGATGGATTTGAAAAATTATTTCGGATGGCCCCCTTACGGAAGGTTCTTTGTAAAACTAAGCATCGGGAGGATGAAAGTTTACTCTTCTCCGGCGGGTCGGATGAAGTGATCTCTATGTAGTGGTATTAGTTTAAAGAAAACACAATTTAACTAATTAAATACATATGAATTAAATATTTTATCGAATTTAAGTTCAAAATTGGATTTTCGAATACCCAGGAACCTCATACTACCACCATTGCGAATATTTTTAAGCGTTTTCAAATTAGCAGAATCGGGGTCCAGAAATCATCGTAACATAAATAACATTCATGAACTATATTTGTGGTTCAGAGAGGGTGAAATGATTCGTTCAAAGCGTATTTGAACTAGATACCATATGTAGGTAACGCAGTAAAATTGCAACATGGGTGTGTTATATAAAAAATTACAGTGTAATGATAAGGGTCAAGAAAGAAAAATAAAAATAAAATAAAATAAAAGAAGAAAGGAAAATAGATCGTACTGATTGCAATAGTATAACGCACACGTCCTACTAAAAGTCGGTTGGAAATAAAATCGGTGCATCCCGACCGATCCGATTGTCGGTGAAAAATGGATTGTCCGGAAATGAATGCTTTAACGTACACTGCTCACTGACAGTCGGCAGCCTGCCAGGGCACTTGTTACAAAATCAGTCATAAGAATCGGAGGAAAAACAAATTTGCCTGATTATCGGCCCTACAAAAAGTATGACGTGGGCGGGCACGCTAAACGTTAATGTAGGTGAGAACCTCCGTGGCGTAGCAGCTTAAGTCTCGCTTTAAGTCTAGGAGGTTCTAGTAGGTCGTGGGTTCGATCCTCACACCGGACAAGAAATCTTTGTGTGAATTCTAAGATTTCTATCTAGGTTTGGTTGGTTGAGGGCAAACATCCGTGCCTCGGAACGCATGTTAATTGTTAAGTCGTTGATCCCGATTGTTATAACATCATCTATAACAAGCGTATACCAGGGAACGGGCAGCAGCGTTTCCCTGTGTATTACAACATAAAACTGCGGTCACCAACCCGCCTGCCAAGCGTGGTGACTATGGCAAAAACCCTCCCTTGGGAGGAGACCCATGTTCAGCAGTGGACGTTATGCAGGGTGATGATGATGATGTTTAGTTAAGTAGGTATAATTATAATATGTGTATTTTGGACTCCATGTATGTCTGATTGTTTGTGTTGGATAATCTGCTAAACGGCGAGGCCGATTGGGAGCGCAAATATATTTTTATAAAAATAAATGCTAAGGCCGCCATTGATGCAGCCATAAAAGTGGCTGAAGCGCGGGTAAGCCATTTGTGCAATTTTATTTTCGGATAGACATTTAAGTAGTCAGCCACACGAGGCTTTTGCTATATCACTAGGCATAAAGAAGAGCAGTGCTCCAGCCGTTGGCCACTAGTCAACCACTTATAGTCCTAGAGCTGGCACCATTTTTCGGGTATTTGAGGCAAGGCGAAAACTTTTCACATAGCTCTCCTATTATACCCCAACACGGAAATACAGACCTGGCTGGTGACTAGCGAGGCTAACTTGAGCACAATTTTTTTTTATAGTTTGGAACAAAAAAAAAATTGGGTCCTTAACCCCGCTACCTACCAGCCAGGCCTAAAATTCAAATTTCAAATTTCATTTATTAATTTTGTGAACACAGGGTACAAAAATGATGTTGTATAAAAAAAATGTTTGGTCCATCCTATGTTCCGCCGAAAGGCATACAAAATAATGACGTTATAGTGTTGGTAAAGTCAATATTATAAAATTTAAATTCATTATAAAAGTACACAATCTCATAAAATACAATGTCAGCAAATTAAATTTGTCAAAAAATAAAATAAAGTAGAACAAAAATCGCACAAGAAAAGAAAATAAATACAATGTCAGCAATATTACAATTGTCAAACTAAAATTATATTAAAATTATATGTATTAAATAGTACTAAAAATCATTATCAATATAATAAGGTTAAATTAAGTTATGTTATAAACATTAAATGTGCTACATCTGTAACAAATTCCACAATAATATAATTTCACCAAAATTAGATTTGTCATAATTAAATTAAATTGTACAAAATTCCGTGTTGGGGTATAATTGAAGAGGTATGCGATAAGTTTTCCGCTTGCCTCAAGCGCGGGTACCTAGGTAACCCGAAAAATGGTGCCAGCTCTCGGACTATTATGACCAGTGGCCCGTGTGAGGAAACCCTTACTATTAACAATATTAATGCTGTTTCTTTTAATCCAATTGGAATGTCTAAAAAGCGCAATCAAACAAACCCTTCCGCATTTCAAATAACATTGAAACTAAACTAAAATAATAATATAAGGAGCTATTGAAATATATACCTTCTATTAAACAGTAGGTATTCAGTATAATGTATAGTAATTACATTAGTGAAGAAGTTTCTGAATTATTATTTTTTTACTAGAAATTAACATTAAAATTCATAATACAAGTGCGAGGACCTCTAACGCTTATCGATGCACCGGGTGGTGTTCCAGCTCAGCTATCGGGGATGACTTTATTCTACAGAAATATTGATGGTGTCTCGGGGTAAATCCATAAAGGCTCGAACGCACCGGATGCGTATGCGTATGAGACAGGACACACCGCACGCGCACGTCTACGTTACGCAAGTGGTGTGTCCCGACCTAACTCATACGGTTGCATACATCACAACTCAGTTGTACGTGCACGTCTATGCTTACGTCTACGCATACGCATCCGGTGTGCTCGAGCCTTAATGCGAATTAAAAAAAAAGCGTTTATTTCAAGTTATTCATAAACTACACAGCATGTTGTCAACATTTTTCGATAAAAGAAACCGAAACTAAAAATTAAGGTTAGTTTCTTAATAATTGTAACTTCAAATCACTAACACACGCGTCAGCTTAATAATCTACTAGTATGGTTACTATATCATTTAAATAATAAACGGTTTTTCTCCTGGAACGGTTAACCCCAAGATTCAATATTAAATTTTTCGTTTATCGTATAAAAAAATCTCAAAATTTCTTCACTAACGTAATTAATTACTACATATTCTGCAACTATCTACTATTAAAGGATGGCATATATATCGCAAGCAAATTATATATAAGACTACTAAAACTCATTAATATCAAGCACAAAATATCTAATATCGCCGGTTCGAAGCCCGGTAAGGTTGAGTGCAATCAATTTCGTCCGAAGTTGACCCTGTCCTCGAGCGCAACAAGTTATATCAACTTTCCAATATCAATATATATAAATACTTGTCCCAACCTGGATATATGTAGATATTAGTTAAAAAATAACTATTAACTTAGAACAAAGAAGAGGCCGTAGTACAACGGCTAGGGCGTCGGACTTACGATTATGTTGTCACCGGTACGATCTCCACCCATTGCATTTTAAAGTCAAGTCAAATATCGTTTATTCCGTAAAAATGGTTACATTTGTTTGGAATCGTCATTTTTTATCTCTACCGTACTCAGCTGCAGTGCGTGACGTGGCGACTACTGAGAAACACTGCCAAAAAACTCGGTAGAAAAGGGTTCTACTGAGTGTTTTGGCAGTGTTTTATTTACAATGTTTTTTTTACAATATTTTAATATATTTTTTACATAATTTTACATTGTAATGACTGACGTGAACTCACTCGTTACACAAGCATTTTGGGTTAGCCCTTTTTAAAAACACAGTTTTTGTGGGAGGCCAATGATCAGCAGTGGACTTTTATGATTTCCATTTGTTCCCAATTTAATTTACTTCATTATCACTAGCTACCCAAAATTTGGCCTGAATTGATTTTACAACGCTTTCTAAATACCCTTTTAATTATACAATATCAATAATTCATATCTTAAATACAATATCTGCAGGACTATATTATTATTACCAGTCTTAATTACTTTTAGAGGGCCTTTATATTCTCCTCATATCAGATTTCATATAATTTCGACCGCAAACCAACCCTTAACTAAATAGCGAACAAATCCAAAGTAGATATGATGCAGTTATTAATGCCTAGCGAAGTAAATAACAATAGTTAATGAACTGTAAGTTAACAGATTATTTGTTCATCGACAAGCGCCCACTAATTAGTTTTCAACTCTTTTATATCGGGAAAGTTCTCTATAAGTAGGGTAGCAAAACATCCGTACAATCTCTGGATTTGGTTTAGTTTATACTTTACTAGCTAAACCAACAGTTTATATACATATAGATTTAGAATAGTTGTATATAAGTTAGTTTTATTTTTAATTAGTTACTTTTAGTTTGTATTTTATTCATGTTTGTTAATTATAATAAACACAGTTTATATTGTCAAAAGCGAAAATTTAATATGGCGCGGAATTTTCTAATTTTTCGCCCAATTTTTTTATTTTTTTCTTTCATTAGAACCTTCTCTAGACAATAACAAACACAACAAAAAAGAAGTAGCGAAATCGGTCCAGCTTTTTTTTTAATTATTTTTCGGATGGTCTTACGTAGGTTTAAATGGTTTAAAAACTACAAATTAAGCCACTTGCGCAAGAGGGCGCCCCCTCCGGCGCTTGGACCTCGGCTCAGGGCGGTCGCTGGCGATGAGATTGAGGGATTATGACTCTTAGTATTTTAGGGGAATTTTGTGCAACTGTCGCTTTACTTTACAGTTCGTGGGTCTCTCGGACTTCGGGTCTACGAAGGCATCGGATGGTTTTTTTTGCAAACTAAGGTTCAGGAGGACGAGGGGGGACGCGTCGCGTTCGCGGGCGCACTCTTCTCCGGCGGGTCGGATATATTAGTATATTTAATTTAATTTGTAAAAAAACAAAGGTACTCAGCAAAATAGTATCTCGATAGTTACAAATTATTAAGTAAAATGCCTTTAACGAGGTACGTCCGTCCGAAAAGGACGTCGTATGTCGTCGGACTGGTGATCTTGTGATTGCCGGTTCGATCCGCACCCATTGCACTACCGACATAAACCCACTCGTAACACAAGCATTTTTAGCTTGGCACGAGGGGTTAACAAGAATACTAGTAAACAGCAAGACTCTGCTAGTAATTCTTTATAAAAAAAAGGAAAAAAAAACTTGTCATCGATTTCTTTTTCTTTTGTCTTATGTTTTTCTAAAAAAAACATGTTTTTTTTTTTAATATTGCGTTTGGTAAATCGTCGTGTCAAGTATAAGCATTATTAAAAATCACGGTGTATGCAATTATTCAAACAAAAATGAATAACAAAATAGGTGTAACGGAATCTATAAACATTTAACATAATTAAAACAACCCTAAAAAACACCATTAAAACTGGAGCTCTCTTGTCTCTGTCCATTCCACCCAAAAAAGCTACTTGTCCTGATTGTCAAATTTTAAAGATGGCCACCGTACCTATAAACCTTTTTTAATAAAGAGAATTATGTCTGCAGTCCTTTGTGCATCTTCTGCATTAATTTTAGATTATGTTTTAATTGGATTGATCGCGTAAAATAAGCGTTGAGAGATGATTTAATTAACCCAGTTTTTACACACTCGGCTTTACTCGCTATTAAAGGAAAATAATAATGTGTCTGTAAATTTTACTTTTTAGTGAAATACATAGGCTTTTACGTTGTATTGAGCCACGATTTAACTAAGCAACCCGCGCAAAAGGATGCCAGCCGTGTGGATTGGACCTCGGTTGAGAACAGTCTCTGGTGGGGGAATTTCGGTATGATGTCTTTGACAATTTTTAGGGGAATTTTGTGCAACTATCGTGTAAATTTCACTCATGTCATTATTTGTTCTAACTGAATGAATAGCACAGTTTTCCAGTATTTGTTATACGAAATCATTACAAAAAGAAAATCTGTTTTGATTAAGTATACCTACATAGTCAAGTAATACATAATTCAAAGTGTTTCAAAAACAAAAATATTTAAAGATCCTATAAGAAGAGGACGCTGGGAAGGATTGGATTGGAGAGACCTTTGCCTAGCAGTGAGACAGTCTAGGTTTAAAAATAATAATTCGCCCCTATGAGGATGAAAAAGGATTTTATAGTTTTGTACCTATAAAATTGAAATCTTCGTGGATAAAGTCATATATGTTATTAAACTAGTACGTACAGTCAGCAAAACAGATAGGTTTACACCCTGAAAAAACGCATTTTAAATTTATATGTACATACATATTTTTCTTATTAAAAACGTCATTTTTAAGTCCAAAAACTGTTATTAATGCCCTTTACCAAAGTAAACATTTCACAAACTTAATCCGGGAATTAATATTGTGCGCATAATGAGAAATGACGCGACCGCCATCAGTGACCACCTGATATTCAACACAAGAGTAATTGCCGTCGAGGAAGCGGAATACACATGTTTTTTATGACCAAACGATAACTACTTCATCGCTAATTAAAACAGAGTACGCTTCTGTTAAACTGGTTAAAAACAAAGATAAAATGAAACATGTCAAAAATATGTTTATTCCGGTGCCCCCATTTTTGGCGTTCGGAGGGCAATAGGGGAGTTTTAGTGGGTAAACGTTTTTGCTCCTTATAGATGACGTTGTTAAGGGCCGGATTGCTTCGTGCGTACCCGGCCCCCGCCAACGACGGATCGAAGGAGTGTCCGGGGGGTTTTAGTGGTGTAGGGTCCTCTCCTCGTGGTATGAGTAATCATACCACCGCTATGGAGAGGGCGAGTCCCACATATCCCGCCGCCAGCGCGCAGATACGCTGCAGCGGCCGTGGGAATACGTAAATGCATTCCCCCGGACAACAAAAAAAAACTAAAACTTTGACGTTCTTGAAATTATATATTTATATATGACCTTAACGTTCACACAAAACACCTCAATATCCTCATATCATATTAACGTGGTCTCCTTCAATCACACACGGAAATGCAACGACAATACCATGGAACGTGCATCGGCTCTCAATAACTTGGCAATATAATGAGACTGCGGTCCCATCGATATGGCGCCGACACGATATTAACAAACATCCGATATTTGTATGCACATAACTTTTGAGTTATTGCTCGATAAAACCCGGATAGTGGCAGAGTTTAGTCGGAAAATGATAGGATTGGTAAATCGATATATTAAATGCAAACGTTTGAGGGGTTTGTTACTCAGTCACGGAAAGAGATAAACGGATCAGATGATATTATAATTGCGTAATCTTCTTTTTCTTCTTCCGAAAATGTCCGTAATTAAAAAAAATATATATTTACTTTGGACATTTGTATTTGGGTCATAGGATTGCACCATCCTACCAAATTTCACATGACTTGGTCGTAGTAGATTCGGAGCAAGTTGGCTGTGACAGACGCACGAATGATCTTATAGGGGTTCCGTTTTTTAGTTTTTATACTGAACCCTAAAAATTAATCTAAGATTTCATTCTGGGTCTGGTCGGTTGAGGGACTACCCTCTATGCATCGGAAAGCACGTTAAGCCGTTGATCCCGATTGTTATAACATCATCTATGTCAATTTTATGCCAGGGAAACAGGTCTTTGTATGTTATTGAGGTCACCTAAACGCCTGATAAGCGTATGGTATGGTATAAACCCTCCCTCAGGTGGAGGCATGGGCCTCCACCTGAGGGAGGGTTCAGCAATGGAAGTTATACGGGCTGATCATGACTGCAATTGACAACGAAATCTCTTTGTGCCTCAGAAATCCTAATAGACGGCAAAACTCTGCTAGTAATCTATAAAAAAAATATACTTATCCAATTCCTATTTTATCATGTTTACAGCAAGTTATGTGTCGAATTAATTAGTAGTCAGTAATAACGTGCTCCCAACAATTAGTTAACTAAAACTGATGCCCTCGAAATCCGATAGGCGCGCGACATATAATGTAGGGCGTAGTTGCTCCACCAGCGACCACCCTAGGCCGAAGTCTGAGTCCCACAGTGGGCGCCCTCTAGCGCAGGTTACTTAGTTTGTAGTTTTTAAGCCACTAGTTGCACCCCGTGGTTCTACCGGCGTCACTCTGCTTACAGCTCTGCAATACAGCTTATAAACTATCTGCGTACTAAATTTCAGCCAAATCCATTTAGAAGTTTTGGCGTGAAAGAGTTACAAAGATCCATCCATCCATACTTAAAAACTTTCGCGTTAATAATATTATATAGTAGGAGTGTCAGAAACTTCCATTATTTAGTTACCTAAAGTCTCCTTCAAAGGTGAACGGCAGATTTCGTACCGCATATTTTTTTTGTTGTTCTCTTATAGAATTTGTACCACATATTAAGGCAACTAAGCCACTTAATTTCATGTAGGTGTACTATTTTTAGAACTTTGGAATAAATAACAATATGAAAAAAAAAAAAAAAAATTAAACGTAATACAATCGTAAACTAAACGCAGTTATTTCAAAATAACACAAATATCGTAATCATATTAATTATTTAGAAAATGAAATGACATTAATTATAATTAAACACTTTTACACTATATCTAAAAATTTATAATTGTTGCATATATTTATAATAATTAACGATTTAATGATAGGAATGATTTTCGTTGTCAATACTTTTTCCGTTTATATGGCAATTATTTATTGACAGGTTAAGAAAATCTGTCAAAACAATGTTTATGTGCCTTTAAGTAACAATCTACATTGGTTAACTAGTACATAACCTCAAAAAACAAAACTGGTTATAACTTTTATATCCCAACTTCTAAAAATCTAAGAATTTAAAAAGGGCTTGTCTATCATAATAAGTACCAATTAAAACAAAAAGTATCCCAAAACATGAAATTTTATTAGCGGTACGAAATTCCCATACAAGCCTGCCGTTCACCTTTAGAACAGAACTTTTTTTTATGTCAACCTACGTGTTTACAAGACTGTTCACATTTGCTAATTACACAGATATCGATTTACTATAGTATTCTGTATGCGTACACAAAACGTCAATTCAACTGGACCGCAGACACGCAACTGTCATCAATCAATAAACGACCCAACAACCGTTGCTGCTACCTTCTAATTTCATTCCTAATATCATGAATTTAGATACCAATTTTGATTAGCAGAAAAATAGTTGATTCATAATTTAAGAGGTGAGGTTATGTAACCCGAATGCTGGCTCTATTAACGACACATCCGCTAAGTAACGAGCGACCCAAATGTGGGTAGACCCGGGGATTATCAACAAACAAACTGACAAAACAGTACATAGTGTATTACCATTAGTGTAGAATACCGAGATACCCATGCGGCTTATTCAGAAACAAATTTTGTAGGACAAGAGTGGGTCGTAATTCATCAGTTGTTCGCTTGGCTCGTCTGTACAATGATTTGACCAAAAAATTGACAAAGCTCGACATTCACTTTCAAAGCCTCCTTAAATTTATGAAACTACTGAAAGTAAGATGTGCTTTAGATTTTTTTTATCTGTTTAGTAGTTGTTTTATTTCATTTTATTATTTTTGTCTTTCTTAACATTATTGTTTTTCCAAATTATTTTCTAGTAATTTCTAATTAATTTCATTTAATCTTATTATTATTAATGCATGATGTGGTTTACCTATAATTCTAAGTGCAGTTAGTTTTAAGTAATTTTAGATAATTTGGTAATTATGTAATGTGTAACTGTGTACTTATATTGGTAGCCCTATATTTAAATAAATAAATAAATTATAGGTAACTGGACGGGGGCCCCTCCCCCGGTAGTGCACGTATTTTATACAAGCTTCCGCGTGCGGTTTCATCGGCGTAATTCCCGTTCCCGTAAGAGATTCATAATATATAGCCTAGCCTATAGCCTTCCTCGATAAATGGGCTATCTAACACTAAAAGAATATTTCAAATCGGTCCAGGAATTCCTGGTAAAAAAACTCTTCAGCTTTATATACTAGTAATAGCTTCCCGCGCGCGGGTTTACCCGTGTAACTCCCGTTCCCGTGGGAACTTTATAATAAAATATAGCCTATGTTATCCGGGGATAGTGTAGCTTTCCAACGGTGAAAGAATTTTTGATATCGGCACAGTAGTTTTTGAGTTTATTCATTACAAACATACACACACACACACACACAAAAATACTAATATTTCCTCTTTATAATATTAGTATAGATAGATTCCTTCGCTGGTCTTCTTTTAATCAGCCTTAGGTACCCTTGGATAGGTTCACAAAACATACTTGTTACGCTATTTATGTTTCGATACGAAAAATAATGACTGCAAATGCAATTTTCACGTAAATTAATACTTACATTATAAGGCGTGATACTCAATATAAGTAAATGTAAATTTAGTAAAGCGTAGATATAGGTAGGTCCACCCTCCCTCGTAGCGATCTTTGCTCACATCTCGGAGGTCGTGGGTTCCCACGCCGGACACGAAATCTTTGTGTAAATTCTAAGATATCTTTCCGGGTCTGGTTGGTTGAGGGTATACCCTTCGTGCCTCGGAAAGCACGTTAAGCCGTTGGTTCCGATTATTATAACATGATCTATAATAATCGTATATCAAGGAACGGGCAGCAGCGTCCTTGTATGGTACAACAAAATACTGCAGTCACCAACCCGTTTGCTTAGCGTGATGACTATGGCAAATATCCTCCCTCGGGAGGAAGCCCATGTTCAGCAGTGGACGTTATACAGGCTGATGATGATGATGATAAATGATGAATAGGTAGGTTCTGATAACCAAGTCGGTTATTCCGTACCTAATTATCTATCTATGCAGCAGCTACGAGTATCTTTTGTCATAACTGTATACCTTGTTATTAGTTCACTTTATAGAAATCATAAAAATGAAAAAAAAAAATTCCTTAATAAATAGAGTGACTTGGAAAAAAGTCCAAAAGAACCTTGCCACCCTTACGAAATATTTCCTTTCTTTATATGCTTAACAATAAATGTTCAAAATTTAAGGCTTATGGGTTTGATTGATCTCTAACTTCATTTAACGAGGACATGGGAAGGAGAGGCTACGCTTCTAGGGCATAGTTTTCAAAATCTTTGAAACTGTTTTTTTGCAAAAAACTCGTAAAGCCTAAATACTTTTTATATTTTGCTCGCTACCTAGCCTACCATTTTATTATCAGTTCACCTGGCAAACAAATCATAGCATATCCTTCTTAAAAATTCTGTAATGGAAAATTTGAATATGTCGATGACTTTTTTGTGTGGAGGCACTTCTTTTAACCTTGACTTTAAGGTCCAAGACCTTCTTCGACCTTCGACCTCTTAGGTAAGGTTAAAAGTCATGATATTACTTAATCATTCTTCTAGAAAAATCTCTCTCTCTTACCGATCCCGGCAAAGAGAGTCTATAATTTTTTGCGCAAAAACTTGTGCATTCAGATAATCAGTCCGACCTTTGACTTTTGCTGCCATTACACTTATTTTACCCAACACATATTTTTGTTGCAGATGGTGACAAAACTAACTCTGCTCCTACTACTACTCGAATTCCGTCGAGTTAACAACACCCCACTACGCCAATACCACGACACGAAGCACGAAGTACCGGTACTAATCCACCACCACGCCACCCTCCAACCCCACATTGTCCAAACACACAGAGAGAAGAAAAGCCCAACCATAATCTCAATACCGATATCTCAAATTCTAATACCAAATCTACATGTACTACCAGCTCAGTCTAACATTCACCATAGTTCAATCCACACTGATGTTAAACATATAGTCACAAATGATAACCGAAAAATACCGATAATATCACAAACCGTGTCTCATAGTGCCGCGAATATTACGCATCCAGCGTCCGTGGTTTTAATACCGTATCATCATCACAATTTGGTTCCTGTCCACGATTTATCGGTAATACCGTTACAAAAGAACGTACATAAGATAGAACATTATAGAGTGATGGAGAAGAAAGATGAAGAAGAAGAAGTGAATAGATTCAGAACATTTTACGGCGGTTTTGGGACAGGCTTGTTTTACGGAGGTCAAGGCGCTGGACATGGATTTCATGTGTTTGGATAGCAGATGTTTAGCTTTAGATTTGTGATAATAAATTATTTATTTGTTGACAGTTTTATTATTGACCGCCAATTTAATCATCCTCATGAACATCTATATAAATAAGAAACTTTCACCAAAATGTATGCACACAACAATTTTGCTAACTATTTTAATTGTAGGGACAATTATGGGGACAAGGTTTGTATGAAACAAAATTTTTGAAAATCCGCTGGAAATGCCATTACGACCGACGGGCAGGGATGACGCCATGACATGAACAGCTCATATTCAATATAATATACCTACTTTTTATACAGTGTGTGAACTAAAAAAAATCTACTATGTGTTTTGATATGCATCCTCCAGCCCTCTCATCGTTGTATGATGAAATAATGAATTTTTATTTAGCAATTAGGTATTAACATACGCTTGAACTTGTCAGAATTACAAGTAAGAAGATAAATTAATTTAAAAAAACTATAACTAACGGATTATTCTTACTCTATAAAATATCCGACTATAGGTAACTAACAGTAGTAGGTAGGCAATAGCAAATCATTTATCATACAAATCTACAGACTGCAAAGTCCGTCCGTCTGTACTGTGAAATTTTTTGCAATTAATAAATATGTTATTTTACTTTAAGTTTTTTTTTGCTAAAATAAAATTATTTTTTACACAGATATTATTCATTAACAGATATGGCATATAGTATATTATATTGAAAGCACGTATTTAACCAAATATTATAACAGACATATTAAACCCAATATATTACAACACTGAGCTTAACTACCCAAAATAAATGAAATAACAATAAATATGGTAGCAATTGAAATACACTGTACAACACGAAGCATAGACTGCCTCATTAGCGCCTGTTCGCTGTTGTCATACAAACGCGAGCCGATAGTGACAGCCATATTGAACAAATAGGAAAGCTGTCGAAATGCCAGATTTCGCTTTTAATTAATTATTATTACTTTTGCATCTGTCTGCTTATTATTTTTATACAGAATTTTAATTATATTAATTTACTAGATAGTCTCCCGTTCTTGTGAGATGTAAATATAGCCTATAACCTACCTTGATAAGTAGGCTATCTAACACTGAAAGAACTTTTCAAATCGGACCAGTAGTTCACGAGATTAGCGCGTTCAAGCAGACAAACAAATATTCACGATCAAGTTTTATTTTTTGTATGCCAAGCTTGACTTGCCAAAATGCAGGGTGTTCTTGCACCAACATGGAATGTATGGAAGCGAAACATGGGTATTGCAGATGAAACATGAAAGTAACATTAACGAAACGAAAGGCGTGACGATATGTATGCATGTATTAATCTATCATAATATTATAAACCTCCATAGCGTAGCGGTATTTGGCTCGCTTTAAATCTCGGAGGCCGTGGGTTTGATCCCCTTGCTGGACTTCTTGCCGAAATATTTGTGTAAATTTTAAGATTTCTCTCCGTGCCTCGGAAAGCACTTTAAGCCGTTGGTCCCGATTGTTATTATCTATAAGAATTTTAAATCAAGGAACGGGCAGCAGCGTTTCTGTGTGTTACAACATAATACTGCGGCTACCAATCCACCTGCCAAGCGTTGTGACTATGGCAAAACCCTCCCTCGGGAGGAGACCCATGTTCAGCAGTGGACGTTGTACGGGCTGATGATGAAGGAACGGACAGCAGCATTTCCTTGTGTAGTACAACAAAATACTGCGATCACCAACCCGCTTGCTAAGCGTGGTGATTATGCCAAATACCCACCCTCGGGAGGGGGCCCATGTTCAGCAGTGGACGTTGTACGTGCTGATGATGATGAATATTATAAACAGAAACGATTTGTTAGTTTGTTTGCATCATTATAAAATTACGGTACCCAGGAGTAACAGCAATATTTAATGATGAAGTTCCCACGGGGACAAAGAGCGTGGGTAAAACCGCGCCCGAAAATATTTATATTTATAAATTAATAGAATCAGGCGTTACTTTTCAGAAAACCATATTACCTATTCTAAATCAAAGAGAAAAGTTATCTAGAGTTAATTCCGCCACAAATGTGTCGTAATGATTTACTGCAATTTTGCTACTAGACTACAAAAACTAATTGGGCATTGTTTTTGCTTCAGATCCAAAAAACTCTAAGTCAACTTACAGTTATTTGGATAAGCACGTTAGTAGGTACTTGAGTTTTATATACATACCTATGTAGTGATAACCAAAATATGTACTCTTCTAGTATCCTTTTATTGTTATTAAAGTAAAGTACAGTCAATATATAAAGGAGTCCTCCAGACAGAAGACACACACACCTTAGTCACAAGTAGGGGCCATCCACAAAGTACGTCACACCTAAAGGGGAGGAGCATGACAAAGTGTGACAATAGGTGACAAGTGCTAACACATTTCAAAATCTAATATGTTTCGATTTTCTTCTTCACATTCAACAGTCTGTTTACGTTCACTATTGAACATGGGCCGCCTCTTAACAGACCTTGGCAAGGCGGACTGTTTAGGTATATTGCCGTAATCACTACGCTTGGCAGGCGGATTGGTGATCGCACTAAGTTGGTAAATAATGCATACATCAGCTGCATTTTCTTTTAGTTGCCTTTTACGACACTCACGGGAAGATAGGAGGACATCATGAGGCTAATCTAACTATACATATAACATTGTGAAAGAACTATTAACGAAAAAAATATTTCTTACTTCATGTGTATAAACATACGATTTAAATTGTTTTGTTGGCGAATTTATTCTGACTCTACTAATGGTAAATTCCGAGATCCATAAATCCATGTGACTTAATTTCGGAGCTGCTCTTTTAATCTATACTAATATTATGAAGAGGAAAGATTTGTATTTTTGTGTGTGTATATGTTTGTAATGAATAAACTCAAAAACTACTGTGCCGATTTCAAAGATTCTTTCACCATTGAAAATCTACATTCATCCTAAGTGACATAGGCTATATCTAATTATGAAGTTCCCACGGGAACGGGAGTTATGAGGGTGAAACCGCGCGCAGGAAGCTTATTAAATGTAAAATTGCTAAACATCACACTAAGGCCCTCCTTAGTAAAGAATCTCACAAATGTGACCAGCAGTCACAATGACGAGTGACAAGGCCCATTACCAAATAATAAGGGGATATGTCAGGGGTGGCCAACCGGTCGATCACGATCGACTGGTCGATCCCGGCAGCTATTACAGTCGATCAACTCATATAATAAAAAGTGATATTTTAGTCTACAAATACGTGCCACATAAGCACAAAGTTAGTGTTTGTCGTATAATAATCAGCTGAAAATATAGCTATTTATCATTCCATTGACTTATACGATACGTGATTCAACGTTATGTTTGCCATATAGTCGATCGCACACAGTCAAAAGTCGATCTTAGGTCTTATTAAGTTGGCCATCCCTGCAATGGGATATGTCATACGAATTTTATCATCCCCCCTCATCTGAAAATGAAATTCGTATGACGTAGGTACTTTATGGATAGTCCCTAGTAGATATCCAAGTATACGTCGTAATTGGTACAAATAGTGTCGTAGTTTTATTTGTTAGTGTTCTAAGCGTCGCCAGATGTTCCCAGCCAATATGTTGAGCTCTATTGATTTGTTTTATTTGTGTTGCCAGACAAATTGTATCAGCACGTTACAGTAAAGGTTTAGATGAGATTAGAAGACAACGGAATTCAAGGACTTCATAAAATGCATACATACATAAGCTCACGCCTGTTTCCCAGCGGGGTAGGCAGAGACAATGGACCTCCACTTGCTACGATCCCTACACACATCTTTCGCTTCATTCACTCTCATAACATTCTTGGTGACCTGTGGCACAGGTTTTCGCAAACTATTTCAGGCACCAGTCCTCCATAAATGAAAATAGTATTTACACAGTTATAGTTATAGTCTAGCCTTAGGTTTTAATTTGTGGAAGGAAAATAAACGTATTTTATTATTTATTATTATTATTATTCTTCATACAAGCACGTCGGTTAAGGGTGGATCTTATTTGACCTTTTGCGAGGATGTCTCCGATTTGGTCAGAGAACGTTCGTCGAGGTCTTCCCCTTCCGACTGTGCCACTCACACTTGCTATGTATACATATTTTGTCAATCTTTCTTCATCCATTCTTTCCACGTGACCAAACCATCTCAACAGTTCATAAAATAAGGTAGAATATCGCAGGTGTCGCTAGGGTAGGATCCTCGACGGAATGACCGAGGACCGCGTTAGTGCCCCTTCCTCGACATGTGACCCCGCGCCTGTAGCCCGTGCCAGCGATCACCACCACTATTAGTAAATCTACACTTAACTCCAGTGGCACCCTGAGTGTTGGTCCTAACCTAACCCCTTGAGGTTACCCTCAGGTGGATGTCACTTATACCTTGGCCAGATTCTTGGAAGTTATTTTTTTACCTGTTACCTCTAGGGCATCTTACAATAATGTTTACCTACATTGGTCATAATATCGCAGGAGAGACGGATGGACGAATTAAATCTGTAAGATCTAACAATGTAAACATGTTTTTTGCATTAGTTATACCAGGTTATACGTAGATACTTTAGTTAGATTCAGTGTTACACATTGTAATTCTGATCATCATCATCATCATCATCAGCCCGTATGACGTCCACTGCTGAAGATGGGCCTGCCATAGTCACCACGCTTGGCAGGCGGATTGGTCACCGCAGTATTATGTATATTGTACCACACAAGGAAACACTGCTGCCCGTTCCTTGATATACGATTATTATAGATGATGTTATAACAATCGGGACCAACTGCTTAACGTACTTTCCGAGGCACGGAGGGTAGTCCCTCAACCAACCAGACCCGGAAAGAAATCTTAACAGAAATAATTTTAATAAGTCTTAAAAAAAATTAAAATACATTCTACGAAAGAAATTATGTGTTAATGCAAGAAAAGTAAGTCTCAACTTCCAACTAAGACTTTTCCGTGAAAGAAAACTATTAAGAAATAGCTTCGAAAACTCACATGTATACATAACATTTAATTTAATTCTTATTTTATTACTTGTAAGTACTCATCCATGCACATACCAACACAGCACCTACTCAGCATTCTCGACATCGCGACAACTTTCACCGCGGATCACTTAGTAAACTCAGTACTGTTAGTGTGTTGTGTCGTGTTAGTATTTATCTTCCAATGCCCTCGTAGACCCGACGTCCGAGAGGCCCGCGGACCGAAAGTACAACAACATTTGTGCAAATTCCACTAAAAATCATAAGTCATCATTCCTGTATCACTCCGCTAGAGAGCGCCCTAAGCCCACCAAGTAATATAGGAGGTGCCCTCATGCGCAAATTGCTTAGTTTGTAGATTTTCAAATCTATAAGGCGGTATAGTTTCCAGCTTAGCAAAGACGGTGATTAAGGGACACTTAATGGAAAGGCAGCAGAAGCTTTCAACTCAAAGTTATTAAACATCTTGCTGCAATCACCAATCAGTCCAAGCCTGATGATTATGGGGACACCCTTCAAAGACTCTGGATTGCCAAGGTTTGTAAAGAGGATACCTTATTGTTCATCAGTATTATAAACCGGCTATTTAAAATAAGGCTGGTCCTGCTCGCCTTTATGCCCGGTAAAGTAGCAAAAGCCTCGTGGATCGTGAACTACAGAGTAGAATTAGGACATACCTAGTCCAAAAATAAAAGACAGGAGTTAAACAAATCAAATTTATACGAGTTGTTATACAAATATACAAAAAATATGGGTGTTACACAGCCATTAAGCGGCCGAAGCCCAATGGCTAGGGCGTCGGACTTGTGATCTTGCTTGAAGTCGCCGGTTCGAACCCCACCCATTG
Organism: Nycteola revayana; assembly: GCA_947037095.2. Classification (NCBI taxonomy): domain Eukaryota; kingdom Metazoa; phylum Arthropoda; class Insecta; order Lepidoptera; family Nolidae; genus Nycteola; species Nycteola revayana. The sequence goes on from OX344852.2 coordinate 20,335,661, forward strand.
CACTACCGACGTGAACCCACTCGTAACACAAGCATTTTAGCTTAGCACAAGGGTTTAACAAGAATACCAGTAGACGGCAAAAAATTGCTAGTAATCTATAAAAAAAAAGAACTTTTTTAGGAAACATTTATATTTGTCACCGGAAAATAATACGAACTGTAATTTGATCAACTTTGGTGCCTATTATATTGTTAAATTTAGTTACCCGTTTCAGTGAACGCGCATAATTATTATATTATTTATTTAAGTATTATGACACTTGACCTAAACTAACTAAACGAGACTATACTACTGTTGCAACAATACAAAAAAACTACAATAGGCAAGTCCTGTTGAACTCCACTGGTTTAGGTTTGAACCATCAGAAACTTCGTCAGTCTATCAACTAACTAGGACGTTGATCAACTTACGATTCTTATTATTTTCCGGTGAAACATTTATACCTATCATTTTTAATTCTTTCGGAAACTTTCATATTCTAAATTCTAGTATCATTTTTATATTTTTATGTCAATTTTCCTTTAAGCACAAAACTATTTTAACTTCTCCATTGCTTTATTATAGCCAGCGTTTTATTCATCATCAGCCCGTATAACATCCTCTGCTGAACACTTGACTCCCTACAGAGACGGGCTGTGCGTATCGTCGATGATCCCAATCCCTGGATTCGTTTCCGTCCAGTACGGTACGTTTTCAGCGGTCATTTCTTCCACGGACGTGTAAGTTGTGGAATGATCTCCCTGCTGCGGTGTTTCCCTTGTGCTATGACATGTCATTCTTCAAACGAGGTTTAAAAAGAGCACTCCTATCACGGTAGGCAGCGGCTTGTGCAATGACAGTCTGCTTCCCTGGCATTGCTTGAGTCCATGAGCAGCGGTTAACACTTACCATCAGGTGTTCCGCTTGCTCGTCTGCCACTTACAGCAATAAATAAAAAAAAACATGGACCTCCTCCCGGGGAGGGTATTTGCCATAGTCACCACGCTTGGCAGGCGGGTTGGTGACCGCATTATTATGTTGTAACACACAAGGAAACACTGTTGCCCGTTACTTGATATACGATTATTATAGATTTTGTTATAACAATCGGGACCAACGGCTTAACGTGCTTTCCGAGGCACGGATGGTAGTCCCTCAACCAACCAGACCCGGAAAGAAATCTTAGAATTTACACAAAGATTTCTTGTCCGGCGCGGCGGCTTGGGATCGAACCCACCTCTGAGATTTAAAGCGAACCAAATACCGCTACACTACGGAGGAGCGTTTTATTATTCAATAATAATTAATAATAGGATAGCAGTCACAAGGCCAAGGCCAAGTTCAATAGCACACGCCAAAAATATAAAGAAATATATACTTAATTAATTATATATTAGCATTTGGCCTTCTTTAATTTGTTTTCGATGAAATTAATGTATTTATGCAAAAACACTTGTCGATATTTGTTATATTGAATATTAGAAATTTAATTTAATGTGATGTGTTTAATTGGTTCTGTATTTTGAAAAGGTGAAATTCGTTAATTAATAAATCGATGCATTAGAGTTGCTATAAGAGCCGTGTTGATTTCCGGCTCAGAATGGTACCAAGTCTTCCAATAGGTGTCGTAATTACCATCTTACTTCGATCGCCAATCCACCTGCCAAGCGTGGTGATTATGGCAATATCACTTGCCATGGTCTGTTAAGAGGAGGCCCATGTTCAGCAGTAGACGTAAACGGGCTGGTGAAGTGAAGGTTAGCTAGGCAAGGGTCCTCGCCGGACAGACCGAGGACCGCGTTGGGCCCTTGTCCCAATCTGTATCTAAGTAAAATAGTAAGCATAATAGTATGATGTTCTGTGAACTATCTGTAATCGGCCTAATGAGTTACATTAATAAACCGCTAGTTCTGTCTCAAATTAGCTTCTTTTATTAGTATAAAAACATTAATAGATAATCAAATATTATAAAGACAACCGTTCGGGAAAATAATGTGTATGCCAAATAAATAATAAAAGTAACTGGACCAAAACCTACGCTCTGCCCATTTGAGGATGTTTCGCCGGACCGTCTCATGTGGGTCGTGTTAAAACCTGCAGTAGAATAACCCACTGAGTTTGTTTCGCCGGATCTTCTCAGTTGGGGCGTATTGGATCCGGTGGTAGCATTAAAGCGCGTCCGTCGTTATATACTCATGGTCCGCCCAAATAATGACAATTGTTCTAAATATAATTTAATATAGACAGAACAAGCTATTGGACACAATATAGTAAAATAATAAAGTTAAGACTAAAATTATTAAAAACAATAACTAAAATACCTGCTTAATATGCTCATTTAAAAATGTTAAAATTATACATAGATTAATAATAAATTATTGTTTTGACTATTTGCAAGTGCCTGTAATAGGTTTACGTAAATAAAAATGATTTTTATTTTATTTTATTTTATAATCCGATGGTTCAGTGCCTGTAATCCGTGCCAGTGATCACGTCCTCTTTTTTTATATTAATATTGTCACAATTATATTTCTCATAGCTTTAGCGATGCTCAGGCGTGTGTGGCTTATACGTAAAAATATTGTTAAAAGACTCAGTGCTAAATTTCTATACTTAGAGCTAAAAGTTATATTTACATTTTAATTATAGATTTTTTTAAATTATTACCTACTAGCGGCCCGCCCCGGCTTCGCACGGGTGGACTTTTATACCCTACCCCTGCCGTACCCTACCCCTACCCTACCCTACCCCTACCCTACCCCTACCCCTACCCTACACCTACCCTATCCTACCCCTACCCTACCCTACCCCTACCCTACCCCTACCATACCCCTACCCTACCCCTACCCTACCCTACCCCTACCCTACCCCTACCCTACCCCTACCCTACCCCTACCCTACCCCTACCCTACCCCTACCCTACCCCTACCCTACCCCTACCTTACCCCTACCCTACCCTACCCTACCCCTACCCTACCCTACCCTATCCTACCCTACCCTACCCTACCCCTACCCAAAAGTATCCTATGTCCTTCTCCCAGTTCTTAGCTACCTCCCTACCAATTTTCAGCCAAATCGGTTCAGTCGTTCTTGCGTTATAAATAGTGTAACTAACACGACTTTCTTTTGTTTTTAAAATGTATTCTGCTATTCGGGACGGAAACAAATCCAACAAATCAAAAACCATGGCAATCGGTCCAGCCGTTCTCGAGTTATAAGTGTTGTAACAAACACGACTTTCTTTTATATATATAGATGATATATAGGGTGACTGGTAATTAGTGACCGATACCTAAACACATGATTGTGCTCATGATAACAAACAACATTTACTATGGCACCAACCCTGAAATCGCGAAAAAAAAAACAGCTGCTCCCTTCCCTACCATGTTGACGAGTTATGTGAACATAAATGTATGGAACAGCTGATTTTTTTTCGCGATTTCAGAGTTGGTGCCATAGTAAATGTTGTTTGTTATCATGAGCACAATCATGTGTTTAGGTATCGGTCACTAATTACCAGTCACCCTATATAATAAGACTATTATGAATATATATAATATGAATGAGACTGACAGACAGATCATTAGATAATCCGCAATTAATTTTAGTTGCCATTTTTTGTATTTATTTATATTAATCTTATTTCATTCTGTATCATTGACAAGTAAAAGTGTATGTAAATACCTAAGTGCTGAATAAATATAATTTAATTCGAAGTGATAAGATGCTGTCATTGTTGGATTCTGATAAATTTAAGCCCTTTTCTTCAGAACAAACGAAACAACGGAACGCGGCTTACATTCTTATCAAATGAAAGGAACTTATGTACTTCACTTAACCCTTTAACACCAGTTCAAACAGTCCAATGATCACAACACTATCCTGACAGACAAATTAATTCTTAAAAGGCCAACCACCCATTCACCTGCCATTCAAAATTGAATCCAAAAGGTTTGATAATAAAGATCAGTTTTATACTACACTTGGCTATATTGCCGTTGTATCTAGTGACCCATTTTACCCTTTCAGTCAAAACACATTTACCGAATGAAGTTTTAAGTCGCGTGGAAAAAATAGGTTGCAGTTTGTATGTGTTATTCCATGGATATAGAATGACTAACTGTCCCGCAAGGTTCCCTTAGGAACTCCATTTATTTGTTTATTTATTTATTACAGGCCCCCAACAAGGGATATAATGATATAGTACTTAATAACTAGCGTTTTACAATATGAGAGGTAGTGTATTCCGTCAATTACAGTAGACCACATCATGCACAATATTTATAACTTAGTACTTTTTTAACGCCATGATTATCTATAATAATTATTAATGAAGTAACTAATTATATTGGGTAAAAAGTGTGTATAAATCTATGAATGAATTTTTTTTTTTTTAATCTTTTAAAGAACAACTCCCGCACTAGGGTAATAAATCCCTGTGTCGCGGGGGACTTTACAAACATACATTTCACGGACACAAAGTACACCCAGACTCAGAACAACTATTTGTGGTTCACACAAATAATTGTCCCGGGTGGGAATCGAACCCAGAACACCAGGTCTCAGAAGCAACTACCGTAACCACTGAGCCACCGGTGCAGTCAATTGCAAATTGCAATTGCAATTTGATTGATTTTTGAAAATTATATAAAATAAATTATTATTAGTGTACAAATTATAATTGTTAATAAAAACTGGTAGTTCGTTGATAAATTTTAAAAATTATTATTTAAATTTCATAACTGTATTGGTGTTTTGAATAAAAATAATAATAAATGAAAGTAGATTTAAATTTTTTTTTTAAATTATTATAATATATTGCCGTGTGGTTTCCGGCTTAAAATAGACCACCCCATGTCTTCCCATGGGTGTCGTAAAAGACGACTAAGGGACAGGGCTGATGGATGGCCAGCAGCATCTATTAGCTCAAGGTTTACATCTTACTGCGATCACCAATCCGTCTGCAAAGCGTGGTGATTATGGCAATATCCCTCTACGATCCTGGGTTGCCAAGGTCTGTTAAGAGGAGGCCCATGTTCAGCAGTAGATGTTAACGGGCTGTTGATGATGATGATGAAAATTATTATTAAAATTCAAAATTCATTTATTCCGTTTGGAATCGTCATATTTTTCCCCCTTCCGTGCAGTGTGTGTCGACTACTGAGAAACACTGCCAAAAAACTCACTAGATCCTTTTATATTTATCAGGCTATAATTTGAAAGTGGAACACTAATGTCCAATTTATGCCCTTAGACCATGTAAGGGTATATTGCCTTCAAAGCCTGGACACAGCGGCGCAATGACCGAGATTCGTTTTAGCCAGTGGAATATTATAGAGCTTGTATGCAGATTTTCTTGGAATTCCAGTAGGGATACTTATTGTGAGGAAATTCAAAGAGCTCTGGGCAGTCGATGGTCCCGTTGATCACTTTGAGCAGGAAGATAGATTCGATTAATATTCTGCGATCAGCCAGACTCCTTAACTGGTAGCGTTGCAGCCTATTTGAGTAGCTCTTAACTTGCTTAGCTATGTTGTCTCCATAAGAGAGATGATAAAGAAATCTTCTTTGTATGCTCTCCAAAGACGTCATAGTGAGAATTCCATATGACTGATCCATATTCCAGAATGGGTCTAACTATTTTTCTGTGTGGTTTCAGGACCACCCTATTTCTTCCCGTTGGTGTCGTAGGAGGCGACTGAGGGATACAGCTGGTGGATGGACAGCAGCATCTATTAGCTTAAGGTTACTTACCATCTTACTGCGATCACCAATCCGCCGGTCAAGCGTGGTGATTATGGCAATATCCCTCGACAACCCTGGCTTGCCAAGGTCTGTAGAGGAGGCCCATGTTCAGCAGTGGATGTAAACGGGCTGTTAATGATGATGATGATGATTTTTCCTTTGTCACTTCAATTCAATAAATCCCAGTTTTCTATACTCATAACTCATAAACACAATCAAACCGCAACTCAGAAGTTTCGAATGAATAAACTGAAAAAGTGATTTTAAACGTCAGTAAAAGATAAAAGTGGTTGGCGTCTTGCGATTGACCTGCTCTGTAGACGCTATCGCCTTTTTTACATAATCCTACTGCGTATAAAACCGCGCAAAAAGTTTTAAAATTAGGATGCGATAGTCTAATTTTATCGTTAACTTAAATATTTCAGAGTGATAATCATCTTGTTAACTCTGGCTGTGGTCGGCTCTCCACGCAAAACTTCACCCGGTAAGCATCCCCAAATTACTTTTATATAACAACCATGAAAATTGGACGTTGAATATTTTATTACATGGTTAAACTTTATTTAGAAAGAATGTACAATTTTAGTAAAGTTGTTTCTTGAAATTATAAATTCTTTAGCGGTAGCTATTAAAAAAATAATATGATTCCACCATTTTACGCTACAGCACGAATGGTATAAGTGAAAAGAAAATTGTATAGTTATCAAAATGTATCTCTATTTTATTTAAATACTCGCTATGTTACTATCAGAAGAAACGTAGAAGAACGCGGGTTACCGACATAGCCCAACGGATTATTTCTTTGAACTGGCAATGGGCAGACCATATAGCATGGAGAACAGATGAATAACGAGAAAAATCCTAGAATGGAGAATAGGCAAACGTCGCGTAGGACATCCACAAACCAGATGGACTTATAATCCGGTCAAGGCCGCGGGATCACGATGGATGCAAGCCGCTTCCAAAGGTAACAACTGGAGATCTATGAGGGATGCATATGTCCAGCAGTGGACCTCTAACGGCTGAAATGATGATGCTACTTATCATACCCCAGGCTTTTGTGTCCGTTATCCATTATTATTGTTAAACTGACATATGTTATAACTGTTATAAGTGATAATGAACTAATGAGTTGAGCTGACATGGCGGCCAAATCGGCAGAGAATGTCAATAAGCGTAAATACCAAGTAACCTTGATATTGGCGTTGTGTTTGTGCCTTTTGGCGTCGAAATATTGGAGTTGTGGGACCGGGAGCCAAATTAATTTACAAAAAACTCGCAGCAGCCCTCTTTAGTGCGACAACTTCCCCAAGTGCTGGTTTTTACTTTGTACAGCAGATAAGCATTGCCATTCAACCGGGAAATGCTACCAGAATTCTGGGAATAAAATAAAATAAAAATCATTTTTATTTAAGTACGTAAACGTTATTTAAGTTGTAAATCGCCAAACAAGATTTTGGGAACTTTGTCAAGTAGATAAGATTTAAAATAGTTTGTATTTTTTAAGTATCTTTTAGTTTTAGGTAGCTTCTTTTAGTTGTATCTGTCACCTGGAAATAATAATAATCTAAGTTCAGGTTTCGGGTGGTTAAAATAAATAACCTAAACCAATAGAATTCAACAGAACTTATTGAAGTATAAGTTTTTTTGCTTTGTTACAACATAGCATTATAGTCTCGTTTGGTTAGGTTAGGGACCATTAAGTAAATAATATAATAATTATGCGCGTTCACTGAAACTGGCAACTAAATTTAACAATATGAGTGGTACGAAAGTTGATCAACTTACGATTCGTATTATTTTCCGGTGACATTAATATATTTATTACATTATAAACTAATTTTTCAAGGATTACTTCAATGATATTTCAGGATGCGTGGTGAACTCCCTAGGGAAAGGATACAAGCTCATGTACCACTCTAAGTCTTGGCAACAGGCGTTGGACTCCTGCAGGAAACAGAAGGCCACTCTAGCCGTACCTGAGACATTGGTAACTTACTTTATTACTTTTTTATGTGGACTATTTATTATTTGAAGACTTCTTTTTTTTATTATTATTAAATATAGGCTTACGTTTGACCATAATCTCGCTTGATGAGAGGCGAAGATAAGGCCTAAGATGATACACGCGTGCCTAGCAAGTGTCTGAAAGTGTCAGAAAGTGTATTTTCTAAATATTCTATATAGATTTGTGTCAGTAAACGTTTAATGCTTGTTTAACTACAATGAAATGATTATTGGTAGTAAGTAGGCATAAGGAGTTAGTATTATTTTTAAATCAAGACATTAAATCAAGATTTTCGTTTCGAAAAATCCAATTTCTAAAAAGACCCAAAAAAACAACAATATATCGAAAAGTCCAAACTAAAGAAAAAGTAAAATGACACGCGAAACCCGAAGCAATTGAAGTTCGCGCCAAAGAGCCAAGTTTGAAATAATAAGTTAGCGCAGTCGAAGCGCATAATATACTCGTAACGAACACAATTAAACCAACTCCTACCGATGCGGGCTGCTTTACATAGGAAACCGGCTAAGTGCGAGTAGGACTCGCGCACGAATGGTTCCGTACCATAGTCCATGGTACGGACCATTCTATTTTTTTCAGACGGACATACGTAGTTAGCCACGAGGCTTTTGCTACGTGACCGGGCATAAAGGCGAGCAGAGCTCCAGCCTTAATAAATGGTTTAAAAACACTACAAACTAAGCAACCTGCACAAGGCTTGGACCTCGGCTCAGGGCAGTCGCTGGCGATGAGATTATGAGTTTTAGTATTTTAGGGGGTTTTGTGCAACTGTCGGTCTACTTTACAGTTCGCGGGCCTCTCGAACTTCGGGTCTACGAGGGCATCGGATGGTTCTTTGCAAACTAAAGGTACGGAACACTTCGTGCGCGAGTCCGACGTCCAGTAAACAACATTAGGTTTATCATAACAACATTAAAAAAAAAGCTTATAATATACCTAGTGTATATTCTAACCTTTTTCTTAGTTTCTCCTGTCTTGGTAATATCGGGCAAAGAGCGGCAAAACATCACGTTTGTTGTATGAGAGCCCCCCTACATATTATTTATTTTATTTTGTTTTTAGTATTTGTTGATATAGCGGCAACCGAAATACATCATTAGTGAAATTTCAACTTTCTAGCTATGGCAGTTCTTGAGATGGAGCCTGGTGACAGACAGACAGCGAAGTCTTAGTAATACGGTCCCGTTTTTATCTTTCGGGTTCGGAACCCTAAAAAGGAGCTATATTTAAAAGGTTTTTTTATTAGATTAAATTATCTATAGGTACTAATGTAATTTAAAGCTGGAGAGTTTGTTTGTTTTCTTGAACGTGAATCTTAGGAACTACTAGACCGATTTGAAAAAATCTTTCAGTGTTATATAGCTGATTTATCGAGGAAGGCTATATTTAAATAACACTTCAATTGCTTACTTATAATAGGGGCAATATACTTTGCATTACTTGCAGGTATCCTCCGACATCTCCACTGGTGGAAAAATACAGACCTTATGTCCCGTGAAGTATCAAAAGCCTCGTGGCTAATTGCATATCGAAGTCATAGTCATATTACAAATACAAATACAACAATACAAATATTTTATTGGAACAAAAAACAGTTTACAAAAAATTTTTTAGTTCGCTAACAACCGCATTAGTATGGGATACTGTGTCGCAGCCATTAGCGCCCACCTCCAAAAGGGGAGACGACAGCGTTCCAAATATAAAAGGATATAAATCAGAAATTTTTAGAAAAGAAAAATCTTAAGCACTAAAAATTATTGTTATAAAATATTATTAAATTACTAAAAATTATGTATGTGAATGTGTGTATGTGCGCGAATGCAGTGTAGTGTAGGTATGTGTGGACGAGAGTGCGAGTGGGAGTATGTGTAGATAGGTATATATATGTTTATCCGTTTATGTGTAATTATGTGATTTGGAAGGAAGTGAAAGGGACATTTTTAGATTGTTACAAGATGTTCAAGTTCTTCGTAAGTCAGGGAACTGAGCCACTTATGTGTTATTGATTTACACTCACGTGAAGGAAGGGGATAAATGTTTAAAATCCCATTTATGTAGTTAACAATCTTGGGCTTATAAAGCAGTATTGTCGCCTGACTATTACGATGCTAGCCGGTACTACAGGGCATGCTTTAACAGGTCTACGTTTTTGCTTACTCTGGTTGCTAAAGCACTTGTCGAAACCAATTTCTGTATGTTTTCGTAAGATTGAGTTCAGAAGAAAACTTTGTCTTACTCTAGGTATTTGCATTAGTGCATACAGTTCGTCGGTTGGAAAACGGACTGGTTTGTACGACATGACTTTCAGAACCGCTCTCTGCGCTCTTTCTAAACCGAGCATTAAGCACTTTCCAGAACTACCCCATACGGTTATGCAGTAGTTTAAGATGGTATTTGCCAGAGCATAGTAGACTGTTTTTAGCGTAAGAAGATCCGCTGATGACCTTAATTTTTTAAAAACAAATATTAATTTTCTAACTCGTGCAACCAAAGACCTAATGTGATCGCTCCAGGACATAGTGCTATCAATTGTTACGCCTAAGTATTTTATACTATTTGTTCGCGAGATGGATTTGCAACAGCAGTTATTGTTCATAGCAGACTGGCAATTGTGGATAGTCAAAGCAAAGGGTGATGCCGGTTGAGAAATTATGCTTGAAGAAAATGTGACAAATTTTGTTTTTTCCATGTTAAGGGTAAGCAAATTATTTGATAACCAGTCAGAAACTATTTTTAACGCAGATTCTGCATGGGAGCGGGTTTCAAGCCAGTCACTTCCTTGAACGATTATTACCGTATCGTCTGCGTATACTATAAGGTTCGAGTTTGGTATATTGAGTCGGCAGAGCTCATTAATGTAAATCAAAAATAAGGTAGGCCCAAGAACACTACCTTGCGGGACGCCATAGCTCATGTTTTCTTCGTCGCTCTTATGGTCTCCTATTTTTACAATCTGAGAACGATAACTAAGGTAACTTTTAAAAATATCCAATGGTAATCCTCTAATGCCGATTTTTTGGAGTTTATTCAGTAAGAGAGGAACAGAAACAGTGTCAAAAGCTTTTGAAAGGTCTAGAAAAATAGCAATTGATTTGGATTTTGCTGTTCAAATTTTTGGCCACAGCACCAGTCAATTTAAGAACAGCATCTTCTGTGTTTTTACCCGATCGAAATCCAAATTGATTGTCAGCCAAAATATTTTTTGAATTAAGATAGTTAAGAAGCCTAAGATTAATGATTTTTTCCAAAATTTTTGATAAGGTTGTTAACACAGAAATTGGTCTATAATTGTTGACACTGCTCCTGTCCCCACTCTTATGAATAGGGTGCACAATGGCTCTTTTAAAGGCCGTTGGGAAAACTCCTGTCATGAAAGACAGATTAAATACATGGCAGATAATAGGAACAAGGACGTGTCTGGCAGCCTTAATAAGGGTGGCTGATATGCCATCACAGCCCACAGCACTACTTAGTTTAAGACCAAGTATTGTTCTCTCAATTTCGTCAATGTCCGTACTAAAAATGGCCATTGAGCTGGGATCAGAACTAGCGGTATTAGTGCAATAAGAACTGTAAGCTTGATCATCACGTGGAGTAATTTTGGAAGCGAGAGTTCTACCTATGCTAGCGAAGTGATTATTGACAATATTTAGCGAGGCTTGTGGATCAGAACCAATTGTAAGCAGTTCACTAGCACATGATTTGTTTGTCTGAAGGTTAGAAAGTTTTTTAATGAGGTTCCATGTAGCCTTAGGATTTTTACGATTTTTTTTAAATTCTTCACGTTCGTATAGTCTTTTCAGTTTTTTGAGTAAATTATTACAAAAATGTTTATAACGCATGTAAGTCACTTTGAGGATATTATTTTCAGGATCTCTTTTTGTTTTACGAAACATTTTGTCGCGGTTTCGGATGCATCTAAGAAGGCCAGGGGTTATCCAGGGCTTTATTATTCGTTTCCTGCTTGGCATCACAGTTGTAGAAGTGTTGCTGTTAACGACATTGGAGATTTTGTTGACTAATTTATTGGCGGCATCGTTTGCATCGTAGCAAGTGGTAATTGATGTAAAATCGGTCATTTGAAGTTCAGCTACACAGGCAACGACATCAACGCGGCGAGATGTTACAGGGGCTCTAGGAATACGATTTTGGAGTTTGCAAAACACCACAACAGGAGCGTGATCAGTTATAAAGGAATCTATAACCAGAGTGATAGCAGGTTTATCTGACTTAATGATCGCGTGATCAATGCAGCTGTTACCACGGGTGGGAAAAAGATGCCCGGGCAGCATACCATGCGATGCAACAGTATTCAAATACATATCCGAAATTGAGTCAGTATTATTAGGCAATATATTTATATTAATATCGCCAAGTACGATTATTGTTTTATAAGTGTTGAGTGCACTTAAGCAGTTGTCTAAACTGTCGAGAAAGTTTTGGGCATTACGGTGTGAGGGAGAACGGTAGATTGCCACTAGTGCAACATCTTTTATAAATTTTATAATAATACAATTAGCATCCACTAAGACTTGCCGTTCAATAGTAAAGTGCATGTTTTGTTTAACGTATACTACTATACCGTCGTTTTGATTTGTGTATTCGGACTTGAGGGATTCAAAACCAGTTATTACAGGAAGTGATGGGCATTTACTTAACCAACACTCTGACAACACAATAATGTCGTACTGCAGTTTGGTTCTGTGCAAGAGTATAAGCAAATTATCAAAATTTACCGAATTGCCTAAACTTCTTATATTAAGATGAAAGATTTTTAGACCACTAGTTGGATCATTGATGTAACCGCTACATTTTTCAGGGGAACAAATATATGATTCTGAGACTGACAAGCGCTCGATGTCTTCTGCAATATATAATTGTTCACTATCCATTGCTAGAAAAAGTTAACAGGACGTACATCTTTACGTGACATTGAAAATGAAAAAAGACGATACATTGTTGGGTGACAATGCATAATGGCGGAGCTCGTGCATTTATTGCGGTTTTGTTATTCCTTCCAATTGGGTATTTTTGTGAGAGTGTATGTGTGTGTGTGTGGTACAAAGTAAAATTAACAGTAAAATTTAGGTTTCTAAGAGGTAATAGGAAGTTAAAACAATTTATAGCTAAATGAAAATTACAGAAATATAGATTTCGTGGCTATATAGTCACTTTGGGTTGTTCGTTTTAGGTAAATCAGATTCAGTTTTAATTAAGATATGGGGGGCTCCCTCTTTTTCACGCAAGAAAATCTTGCCATTAGTAACCCAACAAAAACGATAATTATTACTACTCGCAAAGTCCTTAGCAAGAAATAGGAGTCTTTTCAATCTTGCCGTGAGGTTTTCTGAGATAAAGACTGGCTTGGGTGTTCCATTTATATTTAGGTGCTCTGTAGATAATTTTTTCTTGTTTTCCTTCCCTTTATTATAGATCTTGTATTTATGTAGAAAATTTTCTTTTTTTAGATTGGTGGTAAAATTAACAATAATCGTTCTATTATTAGAATCCGTCGGTCCGACTCGGTAAATGTCGTTTATTTCGTGCGATTCTATTGGGGCATTTAAGATAGCACCCACCTTAATAACATTGTTTAGTAGGAATTCTTTGGTCTCAGACTTAATAACAGGGATGTTTCGAATTTCTACACAGGTCGATCTTGCACTTTTCTCCATTTTCTCAAGTTTTTCCTCCAAGGACTTCGTATAAGCTGCGTTATTTTTGCGTTCTGTGTCGAATTTGTTTTCTAGTTCATCAATCTTGGACTTTAAATTATCGTAATTCTCTGATAAAGAGTTAAAAACTTTTTGAATGTTGGTGTTTTGTGATTTAATTTCCTGCATTGAATTATAGATCTTATCAATTTTATTGTTCTGTTCCACTTTCAATTCGTTAAACATTGACCTCATTTCAGCCATAAAGTTAGAGAGTTTGTTCTCTTCCTCAGCAATCGCTTCAACACATCTGCGCTTGGTACGGTGTGTAATACCAGAATAATCACTGTCAACATTCTCCGCTTCAATTTCCTTTAGGTTCGGCTCAGATAAACTAAGGTGCTGCGGACTCATGAAGAGCGGCGTGGATATTGTTAGTTAGTTGTTTTTTTTTTTTAAACATCTTTCTAAACTAACATGCTTGTGTTACGAGTGGGTTCACGTCAATAGTACAATGGATGGGGATCGAACCGGCGACCACAAGATCACAAGTCCGTCGCCCTAGCCATTAGGGCCGCTTAAATTACATATGTCCGAAACAAATAATGAAAACATCTTTATCGAAGTCATAGTCATATTGCTAGTTAATTTGCCTCAAGGCTCATATTTTCGCTAATAAAAATAAGCTTTATACCATTTTTCAGGAGGAGTTTCAATTTCTGCAAACCCTTGTTCGTGAAATGGATTTACGGAAGGTCGTTGGTGCTAATTATGGTCATAACATTCTGGTCTGGCTTGGCATCAGTGATCTTGAAGACTATAAAATCTGGAGGAGCAGTATTGATGGTAATAATTATAAGAAATGAAAATGAAAACATTTATTGATAATGTAGACGAATCGATCGAACTTATTATATGTCAAATACTAATCTAATCAATTAGTTTACATTTCAAGTATAATGTTGTTAAAATAAATTTACCAAATGTTGTTATAATCAACCAGCGCGGGCTGGGATCGGGTCTGACGCATAGAACGCGTCGCAAGCCTTGCCTTGTGAGGACGACCGGACCCTATCCTAGCTTCCTACGAGTCTTTCTCCATCTACCTACGGTTGTGACACCCGGCAATGAAAGACTATAAGAAATTTCGAGATCATTTTTTGTCATATTTTAAAGGATACAGGAAACAGTAGTCTCGCCTGGTGTTCTAGATTCGATTCCCAACTGGGACAATTATTTGTGTAAATCATAGATAGTTATATATCGTTTTATGATTACTTACTTTCACACAATTACCTATTTATAAATCCTTATTCTTACTAATAGTATAAATGCGAAAGTAACTCTGAGCCTATGTCCTTTCTTACGCTCTATTCTATCTGTGTACGAAATTTCATTCAAATCGGTTTAGTAGTTTTTTGTCGAGAAAGGACGACAGACAGACATACAGAGTTACTTTAAGTAAGTAAGGTTAAGTAGTTTCTTCTCATCTTTTTAAAGCAAAAAAGGGTTAAAAGGAAGAGATGAAAATGCTATTCAAAGTCACTATTCCACGCGGACGTAGTCGCGGGCAAAGCTAGTGAGAGATCCTCTTGAAAACAGAAGTACAAGAGTCAAAATAGACTTCCCGTGTAGCTCGAACATCTTATGTAAACACAAGAATGATGCATTATAATATGATTCATTATTCAACAACACACCAATTTGGAAACGAAGTGCGGCCCTAAAGATGCCTTGAGCGTGTGCGATTCTGGAGCAGGGGTAGCGGGTGACAGCTACGCGCAGGCCCAATGTGGGGTCAGCCTAAACCTTGATAATCCGCGTCTGGTTGGTTGAGGGACTACACTCCGTGCCTCGGAAAGCACGTTAAACCGATTATTATAAAAATCATCTAAAAATTATCGTATTTCAAGTAACGGGCAGCAGCGTTTCCTTGAGTGGTACAACATAATACTGCGGGCAATAACCCGCCTGCAAAGCGTGGTGACTATGGCAAATACCCTCCCTCGAGAGGAGGCCCATGTTCAGCAGTGGACGTTATACGGGCTGATGATGATGACTAATTTTATTATTTAAAGTACTTAAATTATATTTTTTTGTTTCAGGAAAAGATATGTCTGAATTACCATTTCACAAATGGGCTTTGGGCAACGGAGACCATAGGTAGCTACTGAACACGCACCATATTTTGATTATACATTACTAATTTGTTTGTTTATTAAGAATTTAAGTTTAGTTTGATGTTAATAAAATTTGATATCCACGCCTGACATGAAATCTTTGTGTAAAGTCTTAGATTTCTTTCTGGGTTAGTTTGGTTGAGGAAATATCATCCGTGTTTCAGGAAGCACGTTATTCCGTTGGTCCCGATTGTTATAACATCATTAACAACAATCTTATACCAAGGCAAGGACAGCACGTTTCCCTGTGTCTTACAACATTATTACAACTGCGTATAACGTCCACTGCTGAAACATAGGCCTCTTCTCGAGGGAGGGTTTGGCCATAGTCACAACGCTTGGCATGCGGGTTGGTGACCGCAGTATTATGTTGTAACCCACCGTCCGTTCCTCCGTATTTTTGTATATGCTTGTTATGGATTATGTTAAAACAATAGAGACCAACGGCTTCATGTGCTTACCAACGTACGGAGAGTAGAGCAACCAGACCCGGAAATAAATTTACACAAACATTTTTTGTCCGGCATGAGCATTGAACCCACGATCTCCGAGACTTAAAGCGAAACTTACACTGCTATGTGACAGAGGTCTAAACTCTCTCAGGTGTTTAATATTGCTTGAAGCTATACCTACTTATTGCCGTTTTCATTTCAATAATGAATTTTTATTTTTAGTCAGGACCCAAAAGAACCACATTGCGTCGTGATGGATGCTGCTAATCCTGGCCTGAGGACATTCTGGTGCCACTACAGATTAGCTTACGTGTGCCAAATATCTGTTTAAAGAGGCTAACACTTTATATATAATGTATTCGTATACCTACCTACAAAAAAATGTTTCGAGTCCTAATTATTATACTATCACTATAAATAACTGGGGAAGTGAGGAGATACCTACCTATTTCTGTCTATTGAATAACACATACTTTTAACGTTTGTATTATACCTACTTACTAAGTGCATATCTATATAATCTATACTAATACCTATTATAAAGCTTAATAGTTTGTTTGTTTGCTGGACGTTGTAGAGAAGCGTTCGAAAATTTAATTTAAGGATACTCGACGAGTAAGTGTAATACGAAGATACAATCAGCTGTTTTTCTTTAAAATTCGTAAAAGAACCCAATTTTGCACTCAACGTCTTTCCTCCAGATTATGTAAAAAACCCAATATAAATGTTAAAGTCAAATACTCACGAAGCGCCCCAATAAAACTTTGTAGGATTAGGTACGATAGAAGTTTTTAATTTAATCCTGAATGTATGAGAAGTAAAAGCTCAGTATCTTTGTCTGTTGTTTTATTCATTTGCCTGTCAATCCTCCAATTACCATTTTCCAATAAACAACAATATAAACTAACTTTGTTGATTTAATTCCACTAAAGAATACTTCCAAATACCTACCTACATTAATACCTACCAGTAGGCAGTATCTATATAATTATGGCTTTCAAAGACCACCAGTGATAATAGAAAACTACCAATTTAAGTACAAGCCATTTTCTTTTTTATATTATCAAAAATGAACAAATACAGAGATTAAAAGCAATACAAAAATAAAGGAGAATACTTAATTGCGCGTAGTGCCATCTGTGCGTACATAGTAAAACTTCATCAACGATAATGAATGTCAAGTTCTGTTTTAATTCATCTAGTCGCCGTTAGGTGTCAGGTATTTGCAATATGTATTATAAATAATACTTATGATTAAAATATCACAGATATCTTTAATAGCAAATATAATGATTAATGATTAGATTATTTATGAGCAATGAAAATATAGTGAGATAGCGTTTATGATATAATTATATGAAGAAAAAAATTATCAATTCTTTTTTTTTGTTGTCAACACCGCTTAACTATGTCAAACACATATGTCATAAAGTCAAAAGAGTGTGGTTATAATTTATCTTTTGGATTTATTTTATTATGTTATGAAAATTGCGAAATTCTGAGACAAAAACTACCAGTGCATGTATTAATTTATAAATATCAAGGTAACTTTTCACCCCAAAACTATGTTTCTTGTATTTTTTTATTCATCAATTGAAATGCATTCATTATAAACCTTATTTCTTTTGTAGATGAATTTCTTGAGAAGAGGCATTTCACTGCTATCTACAGGTCTCAAACAATGCACACAACCAAGAGGTTAGTAGGTAGATGTTATGATTCCTAATTATGGTCACTGGGCCGAAACTAATTATAATCGTATAATTTGTTTCGGTATATCATACATACCGCCAAATAACCCCCCGTTTTTAGATTGTCCTGCATCGTGACCTAATACTTACCATTTACAAGTAAAAAATATAGTAGGGACCATAACTTGTTTTGTTTTTTTTTATTTGTGAATTTATATAAGATGTTTTATTGACATACTGTCTTAGACAGAATGAAGTAGGAATCAGTAGTCCTCTCCTATTAGAATTTTTCAAATACTTCAAATTCTCTCTTTTTCAAATTCTTCATTGTGTCATTTGATTGCTACTCTACCTTGCTCTTGATATTTTCATAATCTTACAGATACAAGTATTTAATTGAAAGTGGATTCAGGGCCCAATACCATTTTATAGTAAAAAGGTTTTATTCATTTAAAGTTCCTGAATTGGTAATGACTATGGGTACAGCCAGGTTAGGCATCAACTGACTTTGACATTAATAGTGGGTGTATCTAATAGTGTATTAACATATTGATGAAGGTTGGTAACCACAGTATTAAGTACATCATATACATTGGTAAATAGTGCTGATTCTAACCTGGTACCCATATGTTATAGACAACATTATGACAATCAGGACCATTAGATTAATATGCTTTCGAAGAGATCCTCTTTATCTCGTCCCTCCTCTATAATCCCTCAACCAGTCAGACCCAGATTTAAATGTTTAATATCTCACAAAAACTTTTGTCCGGAGTGGGATTTGTAAGAGATTTAAGGGAAGACTTTACTGCTACTCCACAGAGTTATAAAAATTGATTACATGAGGAAAAATAAATTAATTTCATCTTATGCAAGTATTGGCTGTTATAACAATTCTATTAATCTGTTTCATTTGCTATAACTTATTTTTAGCCTTAAAATTGATTGTGATGGTGTTTTACTACTATCATGGAGATAATGTCATCTTGATGTTTTATAATTTTACCCCAATATGATACAGAAGTGAACTGTTGTTGTCTTTATACAGCTATGTTCACCCATACTGTCTAATAAGACTAAAATTAGGATGCATTCCCTGTACCTACACCAGTGGTCACACTGGTGTGGCTATGAGGAACATATTATTATTTTATAATCTTTAACCTATTTATTATTATTTAAAAGAGGGTACTACTGATTTTTTTTGGCATTGTTTCTCAGTAGTCGCCATGTCACGCACTGCATGGTAGGGAAAAAAATATGATGATTCCAAACAAAGTAACCATTTTTACGGAATAAATTAATTTTGTATTTGAATTTAACACTGTATTCCTGTTGGCCACAACAGTGTGACTATTGGTGTGACCATGAAGAATGCCTAAAATTGGGTGTTCCTGTTAATTTAGTTATCAATAACCAGTGGCCAAACCAATAGTTACACTGGTGTGGCCACTGTTTATTGATAACTAAATTCCCGCATAGCTTCCGTTCCTGATGGAGCTTTGTCTGGGAGGATAATGTAGGTTTCTAATGGTGAAAGATATTTAGATTTTTTATTTCATTATTTTTGCTCCAGATTGCAGCTGGCCATCAATTTAATTTAATTTAATATTTTACATATTATTATAAAAATGATTAATTCAATTTGTAGTCAAAATAAGAAATTAACCAAAATATGCAAGACAATCCTTGTACAATGTACTGCACCCATTAAGAACCTAGGGGTTAGCCTAGGCCTTTCTTAACTGTGTATCGCAGCAATTGATAACATTACATTTTTTAGAACCTAGGGGTTAGCCTAGGCCTTTCTTAACTGTGTATCGCAGCAATTGATAACATTACATTTTTTTAACATGTATTTTCTCTCAAACTCCTTTGTTGACTATGCCCAGTGAAGTAGCAAAAGCCAAGACTAACTACATATGTCCATCCGAAAAAAAAAAGAAAAAAAAATCCTTTGCTGACTCCTTCTTCGGTTGCCTGGAAGAGATCACATTTTGTGATAAGGCCGCCAATTGTACATGCTCTGTATACCGATTAGTTTGTAAGTTTTCTGTGTTCTTGTTTTATTAGTGTACAATATTATAATATTATACAATATTAATTTCTAAATTCAACGCTTTTTTTATTTTAAAAATACCGAGGATGACCGTAACGATGACGTCATCGCGTATTTTTCCGTTTTTATTTTTTGCTCAATAAATAACCAACAAATAAAAATAGTTTTGGGATCAGAATTCGAAAAAAAAGAAACATATGTTTGTTTTAGGTTGTTACTAATTTTAAAATGTGGTCAATTTTCAAACTTGATCCCCGTTTTAATAAATAATGCTCAGGAAGGCAAGCACCTTCTTCTGATTAGTAGCCATTAATAAAAGTTTCATTATTTTTTTATTTTGTAATAAAACATATTAGAATAGATATTTGGAGTGTTTCTGATAACCTGTTTGTGCTTACCTTTCTAAGCATAGTTTCTCAAAAACGGGGCTCGAATTAGGAAATAGTTAGATTACTTATATATAATTTAAGAACTCAGATGCATAAGAACAGATTATACTTCAGAAGCATTTGGTCGAAGGCACTAACATAGAATGTTTCCGACTTATAATAGCACATCGGACCTTATGCTTTCAGAAACTCAACTATGCTTCAAGAGCTCAGGCTCTAGAATTGATTATGTATTTATTACACTTTTTTGAATGGCTTCTAATAAGAGAGATTCGTATTGAGAAGGTATGCTCGGAAAGAGGTTTATTAAAACGTGGCTAATTCGAGCCTTGTGGTTAGAAGTATGGCACCTGATATGATAGGTAGTTATTAATTAGAAGAGCCCTCTTTTATGTAGCAAAACAATTATGTATTCTCACACGTCACAGTAAAAATAAAGTTTGAAAAGCCCTGTTTTAGACTTAATGGACTTAATCTAAATCGCGAATTACGAAATCTTGGGAATATAAGATAAATAATATGCTTATCAAAGCGAAAAAAAAACATCCAAAATTCATTTGTCACAGCCCTACATTTGGCGCACATGCAAGTGACACATTTCACCATACACAAACCGTTTGATAGCATCAATTGTACATAGGAAATTGCACATAACTGTCCAATATAGCGGGCAACATGACATCTGCAAGTCATTGCAGCTGCCTACAATATCACACTAAAATATACCTTAACCTATCAACTATAACGACTAGTTTTATCTAACATTTTGAGATAATAATATTTGCAAAGGTTTGTCGCGCGCCTGTCATTTGGACTTCAGAACCCTTCCGCGTTAGATTTAAATCCCACAGGACCGTCAGCAAAAAAAAAGGATATTATGTTACATTTTTGTAACTGTACTTTGTTTTGGGCTTTGTTTGAGGATGTGATTAACACTGGTCAGCTCTGAAACGCAACACTTAGGGTAAGGGATTTCGAAGGTCTCAAATTACTACTTTTGTTTTAGAAAGACCGCTCTAGGGACTAAGCAGGCTTTAGGAGAAATAAGGATTAGTTATAATAAAGCATAACTGTAAAATTCTACAAATAAATTGTTTTATGAAAATCGAAAGCATTTGAAGAATTTTACTCTTAACATACAATCTCTAAAATTCTCTCTTTCCATAGTCTATACATTTAAAGTTAAATATAGCCTATGATACTCACAAATACTGTAATTTTCTTAAGAAAAAAAACGGTTCATTAAATCTAGTATATAGTACCCATATAGTACCCCCTACAACCTCACAAACTTCCCTTCTTCATAAATATTAGTAGGTATTGATTCATCGGTAAACCATTTAAGTTTTTTTTGGTTTAGTTCAAAAATGCTTGTAAACTTTTATTGTTTCATCAGCATCATCTGTTAAATTATAGCATCAATTAGTTTTGAGTTTATAAAGGAAAATTAGACAATTTTGTAGGTATACTTAGTCATTCATATCGATATATCTTTTCATATTTTACGGATTTTTTCTTCGGACAGACATGTGTTATTAGCTATGAGGCTTTTGCTACATCACCGGGCATAAAGGCGAGCAGAACTCCAGTCTTATAAATAGACATTCTACGACTTTCCCACCACTTAACCAATTTAAGTTCTATACGTCTTCATTTCTGTTAAAATTACGAAGGACATTCATTCATTTTATTCTCGTTGATTCATTAATAATTCTCCTTCAAAATGGTGTAATACAAATTAATCTTTCACCATATTCTGCTAACCACACAAGGGTTGATGACTCAGCACTGACCACAACTGCCAAATTCCCGTAATCTGGTCCATTCATTTCTCAATCTACATATCTTTACCATGAACCTTATGTAGTTTATTTAGAGTATAATCTTCTTTGACCGTAATTTGTGAGATACTACCGTCTTCGTTAGTATGGTGGTATTTGTCTGAATTCTGGACACTTGCATGATTTGCAAAATGTTTCTATTTAACATTTATCGCATACAAATTGATTTTAGAGACTGGACATTATCGATCTTTTATCACCGTTTTTGACATGTGTCATAAGTACCAACTGCTTCAGACTTTGAATGCGTTGGTGGAATAATCCTTCAATACCTCCGTCAGTGAACCCCCTGAGCCGAGGTCCAAGTCTCATAAGGGGCGCCCACTTGCACTGGTTGCTTAGTTGGTAGTTAATAAGGCTGGAGCTCTGCTCGCCTTTATGCCCGGTGAAGTAGCAAAAGCCTCAAAAAATGTATTTAAATAAACCAGCTTCCCGCGTATGGTTTCACCCGCGTAGCCCCCGTTCCCGTGGGAACTTCATAATAAAATATAGCCTTTCTCTATGAATATATCTAACACTAAAATAATTTTTCAAGTCGGACCAGTAACCTGTCTATAGCGCATTCAAACAATATTGATTAAGTTATATACCTATTAAACGTAAACTTTCTTATCAAATTTTGATCTGCTAATCTGAAAATACCAGCTTAAGCCTTCCTATAGGTCTCATTGATGATGACTTGTGATGTTGAACGTCTCGCCGCTGTTTCAACATAGATTAAGTTTTACGTAGTAACTACTGTTACATAGAAACAAAGCTGTCTGCAGGTTCGTCTGTAAGACGTCTTATAATGCGGTCTTAATGAAGATTAAGTGATCCGTAATACTAACAAGGAGTACCGTTCTTTTTGCATGTTTTGTCAGCGGCCATGTTGTCTCATAAGTTCAAATTTAAAGGCAGGAGAAGTACCTACACCTACTCATATTATGTATACATATTAAATTAGTGTAAATGTCTGTCTCCCACTAGGTGTTTATTATTGTTCTTTATTTTTAATTTATAAAATCTTGATTTTAACAAATATAGTAATTAGTTAATAGGATTAATATTGTAAAAAATATTGACACAAGACTGACTAACTTCTAGGACACCTGATATTAGTTGAAACATAATTTTATAGTAAATGTTACCTATTTAAAAAAGATTTTGTATGCAATGTGTTCTTGACAAGTGCAAATGTATGTAAATACCTAAGTGCTGAATAAATATCGTTTATTTCGTTTATGTCTATCAGGTCTGTAAGTGATTATTTGATTTCAATACTGTTTGCAATAATATGCAAGCTTCTCAGGATGCTCGGGTCTATTCTAGCAACATTTTTTGAAAATCATTTATGTTCTCCCTACCTACCAGTCGATTGCAGAGGAATTTCCGATGCCCTCGTAGACCCGAAGTCCGAGAGGCCTGGTAACTGTAAAGATAGTTCGCGAGCCTCTCGGATTTTGGGTCTAGCAGGGCATATAATTCAGTTGCACATAACTCTTCTAAAAAACCAAAAGTCAGAATTCCTTCAAATGGGCTATCTAATCGGTCCAGTAGTTCCTGAGATTAGCGCGTTCAAGCAAATAAACAAA
Source organism: Nycteola revayana (assembly GCA_947037095.2). Classification (NCBI taxonomy): domain Eukaryota; kingdom Metazoa; phylum Arthropoda; class Insecta; order Lepidoptera; family Nolidae; genus Nycteola; species Nycteola revayana. Next base: position 20,359,254 of record OX344852.2, read on the forward strand.
ATTTTCAGCTTTATATATTAGTATATAGATAAGATTTAGTTGCTAGAATAGGTTGCTTTACTATTTTAAATGTCATATTAGTTATCATACATCCTAACAAAGGATACCGTTTCGATGAAATTCGCAACAAAATGTGTGTATTCAGATTTTGTTGAACAAATTTGCAAGAATAGAACAAATCTCAATGGACACAAGGAAACCGAACCATAGATAAAGACGTTCTCGTATCATTAGCCACCGATACTTCCGTTTTGTATAAAAACACGATATTTGCAAGAATAACCCTTAATAGATGCGCGTGCGCATTCATGGGTAACATATTGACACTTTCTATGTGAATCTCCCGCTAAGGGAGGTCCCACGATACGCCCCGCCATTGTTGTTTAACTGGACTTCAAAGGATTGCAAATATATTTGTGGCTATTTGACCAGTGATTGGAAAGCGATGATTATTTTCTTTAAATATGAAACATATATTTTATAGTATCAGAAAATACTTGTTAGTACTGTAGTAATGTGCATGGAAATCTATATTCATATTATAGCTGGTACATATACTTATAAAGGTGATAATGCCCAACTAGGCTATACTATACGTTAGCTTCGCCACAACTATTAATTCTATCCAAATAGTTATAGCCGTTTTTTAGATACCAATTTTAATTGAAACAATTAAAATACATATGCTTTTCTTTATGCCTCTTGATTTGGTTTTTTTATTGGTTTACAAACAAGACATTACAATTTTTCATTTATTAATAGTATGTTAATAAAAAATGTGGCACTGTCAACGTCCTAAACAATGTACAATGTCCTAAACTTCATTTTTTTGATACAATTTATAATTTACCAACTCTTCTCCTTCTCCCTGTTTATCCCACTCTAGACCTATCTAGAAAGATGAGAAATCCTGTGCCGACTAGGGTCGGCACAGGATTTCTCATCTCACTCTCAATACTCACTTTTTTCATATACAAATCCGTTTTAATACAATCCATCCACCCCTTCTTCTGTCTCCCCCTACCTATATGTACATATAGGTAGGGGGAGATCCGTATTCATGCTCATCACTTTTCTTGTAATATTACCTTCCTACCTCGTAACATACCTATACTACGCTAACCTTATTACTACTGGTTATTTTCGCGTTACTTTAAATTTTAAAATCTACATAACCTGAATATTAACGCTTCATTCCGTTATGAATACAGTGCTGAACATAATAACATCAGTGGTTAAGACTTTTTGCAGTGTTTGCTTAACACAAGCTTTCTTAGGTCATTTCTAATCCATTAATAAACTATACTTTGTTATTAATTACAATTACCTTACCTTCATAATGACCGTATTACAAAACATCTTGAATTTCAAGAAATATTGCTTAGGCTTTTATTTCAAAGAAACAATATTGAAACCAAGTGAACATAAAGTAGTCAGACAGACATAAAGACTAAACTTATGATATACTAGCCTCCCGTATGCGTATACTTCCTTTCCTGTAGGAACTTCTTCAATAAATATAGCCTTTGTTACTCTTGGAGAATGTAGCTTTCTTATGATAAAATAATCCAAATCAAATCTGTGATTAGCGCGTACAAACAAAAAAAACATACCCTTCAGTTTCAAGGTGTAATGATGCTGTATATAATAGAGCAGAGTTTCTCAAAGTGGAGTAACCGAACCCCTAGGGTTTCGCCATTCGATGGCAGGGGGTTCGCGACAAGATTTACGTAATGGTGGCTTGATAACTGGCAGGCGTTTTCTTCAACAGTCAATTTTATTATTTTCTCTGGGTGAGGGGGGGGATTTAATGACTTAGTTAGGGGTTCGCTATCATCTGGAAATTTTAACAGGGGTTCGTGGAGCCGAAAGTTTGAGAAACCCTGTAATAGAGCATCTACTGGTTTTAAATTTGGTCTTATGGGACATCATGGCTTCTTACAAAACATGCAAAAAGAACGGTACTCTTTGTTAGTATTACCGACCACCTAATCTTCATTGAGGCCGCATTATAAGAACTCTTACAGACAAACCTGCAGACAGCTTTTGTTTTTATGTAACAGTATTTTCTACGTAAAACGTAATCGGATTTATGTTGAAACAGCAGCGAGGCGTTCGACGTCACAGTCACAAAAATCAAAAAGACCCGTAGTAAATCCTCAAAGCTGAAGAGAAAGTCTGTTTATTTTAAATCGCGTATTGAAACTATTTTCAGTAATTTATGCTGATAATCGCAGAGAGTAAAATAAAGCGATTCGCATTTTACCGACTTTATTTAAATGAGCATGAGGTTTTTAACTGGTATTACTCATTTTATATGTTTAGTGCTCATTTAAAATTACAAATAATATTAAAAAATGAGTGTAACCAGGTCATCTGAGATAACATTAAATTAAAAACCGTGTAATGATGGATTTAAAAAATATATTATTGATTTCCTGAAATATCAATCGTTTCTTAAGCCTATTACGTGATGTTAGTGGTATAGATATAAGAGAAAATACTTATATTTTCAATCTCATTATTCGAACTACATTTTGATTGAAAATAAAAATCAAATCTCCATTAATCTAAGAATAAAGTTTAATTCAATTAAAAAAATGAGAGTTATAATTAAACAAATATAACCTATTCGTTTTGTAAAGTTAGTTCCATGACAACTGCCAATCAATAAAAAAAACCACAAAATGAAGAATAACTTACAATTGGATACAATTTCTGAAATTCCTAATCCACATCTCCAGAAGTGAACACTCCTTTATTAGCACTGGCAAAAATCGACAAACTACCCTTTACAATCCAATCTTACAGAATTAATACAAAAACGTACTGCACAACAGAAAGAAATCATAACTAAACCCTTCTAAGAAAAATATGGATTTTGTATGAAAATTCAACAATCCTACAATGCGTAATATTCGTCTAGGATTAACGTTTCGCGAAGAATTCTGTTATTCACTCGGTACTATTGTGCAGGAGCTGAATGGTTACACAATGACTGTGGTCTTACTGTGGTTATCAGGCTTTTATGGAATTGTGTTGTCCAATGTACTAATAAATAATCTTGGCATTGAGATTAGACTGTAAGTGTACATGTTTTGGTTAGACGAACATGCCTCAATTTGCCAACTTTTAGACTAAAATTCCCACTATTCTTAGGATTAATGAGATGTCATAGGATTAAGAATTTTCAAGATGATATAATTTATTATCTAGTATACTAGTATCGTCTTTTTTATACTTGCTTTTATTTAAAAATGTTGTATAAAAGTTATTGGCTTCCTGTTTTCTATGTGTTAATGTTTTTTCTACATCAAGGGACAAACTTTGTAGAATTTTTCTGACTTGGTAAAATAACAGTAAACAAGAACATAGTTTACTTATGACTTTGATTATTTCGCATATCTCCCCAAGGCAACATTCCACCATCTTTGTCCTCTGTAATAAGACATTTACATTTGGGACCAAAAAAAATGCTAGAGAATCTTGCACATTTCCCTGATTGTTATCAGCATCAGTTATTAATGTTATTCTTACACAAATATGATTTACGATAGTTCTGCGAAGCTCCAACTCTTGCCTATTGTGGTTCCCATATATTTTTTTGTCACTGCAATAAGAGTCACACTGTCAGGGATCATTTTAGTCCGATGTCCGTCATCTTGGACAATGCCCACTATTAGCGGATTATAATCTGCAAAAAGAGCAGGTATGGTGCGGTTTGTGGTCCAAGCTATACGCTCTGACGCAGTTTCTCCTGATTTAATATACTATTACAACTTCTAATTATGTTTTACCATCATCGTGTTTCTGCAACTGTGCTTTTGTAGTTTCCGTATATAATGGATTTTGGTATTGTAATTGCCACATTTGGAAAAGTCTACAGTGGTCGTACAAAACTGTTAGGACTTTAGACGTCTCAATCAAATTTATATGCTTATGTGAGAATTAAAAACCCTTTTACAAATAATTTCTAAGTTCAACTGTCGAATGTTCATTTACTTACACAGTTAGTTAATTAAGAGACCCTTGAAAGGAAGCATAGTAATTCCGCTAGCCGCTTGTGCCTTAAAAATTCATATTTGCTTGCATTAGCAGATGCAAGCTTGTCAATGCGTCCCACGGGGTCTCGATTATCCCAAACAATAACAAGTGACCAAACGTGACCAGTCTTTAGAGTCACTGGTGTTGCATTTGTTATGTTAGCCACTATACAAATACTGCCAACTTGCTTAACACCTTCGGCGAAATTTAATTTAAACAACATACACAAATGTATAGAAAACCGTGTTAATTGTAACTTCTGTTAGTAGCCAAATGGAAATCGGAATAAGGTAAAACTCTTTTGAGTCGATGAAAGGGCTACAGGAATCTCTGATTCTGACTAATCGTTTATGTAAACGTTTCGATTTTTGTACAGACTTATTTAATAAAATAAACACTGAATGGATTTCATTAATACAATAGCCTATGGTTAATCCTCTTAGTGAGGTGGCAAAATGTAAAGCAATTAGAACCGGCATAGTCTAAGATTAAAATTAAATGTTAGGATTAAAGATGAGGCTAAGTCCATTGATGAACTTTCTGCCGCCATAACGACAAATTTCAAAGATCTCAATTGAACCAAATTGTATGTTATATTCAACAAAAGATGATAAGATACTTACAATCACACTTATTTATTTATTACAATTTAATAACGTTAATGTTGTGTCAGTCATAGTGCTTTTCTTTCTAAATGCGTCCGTTTAGTAATTCTGACTACGTGAAACTTGTCACGACATGTTCAAAAATACAAAGACGGCTCCTCATCTTCTTTAATATTTAAGATTGCCAGTATTTGTTTGACTTCTAAATACGTTTAATGATTATTGACAATAAATTCTTCTGATTTTTCAAATTTTCTATTGAATTTAAAGTTAGAATTAGCTTCCTATATTATTATATCACTAGGCGTTTGTGTCCGGCGTAGCACGTCATACTATTTTGTTCTTACCCGTGAATATTTCATAAACGTTCATTGGAAAAGTATTATCATTCTCTTGATTATAATGTTAAAGTGCCAAACATACAAATTATGAAACAAATTGGCAGAGCAAAGTTGATGTGCAAAGATGATGGGCAGGAGTGTGATAGCCATTTCTTAGATCACATTTCTCTTATTGTCACTTGTACCATATGTGTCAATTATATACAATTACTTAATTATAACAAAACGAGAGCGAATTACTTGTTATAAATACATGTAACATTAAGCTTACGGTTTTTAACTTTCATTGAACTACCTGCACAAAACAACCCTTATGCCTCGATAATAGTGTTGCCTATCGATAGTCGACTATCGATAGACTATCGATAGTTGACGTCATATCAATAGTATCGATAGTCTATCGATATTAGTGATAGTATCGATACTATCGAGAACCAATATATGTTTAGGAGCAATAGTATCGACAGTATCGATAGTATTGCTCCTAAAAATGGGTTGGTCTTCGATAGTATCGATAGTATCGATAGCTTTACAAACTATCGATAGTATTGATAGTTTTGATCATTTAATGCAACGATACTATCGATACTATCGATAGTATCGATAGTATTACTTTAAAAATATTGATACTATCGATAGTATTATAATGTAATAGTATCGATACTATCGATACTATTGCTTCCAATCAATAGTATTAGTTAATTTGTCATATCGATAGTATCGATATTATCGATACTATCGATAGCACTATCGATATTGTTACTATTTTTCGAGGTCACCTATCGATAGCGAAACTATCGATAGTTGGGCAACTCTACTCGATAATTCTTCTACCCGTTACTTTATTCTAACAACTTTGCTACTATCACATTCACATACTCCCACACAACAACCTAACCGCAGTTCTCATACATTTTTTCTACATTTCCAACTGATTGACATGTCAATCACACCGCAGGACGCAAATCGCACGCTTATGCGAATCCAATCGCGCCCATACAATCACCACAATCGGCACAATATGAGGAACGCCTCGAAACTCAAATAACTGTTTTACTTCAGCCTTTTGCTGGCAAAAAGGTACTTCTTCCGTACCTTATTTCAATGGGATACGACTTAAATTTGTACCGATTTCTTCTTGTAATTTTATTGAAATCTTTGCTAGGTTAATCCGTTGTTAACACCTGTCTTTTGTCTCGTTATGTTTAGCATTTTGCTCAGCTAACGGTATGCAAAGGGTTTGGATAATTTTCACAATACTGCTTGCACTATTGTGGAAATTGTGTGAGCACAATGTACTTGGCACATGTCTTTAGAAAACATTGTTTTGGGGATTAGAGGTGTAAATATGGGGTTTGTGGACTTTGATGGAGACGATAAAGAACTATATCACTGTTGATGGTAGCACGCGAATATGATGTAGGGTTTGTCAATAACAAGTGAGTTAACTCTATCTACTCGAGATCCTAGACAGATTGTGTTGAAGTTAAATTTCAAATTTACTTTATTAATTTATTAATTAGTCTTTCAAGTAAAGAACCTCTTAATTTCCAATGATCTGAATAACAATTGTACTGCTCTAACATAATCTGTTTTCCTGTGGCTGCCTCACAAACCTAAGACGTAAGAACTCCTATGCTTTCAGATTCATCATATCTATGGATAAAAGGCCAATCGCCTTAATCTCTCTCTTTGACGACAAAAGATACTATATATTTCAATAAACATGACATCCATCAGTTCCAGCTCTAACCAGCGCATTGACGGCTACGCCAGTTCCGGCGTACCAGCCGCTCGGTCTGCTGGCCAGGGCCATGGCCTCCCTCAACCAGATGCACAGGTCTGGACCTCACATTAAGACGAGGAAGTCGAGGAATCCACTCAGCGGGAATCCTTTTGCTAAGGTACGATGTTATATTGAGAATTGACCCGATCTTTTTTTTGCGCACAAACTTATATATAGGGTGACTGGTAATTAGTGACCGATAACTAAACAAATGATTGTGCTCATGATAACAAACCACTTTCACTATAGCACCAAACCTGAAATCGCGAAAATAAATCAGCTGTTCCAATCATTCATGTTCACATAACTCTTTAACATGGTAGGGAGCAGCTGATTTTTTTTTTGTGATTTCAGGTTTGGTGCCATAGTAAAAGTTGTTTGTTATCATGAGCACAATCATGTGTTTAGGTATCGGTCACTAATTACCAGTCACCCTATATACTATAACAATAACTAGCTTTTACCCGCGGTTTCGCTCGCATTGAAGCCAATGTCCCTATGTTATTTAAAATACCTTCAAGAATACGTGTACAAAGTTTCATGACGATCAGTTTAGTAGTTTTCACATGAAAGCGTATCAAACAAACTTACATTCACATTAATAATATAAGTAGGATATGTCCTACGCTGATAGCTAATCTTAAAGATTGGCTGCCGTGACCGACATCGGTCCGAGGACTATATGTATCTATTTAGCTAGGTAATTTAGTAAGGTTGCAAACGCCTTCGTTGTTAACAAAGCATGTGGATCGAACCCACGACCTCCGACATTTTAAACGAGCCTCTTAACACCACGCCACGTAGGCTATAATTATAATTAAAGGAGGAATATAATTAATACATGTTACTTTTAATTTTCAGGGCGTAGTACTAAAGACCGTGATAAAAAAGCCTAAGAAACCGAACTCGGCTAATCGTAAATGCGTGCTGGTCCGTTTGTCCAACGGCAAGGAGATGGTCGCCTACGTGCCTGGAATAGGGCACAACCTGCAGGAACACAATATTGTACTAGTTAGAGTTGGAAGGTAAGATATATGCTTTATAGATTTATAGCCTAATTACTTATATAATTGTAAGCCTAATCTTTACGTGATCGAATCGGAAATAAGAAGATACGTAGAAGAACGCGGGTTACCGACATAGCCCAACGGATTATTTCGTCGAAGTGGCTATATAGCACGGAGATCATATGGCCGCGGCATGGGGCCGAAAAGTTCTCGAATGGAGACCGCGGATCGGCAAGCGTAGCGTAGGACGTCCACAAACTAGATGGACGGATGATCAGATTAAGGCCGTGGGATCACAGTGGATGTAGGCCGCTTCCAAACGCAATAACTGGAGATCTATGAGGGCGGCATTTGACCAGCAGTGTACGTCTTACGGCTAAAATTATATGATGATGAATCTAATGTCGTGTGGTTTTCGGCTTAGAATAGACCAGTCCGTGTCTTCCCATAGGTGTCGTATGAGGTGACTAAGGGTCTAACACCTGATGGGCAGTGTATCTATTCACGATGTGGTATCTATTCACTTTATATGGTTATAAGGAATAATCCGGCTGCCAAGCGTAGGTTTTAGGGTATGGCAATATCCCTAAAAGGTGGCCAAGGTCTGTTAGGAGGAGGCCCAAGTCCAGCAGTGGACGTTAACGGGCTGTTAATTTATTATCAAATTATCTAGACGTGACAGAATATTTTTAATGGTTAAACAATACCCATCATTCTCTCAAATTACAAATAAATATGTGCAACAAAAACCTTGTCGACCTGCGATAATTAATTTACTTGTATTTGTATATAATGCTTTTTGTATCTTTAATTCCAGATTGAAGGACTGTCCCGGTGTGAAACTGAAGTGTGTCCGCGGCAAGTACGACCTACCGCACGTCATCAAACAGAAAGTGTAAAATTGTTATTAACTCATTATTATAGTAGTACAATATATAGTTTAAGATATAAAAGCGTTTTATTTTTAACTTCCAATCTATATACGTGAAGATACGTGAAGCAAAAACGTACCCTTTTTTACGAAAATTGTGTTGACGTATTGAAATTGAGTATAAAATTTATACACACACTTATAGTTTATATAGAGGTAGAGAAGGAGTGCAGAATTTCAATACTTTTCATTATTATGGACGAACTGTTTAATAAGGTTGGAGGTTTTTTTTTGTTGTCTGGGGGGAAATGCATTTACGCATTCCCACCGCCGCCCCGCTGCAGCGTATTCGCGCGCTGGCGGTGGGATATATGGGACTCGCCCTCTCCATAGTGTTGTATGCTAAACTACCACGAGGAGAGGACCCTTCACCACAAAAACCCCCCGGACACTGTCGATCCACCGTTGGCGGGGGCCGGGTACGCATGATCAATCCGGCCCCAAGGTTGGAGACCAGCTAGCCTTTTATGTCATCTTTACTAATATTACAAAGAGGAATGATTTGATTGTTTGCATTGACTAGGCTGTGGAACTACTTGACGATTTGAAAAAATCTTTAACCGTTGGGAAACTACGTACCTGGATGATATAAGCTCTATTTAATTATGAAGATCCCACGGGAACGGGAGCTCCGCGGGTGAAACCACGCGCGGGGAGCTAGTAAATACACAAATGTCCGTTCAAAAACAACCTTAAGACATGTTGTTTTCATTTAACAAAATCATGTTTTATTACACTCTAACATAAACGAAACAAGATATAATATAACAAAAGCACCGACAAGTTCAATAAAGATGTAGGTACCTATTATATACTCGATTCTCATTGGACGATAGGTACCTATTGATGCGCTTGCGCAAGCCCCGCCTTCACGACCCTCTACGACGCGGGGTCGTGGATCATAAATATTGGTATGTAGTTCTTTGGCCGCTTCAAACTACTTTTATATTTAACTAGACTCCTTCGCGCGGTTTCGACCGCGTTTCTCCCGTTTCTGTAGAAACTTTGTAATAGGCATAAATACTAAAAAAAACTATTTAGTCCGTCAGTTAGATTACCAAAAAATATTGGACACGGTTTTTTTTTTAGTTCCTCAAACAAAAAATGACGAAGATACAGCGCGTTGATATTTCGTTTGACGTCACTATTAGGTACAATTTTACCTAATAGTGACGTCACAAGCCCTGAACTTTATACTTTTGTTTCTCCTCTGTATCTTTGTCAATTTTAATTGATTTTATAAATAAAAAAATACGTGTCCAATATTTTTAAGTAATCTAACTTCGATGGACGAAATAGATTTTTTTAGTCTTCATGCCCATTTAATATATGCTATAGGTACTTGTATAAATCCTTTCTTATAAAGCTAACGAAAAATGTGCCCCACGATTACTACGTTAGGCAATTTTTTCTTCAGCTTTAGGTATATATTAGTATAGATTTTTTTTGTATTAGTATTAATTTATGATACTGTTACTTCGACTTAAAATTTGATTTAAAGCTTTTAATCCTTTATTATTCAGAATAATAATTACGGTAAGTACCTACCTACACATTTTAAGGTAGTAGCTAGTAGGTAAATTAAAAACATAAATTTCGTTTACAAAATTATTATAATTTGAAATTAGTCACTTATATCTAATTCAAACAGTTAAATATTACAATTAAGTATTTAAATAATATAAATTAAGCATTACATACAATTGCACTATTGCTAGGTAGATACAAGTTTTACAAACATCTACTAGAACTAAGCTTACAAAACTAATTTGTACATTGCACAGTCTCATAACTTAAACTATAATCATTAGTCCTTTTAACTAACATAAGCAGGATTGCCGACAATTACTGCAAGATTTGGCGCTCAAAGCCGCTTTTAAAGTCGCGACTTCTTTCCTCAAATAGCTAACCTTCAAAGCTAAATGGATTTCTCTGAGCTTCCTTCTGTCTCTGCTTTGTTTCGCCGCAAAGTTATTTCGTTCCCTCTGCCTCCGGTACGAGTCGTCGGAACTATCATTATTGGTGGAACGCACAGCGCGTCGCATTCTGGGGTTATTTCCCAATAGAGTGCCGCCATTTTTCTCAGCCATCACTCTTAAAGCGTTTCTCTCGAAGTCTTGAAAATCTGGGTCGTCGGATAATGAGTCGACATCCAACATACTGTAAGGTCTCTTCAAACTTTCTTGGTTGTCGAAGCCGTAAGTTCTTGGTACACGTTCTTGGGGCGATGCAGGTGGTGATAGGGTCACGTGTCTTGAGGAAGGGCTGAATATAGACTCGTGACTGTAGCCTGAAGAGCTGGTAGGTGATAACTGTCCGGTTGGAGCGTAAAATCCATTGTAGACTTCGAACGGTGATCTTGCACTGTAATGGTGAAACTCTCTTGGAGATGTTTCTTGCGCTGTTTTGGATAGATCCAAAGCCGCGTCGTCAGCGTACGGGGTCCAAAGCGCCATTTTGATTTTTTAGTTGCTGCTTGCTTAGAGGGTGAATTGTGAATGAGTGCTGAGGGTTGCTCACGCGCTTTAAATGGGGGCTGGCTTTGAGGCGGGGCTTAGGGTAGGGGTGGCTACCTGGTAAGGGCGCTACGGACAAACAATAGGGCGATTAATGTAGTGCAATGTTGTTTTGGCGTTTTATAGATTTTGCAATGATTATTAAGATAGTAAATAATAAGTTGAGATATTATTTTAGATAACGTAGATACTTAAATGTTTGTTAATTAAGTACCTAATTTGATAAATAACAATCTCAATGTTTAGTAATATTGTTGTTTTGATATGGACTTCTTTAATTAACACAGATTTTACAAATCATAAAATTAAGTGCATAATAATTACCTATGCATTTAGTAATGAAGTATATTGGCATAAATAAATGACTGCATAATTTAATTTAATATCGTGTTTAGACGTTTACTTCAATTTGTTTTCTTTTTAGTAAGTTTTGAACGTATGAAAGTTTTACTTAAGATAATCGAAAATGCCTACCAATTGCGAATGAAACGAAGCAGTCCGGCAGTCTTTTATTACACAGAGATATCATGAATTGTGTATGGAATTAATACATCGCTATTAATTAATAGGTAACTGCTATTAAATAAAAATAAAATACATATATAATTTTGTTTCATGTAGGTACCTCTACCCAAATAGAAGTAGGTACATACTTCTAAATATACCTATTTTTTAATTTATTTTTATTATAGTATTACATATAATATAGTGCCTATTGAATAGATTAAGGAAAGGAATAATTTATTGAATAGGTAAGCCAGACAATTTGAGTTCATATCACAATGCTTTCGAGCAATAACTTCCAAATTAGTTTGCGTATTGTTAAGTATATTTTTTTATTTCTCACGATAGGTATCATGCAAATATAATTATAGTTTTTATTTAAACATATTATACGTACCTTTACGTTTACGTATTTATAATAAAATGTACCTACCTACTAATTATTTTATTTTGGCCAAATCGTTACATTAATTAGCAATAGTAAATACTATCTATATATAAGGTAAACAGAATCGTTAACTACGCCGATAGGTAACGCTAATGAGAATTAACATCTTCCATAATTCTACCTCATTAGTTAAACGTAGATCTAAACAAATAATTATGTAAATAAAATACTTAGTTACGAATATCTTAGCTATGTGGCTCTAATTAGTTGTTATGTCAATAACATGTTTATACTTTTCATAGGTACTGATTTAGGTGTAGATATTAAAAACATGATAAAGGGAGAACATTGAAGGCTAGTACCTAAGTATTTTTGTATATAATTTTATGCATAACTGAAATAAACGATTAATAAGAAACTACTTTTATTTGAGGCTAACTCGAGCTGGAATTGGTAAAATAATTTTCGAAATTGGTTCACACAAACTTTAGAAAAAAAGTCTGTTAAAGTCGATTTCGCCGCCCTCCTTCAATACCTCATCTATTTCTACGATAAATATTTTATTATCTTTTTTTTATTAAATGAGCATTAGGTAGATATTTTAAACTTAATTTATAAATTCATTAATAAACTCTGCATACATCGACAACATTCAAGACCATCCCAAAGAAGACATAATTATTTCCCACCAAAACAAAACCACATTCAAACATAACCATAGGTTGTAAAACCCCATTATGTAACATACATTGCACAATATATTCCTATACATAGTAGCCACCCATAAACAAACATATAAACAATCCAATAATAGGTAGTTTACACACGCAACTACCGAACAATAAACAGTCTAGGTTACCTTAAATAGTACCCACAAAGCGCGTGCCGCCTACCTGCGCAAGCGCACCTATTGTTTCTAATCTTTACTCTTAGACTTAACAATACGGTATTTTGACCCATAAAATAATAAAAAGGAAGCAAAAATTTAAAAACCTTTATAGAAATAGTAGATTAAAGGATTTAATTTTGCTCAAATTTTATTTATTTACTGTTTTGTATTGAAGTAGCCGGCAGATTAAATTATTATTTGTTCTAAGTTACTAGTAGATTAAGATTGAAGGCATTTTAAGACCCGCATAGTGTAGGGCTAGTTTTTTCGGTAAATCAAATGGGTTATTAATTTGTTAAGCGATTTACCAATGTTCGGTTTTGAGGGTTTAATTTTAATTCATATAAGTAGCTCTGTTTGTTGTGCTACTTTGTATCCGAGTTTCCTTGTCAACGAAATGATCGGTCAAATCGCAAAATGCGACTAAAATCTAGTTAACATTCTAGACAACCTCTTTTTCTCCGGGTCTGGTTGGTTGAGGGACTACCGTCCGTACCACAGACGGCACGTCAAGCCGTTGATCCCTTGAAGGAACGGACAGCAGCGTTTTCGTGTGTGTTGCAACATAATACTGTGTGTGGTAACCATAGCTGGGCATTAACTCGTTAATCCGTTAATCGTTAATTAACGAAGTTAATATGCAGAAGTCCGTTAATCGTTAATCCAATGCCTACTATTTACCGCACGACACCGCGGCGCGGCGCGAAAAACAGGTTCAGACGAATATGAAACGACACTATACTACTGACATTTGCAGCAACTGCCTATAAATTAAAAAATATTAAATCTACGGGCCTAGTAAATTGCACATCTTTAGCCAATGCCTTATTAAATGGCATAGAGAAAAGTTTTGGACCGCTCCTGAATGATGAACAGTGCCAACTTGCCGCGGCATTTCACCCAAAGTTCCGGTTGATATGGCTGGAAACGTATGATAGCAGTAATTTAGAGTGGATGCAGTAAAAAAGAGCATGAAAGAAAAGGCAGTAGATGCCTTACGACAAGAAGCAGCGGAAAATTCGAAGGACAGAGATAGTTTAAGTGGCGGAGGGAGCAATGCGAGTAACAACGATGATGACGAGGAAGACCTTTTCAATTCTGGCATTTGGTGGTATTTTGTTTTTTTCTTATCCTGTTAACTTCCAGAACCTAAACCAACAGTTTTTAAGTTCACTAACGCAACGATATAAAAATTCAATTTTACACATATTAACGGATTAACGATTAACGTTAACTTGCGTTAATTCTTCCGAAATGTAACGCTTTAACGTTTAACGAAGCTAACTTTTTTTGTAGCGGATTAACGATTAACGAAGTTAACTATTTGATTAACGGTGCGGTACCATAGCTGGATGGTGATAACTATGGCAAAACCTTCCCTCGGGAGGAGGCCCATGGCCCATGGTCAGCAGTGGACGTCATACAGATTGATTATACTTATACAAAGCTGAAGAATTAGTTTGTTTGCTTCAACGCGCTAGTCTCAGAAACTACTGTTCCGATTTGAAAAACTATTTCTGTTTAGGCAGCTTGTTTATCGAGGAAGGCTAGGCTACATTTCATTATGAAGTTCCCAGGAGAATGTGAGCTACGTGGGTGAATATGCCCGCGGAAAGCTAGATCTAGAATATATATAACAAGACTTTCTAAATATTTCTTCTCTTTCTAAGTACTGTAAATAACATGGATAACCCTTTTAACCATGACGTGACGACGGTCCTCAGGAAGAAAGTTTTTAGAAAGCTTTTCAAGTACTTTACTATTCAAAAATACCCTCAACAATACTAATTCTACCATCACAAATGATTCAATACGTAAGTCCCGTTCAACAATTACTTTATTAAAATCTTCATAAGAATATTGAAAGGCTAAAGTAACATATCCGCATTTTAGACCACCGTGACACATCTATAATTCATCACTAGCCTGCAAAGCATTTTGTACTCTAACCAGTCTAAATAAAGTCCTAATTAGTCCAACAACATCTACAGCATGACATGACAAATAACCGGAACAAAACGTCATAAACGTCAATAAGATCTTTTGTGAATTTGTACTGAATACTCTTGGCATAAGATTGAAATTTACTTAGCAATAAAAATCTTTTTGGTCGTGTATATTGAAAAGTGTTTTGTCAAAGAGTTGTACAGAATTGCGCGGACGAACAATAATTATGACAGTTGCGACATTATTGTCGCATGGACGACTTTATACAGTGGTCTTTGGTGGATAATCTGGACATGCGCCTGAGTGGACAGGCGGAAGTCACTTTGATATTGATACAATAGTTTGACCAGTCATTTACTGGGGAATATAATATTCTAAATAAGCTGCTGCTTAAATGTAGCAACATATCTTTCATCGCAACTATCAATCGATGAAGCTATTCATTTAAATTATAAACTAGTAGAGATTTTATCGTTCAAACGGAAGATAGTCCCTAAAATACCTACAGGTCATCCTAGTTTGGACCAGCGTCCACCTGAATTGTAAAAATATAAATTTTCTGAAATAAATGATCGATAAGAAAGAATATTGTACAGTCGGTAGTCTCTCTCCCTCTCTTAATAATAGGAACTTTGTGTGTAGTTTTTTGATTGTATTATATAAATAAAATATGTATTTAGGTACCTTACATTACAATACATTTGTTATTAAAAAACTACTTCATATTTTCAGCATTTTACAATGTGATGAATTTAAATCATTCCTTATTGTAAAATGGTGTAAAAATGAAATAATTAGGTTCCGCAAGCTGTGTGGTCAGACCTAACTTCATCGATCAGCCAACAACAGCGTCACCCAGACATGTGAATGGATTGCGTGCCCACAGCTGGACATTGATTGATACACACAGTTCATATAGGAAATTGATAGGGAGAGTAATTATTTGGTTATTT
This sequence comes from Nycteola revayana, assembly GCA_947037095.2. NCBI lineage: Eukaryota > Metazoa > Arthropoda > Insecta > Lepidoptera > Nolidae > Nycteola > Nycteola revayana. Next base: position 20,375,165 of record OX344852.2, read on the forward strand.
CCGCCATTTGATTCATACTCTTAGGGGGTCGGGAAGACGGACACTGGCATTTTTTTCTTGATAGAGTTACAATGCAGCGTTTAGTGGGATAAGTTTCCAAAATAAATATACTCAAAATACCTTTTATATTAGACCTGCGAGAGGAGAAGCCAAATCCTTACCAGTAGAGTTATACATTTTTCGATGTTTGTAAGTTCGGTAGTTAATTAAGTAGGTATCTAATTCTCAATCATGCAATAGCTATCAAATTCAAATTCAAAAAATTCATTCATTTATTCCGTAAAAATGATTACATTTGTTTGGAATCGTCATAAAATCTACGGAACGTAATAGAAAGAGATTTGGTACAGCATAGGTTAAAACATTAATCAGTAGGTAATATAGGCATACATGCTAGGCATTAAATACGTAACTTCAAATTCAAAGGCTTTCGAAAAACTACTATGGCACTCAGAGTTATAGATACTAGGTTATAGGTAGATACTATATTTATATTAATATTGATGCTAAATGTAATATAGCAACAATATATAATGAAAATGTATTACTGTCTTCTTTAATGAATATATTTTTACCACAATCATCGAACCTTCGACCGAGACTTATATCATTACGCCACTGGCTGTTGTTATTGTGTGCTATGATAGACATACATAGCTATAACTTCTTAGGGCATATGTATTATTAACCGCTGAAACTCAACATCATTATCAGCCTGTGCAACGTCTACTGCTGAACATGGGCCTCTTCCCGAGGGAGGGGTTTTGCCATAGTCACCACGCTTGGCAGGCGAATTAGTGACCGCAGTATTATGTTGTAATACACAGGGAAACGCTGCTGCCCGTTCCCTGGTATACGCTTGTTATAGATGATGTTATAACAATCCGGACCAACAGCTTAACGTGCTTTCAGAGGAACGGAAATAGGCTGAAACTCGCTAATATCTAATTTCTATCATATTTGAAAACGCATCCCCTATCATTTTATTTGCCACTTGCCACGTGCTCTATCCCGAAACCCGAGCATTCTGCGAATCTCTTCGTATGACACTCGGTTAGTTTAACATAACAGATCCAAAGATAACAAGTTTTTTGTTCAAACGGACGTATGTAGGTAGGTATTATATCGTTAGACACGAGCCTTTTACTGCTTCACCGGGCATAAAAGCAAGCAGAGCTTCAGCTTTATGATAATAGCGGCACGCGAGTTGACATAAGGACAAACATGTGTCACTCAAATGATAGGAAATAGAGATTGGAGGAAAGACAGGTGGCGAAAAGTGTTTGTAATATCAGGTTTTGTTTAATTTAACTCAATATTTATAGGTACATAGCTCTCTCTCTCAGTTTGCAAAGAATCTTCCAATGTCCTGGAAGACCCGAAGTCCGAAAGGCCCGCGAACTTTGAAATAGGGCGACAGTTGCACAAACTCCCTTAAAAATCTAAAATTGGTAGCCTTTATAGGTTTAAGACCTATAAAGGCGCCCTCTTATGCAAGTTGTTTTGTTTTTGTTTGTGTTTTTAAATCATTTAATATGGCTGGAGACCTGCTCGATCTTAAACCTGGTGAAGTTGCAAAAGCCTCGTGGCTACGACCTAGGTCCAAAGAAAGGTTAATACATTGGATTATTCCACTTTGTTCACCTGGGTGATATCACCTAGGTGAACAAAGTGGAATTGATTAGTGTACTTTGATCACCTCGGAAATAAATCACCTGGGTGATATCACCCAGGTGAACAAAGTGGAATTGATTAGTGTACTTTGATCACCTCGGAAATAAATCACCTGGGTGATATCACCCAGGTGAACAAAGTGGAATTGATTAGTCTACTTTGATCACCTCGGAAATAAATCACCTCAAATCTTGGATCTCATGGGTAAATCAGTACTGTAAAATAAAACTCAATGTTAATAGGATAATGAATATGTATCTATTGTTTTTGAGAGAACAAATCAGATAGTTTAAATCAGCAAGAACACAAAAAAACTTATGTCCATTGGCCATTTTCTAGAAAATCTCCGATAACTTTTTTTTTTTTTTTTACCATTTTATAACAGATTGCTGTAGAATAAGTTATTTTTGTGTTCTTGCTGATTTAAACTATCTGATTTGTTCTCTCAAAAGCAATAGATACATATTCATTATCCTATTAACATTGAGTTTTATTTTACAGTACTGATTTACCCATGAAATCCAAGATTTGAGGTGATTTATTTCCGAGGTGATCAAAGTAGACTAATCAATTCCACTTTGTTCACCTGGGTGATATCACCCAGGTGATTTATTTCCGAGGTGATCAAAGTACACTCATCAATTCCACTTTGTTCACCTGGGTGATATCACCCAGGTGATTTATTTCCGAGGTGATCAAGGTACACTAATCAATTCCACTTTGTTCACCTAGGTGATATCACCCAGGTGAACAAAGTGGAATAATCCAATACATTATGGTGGCCAATCTTAATCTTACGGATTTGTATGCTAGACATTTACTAGTATATATTATTATGTAATGTCAATAAAAATATTCAACAAATTGCCTATTGAATTAAAAAATGAGACAGAATTAGATATTTTATCAAATAAACTTAAAAAATTACTCATGTCAAAATTCTACTACAGTATTCACGATTTCATGAATGACAGATTTTAATTTAAAATAATTATTATATTTCATTTAAATTTCTTTTATCTACTATATTAAAATAATGAATAGTATACATTAAATATTAAAATTGTAAACATATTTAATAATTTCAATTGATTTAATGTTATTTAATTAAATGTCTCCCTCTCTCCTACTTTTACTTTGCTGTGTCCGATAGGGTCCACATTGAACAGAATTTGTAATAATACCACCTAAAAACACTGCGGAATGCAATAAATGATTGAGTAGTAGATAAAACTATATTTATTTAGACTGAGACTTCTTGCACAAAGTTGTAGGTACAGCCTAGGACTTAATGCATGACAATTATATTGGCGATAATTTCATCAACCAACTTAAAGAGTGTCTTTTTTTTAAATAGTCATTTGTAGCGTAGCTTCTGCAACTTGACTTTATAAAGGGTTCCCTTATTGTTAAATGGTATAAAAACTACAAAATAAACAACCTACCCAAGAGGGCCCTATGGAGCTTGGTATCTGATTTAAGATGATAACTTATAAGGTTCCTACTTAAATACTCTCTTTACGACTCCAACATGCATAAAAAAATACAGTTCCCTTTTCTTTTGACAGTTTTCTGTAAAGTGTCTAGCCCAAGCATCGACTATGAACAAAATCAAGACAAGTAAATAAAAAATAATGTAATTATTACATGCACGTCTCCCCCATATACCGAACATTACATAAGACACCCTTTTAGGGTATTGCACCCTTTACACAATCCATACTTCAATCAAATATCAACGTTAACTTATACCTCTAAAGTCTATTTTACTAATACAATAAATCCGCAGATGTAAGTCCATAAGTATTATTGATTTGTCAAGGAATTTAATATGATATTTTGGTTGTATGGCGGTGACACACGCCTTATATGTGAGGATAATAAAAAAATAAATAAAAGGAAAGGCAGTAGGGAACAAATAGGTACAGTATGGGCAAGGTGTTGATGATGTACCGTATGTCATAACGGAATAGGAATTTAAAGATCGAGTGATGGATTGGTCTACCTATTATTGGAATCTACCACCAAAAAACTAGTTAAAACTTGATTTAACAATAGTATTACTAGAGCAGGAAGCTTATCACGTAACAAATTATTATGACTTTGATAAAAATGTCTTCTCTACTATGCATGCAAAAAATATTTTAAACTTGCTGACCCGACAAACATTGTCCTGTCTTAACTAAAACTAAATTATTAGTTCATTCCCATTAGTTCGATCGTCGAACTAGTGAGAATTTTTTTTCTCATCTGTTCGACCGTCGAACTAGTGAGAACTTTTTTTCTCATTCGTTCGACTGTCGAATTAATTAGATTTAAAAGTAGTTCTACTGGGCAAATGACAATCGGTTAGGTTAGAGCTGCGGCCATACAACGCACGAGCCGAGCGAGCGAAGCGAGCGGTGCCGCGGCAGCGGCAGGCGAGTGCCAGAACCGAATAGTAAAGTACTCTGTCAATGTTATGTCAAACGCCATAAGATTACATTAAAAAAGTTTATAGGTATTGCGAAAAGCGCTAAGGTTACATTACAAACCGAAATATGGTGGTTAAGTATTCTTAAATTTTCTAATGTTTCACGAAATTTTCTTAAATTTCTATTTCATAATAACCTTCTCCTGACAATAACAAAGTCAACAAAAAAATAATTAGTGAAATCGGTCCACCCGTTCACGCGTGATGCCGTGATTAAGGGAAATAGGGATTCATTTTTACATATATAGATATGGTAATTTATTAAGTGAATGTAGCTTAATTTGTACAATAACAAAAAAGTCATCATCATCATTAGCACGTATAACATCCACTGGTGAACATGGGCCTCCTCCCGAGGGAGGATATTTGCCATTGTCACCACGCTCGGCAGCTAGACGAGTTGGTGGCCGCAGTATTATAAAGAAACACACAAGGAAACGCTGCTACCGTTCCCTGATACTATTGTTATAGATGATGTTATAAAAATCAGGACCAACGGCTTAACGTGCTTTCCGAGGCACGGAGGGTAGCCCCTCAAACATCCAGAGCCGGAAGGTAATCTTAGAATTTACACAAAGATTTCCTGTCCGGCGTGGAAATCGAACCCAAGACCTCCGAGATTTAAAGCGTGCCAAATACCGCTACGCTACGGGGGTTGTCAACAAAGAAAATGCCTTACAGTAACCGTACTGTACCTAATGAAGATATTTTTATTGTCGTCATAGTCATACCTATCCTTCGCCGCGACTGTCTGCCTGTTCACGATAAACTCAAAAAATCCTGCAAAGATTTTCAAGTTGTTTTCACCAATAGATAGATTAATCCTTGAGGGAGGTTTAGATATTATTATATAATTTGTCAAAGTTTTGTGCTAACTAAGCTTTACTAAACGAGCGAAGCCGAGGCGGATCGCTAGTATATTAAATAAATATGTACCTAATCATTCCAATTACTTTAGTGCAGATTCAATTCAATTCCTAAAATGAGGTACAACTGAATATTTATTAAAGTCAATTTGTGATTTGATTAAATTTTATTTTATTAAATGTTTTGAACTCTTTATGGGAAAGATTACCTTATACTATATTTCAAAATTGAGATTAATCTCAATTTTGAAATATAAATTTTGTAAGCCTAGCCTTGCTAACTTTTTGTAAGCCCTCTAGGGATAAAGCAACTACTCATTAACCGCCCTTATCCTAAAGCATGCTGGTCAAAAAACTCAAACTGTATCCCACCCATTATCACAAAAATGTACCTCTATTTTTCAAATCAAAAGATTTTAATCCCAAAAACAGAACAGCTTGTGCTAACTTAACCAAAGACATTTGCAAAGAATACGCAAGAAAAGACAAAACGGGAAGGATTAACTTTGCGATGTTCTATAGAGTCAACGGTAAATCAATAACATTGTTTTGTAATTATGGTAGTAGCTATTACAAAGATTGGTGTTAACATTTTGTTTGGTTTTTACAAAATTAAGTCGCCCGCATCGTCTGTCTGTGTGTCGAAACGAGGGAGCCGTTTGCGGGGTTTCATTCGATTCCTACTCTTTTTACTGCAACTTGTAACAATAAATAACTTGTTGATTATATTTAATTAAGATAATTAACTTATTGATGGTAGGTACCCACCCTACCATCAATCAGTTAACAAAACACTTATCTGCATTCTTATAATTGATATAATTAAAGACATGAGTTGATGAAGGTGATATGTCGCATTTTTGAGATTTTGTGTTTTTTTGCATAGATGAGCTTGAAATGTCGATGACTACAGACTAATGGCCTTAAACCGTTGATTTAAGGCTTATTTTTCAAAATAATATGTTGAAAAAGGTGTTATGTACAGTTAACTTTGAAAATGGCACTGGATGAAAGAGATATGGGCCCATATCACCCTTTTCCAGATAAATAAAGTAAAGACTTTGTTTTTCTTTCGTGGAAGAAAGTGATATGTACGTACATAGCACCTTCTTCCACTCAGCTTACGATGGTTGTAAGACGCGATGCCACTTTTTCATGAATTAAGGTGTTATGTGACATGCATATCACATTCATTTATTCTCAACATTTAGTTATTTTGATTCTTATTCGGTCACATTATCGCGCATGTTTAGGGTTCCGTACCCGAAGGGTAGAAAAGGGACCCCGTTAATAAGACTTCGCTGTCTATTTGTCTGTCACCAGGCTGTATCCCAAGAACCGCAATAGCTAGACAGTTGAAATTTTGAGAAATTATGTATTTAATTTACTAAAAAATATATAACAATTATTTAAGGGGGGCTCCCAAACAACAAACCTGAATTGTTTGCTCTTTTTTGCTCGATATTAATGAAAGCAACAGACAGGCACATGAAAATGATACGGAACATTTCTCGCGCGAGTCCGGTTCGCAATTGGCCGGTTTTTTTTAATAATGTATACCTAGTGTAACTAAAAAAAATTGTTAAAATACTGCTGATGGTCACCCAGTAACGGAAAAGAATCCATGATGATTACAAGGATAAGCTTATAAAAACATGGTGTTAAGTGTTAGTTTCTTTTAGTTAAAATTAAAAGTTCAAACATTAATAAATTTACACCACCGGCAGGATTTGAACTTGCATCTTAGGTATACTTAGCCTCTAATGCCTAGACCATTTGGCCACAGTGGAACCCAACCGGTCGTTGAAATTTATCAACCTCTTTATAACACGTCTAACACGGTAACACGTAGATCAGATGCCATGTATCGATAATACTTAACAAGACAAATATGTCCAAAGTTGCATTTGGAATTAAATTTTTATACGATGACCCCGTATTTACATTTTAAAAATTTTGATTATTTTGAATTGAGCTTAATATATTTACACTACCGACCATCTTATGTATAGCCACTAATGCCTTAACCAATCGGTCATGCTAGAACATTCCTTTGGGTAGTGATGGTATTTTATTTGCGGAAAGCCTTTCGTTCTTGTAATGTAAGTGAGCAAGCAGTACAAGACAATTAATTATTCTTTCTACTAGTAACCAACACGAACGTGAAGATTCTGAGATATTAATATGCAAAAATCAAAACAAATCGGAAAAACACCTCAGAAATACGCAGTAACGCTAATAAGTATAACGTAAAAAACTTAAGGAATCACTAAAGAAATTTCGAACATGTGTAGGATATACCAAATAGTGTCTAAAACAATATAATATTATATAAGTAAAGTAAAATATAATATTTATATTATAATTAAGACAGTACAACTTACATTCTTACTTTAAAACCTAACTAAAAGTGCAGAAAAGTTGACTTTTGTTTATGAAAGAAGGAGTTATGTGTAGTTTTTTTAGAAATTATATAATAAAAAATATTAATTTGTTTAATTGCTTTCGTACCATTAATATTTCAGGTTGTTTACACAACTTGGCATCATAGTTTAATTTAAAAATCTGTTTCGTAGCGACTTATTTAAAAAAATAAAAGTGAAACTTTAAACTCGATTTACTCGAAATTATGATTTTGTGACTTATCACCTTCATCCACTCACGTCTTCAATTATTTTAATGATATTTTATTTATCGGAACAGTATAGTTTCTGGGCTTAGCGCTTTCAAGCAAGTAAACAAACACTTTCTACAACTTTATAATATTAGTAATCAATTATTTTACCTTTACATCTACTTAAGATTGACTTAGATAGGTATAACGAGAAAGTAAGCATATTCAATTTTACGTACTGTAGTGAGATTAAGGCGCACCCGTAGGCGTTACAGTACCTACCAATACGGTATTAATTTCTCGTCTATGAATGCTGCTACTTCTTTCCACCTTCCACTTTTTCTCTGCACCACCCTATGATTGAGTGGCAGTAAATTCCACTTTTTACTTTTTAGTGCTAAAGTTAAATTTAAAAATAACATCACAACACATTTTATTTACATATTGAATTGCTTGTCTGAAGTCGGGTAGTTCTACATTGATTTTAAATTCGTGCCTACCATGAACTACCATCATAATACTCGTAATATTATATGTAGGCAAATTGGTACGTATTAGCAGAGACTATAGTCTCTGGTATTAGGTATTCCTATTTTCTATACACTTCGAGGATAGAATATTTTTACACGTGTTGTAGATGTACAAAGATAAAATAATAGTTATATAATTATAATGTAGGTAAGTAAAAATTCTTATTGAAGAAGAAAAAGAATTATACCTCTCTGTAAACCCAGTGCAAACAAACCGTTATTATTTTAAAATCAAAAGTAATTATGATCTGTAACAGTAATCAAATATATTTTTTTAAATAAGCACCATAAATAAGTTATAATCTTTTTTGGAGGGAAATTGATTGTATTCCTATTATCTTAAAAAAAACTGTACCTACTTATAGAAGTTTTATTAAATATTTCAGGTAGTATAGACCTAATAAAATATATAACTGAAGGGTTTGTTAGTTTGCTTGAACGGACTTGTCTCAGGAACTACTGATCCTAATTAAATAATTATTTACGTGTTAGATAGCCCATTTATTGAGGAAGACTTTATTTTACAAGATTACCGGGGAGCTTAAATGATTATTATTTCACACTTTTTTTTTTCATACAAGTACCTACTTAATGAACACATTTACTTCGTAAAAAAGAGCCAAGTTCATTGTTAAAGATATGCATACTTACCTACTTTTAGAAACCTCCATTTAAATTAGATGCAGAAGGTGCCTACTTACGATGATAGTTTTATTTAAAATATAAATAAACATAAGAAATATACGTTATATTGTTTTTTTTTAATATTGAGCTGTTAGTGTGCGAGTAGGTAAACTGCATACGGCCAATCACAGCTCGTGAATTGATGTATCATTGTGCAATTCACCGCCCTTAGGTACCTACGGTCGTATGAAAGGAAGGGATATGAATGAATGTTACGCAACCATTGTGTACTTATGTATTGGCGTTTGGTAAGTACTACATAAAATATTGTATTGGATGATATAAATAGGTACAAGTATAGGTAGTGCTTACTAATATTATAAACGTGAAAATTTGTGAGTCTATGTGGGTGGATATTTGTTACTCTTTTACGGAATAACTACTGAACTGATTTAGCTGAAAGTTTGCACGGGGATAGTTAATAAGCTGGATTAACATATAGATTACAAGACTTCACGTTCCAACCCACTGGACTTAGAGTAACGGGCTCATATAGTAAGAATATATTTTATGTTTTTATCTGCGTCTCTTTTTTCTGACTATCTATATCTGCTAAAATTATTGTGTAATTGTAGTATATTTCTATTGGTGTATTTATTTATTTTCTATGTGTAATTGACTTTATATATTTAAGATAAATAACATAATTACGTACCTACATTTATTATACGCGTATTATAAACGCGAAAGTTTGTAAGTATGGCTGGATGGATGGATAGGTGTTTGTTACTCTTACACGCCAATACTACTGAACGGAATAGGTTTAAATTTTGCAACGGGATAGGTTATACGCTGGATTAACATAAAGGCTACAAAACATCACGTTTAGACCCACTGGAGCAGAGTAACACGGGTAAAACTACCCGGCGCAGCTAGTTTTAAATATTTATGTTAAGGTAGCTTAAATAAAAAATGGGATATGTGTTACAATGTTAATGACCCTACAGTAATGCAGACAATTTTATCGAAGTTAGACATTTTTATCGTGATTAGACTCCAGTATGGAGTATGATTTAGTGGTTTGATAGTAGAAATGTAATGTTGTAGTTATTCTTATTCATGTTTCAGAAGCAAGTGCCTCGGAAAGCCCGTTAAGCCGTTGGTCCCGATTGTTATAACATCATCTATAATAATCTTATATTAAGGAACGGGCAGCAGCGTTTTTTGTGTGGTATAACGTATTACTGCGGTCACCAACCCGCCTGCCAAGCGTGGTGACTATGGCAAAATACTCTCCCTCGGGAGGAGGCCCATGTTCAGCAGTAGACGTTATACGGGCTGATGATGATGTATCAGAAATTTAATGAATTATAATTATCTAATGCAGTTTGATAATCAAGTTCAGTTAACGACTTCATTAGTTGATTGTTGCTGAGATGCTTTATGAAAAGTCTTTTGTTAAAGAGAGTTATGTGTTATTTAATGAGATTGGTTGAAGCAAGCTACAGTAATAATACTGAACATCACTGACCACGTCAATGCTACCCCAGTCACGTTGCACCGAGAGGGCGCATCTAATTGAGTAAGGGTGGCACCCCTAACCCACGCAATACATAACTCTTGCGTTGCAACTCTTATTTATTTGGTCGTATTGATCGTGGTTAGAAAGAATATACCTACTACTACAACCAAATTGAAGTAGGTAGGTATTTTTACTAGGTATATTGTACAACCACCGGAGGGTGTCCCAGAAAGCCATGGGCTCCTTGGCCTCTCACCAACGGCGGACGGAGGAGTAACCGCGGCTTTAGTAGGTAGGGTCCTCTCATCATGGTACGATTAGCATAGGTATACTATACAAGACTGCATTATGTACTAATTAGGTCTTATAAATGAATAAACATAGATACAGTATTACAACAGGAGAGTAGGTGCCTATTTACCTACCTAATCACAACATAGTAGGTTTAAAACAAAGTCACCTCCTGTTATTTGTCTGTCCCTATGCTTAGATCTTAAAAACTAAGCAACGGATTTTGATGCGATTATTTTAATAGTAATTCAAAAGAAGATTTGTATAATACATCAGCATTGGGAGTCGCTATTACCTACCTATTTATCAATGACCATTATTTTGGCCATGCTACCATTAAGTTACCTTCTGGTAATCATTGGTTATTCAGTTTTAGAGCTGTATCAAGAAAATATTTAAAAGCAAATGACGCAATTCATTAATTGTGTGTTTTGTGTATTCTATGACTTTATTGTCGAGTCATAGGTAGGTACATATATGATCCTCACGCAACGGGTATGCTTGTGCTTGCCCGGCATTGGCGTTTATGGGTCAGTTGCGTTGATACATATAACACATTTTTTTTTTTTTTTTTTTTTTTTCAATCTTTTATACCTAAATGTTTGGTCTCGCGCGGTGGATCTAATATATAAATATCGATTGCTGTGTATCAAACTTATCAAAGCTCGGAAGTGGTTTGACAAATTTTAATATTTACCTACCTATTTCTGTTTCGTTCAACCGAATATCCTTAAGGTCGTTTAGATAAAACGTAAATTAGGAAATCACAGAAACAGTCAAAAAAGTAGGTAGGTGTAGAAAGTACCTACAGCAGAATTAAAATTATCTATATCATCATTCCGATATACACAAGCCGCATTGCGGTAGTGGCGGCAGCCAAGTTGATTTAGTTTCCAACAATATGTAAAAGGTAAAGGCAAATACGGAGAACAGTAATATTTTTAATTTACTTTGTATTACAACAGTCTGAACTGCTCTCCAGACAGAGTTATATTCAGGTCAGGTTTCAGTGGAACTCACTACTTATTGTCTTTTTAATCGGACCTAGTAGCATTGAAACAAAAAATGTCTTTAGAAACCAATTACAAAAACCCAATGCTTTCAATAATTTGTAACTGGTCCCTATCATAAAATTAATCTCCCCGTTACTAATCCGTTACCGGGCTAAGTCATAAAATTTATAGTTCCTTTTTAGTGATTATTTGGACATCTGGTAAAACGCGGCGAAAACGAATTACTTTCGAATATTTAATCCCTTAAGTTTTACAAAATTTTAATCCCTCTTATAAATGTTTTATTGAGGTATAAAAATTGCAACTTGACTACTAAGCTAAAACAGTAAGGGATTAAAACTGGGTAATTTTTCCGCTTTTTGCAGGCGTCTTAATTTTTTTATTTTTTCAATTCTATCGTTTTATAACTTGAAAACTTATTTACGAATATTGTAAGTCGAATTGAAATGAAAAAAGGTTAAGTTTACGCTATAAATTTAATTTATATCTAAGAAAATTTCTCACATTATCAGTATACCACAATTGCACAATTTTGTTTTTTTTTTTTAATAAATACAATTCATTAAGTACTTTACTTAAGATTAATCAGTCCATTAAATAATACTTATACAATACTATATACAAGGTAATATACAATGTTTTATTTACAATTTATGTACGAGTATGTAACACCATGTTTTTTAAGTCCCAATCACAGAAACACGTGTATTCAACATTCACATAGTTGTTGACAGCGACCACATACACCTGTAGTCAATCTCGCTCGCAAATCTGCCATCTTTTTCTTCAGATATGTCACTTGGAAGGCAAGTCGAACTTCCCTCAACTTCCTCCTATCTCTGCTCTGTTTTGCGGCGTAGTTGTTCCGCTCGCGTTGTTTTCTGTACGAGTCATCAGCCGCTTGGCTTGTCTGCACAGCGCGACGCATCCTGGGGTTGTTTCCTAATAGCGTTCCTCCATTTTTCTCTGCCATCGCTCTTAAAGCGTCTCGTTCGAAGGCTTGATATTCCACGTCGTCAGAAAGTGATTCGGAATCGTGGAACTCTGGAGATTCTGGTGGCGAAGGTGCGCTAGATTTGATATGCGACCAGCTCCCAACAGATTCAGGAGACATAGGCGATGGCACTGAATAGGTCACTGGTGGCTGGTACGGATAACTGTAGTATTGCTGAGTGTCGGTGTACGAAGAATAAAATCCTGTTAACGGCGGTGACTGAGGTGCACTCGCCGCTGGTAACGGTGAAGCTCTTTCAGACTTCACAGAAGCCTTACTCAAGTCTAGGGCTGCTTCTTGCGCGTAAGGAGTCCAAAGAGCCATGTTGTAGTTGTTCACTTGACGTGCAAGTCACGAATGTCCGTCTGTTTCGGTGATTGAATGCAATTTAAGAGAGGCGGAGCTTAAGTGACCACCCCCGGTGGAAGGGTTGAGTGCAGGTAGCCGTCCCTAACGGAACTGATGAATATTGATTTATGTGTTTGTATTTTGTGAATGAAATAAATAGAAGTAGCGTTATAAGGAATCGTATGAAAATGCCCTAATGAGTAAAAATATTGTTACTCTTAATAAATTTGTAATATTTAATTAGTGTATTAAGGAGCTTCTTAATTAATGGGTGTTTAATATCGTTAGCATTTATTACCAGATTATCAAATTGCACTGTTTTGATAAAGTTACAAAAAAAACTTATTTATTATTTGTGTCTTTAATAATTGTTTACCTACTTAAATTTATTTTTATGTCATCGTCACTCATCGTGGTAGTAGGAAATCAAATTACTATGAATAAATAGTATGGAAAACGCATTATGTTTAATAACTTCAATAATACTATGAGCATAGATTTTGTTAAGTATGCTTAAAGGTTGGTTTTTATAATTATTTACTTTACCTAAGCTAGATATTGATATCATTGTTTTTAAGGTTTTGGTAGGTATTTTTCAGGTATTAATAGAAACTTTGTAAGTAAGTTAAATTATAAAGATATAAGTATTTTCTCTCATGTAGGTAATTTAGTTGCGTCTTGCATGCATGCAGCATGCATTGCGTCTGAGTAGTCGCAATGCAATGCGTTAGTAAATGTACTCGAAGAAGCAGGCAAGCTAGTAAATTTAATGTTTCGTGTGTATGTAGTGCGTAGTTTGTGCAGTATCGGATAAAACTTAAAAAAGTTGAAAACAAAAGCGCGGGAGAATCTCATACTCAACAGCTTCTTTTTAACGCACTTATCAGTCAAATACGCAGCAGCCGACCAGAATTCCTGACAGTTGAGCGATGATATAGTTGGTAAAATTTACTTAAAGTAAAATAAGTTATAATTATTAGGTACTTAAACAAATAACTTGACTGGAGTTTACTCTAGCATATTTTATGCAGTGGATACATATAATTTAATAATTTCTATTATAGATAATGTGCTTGAAAGCATTGTAGTGTTTTGTGATCGCGATTATTTTTTTATATATAAGTATTAGAAGTACATTTTGCTGTTTATGATTTAAATCAAATGCACAATCTTTACGACTATTGTTACACATATTAGTACAGACAAGGGTGGCGAATCATCATAGATTGAGTTTACAGATAGTATTTGACCACAGCTGCACACAGGATTTTACAAATATTTGGTCACATTTTCAACCTTATTTTTTAAGTGATAAGGTACATTTTCGCTATTAATCCAGGAGGTTAAGCCGGGATTAGATCGTCTCTTGATTGTCATTTGCAAAACTGTGAAACCCTTCCGCGTTCACTGTATAAATAACGGTATTATTATTAAGGGATCACTGCCTAGCCGCATGAGGTTTGGCTTAGGGTTGCATTCAATACATACTATTATTTATAGTAAATAATAATCGTGCAATAACTTGGCTCATGCACTACCGGACACACGCAGCGGTTGGTTAAAATATACAATGTTGGAACAACGCTGCTGGAAATGTGAATATTATCAACGTAAATTACAGGTCACCCGAGCAGCATTAGTACATTATATCTTCTTAACAATTATTTTCAATTGTGCCAAAATGAACAAACAAATGATTATTGAGCCTTAATCTATAGTTCAAGCCAAAAACTGGAAGGACTTTTATTACACTTGGCGCAAAATTTTATCCACACAAAGCACTTAATTGCACTTTTCAATAGCGAACCTAAAGAGAAAAACAATTGAAATTAAAATCTATTCAGGCCAATGGATTAAGAATAGCGGTATCTACAGAAGTCTTCTTCGGTAAAGTAGCTGCTTAGCTTATTTATCCACAGATCTTTCGAATTCATTCTGAAATATTTAGATTAAGTAGGTAAGTATCTACAGTAACGCTATAATAAAGTACTTTAGCTTCGTATAAGTCGAATTTCAAAATGTATGTATTCTAACTCCTATCTCAGTGGATAGATAACCAAGTTTAAATACTGGCATAAATAACTAAGTAAACGGCATATATTAAGCACTTAGGTATTTACATACACTTGTACCTACTAGTCAATTATACACAATAAATCAAAATAATGTTAATATACTTATATAAATACAAAAGTATAACAACTAAAATCTATTGTTAATAAGCTAATTATATACAGACAGTCTAGTATGACATTTAGGTATAATATAATAACAATAACTAATTCTATGATTTAAATCTTAATAAAATTTAGCTTTATAAAAAAAGAGGTATGTATCAATATTGTTACTATTTTATGAGGTATAATCAAATAGTTAATTAGGCACGAGAAAGACGAACAATAATTGCTATATAACAAATAAAATATCAAGATAAAATATTACACAGATTTTTTGCATTATCTTTAGAAAAAAAGTCTCGGAAGTATCTTCCATAAACATAATCGTCCGGTGAAAAAAAAAACAAACGAGTATGATGTCATGTCCGCGACAGTTGTGGAATTATTGTCGCACGAATGATTTGTGTGAAAGCACTGGACAACGATTACATCTTTCATCATATTATTCATGGTACCCGGATTGAAATTACTGCCAACTGGCATGTTTTTAATAGAGGAAGTTACTTCTAAGCATGCTATAGATACTTATAACATCTTTACTTATTATTCCGATGAAATAGATAAAAGTTTCTATCAAAGGTCGCACTCACTTTTCTTGTAATTATATTTACCAAATTAAAAATAAAACAGAACTAATTTACCATAGCTACATAAAAGGACTAGGTACTTAGAACTTGATATATTTTGATAAACGATGAGTTTCAGTTACCTACATAAATATTTTTGGGACATCAGATATTGTGATTTCTCGGAAATTCTCACGTGAATCGCATTATAAAAACAAGGAGCGCGTGTTGGCTTCTATATATAAACATAGATAGTTTGTTCATTGAAAGGATTTGTGTTATCTTTGGGCACGCGACTTGGACCAACTTTTGCTAAATGTGCTTTGTAGATTGAATTATTGAATTTATTTTTCGACACGCCTATATTGTTTACAGTCATTATTTATCTAAAATTGGATATTTTAACCATGGTCCAATAATATCTCAATGGTATTGATTTTTTTAGTTTATTTTCTTAATATTGCGAGAAGCGGTATTTAAACATATTATGTAGGTATAAGGAGTTTACAGACAAAGTATGGAATGCTTTACATCAAAGCAATTAAAATTACTGTTACGACCATGATTAAAATATGAATTAAATATTTAAGCAATATGATTCTAAAATAATGAAGCTACACATATCAAACTATTTGGTAACAGATTTCTGTGTGATACAGCTACTCGGAATTGATATTTTTATATTACTTTAATCCGCATACCTACTAAGTACCTACCTCACGAAGGTCGAGTAGAGAGATACTCCTGTTTGATTTCTAGTCTATTTAAAATAAAATAAATTTACAAAATATCTACGTCACTTCATGCAGTTCATCTATCATATTGATGTTTTAAATTTCAGACCAAAGAATAAACAGATTTCGCAAGCTGCATATCTTCCTATTGTTTTACGGTCACAAGACAGGCAATCTTCACTGCCGCCTTTAATTCAGCGTAAATAACGGCATTATTGTTCCAGAGAAAGTTCTATTTTGTTATATTTTGCAAATAGGAAGAATGTGTCATTGTCTTCCACTTTGCGAGTCAAATAAAAGGGTTGGCGAAAAAATGGTACAATGCGGATTATACAATTTGCATGTTGCGTTTCTCGTGTTACTTCGAAGAAATATGGTCCTTGCATGAAACAACGGGATTGTGATGACTTTTTTTTTAATAACTGGCACATCCACATTTGTTACCAAACATTATTTAGGACATAAATCACCAAATGAAAATGACCTACAACGATTTTAAAATAAAAATAGTTTTAGGTGAGAAAACAATACCTGCGTACTTTTGTCATTAATTTGGTTTGAGTCTTAGTTTTTAAACATCTATGTACGTAGACTTACATTTCCCTTGCTACTGCAATTTTTGCGTCATTCGCCGCATTGAATAATGTTTCATATCTAAGCGTCTCAGTTAATTTGCCGACAATTTAAAAGCACTTAAGTGGAAAATCTTCTTAAGCATTATGTTTTGTCTATTTATGCAGACATTAGTATCAAGTGACTGGACAATTGTTATCAATTCGAAATAATACCTTAATGCAAGCAGTTAAGGTGCATACTTTAATGAATATATTTCAACGGAGGTGATCCTTATTTCAAAGATTAGGTGACAGTCTACTATTGTACAATAATAAAGACCACCAAGACTGTCCTGTATTTAAAAAAAACCTAATACTTCATGACGCAAGAATAAAAAAAGCAAAAAGAAAAAACTCATTGGGATTCAGCTGTATTTTTTTTAACCCTTAATAGGGCAGTAGGTATGTTTAGAATTGATTGGTTTTGATCTTTATTACAAGTACATAAAGTTCAAAATATGGTGGTAACTATATTGCCACTGCCCGTTTAAGGGTTAAGAAACCAAGAATGAATTAACAGCTTAAGATACAACCACGTCCTTTAGGTATTTAACAGAGACGGAATATTTATTCAGCAAATGTAGAAATCAGTTATGGGATTTTCATCCATTCTGGTCATTAATTCCTAAAATTAATTGCAGTAGAAGACCAAGGGATTTCAATACAATATCTAAAGGCATGGGAGATGTTCCCAACGCCTTTTTAAGCTTTTGTACTACCTACTGATGACTCAACATTTGTCTATTATGGCCCTTGACATTCGCAAAATAAATAGATAGAAAATAGAAATATATATCATCAAGGCCGGATTTAAGGGAGGGCATCCAGGGCAACTGCCCCGGGGCCTCCACAATATAGGGGCCCTACAACTTTTCTTTTAATATTCTTTTCGGTGGTGTACCTTTACAATCAGTAAAATATCAGAATTTAAATCGTCCTGAAAAGTAGGTACATACTTACTTCAAATTTTCTACACATTTAGAGGGAAACTAATTTGTGGCCAGGGGGCCTCTTCTCCTTTGTTGCCCTGGGGCCTCCGGTCTTCTATATCCAGCCCTGCATATCATCTTTCACGTATTCCATCCATCCCTTCTTTTGGCCTTCGTCTTCCAACATATCCCTCCATCTCCATAATCAGCATTCTTTTCGTCACGTTTGGCATCCCTACGCATAAAGTGCCCATATCATGCTAAACGATTTCCTCCCTCTAGCATAAGATTAAAGTTCTTTGGATATACCTAAACGACATGATTTTAATAATTAAAGCTCTGATTTGATTTCAGATCAAAAGCAAATGTATTATAATTAATAGACAATGTATTGTTTTTATGTTTTCCTTTATTTTTACCATAAAGTCGATAATTTACCTCAATGACAAACCGCAAGTTTGCTAAACTTGGCATTTTTTTATCGTGTGCCCAAACTGTAAATTGAAAACAAAGTTACAATACTGACATCTAGTGTCAAGTAGTCAAACAAATTAATGGTGGAATAGAGTTTCCACATAATTTTATTTTTTTCATAATATTATAAATAAATACACCTTCATTTATATTATGAGGATTTTTAAGACATTAAAAATGGTAGGAAATTTATTTAATTAATAAAATTAATTTACTTGTCTTGCTAATAAACTTCAAGTTTGTTATCTGTGGTCGGCCATTTTGGATTGTGATATTAGACTGTCGATACAATTTTGATGTTTTTCAATCTACCTGATATTTTATTAATAAATTAACGTTCACATTACGCGGCATAGTCGGGTCCCTTTCGTCACCACCATCGCCTCGTGTGCCACTCACAGTTAAGGGGGTCAAACTGCGGCCCAACGATCAGCTGTCACGAACTACTGACGTGTAGA
Organism: Nycteola revayana; assembly: GCA_947037095.2. Classification (NCBI taxonomy): domain Eukaryota; kingdom Metazoa; phylum Arthropoda; class Insecta; order Lepidoptera; family Nolidae; genus Nycteola; species Nycteola revayana. Next base: position 20,394,066 of record OX344852.2, read on the forward strand.
AGACAAACAAATCTGATATTTTGGGTTTGCTATGGTGTTTTCACGATGAACGGGATGTTTTATGAGCAGCTCGGGGGGGTTGCTGGGGTGTTCGATCAATGGGGAACATGTGAACAGACGGTGGTAGCATGCACGTTAGCACGGCGAGTGCCCTGGCCGGGGCTGAAGTTGGTGCAGCGGGCTGTAGAAGCAGCCCTAAGAAGCCACGTAGAAGATGAGCGTTTGGAGCGGGAAGCTAATGACGAGACGCTGCTGGTTAATTTGCTGACCGTCCGCGACGAAGATGATGAAGACAGTAAGTTGATGAAACTACCTACTTTCATGTTTTCTCACAATTTTTTCCTTGTATGGTCAATGTTAGTTTGTTTCCGTTAATTGTCGTCTTATAATTGAAAACATATTAATTATGAATCTATTTCTAACACTGTAGTTAAGTCTATCTGTAAATAAATCAATCTTTTACTTACCTACATGCTTGAAATCAGTATTCTGCATCTGAATTTTATGTGGTCATTTATATAATTTAATTCTATTACTTATTTATTGTTCCTAATTGATTACTAATATTGTATGTACATATAGATGAAGATAAAACTATGGTTATTTGCATAAAATATATAATTTACTGGCTATTGTAACTTTAGTCATCCTACCTCCTATATAAAATAATATCTTCTTTACATTTGGCTCAGTTATAGTTCAGAAGACATCTATTGTCCTGGGGAACTTAGACTCACTAGGTTACTTCTGGGTTCTGAACTATATACACAGTTACTAAGTCGGACTATGTAGGTATCAAACCCAGTTATATAGTTCTTAACTGCTGTTTTTAATAAGGCAAATTTTGAAATTGCATGTTCTATTCATTCTTGCTTAAATCGCAATTCATTTTCATATTTCTGAAACAATTATTCAATGGAATCCAAAAACTATATGAGATAATATAAGCAGATTAAGTATAGTGCATTTATAATGAGAGTATATAACTAATAATTACTTGAATAAATAAATAGTATTGTAATAGTATAATAATATGAATTCCAGCTACTTGTCCTGCCCTTTTAAATTTAGAGCATGTGAGATAGACAATGCCAGACCGACTGATTAACATTACTCTGAGCAACACAGGTGCAGCTAATATGTTCACTTTGAACTTGTAATTAGGATTCTTGTCAAACTTTGACCAACCCAAGACCATGTAAGCTTTATGTTTTTTTTAACAATACTAGCAGAGTTGTAAACTACTAGTATTCTTGTTAACCTCTTGTGCTAAGCTGAAAAGCTTGTGTTACAATTTGGTTCACAACATAACAAACTCCTAGCAAAACTACTATCCTGTATCCCATAATATAAGTTTGCAAGCCAATTTGGACATATACAAGTTCTGTACAGTAACAAATGAAGTAACAGGGTGTACATTGTGTCCGTGAAATGAATGTTTGTAAAGGGGATTTATTTCACAAGTGCGGGAGTTGTCTTTTAAAAAAAAATAAGAAAAAAAAGCTGGTGCAAGAAGATGGAACACCAAAAGTGTTCCTGAGCAGGTGCGTATTGAACATTGAGCATATCATTGGCTCCCCTATTTTATAAACAGCCCGGTACTAGTAAAAAATTGATCACTGTAGTTGGCATCATGTGTGCCAGAGGTTACTCTAATTTGGAGCTTGCATTTCTTTATTCTGACTTGTAGTAGCCTCAACTAAAGTTGCTTCTCCAGTGTATATGCACATGTGTAGTTTGCCTTTAATCGTGAGACTAAGTAGTGTCGCATGGGCCAGGTGGGTCGCGCCTCCGGCGGCTGCTGGGCCTGCTGCCGCTGCTGCGCGGTGACAACGAGCGCTGCAAGGACGTGTACGTGCAGAGCGCGCCCGCGCTCGTGCAGCGCTGCGTGGACGCGCCGCGCCGCGCCCTCGCCGTGCCCGAGCTGTGCCGCCAGCTACTGTGCTACTTGCTGGTGCACCCCGCGCTCACGCAGCACGACCACGTGTGAGTACATGACCGAGGCATAGTATACGTGCAGAGCGCGCCCTCGCCGTGCCCGAGCTGTGCCGCCAGCTACTGTGCTACTTGCTGGTGCACCCCGCGCTCACGCAGCACGACCACGTGTGAGTACATGACCGAGGCATAGTATACGTGCAGAGCGCGCCCTCGCCGTGCCCGAGCTGTGCCGCCAGCTACTGTGCTACTTGCTGGTGCACCCCGCGCTCACGCAGCACGACCACGTGTGAGTACATGACCGAGGCATAGTATACGTGCAGAGCGCGCCCTCGCCGTGCCCGAGCTGTGCCGCCAGCTACTGTGCTACTTGCTGGTGCACCCCGCGCTCACGCAGCACGACCACGTGTGAGTACATGACCGAGGCTTGGTATACGTGCAGAGCGCGCCCTCGCCGTGCCCGAGCTGTGCCGCCAGCTACTGTGCTACTTGCTGGTGCACCCCGCGCTCACGCAGCACGACCACGTGTGAGTACATGACCGAGGCATAGTATACGTGCAGAGCGCGCCCTCGCCGTGCCCGAGCTGTGCCGCCAGCTACTGTGCTACTTGCTGGTGCACCCCGCGCTCACGCAGCACGACCACGTGTGAGTACATGACCGAGGCATAGTATACGTGCAGAGCGCGCCCTCGCCGTGCCCGAGCTGTGCCGCCAGCTACTGTGCTACTTGCTGGTGCACCCCGCGCTCACGCAGCACGACCACGTGTGAGTACATGACTGAGGCATAGTATACGTGCAGAGCGCGCCCTCGCCGTGCCCGAGCTGTGCCGCCAGCTACTGTGCTACTTGCTGGTGCACCCCGCGCTCACGCAGCACGACCACGTGTGAGTACATGACCGAGGCATAGTATACGTGCAGAGCGCGCCCTCGCCGTGCCCGAGCTGTGCCGCCAGCTACTGTGCTACTTGCTGGTGCACCCCGCGCTCACGCAGCACGACCACGTGTGAGTACATGACCGAGGCATAGTATACGTGCAGAGCGCGCCCTCGCCGTGCCCGAGCTGTGCCGCCAGCTACTGTGCTACTTGCTGGTGCACCCCGCGCACACGCAGCACGACCACGTGTGAGTACATGACCGAGGCATAGTATACGTGCAGAGCGCGCCCTCGCCGTGCCCGAGCTGTGCCGCCAGCTACTGTGCTACTTGCTGGTGCACCCCGCGCTCACGCAGCACGACCACGTGTGAGTACATGACCGAGGCATAGTATACGTGCAGAGCGCGCCCTCGCCGTGCCCGAGCTGTGCCGCCAGCTACTGTGCTACTTGCTGGTGCACCCCGCGCTCACGCAGCACGACCACGTGTGAGTACATGACCGAGGCATAGTATACGTGCAGAGCGCGCCCTCGCCGTGCCCGAGCTGTGCCGCCAGCTACTGTGCTACTTGCTGGTGCACCCCGCGCTCACGCAGCACGACCACGTGTGAGTACATGACTGAGGCATAGTATACGTGCAGAGCGCGCCCTCGCCGTGCCCGAGCTGTGCCGCCAGCTACTGTGCTACTTGCTGGTGCACCCCGCGCTCACGCAGCACGACCACGTGTGAGTACATGACCGAGGCATAGTATACGTGCAGAGCGCGCCCTCGCCGTGCCCGAGCTGTGCCGCCAGCTACTGTGCTACTTGCTGGTGCACCCCGCGCTCACGCAGCACGACCACGTGTGAGTACATGACCGAGGCATAGTATACGTGCAGAGCGCGCCCTCGCCGTGCCCGAGCTGTGCCGCCAGCTACTGTGCTACTTGCTGGTGCACCCCGCGCACACGCAGCACGACCACGTGTGAGTACATGACCGAGGCATAGTATACGTGCAGAGCGCGCCCTCGCCGTGCCCGAGCTGTGCCGCCAGCTACTGTGCTACTTGCTGGTGCACCCCGCGCTCACGCAGCACGACCACGTGTGAGTACATGACCGAGGCATAGTATACGTGCAGAGCGCGCCCTCGCCGTGCCCGAGCTGTGCCGCCAGCTACTGTGCTACTTGCTGGTGCACCCCGCGCTCACGCAGCACGAACACACATGACCGAGGCATAGTTTAAATTGAAAGTGGATAGCGATGTCCTTCAGGTGTAATTCGAAGGATAAAAAAACTTAATGCTTATTTAGAAATATACAGGGTTATTTGTAAAACACCGGTAACCTTTCAGAACTACGTTACTAACATCATAATCAACAACTTTTGTTCTATGACTTTTAAAAAATCATAATATTTTAATTCATCAGATTTACACACAAAAATAAAAATATTTTAATTCAACGCTCTAAATGTTACGAAGCTCTATGCGAAGCAAAAGAAAGCAATAGTACCGACAATAGCGAGGGGAACGGGGAATACAGAGTTGAAACGTGTTAGATAGGACAACGAAATATTGAAGGTTTGTTTTTGGTAAATAAATGTATTATGTTTTGTAAAAAATCGTAGAACAAAAGTTGTTGTTTATGATGGTAGTAATATAGTTCTGAGAGGTTACCGGTGTTTTACAAATAACCCTGTATATTTAAGACGTAGTTCAGATATGCTCCGAATTACATCTCAAAAATGTAAAACACTTATGGCAAAATTCTGAAAATACATTTAACATAACAATTTATTTTCTTTTTTTGTTTGTTTTACATAGATAGTATGTCTACTATTAAAATATTATATTTACTTATTATTTCTTATTAAAAAAAAAAATACTTTTGCAACATCACACTTTTGAAGTTGGAATAATCTTCATCTTTTAAGGCTCGCTTTAAGTTTTGGAGGTTGTGGGTTCGATTCCCAGCTGGACCAGAAACTTCGGTAAATTCTAAGATTTCTTGCTGGGCCTGGTTGGTTGAAGGACTCAATATAACATAATCTATAACAATGGTATACCAAGGATTGGTATCTTTGTGAAACAATGTTCTATGCTTGAAAATAACTTCAACTATCTTGTTACAGAACCCTGACGCAATGGTTAAGATACTTAGAGAACCACATATCCGGCAACAGAAACACAGAGAGTGTGTGGCAACAGAGAATAGAACCCTGTCTTATCCCAGACAACAACATATGGAGTTCCACCAACACCTTCCGAAGAACCATCGGCAAAAACGTCGACTTCCGAGGCGTCATAGACTTAGATCATTTCAATACAGACTTCCTACAAGACTCTTTCTCGAAAAATGGCCGAGATGTCGACATAAGTATAGAAGGGGATAAACTAATGTTTGACGCGACGATAACACAGCCTAAATCACAGCGTTCCAACAGTTTGACACCTCCGTCATCAAATTTCTTGCATATGTCTTCGTCAGCTGAAAATTTGAGTGATGAACCTTTTGTACAGAAACCTAGGAGTTTTTCGCTCTCGAGTGAACATAGTTTGAGTCAAATTAGGCCTATTAGTATAATGTATGGAACAACGGGTAGTGAGACAAGGTTGGATGATTTAAGGTCGCATAACTTTGGGGAACACCCGGGCATGTCTACGGTGGCACAGTGGTTAAAGAGTTTGAGACTGCATAAGTATGTGTGGCTGTTCACTAATATGAGCTATGAACAGATGATGTCTATGGATGAGAAATATTTGGAGAAATTAGGTGAGTTGGAATTGTTGTTTGTTAAAATATTGTAGTGTCTCTTTGTAATGGATAAATGACATGCTTTTCTTCTTCCCGCTCTTATCCCATATTACTTGGGGTCGGCTTAACACGTTTGTTTTCGCCATTCTGTCCTATCACCCGTCACACTATCACTTACTCCCTTTTCTTTCATATCACTCTTCACACAATCTATCCATCTTTTATTTGGCCTTCCTCTCCCTCTCCAAAAGATAAAAAAAACACAATTTAAAAAAAGGACTGTCTATCCCACTTATCTCAATGATAGCTAGACTGATTTTGACGGGACTTTCACTGGTAGATAGCTATTTTTATAAGATATAATATGTATGTGTATTCTGCCTATTCTTCAAAACGGGGTACCAATTTAGACGGGATTTTCATTGTTAAGCAATCAGCAGTTTATAGAAAAGGTTGCACAAATTTCTCGAATGATGATAGTGTACATATATATAATGGCTTATATAGAATACTAGCTTCCCGCCCACGGTTTCACTCGTGTAGCTTTCGTTCCCGCGAGGACTTCATAAATAAATAGCATATAGCCTTCTTCGATAAATAGGCTATCTAACTCTGTAATAACTTTTCAAATCTACCCAGTAGTTCTTGAGATTAGCGCGTTCAAACAAACAAACTCTGCAGCTTTATATTAAAACTAATGTGTACTAATGTACATAGTGTGTAGTACACTCGTTGCAGACACAAGCAGTGTGCCCATGACTCATAATATAGGTAGTAATGTTTCATTAGAAGGGAAACTCAATGAGTGTTATGAGTAGGGAATGCAATACCGGGATACCGGGATCCCGAAATACCGGGATCCCGCACCATTTTTGCGGGACCAGTCCCGCGCCTATATCGTGCGGGATCCCGCGGGATTTGCGGGACTGCGCAGCGACATTCGGCATGTGTTGTTCGGCACGCAGAAGCGCGCGAACTGTTTGTTTACCTATTTTTTGTCAGTTGTAATTAGCAATTGTTCTGTGACGTAACGTAATCTAATAACGTGCATAGTTTTAATTGTTTTAGTGATTGAATTAGGACGATTTGACATAATGGACATAATCTAAAAACGTGCTTGGTTCTATTCGTTTGAGTGAACTAATCAGGACGTTTTGAAGTAACCTAATACTTGGTTTTATTTGATCTATAAACAGAAAGAAAACTTTTCAGTTATGTCGAACAATTCGAACATTGTTTATAAAGAGTTTGTCAGTCCAGTTATTGTGTGGAAGTAAGTACTTCTTGAAGGCCAAAGATTCCCAGTCGGCTAAATGCAAGTTGTGAAAATCAATCATTAAAACTACAGGTCGATCAACTAAAGGCTTACATGTGCATTTAAAATCAAAACATCAGATCGACAGCAGTAAACAAAATGACTCTGCAGCGCCAGAAGAGGCATTACGACCAGATTCAAATATTGCGACGTCGGCCTCTTCTACCTCTAATTCTTCGGCACCACCACCTACTCCCCGAAGCCAGGACGAGTATTCAGAAGACGCTCATACTTCTACAGCTTTGTCATATAGTTTTTGACCTTTGTTTGAAACTGTAATTTCTGATTAATTATTTGATTTCTTAATGAATAGTGTCAATAATATTTGTAGTTTCATTTTAAGTTCTATAGACTCGTTTATGATACAGGATTCCTCTCTTTTTTCAATGACTTTCAAAAAACATGCGGGATCCCGCAAATACCTGGATCCCGCGGGATCGAACCTCTCAATCCCGCGGGATCCAGCAATTGAAATTTTGCTGCGGGATTGCATTCCCTAGTTATGAGAGTAAATGACTCAATTGTCCTGTTTCCTTTATGTGTATTACTGTGTGATTCAGCACCTAGTAGTAATATTAACTTGTACTAAAGTAGAAGACCCAAACCTACATCGACCTAGCGGATAATAGAATGAAACATATTTTATAATGAATTTAGTATCTTAGAAAATACACTAAAAATGGGTTGGCTACAGAAATCAGGAACAGAGCTTGGCAAGCCAGGGTTTTTGAGAGACATCTCCATAATTTCCACGCTTGGCAGGCGGATTGGTGATCGCAATAAGATGGTAGATAACCTTGAGCTGATAGATGCTGCAGCCCATCCATCAGCTGAATGCCCCGTAGTCGCCTCTTACGACACCCATGGAAAGATGTGGTGTGGTCTATTCTAAGCCGGAAACCACACGGTTTTGTTGATAACCCCTCGTGCTAAGCTGAAATGCTTGTATTACCAGTGGGTTCACGTCAGTAGTACAATAGGTGGGGATCGAACCGGCGACCACACGATCTCTAGTCCGAAAGCTTAAAAACACAAAATATTGTTTTTTTTTTCTTTTGCACTCTTTATGGAAAAGTTCCACCGTAGCCTAATTGGTTAAGGCATTGGGGGCTTTACCTAAGATGCAGGTTCGAGTCCTGCCGGTGGTCGAATTTTATTAATCTCAATTTTGAAATATATTTATTTACTTGTATCTCAGGTGTAACAAAAGGTGCTCGTCACAAGCTACTCCTATCAATAAAGAAGTTGAACGAACGTCCGGCCATCCTCGAGGGTATAGAGGCGGAGTTCCGCAGCGGCGTGTCTGGAGTGGCCGCGGGGAGGGCCCTGGAGAGACTGCGAGGGGTGCTACTGAGCCCCATGCCACCAGCTTCAGAATTACCGGCCGCTATTGTCAGAGCGTTGCAGCTTGGTAAGTAAATAATAGATCAAGATGGTATATTATACCAGCTATGAAAACTCCCACACTAGGGATATTAATGCGTATTTTATTTATTTATTGATGTACACACACAAGATTCAACAACTATGTACAAAGGTACTACTTATCCGTGTCGCACGGACACAAAGTACACCCAGACTCAGAATAGTTGTCTGTGGTTCACACATATAAGGGGCCATCCATAAATTAAAGCGGCCGTAGCCCAATGGCTAAGGCGTCGACTTGATCTCGTGGTCGCCGATTCGAACCCTACCCATTGCACTACCGACGTGAACCCACTCGTAACACAAGCATTTTAGCTTAGTACGAGGGGTTAACAAGAATACTAGTAGACTGCAAACTCTGCTAGTAATCAGTAGGAATTTTATTATTATTTTTACCCACATTGTGAGTCACCCCCCTCCCTAGAGTGACGTCACAAATTTTGCAATTTTGAACGAATGACCGTTAATGGTGCATAGTGCATGTTTTAAGATGTAACATGAATATTTTGAAATGTGATGTCACGAAATTTAGGAACCCTCCCACTCCCTTGTCACATAATGTCACACTTCGTCGACCTCCTCGCTCCCCCTTAACGTGTTACGTAATTATTGGATGGCCCCTAATGGTCCCGCCCGGATGAGAATCGAATCCAGAACACTAGATCTCAAAAGCCACTACCGTAACCACTGAGCCACCGGTACAGCCAAACCTTTAAAACAGGCGCCGCCGCTATGTGAGTGCTTAATATGTGAGTAAATTAGACTTTATTGCACATATAGCTTCCCGCGCCTGCGCCCGCGCGAACTTTGTAATCAAATATAGCCTATAGTTTTCCTTAATAAATTGGCTATCAAACACTGAAAGAATTCTTCAAATCGGACCATTAGTTCCTGAGATTAGCGCGTTCTAGCAAGTAAACTCTTCAGCTTTATATATTAGCATGTATTTTACGTGTCCTATGTAATTTCAGCGTCTAAATGCCTGAACAACACGTCGGTAGCGTCGGTCCGTGTGACGTCACACACAGTGAGCGAGGACGGGGAGCACGAGCCCCCCATCGAACCCATGTCCTTACATTGCTGGCTTGTTGAAAAGGTATGTTTATAGTTAAACGTAAAGTGAACACTTTCTTGGAACATTACAGGAATAAATTTCTTCTGTTTCAATAGATTATTTATATATTTAGTACTAAAGACCCGTCCCGGCTTCGCACGGGTGCAATGCTATTTATAGGCAGGCGCCGCGTCGCCGCGCCCCGGCCGGTACCGGTGCCGCAACCGCTATGTCCAGCTATGTCCCTGCATTTTAAATCTGTAATATCTTCTAATCTATTCATTAAAATTACAAGCTGTAAAGGGCCATATTGATCTATATTAAATGCACAATGTAATAAAGGTTAAGATTAATGCTGTATTCCTTAAAATAGCTACTTAAGTAATCCATTATTTCTCGTAAAAAGTAAAGGATAAAAAAACCGGCCAAGTGCGAGTCGGACTCGCGCACGTAGGGTTCCGTTTCAGTTACAAGTGCGTACCTATTTTTGATATCAAGAATGAATAAAAAAGCGTATGTTTATGAAATGAAATGTTATTTTATATTTTTATATTCGAGTTGATTGAATGAAAGGTAAATTGCGGTTTACGATTTATGACATATTAAAAAAAAACTACTTACAAGATCTCGTTCAAACCAATTTTCGGTGGAAGTTTGCATGGTAATGTACATCATTTTTTTTTTTTTAGACTTATCATTATCTTATTTTAGAAGTTACAGGGGGGGGGGGGGACACACATTTTACCACTTTGGAAGTGTCTCTCGCGCAAACTATTCAGTTTAGAAAAAAATTACATTAGAAACCTCAACATCATTTTTGAAGACCTATTCATAGATACCCCACACGTATGGGTTCGATGAAAAAAAAAAATGAGTTTCAGTTCTATGTATGGGGAACCCCAAAATTTATTGTTTTTTTTCTATTTTCGTGTGAAAATCTTAATGCGGTTCACAAAATACATCTACTTACCAAGTTTCAACATTATAGTTCTTATAGTTTCGGAAAAAAGTGGCTGTGACATACGGACGGACAGACAGACAGACAGACAGACATGACGAATCTATAAGGGTTCCGTTTTTTGCCATTTGGCTACGGAACCCTAAAAATGGTTATTGTAGGTTATCCCTAACCTTTTTAAGGTGTACAATACTGGAGGAGGAGTAATGAAAAAGTAAAAGTTAAATACAACATAGAAGCTCAAAATATTTATTAAATAAAAAAACACGTTTTAATTAAAACTGAAGGTGGGCCAACTTCAAAGGCCAGGTGGGCCAACTTCAAAGGCCAGGTGGGCCACTTGCGTTCAGTATGGCTGGTCCAGATCATTCGGCCATGGTAGATCCTTACCATTTAAAAAGGCTGGACCCTACTCGCCTATACTCCCGGTGCCCTATCCCGACCGGTCTATTGTATTGTATATTGTCCAGGCGCTGCACACGGAGTCGTTCACCGGCGCGGCGCTACAGGACGCGCTCAAGCGCCTGCGCCACCGCTTGCCGCCGCGACAGTTCTTCAGCCACGTGTCCGACATGCCGCTGCACCGCCGACAAGCCAAGCCCAGGTACGTGCACACGTGCACCAGGTACGTGCATACACACACGCACATACAAACGCGCAGACACACACGCACATACAAACGCGCAGACACACACGCACATACAAACGCGCAGACACACAGACACTCAGACGCACAGACACTCGCGCGCATGTACACATACACACGCACACACAAACATATACATATACACACACACATGCATACATATACACACACGCATGCATACACATATACACACACACACACATGCATACATATACACACACGCATGCATACATATATATACACACACACACACACACGCATGCATACATATAAATACACACACACAATATATACACACACACACACACACGCATGCATACATATAAATACACACACACACACACACGCATGCATACATATAAATACACACACACTGACACAGACACACACTGACACAGACACACACACATCATCATTCATTATTTCAGCCGTAGGACGTCCTCTGTTGGATACAGGCTCTTAGATCTCCAATGATTACGGTTGGATGCGTCCTGGATCTACCGTGATCTTGCGGCTTGTACCAGATCATCCGTTCATCTAGTTAGTGGGCGTTCTACGCGACGCTTGCCGATCCACGGCCTTCATTCGAGAACTTTTTGGCCCCAACGGTTATCTATTCTCTATGCTATATGGCTTGTTATTGCCACTTTAATGAACTAATCCGTTGGACTCAATCGGTAACCCGCGTCTTCGTGTTGGACGGATCTTCTTATTTTTAATTTCGATTCGTAAATAAACACACTTTTATTAACACTAAATACATGCATACTAAAGTCCTGATTTAAATTCTGTTAATTGACAAAAGATTTAAGGGAATGTTGATTATCATCAGCCCTCTAAAGTCAACTGCTGAACATGGGCTAATTGTATACCAAAACAGAGAGAAACGCTGACGTCCATTCCTTGCTTACGCGCAACGTTAACGGTTGCCATAAATTATGTCATAACAATCGGGATCAACAGCTTAAGCTTAATAGATCTGGCGTTGAGATTGAACCCATGTCCTCTGTGGACATGGGTTCAATCTTAACGCCACTAACGCAACTAAGAGCGCTCCCAAAGTTTAGTTAGATCGTTCGTTTCTTCGTTCCTCGCAAACAACCTATTATGATAAATCACCAGGCTCTGTCTTTAAGCCGGCCATCGGTCCCCACATAACCGTGACGTTCCCGAGCCATCGATTGTACCGAGTGCCGTGTCCCCCGCAGATGGCGCCCGCTGCCGGGCTGGCGCGGCGCGGCGCGGCGCTCGTCGTGGGCCCCGCGCCCCCGCCCGCCGCCGCCCGCGCTGTGCGAGGACTACGCGCGCCTCGACGCGCTGTGCCTGCAGATGACGGAGCAGGCCATCAACTGACCGCGCCTCGTCGGACCGCCCGCGTCCGACGCACACGCGCCGCTCCAACGCGCCATACACTTTATGAGACTCGCCTCCCACGCTTCCGACACCGGGTTGGGTTCGAAGGACCCGGATCGAAGACGACCCGATTCTCCCGCTCATCCCCCATCGGGCGCCCTGACTCTGGATGGACGCCGACTGAGGCTTGAAGACGCGAATTCGGATAGACGCCGGTCCGATCCTGTCCGTCTAGATAGCCCCCGACACCCGCCGACCGGATATGGAATTGCAGGAACGAGTGGGCGATCCGATCCTCCCACTCATCGGGGTGATTGGCGGTCCGAATCGAACCGTCCTGCGTTCGGGGGAGCCGTGCCAAAAATCGGCCCAGCTCCAGTATATAGACGGCAGTCGGATCCCCCCACAAAAAAAAGAATTGGTGAGATGGCTCCGGATAGACGGCGGTCCGATCCCCCCATCCACATAAGAGTAGGTGGAGTATCTCCGGACGGACGGCAGTCAGATCGGCCCCTCCATTCGAGAACTGGTGCGATGACTCCGGATAGATGGCGGTCCGATCACCCCATCCACATAAGAATAGGTGGAGTATCACCCGACGGCCGGCAGTCAGAACAGTCCACCCATTCAAGAACTGGTGCGATGACTCCGGATAGATGGCGGTCCGATCACCCCATCCACATAAGAATAGGTGGAGTATCACCCGACGGCCGGCAGTCAGAACAGTCCACCCATTTAAGAACTGGTGCGATGACTCCGGATAGATGGCGATCCGATCCCCCGATCCACATAAGAGTAGGTGGAGTATCTCCAGACGGACGGCAGTCAGACCAGCCCACCCATTCCAGAACTGGTGCGATGACTCCGGATAGACGGCGGTCGGACCTGCCACCCCATCCGAGTGTCATTGCTCCCAGACGGCTCTCCGATCCCCCCAGAGTACCGGGTCCTAGAGGATTTACCCCCAACGAAAGGTTTAATGGACGATTTTTGAGTCCGGACATTATTAATAATATTCGACGGTTGTCTTTACAATAAAGACTTTGACGTATAATTGTTATATAAATATTGCTTTAACGATATGTTGGCGTCGACTCCCTCGACATGATATGAGCTTATTCCTGCCGACGTTCATAAAGATGTTTAAGTTTTAATTCCACCGTATTTACATTTTTCGTCTTCCTCGCTCCCGTGTGAAAAAATATTTGGGCGACAGAGACGGCGTTACAAATTAAATGCTTAAATATTTTTATAATGACAAAATGAAATATTAATATCTACGTAAATTACGAACAAGGATATAGGATATTTGTTAAATATTCACAAATTTATTGTAATGTGTCTTAAGATATTGTGAAACGCTAAAACACCGGTATTTGTGTAGTAAAAATGTAATATTACTAAGAAACGATATATTGCAGGTTGACTAATCTTTAGTAAGATAATTATATCCATATTTTAACTTTAGAAACACATCCAATTCTTGTATATACTCAAGATATATTTATATGATATTTTATTCATTTATTTCAAATATTTTATACAAACCAATCAACTTATTTATCAAAACAATTAATATAATTAATTACTCAATATATTTATTTTATTGCTAAGTGATATTACATTTTTTTTATAATAATTAGGTATTTTGTAGCTAGAGGACAAGGCACGGGTGTGCCTCGCTTTATATTTATTTACGATACGTAATTTATTTATACGTGATGTCGCGTATTATTTGTTCACGGGCTAGAAACCCTTTATACTAGCCTTAATAAGTAGCTAGAGAAATTCCGCAATTAACTGCGCTAGAACTGCGGAAGTGCCATGAATTATTGATAAATACAGTAAAGGATTTATTTTATAAATTTTTGATGTCATATATTTTTTTTTGTCTATTGTCATTCTGTCTATGGTCTGGCGATATTTGGACATTCATTGGCAACATTTGGCTATCGGTATGGTCAAATGTGGCCAGAGCAATATTTAGTCAAATTCTACCATCATTACTAACTTTCTTATAGTTGTTTCATAATTAAGCTATTTAGCTAGCTAGTTTTACTTAACAATTTCCACCTCATATTTTCAATAATTTATCGCGCTTCTTATTTAACGCAGATGACGAACACAAATAGTACTAGATAGGCCACAATTATAGCTTTTTTTGTATAAAAATGGTCGTTTTGACGCTATTGCAGACCCCGCATTGATAAGTAAGCTAAGTATCGGTGACATCGAGAAACATCCGTTTACTTAAAGAATGGGAATTTACATCGCTAATCTAGAAACAAATATATATCTTAATATTAAAGCGGCCGTAGCCCTATGGCTAGGGCTTCGGATTTGCGATTATGTGGTCGCGGGTTCGATCCCCATCCATTGCACTACCGACGTGACCCCAATCGTAACAAGCATTTTAGCTTAGCACGAGTCGTTAACAAGAACACTAGTAGCATTTAATCATTAATACTGACAAAAAAAAGTATATTACTTAAATTATTTTCTTTCTTTATTCTTTATTTAAAAGACAACTCCCGCACTAGGGAAATAAATCCCTGTGTCGCGGGGGACTTTACAAACATTCATTTCACGGACACAAAGAACACCCAGACTCAGAACAACTATTTGTGGTTCACACAAATAATTGCCCCGGGTGGGAATCGAACCCAGAACACCAGGTCTCAGAAGCAACTTCCGTAACCACTGAGCCACCGGTGCAGTCAAATTTTAATTTTTATTGTTTCTTTTTTTTGTGTGCGGTGATTTTTTCTGTAGTATGTATTTTAAAGATGCTAGTAAATTTAAAGCCATTGATTGACAATTTCCATTTTGTAAGTGAACGGAACATAATAATAATTATATCCTAAATTTCTCTGGTGCTAATTTATGCGAGTTTAATTTTTTAGTCTAGTTGTAGAAGTTTGGGGGGGCGTAGTTAGAATGTGAATGTGTAAGATATCTGTTGTGGGTGTGAGTGTTGACTAGGTAATACGTCGCACCACGAACGTTTACGTGAATTAGTTATATAAATATATTAAACAAACATTGTTGACTGACGTTTGCATAATTTACAAATATATCGCAAACTCTTTATTTTAATTTTATTAATTATTTTTTATTTTTAATAATTATTATTGTAAGTAACTGGATATTTTTATCCAGTGAATATTTTGACTGGATCAAAAATCTGATTGTAATGAGTGCAATTTATTACGTACTATGAATATTATTTTTTATTTTTATTAATTAATTGTCACGCAATATTATTATGAATGAAATATATGTAGTATCGGTGTAAATAATGATTGAAAATGTTCGCGTTGTATTTATAAGGGTTATTGTTTTGTACAAACCATGTGTTGATGACAGAGTTATAATTAATATATTGTAGTGAAATGATTTTGAATATTGTATAACGAGCATTGGTTAGTTAAGTTTGGTTTCGGAAGGCTCCCTACTGCCTAGAGTTTACTTTATATAGCTAATTGTAGAGATGTATTTATTGTTTGTCCGTTCAGTTTCTGTTGACTTATACCTCTGTGTTCAATGCTCTCGTGGGAACGTTACGATAATTTACTGAACTGCACGAAATACTTTATTTTTTCTCAGTATATGTATTCCATAATGGAAAAATTCTCCTTTTTTGGAGTTTGTTGAATTGATACGGCCACTCTCAAGGGAATTTGGACCATAGTTAAATATTTATTCAGTCACTTTTGTAGTTGGTTCGACTATTAGAGATTGTGAATATAATCAGCAGGTTTTCGTAATGTTTCTCAGTGGCAGAGCTTTATTTACTACTGTGGCGGACTGTGATACGGTTTGTTTTGGATCATGAATCATGATATTCATCAGCACTAAATAAATATTGTATAACATTATTGTGTTGTTTGATTTGCATCTTGTGTTTACCCACTTGTTTCACCCAATAACTCGCATGTCCTTTTTAACATGTCCGATATGCAAATCAAAAATTCAAGTTGCTTATATATTTTAATTATATTCTTTATTCATATACACATTTAAAATATTTTTAATATGAGATTATTGTCCTTTTTTTGGTTTCCGGCTTAGAATAGACCACTCCATGTCTTCCCATGGGTGTCGTAAAAGGCGACTAAGGGACAGGGCTGATGGATGGGCAGCAGCATCTATTAGCTCAAGGTTTACATCTTACTGTGATCACCAATCCGTCTGCCAAGCGTGGTGATTATGGCAATATCCCTCTACGATCCTGGCTTGCCAAGGTCTGTTAAGAGGAGGCCCACATTCAGCAGTGGACGTAAACGGACTGTTGATGAATCCTTTTTTTACTACCACTCTGGACATGGCAATTCTGAAAGAACTGGCAAGAAACTCTGAGGAATCCTTTTTTTTTATAAATATGTTTTGTGCAATTATAAATAAGCAGTATTGTACCACTGATTCTGTCATAGTTCAATAGGCACACCCAATGTTTTATACTAAAGTATTTCTCATACCAAATAAAAGACTTGTGGTCACACAGCTGGCTTGTGGCTAAACACAAAACTGACGAGTATATTATTTCTCATATTGTTTTTTTTTATTGGGTTATATTATAGAAATAAAGATTACAGGTAAATTTAAAAAGATGTAATGTTTGACATTAGTAAACAATGAAATAGTATCCTACTGTTGGCGAAATATTTGAATAAGTTATATCATTTGAAAAGCAGCTACTACTCAAGAGGCGGGAGATTTCTACTCAATAGTAATTCTTAAAATTACTTATATTTGTCATTTATTCTCAGCCAAGCGAAACTTTTGCAACAAGTTTAATCATCAATATGATGGTATTAATAAATATTTAACAGGCTTTTTAGTTAAAATTAATATTAAATATACTATTAATGAATATTCAAGTTCATAAGTGCTAAGATTTTTGTAATGGAAGCATTTTGTTGCTGCCGGTACCTTACATTATGGCACCTTACACCTTGGTTGAAAATAAAAAATAGGGAATTATTAATGAAAACGCAATGAATCTCTGATTGAAATAATATATTTCAACTTTGGACTAGACAAAGAATCACAAAAATATTTGGCCTTATTAATTATTTGGTTACAACTTATAACTAATTTTACAAAAAACTACTAATATTAAATCAGTTTCTCCTTATGAGTGCCTATTTTATGTCTTGCCAAATCATTCTTCCTATAAAAAGCTCTTGTACATCTATCACATGGAAAGGGAACAAGATTTGTATGTGTTTTTACTGTATGATATTCAAGCATTTGTCGTGAAGGAAATGACATGATGCAGCTTTCAATTTGACACTTAAATCTGTCTGTTTTCTTGTGTCTGAAATTCAAGTGACGACCCAAAGCCTTCGGATCAAAGAAGCTACTCGTACAAAGCTCACATTTCAACGGCCTTTCCCCAGTATGTCTCCACATGTGAACTTCAATATTTGGTACACTTTTAGAACAAACACTACAATAACCTGATTTCTCTGAATGTAGCTTATCAATGTGAGTCTTCAAATTCCCTTTTACACCAAATGTACGTCCACAGTAGTTGCAAACATATCGATTTGGTTCTGAATGCAGCTTCAAATGCTTTTTTAAATTGTTTTGATATTTAAACAGAGTATTGCAGATAGAGCATGAAAAATTCTTTACATTGGAATGTACACTGAGATGGTGTTTCAGTTCCTCTTTTGTACAAAACCTTTTTGAGCAAGTTGAACAGACATGGTCTTTTTCACCTGTATGCCTTTTTTTATGTCTGAGTAGTGCACTTACTTGTGTAAACCTCAGTGAACATTGTGAGCAGGCATATGGTGTCTCCCCAGTGTGTGTACGCATATGAACCTTCACATCATTCTTAGTAAAGAAACCCTTCCCACAGTTCTCGCAGGTGAAATCACGTTTTCTAATGTGTTGGAGATGATTTCTTTCTATATGTCTCTTTAAAGCTCCACTATCTTTATAGCTCTTTTCACAAGATGAACATGAAAATGGTCTTTCATCTGTGTGTGATCTCATGTGGGCTACCAAAGTAGATGCGTTAGCACAATGTTTACCACATTTTGAGCATATAGAAGCCTCATGAATCTTGAACTTTGTTCTCTTTTTGTATGGTCTCTTTTTGGAAATGCATGGTTCAATATTTTCGAGTTTCAGAAGCTGATCTAATGAAATATTATCATTTGAAAGGTCATCATAGTTTTGATCATTGTCACTGATGCCAATCTCTTCTAGCTTAATTTCTAGTTTTGGTTTTGAATCTTCTAGCTCTGCGGTGATTTGTGGAAGTACCTTCAATTGTTGTGAACGTAGTTTCCTATCAGAGGCTTCACATTTGAGTATAAAGCGATAACAAGAAGAGAGTTGTATTTCACACGCACCACATACGTGGGATGGAAGCCCATCGTCATTCTGTACGCTTACATTTGAACAACAGTACTTTATTTTCTCACTAATATCAATTTCATTTGATTGTTTACTAAATATGTCGGTAGTTGCTTCATTCTCGCAACATAGCCTGCATACTTTGAAGTTCATCGTTTTAAATCAGTTCCCATTATAAATTTAACTAGACTCTTAACAGATACCCAAAACCAATTTATTAGAATTTATAGTAAAAATATTAATTCACAAAAGATTTCTGCCATAACAAATAATAACAATCCAATAAATAAACACAAAATGTTTGACAACTCAAGACCTGTCACTCCTGTCAGGAAGTCAGAGTAGCTACCTCCGAGTGCTCCAGTCAGTGGAGTAGTGGTCAAGGTATTCAAAGAGAATTGATTTTTTCTACGTCCACGATGCAACAATAATAATTAAAATATAAAAAAACATTGCTTTGGGGAAAAAAACTAAAACAATAAAATACATACGATGATATTGTACATGAAAATTAATACCTATGTCATATTGTGTCCTAATGTCCTTAGTAGCAAACTTTAGTCTCGTGGCTAACTTATTATTATTAATTATATAACGTAATAGAAATGCAATTTGTTTTGAACAGAAAAATAACAACTCACACCCAATATGTATTTCTATTACTTTATTTTGTAGTCTTAAAAGATTGAAGATCTTCAGCCATCAGAAAAAACTTAATAATGAAATTGAAATGTCAAACACAAAAAAAAGTTTTAAGCCTGCCTGTGTATTGCTGAACATAGTTGAATTTGATATTATGAAAAAAATAAAAGTTGGCATTGTGCATCTGTAGCACGAAGCTTGAAAAATGAAGGATTGAGTCGAGTATTAATGCAACAAAGAAGATTTCATGAAATGAATGAATTAGCAATGGAGCCGAAAATCTGCCGTATATGTGTTCAAAAAACTGCAACTATATCTATTTTCGAGAAGCAAGATGATATACAGATTAGTATAAAAGTGATGCGATGCACCAATGTGTTGGTGAGTGAAGGCGACGGGCTCCCCGACGCTATATGTACGGGCTGTGCGGCCGATCTCTACACTTGCTATGAGTTTGTAAACAAATGCGAGTCCTCCGATAAGCTACTGCGCTGCCCCGACAATATCGAACTCATCTGTGAAGAAATAACCCAACTCGAGATACCTGCCATAAAAGAAGAAAATGGAGAACTTCAAGATAATCAAGTTAATTTTGATGATATTCTTCAAGATGATCTATCGGATTCCTTAAATCTGGATGATATTGAGAAACCGAAACGGAAATATAAGAAGCATAAAAAGACGAGGGCGAAAATAGATGGTCGCAAGTTGCGACCTAAAATAGGACCAGTGAGGTGTGTGTTGTGTGGTCTGAAGGCCACCTGTAGGTCTGCCTTGGAGAACCACATGAGAACTCACACTGGGGAAAAACCATTTGCATGTAATTCTTGTGAAGCTACATTTAATATTAAAGGATCACTTAAAAGGCACATATTAACACATCACACTGAAAGAGAGAGAAAATTCATTTGTGAGACATGTGGCAACAATTTCTTCACTAAAAATGATATAATAACACACATTAGAGTGCACACAGATGAACGGCCGTTCACCTGTTGCTATTGTGGCAAAGCGTTTAGGCAACTAGCTTCAATGATCCGACACAAACGCTTGCACACTGGTGAGAGACCATATGCATGTCCAATTTGTTTTAAAAGATTTGCTGACAAGAGTCATATGATGAGACATCAGTATGTTCACAGTGATGAGAAGAAATTCACATGCCATGTTTGTAACAGAGGTGTGAAAACTAGAAGTGCTCTAACAACTCATATGAAAATACATTCCAATGAGAAACAAAATGTGTGCAGTTACTGTGGCATGACATTTTTACTCAAAGGGAACCTCCAAGTTCACATAAAAAGGATACACTCAGAAAAGTCTGGTCAATGTAATGTATGTTTAAAATCATTCCCGGATCTCGAGGCTCACATGAGGAAACACACTGGAGAAAAACCCTTTATTTGTAAGCTCTGTGACCAACGCTTTACATGCAAGAGAAGTTTGTCTAACCACATTGGGTTCAAACATGCTAATGCTTCTAAGTTTAAATGTTCAATAGGTGAATGTTCAAAAACATTTCCTACCTCTATGATGTTAGAGTTCCATTTGCTGAAACAGCATACCAATCATACTCCTTACATTTGCCATCATTGCTCTAGAGGGTTCTTCAGAATGAGTGATCTGACTAGGCATCTCAGAACAAGTCATATAGACACTTCAATCAAAATGCCTGTAAAGAATCTTCTGTCTTAAGGTTTTCTAGGTGTTGTTTTTAAGGTATAAGACTGACAATTATAATACCTATTTTACACAGGTAGCACTTGCATTAACATAATTACATACAAGATATTTGTATATTTATTCATTTAAAGTAGTTTTTCAACAAGTGAACAAACTTGGGAAACTTTCTATGAGGATGTACTCTCTAGAAATAACTGAGATTGAATCTATGTTATATTGTGTCAATGGACTTAATCCAATTCAATCAATCAGATTCTGTATTATGCTATGGTTTGGCAAAGGAAATATAGATAGGTAGTGATAGTAAGAGTCAATCTGAATGAAAATCTAGTAAGATTTATTTTTATGTTTAGTCTTAGCAAACATTCCAATTTTTCATAACCTCAAGAATATATCTATAAGTTAAACCAGTGGTTCCCAACCGGTGGTCCGCGGACCACTGGTGGTCCCTGGAAGCACTAGAAATAGACCTGAAGTTGCCCAAAAAACATTGCGACGCAGCTAAATATTTATTTACTGAACATAAGATTTTCTAACACACAGAAGTTATTGTAATAGTGTTCATTTTAGGGTGATTACGCAAAACAGGTGGTCCGTAACTAGATAAACATTTTGTAAAATGGTCTTTCAGCGCTTAAAGGTTGGGAACCACTGAGTTAAACCATTCTATGATGGTATACCTACTGCTTAGACTCGTTCCTATTAGTTTTGTTGCCACTGTTGAAAAATGGGAATCCCATTTGTTGCTAGTGGTAATAAATGGAGAATTTTTTTTGTCAGTTGTTGCCAGTGGTGATAAATGGGATTTATTAATCCCAGTGGTTTGGTATGTTAGAATGAGCTACTATAAAAGTAGTGTAGAGGAATGGTTGGTGGTGTTCTCTCCATAGAAAATGAAGGTCTTGAGGTGGTATGCCCGGCGGTCGACAGTCTTTTGTTACTGTGCAGAATTTGTATATATTCAAATTGGCTTGCAAATTTGAATTACGTGATACAGGTTAGTTGGGATGCTAGGTGCTAGATGGCGCTGCTCGTCATCTATTAGTTTGTGTGCGGCTACTGTAGATGTCGCTACAGTAGGTTAAGTTAAATTAGACCTGCAACCATATGACGACAATGACCAAATTTATTAAGATTAAATACATAAATCGTAAACGTTCAACGTGTTAAAAACAGAAAACAGATTTTGTTGACCTATTTTTCCGTACTGACTACTACTGGCACTATTTTTTTCCATTTATCACCACTGGCAACAAATGCGAGAAAGATTCTCATTTGTTACCAGTGGCAACGAAACCAATTCACTTTATGGCTCCAGCCTTATAGAATGGTTAAAAACTATAAACCAAGCAACCTGCACAAGGGCGCCCTTTGTGGAACTTGAAGTTCTGCTTAGGGCGGCCGTTGGCGGGGGAGATGGAGCCATGACTATTTTGACTATTCAGATATTTAAGGGAATTTAGTTCAACCGTCTTTCTATTTTAGGCTGGCTCCATATTCACACGCTCGAAGAACGCGCACGGCCAATGTGGGGTCAGCTTTATACTCTTAAAGTTGCGAATTATTAATTACACATTTATATTTGGTAAGTTAAGAGCGTAAAATAAAAGGGCAGTTGCACAAGAGTCGATAAATATAATAACTCAACATTTTATGTGTGGTATATTTGCTTGCGTGTTTGTATGATTGTAACACATTAGCCATAGTTTAGATAAGTCTGTATTTCCATTTTATCCTAGTCATTATTTTGTAAGAATAAATATAGAAGGCTTATTTACACATATACCTATTTTTTTTTATCTGTACTAATATTATAAAGCTGAAGAATTAATTTGCTTAATCTCACGAGCTACTTGTCCGATTAAAAAAATATTTAAATTTTAGATAGCTTATTTATCGAGGAAGGAGATACTCCTTCCTCGATAAATGGACTATTCCCCCAAATTAATCCCATGTTTTTACCTTATCATGGGAAAACTTCCGTCATCGGATTTAAGTCCTATTTAAAACCAAAATCCTGTGGATCTGAAACTCTTATGCATCACAAAATCTATATTAATATTATCGAGAGAAGATTTGTATGTTTGTAACGGTGAAACTGAAAAACTACTACTAAACAGATTTCCTAAAATCTGTCACTATTAGAAAGCTACATTAGCAGAAGTAACATATGATTGAGTTCATACAAATTATTGTTCCGGGTGGGAATCTAATCCAGAACATAAATCTCAGAAGCAACTACTGAATATGATCTTTAATATGATACATTCCAATAGGATTCACGGCAGGATTGCCGATCGTGATGAATTCTCCGCAAATTTCAAATCAAACTCTTAGCTGCCAGTATCTGCTTTAGTATTTCGCCAATACGCAGGCGCTGAAATAAAGCTGGTTTGAAATACATATTATACACCGTTCTTTTAATCGTTGCTATAAAAAGCGATCTCTGGAATATTAGACAATGTTAATTAGTTAGGAATGTTCTAATGGCGCATTTACTTCGTTACTTGAAGGGTAGACGATTTTACATTTATTATGTGTAAAAAATACGCCTACGCTAAACCTCCGATATCAACAACGATCTACCTACATACATAAAATAATGTTATCTCGCCTAAAGTTAAGTAGTTATTTTCCTAAGGCACATTAGTATCATTAATTTATTTTAAGTCGGACATGAAAGCTACATAAAATATCTACATTTAAGACTACAAGTCGTTACTATTGCATATAAATAGCCACAACGACAGAACAACCTTAAAAGTATATTTAACCATTTTAATGACTGAGATCTGAGATAAACATAAATCAAGACTACTTTATGTAGTACGTAGCTAGCTACTAAGGTATAAAATCTCGTCAAGTACTTACCACACGAAGGTTATTGATATTATAATGAATGTTCATATTATCAACTAGTTCCTTTAATGAATGCCCTCTTCCTCTCCGACTAGTGGTAAAACGACAGTAGGGGAGCGAACAGACCCTCCGAACCAATGGCGCGGAAATCCGTGGTCAAGTTTCAATCGCGCGCCCTCCAATATGTCGACAAAACAGTTTGAAAAACGTTTGCCGCGTCGGCAAAACAGCGCCAGGTGTTGTGAGTTTATACATCTAGCTCGCTCTATTCTTATTGGTTGAATGTTGTTATCTCTCTCCCACGCCAATTAGGCGGCCAGGTGAGTGATACGCGGAGGCTTCGCGAGTCGCGGTAGACTTGCCAGAGGACGTTAGCCCGTGACCGTTCGCCGGAACGCACGTATTGCAGCGCACAGTTACACTACCGTGGCAGGTGTCAGTGCCGTGATGGTTTAAATCGTGTTTACAGTTCGTGTGTGTTATTAAACTATATTTTTTACGGATTGTACGGATACCTTTCCTCGAGTTTCACAATGGGTGAAGTGAGTACAACTTTTCACTGCTTTACTATAATAAAAGTCTGCTCAAAAACTATACGGAATGCGAGCGTGATCTAGTTTAGATGTCGGAGAGCCTAGTCCTGCGATGGTAATCGCAGTTCGTAGGTCGTCGGCATGAGTTACCACGGAGAATGCGTGCGCCGAGTCGCGGGTCGGCGACTGCCGCAATATTAATTAACGCTTTCATGTACCCAGAATAATGCGAGTCGGGCATGTGTACCGGTAGAAAGCTCGCCTCTCCACCGGTAAAAGTATTCGACAAAGTACTGTTATACATCTGATAACGCGGAGCGCGATACCCTATCAATGATATTCGTTTTTTTACATAAATACGGCCGCGGAACGCTCTCGCAATAAATGAGTGGCTATTGTCTTATCTAAGAATTAACAATGTACGTGTAAGAATCGATTGTAAGTAGGTACTTATTGTATTTAATCTATCGAGAATGCTCGATAATACCTAAGTATGAAGTCACGATCGTAGGTACTTAGAAAGGCAATAAATCCTATTAAATTCTTTTGAATTGTGCGGTTATCTGAAGTTGAATGAAACACGTCCAGTGGGGCGAAGGAGACCGGCCGATGAAACTGAATATGGCTGTGCGTAGGTCAACGTGTAGGTACTGCACCGACATGACCTCTTTTCCAATAATAAACGTACGAAATGATGAAACAGTCTCAAACCAGGCGGCTGCAATTGCTGACGACGCATAAACTGTTTTAGTTCACATATGAACATCGCGGAACTGTCTTTCTTTGCAATAGTCGAAAGTTTTATGTCAAGGAGATCGCCAAAGCAAATTGCGATTTAGCGGATTTGTCAGCTAAATCACGTCGTTGACACACAATCTTGTTGTAATCGTTAAGAAAAAGTGTGGAGATTGCTAACTGCACTCCCACATGCAAAACTATGAACATTCTAACTGCTGTGTAGGTAAAATTAAATTGCTGTATGAGGTTTTGTAACGCAAGCTTGCTTTTAATAAACAATTTGATGACAAATGGAATCCAACAAAAGAGTTTTACTGAAATTATACAACTTACATATTGATACTAAGGTAGACATAAATAACTACAGCTGTTTTACCTAAAAATGAATTGCTTACACATATTTTTAAACCTATTTAATTAGTAATGACACTTGACACTGCAATGAGATTGAAGTACCTAATTATTTTCTCATTTAAGTAGGGAAGTCAATTAATCATATACCTAGTAAGTTACAAGAAATTCATACAGCCGGTCTAGGGTTGCCAGGTCCCCCATCCTAAAAGCCGGACAGACCAGCCATTTTGGCCGGACATTTAGGTAAAAAGGCCGGACACCTTATTGAGGATTTTTAGTCTCATTATTAATGGGTACGATAAAAAAATGCAAAAGCAAAAGCTTAGCAAAAGGCTTTGTAAAAAGCCTAACAAAAGCCGGAATACGATTATTTTGGCCGGACACCCTACCAAAAAGCCTAACTTTGTCCGGCTTCATCCGGACGCCTGGCAACGCTACAACCGGTGAATGATAACCGAAAGAGAAAAATCCAAACATTGAGAATATAGGTATTTTGCAACCAATAGCTTGATAGGTAATAGGTATGTATCTGTAAACAATTACAATAAACTCTAAAACCGTTTTTTATGTAACATTTGAATCATTTTTATAAATACAGTCTATGAAACAAAAAATGAAATGCCTGATTAAAATATTTAAATAAATAGGGAGTGTGCCCTAAGGCCTCGTTACGGGCTGCGCCGCACAACGCGTCAAACGAGGCCTAAAGGCGTTGCACGTAACTCTGACAATAGAAAATGTATTGTGATAAATGCTGGCTCTTTTTTTTCGGACGGACATGTATGTAGTTTTCCACAAGAAAAAGAACTTAACCGGGGATAAAGGCGAGCAGCGCTTCAGCCTTATTCAATGGTCTATAAATTACTAACTAAGCAACCTGCGTAGGAGGGCGCCCCCTGTGGGACTTGGACCTCGGCTCAGGGGGGTCGCTGAAGGAGGGATTGAGGGGTTATGACTTCGGCTGGTCGCTTGTTTATCGTTGTTTGAAATAAAAAGACTAGCTGTCATTGTTCCTATCCTATTTTGCGAAACATTTCTTAATACTAGTTGTTACCTGCAACTAGTATTAGGTAAGTTATCTTTATTTGTCACTTGCATGGCTTTAATTAAAATTATCACATTAATGTCACTTCTGATAAATTCTAGATCAGCTAGACAAAGATATGTTAATAGAATAATAGCACGCAAATAGTGATTCTAACTGTTGTTCCGTGAGCTTGTATGCAAATACTCTCTAGGTAGTTTTTCTTGCCGTTTGACCTAGGTTCACACTTTTTCCGACTCGGGAAAAGCCTGAGCAATAACTACTAAAGTACCGTACAGTGGTAGTTGTTTAAGCTTGTGATACCACGATAATACCTACTTAAATTATAAATGATATTCGTGAAGCAAAATACTATTAGGTATACGATATTATTAATTATATATAATGGCCTGTCACCGCAATCAGTCGTTAATTTAACGATGCCAAGCGTGTAAAAATGTTAAACCTTATAAAATTCTCAATATGTTTGGATAGCAACAACATTTTGTCATTACGTTAAAGTAACTACCTGCTTACATGTCTTCATAATTAACAAGAAGAGTAGTTTAAACATTACTAGTTTTCTTGTCAACCCCTCGTGCTAAGCTAAAATGTTTGTGTTACGAGTGGGTTCACGTCGTCGGTAGTGAACCATGTCCGACGCGACGCCCTAGCCATTGGGCAACGGCTACTACAGTTTTTTTTTTATCAGACAGTAATTTTTGTTAGTAGAATGAAGACGGCGTAACTTCATTGTAGTTCATCAACGGTATATCATAAATATGTCGGTCACATAATCTCAAACCACACGTCGAATCCGACACCACTCTTACTGCATCGAACGGTGCGACTGACCACTGGACGATCGTTTGGTTTAGTGACCTACTATAGCCGCATTATTGGCATACTAACAATCATTTTCTAGTATTGGAGGTTGAAGTCTACCATTATTTTCACTATTCTTATCAAAATGTGTAAAGGCGGCGTTAACGAGGGAAAAACCCTATTATTTAATTTGGTAACATTGAAAAATACTTAAAATTGATTCAACAAATTTGATATTGCCATGACGTTTGCTCATAATATTATTAGGTACGTCATTGCTCATAATATTATTAGGTACGTCATTAGTGTTATTTTACAAGAATAAAGGGAAGTGTATAACGGCTGGGCTGCATCCAGGATTACCAGATGGTGGGATTCTTCTGAAATTTGTATTACTCCTGAATAATAACAAAATATCCCGACAAACCGCTTATCCTCATGTTGTATTACAATAATCGTGTGAAAAACGGCATTCTGCTCTTAAATTTTAATGTACATTTTTTCGAGTTCTAAATATATAAAACTGCTATTTAACAATAACAAGCTAGCTAGCTTAGATTTACAACTTTAAGTTTTCATTAAAACTATCCAATCTTTCACAATAATAATACTATTTGGAACTACCGCATTTTCCTTAAAGTGAGTTGTTTCTTCTATCTAATCCGCGGCTAAACGTTATGTATCTCATAAGAAAAGAACGATCCCACAGCTGTCTCATAACTTTTACATTCATCAGAAATACATATTACAAAATACATACTCGTACGTAATTCTAGGCAATCTAGCAGCCATGTCTTGGTTGTTTTTTACGTGCTTCCAACTGCAGTAATACGCCGACACATTGAAGAGTCGTTACAGTGAGCTGGTCCCAGGAAGACGATCATTATAGCTACGGCTTCTTGAATACGACATCGACAGAATAAATAATTGTAATTAGTAGAAAATTGCGCCTTCATACAGTTATTTTCAAAAGATTGAATGGAAATTGTTGCCATGCATTCACATTGTACCATAGGTACATACATGGAATGCACTAGGCCAGGCTTATTTAGCCTGGCATGGTATGTGAAAATTCATAAGTATATTAAGGTAAAATAACTAACGCATTTTTCCCATTTTAGCAACACGTTGGCTAAAATGGGAATGTATTTTGAATGAGCTTGTCATGCGAAAATACTATTTTGTCTCAACTTAAGTTTTTTTATGTTCTTAAAGAAAATACAAGTAAAAATATTATGCAGAGCTTACAAAAATCAATTAAAACCGACTCTAATCTTCTTGTTTAGTTATCATATAAATCCAATTTTGTTTAGCTAATTAAATAAACGGGTTAATAGATAGATTCGTCTGTCAGGAACCCTTCTAAGTGTAACAGACGATAGGTAATATGGAAAATGTGATGTGTGGTCTTTTCGTTAACATGTGACGAAAGCTAGCACAATTAACGTCGGCACGTGAAAACGTTTTGTTGGCATTTCTACTCAAAGTAGTTTAACATAAGGTAGTAATTAAATGTGGGCGACTAACCTTCACTTCGTCATTTATAAAATGTATAACATAGAACATTCCTTGTTGCCTTTAGTTTTCTTGGCAATAATTTTCTAAAAGATGAAACCCACCGACACTATAAACTATAAACCGATAAACCGCTTTAAGTTGGTAGGTAACTTAGTTCTGTATATAAGAATATACTTATACAAGAAAGGCACATTTGATTCTGATCCGATTATTCGTTTGAATCAGTTCAAAAATAACAAATTGTGTATAAATATGTATGTTTGCTTAATCTACACCAAGCTCCCGACGGCCATTTCCGTATAGAATGCCGACATTGTACTGTAAGAGAATGGTTCCATTCATCGTTCATATGATTTGGATATTATACCCAAATAGGAATCCGCTATCAAAACTAAACAAGGCAAATTAATTTCTGATACAAATATATTTGATATTAATCTTGTTCGTTCAAAGTGGCGAAGCAAAGATACTGGCTATGTATCTGATAATTTAATATTAAAACTCTGGAAATTGTTGCTTATCGATTTTGTTATCGAATTTGTTGATAATGTAACCTTGGTATGAACAAAGGCAGGATGATTGTGGACAATATGTTTGTCTATTATATTACAATTTGAAGTTAAATTACCGATGAATTTGAAGGGTAAATTTAATATACATACTTTGTGTAAGTGCAGATGAAGTGATTTTCCGTACTTTTATTGAAAGATCCTTTATTCAATTAATTCGAGTGTATATTTATTTAATATCTAGTACTAAATTTTTCTTAAAGAAATGACTGAACTGTAGTTAATTTAGCAATATTATCAGAGGAAAACAAAACATTTTATAAAGTGACATTTTTCAATATCTACTAGGCAAATGGCATACCACCCGAAGTTAAATGACAGTGGAGTCAAAATATAAAGACAGCTAGTGCAGTAGGTATACAGCACTAGCCACTTATTCTGCTGGCCCTTTCCCCTTCTCTTCTGTGTTCTGCTCCGGCGACCTTATTTTCCAACAGGAAAACTACATAAAAATGTTACAACCTAGATAAATCAAAATCTGACAGGGAATGGATTTTAATTGGTGCTATCTACTTGTATCAAATACTAAATTGATATAATACTTCCATACTTATTCCATTAAGAAACTATCCAGCTCTGACAACATCCATTAAATATACAAGCCAAAAATATGACATTTCAATTTTATTTATTATTTTCGAAAGGCTTTTGACAATATTTTTGTATAACGGACTGTTTAATTGCCAAACAAAAATATTACCATGATAAACAATAATCGCTCTACCTTTGCAAAAGCAGAGTTGGAAAAGAACTGCTATGTGTAGATTACCGTTACGCCAATGATTTCATTGCATAATTCTCTTCGAACTCAGACTAGATATAATTATGTTATACATCAATATAATAGTCAGGTCAGCTCGTATGGGAGGCAAGACGCGACCGAGACACACTTATTGCTAAAACTATGCTCGTTGGAAAACCTGTAATGGCTATAACATCCGCAATGTTATGATTATAAACATTGACCGCAATATACGCTCGCCGCTTTTAAAAATACGATATTATACATCTAGGTTAAGAAAGTAGTTTCAAAATGTTACCTACATTTTATGTAAGAATTCAGTTAATTTATACATTTATTAAGTGCTACGAGTTTAACAAATGTTTTATTATTGTTTCAGTCGTTGCTGAAAGAGGATCCCCTCTCAAGGATCCAGAGGGAGATCATAGAAGTTACGGAGAGAGAAAGAGAGTTCAAAGAAGGACACTTCAGGATAAATAGGCTGTTATCGGAGTCTACTATTGAGATGAACCACCAGAACGGACACATGAATGGAGATGCCGAGCTAAAACCGCAGAAAACCCTCAACAGAGCAGTGTCCACGTCACACCTACTCGGACCCATCGCACCTTCTCCTCCAGTCACTCCAACTGTACTAAAGACGAATGGTTACACGCGCCGGTTCACCCCTCAGACGGGTACCAAAGGAATAATGCAACGTTTTATTGCCAGCAAAGGCAAAATGTCAGTATCTCCAAACGGCGCGTTGCCTCCAACGCCGATAACGCCTTTGTCTGCAGCTCCAATTGCAGCTCCCATCATGTTTCCTACTTCACCAGTTATCGCACCGGTGGTGGTCGCGTCTCCCGTCATCACCCGAACGCCTGAAGGCAAACCCGTCAGAAAAGGCTACGTCCCTGTAGAAGAAAAAATTCAGAAAGAATTACAGGAAATGAAGGATAGGGAACACGAATTGAAAAAGATGAGGAAAAAGCAGAAGCCGTACGATTTAGAGCTCAGCGATATTGAATTTACTTCAGAGTCGGAAGACGAAGAGATTCCGCTGCCCGGCAAGTTAAAGGCGACTAAATCTATAGGTGAATTGTACGAAGCTCTCAATGAAGAATTGCGGTCCCCGTCCCCGAGGAATAGTTCGGGACAAGACTCTCTCGGTAGTTTGAAGCCGGCCAAGTCGTTAGCAGAATTGTGTGATCTAGGACCAGGTGAAGAGTTCCTCGCCCCTAGCTCCACTCGGCTCATAGCCAAATGGGAGTCACTCATACAACAGAAGCAAGAGGCTGGCGCCGCTTAGGATATTAAGATGTATTCGGAGATGCTAACTGGTTCAAATATGTTGATATAACGGTGTGAGTCGTGAAAACACCGTCGTTTGGAAGCCGCAGAGTGCCGCATGTGAATACTGTACGCAACGAAAATGGCAACGGAGTCTGTGCGTGAATTACAAACGGGTGTGAGTGCAGTTTAATGTCGGACGATACGTCTCGGCTAATGTTAAAACGTGCGCGGTTCATGTTCGGTTGATCGATTTCTTTCGTCGTCGATCGATCGCGGAGCTATTAATTTTCTCCAGATCGCATTGAACATTGAACAATGCAAATGATGGTTATCCGTAACAGCAATTATCTCGCGCTTGAGTGGAAAGCGGCCGCGCGGTGCGAACTTGTCAAGTGTGAGTATGAGTAAAATGGCTTCTTCCTATTGTTTCACTTTATTCTAAAAAACTTGATAGGTTTTTTCGGCGCGCCGCTTTCCCGCGGGCTCGTGTGCCTCTCGCAGCCGCGTTGCTCCGTTCTTTGTTTTTGTGAGAAAACTTATCGAGTGTATGAAACTCTAATAACACCTTGAAATCGGCTCTCAGTATTGTGCATAAATATCGCACAGCCGCAGATTTATGACCCATTACGCCGCGTTTCCGTTTTGTTTGTAATCTTTCGTTCGTAGGTTTGATAGCAAGTTAAAATGCTCGCAGTGATACGCAGAAAGTATTTTTTAATACGAATCGCCTTTCGCTTTTTGCTAAAGTATAATTTTATTCTGCGCGCGAATACCTAGTATGATTTAACTTTTATCTATAGTACTTTCGTTTATTGCATTCAGTATCGCGGTTACTGTATGATTTATTCATAGTTGATTATAATAGCGATGTTCTCGTGAAGCGAGGAATGTTGGTGCGCGTTCGACTCCGCGGTTATGAACTAGTCGAAGCTGGACTTTGCTTTTTGTATTTATTGTTTTATACGTTTTAGTTGAAGCATGTCATGGGCCATTTAGTGTTGGTGTTGGCCTTCTGCGCCGAATTACCAGCAATACGTTGATTAAGTTGAAGATAAAAGGTGTTTCCTTACTTGTGTGAAGGTCTTAAAGTTTTATGTAATTTAGAATCGATTTAAAGATAAAACGTAATCCGTATTCTTCTTGTTCTAATTTGTACAATATATATGCTTTAAGGCTGTTACATAAGGAAACCTCTTGTACTTAGTCAATTATTATATGTGTGTCTGTTGTCTCAATGAAACCTAATTCCGGAAATGTAAGAAAAACCTTGATAAATATATTACCAGTAAGATTGATCCTAAGTATTTTTGCAAATTTTGAAGCATTTTCTAATATGAATGCCTATCTATACTTAAATGCCTTATGTATACAAATGTTGAATAATTAAATTAGAAAGTTAGAAGCTTTCAGTGCAGATAGTGTATAGAAAGCATAATTTCTTTATCGAAAATGCCTCAAGACTTTATATGTATAAACTTTCGAATTTAACCCCTTCCATGATAATTTATCAAAATTATTATGTTTCTTATGGGGTGTACGATACCTAACGACTTTTTCGAATTTCGAATTCTAAAACTGTAACCATAGACCAAGTCTAAGATTATCTATTGTTTAAAAAAATAAAGTAACTATCCAGTTTACAAAATATCTTATTGTACAGTTAGTCTACGGTAATACGAAAATATGAGTATCTACGTAATTGTTATATTGTGTCGAAACTTCCTCGTTAATTTAGGTAATGTTTGTCTGTGGCCCGCATTATTAAAGCGTTTATTGTTGCTAGTTGTGACCTCATATAATGAATTAATGTGTTTAGGCATTTTGTATTAGGAATATCAATTAGTCTGTGCCTTAATTTTATACTAATATTTACTAGAATTAGGGCAGTGCCTACATAATAATATATCTTTGTATTCTGCATTTTTTTTATTGTTAGACAAATTTGTTTGCGAAAAATATTCACTATAGTACTAATAAATTTATACATGTAATTTATAAGTAACGAAAAATTTGTTTTTATAAAAGTTGTCTGTAAT
This sequence comes from Nycteola revayana, assembly GCA_947037095.2. Lineage (NCBI taxonomy): Eukaryota > Metazoa > Arthropoda > Insecta > Lepidoptera > Nolidae > Nycteola > Nycteola revayana. The sequence continues at coordinate 20,427,526 of OX344852.2, forward strand.
TCCTGATTTTTCTGTAAAATATCGTGATATTTTTTGACTGTTTCTAATTATCCTTGTGTTTTATGATATCGTTTGTCTATGACAACTTATTCATACTTTTAAATTTCAGCACTGGCAATACCACGTCACTAGATGTAATGTATAAATTATTTATTAGGTACTTAATGAACTTTTCCTCTAGCATAATAATAAAATTAGTCATTTTAATATAGAAGCATAGAGAATAGATCAAAATAATAATAATTACTGAGATTGATAGTGTTAATTGTTGCAATATTTTATAAGGTTTAATATTAAGTTTGTTTCTATTTATGATCAGTGCCAGAAGGTGTTAAAAAGAAGTATTTATTAATGTCTATAAAATAGAGGCCTTGGAAATAACAGATGAATTCCTATTTACACAACAAAAAGTATTTTCAAGTATATTCTAAAGAAAATGTGATATGAAATTGCCTTAAAATGAAGAATATACACAAAATAAGTATAATAAATGTAAAATTATTTGTAGAATGTTGATACCTATACACTATACAGTAACGTTGACAATTTACCTACTTACTGAATTATACAAATGGCACATTATGCTGTCCATATTAGTATCAGGTGTTAATTTATGTTTGTTTAAGAATTTTTCGCAATAAATATTGTAAAAATCAGATTACGTTTCATTGTTGCCCCTTCACCCTAATATACAAGTACATACCTACCTTATTTTCACAATTTATTTTTTTGATAGTAGGTAGGTGCATAAGTATCTTTAGAGCATAATTTTTATTTTATACCAGCTTACCACGCCCGGTTTCAACCGCTTGGTTTCCATTCCCGTGGGAACTTCATAATGAAATATATCCTACTGGATTTTGTAGTTTTCTGATGATAAAAGATTTATAATCATCAGAAAGTTTCATTAATTCAGCACTGCGCGTCGTTCATACACTCGAGGATCGTACGTCACATCTAATAATGGGTCGGCATACATCCACTAGTTTATTCTCCTTACTTACTCGTACCTAAAGGGAAATATTACAAGCTTGTGCCCTTTGACATTAGCAAAGGTTACGAAATTCCGGGGCTTTTGTTTTTGCTTGTTTTTTCGAATATTACAAATGTCAACTTTGATATGATTATCATAATGAGTTATAGAATGTTCATGCTTATATGTATTGTTTGATGTTAATGGTAATTTTATCATTAAAATAATTGTCTGAAGTTAACAACATTGCGCAAGTTTACTGAGAATGGTAATTCATTGAATACTTATTTTATTTACACAAGTGTCCCGGGAAACCTTTGACCAGCAACAGAAAAAACTACAGCACCATCTATTGAGAACCCTCTTGCATTGCAGTGTGAAACTATACAAATCTATTTTTTCATTGTAATCGATTGTATTGTAGTATTCAATGTTCTTTAAATACGTTGAGTTGAAACAAGGATACCACAAGGGAAGCTGTTAGGGACCTTTCTTGAAAATGTCTCAAAAAGCTCCCTTGAGGTATCCTTGTTTTATCCAAACGTATTTCAAAACACAATCTGTTGTGCTTACAACTAGGTACTGGTTGATTTTGAAGGCTGGCTTTGGCTCGCCAAGTTGATAACCCTTACTCCGCTACTATTAAACAACCTGACTTGAATTTATGCTGATGACTCTATAATTTTCTATTGACAATCGGTAAAATATGATCTTCATTGTACCTACATATTTGCTGTAACTGGTTCATTATTTTTAGAGAAAGTATTGGTGAGTATTTCACCACGCTCTTAAATAAATTGACAAGTGATTTTCTGGAGGACACTGAAGCAGAGAATACATTACTATATCATCATCAGCCCATTTACCATCGATCGCTAAACATGGGCCTCCCTCGAAGGGGATATTGTGATAGTTTACACGCTTAGCAGGCGTGTTGGTGGTCGCAGTATCAAGTTCAGCATATACAGAGGTAAACGCTGCTACCATTGCCTGGTATATGATTGACATACATGATGGTATGACAATCGAGATCATAATTTAATATATTTTATAATACTACAAAGAGAGGATCTACCGGGTTATCCTCCAAGCTCCAGTAATGGGGTCACCGGGAACTACTAATACATGTCATCCGGCGCTAGTTAAGTTAACCTGCTCGTTTTTGCAACGTAGGCTAAAACACAACGGTGATACGTAGTGAAATAAAGAATCCTATGAAAGTATTCGTGATGTATGAACAATTCAATGACAAAAGTGCACGGAAGTGAGTTGCTCTGAATTAAAAAAAAGGACCCTCGAGGAAAGGCCTCGAGTTTCTTGCCATTTAATCCCAAATTGCCAGTTCATCTCAGAATTGCAACTTCCACAACTGGTGGTAGACGACCAAGGGATGCATCTTAAGAACATGATTTTAAACGATAAACAATATTTTGATTAGATTTGATTTAAAACAGATAAGTACCTAACCGTAAGCTGAAATTGATTTGACTAGGTACCGTTTCGATCCGTTTATTTAATTTATTTCGGTATTTAGAATGATTGACACATTACGATGAATGAAATCCATCGGTTGTAATGGACAATTACATCGCCATTGGTAAGTACAAAAAATATAACAGCATTACCTTAGTTGTATGGAGAGCAATTTTGAATTGTGACAAGAAGATAAACTGTCAATTCATAAAAGTCATTGAAGTTAATTTGTTACAATCAAAATCAATCCTACCTCTAATTGACCGCCTTTTAGGGTACCTTACCCAAACGGTAAAAACCGGACCCTATTACTAAGGATGTATCTCATGAACCGTGGTAGATAGACAGTTAAAATTTTTGAAATTCACTGATTATGTATTTCTGTTGCCGCAATAACAACAAATCATACTAAAATCATCATCATCATCATCAGCCCGTTTAACGTCCACTGCTGAACGTGGGCCTCCTCCCGAGGGAGGGTTTTTGCCATAATCACCACGCATGGCAGGCGGATTGGTGACCGCAGTGTTATGTTGTAATACACAGGGGAATCGCTGCTGCCCGTTCCCTGATTCGTTTGTTATAACTAGATGATGTTATAACAATCGGGACCTACGGCTTAACGTGCTTTCCGAGGCACGGAGGGTAATCCCTCTACCAACTAGACCCGGAAAGAAATCTTAGAATTTACACAAAGATTTCTTGTCCGGTGTGGGGATCGAACCCACGACCTCCGAGATTCAAAGCGAGCTAATTACCGCTACGCTACGGAGGTTGTTAATACTAAAATATACATATTTATATATTAAAGTATATACGTAGTAATTGTATGTATGTATTTAACCTACACACTATTTAAGTTTTGTCTGTATTTCAAATCGTCTTACGCAGGTCTACTGGAAAAGATTTCTATAGAAATAAGTAGCACCTTTGTACATTTGTTTTTAGTATGTGTTTTATTTAATGTATAATGCTTGTGTACGTTGAATTAATATTTGAGGAAGGCCTCAAATATAAATTTTACAACAAACCTGATTTGTTTGCTGTTTTTTGCTTGAACATAACACTAACATAATATATTACCTGATAGGTACTTTATTGATAATGGGTACGGAGCCCTAAGCGTGCGAGCCCGCTTCGCACTTGGTGTTTTTTTTATTTATAGGTCAACTAGCTAAGCGAGAACGCTTAGTTAGTTAACATTATTTATCACAAAGAATTCAATTAAGTGCGAATATAATGAAATAATAGTACAATGGCTAATAATACAAATAACGAGGACAGTTATAATTCTAACTTATGAATGACTACGAAAAACAATAGGTGGCACCGTTTGAAGACACGACGAAGAAAAAAGACGACGCGGGTATTAAGGAACAATGAACCTTATATCATTAGATTTATAGTTTGTATTTGAATATGTTATGAGAAATAAAAGTTAGGTGATTATGTTGTAGGATTTTGAGCCTTTGTAGTTTGGTATAAAGGTGACTATTGATTGAATGATGTAGACTTCAGTTTCTTAGTAGTAATATATAATGAGTGGAATGTTTAGCATAAAGACGGGTCGATAATTATACAGGGTTATTTGTATAACACCGGTAACCTCTCAGGACTACGTTGCTAACATCATAATCAACAACTTTTGTTTTATGACTTTTAAAAATTCATCATATTTTAATTCATCAGATTTACACACAAAAATAAAAAATATTTAAATTCAGCGCTCTAAATGTTACGAAGTCTATGCGAAGCAAAAGAAAGCGATAGTACCGACAATAGCGAGGGGAGCGGGGAATACAGAGTTGAAATGTGTTAGATAGGACAACGAAATATTGAAGGTAAATGTATTATGTAAAAAGTCGTAGAACAAAAGTTGTTGTTCATGATGTTAGTAATATAGTCCTGAGAGGTTACCGGTGTTTTACAAATAACCCTGTAGAATTGAAGAAAGTTGAAATATTGTAGAGAAGAAGTAAAGGCGGAAACACATTGTTAAAACGCGACGCGACCTGACGAAACGCGACGCGTGTTGAGTCGAATCAAGTGTATTGTTTTCTATAGTGAGTTGAATCACACTACGAACACGTCGCGTCGCGTAGCGTCGGTTGTTCATACTGTAGCCTTTAATATTTCAAAATTTGAGATTAATAAAATTCGACCACCGGCAGGATTCGAACCATCTTTGATCCTGCCGGTGGTCGAATTTTATTAATCTCAAATTTTGAAATATAGTATAAGGTAATCTTTTCCATAAAGAGTTAAAAACATTTAAATAATGTAGCCTTTAATGTTAGGTACCTATCCTACAATTATTATTCAGAAGCTAGAACAAAACCGTATTTGACGTGTTACCAGTTTTCAGAAGGTGTGACATTTTAAACCACACAAAGGATGACCACATAAAAAATTCGGGCACGTCGGTTGATATCATTTATCTTTTTTATAAACAACTAGCTTTCATAATTAAATAAAGCCTAATCTCTTGAAATAATGAAACCATTTCGAAATTTATTTTACCAATAGAATTCCGCATTATTTAAGAAGTGGTTTTACTGGGAACCGGATGAATGCTTGATATCACTTGGGACAGCATTTTATATAAAAATATGCTATGTTAAGACAAGTAGGTATATAATGTACAAAGTATTATGTATACGCGAAGTATTGATTTTGTGCGCCTTCCGAAAGGTCGCTAACTCAGCATAACACTGACCTTTTGGCAGGCTTAAGCTTAATTCAAATCAAAAGCATAAAAAATATTTACAGCCTTTCTTAAGAACGCATATTAAATTTGTCAATATTTACATACAAAAATCTTCGCGCTTATCTTCCTTCCTTTCCAAATATCAACTTGATTAAAAAAAACATACTTGAAATTTTGTTGACTCAAGTCGGGACTAAGTTTCCTTTGCTTAGTATTTGTATAGGATGAGTTGTGTATATATTTACACAGCTACAAATCTGATAGTTATATAATAAATATCTATGTTATACTTATCTCGTTTCGTTCACACGCTTCCGAAACAAAATGTGTCAAGATTGCTTCCGAGATAAAACTGTGTTTCACACTACAGAATTACAAAAATATAAAAGAACATAAAGTTTTTTTGTCTCAGCAATGTATTATGTAATTATGGAGTTCCTATGGGAACAGGAGTTAAACCAGACTTTAAATAATTGTTCATTTTGTTAAAAATAAAAACACATTGTTTTATAGATATCGAGGGGTGAAAGGCTATTTGTTTGAAGCGACATTTTGGACGATATGGAGTTATATACATATTCGGATTCAGCGAATTTTTTGGTTTCGTACAATTCTGAGCACTTTTATGGCGCTTAAAACAATGCCATTTTAGTGCATAATTCTCAAACATGATGTATGATCAGACTTCAAATTTGCCATATTTTTTTAGTATATCATTTAAGCTGTATACAAAAACAGAGAATCGGATCATAAGCCGTTATTCCCTTCCTAAAATTTTAGTTCGATGGCAGATAAATCGTTTTTCGATGTAGCTATCTTTAGATGAAAAGTCCCTTCAAACATTTTGCTTACGACTACTTACTCTGTGCAATGTCACTTCAACCAATTTGCCGTCAGCCAAATTCATTAAGACATGTCGTCGGTTCAACCCTTTCGCTACAACTGTTTTTCACTCTGTTTAGAACAACCAAGTTATATAACTCCTTTCAAAATCTGAGACATCAAACAACTCTTTAAGAATGTTCATTGTTGCTTAAGCCAACTCTCCTGAACCGTTAACAAAACCCAAACCCAAATTGGTAGTAAAACAAAATAGCCTATTCCTATTATTATTGAGTAACGTCGATTCAATCATTTTGCTTTCTCCTGCATAAGTACTGTAAAGTCACTTAAACCATTTTGCCTGCTGCTGATTAGTGACAATGTTGGAAGTTGAATCATTTTTCTTTACTCTAAAAATAAGGCGATACAGATCATTTTGTATTAAGCGACAATTTATCTTATACTCATAACTGTTTTTTAATTGAAAATTATACCAAAACATTCAGGGATTTTTTTTCAATAAAAATTTGCGATCCCCATTATAGAAAGAGCACTAGTTTTTTCATAACGATTTTTTTTCCAAATTTTGAATCTTTAAATGGCTCTCCTGTAAAGTTTGTAAAATGTCGCTTCAAACAAATAGCCTTTCACCCCTCGATATGGTTTTATTACACTATCTACAGGGTGTCTAAACACAAGTGCACTTTATTCTTTAAATCTTAAAATCTGGTGGGACTAGGTACCGGTAGAACAGAACAAAAGAAGACGGAAAAGAATAAACCGGAGTTTCTTTCTGAGTTTCTTCTCCGGGCCGTCCACTTAGGTAGCTAGAGAAACCTGCAGGTTAGCTAGGCTAGGATCCTCGCCGGACAGACCGAGGACCGCGTTGATCCCTGCCCCTGTCGTGTGATCCAGTGCCTGTAGTCCGTGCCAGTGATCACGTCCTCTTTATTTCTCTTTACTTCTAGCTTTTAGCGGCGCCCTGAGTCGTGGTCCTTACCCCTTAAGGGTGCCCGCAGGCGTGTGTCGCTTAAATTTAATGGAATTTGGCTGAGGACGTCTGATCTCGCCACTTGACCGGTCATTGCACTCTAAAATATGCTTTAATATATTTTTTTATTTTTATTCATAAAATGCTTGAATGAAATAAATATAGTAAATAGATATTAACGTTGATATTAAGAGCTTATTTACTAACACAGGACTGACAGACTTCTAGCACACCTGAAATAAATTTAAACATAATTTAATAGTAAATGTTACCTATTTATAATTCATGTTATATGCATTGTTAATTTTCTTGACAAGTACAAGTGTATGTAAATACCTAAGTGCTGAATAAAAATCGTTTATTTCGTTTTTATTTCGTTTACCGGCAGTACCGATGACGGATCAAGCTAACAACCTCGAGGCTCAGGTGACACACCACCAACCTCTCGACATCGGGTTCGGTAGATAGTTACCTACTACGATTTTTTTCGAGTGAATTTCTAGGAACAACATTTTTTTACCCGGGACTCGAACTTGGGGTCTCTTTAGTTACGGTTAGGCTGACCCCACGCCACACGCGCCGAGCACTCGCATATGACACTCGCTTAATGAACGCGTACGCTCGTATTTCAAACTAACATTTACAAAATATTATGTTGGCTTTGCAATTATTGCAAAATGTATTTGATTTTATCGCTTATTCGTCTTTTATTGCAAAATATTTTTGCCTCACTAGCATGAAATTGATATTAAATAGCTGTATCATAATATTGTGGAAATATAAAGCTCGGCAATAATTAAATACAATAAAATTAAGTGATCTAATGAATTGTTCATTATAAATGATTTCTTTCTCTCTCTCTAAACCAATGAATTTCTCGTAATTTGTGGCAAGTGTACATACAAGTTTTTTTTTTTTTTTTTTTTTTTTTTTTTTTTTTTTTTTTATTGTTCATAAAGAAACATAACAGTTGTTCTATACAAATCGGTGAGCCACAAACTAAGCATCGCTTGTATCTTGTGGCTCAGGAGTGCGAATTTTACAAATTTAAACATTTCAATACAACAATTTTTCTAGTAAAACATTAGCATGGTATGAAATAAGGACATAAGAGAAATTTTATAATGTGCTCTGAACATAATATATGAACATTAAAGTGATAAAATGAGAATAAAAAAAAAAAAAAAAATTAAAAAATTAAAACAATGTTTGCATATTTTGGGCTTGTGTGTGTGTGTGTGTGTTCTTGTGGGTGTACGTGTGTGGATGTGTGGGGTGTGAGTGTGTGTGGCTGTTATACTATTATGCTATATCAAGGCTTCAGTGTCGTCGTATGACAATTTCAGAAGGGCTGATCTTACTATTTTTTTACAGGTGGTTGTTGAGGAGTCTCGTATATCGCAAATTTTACTTACTTTATTGTAGGTGTTTGGATGGGAAAAGTTTGTACAGCGTCTAGCTAGTTCTGATTTAGTATTTGGGATAGGTACTCTAAATACCCGCTTGTTTAGTAAGTTGTTGTATTATGGGAGTTTTCTTACTGTTGTGTGATACTTAAGCGTTGCTTGAAGTATGAACATTTGTCGTACCCTTAGAACTTCAAACTCCTGGTAAATAAGGTCGGTGGGGAACCTGAAAGGTTTTTTTAGTGCTACCTTGATCAGTGCCCGTTGTGCTCTCTCTAATGAAATAAATGTGGTTTTACAAGCCCGTCCCCAAATAACGATGCAGTACTGCATGATTGACTGGCAGAGTGCATAGTAAACCGTTCGCAGTACATCAATAGGCGTGCAGTCACGGAGTTTTTTCATAACATGAATCAGTTTTCGCACTCTGGAGGATAGGGTATAAATGTGGGATTTACATATATAGTACATTTACATATAGTATCTACATATATAGGTATTTCTACAATATTTACCATATTTTTAACTATTCATAACACAGTTCAAAAAGATTAGGAAGTTAGGATTTTTTCCAAATAAAAAAAAATATACAAAAAATAAACTCTCTCCGTACAAAAATAAAAAACAGAATCGTTGCAATCAAATTGAACTTATGTAAATCTTAATAGTTCAACTCTGTGAGCGAGTTAAAGGAGTGTCAAAGTGTATTCCAAGGTTAAGCCAGTTGTAGAAACAAAAACGCCATCAAAACATAACTTGTAAGTCTCGTAATGCACTTCTTTTACCGTATAGATGTTTCTTTGAGTTAAAATTATCCCCAAAATGCTCGCTGCACCACACGGTTTATTTCAGGGTGAGGGGTACATTACCTCGCGCCAATATATAATTTTCTTTTTTTTATAAACATTACTAGCAGAGTTTTTTTGTAGTCGTGGTAAGCTAAAATGCTTGTGTTGTGAGTGGGTTCACGTCAGTAGGTAGTATGATCACAGTCCGATGCCCTAGCTATTGGGCTACGGTCACTTTATGCGTATAATATAATTAAGGGGTTGGTATATACTTTGGTATCAAAATTATTAGTGAATCATTTGTAATATCGGTTCAATAGTTTTTGCGTCTATACATTCCAAATATAAATTAAAATCTTATCTCAAAGTACATAAACAAGCTTAGATATTAATTAAAATGAGATCTAAAACATTAAGGTCAAATATCTGGTTTGCAACTAGTTAAAACTGTACATGTGATTTCATACGATATATATACATATTAACAAGTTAATTATATTTATACTTATCGTCATTGAAGACACATCAGTGTAAAATTGTAGAACATTTATCTGTATAGATAAATGTCTACAATTCTCTGTGAGACTAGCGGCCCGCCCCGGCTTCGCACGGGTGGACTTTTATACCCTACCCCTGCCCTACCCTACTCCTACCCTACCCCTACCCTACCCCTACCCCTACCCTACCCTACCCCTACCCTACCCCTACCCCTACCCTACCCCTACCCTACACCTACCCTACCCTACCCCTACCCTACCCTACGCCTACCCTACCCCTACCATACCCCTACCCTACCCCTACCATACCCCTACCCTACCCTACCCCTACCCCTACCTCTACCCTACCCTACCCTACCCTACCCTACCCTACCCTACCCTACCCTACCCTACCCTACCCTACCCTACCCTACCCTACCCTACCCTACCCTACCCTACCCTACCCTACCCTACCCTACCTCTACCCAAAAGTATCCTATGTCCTTCTTCCAGTTCTTAGCTACCTCCCTACCAATTTTCAGCCAAATCGGTTCAGCCGTTCTTGAGTTATAAATAGTGTAACTAACACGACTTTCTTTTGTTTTTAAAATGTATTCTGCTATTCGGGACGGAAACAAATCCAACAAATCAAAAACCGTGGCAATCGGTCCAGCCGTTCTCGAGTTATAAGTGTTGTAACAAACACGACTTTCTTTTATATATATACTAGCGGCCCGCCCCGGCTTCGCACGGGTGGACTTTTATACCCTACCCCTGCCCTACCCTACCCCTACCCTACTCCTACCCTACCCCTACCCTATCCCTACCCCTACCCTACCCCTACCCTACCCTACCCCTACCCTACCCCTACCATACCCCTACCCTACCCCTACCCTACCCTACCCATACCCTACCCCTACCCTACCCTACCCTACCCTACCCTACCCTACCTCTACCCAAAAGTATCCCATGTCCTTCTCCCAGTTATTAGCTACCTCCCTACCAATTTTCAGCCAAATCGGTTCAGCCGTTCTTGAGTTATAAATAGTGTAACTAACACGACTTTCTTTTGTTTTTAAAATGTATTCTGCTATTCGGGACGGAAACAAATCCAACAAATCAAAAACCATGGCAATCGGTCCAGCCGTTCTCGAGTTATAAGTGTTGTAACAAACACGACTTTCTTTTATATATATAGATAGATATAGATTATAAAGAGGACATATTTGTATGTAAGTATGTTTGTAACGAATTGGCTCAAAAAGTACTGGACCGATTTTAAAACTTTTTTCACCATTTGAACGCTACATTATCACTGTTTAATATAGGCTATATTTAATTATGAAGTTCCCACGGAAACGGGAGTTACGCGGGTGAAACCGCGCGCGGGAAGCTAGTGTAAAATAAATTTAAACCAGTTTGTGCTCGAGACTTCGTCCGCGAAGAATAGTTACTTAGTATTTAATCCCGATTTTGAAACATTTTTGATTAATGCTATTGGTCTTAGCGTGATGATAGGCCTTTAGCCTTCTTCTTTAAATGAGCTATGGAACATTGAAATATTTTTTTAAATCGGACCCGTAGTTCCTGAGTTTACCCCGTTCAAGCCCACAAACAAACCCTTCACCCGTCTATATAAGAACTAGCGACCCGCCCCGGCTCCGCACGGGTGCAATGCTGATGTATCATACAAATAAACCTTCCTCTAGAATCACACTATCTATTAAAAACCGCATCAAAATCTGTTGCGTAGTTTTAAAGATCTAAGCATACATAGGGACGGACAGTCAGCGGCAAGCGACTTTGTTTTACACTATGTAATGATATGTGTTAGCCTATCGTAGTATCGTAGATTCAAGATACCGACTAAGATGTAAAGAAGTAACGAATTTTCATATAATAATATCTTATAATATCTTCATGTTGATATTAGTACTGAATTGACACATTAGCGCGTTGATGTCTTTTATCCTTAGAAGCAAATACAATACTATATAGCTAGTATGTAGATATATAGCTGCGCCCCGCAGTTTTACCCGCGTTGTACTACTCTAATCCAGTGGTTCGGAGTGTGATATTTTGTAGCCAATATGTTAATCCAGCTTTTAAACTATGCTCGTGAATTAAAAAGCCTTACAACTATTTAACAGTAGTTTTTGCGTGAAAGAGTTACAAAAGTCCATATATCAATCCATCCATCCGTACAAACTTACGCGTTTATAAAATTGATAGAAAGTAGGTTTTTTTTTTTTAAATCCTAATTTGTAGATAGTTACATAAAACAGTTTTATTTAACTGTAACAAGGTACTATTGTCAATTGAATTCCGTTTTCTTAGTGAAATTGTAAAAGTCTGTTTTATTTTTTAATATTGTCAAAAGTTGAACATATATAGTCGATTGGCCATCATTTTGCAACTAAATGTTAAAGAAACTCCTTCGTAACTATACGTTATATTATATTCTACTAGCTGACCCGGCAGACTTCGTACTGCCTCAATCGATACATACCCTACACTACCCCTACCCTACACTACCCCTACCCTACACTACCCCTACGCTACACTACCCCTACCCTACACTACCCCTACCCTACACTACCCCTATCCTACACTACCCCTACCCTACACTACCCCTACCCTACACTACCCCTACCCTACACTACCCCTACCCTACACTACCCCTACCCTACACTACCCCTACCCTACACTACCCCTACCCTACACTACCCCTACCCTACCTCTACCCTACCCTTACCCTACACCTACCTCTAATCTACCCCTAACTTTGTCTGAAAAATAAAAATAAAAATTTAGGGGTGGACTACCCCTAACATTTAGGGGGATGAAAAATAGATGTTGGCCGATTCTCATAGATACCGGATAAGCACAAAAAATTTCATCAAAATCGGTTAAGCCGTTTCGGAGGAGTATGGCAACGAAAACTGTGACACGAGAATTTTATATATTAGATATACTCTTCGTAATATATAAAGCTGAAGAGTTTGTTTTTTTGTTTGACTCGCCAATCTGAGGAACAACTGTCTTTTTGTTTTTTTACTGAGTAAAGGCTTACGTTTGACCATAATCTCGCTTGATGGAAGGCGAAGATAAGGCCTAAGATGATACACGCTTGCCTAGAAAGTATCTGTTCACTTTAGTTTTAAAGATGTCCAGATTATAGCGTTCCGGAAAAACTGACCCCGGCAGAGAATTCCACTCCTTAGCCGTCCGCAGTATGAAAGAAGAAGCAAATCACTTCGTGCGTATTGAAGGAATGTCAACAACATAAGGGTGAAACCGCTCGCCGCGCCTAGTCGTCCGGTGATGGAAAGGTGAAGGGGGTATCAGGTTATGCAGGTCTGATTAAAAAAAAACGGTGTAAGATAGCCCCTTTATCGAGGATGACTAAAGGCTGTATTAAATTATGAAGTTCCTCCGGGAACAGGAGTTACGTAGATGAAACCGCGCGCGGAACCTTGTTGCGAAATAAAGCACACCCCTATCTAAGTATATTTATAAACGAAGACATAAAAGAAGGCGTACATGAAACAAATAGTAAAAGTCAATAAAAGGTTCGCTTTTTACGATAGATTCTAGTCGTAAAACGTGATAATAATCCGACGCTGTCCAGCGCCAGCCACAAACCAGGGACTGTTCCGAGGCGCCGGCCGACCGTGACGCTCATTCAAGACCGTTGCCTTTTACAACGTATCGTATGAGTGCCTGTTTTTTATTATTATCGCCTCACACTTTTTATTTGCTCTGATATTGTTGTTGAGTTGATGATTTAATTTATTTGTAGTGCTGAAATATTGAAGAAGGTACGGCGCTTTTGTTATATATCGTGCTGTGGTTCTATGCCCTTGGATGTTGGACTGTATGAAGATCGACCTAAAAACGCTCTAAACGCAACATTTATTATAGAGGTTCACCATCAGCCCATAAAAAATCATAGCTGCATATAGGCTTCCTTGCGATGGTATTTGCCATAATCACCATGCTTGGCATGCGCGTAAGGGATCGCAGTATTATTTTGTACCACAGAAGAGAACGCTCCTAACTGTTCCCTGATATACTGATGCGACAATATTCAGAGTATGAAGTGTATGAAGCCGTTTCCGAGGTCTGTGAAAGACGCGCGGGTCTATCGATTTTATTACATTGTGATTCTGAGAAATACCTCCAAGTGTATGTAAATACCTAACTGCTGGCTATGACTACAACAAATCCGAAACTAAAAGTGAAGATTTTAACAGTCAATGTACTTATGATAGTGTTTATGAAGCGCGTACCTATAGGTACAATTGCTCAATTTTGATGAATTATTAATATTTAAGGTTTAATTGTCATGACCACATCTGCAGCACGTCTCAAGTTGACTAACATCACCACAGATTGGTTTCCTAACATCAGGAACCGGCGACGCGATAAACCTAGAAGGAGATGGCGAACTAGACTCTTTTTGAATGAGTGGCTTGTGATAGGCAAAAATGGAAAGAAGGAAGGTAGGCCTTTAACCTGCAGTGGAACACATTGGGTTCATAATAAAGATAAAATTAAGATCTTGGTTACTTAGGCTACATAATTATATACCTACTTCATTATTAACGGTTCAAAGAACAGAGCCTTGTAACCGACGACGACGGACGGACAAGTACCCTTAGTAATAAGATCCCCATGGCATGCTTTTAAAGACACCCTCTAAAGAATACGGCCCTACTGACGGTAAGGAATTAATGTCTGTTATAACATCTGGCTGTTACTTGGTCGTGGGGAAAATATGGTACCTTATTCCTCGATACGCTTTGGTGACTTCATTCAAGGGCTGCCTACCCTTCACCATGATAATTAATTAAAAATATAACTTGGTTTGGGAGTGGTGGACCGTGTACTATTCACAGTAACATTGTACTAATAATAATATTATTTATAGTTTAACTTCCCATTTTGTATGCAAGTATTAATCTTACTCTAAAAATATTTATGTATTTATACAACTAAAAGCCGCTCCTTTTAAATCTATGCTCCTTGGCAACGTTCCAAGAAATCCCAGAATATCGGCAGCATTGTTCCGTTGAATGGCAATGCTTACTTACTGTGTAAAGCAAATACCATGTTGTTGAAGTGTATAATTATAAGCACCTATACTGAGTTTAAGCAACATTAGTTAATTACCATGACTGAAAGCGAACATCACATCTAGAGTATTCATAATACCCTTATTCTTATGTCATAAAATCATCATTATATTCATCATAGCCCGTATAGCGTCCACAGCTGAACATGGGCCTCCTCTCGAAGGAAGGTTTTTTGCCTTAGTCACCACGCTTGGCAGATGGATTGGTTACCGCAGTATTACGTTGTATCACACAAGGAAACGCTGATGCCACACCAGGAAAAAATACAACATAATATATAGACATTCCTTGGATCTCAACTTTCTTTTATGCGGTATATGGTACTCCAGTTCTATAGGGGTGATGTCGAAGTCTTTATGCTTGGCTGGTGTTCTGCCTACGCTTCACCATCATATCGGCAACACATATATCCACCCCAATACCATTAACTAGTACGATAATAAAGTAAAATAACTTAAATAAGTTGGCCTCATAAAAAGCTAGTGCATACTTAGCTATAGCTTAGATAGCTATCTCTCTTGCAAAGCCAGTATAATGTCAAGTTCGGAGTCGCTCACCTTGGGTGAGGTTCCCACAATGACGCCTTATTCCTGAAAGCATAAGGTTCATTTTATCACGTAACTTGGGGCAGATGACCTTAGTTGGCATATTGCCTAGCATATAGTTCTTCGAGAATTGTTGGTGTTGCGTCGGTTTTCAGGATATGAAAGTACGAAACTAAAAACAGATTGACGGCCTCGTTTTGGCAGGACAGCTTCCGACATTTGATGTTTGTTTCCGATTTTGTTAACTATCAAAAATATATAATTAATTTTCTTTCAGGCAAAATATTTTGTTAAATTTTTCTAGGATGCTTACCTCTAATTTTGACCTTGTAGTCACTGTGTTATAAGAATGATTTATGTTGTCCAATACGCACCTTAATGCCCAAGGTTACACCTGTGACTGAAAACTTACTAGAGCAATAGAATCTTGTAGAAGATCAGCTAGAACTAGGACGAACTTAGACGTTACACTTTTAGCCATTTTGAGTCTTTGAGCGGCTGGCCTCATGCCGTTACTGACTGTTCCTGCAAATTGAAAAACTGATTTATAACCCGTCATCCCAAATATCCTAAACTGAGCTCTAGTGACTTGCTATATAATAATCTTGGTTGTGCGAACGGCCACCTCTAACACAGATGCTGTGTTGCTAATTGCTGAACATGGGCCTCCTGTTAACAGTCCTTGGCAAGCCAGGATCGTTGAGGGATATTACCATTATCACCATCTTGGCTGGCGAATTGGTCGTAGTCAACAGATAATTAACCCTGAGCTAATAGATTGCTCGTTCATCAGGTGTATGTCTCTTAATCGCCTCCATGGGAAGATATAGGGTGGTTTCGATGAGTATTAGCAATTGCAAAAAATCACGAATGTAGAAATATTAATCGAACAAGTGACTCACTTTCATACTCACACCTACAAACCAGTTTTCTAGTTGCATTAATGTTTTTCAAGCTCAAGGTTACCCCCCATCAGACAGACATAATTACCGCACACTATTTCCCGACCACCTGTGTAATTTTAGCACTAGTGTACTATTAATGTATAGAATTAACTGCATTTATTTTGGTTGGCGTGAGCGTCACGGTGTGAGCGTCTTCGTTCACTGACAAATTACTTACTACTTACGTTTTAGCTAGTTTTTGTGGGATGGCTTCAATTGTATTCCAAACTGCATGTAGTTTTGAGATAAGCTGGTTAGTAGAATGCATAATGAATGCTAGTTAACGATACTATTTGATGCTGCATTGAATGTGATGTTGTTATTTGCAAGATGCATTGTCGGCGAGTTATATATTTTTTATAAGAACTATTGTAGCGTTTCCAGTGAATGGCAATGGAACGTGTTGCATTCTATTTTATTGAATATGTCATCCGATACTCGTAGACATATTTTAAATTTATCAAAACGTAAAGGAAAACCACAATAGCGTAAAACTTTCCTAAGAATCTCAAGGGAAAATCGCATCATTCGGGAATCATACCGATAGTGATTGCTCTGAGTTGGGAACTGACGACAACAGAAGACTCCCTCTTGCGCAGACAGTTTGCAGCCCTTTAGTTGGTAAGAATGACTGAAGAAGTAGCAAAATACTTCTGGGTAATTACACTGGAATGAATGGACCGTAATTGCAGTAATTCAACGCCAGTAAACTAGCTCAATAAGCAATGTTTTCTTCGAGCATATAACTCCTACAAAATCATTCGGCAATAACATGCCTATCTACCATCAACACGGCATTTCCCTTGCATCGTAACTTAATCGTCGTAGTCGTAAATAGTGATTTTTATAGGCTCCATGTAGGTGATATCGAAACCATTGTAATTCAATCCGCTGTTGTTTTGGTGTTGAGCAGGATGTGCACGACCCTGCGGCTTCGTGACGCGAGTGTTGGGTGTCCATTGGGAAGCATGTCGGAGCATCCGAACATTGTTTTAATTGCTATAATTTACGGTTTGTTCATTAAAATTTTTAACCTACTGCTAAAACGTAATGTTGGAGATCTGCGAGTAACGCACTGAAGGTGGTAAAACTCTGCTCGGAGTGTACATACACAACTAAATTATGCATATACATATTAAAACTATTCCTAACTTTATCAGTCAATCTGTCACAGCGTCAAGTGCTTGAATAAACAAAAATGCCAATTTGTATCGTGAAAGGGTGTAAAAATCAAAGCTCAACTTAATTTTGTAACATTTCGGTACTGTGAGTAATTTTATCAATATTTTTACCCACAATATTGTACAAAAAAATCAGAGTTCAGAGCATTGTTCGACAGCACTCCGTTTTTTACTTTTTACTAGCTGCGCCCCGCGGTTTTACTTGCGTCATTCAGCTCCAGTAGGCTTGTAGCCTATATGTTAATTACGCTTATCATCCGCTTGCAAACTTTCAGCCAAATCCATTCAGTAGTTTTTACATGAAAGAGTAACAAACAGCCATCCATCCATCCATCCATCCATCCATACATACAAACTTTCGCGTTAATAATATTAGTAGGATAGTAGGATTTGTTTTGAGTTTTTAAGACAGAATGGCGTGTGAGTGAATTTATTCGGCACACTTTAACTAGCTGTCATGACTAAATGGCATGCCTTTTGTATATCATAAGTTAACCTACTTTATGGTAAACTCTTGTCTTAACCATGTACATGTGGCACACAAGGTTACCTGTCATAGCATTAGGATCGGGAGTAAACCGAGTAAAATTGATATAAACCTCTCAGTGGCTTTCGTTAATGCCGCACGTTCCCCGAGTGCTGGTATTTACTCCGTACAGCAGATAAGCATTGTCATTCAACGGGGTAATGCTGCCAGCATTCTGGGAACAGTTAAAAGTTAGAATAGTTAGTATTTTATAAGTCAGTTTTAGTATAGATTCGCTACTTGTATATTTGTTATATGGTTGCATATGTATTTATATATTTTACGTGTTGCCGATTATCTTCAGCCTGCATCAAGCCCACCACGGGGCTGCATAGGTGCCCAGAAGAGGATTTTGCTGTTATCACCAACCTTGGAAGGTTCGGTGACGCTGCTGCCTCTATGATAAAGAATAGGCGTAGCTTATTTAATAATAACCGGTATAATTTATTGTTTGTAAAAGATTACTAGCAGTTTTGCTGTCTACTAGTATTCTAGTTAACCCAACGTGCTAAGCTAAAAGTGGGTTCACGTCAGTAGTGCAATGGGTGGGTATCGAACCGGCGACCACAAGAACACAAGACCGACACCGAAGCATTGGGCTATAACAGCCGCTTACTACTTATGGACTTTCTTTAATTTTGGCCCCACAGGATTCAAACCTACGACTTATATTGCAAGTCTACGTAGGTGGCTCGTGATATTTACACACAATTTACTTCTTGTCATCGTTATAAATAATTTAATTGTGTTTACTGTATAAGGGTGTCTTATCAATATTATCATAAATTCCTCATACATTTCGATATGGTCTAATCTCCACTCGTCATACCGATGTGGCTCATGAATATATGTATTATATCTACTTATTATTATAATTTAAATTAAAGTAATAAGTATTTATGGTTGTACTGACGACTTTAGATAAACATTGAAATTGTGACAAATCGGACTAAATCATACAACAGACTTGGCATAGATAAGTAGGTTATTTATTCAGAAAACTTTAGTAGACACGAAATAAATCCCTGTGTCGCGGGGGACTTTACAAACATTCATTTCACGGACACACAGAACACCCAGACTCGGAACAACTATTTGTGGTTCACACAAATAATTGTCCCGGGTGACCCAGAACACCAGGTCTCAGAGGCAACTATCGTAACCACTATGCCACCGGTGCAGTCATATATTCATTATTTATTTCGGAAACGTCGGATTATTAAAAAGTAATAATTTGCCTTAAAATTATACCTCGACTGAGACCCGCGTCTACTCCCTATAAATAATAATAGATACTAAATATTTGAAACACATTTCAAATGTTATTGGATAAGTAGCTTGTGTATCGAATAAGACTTGATGTTTAGACAGCACTTTTGTTTTTGAAATTTGTAAAGGAAATAGAATTACAAAGGAATAACAAAGAACTAAAATTGACGTGCTGTTTGTAATGAAAAATAACAGGGTTTTACTAAATGCATGTGATGGTATACTTAAAACATAAAGAAACAAAATTTAAAAAGTATTGTATATCTGTCTGTGCGTGTCATTGTTCCTAATCCTGTATCTCAGTAACTGATCCAGCGATTTAGACGAGACTTTCACTGATAGATTTTATAAGGTATAATACGTTTTTATTTTTCCTCCCGTTTGTTAGTCTGTGTATCCCGCCTAATCGTTCCGATTTAGGCGGGTCTTTCATCGTTTAATAGCTTGTAAAATGAATATTTTACGCGGATAAAGTCGCCGGCGGCAACTAGCACTATTTAATAGAGGATCGGTGTGTTTATAGGAAGGCATATTCTTTTAAAAATTTATAAAGTTCATGTAAATTTAATTTAGTTATACAAGCAAATACCTAAAATAATTAACATCGCGCTAAGAAATAGGTGATTGGGCCGCCAGGACGTCTCCTCTAACAAGATTAAATTCCCGACTGAATAAGGCCATGTACTCATAACTTATACGTTGTTAAGCCTCTTAGCGCTGTCTGCACTTTTAAGTAATTAGCCGAAGGACACACTTACTTAACTACTAAGTGAAATTTGTGCTAGTTTTATTATTACTGTTTATATTACTGAAAGTATGGTATTTATAAGACAAATCCTATAAAAAGTCTGTGTATCCCTATATAAAGACTACAATTTCCGATGTCTTCGTACCCGAAGTCCGAGAGGCCCGCGAATTGTATCGTTTCTACGCTACCATTCGCGGGCCTTTCGGACTTCGACTGTTGCACAACACTTTGTTACAAAGCCGAGCCGAGGTTCTAGTCCCACAAGGAGAGCTCTCTTGCATAGTTTGTAAACCATTAATTAAGGCTGGAGTCTTGTTTGTGGCTTTAAATGCTCAAAAATATCCTTGTGCATAAAGTTTTTAATCAGAAGTTATTAGAATATTCCTCGCGTATGGTTGGTTGAGGAACCAGGTGCTCTCCGTGCCTCGGAAAGCAGGTTAAGCTGTAGGTCCCGATTGTAATAACGTCATCTATAATACTAGTATACCTACCGTTCGCCCAGCAGCGTTTCCTTGGGTGTTACAACATAATACTGCGATCACGAACCCGCCTGCCAGACGTGGTGACTATGACAAAAACCCTCGCTCGGGAGGAGGCCCAAGCTCAGCAGTGAACGTTATACGATATTGACTCATACTGATGATGATGATCAAAGGTAGTGCTGCAGACACAACACGCAAACAAAATGAGAAAAAAAAAACGAAAGGGAACTAGACTCACGCGCGCGCGCCCTTAGAAACTTCATATAATGAAATACATATGGCCTATGTCATCCGGGGATAGTGTTGCTTCCTAACGGTGAAAGATTTTTTCAAATCGGTTCAGTAGTTTCGGAGGCTAATCAATACAAACAAACAATGAAATCTTTTCTATAATAATAAATAATATTAGTATAGAGGTAGATTATGATGTTGATAAATTACATTTTTTTATGACTGTCGTTAACCCGTCGTCGTGCGAAAGCATTGACGTAGTTGTGTATTTTTTTATATTGTGAATGTGCGGTTTTACCCGCGTTACTCTGTTTCAGTGGGTTGGAGCGTGATGTTTTATGGCCTA
The DNA here is from genome assembly GCA_947037095.2 of Nycteola revayana. Classification (NCBI taxonomy): domain Eukaryota; kingdom Metazoa; phylum Arthropoda; class Insecta; order Lepidoptera; family Nolidae; genus Nycteola; species Nycteola revayana. Next base: position 20,448,572 of record OX344852.2, read on the forward strand.
TATGTTAATCCAGCTTATAAACTATATGCGTGCAAACTTTCAGCCAAATCAATTTAGCAGTTTTTGCGTTAAAAAGTAACAAACATACATCCACACATCCACACATACAAATTTACGCCTTTATAATATGCAAACTTTCAGCCAAATCAATTTAGTTGTTTTTGCGTGAAAGAGTAACAAACATACATAGATACATCCACACACACAAATTTTCGCATTTATAATATTAGTAGGATATTCATGACTGTATTTATTGAATTCACCAACAAAATGACTAATGCCTCCGTTATCCGCAATGCCTCGTTTCCTCGTGATCCGGCCGAGGTTTTATTAATGACGTTAGTGTTTGGGACTTTCACAAGACTGTCTGTGTTGTGGTAAAGGGGAATTTTTGAGGTGAAACCTTAGCACTGTATCGCACTAATATTATAAGTGGGAAAGTTTGACAGTAGGTATATTAAATTTGTTGGTATGAAAGCAAAAATTAAGGATATACCCCCTTTGACATTAGGGCTGACGATGATGATGATATTCGTACACAAAATAATAAGAGGCTACTAAAATCGATTACCCTTGCGTTTAATTATGTAGTAACAATGTCATCACATTGTAGAGGAACGGTTGTAGTGTTCATCCCATCAAAAGAAGTTCTTCTTTGCCGGGCGTGGTGGTATGCCCGGCGACCGACGGCCATTTATTGATATGCAGAACTTGTATATGTTCGAATTGGCTTGTGAACTTGTATTGCGCGATACAGGTTAGTTTGGATGCTAGGTGCTAGATGGCGCTACTTGTCTTCTTGTGGTTTTGTGCGGCTACTGTAGATCTACAACATTAATCGAATAAAAAAGCAACTCATTTGGGCTATACCAAAAAATATTCCGTCGCTAAAGTCGTTTTTCGCGTTGTCAACGATCGTTCCACAAAATCACATTACCGTTTTGTCTAGGCGAACCGAATTAAAAAGTCTGTAAGAACTAGTAAACCAAAAAAAAAAAAAACTACAATACTATGTAGTTCTGATAGCCTCCTTGGATTTTTACTTTGCCTATACCTTTTGATGTTCTTTTACTATCTATCATTGTCTGTTACTGTGATCCTTATTAAAACAATTTTTTTATGTTTTGAATACTTTACGGAAATGTTTACCATATGATATGTTTCAAAATTGAGATTAAGAAAATTCGACCACCGACGGGACTCGAACCTGCATCTTAGGTTTAGCCCCTAATGCCTCAACCAATTAAGCTACGGTGGAACCACAGTCGGTTTTCGAAATTTATTAATGTCTTTGTAACACGTGATAGAAGATATAAAGCACTTTTTATATCTTCTATCCGTTATTATTATTGTTAAAACCCTTCAAACCCTTTCCCATAGATAGCAATAGTATTCAAGATAGGATTAATTATTAAGATATTAGCTTGGGATCTAACAAATCCGAATGGCCATGAAAAATCGAGTTTTAATCTGTTGGAGCAGAGCAGTAATAAAATTCGAGAAAAATGGCAGGGACATCCATTATCAATTTTATAAGGTAAAGTTTTTTTTTTTAACATGTCGTAACTTACTAATCAATAACATTCATATTTTGACTAAGACCACAACAACCGTAAGAATGAATTGTAAGCTTACTTATAAAGATTATGCCTCGATGATTCAACGCGGAGCGGTCAATGAAAGTTTAGGTGAAAACCGTTTCTTATTGCGGTTTTTTCGACACAACAATTCAATTATGACCGCAGAGCAACATTCTTATGTAATAATAATAGTAATAACATAACTTTTTATGAATATAGGTATATGTTATGTCTAACATCGTTTTTACGAGAAGAGATGGATAGAAATAAACTGTACAACGAGTTGCCTTTATTAATTAATTTTGCAATGTCATTTGTTAATGATAAACACATAGACCTAGATTTTAATGTATACTAATATATTAAGCTGAAGAGTTTGAATTTTTGATTGTCTGAACCCCAGGAACTAATAACTATTGGTCCGATTTGAGACTCTTTCAGTGTTGGATAGACCATTTACTGAGGAAGGCTATAGGCTAAGTTCCAACGGGAACGCGAGTAAAACTGCGCGCGAGAAGCTAGTTTTACTTATAAGCCTCGTTAACATGGAATTTAGTGAAATTACTAGAATTAGGAGTCCTGACGGAGAAAACCTTTAGTCAAGACGCTAGACAGATAAGTTGGTGATCGATTAGTGATTATGTGTACGATTGTCATTAATATTGTCATAGATGTTATGCCAATTAGGCTTAACGTGATATCCGAGTAGGGTTGCCGTCTCTTGAATCTGTCAACCAGAATAAAATATATTTGTGAAGGGCCGAAGTCCAAAACGGAAAGTTAGGGAGCAGAGGTTCTGTACATACTGGAAATAAAAATCCAAGTAAGATGTAATTGAACTTGATTAGTCGGGAGAGGTTAGCTCCCTAGATCACATTAAATGGTTTCACACATAAAGATTTTCAACGAGAAGGTCATTAAATGGGGGAGAATCTCAAAAGCCTCTTACTTATAACTCATTTAGAGCAACTAAAATCACATTTACGTGAACAGTATTTTGACTTTTTTTTCTTTTTTTTTTAATCCGTATATTTTAACAACTTTTTTTGCTACAACTTGTCAGTAAAATAAAATTGAATTTAGATTGTTAGCGACGTACGCGTCGGCATTGGTGAATTAAAAACTCTAAAACCGGGACTACATTTTTCACCCGATCCGTTCCCTTTATTACCTAGGCATGTGTAGAGGAACGGTTGGTGGTGTTTCTCCACAGAAAATGAAGATCTTATTTGCCGGGCGAGGTGGTGTGCCCGGCGACCGACGGCCATTTGTTACTGTTCGGAACTTGTATATGTTCGAATTGACTTGCGAACTTGTATTGCGAGATACAGGTTAGTTAGGATGCTAGGTGGTAGATGGCGCTGCTCGTCTACTAGTAGTTTGTGTGCGGCTACTGTAGATGTCGCTACACATGTATGAGCGTAGTACAAAACCAACTAACTAGTTCCGAAAAAGAAACCTTTCATTTTAACACCAACATTCCAAAACTTATACTATGCCACGGAGTTTCGAAAATACCAGGTCAACCTAATTCGGGTAACTGCCTCGAGGCGCCCGCCGGTCAAGGTTGCTGATAGAAACGACCTTACATAGCTACTGGATATCTATAATCATAGAAAGTGGTGGGAAGATTCACACGTTCAATTATAAATAATGTGGATGGCTATAAAGATAACAAGTGAGGGCGAGGGGTCAGCTGGTCGAAGTGTAGGTAATGTTATAAAACAACGGGTTTTAGCTACGGGTCGTGAATATTAATTAAATTTAATGATCATTATAAGTACATATAAATTATGAAGCGTCGATGTTGATGTGTCTATAAACTAAATTTTGTTTGTGTGTGTGTTGTATTGAATTAAAATATTAAGTAATAGCTTTCCGCGCGGCTACACCCGCGTCGCGGCGTCGTTTCCGTTCCAGGAAACTACGTACAGTAGTTCCCTAGTCGAGCAGCTCATTAACCATACTAACGCTTTACTCTAACTCTCTTAGTATGTATTAGATTTTTGTTTTTGTTTTCAAAATAATTAAAAAACTGCAGTCAAAGTCTATGTCGCTTTGCCTGCACCAGCTTCAAATATTATTTTGAATAAGTACCACAGTACCAATTTTGGTATCTAATTGCTACGTCGTAAACTAATCTTATCATATCATTGGATTCCTATCAGCAATTTACTCTTCATTCATATTATCCACGAAACATCTCAATAAATTAACAATTTTAAATTGCCACCGTCCTATAAATCAAGTGTTCCCAGGCAACAGAACATATTCATCAAACTAACTGCAGTAGTTTCTTCGCTACCTTCCTCAACATTATCGCATTAAAGTAATCATCAATAATTGCGAACTGACTCTTTTTCATACACTGTCACTGTTTATTCAATTAATCGGATGTAGTTACAGTGGTTTTTATGAATAGGACTCTTTGTAGTCAAGAATAGAGTTGAGTTTCGAATGTGTTTGGATATCTAATGATCGATAGCATAGTTAATTGGACAGGTACAATTATATTAACGGTCACAGTTGACATGGCGGTGGTAAATATCAGGTTTAGTTATTAAGTTTGTATTTGAAATCGTATTGAAAGGATCAGAGAGTTGGGCTTTGAAAAAGATTGCATGTAGCAGAAATGAAGAATAAGCAAATTATGGGAAGTTGAAAGTGGCACCTCTGGTAGAAAAGACATAACCTCTGGTCTATTCTCTATTCTAAACCACACGACTAGTAAATAGGTTAAAAACAACAAACTAAGCAACCTGCGCAAGAACTCTTTTCTGTGACGTTTGCTCTTAGACTCAGCATTGTTTTTTTTTCGGACGGACATATTATTATGTATTTAGCCCTAAGGCTTCACCGGGCATAAAGGCGAGCAGAGCTCCAGCCTAGATAAAAGGTTTAAACACTACAAACTAAGCAACCTGCGCAAGAGGGTGTCCCCTGTGGGACTTGGACCTCGGCTCAGGGTGGTCGCTGACGGGGAGATTGAGGGATTATGGCTTATAATTTCTTTAGGGGAGTTTTGTGAAACTGTCGCTCTACTTTACAGTTCGCGGGCCTCTCGGACTTCGGGTCTACGAGGGCATCGGAAGGTTTTTAGGCTCAGGGCGGTCGCAGGGGAATAGAGGAATGTTGGATGGATCTTTAGAGGTTTTTAGGGGAATTTTGTGCAAGGCAAGGTGCATGCTTGCTTGTATGCCAGGTGAAGTAGCAATATGTTAAACTGAAAAATGAATGTGCTTGTAGTTTAAATGGTAATAACCTTAGTAAATGTATAATTATTAGAAAACAGTAGTAATGTTGATATCACCAACACAATCCAATTATGCTTTGTATGTATATATGTACATTTAATTTATTGGATGTTCCTATAGATTAATACTGCTTATGTATTATAACTATAATATATTGATGATACTGATTACTGGAACTTTGTAATAAGATATCTATATCTCGGAAATAGTGTTAATTGTTGGTTAGGGTTAGAAATCTTAGTTTTAGTAGGTATATAGGCTTAGCTTTAACCCGCGACCTCCTTCGCATATATTTCTTCTTTCATTTATTTTCTAAATTTTATTTTAAGAACCTCGTTATCTTTTTGAATTATGAAAAATTCTTTCACAATTGATGTTAACGTTAAGCCAAATTTCAGCGCAATCCTTTCACTAGTTAGAACTGTGTGTGAAACGCGTATGTTTCACATTCAAAATACTTTATATTCCTTTATTATTTTTACTCGAGAGGTTCAAGTCACACAGGTGGCGCCCTCTGGCGCAGTATGCTTAGTTCATAGTATAAACAATTTAAAAAGGATGCATCTCTGCTCACCTATATGCCTAGTGAAGTAAAAATAACCTCGTGTCTGACTACAATGTAAATGATCATTCATTATTTATTTACATTTAAAGCAACCAATGTCATATGTTATTCTTAACATCTTTTTTTTTTGACCGTGGTAAAATTACGCATTACGCATCCCCATGCTCTCGCGGGTCTCACAAATTTGTGACACCATTAGATTACATAGATATCTAATGGAGACGCGGAACAACCAGTTATTAATAAAATATAAGGGCTATATAATATTATACAGGTAGTGTTTGAAATTTAATAGATCCTTACTAATATTATAAACCTAAAATATTGTGAGTATGGATGGATGGATATTTGTTACTCTTTCACGCAAAGACTACTGAATGGATTTGGCTGAAACTTTGCACGGGGATAGTTAATAAGCTCGATTAACATATAGGCTACAAAAACCACGCTCCGACCCACTGGAGCAGAGTAACGCGGGTAAAACCGCGGGGCGCAGCTAGTAAGTAATAAAATTATATTATTATAGTACTAGTGCTGGTCACTTTTCGGGTTTGTAGGAGAAATCTTTAAAATGAGCCATTAGGCTTTAGCCATATTACTTGTTTTCTGATAGTTATTAGTGTTAGAGGATGTTTCTTTTATAGCATTTATATTTTAGTATTCTCTGATTGTCAACTTGCCGCTGGACGAAATCCCTTAGCTTATCACAAAAACTTCGTTTGAAATCAAATGTTTCTTTATGACTCTAGTTGTTTGATTTACCCTGCTTGTTCGAAAAGCACGTTGGTCTCTGACACGTGCTACCGGGCATAAGCAGAGCCATTCGATACCCTCGTAGACCCGAAACCCGAGAGGCCCGCGAATTGTTAAGTAGAGCGATAGTTGCTCAAAAGTCCCCTAAAAAACTAAAAGTCATCATCTATCAATCTTCCCGCCAGCGACCGCCACGTTGTCGAGGACCAGTACCGAGGGCGCTCTCTTGCGCAGGTTGCTTAGTTTGTAGTTTTTAAAGCATTTATTAAGGCTGGAGCTCTGCCTTCTTTTCTGCTCACCTTTATGGTGATATAGCAAAGCCTCGTGGCTAATCTGCACCGTAGAGTATCCTCGGGGTTTAGATCTCAGCTCAGGCAGTTGCATGCTGAGAAATGATTACTTCACTCAGCAACTTGGTGGATCAACGAACAAATTTTTAATGACAGAACATAAGTGATGATAATAATGAAAGCGATAATTATTTAAAAGCGAAATGTTTTCATAAGCAGTTCATGCTTGCCATCTAATATAATGACTCTGGAAATCGGATAAGCCGTATAGATATACATAAAGATTACTTGCTTGATGCAATGAATATAACCATTAAACATAAATAATGTTTAACTACAACGTTCTTATAATAATTATTGTTCCTTATACTGATACATGAAATTAATAATTTCCTTAAAATTTATTGTAATCTTTTGAAGAAACGCGACATTTGTCCGGAAACATATTTTTTATGATATATAATTACTACCCTAACGCGAAACCAATATTTTTCTACTTAAGACCGTAGTGGTTTAAGATAATTCAGATGAGTATGTCAACATCAGTCCGTATAACGTCCACTACTTAAATACTACGCTTAGCAGCCGGGTTAAAGATACCGAAAGCTCCGTAGCGTAGCGGTATTTGGCACGCTTTAAATACCGGAACTCGTGCGTTCGATCCCCACGCCGGACAGGAAATCTCTGTGCTTTTTTTTCTACGATTTCTTTCCGGGTCTGGATGCTTGAGGGACTATCCTCCGTGCCTCGTAAAGCACGTTAAGCCGTTGGTCCCGATTGTTATAACAATCGTATACCAGGGAACGGGCAACAGCGTTTCTTTGTGTGTTGTTTCTTAATACTGCGGTCACCAATTGCTAAGTGTGTTGACTATGGTAAATACCCTCCCTCGGGAGGAGGCCCATGTTCAGCAGTGGACGTTGTACGGGCTGATGATGATGTAGATAGCTCCCGCTGAAGTGTACCGTTACAGTGTGTATGCACTACAAGTTGCCTTCATAACTAATCGTTCTCATGGTTGTGCGGCTAGGAGGAGGAACCGGAGGGTTTTAATGGGTACACTCTTCCTGCGACATGACTAGCGTGCTACGCAACATAGGCCCTCCCTTAGTCTTACATACCCCATCGCGACTGGGGGTTTTCTCTTCGCTTCTCCGTAGCGTCGGAGCGGATGCGTAACTCTTTTCCCTCGACTCGCTGGACTTGCTTTAGACTTGATTAGTTTAGACTCCAGATCTCACACGTGTAGCTTATTCCTGGGCAAATCATTCTTGCCTACTGTAGTTTTTGATAATTAAATAAGATCAGTATTAATTTAATTCCATAAACTTAACAGATCCCTACTAGGACTGTTGACATATATTACAATTGCAGATGAGATAATCAATCTTCTTGCCATTCCCCTCAATTGCCATGAAGCTAACACAACATAATATCGTGACATAAGAATAAGAGCATTACTCCATCACCAGCTCATTGACATGCTGCAGTGGCGTTCTCACTAACCGCTAACATCGTTGTGCGCTGCGCGTGCGCAATATTAAACAATTTATTTGCATTGTGTAGACGTGACTGCGGTTATGAAGGCTGTGAACACAAATGTAAATTAGCACGTAAGAGTAAATACATTATTTACTATCAATAATTATTTACCATACCTAATTGTTGTAATCAGGTTTGACTAATTACCTAACTGCAAGGCGATGGCGAACACAATAGCTTTATTAGTCATATCTATAGTAATATAAAAGATAGATTGTTTGTTACATTAAATGGGCTCTGTACCTGTACTACTGAATCGATGAAATAAACTGCATTGCTGAGGGGAAGTGCATTTACGCATCGCCACCGCTACTGCGGGGCGGGCGGCGCGGGTTATGTGGGACTCGACCTCTCCATAACGGCGGTATGCTCATCATACCACGAGGAGAGGACCATACACCACTTCCTTCATCCGCCGTTGCTGAGGGCCGGGTAGGTTGACATTCCGGTCCTCCGGCGGCCCCGCGGTCGGTGTGTCTAGTGTGCAGTGCGTGCAAAAATATTTGTTGATTTATTATTTTTTTAAAGTCTAGTCATATCGGGTTGTACGTTCAAACTTTTTATATTTTCTTAAAAATGCAAACATTACTTTGCCAATCACAAACGTGAGGAAAAAATATAATGGGCCAGATCGGTGGCGCCCTTTTAGTATATTTTATGCGGTTTTCTTATTTGTTTGCCACAAACATAGGAAAAACCCAGACACTTATTAAGTTAATACCAAGTATGATGTAATTCAATGTATTCATGAATATTAGTCTATCTTAAAACAGCTTTATTTTTATTTATTTATTTATTTATTCTTATTATTATATTTATAACTAGGATTGATCGTTCTCTATTATCAATAATCCTCACCACGGTTTTTTCTCTTCAATTCTGTCCTGTCAGCCGTCACGCTATCACTAACTCCCCTTTCCTTCACTTATCACCTAATCCATTCATCTTTTATTTAGCCTCCCTCTCCCTTTCTATACATATACATTCATATTCATTACTCTTTTAGTCATATTCGATTCTTCCCTCCTCTTAACATGGCCATACCAAGACCATCAATTCCCTTTTAACTTTACTATCACTGGAATCACTTTTAAACTTCCCATAATGTACTCATTCTTCACTTTGACCAAAACATTCGCATCTCCGCTTAAATAAAATTCATTTGTAACAATAAAAATATATCATTTACAACTAAAAGGTTTTTTTAATCTATGCTGCTTGGCAACGTTGCCAGAATGCTGGCAGCATTGCCCCGATGAATGGCAATGCTTATACGCTATAGTAGGTAAGTAAATACCAGTACTCGGGGAAAGTGAATAGAACGTAATAAGAAATATTATTTATTCATATACTTGTATACAAATAAGCAATAAGTAGATAAAATAAGACGATAGATAATTATACAAATGAATGAGAGGAATGTTGGCGAGACAGAATGCGGACGAAAGTGACGGTGCACTGTACAACTTACGTCGTTCTACCATTGATATAGTCAACACTTTATGCAGTAATTAACACAGGAAATAATTAAAACAATATGTATGTTTGTTTTTTTACTTGGATTACCTAATAAAAATGAAATATCTGGTTCATTGAGTTAGGCTGACTCCACAAAGCCTCGAGCGTGTGTCACTTGTGGTCGACGGACGGAAGAGTGGATGATGGGGGTGATCTCAGCGCTCACGTCATTCACACGTTCGAAGAACGCGCGTGCTTTAAGTGGAGTCAGCCTTAGGGTTGGTGATATTATTTTCCGGGACATGGATCCTCTTCAGACTTCTACTTTGTACGACTTGAGGATACATTAATGCTAACGAGCATTGATCATTGAGCATCGATACTACCACAAGTAAAATGCGACGTTTCAAAATTTCATCCTAATGTAGTTTGATGACTGACGTGAATAATAATTTATTAGTAGATTTTTCATTTTGGACATTATAAGGCTATGCCAAAAAACTTATAAACTAAAAAACCTACTTAAAGTATTTATTGTATAGATTGTATAGATGTGTATAGTGTGTTAAGCTTATTTTTATAAATTAAATGTATTGTAAGTGCATTTCAAAATAAATGCTTTCTTATCGAATACCTACATATTTCGTAAAGAGGATGAACCCCTTAAACTCTCGAGTCCCTTCGATCAGCGGGTAAGGCTGTGAGTTGATCCGTCTCCGTCAGACAGTTAAGACAAAGTGTTTTATTAATATAGATATTAGCAAATCTAAATTGCAAAATTCTCCATAAATGTACTTAAAAAAAAAAGGTTAATCATTGTTTCCTTCGCTTATTTCATAATTTTGCTTCATATTCAAAGGTCGTGAAAAATCAAAATCAATAATTATATGAATGTAAGAAGAAAGGCTGACAGGGATAGCTCTTCTCAATATTCATCCAGAAATAGCCCTCAACGATGTCTTAAATATTATCAATCCATTGGCAAATAACAATAGTAGACTTCCATTTGTTGTGTAATCTGTGCAAGAAGATGGTGTATTGTGAAATAACGGCTAATTGAATTTTAGACTACATATACAATGTTATTAGTGAAGCCCCCTCCAAGGCTTTCAAGCTTTCATGCAGCTTTCAGGCTGTGACTCTATCTGAGCCAATAGCGATGTTAAAACAATTACTATAAGTTGGAGTACTACGTAACACGCAATTTATTTATTGATGAAGTAAACACCTATCCTACCTATGACATACTGAGATTTCTTAGTCAACTGAGTAGGTATTGTAATGTACTGCTTATAAAGCAGGTAATTAAATAGCTTAGGTATCTAACCTGGGTGATGCCATGTGCCGAGGTTCCCACGTTAGCTGAATTTAACATTAGGGGAAAAACCTTGGACTATTTACCTTATTCTAAAATATCACGTTCTTGAAGTAAGATTGACGTAGCATTAATAATGTATTTTTTAAACCTGCTTTTTAAGACACAGTAGCGTATCGGTTAAAGGTCCGCTTTTAGTCTCGGAGGTAGGAAGTTCGATTCTGGTTGGTTTCTTTCCGAGTCTGGTTGGTTTAAGGATTACCCTCTGTGCCTCGGAAAGCAAGCTAAACTGTTGTTCCTTATTGTAATAACATCATCTACACCAATCGTATACCAGGGAAGGGACAGGATCGTTTCCTTGTGTGTAATAACCTAATACTGCGTTTGCAAGTATGGTGTCTATGGCTAAACCCTTCCTCAAGAGTTATGCCAGAGCCTGCGTAAAATGCCACTGCTGAGCATGGGCGTTCCATGCTCAGCAGTGGCATTAAACGCATGACTATGTTAACCTATTTGAAAAACTGTCACCAGAACATTTAAAAGTCAGAAAGAAGAAATTGGCGGGCCCAAAATATTGCGTCATGTGCAATTGGTTCGTTATCCCTAAACTAGATACTAATTTGATTATACATAATTCTATTTTCTTGCATATTATACATATAATTATTCGAATACAGTAATAAATAATGATAAAAAAATACTTATTTATTATGTAATTTCCAGTTTTATTGCTGCTGTAAATTTACTGTGTCATCGCTAGACGCCTAGGCTCTGAATAATTTATGAATAGTAGTCTAAAGTGGGACATCGTTTCATCAATTAATTGATTTCGAAGGACATCCAACATAATTATAAAGGTAATTTGCCTACTAACTTATGATTAAGAAATAATGAGGAAATTTGATATGGTATTTTTTTCATTGGGAATTTCGGAAAGCGTAGGTAATGACCGTGCCATGGTTATGTGTGTCGCCACTAAAGCCCGCCGGTGTCCTTTGGTAACATATGCCCACGGGATTTATTCGCGCATTCTCCGCAGTCAGGACGCGTGCCTCCTTATTTAGCTGGTTCCGCTTTGTTTTACACAAAAAGCTATCTTCTCTTCTACTGAGAGGCGCGCACAGAACACATACGCTTCCATCTCGAGCCGGGGCCGAAAGACAGCAATTTGCACGATATCCGGTCCTGGTGATACGAACTTGACGGGAGGAGATCGCCTCCCTTTCCTGTTTAGCAGCCTCCTTAGCGATGTCAACACGGCTAAAATTTTCCTTACAGAAGGATGAAAATGTTTAACATTTTATTCGACAATTGTTTCAGGCGCGAATGGTGCCGAGACCAATAAACAAGATAGAAATCCGCTTGTGGAAAGCGATAACAGGAGTGGCAAAAGAACTGAGCGTAGTGGTATCCCCGCTTGAATCGGATGAAGGGAAGAGGGTAATATTCTTCTATACGATCCCTTAAGGTGTCCTCCGAGAGGTATTCTATTAGAGGTATAATGTGTTAGTAGATCTTATGAATTAGCCATTGTGCCTGACTTTGTAGAACGCTTTAGCTTCGTCGAAGAAAACGGCTCATGTATTCGTATGACATTTGTATTTTACACTTGGTAAACACAGGAGCGTTTAACTCCAAAGTCTGACTGCTCATCAGGAGAGTATATGTGTGCCTATGTGGACTGACTCTGAAATGTTTTATATATATATACTAGTGGTGTAACGTACACTGTTCACTTTGGCATTTTTGGATAAGGTGCATGTATCACACAACGTAGAAGATGGTATCCACAGGATATCACGTACTGTTTGCCGTTAGCACAATGTTGTTGACCGGGAAACTGTCAATAGGTTATTGTTTTGATGTAGTATAGACAACTACGCTGTGTAAAGAATATATTACTGCCTCGATCGTTCAAAAAAAATCTTCAATGTTAACGGATTTTAAAGAATAGAACTGTTACTCTCAACTGTAGTTTGAGAGTCTTGAGACATCAATTAATATTCGTCCTTTGTTATAATATAAGCCAAAAAAATCCTCTAGCGTAGCCCTTATATGGTATAACAATGCCTTCGTTTCAAAATTAAACAACGAAGACTTGAGTCTATTAAATTATCATCAGCCCGTATATCATCCATTGCCGAACAAAGCGCTTCCAGCAACCTGGACCAACTGTTTAACGTGCTCACCGAGGTACGCGGGTAATCTCACAACCAACCAGTTCTAGATTTAAGATTTTACTCCTGGAATATTAAGGCTATTAAGGCGGACCCCACATTGAGCGTGAGCGTTTCGCGAGTATATGTCACATATAGCCAACGGCGGCGAGAGTTTCAGGTGACGGTGACGGGAGCTCAACGCTTCCGTTGCTAGCGTTGTTCACAGGCTAAAGGAATGTTCACGCCTAATGTGGGGTCAGCCTAAAGACTATATATCAAATTCCGATAGTCGACGGATGTCATAATATATTTACAACAATTATTCATTACCAAGGCTACACTCACTGTCATTGTAATTCATCGGCGGTCCGCCATTACGTAATGTGTTTGTTTACGTAGTGCGTAGTTAGTATGCAAGCGGGTCCTGGATGACTCAACTACACAACGACAATTAATAATCTACGCTCAAGGAGTTACTGAGTAATGCAATTGCAGCGAGCAAAGTTCATGATGCTGTGTGATAGGTAATAAACTATAACGATGCTTTTTTCTATTCTGCAGTTATTTATGGTCGAATCTGAGACGTCCAGTGCTAGAAATAGGTCTTCCTCATCCTTAGGCAGAAACGGTTGCTAACGGCCTACTATCCAGTGGCTCCCTACGATCACATGTCGCTCCACCGTTTAGGCGGCCGTCAGCTGCCGTCACGCTGCTTGTCAGTTCATGGTGTCCACTCAAGTCTCATTCTTTAAATCTAGAAGTTTGTGGGTTGAATCCCCACACCGGACAAGAAATCTTTGAGTAAAATCTAAGACTTCTTACCGTGCCTCGTAAAGTACGTCATGCCGTTTGTGCCGACTGTCATTACATGTTGGCAGTCACATACAATAAATATAAATCTTTTAAAATTAAAATGCAAGATTTAGCTCATTTATGTAATGATAGTTCTAGTGTAACAAGTAATTTACTACCTAGTATAATAGAATCAAAAATTACCTCCGAGCCCAAGACCCCAACGAGGTGCTCTGACTCATTGTACAATGTATGTGATACTACATCAGTCCTGTATTCAGATGATGTAGGTGTAGGTCTGGGCTCTCTGCTCAATAATAAACTAAGTCAGCCTTTATTCAACTGTTGTATTCCAGGTATACATTACAAAGATTTAGTAAATAAGATAATAAATGCAGATCATACAAACAAGTCTTGCATAACATTACTGGTAGGCAATTGCAAAAACTTAACAAAAAAAGATATTACAGATAGTTTCACAAGAATGTTAGACTTAAAGTGCTATAAAATAATACTGTGTGCCTTCCCTTATTTAAATAATATGTCTGAGAAGACTAATAATTATATTCACATGTTGAATAATCATATTCAATTTTTGGTTAGTCATTATAGTGACAAGTTTACATTTTTTGATGTAAATAGTTTTACAATTAGTTGTAGGGCGACCAGGAATACTGTGTATGTCCTGAAAAAATCTTTAAGTTTAATTGCTAAATTATTAGCATCAAATATTAACACAGTCATACATAGTATGACAAAGCCTTTATTTTTACACTGTCTTAGTAATGTTACAAAAATTAGTCTAGTTAGTAATTTAAACAATTAAGTATGACAATGGAGAAGTGTAATAAGTTTTTGGTCTTATCGCACCAGAATATAAACCGCTTCTCTGGCAAAATACTAGATGTAGAACTTTTTAATGAAAAGTATAATATTGACATTCTATGCTTTACAGAAACGTGGCTGAAGGCACACAAAATGGGTTTTAATATAAATGGCTATACAGTTGCTAGTTTTAATAACAGGGTCTCTGCTGAGGGTGGAGGTGTACTTATATTAATGCGAGATGGTTTGAAATTTAAAGAACGTAAGGATATTAGCAGTATGTCAGTAGAACGGATTTGTGAGGTTGCTTGCGTTGAAATACAGCATTACTATATAATATGTATATACCGACCACCTTCGTCAGACTTCCAACATTTTATTAGTACAATGGAAGAAATACTTAAAAAATTCAAAAGTAATAAAAACATATTGGTCTGTGGCGACTTTAATATAAATATATTAGTAGATTCACCAGAAAAAAATAGTTTTTTGGCTCTTTTTATGTCTTTTAATCTTAACTGTTTATTTTCTGAGCCCACTAGAGTCACACCAACAACGTCCACCTGCATTGATAATATTATCACAAACTTTGAGGTGGCCAGTAAAAGTTTGGTAACTGGTGTTCCTTCTGACCACAAGTGCCAAATTGTTAAAGTTAGTAACGCATTGATCATAAAAAAATCTATTATTAGTTTCAGACCCCTCACAAAGAAAAATCTAGATAAGTTCAGTCATAATTTAAAAACGAGATTGTGTCAACTAACTTTAGATTCAGACAGTTGTTCTAATGCTATGTACAATACATTAGCACAATCAATTCATGAGGAGTTTGAGAGAGTGTGTAAAACTAAACGTTTAGAAATCGACCCTAATAAACTAAAATTTAGTACTTGGGCTACCAAAGGTATAAGACGGAGCCGAGATGTTTTGTATGAATTATATAATATAAGGTCCTACACAACTGATGACAATTTTATAAATACTGTAAGGAAATATTCTAAAATTTTTAAAGTAGTTTGTATTCAGGCAAAGTCACTATATATGAGTGAATTAATAAAAAAGTCGGACAACAAAATAAAGTCTACGTGGAAAATAATAAATATTGAAACTGGTAAAAACAAAATTCAGGATAAAACTATAAACTTAAATATCAGTGATAAGTTAGTCTCGGATAAAAATATTATTGCAGATTTCTTTGCTAACTTTTTTACTAATATACCAGTTGATACCACTAAACACCTGCCTTCTTCCCCTCAGGAAGCTGAAAGACTATTAAAAACGAATATTAAATCAAACGGGTCTAAATTCGGCTTCCAGTCTGTAAATGATGTTGATATAGTAAAGGCATTCCGAACAATTAAAATGAAAGGTACAGAAGACTTGTGGGGACTTTCTGTTAAAGCTATTGACACAGTAATACAAAATATCGCTCCTACTCTAGCAGCCATCTTTAATAAATCTCTGACCGATGGAGTATTTCCTGACTTAATGAAGGTTAGTAAAATAGTGCCGATATTTAAATCAGGTTGCTCAAATAACGCGACTAACTATAGACCTATCTCGATATTACCAACATTAAGTAAAGTATTCGAAAAGATTATGCTCAATCAAATGTTGACACATTTTAATCTAAATGGGATATTGCACGACAAGCAATTTGGATTCACTAAAGGCCGGTCTACTCAGGACGCAGGATGCACTCTGATCAAATCCATACTGGAGGCTTGGGAGGGGTCGCAGGATGCTCTTGGAGTCTTCTGTGACCTTTCCAAGGCTTTCGACTGTGTAAATCATGAGACGCTCGTTCTGAAGTTAAAATATTATGGAATGACTGAAAAATCGCTTGATCTTGTTGTATCCTATTTATCTGATAGGAAACAAATAGTATACGTAGACGGCGTTGCTTCAAAAGAGCATTTGATAAAAATGGGCGTGCCCCAAGGATCTATTCTGGGTCCTTTTCTGTTCTTAGTCTACATAAATGATTTGCCATACATTTTAAATAAACTGTCAGATATAGTTCTTTTTGCTGACGATACCTCATTAATATTTAAAGTCAGTAGAAAAGATACTAACCTTATTGAACAGAATAAAACACTTAGTATACTTTCACATTGGTTCTCTTCAAATAATCTTTTATTAAACGCGGGTAAAACTAAATGCGTCAGATTTGTGCTCCCAAATGTAACTAACGCTAAACCAATTGCTTCATTAAATGGAGAACCGTTAGACCTAGTTCAATCAACAGTTTTTCTAGGTATAACATTAGATTCAAAACTGCAATGGGGCCCTCATATTGAAAAATTAACCGGTAGACTTAGCTCCGCATCTTATGCTGTCTGGAAAATTAGACAATTGTCAGACGAAGCAACTGCTAGACTAGTGTATTTCGCGTACTTTCATAGCATTATGTCCTATGGAATACTGCTTTGGGGGTCAGCCGCTGATGTCAATAGTATTTTTATATTACAAAAAAGAGCAGTTAGGGCTATTTACGGTTTAGGTAGTCGCGACTCCTTGCGTACCAGGTTTAAAGAGATTAATATTCTTACCGTTCCCTCTGAATACATATACCAAAATATCATTTTTGTTAAAAAAAATATTGATCAATATAGCAAAAAAAGTGATATTCATAATGTTAACACGAGAAATAAACATAAAATTGCCATACCCGGTTTTAGAGTTAGTAGAACCAATAAATCATTTATGGGAAATTGCATTAGGTTTTATAACAAACTCCCTAGTCATGTAACTGATTTGCCTGATCCAACTTTTAAAGTATATATTAAACGGGTCCTCATATCTAAAGGCTATTATAGCATTAAGGACTATATTGAGGATAAAGACGTTTGGCTTCATAAACCTACTTGCGTAACACTTCCTAGAGACCCTGTACCCAAATAAAATAGTAGTACGCATAATAGTGTGATGTTCTGTGAACTATCTGTAATTGACCTACTTACATAATAATATATTATATTCATAGACCGCTAGTTCTGTCTCAAATTCTTTTATTTTTCTATTACCTAGTATAAAAACACAATAAACAAATATTTCAAAGACAACCGTTTGGGCAAAAAATGTGTATGCCAATAAATAGTTAAAGTAACTGGACCAAAACCTACGTTCTGCCCATTTGAGTATGTTTCGCCGGACCGTCTCATGTGGGTCGTGTTAAAACCGGCAGTAGAATAACCCACTGAGTTTGTTTCGCCGGATCTTCTCAGTTGGGGCGTATTGGATCCGGTGGTAGCATTAAAGCGCGTCCGTCGTTATATACTCATGGTCCACCTAAATAATGACAATTGTTCTAACCTACTATAGACAGAACAAGCTTTTTGACACAATATAGTTAAATAATAAACTAAGACGTTAAGACTAAAATATTATTAAAATAATAACTTAAATACTTGTTTAATTTGAAAATTTATAAAATATGATAATTAATAATAATAATATTATAAAATATGATATTATCTAAATAATACTTAATACTAAATTATTGTTTTGACTATTTGCAAGTGCCTGTAATAGGTTTACGTAAATAAAAATGATTTTTATTTTTTTTATTTTTTATTTTTCTTTGACATTTATACCAGGTAACGGGCAGTAGCGTTAACCTGCCTCTACATATGGTAATACCGTGCAAAGCAACTATTAGTCCATAAGCTTGGCGGGCGCCAAGCGTAAGGACTATAGCAAAAACCCTTTCCCCTGAAAGGAGGCCTAATGTCCATGTTCAGCAGTGGGTATGCCCCATTGTCCGTCCGTCAGTTCTCTGAGCTCAGTGCTCGCCCATTGTCACTTCAGCTTGCAAACCCACAATTAATAATTAAAAAGATTCCAGATTTAGTTAGGAAATTCCATATTTTCTGGTTATTTACCCAAAATCAGGCATATACCTAATCAGGTGTATTCAATCATACAAATAATTAGAGCCATATCCGAGATATGCATAATTACCTTGTCGATTTTCCTCACTATTAGATGTACAAATAGAAACGATTATTAAAATTTTATTACACATCATATATGCAAATTTACTACAATCAACCTCGCGATCAATCCACTAGTGAATACTAACACCCCGTTATCTGCCATCTACGTAATAACGTAATTGTTAAGTGCAGGTTCGATCTTGATAGTTGAACACCTACGGTTGGGCAACGCTTCCTTATCCTGCGCCTGACATTTGACTATTTACAAATGCCTGTAATAGGTTTACGTGAATAAAAACTTTTTTTATTTTACTTTTTTATTTTACATTGCGCCAGATGTCGACGAGTGCTCAAGGTTAGATCTAAGATACATTTCAGTATTGTTCATATATAAGGGTGAGGGTATTAACGCACTCTGCTATTGCATAACTGTTTTTACGGACGGATATTGACGTAGTTAGCCACGAGGCTTTTCCTACTTCACCGGGCAGATTAAATAGCGTACATTGAAGAGCCTTCACTAAACTAATTACAATGTCTTAGAAGACTTCGTTAAAATCCAGAAAAACATGGATTATTCCTAGTTTCGCAATAATTCTCAAAATTTGTGCGGAAGGGGTAAATATTAGTACAACTGATTTGTATCGATGTTTTATTTTAGAATTTTGGGCAAAGAAATTCATCCCATCACTAAATGCTAAGAGTTGAATAAGGAATAAAATTTATTAAGTATTAAGGTACAAGTTGGAAGCGGACGACATGAAGCAGCGGCAAACGACGTGTCGTATAAACGCGTCGCTAGTTTCATGTCGCTAACTGCGAAGGGAATTTCATTTAGATTTTGTTCCACATCGAGCACCAACCTATTAGTGCTTAAAGTGGTATAGCGTTGGTGCTCAAAAAGGAATACTCCAACTCCTGTGTTGTAATTGGCAATATTTAGTATATCTCTAAGTAAACAAAGTTACATAAAAAAATAGGCTATAGAACAAACAACTGTAACTACAAAAGATCACAAGAAACCACCATTGCGGACCATTAAGTTGTTAATGTGGTTTTCTATCGCATTTTATGTCAAAGGTTGGGAGGTCGTCGGCCGAGGAACTGGAACGCGCTTTGTGCCGCGATAGTTCACCAGCTCCGGTTTTGGTAAGTAATAAGAACCTCACCTGGGGGGTCCTCAATTTGAATAAGGGCACCATGGTCTACAAATTCAATATTCTATATGCAGAGCTCATATGGCATTATTGGAATTTGTAGAACCAAAACGGTACTATGTGGCACGGTATTGTAATGTCGCGCAATGCATAGTCAAGAAAAATATACTATTTTTTTTTGGTAAGTATATTTTGTCGAAATGAATGCTGAGAACTAATAATTTAATTATAATTTCAGAAACCGTACCTCATCAAAAACATTTGTTAGGTATTACATGACCTACGTTGTTTTTACTCGGGTATTTGGATATTCTAATCGTTTTGGTTTACAGATTTCTTATCACCCCGTATAACAGCCACTGCTGATTTTTTTGAAAAAAAAAATTCTTCGAAAGAGATGTTGCCATTATCACCACGCTTGGCAGGTGGGTTAGTGACCGCAATGTTGTATGCACCATTTAAACATGTAAACACTGCTGCCCGTTACCTAGTATAGGGTTATTATAGGTACTGTTATGACAATCGGATATAGAAGGCTTTCCGAGGCACGAGGGTAGTCCCTCAACCAATCAGAGAAACCTTTGCTTTTGCACAAAGTTTTTTTGTCCGGAGCGGGAATCGGACCCACGAGCTCCAAAATGTAAGGCGAGACCTACCGCTACTTTATTAATTAGTTATATCTAATACTAATAAGCCAAAAATAAAACCTAAAACTTACTACTTAAATTACCGTGTGGTTTTCTTAGAATAGAGCACCCCATGTCTTCCCAAGGTTGCCCTTAAGAGGCAGCTAAAGGAGTTACACCTGATGGATCGGCATCTATCAGTTCAAGCTGATCTACTATCTTACCGCAATCACCAGCCGGCCTGACAAGCGTGGTGATTTTGGTAATATCCCTCAATGACCTTGGCTTGTCGAGGTCTGTTAAGAGGTTGCACATGTTCAGCAGTGGACGTAAACGTGGCAGATCAAGTGAAAGAAAGAAGAAAAACTTAAAACAAAACGGAAGTAATTAAAAATTAAAATTAAAAATATTTATTGACACAAATATGTAACATACAGTTTTAGAATTCCCTGACTCCTACACTAGTAAATACTGTATCGCAGGAGCCAGTTTGTTCCCCTTGTTGAATTAAATTCACAGTATTTAAGTTAAGGAGAATGTAAAAATAACATTAAAAAATATATAAATAAAAACGAATGAATTCAGGATTATTAATATTGCAAGTTTAACTTGTACTTTATAAAGTTAAAAAAAAAACCGGCCAAGTGCGAGTCGGACTCGCGCACGAATGGTTCCGTATCAGTTACAAGTGCGTACCTATTTTTGATATCAAGAATAAAAAAAACGTATGTTTATGAAATGAAATGTTATTTTATATTTTTATATTCGAGTTGATCGAATGAAAGGTAAATTGCGGTTTACGATTTATGACGTATTAAAAAAAACTACTTACAAGATATCGTTCAAACCAATTTTCAGTGGAAGTTTGCATGGTAATGTACATCATATATTTTTTTTAGATTTATCATTCTGTTATTTTAGAAGTTACAGGGGGGGGGGACACACATTTTACCACTTTGGAAGTGTCTCTCGCGCAAACTATTCAGTTTAGAAAAAAAATACATTAGAAACCTCAACATCATTTTTGAATACCTATTCATAGATACCCCACAAGTATGGATAAGATGAAAAAAAAAATTTGAGTTTCAGTTCTATGTATGGGGAACCCCAAAATTTATTGTTTTTTTTCTATTTTTATGTGAAAATCTTAATGCGGTTCACAAAATACATCTACTTGCCAAGTTTCAACATTATAGTTCTTATAGTTTCGGAAAAAGTGGCTGTGACATACGGACGGACAGACAGACAGACAGACAGACATGACGAATCTATAAGGGTTCCGTTTTTTGCCATTTGGCTACGGAACCCTAAAAAGCTATATTTGAGTAACTATAGCTTTTCTAACTTTCTAATTTCAATAACATTCAATAAACTATAACCTAAAGAATACCTTTATAATTTCAAGGGGGGTCACGTACTCGATGAATTTAAGTCGGCCCTGTTGTTTGCCGATTTATTGCGGAAATAGCTTAGGTTTTAATGTCTTTATGTGCTGCGAATGGCGATAGCCCTAAGGGATTATGTCGACACAATAATACTAATGGACAAATACATCAACGCCTCGGTTCACAACTCGTTTAGTATTTATTTATAGACTAGCTGACCCGACAGACGATATCCTGTCTTAAATAAAACTCCATATTTAATTGAACTTTTAATATTTGGCGTGATAGCTCTCAACTAACCGTGCTGTGCACTAAGAGCTGCACGCATTGTGGCCATCAGATTACATCAAAAACGTTTATATTATCAAAGCACTAAGGTTACATTACAAAATTTAATAAAGTGGTTAAGTATTCTTACATAAGAACCTTCACCAGACAATACTATATTATAAAAAACACAACAACGAAAAAAAAAATTGTCGAAATCCCAGCCGTTCACGCGTGATGCCGTGACCAAAGGAAGTAGGGATTCATTCATTTATTCTAGACCTCTTTTTTTTTCTTTTTTTTTCCGATGATATATGTAGGTAGCCATGAGGCTTTTGCTATTTCACCGGGGATAAAGGCGAGCAGAGCTCTAGCCTTAATAAATGGTTTAAAACTACAAACTAAGCAACCTGTGCAAGAGGGCGCCCCGTGTGGGGCTTCGACCTCGGCTCAGGGCGGTCGCTGGCGATGAGATTGAACGATTATGACTTTTAGTATTTTAGATGAGTTTTGTGCAACTGTCGCTCTACTTTACAGGTCGCGGGAATCTCGGACTTCAGGTCTACGAGGACATCGGATGGTTCTTTGCAAACTAAGGGTCATGAGGACGAGGGGATTCTAGACCTCAAAAGCATAAAGACGGATTTTCTATATACTTTAGAAGCATATGATCGTAAGTGCCATTTTACGATAAACAGTAGTAGTAGTGCACACATGACGAATGTTTCTGACGTTTAAGCTCTTATATATTTAGATGCAGTATATTGACCAAGATGTGAATATAAATGATTGCATAGAAGGCTATAAAACAATATTGTGTGTGGGAATCCAATTAAAAAGATCATAAAAGGGAGATTATCTTACCTGCCAAATTTCCTGTAGGTAAACATAACTAGTAACCTCAGAAGAATAAGGTCGGATGTAATAAACTACTAATATAATATCATAAACGCGAAAGTATGTGAGTATGGACGGAAGGATGTTTGTTGCCGTTTCACGCAAAAACCACTAAATGGATTTGGCTAAAACTTTGCACGGGGGTAGTTAATAAACTCGATTAACATATAGGCTACAAAAAACCACGCTCAAACTCACTGGAGCAGAGTAACGCAGGTAAAACCGCGGAGCGTAGCTAGTTGAAAATAGTTTCACCTGTGTAATGACAATTAACATTTTCGTGTTCCACAACATGTTAACTAGTTAGTCAGTAACGAGGGTGCCGGTACAAGAGTGCTAATTATCGTAAATATTACGGTGTTGTTTTATCTGGTGGCGGAGAAACCAGTTTAGTAGGTCTAAGGGTTTGTGGTGTGTTGTAATTGGCAATATTTATTTTATCTCTAGTTACAAGCTGGTGGGCTGGTCGAGAAATACGAGCGAAAAAGGATAAATTATGAACATGAAAATGAGACGTGTTTGGATATTCTGATATTACGTAGTTCAGTAAGTACTAAAAGTCAGAACTCCTGTCAGATTTCGGCCCATGCGATCAAACTCTAAAGAGATCAGCTATCTGTTCCCGTCCCGCGGATCTATTGCAGTTACAACTCGGTCACATTATCTCAAGACCTCGCTGGAATGCCCCGTTCTCCTTTCACCTCCCCGCGCTCGCCACGGACGCACCATATCAGAGCGCCGACGCGACGTGACGTCATCGACGCCAGGTCTCGAGATAATGTGACCGGGTTGTACACAGGAAACTGCTGCCTGGACTGCATGCTGTTGCTAATTTATTTTAAATTTCATATTTTTTATAGATCCCAATATCATTTTAGGATATTTAACCCTATATCAAAATAGACACACAAATTTTTGATTTTAAAATATAAATTAAGATGTCTAATAAGTAGGGAAGTCTCCGTATCAAGGCCAGCGACGTGGTAGCTTAAACTAATTCCGCTTGTCGTTTCTGTAATGCGGCCACCGACATATTTTTATATGACTTTGTTTCCATGAAATCGCCGTCGCATCGCAATCGCCTCAGTAGCGCGGTCTCGACCTTACAAATTCGCAATTCTCATATATTTTACTTTGTATACGATATAAGCCCTGAGGGTAGACACACAATCGCCGCGCTGTTTGTAACTACCGGTAGTTGACAAATCCTAAATAATGTGGTATCGTTTTATCGGAACAAGGCGCATTGAAAGTGAATTTTGTTTCGGAATGTCCAACTGTCGAACACCTGCGCAAACGCAGCCTAACGAACGACTTGAGAATGCTTAATATATTTCAAGTTCCTTTGTATGTATCAACCTAATATCAATTTTAAACCTCTGATTGTTTAATGAAATTATTTATCTTAAAACGTGGTAAACCTTTTTTGGGTATTTGATTTAACGGGTTGAAAAGTATCATTTTTTATTTTCGGACGTACATATTATTATAATGCTGTTAGCCACGGGCTTTTGCTACTAATACGAAGATAAAGGCCTTAATAAATGGTTTAAAAACTAATAGGCAATCTGCGCAAGCGGGCGCCCCCTGTCGGGATTGAACCCTGACTCACAGACTTTATGGGAGATTTTTGCAACTGTCGTCGGACAGTATCCTATCTCTGAATATATGTGAAAAAGTATTATTCAAATATTGTTCAGTAAACATTTCACTATCACTATGATCGTTAAATCGGTTGCTGAGATTAGCCTCAATGCATATCAAGACCTGCTACTTTACATAATAATAAAACACCTTAATGTGCAAAATATCATAATCCTCCGTTCGCGCAATTTTCGTAAAAAGGGATACAAAGTTATTGCTTCACACATTAATATATAGCAGTCAAAGTCAATATACCTATCCTTATTCACATAGACACATTTATAATAGTTATTTGTTATACAAGAGTGCAAAGTTGCTTTTTAACCGCGTGTTCAATTTTGATGACCGAGCAAGCGAAGGATTCTAAAATTGAATCACGAGCGCAGCGAGTGATTCAAAATTAGAAACCTGAGCGTTAGCGAGGGAATCAAAAGAGCACGAGGTGAAAAATCTTTGCACTCGAGTGCAACACGTAACTTTTCATTCCACCTCAGCGAGGAAATGCGCATTATTAACAGTTTCAGTCAATTCTGTTGGCGTCAAACAAACTTCCTCGTCGCTAGAATCACTCATTTTAGTTTTTTCACTTGTTTTCAAGTTTCTTGTTTTTAATATAAGGTTTAACAATGACGTGAAAAAATGCCGCGTAAAGAACCGCGTACAAAGCAAATTGAAAAAAGAACAACAAGAAGGTTCCGAGTCTGAGTTTTTAACAAATTAAAAAAAGTTGTATGATATATTCGGCATCATAGAGGTAGCAGTAAATAGGTTTAATGTTTTTTTTAATTCACAAACTTAGTGCACACGATGTTCTAAATCTGGGGGCACGGCAGTGCCCACCCAAGTCGAGTAAGAAAAAAAAAAAAAAAAAAAAAAAAAGGTGCACGGCCGTACCTATCTTTTCTCGAAGCAACTCAGCCGATTTTCGACCCTCTATAACTTCGTTGTGGATGAAGATAGGAGCCTGAAATTTCAGAACCTAAGCAGGCTTTGTAAAACTACAGCATATTTCAAATTTCATTCAATTTGAACCAGTACTTTAAGAATTATAACTACTCAAAGTTCGGTAATTTCGGTAATTTTGTCACTCGCTCACACGTGATTGACCGATCATCAAAATGTTTAGGCACTTCTAGCAGACGTAGAAGCTTCAAATTTTGAGTAGTAGTAGAGTTAAGTGTAAAACTCATGGGAAAATTCCAACATTTTGCAATTTCGGTCCAGTTGTTAAGTTTCATCAACTGCATTAATAACTTTGTTATTTCTTATAAATGTATAGGATTACAAAGTTACATTTGCAGTCAGTGAATCAGAGTAAATGAATATGTATGATTTAATGGAAGAATAGGTGTAGATAGGGACCTAGATGCGATTATGTTGAAAGGTGGTGGCTAAGTGGTTACGTTAGTTGCTCCAGAGACCTGGTTTTCTGCGTTCGATTCCCACCCGGGACAATTATTCGTCTAAAATTAAAACAGTTGTATTGAGTCAGGGGGTGCTTTGTTTTCGTTAATCTATCGAGCGGTGCGACCTTCGCGACACAGGGATTAATTTAACAAATAAAAAAAAAATCGAAGGAAAAAAAAAAAAACTCAATGGAATGTAAAAGCAACTGTGCTATGAACGATAGTATACTAACAGGCCGCGGCCCCTTGACAAGTAGGGACCCCGTGTACTCTGGAATCCCTGAAACTGGTTATTTGAACCCAGGAGAGCCCGCAACACCATTTGAGTCGCGGACGCTGCCATAGGGTATCCCAGATAGGCAACAGTTCCTGGGCCCCTCACCAATTGTGGTCAGAGGAGTAACCGGGGGTTTAAGTGTTTTTCTCTCAAGGTATGATTTGCATTCCACTGCTATGTAGAGGGCGAGTCCCACATACCCCACCGCTCGTGCGGGAACGCCGCAGTGTCGGAGGAGATGCGTACAATTCTTGCATTCCCCCCGGACAAACACTACGGCTTCCACGCTTCCCGTTCGTCACAGAAAGACGGTCACTTTCTTCACACACCACGTTTTATTTATCTGACACAAACTGTATTTGCATATTCATTTTATCAAATATTTTTTACACAGTTTGATGTTAACTAGGTAGCTTTAAATTTACTTATGTACATATTAGCTTGTGGCCGCGACTTTGTCTCTGTGGAAAAGTTACTTTGACCCGCGACATAGATAATAATTTCCCTAGTGCGGGAGCTGTCTCAAAAAAAGCCAAAATCGGACATGTGCCAAAGTTCCATTAAAAACAGTTTAGTAATTTCTTTATTTAAAAACCTTTGACAATGAGGCCGTGAGTGCCATACATAAGTTCATGTTAATCCTCTGTTAAGCTTGATGTTGTAGTTTTCGATTAGGTACATTGCAATATTTATAATGAATGAGAGATAACAATTTTAAATAAGGATTAATTTTAAATGACGTTTGACGAGTGCGACGAATATCAATAAACCATAAAAAAGTACACGACGCAGCTGCTCTTGTTACGTATGGTGAGTGTTGCCATGCCAGCTAGGTACGTGGGTATTCATATATTCGTAAGTTAAGTTATTTTGTAAATAAAGGCACCGAGTTACGAGTCTGGACGGTTTACATTTAATTTAAGTCTACTTTGGAACTATTAAAGCGCAGGAATCCTCCATTTGTGCATACAATAGACTAAAACCGGCCAAGTGCGAGTTGGACTCGCGCACTAAGGTTTCCGTACCATTTTCAAGTGCCTACCTATTGCCGTTATAGATATCGAGCAAAAAAGGCCGCAAAAAAGTTTGTTATATTGGAGCCCCCCTTAATTATTTAATTTATGTTTAGTTTGTTAATATAGCAACAGAAATACATAGTTTGTGAAAATGTCAATTGTTTAGCTATCGCGGTTCTTGAGATACAGCCTAAATCCGTTGTAGGTATTCAAAAAAATTATGTAAATTGTAAAGCAAAGGAAAAAAGGTACAACTATCTACAAAAAGAAATGAGATGCCATCAAAAACATACTTGTAAAAAAAACCAAGTCTCGTAACGCAGTTCTTTTACCGTTAAAAGTTGTGAGATCTATGTAATACCAAGTCGGTTAATTTATTCAGTCCCTACTTAAGGGACCTTCTGTCTTAAGCTATTACGTAACTATCTCACCTAACAGACTCTTAAAATGATCTTATCAAAATTCAAAACTTTTATGTTATGAATATTAGATTGACTTGGCCATCGCAATAAACACTTGTGAGACACATTCTAATAGTATCCGATGGCCAAGTTAATTTATTATTCATAACATAAAAGTTTTGAATTTTGATAAGATCATTTTAAGAGTCTGTTAGGTGAGATAGTTACGTAATAGCTTAAGACAGAAGGTCCCTTAAGTAGGGACTGAATAAATTAACCGACTTGGTATTACATAGATCTCACAACTTTTAACGGTAAAAGAACTGCGTTACGAGACTTGGTTTTTTTTACAAGTATGTTTTTGATGGCATTCAATTTACTTTATCCTCTAGAGAATAAAAACGGCTTTTCCACTCAGATATTGAAGATTAAAAATACTCTTTCCGAGATGGTGGGATGAAAATATTTTTTAAATAATGTTCTTATGATGCGTACTCTTTGTTTTTTTCCAACCACCATTTCTGGATGTGGCAACTTTGAGAAGAACTGTCAAGAAACTCAGAGGAGATAGCAGATAAGTAAGAGATTACTTTACGAATGTTAATACACTTTATAAATGAACGCATATAATTTGACTCAGGCACGTTTTATTTCATTTGTAATAATAATAGACAATGTGTTGGAATGTGTTGGAATGCGTTGTTAATTGTTATGCGAAGTTTAACTGCTTCGACAGCAAAAAGCGTAAGTATGTATAATCACAGTCAAATTCGTGGGAATATGCAGATTTTTATATGCACGATCTATTGTAAAATTTACAATGTGTTCAAAATAATGTGTTTGTATTTTATTTGTTGATTAGGTACAGCGATATTTCGAAAGAATCAACAACGTCATAAGGCCCGTATAACGTCCACGGTTGAACTTAGGCTTCCTCCTGATGTAGGGGTTGGTCATAATTATCACACTTGGCAGATGGATTGGTTTATTTTTTATTTTTATTTATTTATATATAGATACAATCAAATAGAAGTTGAAGCTATATGATGCCACATAAACGCATTCGAGTTTTACCGTGCATCATTTACATAATATAATAGAAATGATCATATGTATAAAAGAAAAAAAAAAAAAATAAGTGGTTAGGCCGCAGCGAAGTGCGACTTTAAATATATTTTGCCACCGCCTCGACAGTTAGATCGGCGACCGCAACAAGTTTTGTGTGTACTTAGTACATTTTTAATAACAGGTACGAAGTTAACTACAGGTACAGCATGATGTTTTTCTTTTCAATTAGTCGATTAATCTACCATGTTTGAAAAGATTAATGTTTAATAGATATAAATATAAAAACGAATAATAAATTTTGTGTAGAATAAATAAATACAGTAAATGAGTTAGTTAGTTAGATAATCCTTTGTGTTTTCATGTGGGATACATATAAATATGTAGTTATATATGATATTTTGTGTGTGTGTCTGTGTTCCTACGTAGGTATGTATGAGGGGACGCTAAATCAAAAATTAGATAGTTGTAAAATGTATTGCTTAAGTTTGTACTTAATATTCTTTGGAGTCAGCTCCTCCCTTAGGGATAACGGAAGATCATTTATCAGGTTCGGAATAACATAAGCCAATTTTCTTTTACGGTTACTACAGTATTATGTTGTATATTATTTTGGAACACACAAGGAATCGCTGTTGCCCGTTCCCTGGTATACGCTTGTTATAGATGATGCTATAACAACCTTTCAAAGCACGTTAACGTGTTTGTCCCGAAAACCCCAAATAGGGTCTTGTGGCATGGATATTTTTAAAAAAATGTACACAACGTTAACTGGCTGACTTAGATAGTATACTTATATAAAATTCTCTAGTTTAGAATGTTAAGGTCTCTGTTGTGTAATGTCAACACTGTTTCTTTGTGTAGCTTTGATGGATGGCCTCAGGAGTCACTTGAACAAATACAACGTAACTTGTAAAGAAACTGCGTATGTATACACGGGGCCGAGTCTCCTATTTTTTTTAAGTATTGTGCCACCCTAGTGCCATTATGATATCATTATGCCAAAAACGGTAATTTACTAATCTCACTATGGTGTCGGCGCT
Source organism: Nycteola revayana (assembly GCA_947037095.2). NCBI lineage: Eukaryota > Metazoa > Arthropoda > Insecta > Lepidoptera > Nolidae > Nycteola > Nycteola revayana. The sequence goes on from OX344852.2 coordinate 20,478,227, forward strand.
GGAATGGCAGTCGGTGTTGCTACCGCAGAAAAAGGCCGTCAACAGAAGTAGCAGGGGAGATGGTTAGGGAGATTGTAATGTTTATTTAGGCGATTTCAAAACTTATAAATGTATCATTTGTTATTATATTCAACTACGCTAATGTCATCGTGGCGTCATAGTGACACCATTATGACGTCATATCGATTAGTAGATTACCAAATGGGAAAAAACCCGACCATTGAACTGTCATAGACAGTTCATGGATACGCCATTACGATAGTAGACTCGGGGCCCAGGTTGGTAATAATAATAATAACTATAATCTTACGACTAAAAACTTAGATCTAGAAAGAAATAGGGGCGCCGTAAGTCGATCCTCTATCATTATCCTAAACCACAAATATTCGCGGTACTTTTTTTTCACGCTCGCAATGGTAAAAAACATAGGTAGGTTTCGAAGTACTTTGCATATCATTATGTCGAGAAATTTCACGATCGAAAATCCTTTACATGCAGAAGCTCCAGCTAGATTTTTATCTGTAGATATAACTAAGCCCCCCATCACACATTTGACTTAGTAACTACGGTATTTTGTAATAAAATACTCAAATTCATATTGAAGATGTTTTACTTTTGTTCCTATCAAACTAACCTAACTACTATCATTAGGTGCCTATTTCTTCCGACTGTACATTTTCCAAGGGCAGGGCGCCAAAATATTAAATTTGTAACTGCGCCGCGGGTCAACGTCCATAGCGTAGCGGTATTAAACACGCTTTAAATCTCGGAGGTCGTGGGTTCGATCCCCACGCCGGACTGGAAATCGTTGTGTAAATTTTAAGATTTCTTTCCTGGTCTGGTTGGTTGAGGGTCTACCCTCCGTGCCTCGGAAAGCACGTTAAACCGATTATTAAAGAACGGGCAGCAGCGTTTCCATGTGTGATACAACATAATACTGCGGTCACCAACCCGCCTGCCAAGACTATGGCAAATACCCTCCCTCGCGAGGCCCATATCCAGCAGCGGACGTGATACGGGCTGATGATGATGAATCTGCGTCGCGTACTGAAAAAGTATTGGACACCCTGTCTTATACTATGATTTCTGCTATCTGCATTTGTAAGAACACTCCTTCAGTTGTCCTAAAGTGTTATGTAGATACGATTATTATGTAGATACAGCTGTTTCATACAGTAAATAAACGTGTGTATGTTATATACATACAGTATATTTCCAAATAACTATAATCATATCTACACGAATACGATCAGCTGATCGATCGAGTGTGATTACATTTTGATATGCGCCAAAATTGAATGATAACATATGAGTCATTATTATGGATATAATTAACGGCATACCTACGTTATCAGCCATGAAATATGGGCCATGTTTAACAGTGGTCATTAACGGTCTCCGGGCTACGTAAACGGGTTCCTCTTGAACCTTGGCGAGCCAGGTCGTTGAGGGATATTTCCGTAATCACCATGCTTGAAGGCGGATTTGTGATCGAAGGAAGGTGAAAGTATATTTGATCTGATAGATTCTGCTGTCCATCTATCAGGTGACCCTTAGTCGCCTTATACGACATCCATAGTAATATATAGGGTGGTCTATTCTAAGCCGACACCGAGGTTCAAGCCCCACAGGGTGCGCTCTATGCGGGCGTAGGGAAGTAGTAGTAAAAGCCTCATGCCAAAAAAATAGTATCTTCGAAAATATTCTGATTCAGTTAAAACAATAGTTCTCATGTTAAGGAGTTCTGAAAAAAAAAACTGCTAAAGCATGGTGATCATGGCAACACCTCTTACCAGTTTAGCTGTAGGAATACGGGCTGATGATGATGATGACCCAATTAAAATGTACATCAACTATTAACGATACTAGCATGAATCAAAGCATTCGTAAGATACCTATAATAGATACAAACATTAAAAATTTCAAAGTCTACATATAAAATAATCATTTAGGAGTAAAAACTACTGCTTACGTAGTCAGTTAAATAATTGAAAACGAAATTTATTAATCGAAAAGTCTTTTGTCAATTTATCATTATTTAAATACTATACATATCTATTTATATTTTTAGAAAATGTTTTTATTATATAACACTAATTATATAAAAATTCTGGACCTGTCAACCCTGACAAAAAAGTCTGCAAAGAAACTTAGAGGAATACTTTTTTCTTAAATATTCTTTGATATTACAATGCGTATAGCAGTCTTACCGTTAGGTTGTTTACATAATCAAATCTATACTATACATATAGTATTATAAAGAGGAAAGATTTGTATGTAAGTAAGTTTGTAACGAATTGGCTCAAAAAGCACTGGACCGATTTTAAAAATTCTTTCACCATTTGAATGCTACTTTATCACTGATTAATATAGGCTATATTTAATTATAAAGTTCCCATGGGAACGGGAGTTACGCGGGTGAAACCGCACGCGGGAAGCTAGTTTTTTATAAAAGTCCTATGCAGTTTGCGTTTGATAATAGGTACAATGTTGACAAAGGCATTGTTATTTACAAATAGATTTCCCATATCTTTGAAAGACGGTTAACATTTCTACAATGACACTGATTCATGATGGCGTATCATTCCAACGATCGATATTGCTACTTTAGTTTTATTTAGAACATTATCTGAACATTAGTATGCAATTTACGATAAGTATTGAGTGTATCGACGTGTTGATGTTATTGCGTGCTTGAAGGTCACGAGGACGACATTCTTTCACTATTCATTTTTATATACGAATATGATAGTCTGAAATATTGCCATTCGTTCCTGTGAACATTATTTTTTAGGCTTCCGAACCTGAAGGGTAAAAACGGAACCCTATTACTAAGACTACGCTGTCTGTCTGTTACCAGGCTGTATCTCAAGAACCGCGATAGCTAGACAGTTGAAATTTTCACAGATGATGTATTTCTATTGCCGCTATAACAACAAGTACTAAAAATAAAATAAAATAAATATTTAAGGGGGGCCCATACAACAAACTTTTTGTGCTCGATTTCAATAACGGCAACAGGTAGTCGCTTGAAAATGGTACGGAACCCTTTGAGTGCGAGTTCGACTTGCACTTGGCCGGTTTTTGTTTTTTTATAGATATACATTTGAATGTGAAAGCTAAACCCCTCCCGACCCTTAGTTTGCACAGACTCTTCTGATGCCCTCGTAGACCCGAAGAATAGTCGAGACGTTAACGCTGCATCTTCTATGGCTATCATCACAAACATTATCTATGACAATCGTATGATTGTCATAAATGTTGTGATCATAGCCGACACCAGACACTTAAAAAGCCTGCGTAAGATGTGGAAAAACAGATCGTATTTAAAAAAAAAGTGTTTAATATCTCATTTACCGAGAAAGGCTTTAAGCTATATTTAAATTGACCTTTTAGCCGCCCAGCAAAAAGCTCCATAACTAACTAAATCTCTTCGTTACACAATAATTGAGATTAACAATATAAAAAGTCAACCATCACGAATTGATTAACAAAAATACACAGGACTCAACAAAAACTTAACTATTATTTATGTTATTTTTTACCCAATACTTGATTACATCTGGTGCAATAGTCTGGTGGTAACGACGCTAATTTTAATTGACCCAATGGATTGTTACACAGCTCTTGTAAATGTCTAGAATTTGTTATGCAAGCGAGTGCTATCGAATCGAATATTCTTGCGTTTCAAGTATGTTGACGGATTGCCTCCGGTTTCGAATAGACTACCCAATGACTTTTTTTAATTTTTTTGGTTATTCTACAAATATGCATGAGAGTACCTATACTGTTTAAGTATGACATCCCTCGTCCGTGGGTTACTACTTGAGTTGCCAACTGAAAACCAGCGCTAGGTATCGCCTAGCCTATGCTGAGGTGGCGACTTTCTTGTCAGAACATGCTATGTTCTATGTAATATCCTGTGTGTTGTACAGAATTATATGTATTTTCTTTTTTCCTTTCATTTTCAATGTCTTCTCATTGGTGTCGTGAGACTGAGGGACATTCAGCTGTTGGATAGGCAGCAGCTTTAATCAGCTAAAGGATACTTACCATCTTACTGCGTTCACTAATCCGAAGACCAACGATTCGGGCAAGCCCAGGGTCTGTTAAGAGGCGACTCATGTTCAGCAGTGGACATAAACTGACTGTTGAAGTAACACTTATATATATTTTTTTGGAAAGAATATATAAGACTAGCTTCCCGCGTTCGGTTTCACCCGCGTTGCTTCATAAATGGGCTATCTAACACTGAAATCATTTTTTAAATCGGTGCCCGAGATTATCGCGCTTATCCGAACAAACAAACTCGTCAGCTCTATATATTTGTATAGTTATTTTTGTTGTTGTGGGAAATTCTTCGAAACCGAATATAAATTTAGACAATCAAGGAATTAATCATTTTTAGGGTTCCGTAGCCAAATGGCAAAAAACGGAACCCTTATAGATTCGTCATGTCTGTCTGTCTGTCCGTCCGTATGTCATAGCCATTTTTTTCCGAAACTATAAGAACTATAATGTCGAAACTTGGCAAGTAGATGTATATTGTGAACCGCATTAAGATTTTCACACAAAAATTGAAAAAAAAACAAAAAAATTTGGGGTTCCCCATACTTAGAACTGAAACTCAAAAAAAAATTTTTCAGTGAACCCGTACGTTTGGTATATCTATGGATAGGTCTTCAAAAATGATATTGAGGTGTTTTATGTCATTTTTTTCTAAACTGAATAGTTTTCGCGAGAGACACTTCCAAAGTGGTAAAAGTGTGTCCCCCCCCTGTAACTTCTAAAATAAGAGAATGATAAAACTAAAAAAAATATATGATGTACATTACCATGCAAAATTCCACCGAAAATTGGTTTGAACGAGATCAAGTAAGTAGTTTTTTTTAATACGTCATAAACCGTAAACCGCAGTTTACGTTTCATTCATTCAACATCGATCAAAGTTACAACGAACTACAAGAACTTTTATACTATGTTACTTGTTGTATTCTTGATACCAAAAATAGGTACGCACTTGTACGGAACCCTTCGTGCGAGAGTCCGACTCGCACTTGGCCGGTTTTTTTTTAATATAAATTTACCAATCGCGACATCGATCGAAAGCAACGATTCGATATCGCGATGATACCGCGGCGGTGGTGACTCAGCATAGACTTATCGAGGAGATAACTGAAATCGATGGAGCCTTTTGTGTCGCGTTGTCCTTACTTTGTTATATATCTAAATACATTATTTACTTATCACTGTAATTTTTTAAATGGGATCCATACATCCATATATGAATATGCCGCTGTGTACTTAGAAAGTTCAGTAACTTACTTTCTACACAATAACATATCTTAATTTCAAATAACGTAAGCCCGTGTCACGTCCACAGCTGAACATTAGTTTTTACTTTCCGGACGGACCTTATGTAGTTAGCCAGGAGGCTTTTGCTACTTCACCGGACATAAAGGCGAGCAGAGCTCCAGCCTCAATAAATGGTTTAAATACTACAAGCAACCTGCGCAAGAGGGCGCGCAATGTGGTATCTGGCGGGGGGGATTGAGGAATGATGGCTAAACATGGGCCTGACTGGAGGGTTGGTACAGCATTAACACAGGTAAACTACGGTAGAACTTACATTTTTCTTGGGAGCAAAATAACTAGTAACATATTTTTTTCCTTACAACAACTTTGTATTTCTTTTGTAGCACATGCGTTGCTATTATCTGATCAAACCAAAGGTCAGTGCTAGAAGCCTGTACTTGGTGTCGATACATTATCAGGCGGCCTTCGCTGATAAAACACCTGTTATGCATTCTACTAAGCGTTGAATAAGTAATCGTAAAATTATCGATATATTTTTTTTTTTTTTTTGGACGGGAGATATTTTGTATTTAGCCATATTTTGTTTTCAACGGGTATAGAGGCTCATAGAGCTCCAGCCGCATACAACGGTTTAAAAACTACAAACTAAGCAACGTGCGTAAGACTGTGCCCTCTGTAGGGCCTGTGTGGCTTAAATATCGGCTCAGAGGACCTAGACAAAACGACTTCATTGTGGAGCGATCGTCTCTTTATTCCAAACCTTTGGCGGTCGAATACAGGGGCTAGTCAAAATCACTTAGGTATAATTAAGGTTGTCATCTCCTTAATTTAGCAACCAGGACAAGACTCGTAAAAACCCCGGATTTAAGCGTCGCGGGTGGCTTAAGACCGGACTACAAATTAAGTCCGATCCCCGGACGCTCTCTAACAAGCTAACTAGGACAAATAGGGGAAACCCGAGTGGATGGCAGCCTTTCTTATAATAAATGTTCGCTTTTTCTATTCAATTATTATCTGAAAAAGACGATACTGACTTATTTATTATCGCTTCCAAAACAGTGACTTTAACATACAAAACATAAATCTATTCGGTTCAAAACATTCAAGAAGCGACTTGCCCTCAGAGCGATACACTACCAACAACTGTCGTACTACTTTACTGATCGCAGGCCTCTTGGACTCCGAGAGGCCGATTTTGAAAAAATATTCTTTGGTGCTCCGCTCCTATTGTTCTTAGCGTGTATCATACTCGTATATAGCCTTCCTCGATAAATGGGCTATATATCACTGGTTTTTTATGGAAAGAAAAACATTTAATGAACACACAAAACGAATAAAAAACAGTACATACAGTTATTGAAAAAAAAGTAAATAAAATAAACCGTGTGGTTTTCGGCTTAGAATAGACCACCCCATGTCTTCCCATGGGTGTCGTAAAAGGCGACTAAGGGACATATGGCTGACGGATGGGCAGCAGCATCTATTAACTCAAGTTTTACATCTTACTGCGATCACCAATCCGTCTGCCAAACGTGGTGATTATGGCAATATCCCTCTATGATCCTTGCTTATCAAGGTCTGTTAAGAGGAGGCCCATGTTCAGCAGTGGACGTAAACGGGCTGTTGATGATGATGATGATGATGAAATAAAATAAATAATAAAAATGGGACCAGTTCCTAAGTGTGGCGCGTTCAAACAAACAAACTCTTCAGGTTTATAATAATAATGTAGAATATTGTTGTTTTTCAGACACTTTGTTTACTTCTACGATGTCCTTGTTATTAAATATGAAAAAAATATTACCAACGTAATTTGAGTTTGCTTTAATTAAGTAGGAACAGTTTACGGTCCATGATTTTGCCAATAACATTATACAATTTCAACACTTCTAGGTTGTTTGTTCAATCAACTCACATGTTTTTTTTTCTTTAAAATCTATAAAGCTAAAGATTGTTAGTTTGTTTGTCACAACGAGCTAGTTTACTTATCAGCTGTAATTATTTTTCTTAGTACCTACCAAATTGAATTATCAGTTGTTAAGTTACCTTCCGATGCCCCAAAGTGTGACCTCGAGTGGCCCATCTTCGAAAACTAAACCTCTTTCGCAGGTTGCTAGTCTTTTAACCATTTATTTTGGCAAAAGCCTCCTGGCTAAGTAACTACATAATGTCCGCCCCAAAAAAATAACTGTAAAATTTAGTTTTTATATAGTATATTTATTTTTACATACATACATATAATCACGCCTCTCTCCCATGGGGGTAGGCAGAAATTACAGAACGCCACCTGCTACGGTCCTTACACACTCCCTTTGCCTCGTCCACGTTCATACATCTGGTCATACACGCACGCCGGTTGCGAGTACTACGCACCTGACCTTTCTGGAGAACATCACCTATGAGGTCAGTGTATGTCCTTCTACGGCGTCCTCTCCCGGCGTTTCCTCTCACATCTGCCTTGTAAATACCTTTTGTTACTCGCCTTTCATTCATCCTTTCCACATGACCAAACCACCTAAGCATACTCTTTTCAATTCTTGTCACTACATCTTCTTTTAAACCGCAACGTTGTCTAATTATATCATTCCTCAATTTATCATTTAGAGTTACACCACATATACTTCGTAAAGAACGCATCTCTACATATTTATTTTTCTTCTAACGAATTATCAGCTGTTAAGTTGATCCATCATTTTATCAACGGCGAAAAATGCGTTTTACATGTTTTGTAAGATATCGAATCGTGTTGGTGTTTATAACGCAGAACGCATAAGCATGGATGTGTTTAAGAATTTCTTTTACATATAACTCAAGAATTTTACTTTCTTATATTCAATCTTGGTTAAAATATTCTGTCAAGAGACAATAAAAAAAAATTGGCGTAATATTTTTTTGCTCACTAACATTTTTGATATTTTAACATGTTTAACACTTTGATATTGGCATAATCACCGCTGACTCAAGCAGCCATCCTTTGAAGATTCTAGAAGAATGTAATTCTGTCATCCTTACTAATATTAATATTATTAATATTATAAATGTGAAAGTAACTCTGTCTGTCTGTTACGCAATCACGCCTTAACTACTGAAGAGATTTAAATGAAATTTGGTACCGATATAGTCTAGAGCCTGAGAAAGAACATAGGCTATATTTTATAACGAATTTCCCACGGGAACGGGAGTTACGCGGGTGAAACCGCGCGCGGGAAGCTAGTTAAAAATAAACAATAGGTTTTTGCCATAGTCACCACGCTTGGATGGCGCGTGACCTCGGTGACCGCAGTATTATGTAAATGTAAAAACATATGACAACCTCCGTAGCGTAGCGGTAATTGACTTGCTTTAAATCTCGGAGGTCGTGGGTTCGATCCCCAGACCGGACAAGAACAACGTTAAGCCGTTGGTCTCGATTGTTATAACAACTTAACTTGCTTTCCGAGGCACGGAGGGTAGTCCCTCAACCAACCAGACCCGGATAGAAATATTAGGTTTTTACACAAAGATTTCTTGTCCGGCGTAGGGATTGACTCCACAACCTCCGAGACTCGAATATAAACCGCGACGCCATGGAGGATGTGTTAAATAACAATAAATTAATCTCAAAATCTTCTAAGTCATGGTACCCCACATTATAAACTGTAAGTACCGCTACGTGCGCGTGCGCATCTACGACAAAGTAATAGGTACAGTGCAGCGCCAAATTGCTCGTGTACATTCAAGACTCATAGCTGAGATGTGATTGATAGCGACTGTACAAGGCATGAGCGGTCGGCAAAATGATAAATTTGAGTTTTTATTTCCATTGTATACTTATTTAATAATATGCTCTAACTTATGTTTCCTTATGAGAAAGTCTTCACAATTTTTTATTTATTTACTAGCTGACCCGATAGACGTTGTACTGTCTTAGCTAAAACTCTAAATTAAATTGAACTTTTAATATAAAAGGCGTTATAGCACTGAACTAACTGTGATGTGCACTAAGAGTAGCACGCATTCTGTCAATGTTATGTCAAACGACATAAGATCACAATAAAAAAGATTACAAAAATTACTCTATCCATGATCGATGATATGCCAATTATGTCACGATAAGATGGTTTACCCACTTGAACCCAGGGTGTTCCCCTAAATGCCAGTTAATGGAGCAATGGATTAGCTATTAAGCTAATCCGTACACGGTACATCCGGTACCGTCCGATACCTTGCTGTCATGGACTCTCCCGAAGCATTTATTTTAGGGTTCATTAAATGCAAATTTTGGGGGCGCATCGAGCACCACTACGTCTCTATAATACATATCACGGGTCAGGCTCTAAAAGAAAGTGGGGCTATGTTCCCCACTCTTCAAGGCCGAGGCTCAGGGGACAGCCTGCGATTTCTGCGCCTTCGGTGAAATAGGTAGGAGAGAACTTTCTCCTGAACACGCTCCGGGCTTTTCTACAAACTGGACAATGGTCGGTAGCAAGAGGACTGATACCATCACTCTTGCTCAACTGCCCAAACCCTCGACCAGTGTGCAGTGTGCTGCTGCGTGATGACTTATGAAATTGAGTTTTCGGCTCTCGAATCACCCTCCTTCTTTTTTTTAGGTGATTGCATTATTTTGGGATTTTCCAGTTTTTGAAGATTGGATCAATCTAGCTGACCTGACAGACGTTGTACTGTCTTAGCTAAATCTCTAAATTAAATTGAACTTTTAAAATAAGGCGTGATAGCACTGAACTAACCGTGATGTGCACTAAGAGTAGCGCGCATTCTGTCAATGTTATTTCAAACACCGTAAGATTACAATAAAAAAGATTAAAAAAATGTACTCTATCCATGATTGATATATGATATGCCAATGATTTTTAATAACTAATAGTAGGTAGGTGATACGAACTACAGCTACAGCTACTTACTATTAGTTATGAAAAAAAAAACATTTTAAAATATCAATTCGATACACTTAAAATATTTTTGTATTTTGATCCAATCTTCAAAAACTGGTTCAAGCGATCTAGCCTAAAATGCTAGAATGTGATCCGGAAAATCAATGTCATCAGTCATCACTGCGACAGCACACGGCACATTGGTGCGAGGAGTTTCCGGCTTGGGCGAGAGTGATGGGATCCGTCCTCTTGCTACCGACTATTGTCCATACAGTAGAAGTCCGCTGAGTGATTTCAGGAGAAAGATCTCTCCAGCCCATTTCACCGAAGGCGTACAGACAGCAGGCTGTCCCCGGAGCCTCGGCTTCGAGGAGTAGGGAAAATAGTCCAAATTTATTTTAGAGGCCGACCCATGATGAGTAGAGTTGTAGTTGTGCTCCGTGCGCCCCCAAAAGGTGCATTGAATGGACCCTAAAATAAAAGATTCAGGAGAGTCCATGACTGCTAGATCATAGGCATCGCCACGGTACCGGATATCTATGTATTAGCTATTTCTGGTGCTCAATTTACTGGTATTTAAAGGAACATCCTGAGTTTAAGTGGGTAAACCATCTTTTAGTGATATAATAAGCATATCATCGCTATAAACAGGGGAGTTCTGCATACTCCGCCACTGTGGCCGTGAATGCCTAATGCATTTTCAACCCGGAAAAAAATTGATATTGAACGACAGCGACGAATTTCTTATAGTAGCAACATTTTTTTAACGTTTTGACGAATTCAAAGCAATAACTGCAGCAGTTATTATTTTTTATTTTGTTCAAAATGTGGTCACAGTTCACGTCGAATAAAAGGAATTAATAAAACAAAGAAACAATTCACACACAAATTAGAATTATAAATTCGTAATTTCATTAACGTCATCGATCATCGATAGATTAAGTTTTCTAGATTTCAATATCACCGCGGAAGAGTTTAAGCAATAATTGGAAATGACCAAAGGAAGCCAGAAGCACAACATGAACGGTGTACGTTCGAAAGTATATCGTTAACTCTTTTCAAAATAAAATTCTGAACCCACCTATAAATATTTGATAATGGTGACAGATCAACTTTCGTCTGGAAATGTACTTCTTCTGATTTTAAAATACTATCGACTACTATGCGTGCCAACTAAGAATAGGACCGCGCTTGCTGCCAACTTCACACGATAATTGTCAAATTAGTACTGCCAGCAAAAAAAAAGTGCGAAAAAGAAATTTCATATAATTTTTTTTTAATCATTGATTTAACTAATGTATAAACATTATATTTATTTAATAAAATACAATTTATTGAATTTCATTTAGGGATAATTTTGGATAAATACAGGTATGAAATCAGTATTCATTAAGAAAAGTTAACAAATAGGTACATAGTTAATAGTTTTTTTATACACGTTCTTTTATTTTCAAATCCTACTCATTTATAATTAATTTGACGTGAAATGTATAAGAAATACCAAAAGAGCGTACATTAAATATTTAAACTGAATATAATCTCTTTATTGATTTTTTTTCACACCATACGCTTTGGTAATTAAGTTTGCGCGTATTACTGAACAAAATGGCGTCTTGACAGTCCTATTCTCATTTGGCACGCATTGTATATGTCACTTTTTGGTTTTTCAATCAATCTATGACGGGACCAAACTGTAACATTTGACAGGTATAATCATTTGTATGGGAAAATAAAATTATCATTTTTAGTATTTCCATCTCAATTTTTCCATATTTTCTCACCGTTTAAACCTTCCCTGGACCACGACAAACATTTTAAAACCAAAATCAGCTAAATTGGCCCAGCCGTTCTCGAGTTTTAGCGAGACTAACGAACAGCAATTGATTTTTATTATATAGATTTACGTACACACAACACATAGAAACAAAGAAAATACATACAATACAATAAAAAGAACACATGACACAAAGGTACAGCTTATTTCAATACAGAAATTTCTTCCAGCAGAGTCAGCAGACCCGCAGAAGGAGAAATAGCAATATTAAAGCTGGAATTTTGCGTGTAGGTCAATAATAAACTTACATACCAATATTTACATAAATACTTATTTACAGATATATATATATCAACTAGAACCTAACTATAATATACTACATATCAATAAATACATTTAGGATTAGAAACATTACCAATTAATCTAGACTTAAAACATAAAGATCGCGCTAATCTTAAGGAACCTCTGGTCCGATTTGAAAAATTATTTCAGTGTTAGATAGCCCATTTATCGAGGAAGGCTGCAGGTTATTTAATACTGAAGTTCCTACGGGTACCGGAGTTACGCCGGTGAAGCCGCGTGCGGGAAACTAGTCCTGGATAAAGGAACATTTTCATGGTGAAATAATGTTTAAAATTCATTTTGCAGTTTGTGTTGGAATATAGAATAATTGGTTTCATTAATTTCAACTTATGATGTAAACAAAAAAGTATAATTTCCTATTTCTGTTGATATGTTTGTAAGTGAAGGTAATTGTGATATTAAATCCTGTTTCAATAAGAGTAACTGCGCATACGCACGATTATGTTACGATTGCGTGATTCGTCAACAGAATCTTGGCAATAAAAACGCGTGACCAAACGACTTGTTGGGAGTCCGTCGCACCAATACATAGAACTTTATTGTTAACAGAACGGAAACTGCGTGAAAAAGTAGTAAAATATTAATTATTTCTCATGTTATCTGTTATAAATTGTCTCGGTAGATGAAGAAAGCCTGCGTATAGAGATTAGTTTTGTAACATCAATATGAGATGGTGGAGTAAAAACAAATAGTATAAACTTTTGGATATATTGAAGATATATTTCGTAAATTAATGGTAACAGCTAAAAGATTTATGTCGAGTAACTTTATCTTTGTATTTGAAATTAATAATAAGCCCTTTAATGGCACCAATTATGTAAGATTAGATATTTATAATGGAAAATAAACTACTAGAAAAAAGTTTAAATTAAAAAAAAACTAATATATATATATATAAAACCATCAATTATTATCTAACATACAACGTGTATTCCTCAAATGCTCATACTCAGAGACCACGATACTGTGATCAAAATTTACAAAATAAAAGTAATTATTTGAGGGCTTGGGCCTGGACTTCTGGACAGATCATCAGGTTAATCAACCCTTTGTAGATCACGTCGTGGGTGTCAAGAGTTTTTGTAACAGCTGGTAGCAGGTTTATTGCTTGGATGAACACATTCAGTTCAACATAACCGTGACTAAGTTTCCTACAATCAGTATATTTTATAATAATGAACATTTTAATAGCTTCTTTTGAGTATATACAGTACACAGTTATCGATTATATCGCTGGAATTCCGTTAAGTACCTTCTTGAATATAATGTACTTGAAGTAGGTTCTTGAACTAATACTTGGACTTACCATAAAGATATTGTGAAGTGGATGAACAGTACTAGCAATCCTCACCATTGCTGCCAAAATACGTAATGTGGGTTTGTGCCAAAATATTAACCTTCCGATGCTCTCGTAGCCCCGAAGTCCGCGAGGCCCGCGAGCTGTAAAGTAGAGCGACAGTAGCACAAAACTTCCCTAAAATACAAAAGTCAAAATCCCTCAATCTCATCGCCAGCAACCCTCTGAGCCGAGGTCCAAGTCCCACAGGGACGCCCTCTTGCGCAGGTTGCTTAGTGTGTAGTGCTTAAACCATTTATGTAGACTGGAGCTCTGCTTGCCTTTGTTCCCGGTGAAGTAGTAAAAGCCTCGTGGCTAACTAGATATTATTATGTCCATAATTTATAGTAGACGAGGGTCTCAATCGCGGACTCGTTCGCTATGCTAAAGTAAGGAGGTATGGAGTAATTTCATATTTTGTAAAACATTATGCTACAGGGCAACCAAGGAGTGGAGGCCTCATGGCCACAAATTATTTTCCAAATATTTTTTTTCAGTCAAGATTTTCATTTAACAATATAATCATGTTTTCATTAAAGGTAAAGATAAAACAGCGAAAAAAAATAAAAAATATTTATCAGTCGGAATCAGTTTTTTTTTTGTTGGAGGGTCTCCCTATATTGTGTAGCCCCGGCCTCCTCAAAGGTCATCCTTTAGAAATGAGTTATAATCGCTCTCAGCTCACGTCTTGCACACTCGCTCAGTAACTGTAACGAGCAGTAATCAATTATCGCAGGCGGGAGACGCCACACGTGCTCACAATAGAGTTGTTATACACATCTACCGTTTGACTGGATGTGCTGTCTGTCGTAGGATTGGCTAACTGTCACCCCACTTTTTTATTTCGGATGGACCTTTATGTGGACAGTCGAGGCTTTTGCTACTTTACCGGGTATAAGGACGAGCAGAACTCCAGTCTTATTAAATGGTTTATAAACTACAAACTGCCGAAGAGCGTCCATCCTGTGGGACTTGGACCTCGGTTCAGGGCGGTCGCTGACGGAGGGATCGAGGGAAAGTTTTTGGGAAGTTTTGTGCAATTGTCGCTCTACGGTACTACGTCTATAAGGGCATCGGAAAGTTCTTTGTTTACTAAGGGTCGGGAGGACGAGTGAGGACGCGTCACGTTCGCGTGCGCACTCTTCTCCGGTGGGTCGGATAGATTTTCTGTATATATTTCTAACGAAAACTGACTTTAGTAGTTGGTTTGAAATATATAAAGGTCTTGAGTTAACACAATGAAGACATATTATTCTTATTAAGTTTTCCAATCTGAGATAGTCAATGGTTACGTGAGGTGATCAAGCTATTGTAATACGTACCCAGTACGCCCCTTTCTGGCGTTCGGAGGAGAGTCTAGAGTTTAGTTTAGTTTTAGTGAGTAACCGCCCTCCTCTTGATACGATTAGTATACCATCGTTATGGAGAAAAGAGTCACATACTACCAATGGGAATAATGAACGCCCAGAGAAGAAAAGGAAGTTGGTACTGAATTCCAAGATTCGTGTAGAACACCAAAGCATGGCCTAATTGTGCCTTTAATAGTCTCCAATTACAGTGGCTGACTGAAAGTTACCTTTAAGTTAGCCGATACGGCCTACATCTGTCAGGAGAACATCACTTCTTGTACACTAGAAATAAATAACTGCACGTTTTACGAATAAATCAATAATCATTAATCAATTTGTCAATGAGTGAATCGTCTTCGTATTATATTCATTAAACTTGAATTTGGACAAAGAATAGTAGAGCATGATATCATGGACAAGATAATGGCTAAAAGATAAATTTATTTACAAGTAGATTGGATGTAGGATTTAAGTTTGGGGGTCAAGAGAGACAGGTTAGAATCCCAAGGTAACTTTTTTGTATAAAATCAAAACATTTCTTTCCATCTTTCATAGTTTTCATACAGTTGCTGCTCAATAAATAATCTCTCTCTGCAAAAAATACGTCGGACTATACGATTGTCTATTTCAACGAGAAACATGACAAAATTAATCACTTTCACATTTAGGTATAATATTCAAACATTTACAGTTTGAATATTATACTTACATTATAACTGAATCATTCCAAGAATGTCATATCATTGTAACATTAAAATTTGTAATGTGAATAGTTTTTACTTAGTCATCAATTAAAACTTATTTTTATAAGCATAAAATTACATTTTCATAGTCATTCGATAGTTGTTAGTACAACACACCAAAAATAATGCAAGTATTCAAAAATTATATTGTTGATCATTTTGAAATCCGCAAATTTTGCGATTCATTCGACTTTAATAGAAGGTTGTCACGCTTCAATTCGATACCATGACAATTTTTTTAAATTTGTTTATAGCTATAACCCAAAACGGATATAATTTCAAGAATGACATTTAACAATTATGAACATTCTCATAAGAACATAAATACGTTCACTTAAATGAAAGGTATTTTTAACTAATGTAAAAAGAGATTAACTCCGTGGCATAGCGCTATACGCCTTGCTTTAAGTCTCTTTAAGCTTTGATCCCCAAGCCTGACGAAAAATATATGTGTAATTTCTAAAGTTTCTTTCGGACTCCGATCATGTTAAGCCGGTCCCGATTGTTATAAAAAACGTATACCAGGGAACGGGCAGCGTCGTTTCCTTGTGTTGTTTACTACATAATATATGGTCAACAACCCGCCTGCCTAGCGTGATGACATTTTTTTCCCATTGTATATGTATATGACATGAAAGTAGCATTTTTTTCAAAACTGAGTTACAGCCCCGATATCCCATGTTTTTCGGAGCCAATCCCTGAGAAATCGAAGTCTAGTCGGATGAAGACGCCCGCAAAAACCATGATATTCTTTATGGATGGAAGTATATTAATAACAACATAATAATTCTAAAACTAAACTTAACAAATAAAAATAACCTATAATTAAACCTAACTAAGAATTAAAAACTACCAAAAGTTAAAAAACTAACGTAAAACTAAATACTACTCTAAAATGTCGTCACTGGGAAGCGTTCCCAGAATGCTGGCAGCATTGCCACGCTAAATAGCAATACTTATTTGTTGGGCAAATGATATACTTTACTTTATGGATTATTATAATAAAAATGTTGTATAATGATGTAGTCGTCAACCCTGACAAAGTAGTCGGAGCATTAGCGTCACCCAACTATTGGGTATGAGTCGGCGATATGAAGCGATTTGCGATTCATCACCGGTAATCGCGGACCGGTGACTAGCGCAATAAATAGACACATCTTCCTCACACCTTAATGTTTGTTGCTAAGAATAAGTAGACCGATTTCTGCTTTCATTTTGGAAAATTGTCTATATAAAGATTTGTCTGTATATCAACAGCGTTTGTAACCTCTTTAGCTTGATGTAGGCTCCTAATTAGGGCATGCAAACCGGATACCCGGATAACCGTAAAAACCGGATAACCGACTGATTTGAAACCCGGGTTTTTTAGGATAACGAAACCGGATTTTTCGGTTTTGTTTCTCCTATGTCTGATTTAATAAAACTTTGATTTTCCCAAACAAAATATTAAATTTATCACTGCCAAACGTGTACAGGACGTTAAGACGGCGTTAGTTTCTATTTATTTTTATTTTTATCCTAGTTCCCGCACGCGTTTTGCTCTAATTTCTCTCGTTCCCTTGGGAACTTCATAATAAAATATAGCCTATGTTACTCCTGGATAATGTATCTTTGTTATCGCGAAATTATTTTTTAAATCGGACTACTACTCCCGGAGCCTATTCAATGTAAACAAACAAACAGTCATATCTTTTCTCGGTAATATAATTCTTGTGCCTCGCAGCAAGAAATACTTTCAAAACATCGCTTCTGTAGTGCATCGGGGATATTCGCGCTGTATCGAACTGATGGCTTTCAGGCCGTAATTCGCAAGAAAACTGTTTCCCTTTGTTTGTATTAGAGCAGCGTTAACAGATACCGCGGTTATGTTAAGCACTACATGATTTATAATCTGGGGCTTGAGAAGGCTATAGCAGTATCCAGCACTTGCGGCTAAGATATTAAGAAAATATTTTTTTTGTGTAGTTACTTATGTATAAAATCTAAAATGTATGATACAAGCATTTTTTTTTTAACTATCAAAGACAAAGTTATAGATCTCGATACGGCGTTTCCGAATATGTAACTAACTCAATATCGTGAAAAATGTAGGATACGGCGGTTATAATAAGCACGGCAGAATTATCGGTATAATCGTAACCGTACCATAACATTAAAGGTGGTCTTTAAACATTTATTGGTATTAGTTACTTATATTAAAAAGCGGAAGAGTTTGTTTGTTTTATTGAGTTTGCTTGTTTGTTTATAATTTTAATTTTGATTTTTAATTTTAATTCCCTAGTTCCCGCACGCGGTTTTACTCTCATTTCTCCCGTTCCCTTGGGAACTTCATAATATAAAATATAGCCTATGCTACTCCTGGATACTTACTGGTAATCAGCTGCTAGATTTCAGCACGTTGGCGTGTTCTATCAACTGCGTGAATGAATCTAAATAACGTTTTATGACGATAAAAAGCCCACGCTGCCGTCATTTTTAATCTGTGTGTTTTTAGTCTGTGCGTTTTTAGTCTGTGGTTTTTTAGTCTGTGTGTTTTTATACAAGCGAGTGAATGAGTAAAATCCGTAGTGCTCTTAATGATGACTCTCTTGATGCACTTGTTGTATCCTTACGATCATTATATCAATGTAAAAAATAGGAATTCGATTTAGCTTTGTAATTTTGAATTTAATTAATAATTTAATTTTTATTTTGACTACCTGTAAGAATGACTGATTTATTTTGTTTAGGTTTATTAGGAATAAGACTTCTATTTTATGCGATATTCAAACATTATTTTGATCTCATTTTACGTGCTGTTGATTTTGCCTCTTCATATTTTATGACAGTTAATTATTATTTAATATTCTGTGATTTTAGACCTTTGTGTACCTGGTCTACCAAATGTTCCTTATTTTGTATGTTAGGTACCTTAAGTTTTAAAGAATATGTTATTTTCCTAATTCTAAAGCTTTATGATTATTATTCTATTTTATGTATAAAGAAAATAAACATTTTGTTTTGTTTGTTAGTAGTTGTAGGCTGGAGCTTATTTCAATCCGTAAAAATTACATATTTTGATTAGACTTCAGCATTTTCATTTTCATTTAATAAAAATTTAAAAACAAACCCGAAAAAACAGATTTAACCGGTTTTACCGGTTTTGTAAACAAAAACTCCGAAAAAACCGGTTTTTTAAACGACCCGGTTTTTGCATGCCCTACTCCTAATAGGTGTTTTGTCCTGAGTGACATAGCAAGCCTTAGGCTTTATTACGACCTGTTCGAGAGGCTCTACCACACATTTTCGGGACCCTTGTAGCCCCAGTATCGGCGATGCAGCTGATTTGACGGTAGCTATAACAAACCAGGGCGTTGTCCCAACTAAGTGTATTAATAAAACGCTTTGTTCCGAAAACCGCTGATCGTTGAGGTCTGAAACTTGGTCTAGACATGACGTAGGCATTTCATTGGAAAAAAAACCACCAACCGCTAAGAGAATTAAAAGGGGTAGCAAGTTAGCGAAAGTTTGTAAGTATGGATGGCTGGATGTATGGATGTTTGTTACTCTTTTACGCCAAAACTACTGAACGGCCTGAAATTTTGCACCGGGATAGGTTATACGCTGGATTAATATATAGGCTATGAAACATCAGGCTCCGACCCATTGGAGCAGAGTTACGTGGGTAAAACCGCGGGGCGCAGCTAGTAATTTATAATGAAGTTAATTATAGTGGTTACTATTGTTGTCTTATTCTTTCACAACCAATATCCTTCTCATCATTTAGTATACTAACATCGGGATAGTGAATAAACATAGGTTTTATAATGGATATAACACGCAGCATTAATCTCGTGGTGTTGTGTTTACATTACCAATTAGTTTCACACCTTCGTAGTACCGACAGCAGAAGACTCGATAAAAATAGATTGAAAGTGATTATGTTCCCAACTAACATTTAAGCGTTGGTTACAGGTAATTAAGTAACTTGAAGAGGTATTACAGGCTTAGAAGGCTTTCAGTAGTAGATTTTAATCTATTAGAAGAGTTAAGAAATAAATTAAACACCAACAGTGATACTATAACTTCAGTAAACGATGCAAAACAAATTTAAAACTCCGAATAGTGGTATTGGAAACTAATATACTTAAAATATTAAAGCTTTACTCTGTCGGTAGCACTTCAAGTTTTACAACGGTGTTCATTGACACCTATTAACTTCTATTGTTATTTATTTATCACAAAGAAGTGTCTTATACGTGTATAGGTTCTATATCGACTATAAGTGCAGTAATTGGTTCTATGGTAGAGTTATTGGAGAATGTAGTAACACGAAATATTTAAAGTATCTAATAACTCTTTTTAGCCTTGCTTAAGGGTTATGGTGTCATAACAGTTTTATTAAAAACTGTTATAGCGCGTTATGTTTCGTGTGCCACATCCAATTCAAGTTCTTGCAATATTCGACAGGGTTCTGTTGGTAGAAATACTGGTGATTTAATAAAAAATACACATGATTTGTCACATAATCAAGATATTATGAATAATTTTACAAGGTTTGCTCAAGAAAGAGTGAGCTGTACACAACAGGGTTCCGTTGAGCAAAATATTGAGAATATCATCATATCAGAAATTTGTTTATCACCCGCCTCGTAGCTTGAAATATTCATCCGTTTTACTGTACATTTCATAATCTCCCATTCAGGCGTAGGTTTTGAATTTTCATCTTTAATGTACTTCGATGGAGCCTTGTTAGGGTATCTTAGAATATTATCGATCTCCCATCCCGATGGAACAGTAAATAATTTCTTTTTATTCCCTTCAATCGTTTGAATTATTTTAAATGGCATTCTGAAATAAAAATATCATCAAATGAATTAATACCTACTCGTAAATCGGTAATACGATACATAGATTCTTAATTGCATCAGCAACAAACAAAACCAAACTCAAGCTGTTTTCAATGGATGTAAGAGAGAAGACACTAGAAGAAAAGATTTGATAGTGTGTAATTGACCTTGTCAAAGGTTGGAGTGTTTGTTTAGTTATATATTATGCATTTATCTTAAAAGCAAATGATCTGAACCTTCCTATCTATTTAAACTAGGTACATACAAATTTGTCAATTATAAACATTTGGTTTTCTACAAGAGCTAATTTACAACTGCACTCAGTAAAATAAATGTTAGATGAGAACTACTAACTTTGTGAGCTTTTTGAGGTTAGATTAAAAATGAGACGATCAAATAAGAAGGGCTACTCTGGTGCGGTGGCTCCAACTATCTATAATATAACGCCGACAACTACTTACTTATCGGTAGCGCGGGCGGCTAACAGAGCAGCGTGCACCCGGTACGCGGGCTAGTTTGTCACTGGCGAAAGACAAGGCAACTAAGGCAAGGCGATTAAGCAGTGTTGCAAACCTGAAAAATTCAAAGGTGTGAGATCTAGAGTGAATGTCACAGGATTTCAAAAACTTAGATTAAAATACAAGCACCAAAGTCCACTTAGTTTTTGAATTGAAATTAAAAACGAATTACGATTGAGATACATGAAACTAATCAATTTATACTTGTCTGTTGGCGGTTGTTTTTAATGCAATTCTGACTGGAATAGTAAAAGATTTCTCTCTGAAATATGTGTATTATAGATTCTATATTAAAAAAATATCGCTACGAACTTGATGAAAAAAATGCCACCAACAGCCTTAAAAAACCTCTAGTATCGCGACAAAACCACACTGCGACCAAGTTTATCAACGGCCGCGGCCGCCCCGGACGCATTGGTGCCAGCGCGCGGCGGCGGCATCACATTGAGATAGGTATTCGGATCACCAACACGATCTTCATTTAGTTAACATCGGAAACGACAGCTGATGAACTGGGACTACCAGTAATTAAGCAATTAGCAACTATATTTTATTAATAAAAAGGTTTCTTTTTCAATATATTATGAGCAAATCAGTTTGCAAACAAACAAAACTAAATGTGAAATGTTTTGCAACATAGCATTTTCGATCATAATTTCTTAGTTAAATAACTACTAAATAAATAACAATCTACATACATAGTACTTAAAGCTGGAAACTGCTTATTCATTTTATATTTAAATGGTTTTCAATAATTTGTCAAAGAACCCTAATGTGGTTCGTACGTTAAAGCTACTATTAATGTATTAATTCTAATAAATCTCATTGACTAAGAGTATTGTTACACTGCTATATCTACCAAAGCCTGCACAATATTCTTGACTACAGATATTGCGTCGCAACGAGTGCTATAAATGAGTTAAAAGAGTATTTTAACATTAAAGCGGGCTCGCCATTTTTTTTGTAAACATAACATTACAAACAAATAGGTATATACAAAATTTATCAACCAAATACTAAATATTATATATTTTAAAGGTGGTAAAATGAGTGATACTCTCATAATACATTTCAATACTTACGAATCTCACATACTTTATTATGTTCGGTTAAATAATTGAAAGCAATTTTTATTTTTCTTTGTCACATTTCTTTAAAATAGTTGATAAATCATAGGCGCGTGAAAAATGAGATGAGAAATATGGTATACACTTACCGTAAATTCACAAGGGCAGGAATAATTCACAATACAAAAAAGACGCAGACGTAATTTTAAATAAAATTTATTTAGGTATACTTAATAAAATGTACGCCATAATATTTCGATATCTAAACTTTTCGTGGATAAGTATTTAACCTATTAAAATTTAACGTTCTTCTTTGTGTCGTACACTAAAAACTATACACTGGAGTAATAAAGTATCAATAAAGCAGTGAGCTTTATCTGAAAGCATTATAGATCCTTTTTATAACCCAAGGTGTCAACTAACTGTTTTTAATAACCATAATAATGTTTCGAGTGACAAATAATGCTTAATTAATGCTCTTATAACACTCTTATGTATGTTATTTACTATATTCGACTCTTAATTGCAGGCACACTGCTGCTAGTATAACACCATTCTATACACTTTATATTACTCTTGCCTGTAAAATCGTGGGCCTCTTTTGAGGTTACAAGTAAGTTAGAGAATGCTGCAACTCACTACTACAGGACTGCATTAACACTATTAACTTCGGCTATAGTCTCTATACAGGTTCTATATAACTTATTTTAACTCTTAAGTGCTAGTTGGGTTGGTACTACACCTATTATTACCTATATCAAAGCCTTATTATATGAACTAATTTTCAAAATGACATTTAAGTTTTCGATCGGTGTGTTTTTAGTGTATCTATTTTACATTTCTATACTACAGCATAGTCGCTGCGGAGTATTCCTCTTTCAGCACCAAATTTGAGCACCAAAATTATTCCTTTTTAAAAATAGCTTTGGTAACTAACTACTTGGTACTATAATAACTATTGGTGGTCAAAAATTGGTGCTGAAAGAGAAATACTCCATCGTTGCCTGCAATTACTGCACATAAAGAACACTGCTATATGTATAAATATAAAATGCCAAGATTTTGTTTTGTTATCTTTCTATATTTTTAGAAATGTTATATTTAATAATGATTAACTCATTCGACAAAAAAAAAAGTATTTGTACCAATATTTTTCAATGAAAAGGACAATGACGTGTGAATAAATAGTTATTTTATAAATTGCTGACAAAAAACGCGTTGGTGACCACTGCTTAGCGTTATTTGGTGTCGGTACGTAAACTTAGTACCTACTAGTGAACAGATCGCTTATCCGTCGGTATTATTGAATTAGTTCAACGCCCCCGCTCGTGGCTCTCTGTTAGATTATGTACATAGTTGTACTTGAGTCGTGTACGTTTATAATTGTTTTGTAAAGATTAGGAACATTTTTTTTTGAAAGCCAATGTCCTCTAGGCCTTTACACACACATAATTTACAAACACAAAGCACTTCCAGGCTCAGAACAAAACATCTGTGCTTCACACAATTAATTTCCCCGGGTGGCAATCGAATTCAGAACACCAAATTCCTCTGAGGAAAAAAAAAGATTACTCTGAGTATATTGCCAGTTCTTCTCAGAGTTGCCACGTCCAGAACTGGTGGTAGTAACAAAAACGGCTAACGATTTAAAATATTGCAAAGGTGTCTATATGAATAAAGAATATTTAGGTTTTTTTTTCATCTCAGAAGCAACACTAATGCTACATGTGCTTTTTATAAATTTGTTACTATTATTCATTTTTATTATTGTTTTACTGGACGATTGGCATACGTGCCGTCATAACCAGGTTTGGCTAGAATACCCATTTAAGGCACATTTACTTATCTAATTGTTATGTATTTATTTGTCACTGTACCTGTTTGCCGTAAATAGTTGATTTTTCTTTCTTTTCGTTTGTTTCTTTCCTTCCTTTTATAACAACTTTACCCGCGCACGGTATCATTCGTGTAACTGCCGTTTCCATAAAAACTTCAGAATTATATAAAGCCTATCGTTTTTCTCGATAAATGGGCTAACTAAGACTAAAATATTTTTTCAAATCGGACTTGTAGATCCTGAGTGCACGTTGACAAAACAAATTCTTCAATGTCTACATGCTTGTATAGATAGTTTAAAAGGCCAGGCAAAACAGGGACTAATGTAAAAACTGTTAGGTAGGTATAGGTAGCCATGTTTCTTTTCATGAGCTCGAGTCACTCCAAGACGTTCCCAATGTAATGGCAGGCCATTCCGCGACCATTATGTGATGTCAACCGAAGGCCGGCGCACCCATCCTGACCTACTTTTGGAAAGGGCTGCTTACAACTTTTATAAGATACTTTGGACCGTGACTTCACCCGCGTGTGTTTTGATTTCTCCATAAAACGCTGGTGACAAGCACTTATAAGATATGTTTTATTTTCACAACCTCCGCGGCGTAGCGGTTTACGTCTCGCTTTAAGCCTGGGAAGTCGTGGGTTCGATCCTCACGCCGAAAAAGAAAACTTTAAGTAAAAATTCAAGATTTTATTCCTGTCTGGTTGGTTGAGTGACTGGCGTAGTGGCGACTGAGTGAGTTACGTAGCGGTAACACTACGCCACGGAGGTTCATAAAATCCATTTAAAATAATTTTACAAGACATTTGCTAATCACTATATTTTACTCTCAAAAAGAATCAGGCAACTTTGCGGAAAGCCATTTTAATCTAATTTAAAAAGACAAAATATCTAGTGTTAATTCCGCTAAAAAATGTGTCTATATGCTGTAATACTACTGTATACTACTGCATACTACTACTGCCCGCAAAAATTATGCACAATATGCAGTAGATATAGTAGTAACATGCAAAAATATAATCACCAGCCGAAGACCCGACACGTGTTTCGCTCCTCCATGGAGCATCATCAGGGTGATGTTGACTAATCGAACGCTACTACGCAGTAACGTTCGAGTAGCAAAAATAAACTTACAGCATAGAGACACATTTTTTTGCGGAATTAGCACTTGATATTTTGTCTTTTTAAATTATATATGTGAATAATATAAAGTGCAGTTGAAATTGTAACCTCTCCTTAAAATCAAAGCGGTTTGGCCAACCCTGCCCCAAGGCCGTGTTGTAAACGTTAGATAGCTAAAGGTTTTGTGTAGGTTTGATGGGGACGTGTCATTTAGTTTCGGTAATGATTTAAGTTTCGATTAAAGAATGTATATTTAATAAGCTGTCTAGAAAAAGATACTAAATTAAGTGATAATCAAAGATTTTACAAAGAATTTACTGAAAAATATTTGAAAATCTATTTGGGCATATAAAATTTGTGTTAATATTTTTTCAATTAAAACTCATTATTTTGGAGGATCCAGATCACTTAAACTTATTAGTGTAAGATCTTGATAAGCTTATATAGACCCACGCTTGAACGATACCACTACAGATAGTAGTAAATAAATGTAATTTTGAGAAAAATAAATATTCATATTTCCTTTATTTTGGTTCCGACTTGGTATATATTAGATTTCATCGTAATATGGGGCTTGGACCTCGGCTCAGGGCGGTCGCTGGCGCTGAGATTAAGGCATTATGACTTTCAGTATTTAAGGGGAGTTTTGTGCAACTGTCGCTCTACTTTACAGTTCGCGGGCCTCTCGGATTTCGGGTCTACGAGGATCTCGGATTTCCTTGCAAACTAAGGGTCGGGAGGAAGTTGTTGCTTATAGCCGTATCCCCAGCTCATTCACTGTAAGGCGCTCTATAGCTTGCTTTTATTAACAAAGAACTGTTGCCAAGAAAGAAAGAATTTTAGAAAAAAATCTTCACCTTTGCTCCCAAGAAAAATGTTAATTTAACAAATATTCTCAGAATAATCATAATCATCAGAATAACAATAAACTACAACATTGTTATTCAAAGAGCACAAGCAATTTATACGGCGATACGACAGCGATAATATAAACGTTAACCACAATGGCATACAGAGGAGGTAGTTTTAGATATTTACATGTAGGTTCATCGGAAATTTGTAACATTTTAAATATTCTCTTGATTTTATCAGAGATTTTTGAGCCAGCTTCTGTTTTAGGGCACTTGAACCCAAAAAAACAAAAACTGTGTCAAAAATCTGCTAATTTAAGTAAAATTATGTACAATCGATGGCCCAGAGACACTGGTGAATAATTCAATAATTTTTAAACTCAAGATCACTTTACGATAAACTCACATACTTAATTTCAAAAATTGAGATTATTAAACTTAGACCACTAGCAGAATTTGGACCTGCACCTTTAGGCATGGTGTCTTCTTCCCTTACAGACGTCTTATAAAGAAATTAATAAATTTCGACGTCCGGTTGGAATCCGCCGTGGCTAAATGGACTAAGTATTATGGGCTATACCTAAAATGCAAGTTTCAATCCTGGCGGTGGTATAAAGTTAAAATAAAAACGATCAAAAGATCTAAATAGTTTGCAGAGATATACGATGGTTTGGAAAACACACCGGCTTCTTCCTATCCTCGAATAGGTTATACCTACACAACTTTCATGCGAGCCTGATCGTGTTCTAAAGTTAACAAAACTATACAAAATTACCGTGGATGCTTTAGATATTAACAACTCCAGTAAATTTCGTCGGTGTTACAATCGTTTTAAAAAATACAAACTGCGGGTCTTCTACGTTCTGTCGTCACACTTTAATTCTCTCACGTCACACTAAAAAACATCAAACATCTTTAAACAAGGTTTAAACAGTCGAAAGGAAGTATGTTCAGTTGTTCCAGCCAAAAAGCCGATGCGCTGCGCATTCTTGCGCGTAGTATAAATTATTCATCCCCTTTGTGTGCTCTGGTGTCGACGGCAAACAAAACATAGGTTGGTATATTCGGGGTTGGACTGCATAGTTGTCTGTTTTGTATAGTATATATAAAGACTGGTTAAATAATATAGTTAATAAAAAAAAAGGAAAAATGAGATGAAACACATATTTTGACAAGTACAAGTGTATGTGCTGAATAAATTTCATTATTTCATCATTTCATGTTACACCTACCTTAATAAACATGTTTTGTTTCCGTACTAGCACCAGATTGTGACCGTTTTTTCTTAAGGCGAGCATAGTTTCAGACAAAATCAATGGTTTAAAAACTACAAAATTAAGCAACTTTCGATTGTATCAGATGCGATATGTGTACCTAGTTGTTGAATATTTGATTTGTGTGTTTCTTATTTGGATTATTCCTATTGTATCAGCAAAAATAGTATCACTAATTCGTTCTTATACTGATACTTATGCACATATTGTAGATTAGCATGTATTGCCAAGAAAAGTATTTAGGCATTGGTGATATAAAAGCAATAGCTTTGGTTATATAAAAGAAGTGCTCCTTTTATTTGACTACCTTGTCTGTTTTCATAAAATGTAATCATTTGGGCCAGGTATCGAACTACAGGTAGGTATGTTTAGATATGCTATGCCAAATTAAAATAGTATTAATATAATATTGTCATTTAGTCTTTTCAAAATTGAGATTAATAAATTTAGACCACCGGCAGGACTCGAACCTACATTTTAGGTATAGCCCCTAATGCCTTAACCAATTAGGCTACGGTTAAACACTACCGATCATCCAAATTTATCAATCGTTTTTATAACTCGTCTCTAAGTGGAACGTTAGTGCCATCTATCGGTAATGATCAACATTACTACGACAAATATCTCCAAAGTTGCATTTGGAATTAAATATTTAAACGATGACTCCGCCCATATTGCCTTTTTTAGGGTTCCGTAGCCAAATGGCAAAAAACGGAACCCTTATAGATTCGTCATGTCTGTCTGTCTGTCTGTCTGTCTGTCTGTCCGTCTGACTGAAACTGAAACACAAAAAAAATTTTTTCATCGAACCCATACGTGATATCTATGAATAGGTCTTCAAAAATGATGTTGAGGTTTCTAATGTATTTTTTTTCTAAACTGAATAGTTAGCGCGAGAGACACTTCCAAAGTGGTAAAATGTGTGTCCCCCCCCTGTAACTTCTAAAATAAGAGAATGATAAATCTAAAAAAAATATATGATGTACATTACCATGCAAACTTCCACCGAAAATTGGTTTGAACGAAATCTTGTAAGTAGTTTTTTTTAATACGTCATAAATCGTAAACCGCAATTTACCTTTCATTCAATCAACTCGAATATAAAAATATAAAATAATATTTCATTTCATAAACATACGCTTTTTTATTCTTGATATCAAAAATAGGTACGCACTTGAAACTGATACGGAACCCTTCGTGCGCGAGTCCGACTCGCACTTGGCCGGTTTTTTAAATTTATACCAATTACATAAGCGGTAAACTTTTCCGTAAAGTATTCAACCAATTTTAAATTATAAGTCTTGATGTAAAATCTGTGTAAGTGATTAAGTTATCATTAGAGAAAATAAATGTCTAAAACCAACAAAATACAATGCAATAAACTAAATAACATTTACGATAAATTTTAATGATGTATGTATGGATGTGGCTATATTTATTAAGCATAAACTAATGGGGTATTCCATTAAAACCCCATTTCCCTTTACAAGACGTCTTTGATTCAAAGACATATAGTATTTCAATCGACGATTTCAATAACTTTGCAGTAAAATTACCGCTAGATGTTTCTCCCTAATATCTTATCTCTACTAATATTATAGAGAGGATAGATTTGATAGTTTGTTTGTTAGTTTGCATTGAATAGGCTCCGGAACCACTGGATCGATTTAAAAAAATCTTTCATCATTAGAAAGCTACGTAATCCAGGCATTAAATATAGCCTATGTTACGGCTATATTTAATGGCTAACTACCCGCGCGCGGTTTTACCCGCGTAACTTCCGTTCCCGTAAAAACGTCATAATTAAATTTATTTTATAGCCTTCCTCGATGAATGGGCTGTCTAACAATGAAAGAATTATTAAAATCGGGGCAGTCGTTTCTGAGATTATCGCGTTTAAGCAACTCTTATATTAGTATTAGTAGTACAGCTTTATATAGATGATATAGATGAAGTTTCTACGGGAACGGAAGCTTTGCGGGTGAAACTGCGGCGAGGAAGCTTGTTACTTTAATATTCTTTATGATCTCCGCTATTTATAATATAGAAACTCTCACGAGACCAATCAGAGATATTACACAGTTACAATTAAGCAAGGAATATAAATCAGTCAAGCCAGCCTTCAATAAATCCTTCGATATCTTCAGCGTGACTTTCTCATTTCCCTCTGACTGCTGGTTTGACTAATGGATTGTAATGGCTCTATTGATTATCTCAGGTCCACGATCAGTCAAATCAGACAAACAAATAAATGTATTGAATCACTTTCACTTCGCTACTACCTAATCGCATTTCTGAGCCGAATTCTTGTTATACTTAGTCTTGCCATAGATATTGTTACAAAGAAAAATCTTTTTCTCTGTTATACGTAACATTTATTACTATTACAGTGTGTTAGTTTAATACATTAATATAAAATCATTTAAAATATATAACAGTTATTCGAAGTGGTCTCCATTGGCTGCAATACAGTCCTTTAAACGTTGAGGCCACTTGTCAATAGACGCACGCACTCTTTCCAAGGGAAAATTCTTCACTGTCAATCGTATGGATTGTTTTAGAGACTCCAAATTATTATGGCGTTTAGCAAGCCATACTTTCTAAAATATATCATAATCCAGCGTATTAAGATCGGGACTAGATGACGGCCAGTCTTCAGCTCTGATGAAGTCCGGAACGTTAGTTTCTAACCAAGATTGAGTGGATCGAGCTTGATGACCCGGCGCTGAGTCTTGCTGAAAGGGCCATTCTTGGTTATTGAACATGGTGTTGTTAAGGGGCTTAACTACTCTCTCAAGAATGGTATCTTGATACACTTGTGCCATGTTTTGATACCTTTTTCGCAAAAATATGGCTCAGTCACTCCTTCATAGCTAACACTCCACCAAACCATCACTGAAGTCGGATAATGCCCACGTTGTAATCTGTTGACTGATTGGGAAGCTTCTTTAGAGCTTTGAGCATAAACACGGTCATTTTGTTTGTTAAAATATTGCTCGATAGTAAAAAAACTCTTATCCGTAAACAAAATTTTTCTGTGTCCTCCTTTTGCGTACCGCCTAAGTAGTTGGTTCGGTTTGACCACCCTATTCTTTTTTAAATTATCAGTTAAGAAATTACCAGTGTGTCTCTTATAGGCTGCAAGTCTTAAGTAACATTCTCCGTAGCGCAGGGTAGTAACGGACGCCTTCATTATCGGAGGTCTTGGATTCGATTCCCGTTCTGGGCGAAACATTACAATCAAAGATTTCTTTCCCGGTCTTGTTAGTTGAGGGATATGTAAATTGTACAGCCGTCGATCCCGATGTATTCATATTAAACAAATAATTTATTTAACATAGCACAGTCTCTAGGCTTTACATATAGCCGTCATAATTGTCCATAAAGATATTATAGATCTACAATTATGATTGAATGTTCCAACATTATGAGAACTAGCAGCCATATTTAATTACGGTTCTTCATACAAAACATGTATAAGTACCAAAAACCATGTCTTCACATACATCTTAATACTTTAATGATAATATTTGGTGCAAGTTACAAAACAATGATGGATGAAGTCGGAAATGAGTTGATACCTACTAAGGCTTAGCACGCACTACGATTAAACGCAAGCGGTTTAAGAAATAGCAAAAACGCATGCAAAGACGCACTGCGGTTTCGTTTTGCTTAATATTTTCTTTTTAGTTTTACCATGTATATCTGGCGTTAAGCGTGTATTGTGGCTATGATTTTCAAAAAATGAAAAAATCGTATACAAATGCGAGGCAAAAACCGAAGGTTACTCGCAGTGCGGGCGCCACCATAGAGTAAGGCACTATGGGACACAAAAAAATGGCGCGGTAGCAAAGCGAGAACCAAATGTAACAAGTTACGTTTTTAAAATCAGTCACTGAAAAACGTCACTAATACATGCGCACATAAAGCTATGAGTAAAGTTTTTAGTGGTTTCAGTTTTACGATTAAAAGCGTGCGTAATCGTAGTGTGCGCGAAGCTTAAGTGTAACGTTCCCCAACCTGCGTGGACGCAGTATATTAAGTAGCCGGCCTGTGGGAAACACGTTATGTAAGAGAATGGTATGTTTAACTAAATAATGACTGAGAAAAGGTCAGGTTTCTAGATCTCGTTTCGTGTGACTTCCGTTAGTTTAGATACAGTTGTTAAGCCGTGCTTTTATCGACTTAATGCTCCTTTTTTTTCGGACGGCCATTATGTAGTTCTTTTTTGTTACTGTGCTTTTGCTACTTCACTGGCCATAAAGGCAGAGCTCCAGCCTCAATAAATGGTTTAAATACTACAAACTAAGCAACTTGCGCAAGAGGGCGCTCCCTGTGGGACTTCGACCTTGGCTTAGGGCGGTCGCTGGCGGGGGGTATTCTTGTTAACCCCTCGTGCTAAGCTAAAATGCTAGTGTTACTAGTTGGTTTACGTCGGTAGTGCAATGAGTGATGATCGAACCGCCGACCACATGATCTCAAGTCCGACGCCCTAGCCATTGGGCTACGAGCTCTACAAAACTGTCTCTAAATATTGATGTAAATATAGTCGATCACCGTGACATTTGTTAAAAGTGTAGTTATTAATGATCTTGGTGTTCTTAACCTAATAATGCTCAGCCAAAACTAGTTTTAGTATCGTTATAGAAAACTGATTAAGTGCAAGATTAATAGAGGCATAAAGATTTATAACATGTTATGTAAAAACTGTGTTTATTTTAAATTTTATTTAACTGATAAAATTCAAATGAAAATAACAAACTTAGTTCTATACCTTGATTTTTTGCTAATACCCAGCGAAATGATTTATTTTTGATAGTCGTACTTTTACTCGTATAAACTGTTTCAATACCATAAAATATTGAAATAAATTGACTTCAAACCTGTGTTGGTTACCTATTCCCTTAAATTATATTTTAATTCAAGTCACTTAGCTCATTTTCAATAGTACATACTTATTTTTTTTATTAGTATTATATACGTATTTCGTTACTATCTTCTTGAGATCTTTTTTATTTTAAAACTGGCTTCCCACGCGCGGTTTCACCTACGTATTCCCGTTCCCATGGGAACATCATAATAAAATATAGCCTTTCTAGATAAATGAGCTATACCTATAACACTGATATATTTTTTCAAATTGAACCAGTATTTCCTGAGATTAGCACGTTCAAGCAGACAAACTAACTCTTCAGCTTTATATATTAGTATAAGATTTTAACGTGTCAATATGTAATGTAAACGAATATGTAATGAAAATCACAGTATAATAATATACGAATCCTACTAATATTATAAACACGAAAGTTTGTAAGTATGGATGGATGGATGGATGGATGGATGCATGTTTGATACTCTTTAACGCCAAAACTACTGAACAGAAATGGCTGACATTTTGCACCGGTATAGGTTTTACGGTGGATTCACATATAGGCTACAAAACATCAAGCTCCGACCCACTGGAGGCGAGTAACGCGGGTAAACAGCGGGTTGCAGCTAGTACAAAGCTAGCTAGTATTGAAGTCGTTGTGTTACTAACATGCTTATCAGCGACAATCACATGCGTGACCACAGCAAGGCTACTCCTCTATGGGAGTTCTATACGCACAATACAACATTATTATACTCAAAAGGTAAATTTAAAATTTGGCATATCTAATAGTAAATTAGTCACGAATAATTCTTGTAACTTCACTTATATAATACACATTTATGTTTGCTATATGCTATATGTTATGTATGGTTATGTTAACTGGAAATAATTAAATCAACTAATATAATAAATGCGAAAGTTTGTTTGTATGTTAGTTACTCTGTCACGCAAAAACTACTGATTGGATTTAGCTGAAAGTTTGCACACGGATAGTTTATAAGCTGGATATCATTATTATCATCATCATTATCAGCCCGTATAACGTCAACTGCTGAACATGGGCCTCCTGGGCATTGCCATAGGGTATTGCCATAGTCACCACGCTTGGCAGGCGGGTTGGTGACCGCAGTATTATGTTGTAACACACAAGGAAACGCTGCTGCCCGTTCCTTGATATACGATTATTATAGATGATGTTATAACAATCGGGAACAACGGCTTAACGTGCTTTCCGAGGCACGGAGGGTAGTCCCTCAACCAACAAGACCCGGAAATAAATCTTAGAATTTACACAAAGATTTCTTGTCCGGTGTGGGGATCGAACCCACGACCTCCGAGATTTTAAAGCGAGCCAATTACCGCTACGCTACGGAGGTTGTGAGCTGGATTAACATATAGGCAACAAAATATCACGCTCCAACCCACTGGACTGGTAGAGTGATGCCTAGTTTATACGAAGCCAACGCTGGCTGCCAATAAGACTGGCAGCCAGCGCTGGCGTGGCATTTGCCTTGTGTAAACAGTTTTTCAAGCCAAGCCAGCGCTGGCAGTCAACGCTGGCGTGAATAGAGCGCCGGCCTATTTTTCTAGCCAGTGACCTCCGCCCGCATACCCCTCGACCCCCGCGCCAGCGCCAGCGACACGTGTAGACGCTTCTCGCAGTCACTGGCGAACGTCTATACGGTGTGTATGTTTTAGTTTTTTGTTCGGAACTCTGCGACAAAATGTCGAGAAAATTCAATGAAGAGGATACTTTAAAATTCGTACAACTTTATAGAGAGCACGAATGCTTGTGGGATAAACGTTGTGATGCATACAAAAATAAAGAAATGCGCACTGCAGCACTAGGACAACTTCGTCTAGGAATGAATATAGATGGACTTACTATCAATGAAGTTAAATCAAAAATCAAAAGTATTCGAAATACTTACTACTTGGAACTCGACAAAATCGAAAAATCTACGAGGTCTGGGGCTGGGGGGAGCGTTTATAAGCCAAAGGCAAAATGGTTTGATGAATATGATTCGTTTGTAAAGCCGATTACTATAAGGAGAAAAACCATAGTAAGTAAAATCACATTATTATTTATTTTAAACGAAATTTACATTTAAGCAACTTATAAAGCCATTTACAGATACGCGTTTTGTCAGATACACAACTACTCGTCAGGTACATGTCATAACAAAAGAAGGTTATGTATTTGATCAGTGTATGTATGTTTGTATGTACATTTAAATGTAATTTCGTTTCAATGTTTATTTTCTAGGTCGATTGTTAATGTATGCTATTTAATTGCCAAGGAACTCTTCCTTCATTATTTAACATATTTTTCAAAATGTCCCTTTTCTCCCTTGCTGTGTCTGCTGAATGATTGCTACCTTGATTGCCAATACTCTGTAGGGCATGTATTTGACTCCTCCATGAACCGGGCAGAAAATTTCCCTGTTCATCTTCCCTATCAACACAAGTAACGGTGATGTAAGACCTTGTTTTTTTTCGTAGCCAATTATGAAGGGCGCAACAAGCACAAACGATTGCATCTACTGTTTCCAAGTTAGTCAGTATTGGCTTTTCTAATACCCGGAATCTACTAACTAAGATTCCAAATACATTTTCGATTATCCGTCTTGCCCGAGATAATCTGTAGTTAAAAACTTTTTCTTCTGTACTGAGGTTTACACCTGGATACGGCTTCATTAAATAAGTCTTTAGTGGAAATGCCGCATCTCCTACAATGACTCCACTGTCAGGTAATAAGTTATTTTCCAGGTCTCGGTAAATCGAACAATTCTTAAAAACTCCTCCATCAGATGCGCTACCACATGCGCCGACATCTATGTACGAAAAACAGTAGTCGTGGTCGGCAATAGCTAACAATACGACGCTGCTTGTTTTTTTATAATTAAAGTATAAACTTCCACTTTTAGGAGGAGCTTTAATTGACACATGTTTTCCGTCTATAGAACCATAACATAAGGGAAAATTCCATCGTGTTTTAAACCCCCTTTCGATGTTTTTCCATTCTTCTGCATTTGGCACCTGTAAAAAAAGGATAGTAATTAAAATCTCTCCTATTTAATACAATTTTAGACACAAACATACTATAACATTACAATTACAGTAATTTATTTTGTTTAATTACAGAATAACATGGATACACCAAATAGCAATGAACCAGGATCATCGAATAGCAATGAATCAGGACCATCGTTGGTTCCACGCTCTGAAAATGGAGAAAATGAGTCGGCAGAAGAGATACCACAATTTACCCCACCCACAAAACCTAAGCGGAGCAAGTTAACACAAATATCTAACATGATAAGTGACTTAAGAGAAATTAACGACAGAACATGCGTTGAAGAAACAGAACTAGATCTATTTGGAAAAAGCGTCTCGGCACAATTGAAACAATTGACAGAGGAACAGGCAGTCATTGCTAAGGAAAAGATACAGAGTATATTGACACAATGCAGGCTTACAGATATACGAGCCAAGAATGCGTATTCTTGTCAAATGCAATTGCAAAATAATTGGAATTCTACACAAGTTCTTCCAAGCTTCACAGTACCCCAATACTCTCTGCCAACAACTACAATCTGTCCTCCTCCAGAGCCCAGTCCATCGACATGTTCTTCTTCGTGTTCCCAGTATACTACTAATATTGTATCCCCAGAAACTACATACAATTATGAAAGTTACGGCGAAAGCGTAGACAACAGTGATGTCATTCAACAAGCCTTCGATAAGGCTTAATATCACATGTTAGTTGTATTTTTAAAAATGTGTGCCTTATTATTTCAATTTTAAGTAAATAAATAAACTCTTACCTTAATAAACTGTTTTAATGCTTCATAGATTGCTCGACAAACTTCTGGTATGAATTTTGATATAGATGGTTTGGAAACACGGTAAAAATGACTCAGGCTTCGATAACTCATTCCAGTTGCTAAGAACGATAACGTTACTTCTAATTTTATTTTTGCTGGTAATGCATCTCTCATCAGGGTGTCTTGGCGCTGAATCGAGCTCTGTATAAGTGAAAGTAACTCATCAAAGTTTTCAGCAGTAACCCGCAACGCCAACCTGTACTCAGAAGGATCTTCTAATCTTAGTTGTTTCAGCAACAAGGCAGAAGCACCAGTTATAGGTCTATCGCTTAACCATTTTCTTATCCAAAGTCGTTTCGCTTTCTTTTTTTCTAACATATCAATCAACTCTTCTTTTAATAGTGCAGAGATGTTCCTTAAACATTTTTTTTTCAATAGACTTTGCCGCGAAATCATTATTTTTTACTTCAAACGTGTGCACACCCGAAGAAAAATCCGCGAATGAAATGGCCTCGTCTAAACAACAGGGGCCAGGCCAACACTGGCTTGTCGCAGGACTGGCGCCAGCATGACTGGCTTCGTATAAACTCTGCTTTACGCGGGTAAAACCGCGGGGCGCAGCTAGTGTTTGCAAATTACTTTCAACTAGTCCTAAATACTCGTAAATATCTAGAAGCTAATCACCAGATATTACTATGACTTTGATAAACATTTCTTCGCTAGGTACTTACTATGCATGAAAAAAATATGTCAGTTTATTAAGTTAATATAGCTGTAACTACCCCGGTTTTACCCACGTTCCTCTGCTCCGGCGGGTCGGAGCGTGATGTTTAGTAGCCTATATTATGTTAATCCAGCGTACAACCTATTCCGGTGCAAAATTTTAGACAATTCCGTTCAGTAGTTTTGGCGTGAAAGAGTAACAAACATCCATCCATTCATACATACAAACTTTCTCGTTTATAATATTAGTAGGAGAATATAATGACAATAACAAAGGAAATGCAATAACCTTACAGTGTACCTAATGAAGAAATTTATATCGACGTTATAGTCATGTTACGAGATTAGCTTCCTGGTTTTGCAGTTTCGCCTGAATTGGCTTTTTATTTGCTATTGTGGTCCTTGAGGTTATATCGTGCCATTTTATAGCCCAGGTTACTTTACCAGGTCGTTTACGCCCACAGCTGAACCTCCACCTCCTCGGAACAGACCTTCACAACTCAAGGTCGTTGAGGGACATTTTTATAATCATTAGGATTGGTGACTTGGTGATCGCAGTATAAATAATATAAAATAAAAATCATTTTTATTTACGTAAACCTATTACAGGCACTTGCAAATAGTCAAAACAATAATTTATTATTCATTATTATTATCTATAATGATCATATTTTATAAATTTTCAAATTAAACAAGTGTTTATTAAGTTATTATTTTAATTATATTTTAGTCTTAACGTCTTAGTGTATTATTTAAATATATTGTGTCAAATAGCTTGTTCCGTCTAGATGTATTAGGTTAAAACAATTGTCATTATTTAGGTAGATGAGTATAAAAGGACGGACGCGCTTTAATAAAGTAAAAAAGTTAATACCCTTGAGATGAGATGTCAGTCTCGTTTTATGTTTCAGAGTTCGTGGTTCGATCCCCACGCCGCGCCGGTCAAGAAATCTTTGAGTAAAATCTTATATTTCTTTCGAGATCTGGTTGTTAGAGGGGCTATCCTCCGTCCCCCAGAAAGTACAAGACGGTTCTCGATTGTCATAGCAATTGTATACTATGGAACGGGCAGCAGCGTTTCCCTGTGTGTCACAACGTAATACTGCGGCTACCAACGCGCCTGCCAAGCGTAGTGACTATGGCAAAAACCCTCCCTGGGAGGTCGATGATCGATGTGTGAAAAGATTCATTTCACCTGAAGGAAGTATAGAAAGCCCTTTTAAAAGAGTGGCGCATAAAAGTTTAAATTGATTATTTTGCTCTACTTATGTTGAATGAAGTTAGTACATAACCATACGTACGTACAATTGTACAATGTAACAGCTATATGTTATACTTGACAAGTCAAACGAAAGCTTTCAAAACATAACTTTCACTTAACGATAAAGTTATTTTGCGACAGTTATCTCCAAAAATGAGTGTACAATATCACTTCCGTGTCCAAATTACTTCCAATTAACTTGTAAACTGGAAATATATATAAGGAAAGTTCAAAATGCATCAATTTCGAAACATTTTAGTTCTTATCAACTTTCTTGTATGAGATACAGATTAACTGTAAATTTATATTCACCGATCATTAATGTTAAAACTTCAGTATTTTAGTCTTATTTATCGGATATAATAAGTGTTTATGAGAATGGAGGTAATTAAATGTGATATGAAATGTTTCAGAGAAATCTTGAACTTTATTCGAGTATTTGGTTAGTTAAGAGGTTATTGAACGTTAGTTTTTTTTTTTAAATTAAGGTCTTTCTACGTCGTTAAGTCGGGCTGGGATTAGGTCAGAAGCATCGAACACGTCGCGAGCCTCGCCTTGCAAGGACGACCGGAGCCTATCCTAGCTTCGTACGAGTCTTTCTCTATTCACCCGGAGAAGAAAGACTAGAAGAAACTTCGAGAATACCGTTAGGGCACGGTATTTTTCGTATAGGAATTTCTCATTATAATCTAGTAACCTTAATTATTTTCTACCAGAGAAACATCGACATTAGAATTTAATATTTTTTTAAGTATAAGTAAGTACGGAAAAGTTTACCAATTACGAAATTTCAAAATCGAGATAAATATAGACCAAATGTCCCCCGGTGGTGTTATACAAAGTAATAAATTTCAACGTAGGGTTCCACCGCGGCCGAATGGGTAAGGCATTAGGTATACCTAAGATGCAGATTCGCGTCCTGCCGGTGGTGGTCTACATTTATTAATTTATATTTTGAAATCGACATAAGAAATCAATAGACCCATCATATATTTCACTTGTTTAGTATCTCTATACATTAACATAGAGATGCCGGCAACTACTGACCGTGACTCGATAACAAGCACACGGACCCTCACAGAGAACAATAGATGAAAGTGCTGCCGACTGATTGTGGTATAAGAGCTTATGGGTTGTGGGTCGCTGATCCTAAACTAGTTAGTTTTAGTGGTTTTAGTAAAGCTAAATAAGGCCTGTAAACATTGTCCACTAATAACACTGTATAAAAATATGTAAATTATTATTGTACAACAATTTTGTAAGAAGGTATATGAGTGTTACAATACATGTACTTTAGATATATAACTTGGTTTAAAAACAAGTTCTTCTGGAGTCGAAAGGCTATTCAGTAATCTAAATCAAACTTGACCAGTATTTGGCCACAGCGATTCCCCGGTCATTTGCCTCATCTAAGTATTGTATTGTGCAGGATGTGGGGCAGTTCGGGCATGACAATAAGTGGTTCATTGATTGTTTTTTTAATTTTTTTATTAGAATAACGTTAGCGTTTGACTACACCCTGCCTGATGTTAAGCATCGGAATAGCCTAGGATGGAGCACGCTTACCTAGAAGGAACCGGTTTACTCTTGATTTGAAGAGACCCATATCGTACTTATCGGGAAATATAGACCCCGGCAAGGAGTACGTACAAAAAACGTGGACTTAAAGCGCTTCGTACGTATTTTGGGAATATCGACCATGTACTGATGGCGCCTCTCCGAGTGTCTTGTTGTCCGATAGAAGAAAGGGGAAGGCAGAACTAACTTGACATTGCTACACTCGCATTAGTCGTTTTTGGAGCCAACACCAGTTTGAAGTCAATTTAAAGACTTCCAGACTGCCCAGGGAAGGTCGGCACCCAGCGGAAGTTTTTCAGCTGGAGGAAGATCAGAGGGTGAGTCCGGAAATTTATGGTCCCATAGCTCCACTCCAGATTTAGCGGTTCCTTTTGCATCGATGGCTGGCTGTCTGAGTAAGCTGTTGCGGCTTTTCAGATGTGTGGGTAGTACACGGCCAAAGACTATATGCCTGCCATCGTGTGTCTGCCTGTGTCTCTCCACTGCACAAGCCACGCTTCTTCGTACACTAGGCGGAGCTATTCCAGCCATGGCGTATACGTGGGGCAGGGGTGTTGGCTCTAAGGTGTCGGTGACAGTACGGCATTAAGTGCCACATCGACCTCTTTGGCGTGAGCAGAACGCGCCCAAACTGGGCATGCGTATTCGCCTGCTGAGTAACACAGAGCTAAGCAGCTTGTACGAAGGGTATGAGGCGATGCTCCCCAAGAAGTGGTAGTGAGACGGCGCAGGATATTGTTGCGTGAGTTCACTTTGGACTTCACACTTTGACAATGTACTTTGTAAGTCAAGGATCGGTCCAAAGTTGTGTTTGATGTCTACGCCGTCCCACGAGATCTTCAACTTCCTGTTGGCCCACTTATTACATAGGTGGAAAGCGCAGGCCTCTGTCTTCGCTGGATTTGGGCGCAGAGAGTTGTTCCTGTAGTAGTTCGAAAGCAGGCTCAGGTGCTTCGATAGGTTGGCTTCTACCGCCTCGAAACTCCTTGCTTGGGATGTAACAGCCAGGTCATCGCCGTAAATAAAACGGCTAGTCAGTGGGTGGTGTGGCTGTTCATTAGTATATATGTTAAACAAGCAAGGACACTACCCTGTGGAAGGCCGTTTTTTTTATGACGCCATCTACAAAATCGAGTGCCAGCAACCGCTGTAAGCCAAGGCCGCC
This sequence comes from Nycteola revayana, assembly GCA_947037095.2. Lineage (NCBI taxonomy): Eukaryota > Metazoa > Arthropoda > Insecta > Lepidoptera > Nolidae > Nycteola > Nycteola revayana. The sequence continues at coordinate 20,518,907 of OX344852.2, forward strand.
ACAGGGGCGCCCTCTAGCATTACTTAGCTTAGCATAGCATTGGCATGTACTTTTTAACCACCGACGCAAAAACGACAGGGTGTTATAAGTTTGACGTGTCTGTGTGTGTGTCTGTCTGTGGCATCGTAGCTCCCGAACGGATGAACCGATTATGATTTTGTTTTTTTTTTGTTTGAAAGGTGAACTAGTCGGAAGTGTTATTATCTACATTTGATGAAAATCGGTCCAAGATGGCCGCTGCCACAAAATGGCGGAATATATACATATTTTATAACAACTTCCTCAATATGGATTGTGATGTATGACTAAGTGTTCATTGAACTTTCCGTATATGGTGTACGCGTGCAACCTAATTGATGTATATGTACCTAGCTCATAAGATCATCCATTTTGATGAATATACTTTCATACGTAAAACTGACCAGTCGTCTTTTCATTTTATTCACCTTTACATAAATGTAGTAACCTACCTATTACCAATGAAGCTCGTCTAGCTTCGTAGGATATCAAATGAAAGGTCTTGAATAGTAGAATAATGTACACTATACTGAAAGGGTGTATTAACTAACGAATTCAAATCTAAAAACTCGAAAAATATTATTAAAGATGTATTTTTGTATGATAAGATTTATAGGTCGGGGGTGTTTTAATTTTTAAATTTATTAGTATTTAAACCATTCAATAAGTCTGGCCGCCTCGTGGCTAACTAATCATGTGAAGTAAATCAGCCTTATCGTAGGAATATAAAAGCATATTATCACGAAGAGACGAAAACATTTCCCAACGAACGATCTCGTACGTGCTTACTTACATCCACAAGTTGATATAGACGTGATGCTGTAGGTACATTGAGATCAGATTCAGAATGATCAGATACTACAGTTCTTACTAACATTTATCATCTAAGATTATTTCCTCTTGCGCAATTATTGTTACAAAAAGAATATGATCTTTTCATTACTTCGAGGAAAAGTAATGATGAAATAGTGAAATCATAGTTCATTCAGTTCAACTAAGACTTGTGTACAGTCGGCAAAGGAAATAGGTTTACACCGTCAGTATCGAATAATTTAAATAAATATGTTTCTTTTACTACGACAGTCAGGAATTGACAACATTTTATTATTTTTTATAACTAGATCAAAAATCAAGGAACCTATATTTTTTCATTTTTTGAAATTCAAAGCTTTTGCATACAAAATGAAACGTTGTCAATTCTTTATTATGCCCGGTGAATTAGCAAAAGCCTCGGAGCTAACGACATATATGTCCGTCCGGAAAAAAAAACAATTCTTTATGGGCGAGGAGATCGCTGCTAGCTGTTTAAATACACATAATAATAATCTCTTCTCAATAAACGTGTATATAAAAATTTAAAATGCGTTTAACAATGTGCGTATTACTCTGCTCCAGTGGGTCGCAACGTGATTTTTTGTAGCTTATATGTTAATCCAGCTTATCTTCTATCTGCGTGCTGCCTACTTTCAGTCAAATCTGTTAAGAAGTTTTTGCGTAAAAGAGTAACAAACATACATCCATTCATTGTTACAAACTTTCGCGTTTATAATATTATTATAATAAGTAGGATCAATAGTTTTTTGTAGCTGGTGTAGAGTAAATTAATGGTCTGCTTATGCGATTGCCACAGTGTACAACTATTAGTAGGATTCGAGCGCTAATCCTAGTTAGTAGGTTTTGATGAAAACGACTGAACGGACTTGCACGAAATAACGTAGATAGATAATTTACATATGGCTTAAAAAACCACGCGGAGGCCCACTGGAGTAGGACTGCTGTGTATTTACTCAATACTTTATTGCATTTCGCAATGTTTACATGTGTTTTAAGAATATAATATTGTATGTGTTTTTTAACAGCCTAATTGTACCTGATAGTTATTTTGCTAATATGGATTACATTATATGCAATTAACGTTATGTACATTGATGATAAAATAATAAAACGTTGCTTTTTCGAAAAAGTCAATAATTTTTTATGGGTTTTAAGTACAATTCGTCATAAACAATTCATTGCCTAGTAACTGGCACGATTTATCTTATCGGTAAACCTATGGATTTGGAGGTACTGCCTTTAATTATACTTAACTTATTTTAAGCAACGATGCGATGATAACGATGAATTAAATGATTTAATACTAGATAACTCATAAACTTAGCATGTACAATGGACCTGGGGGAAAAAGGGGGGTAATTAATAATTAATTGTTATTAAGACAATAAAGTTACTATTAACTTAACCCATGGTTTTCATTTGTGTGCATCGGCCAACTTTAAAGCGATTAAAGGTTTTTCTAATACTCCTTCCGATTGGCATAAATATAGTGGAGACATGGCGCCCTCTACCGAATCCTTCCGATTAGCATAAATATAGTGGCTATTTGGCACCCGTTTTTTTAAATATTGTAAGTACTATTGTATTCTTTGGAGCCACTCTTTCAAAAATAAATTTTAACGTTTATAACTAGCATTGAAATCTCATCTTGTTTATCAAAGAAACAAAACAAATTTTATTAAATATTACAATTTTCGAAAACAGTAAATCAGCATCACCGAATTAGGAAAAATACAAAAAAATAATACAAATTACGTAACACAAAACTGTAAGCTAACGAAATGCACGACTTTCAATTTAATTTCACAGTTTGGTAGATTGTACGCAATAAAAGAAATATCTATAGTTACTTTCTGGTACCGAATACACAGGTCAACTTAACGTACTATTTTTTGCATACTATGTGGGTATCATCTTTGCGTAGATATACAGTGCGTGTTTAGTATTAATTATTTGTTTTCACTTTCGAACAAATGTCGGCTTGGAATGCGGGTCACGACCTGCCCGCGGGATTTCCTCCGTTATGTAAATATTGTTATAATGCCTTTGTTTTAAAGATCATATTACCCATTTAGATTACATTTTGAGTTTACTTGATGATGTAAGGAAGAGATGAGATGATGAGGAAATTGTATCATAAACGTAACATATCTTCACGAGTAATGTGTTCCTTGTAGATAATACGTGTTTTTTAAATCCTTCTTGATAAACAAGGATACAATTTTATGTTTTCCTAAAATAGACTCCAAAAAAGCGATATTGTTTAAACGTATTAAAGACGAGCAAGAAATATAAAATATTGTATTTATTTAACTGAGAAAAACAGTAGCAATAAATATTCCTTAGAATGTTTAAACAATTTTTAGAACTGCTGTAATACTTTGTATGTACATAATTATTTTTAACGAAAATGGCGCGGACGGAATTATATGAAATTTCGCACAATAATGTATAGACAAGGAGTGCAGAATGCTTATGTTTTTTTTTAAATTATGATCGAAGTGCCGTGTGGTTTCCGGCTTAGAATAGACCACCCCATGTCTTCCCATGGGTGTCGTAAAAGGCGACTAAGGGACATATGGCTGATAGATGGGCAGCAGCATCTATTAGCTCAAGGTTTACATCTTACTGCGATCACCAATCTGTCTCTCAAGCGTGGTGATTATGGCAATATCCCTCTACGATCCTGGCTTGCCAAGGTCTGTTAAGAGGAGGCCCATGTTCAGCAGTGGACGTAAACGGGCTGTTGATGATGATGATGATGAATAACAAGATAATAATTTCCCTTTTCAAACATCTTAGTTAATTTTACGCAAATTACCATGTGTGCCCTTAAGTAGTAACAAACGTACATTTCCTCAACTGTAATGTTCAGTTATTGCATCTAAGAGATGTTCATAACGGCAGTAAACAAATCATTACATACACTAATGATGGTGTTTGATGGAGAAAGTACCATTAATATCGTATAAATCACCCTAATTGCGGGTAATCAAGTGGCTCCCAAGTACTGCGCTAGTTGGCAGTTAGCAGGTTGAAAAGTTACTTAACATATTTATATAAGAGACCAGATATATGCACTGACATTAATTTATTCACATCATTTTACATCTTCTATATATGTATGTGAACTAGAGGTCCATCCCGACTACGCACGGGTACATCTTTCTAGTAAAAAAATGTAGCCTATGTTACTCAGGGATAATAAAGCATTCTAATGGTGAAAAATTATTCATATCCGTCCCGTAGTTTTTGAGTTTATCCGAAACAAACATACAAAAATACCAACTTTCTCCTTCTCTTACTCTTTATAATATTAGTATAGATGAATCACTAAATAGTGGCCGTGACCAAGGGTCCCTTGGTCATGGCATCACACGTGAACAGCTGGTCTGATTGTGCTGATTCTTTGTTTGTTATGTTGGTTATTGTCAGAAGACGGTTCTTATGAAGGAAATAATTAAGAAAATTGCGCGGAACATTAGCAAATTTAAGAATATTTACCTCCATATTAAATTTTCTTATGTATAATTAGCGCTTTTGACAGTACATATATATATACATTGACATAACATTGACAGAATAAAGCGGCCGAAGCCCAATGGCTAGGGCGCCGGACTTGTGTTCTTGAGGTCGCCGGTTCGAGCCCCACCGTGAACCCACTCGTAACACAAGCATTTTAGCTTAGCACGAGGGGTTAACAAGAATACGTGCTGGTCTTAGTGCACATCACGGTTAGTTCAGAGCTATCACGCCTATAATATTAAATGTAAAAATCAATACAGAGTTTTAGAGACAGCACAACGTATGTCGTCAGCTAGTTAATGTATAAAATACATATATACAACTAAAAGTAGCGAATTTAAATTAAAACTAACTTATAAAATACCTACTACTATTCTAAAGCTATACTATCTATACAGCTCGGCAAATATGGCAGCCGTTTTAGAGGCTAATGGCTTTATGCGCGACGTCGGTAAGAGGCCCGACGGAATGACTCTGGTGCCCTAGAGGTTGGGAGTGTTGGGACGGCCTTTGGTGTGGGACACTACGTGAGTCGACACCCTCGCGCCGAGTAGGGCTGGCATGGCGGCTGAATCCGCGGAGAATCTCAAGAGGTGCAAATATGTGCCCTTGATAGTGGTTATGTATTTGTGCTTTTTGGTGTCGAAACATTTGGGCCGTGGGGACCGGGAATCAAATGAATGTATATATATACCTCGCAGCGGCCCTCTTTAGTGCGGCACGTTCTCCGTGTTTACTATTAGGCCACTGCAAGGTTTTTAATAAATAATTTGGCTCCGGTTCCCTATGGCTCCAATGTTTCGACGCCGACAGTCAGGCCGTAGATCAGCTATTTTAACTTAAAACCATTTTACTAAGTAAGTAAACTTGTAAATCTTTGTGTTATGAAAATTAACATGTTGCTGGGTGGGGGCCCAGCGTAAGTATAACAACTGCATAGATTTGAATGAACAAAATCTGTAACTCTGTACTCAGAACTTTCTGTTCTGTGATATATCATGTTCTCACATGATTTATCACAGAACAGAAAGTTCTTATTTTTTATTCTTATAAATAATAATTATAATCTGTGACATAGATCGACTCTTGTTATCAAGAACAACACTTAGCACTTGGAGTTACTTGAATATTATCATGTATGTCTTTGATGATTTCAATTATCACATTGATATAGATCACGACACTGGGTACCATTCCCAATTAATCTCGTAGTGCAAAGTATTAAATGTTTTTCTTGAATACAAGAGTAAGGAATAAGGACCAGCATTTATCTGCGTATTAACACATGTTATAGTCACGAACTTGTCAGCTACGCATGATAGCTGATAACTATGGCAAAAACTTGTTCTTAATCGCGTGCTCGGTTTTTTTTTCGGATTGTCTTACTTTGGTAGCCATGAGGCTTTTGCTACTTCACCGGGCATAAAGGCGAGCAGAGCTCCAGCTTTAATAAATGGTTTAAGAACTACAAACTAAGCAACCTGCGCAAGAAAGCGCCCCCTGTGGGGCTTGGACCTCGGCTCAGGGCGGTCGCGGGCGATGAGATTGAGGGATTATGACTTTTAGTATTTTAGGGGAGTTTTGTGCAACTGTCGCTCTACGTTCGCGGACCTCTCGGACTTCGGGTCTACGAAGTCTTGTATAGATGGTTCTTTGCAAACTAAGGGTCAGGAGGACGAGGAGGGACGCGTCGCGTTCGCGGGCGCACTCTTCTCCTCGCGTGCTCCACATTGCTTTGTTTTCACTATAGTTTTACTATCTCCCCGCGCACGTGTTCACCCACGTAGCTCCCGTTCCCATGGAAACTTCATAAATAAATATAGCCTACAGCGTTCATCAATAAATAGGCTATCTAACACTGAATATATTTTTCAAATCGGACCAGTAGTTTCTGAGATTCACGCGATCGAGCAAACAAATAAACTCTTCAGCTATATTAGTATAGATACATCAGCATTGCAGCCGTGCGAAGCCGGGGCGGGTCGCTAGTATTATATATAGTTCTCCGGATTAATTTCGGCCACGGCGGCCAATCTCATATTATAATAGTGTACAAGTGTGAGCTCCCAACACAGGTGCACTCTCAATTCCTACATACATAAGCTCACGCTGTTTCCCAACGGGGTAGGCAGAGACAATGGACCTCCACTTGCTACGATCCCTACACACATCTTTTGCTTCATTCACTCTCATAACATTCTTCATACAAGCACGTCGGTTTAGGGTGGATCTTATTTAACCTTTTGCGAGGATGTCTCCGATTTGGTCAGAGAACGTTCGTCGAGGTCTTCCCCTTCTGACTGTGCCACTCACACTTACCATGTGTACCTGTTTTGTCCATCTTCATCCATTCATCCATTCTTACCACGTGACCAAACCATCTCAACATTCCCTTCTCTATCTTCGTAATCAATTCCTTTACTCTTAAATCCGGTGGGATTGTTCTACCGACATAATCGCTGGGATATGAGACGCGGGACCGACATCTTACCCTCCAAGGGACGGGAAAGACCACCATTCCTGTCTTCAGGCTGGAACTTAAATAGAAAATTTCTAGCAACACGATTTTTTGCCCGAACAGTAGAACAAACTAACGAGAGTTATGGTGGAACATATCAACGAAACTAACGTTTATAGTTACACAACTAAAATGCGTAGTATTCAAGTATCAATCACATTTTGGCGACCACAATATGAAGCCATTCATTCCACCGACAATTATTTCGTCCAACCAAATGAAAACCGTCACAAGGACAAAGGGCTCGACCAGATTAATGATAGCGGAGTTTCAACATTCCGTCCATTTGTTATTCAAACGAGCTACATGACAGGTACACACGAAACCACCGGCCTGACAAATATGGATTAATATTCTTTTGTAAATTGAAATTGTCTGAGCTGACCAGCTGTTCCATTTTTGTCGTAAATTTTTTTTCTACACCGTTTTAAGAAACCAAGGCTAGAAATAGATAGATTTTGTGGAGCTATAAGGCTGCTTTGGAGGAGTGAGTATTGAGATGCTGATAGAGACATTCTGTGGTGACCCTATCTAAATTAGGATAAGGACAGGAAGAAGAACAAGAAAACTAGGACGCTGCTTTATTATTAAGTATTTCTGTTGCGAAAGCAGTGAAAGTTTAATTTGCAATTTGATAGACACCAAACAGTTTTCCGGGTAATATATATGCACCGTGCTTATTAATTGTTTCTCAAGAACACATAATCTCTAGTGCCTTGCAATACGAGATAATCTAAGTTGTATGAACGTGCGCTCCTAACACAGGTTCAAAGTCATTTCAATCTGAAATGTTTAATGCCATTGAAAAAGTATATGGAAAGATCGATTAAACTACCAATAAATATATAATATCGCTGAGCATTAGCATTCTAAGATTCCTTTCCAGGTCTGGATGGTTGAAGGACTACCCTCCGTGTCTCGGAAAGCACATTAGGCCGTTATAACGATCGTATACCAGGAGACGCTGCTGGTTTCCTTGTGTGTTCCAACATAATACAGCGGTCACTAACCCACCTAACCGTGGTTACTATGGCAAAAAACTCTCCCTCGGGAGGAGGCCCACATTCAGCAGTGGACGTTGTACGGGCTGTGGTGAACATTAGCAACGACAAAAAAATCTCAGTCATATTATATATTGTTGCCATTTCATTCCAGTCAGTTCTTGCGTAACCAACACATTAATAATTAGCCGATAGAAAGTAATCGATCCACACGAGTTCCAATCCTGACAAATTTGACTTTAACTCTGGAATTCAGCTATGGTCATGTACATTTTGAACTAGATGACCCCGTGGTTCTCCACCGAGATAGTAGCAATGTGACGTTATCACTCTTCAGTTCTCACGGATAATCTCGGCGGTTAGCGACCGTTGCGCCGCAGTTAATTGCTGTGGAGTCGGTCACGGGCAGCTTTAATTATTGATGTCTTTCTAGAACATTTACCTACTGCAGTTCTTAAAATATCAACTCACAATCTTGGTATCATTATCCCGTAAAACACCCACTACTGAACATGATCCCTTTATTGGTAATATTACCACAATTGATACGATTTTATGACATTCGGGTACAACGGCTTAGCACGCAGCTCGTCGGGTAGTGTAAAATCAAAGATTTCTTTTCAGATTTGGTTAAATGATGGATTTAACCAAATCTAAAATCTGGGCAACGTAAAGATCTTTGCACGCTAAGGGTCGAGAGGGAGATTAGGGACGCGTCGCGTTCGCGTACTCACTCTTATTCGACGGGTCGGATGTAGTAATAAAGTATAATATGCGTGTCCATTCTACATTCTAACAATCATACCTACCCTGTATTACGTTTAGTTTTTAAGTCCTAACGAAAGTGTTGGAAGGGAATGACCAAGGCGGACGTTCCACGATCAAATCGAGGACGTTCTTAAGAAAGGCCAGGCTTAAAGTAGCCTAAGCCGAAGGACATGCATGAGGAGATTAATTAACGCAGAAGAGGTGAAAGTGGTATGTCAAGATGTCGAGATCGTAGCAAGTGGTCTCTGCCTTACCCTATAGGAAAGAGGCGTGAATGTATGTATGTATGTTCTGTATTATTATATTTATTAGTGTACAATAAATATTTTATCTATCTACCGTTGGCAGATTAATTATTAATATAATTATAAAAGTCATAGCACTAAATGAGTAGTTCCAGATAGTCTAGTTCCCACGGCAGCGCGGCCGCGAGCCGGCATCACGCCTCCGCTAATTACTAGCAATTACAGCCGAGGGTCTCTGTCACGGCCGACTTGGAAGTCTCTGAGTTGGAACTGTTAGCTTGGGGAATTCCTTCTTAATTGAAAGACAGGTACTATTGAACCCTGCATTATATTACCTGTCGTTGTTCTAGCGGCAATATGTTCGACCTTAACTCCCGAGGTCCAAGTTCGAACAGATTCCCGGGTCGGGCAACGTTTTCCTTTTGTTTTTTAAGAATTCTAGCAAGATTTTATCACATAACAGTATTCTTGCTTGGTTAACGTCGGTAGCGCAATAAGTGGGGATCGAACCGGCAACCACAAGATCGCAATTCCGACGCTCTTGTAATTCTGACAATTATTGATGATGAATAATAAACATTTATTTCATTAGAAGTAATCATATCGGATTATTAGTTCCTGAGATTACCGCGTTCAAGCAAACTAACTCCTTAGCTTTATGTATTAGTATATTCAAATATTCATAAACTCAAAGCAGTAGGTACCGTTAAGTAACAAAGTAGCTCCGAGTAAACATGTAACAAGGGTAATAGTTTATTTAAACAGCAGTAACGAGTATCGGCGCATTATCGTATGATCGCGCAGTACTAATGTCTCCATAGCTACCGGGTTTGTTTACGAGATAATGACAGCTTTCCTAATGTTACTGTAAACCAAGGGATGTGTAAAAGGTTATAATGAGATGTTTTTTGCTTGTTGTTTGCTTGGAAGCGCTAATCTCAAGAATTACTGGACCGATATGATTTTTTTTTTCAGTGTTAGACACCCTTTCTTTTATAGAGGTTTATAAGCTATATATTATCAAGCTAAAACTAATAGAAGCAAAGCAACAATGAAGAATGTTTCAAAATCGGGGTTAGCCCAAAGTAAATATTCCACGCGGACGAAGTCATGGACACAAACTAGTATGAAATAAGAATAAAGTATATTTTTAATAAATTGATTCTAAAAGGCACTCAATAAATAAATAGTTAAGGAAGTTGTACTTAATCCTTTTTTTTTCTCTTTCTTACCATAAGCTTTTCCTACACTCATCCTATTAGTTCAAGGTTTACATCTAACTGCGATCACCAATCCGTCTGCCAAGCGTGGTGATTATGGCAATATCCCTCTACGATCCTGGCTTGCCAAGTTCTGTTAAGAGGAGGCCCATGTTCAGCAGTGGACGGCAACGGGCTGTTGATGATGATGATGACACTCATCCTCCTGGCTCCTCCTGCAGATCACATCTCCGCTACAACCTCTCCATTCATCTCCATAAAACCATTTTCTATTCCCGATCCTTCACTGTTCAAGCGGTCAGGCTATGGAACGCCCTACCACTCGAAATAAAAAGTTGCAACTCAAGTGTTTCCTTTAAAAAACGAGTCAAGGAGTACTATCTCTCTATCTCATCCTAAGTTTATATAATATATATATAACGTAGTATAGTATGTAGTTTATATTTATCTGTATATGTATGTATCTAAGTACATATGTAAATATTAGTATGTATGTTTATTTGAGACCTACTCACACTATTCGTCTTTTCTTCTTCACCTTTCCTCTTGCGGGTCTGCTGGAAGAGATTTCTTTTGAAACAAGCAGTACTTTTGTACAATTTCTTTCCTTATGTATAATTTTTTCATTTTGTTTCTTGTGTGTTTGTACATAAATAAATAAAATAAATAAGTGATGAATGTTTAGTGTCAATGTTGTATCTATAGATGTCCATAGGAGGCTGGGAGTCCCTAACTTTTAATAAATTGAATTTATTTTCCAAAATATTGAACACTTGGCTTAGGAAGGCTGCGGCTACATCTAGAATACCACAAATAAAAGTTACATGCTAGCATTGCAATTATTATAAAAAGTCCAGTATTAAAATATCTTAAAAGTTCCATGTAAAAAGTATTCTAGTAAAGACATTGCCTACTCGTCCCTGTCACAGCCCGGTTCACTTACGTCCGCTGTACAATTTAGCTAAATAGAAAATAAGCGCCTTCACAATTTGTCTAAGTACGGAATTACGGCGCAATCTCGGGAATTGGTTCGGTTTCAGATCTCGTTCTCAGATATCGATGGATAGTTTAATGTCGGTAACTTTGTAGGTAAGCTCTTTTGTACAGTGATACTAAATAAGAGCCAACTGGTTGTAAAGATAAAAGTTTCTTTTGAAACGTTACAGCATGTGTTTCATCATCATCATCAGCCAGTATATCGTTCACTACACATGAGCCTCCTTTCGAGGGAAACTTTCCGCCATAGTCGCCATAGGCCGGTTGGTGACCGTGGTACTATGTTTCTATGTGTTGTTATGTAACCCTACGCTGCTGCCGGGAACGGGTAGCAGCATTTCCCTGTGTGTTACAACATAATTAATTCTGCGGTCAGCAATTCGCCTGGCAAGCGAGGTGACAATGACAAAACCCTCAGGAGGAAGGGAAGGAGGGTTGGTTATGATATAATATTCTAATATTAGAAAACTTAATACTAGAAAACTTAATTATTAGAAAGCTTAATTGAAATTAATGTCATAGGACAGACGGACGGACTATGTAGTCTGTAGATTTGTATGATTTGCTATTGCCTACCTTACCTAGTCGGATATTTTATAGAGTAAGAATTATATTAATTTATCTTCTTACGTTGTAATTCTGACAAGTACAAGTGTATGTAAATACCTAAGTGCTGAATAAAAATCATTATTTCATTATTAAGATTCTCATTCTCATTTCTCATCTCAAGAACTATTGGTTCGATTTGAAAAATTCTTTTACTATTAGAAAGCTATGTTATCCTAGATTAACATAGGCTTTACTCAATTATGAAGTTCCTACGGGAACGGGAGATAAATAAATAATAACATGTATATGTGCCAACTACTTATTAATGTCCTTCTTATCTACTTAAATATTAATTTCACGTAATAAGTGAAATTGATGACTAAGTATATTTGAAGTACAAAAATGATTAGGTATAAAATAACCGGACAATCTAAGACAGCAATCTTTACGTTACTATACTATGAAATCATTTGTGTTTGTTCGAGTGAGTGTTCTTGAAGCATGTAATCACTTGGACTTTCTAAGTAAACACTTCTCACATCCTCGATGGTCGGCTCAAATTAGAATGAGAGTGAATCACAATGGATGGTACAAATAATAGTAAATCATTGTTTACTTAAATATTGCACAATCTATTCACATTTGCATGCTTTAGAACTATTCTACCCACAAATTGTTATCTTCGGAGTTCATTTATGTCCGTTGAAGTGAATTTTAAACTGAGTAGAAATCATAATCATATCAACTTATAGGCGTCCACAGCTAGACATAGGCCTGCCTCACCATTTTCCTCGAACAATTGATAGGGATCTTCATCGACTCGCTCCCTGCAACTCTCTGATCTATTATGCAAGCCGATCGACCCACAATGGGCTTGTCAGTTCACGGTAACCATTTTGAGTACCTTTCTTCCTCATCAGCCGTCAGTTCTTCGAGTAATTTGCTCTGAACATTATGACTTTAGCTTATTACTTAATCCGTGGAGATACGTCAGCGACATTTCGATTACACGAGGCCATAATAAAACATGATCCTGGCCTACGATCTGTGTTATATCCAAGGTGATTTAGACGATGCGAATAATGTATATGAGGCTCCTCTTAAATTGTAGAAAAGAACCCCCGACGGGTTCAAAAATCAAAAAAATGTTCCCGTTATTGATGGTTGCGAGACTTACCTCCGTACCTCCATGCCTTGGACAGAATAAATACTAACATTGAATAGAATTAAGCCATTGGTCCCGATTGTCATAACTTCATCATGACAATCGTATACCAGGTAACGGGCAGCAGCGTTTACTGCGGACCACCTGCCAAACGTGGTGACTATGGCGACACCCCCTTAGAAGGGATTCAATGTACAGCAGTGGCCGTTATACGGACTGATGATGATGATGAATATTGCATTGCGTAAACTAGACTTATTCCAGTCTTTTTACATGAGAAGTAAAATCCTCACTAAATTTCTTGACGTAATATCTACCTTTAGTATATGTAATCAGTAATCAGACTAACATATGTTTTCCAAGAAAGCAGCTGTTTGTACCGGAGTCAGACGCGAAGATCCGGCGAGTCCGGCGTAGGCGCCGGTGTGACGTCAACGCTAGTTTGTTTATAATATTACTAGCTGTTGCCCCGCGATGTCATCCGAGTAAATTTCCATTTCTCCATACAATATTTGACACCTCTTTTCATTCTCTTATGGATTTAATTTTTAAAACCCTTTCTTATGTCACTTTATATTGAGAATACAGCCTCTAAGTTTCAAGGCGGTCAGCAGTTTATGCTGTGCGTTGATACGGCAGTTCAGTAGGTATTTCAGGACAAACCTTTTTATTTATATACATAATTAATGTAATCAGGACTACTTAACAGAAAGAATATTAATACAGAAGTCTAGAATTCGCGTAGTTTTTTCTAGTTCAATTGGAAATTCCACAGATATTATAGCCTTCTCGTTATAGATTTACTACATCTTGTGTAAGATTGGGTCGTGTCGTTGTTATGCCCTGAATGGGCAGCCGCATCCAGCAGGTAAAGGTCGGATTAGCGACCATGGTGTTTATAGCAATATTTCTTAACAACCTTGTCTGACCAAGGTCTGGAAAAAAGATGGCCATGTTCAGCGGTGGAGAAGATTTTATAAGACCTAGTTAATGAAATTTCATTACAGACAGGTTGTTGAACTTGAAGACGTTAAAGTACTAAAAAGTCAACCATATTTTATTATAGCTACGAGTATTATTGATTCATAATATTTGCAACTTTTTTTTTTTTAATTACTAGATGACTTTTGCAATTTACTGGTATTCTTGTTAACCCCTCGTACTAAGCTTGTGTTACAAGTGGGTTCACGTCGGTAGTGCAATGGGTGGGGTACGAACCGGCGACCTCAAGATCACAAGTCCGACGCCCTAGCCATTGGGCTACGGCCGCTTCTCTCCTCCTTCGTACTTATTGATTAATTACTTTATTATAGCGACACATAATGACATGCAAATGCGTGCGCATGTTGATAATTGGACAGGCGCGTGCGCATTGCCAATGCACCTTTAGTTCCGTTATAGACTGTTTTTTCTCTATAACCATGAAAAAAAGATAACTATGTAGTATTTACCAGAGTGTAATTTCCTCGAGGAAAGTATTTGACATATAACGTCAAGAGTAAATAATCAAATGAGTTATTAAAAAAAAAAAAAGTAACTTTTTATAGAACAAAAAACTTAACTATAATTGTTATTGTACATTGGCAGACTTAATGCCTTGGGGTAGTACGCTTAATACGCTTTGACTAAATTCTCACAGTCAAATTAATATGCTTCTACCACCAGTTCTTAGCACCCCTAGCCCCGCCGATAACATGATCGTTACCGTTGCCAGGCCGAGCGGGGCCGCCGGGAACTCGGGGCCGTGTGTTTTTAAAACTTTCATGGGGGGAATTTTGCCAATACTCTGTTCTTGAGGAGATACGTAGAAGAACGCGGGTTACCGACATAGCCCAACGGATTAGTTCGTTGAAGTGGCAATGGGCAGGCCATATAGCACGGAGAACAGATGGCCGTTGGAGACGAAAAGTTCTCGAATGGAGACCGCGGATCGGCAAGCGTAGCGTAGGACGTCCACCTACTTGATGGACGGACGATCTGGTTAAAGCCGCAGGATCACGGTGGATGCAGGCCGCTTCTAACCGCAACAACTGGAGATCTATGAGGGAGGCCTATGTCCAACAGTGGAGTTCCTACGGCTGAAATGATGACCACCAGTTCTTGGTGTAAAAACTTTTGGAGAACTGGTAAGATAAACTTATAAGCCTTAAACTCTCGTAAGGAAGCTATACTCATATTATAAACAAGTTAAGTCTGAAACTCCTGAACCGATTTTCAAAATTATTTTACCAACAGATTATTTGTGAGACTCATTTGTGAGGTTAAGACTAAGTTCCCATGGGAACGGGACCTTCGCAGGTAGGTACCTAATATTTGTACTGTAAAGAAAAAACTTTTTATTTTGCGACACTGCCTTACTTGCGTCATTACAATTTAGACTGCACCGATGGCGCAGTGGTTGCTGCAGAGTTTTAGGTTCGAATTATTTTAATGAGCTTATGATAGTTGTTTTGATTTAAGTTAAATCGGGGTGTGTTTTGTCTGTGAATTAACAGTTTCTTTAATCCCCCGTGAGTCAGGAATTTATTTCGCTAGTGCGAAAGTTGTCTTATGAAGAAAAAAAATGAAGTCATTACAAATTATCATTAGGTGAATAGTCAGCTGACTTAAAACATGAGCAATAAATACAAGTTAATATAAGAAAGAAAAGACATTCACAAAATAATAGAAAGCTGTTGATTTGGAGGTGATTTCATAATTATACGAACGTCAACATGAAGAGTGCGCACGCGCCGACTACTCTCGGATAGACGGACGTGACGACACAGAAAATTACACACTATTGTATACACTAATATAGTTATATATACATAATTAATTATAGATTAATTAAAACCGAAAATATTAATTTTATGAATTAATAAAACTATGCAAACTGCAAACGGACTTAAAAACTAATTTTGTTCATATCATCGGGAGTTTATAAATGCGAACAACTAAAATACGCTGAAACTTTAACTATTTTAATTAAAGTTTAAAAAAAATAATTAAAAGCCCGCAAAATGGATCGATATGTCTTGAAAAGTATTGCCGGAGTAGAGCAAATGCGGAGGACCGAGGGATATATTATATACATACTATGACTTAGATTAGACTCACACGCGTCCAATTTACGTCAAAGTATGTAATGTACCTCTACAGACGCATAGCTGAACCCCAGGCCCCAGCTAGCTATCTGTAGTTTGGTGACTAAATGATCACTTATATCTAAAATTGATGTATTAAAGGTGGTCAAAACTGCTGGTAAGTATAAAACTTACTCAACAAAGAATCATGCCCACCTTCCATACATTGATTGACCTGTCACTTGATTCGTTTTACAGGTCGTGTCCACCTACGACTAGTGTTGTATAAAAACATTGATTATTTTTAATAACATAATAACTTATCATCTTTTCATTTAGAGGCCAGGGAAAAATGCTATAATGTTAATAACTTTTTGAGGTTATAACAGCTGTTAGATAAGGTTTGACAGCTGTTGTAACCTCAAAAACTATACGATAATTACGGATTTTTTTAATTAATACGGATTGAAACTCACTGCCTCGTGCATGAGAGGCGAGGTGTTAACCTCTGGGCCATCACGACATACATAGATAACGAAAAAAGCTGCCTACCTACATGTTTTCGGCGAGGACAGGGAAATTAAATAAAAAACAGGATTTGATTTATTATTATTTATTCAATGTCTTCTCGTACAACCACTTCATCTAAAAATGCCGCTGGAGCCGCAATGTTGGTTTCATGCCTGGCCCAACCTAAGTACCACACCAACGTCATAACATGCGCACAACAACCTACAGTGCGACGTCCTACAATGCAGTTGCAACAATACTCGATAATGCCTTCTCGTCCATTAATACCATTTGCTATCAAAATGTACACATTGTACTGTTTTCTTGAGATATGTCTCGATTTTATTTTCCCTTTTACAAGTGAATTTTCCCCACTGTTTAACTCGGGTATACGATTAGTGTCTAGACAAACTTCTATTCTGTATCCGCCATGGAAACGTACATGTTCACCATAATATGAACGTGCTTGACGAATTTGATACGTTCCCAAGGCGAATAATATTAATTCACTGAATTCTAGATGGGGGAACTCAATATTAGCATTATCAGCTGTAATGCTTTGAAAAAAGGATGCCCGGCGATTTAAATTATATTGTATAACTATATTAGATAAATTATTTTCCAGGGGCATCCTTTCATTTATAATATTAAGAATTTGAGCAGCATCAGCCCTATTGCGAAGGCGAACACCAAACTTATTTATTAGACTTGCAGCAATTTGGAAATAAGCCATCATATTTGGTACAGTTTTATTAAAATGGTCAAACCTTAGTAATCTATAATCTCTTTTGAAATATCCATTAACAACCTCCACCACCCATCTGCATATAGTTACACATCTACTTCTATTTGCTTGGGTGGTGGTTAACTGGTGTTCGCCTTCCAAAAGTGACTCTGGCATATATGCCTTATAATTACAATGCTCTAATAAGCTGATGCTGTCTCTGAATCCCCTGTCTAAAATAAATATGTCATTATCTTGAAAGTACTGTCTCAGTGGGGAATTTTCATTGCTGAACAAAGAAGACATTATTTCTGCATCAGATGTGGTAGCTTTGTATGGGCCAAAACAATCTAAAATGTAACCATCACAGGCTACTATTAAAAATGGCTTTAACAGATTTCTATATTTATGTAATG
The DNA here is from genome assembly GCA_947037095.2 of Nycteola revayana. Lineage (NCBI taxonomy): Eukaryota > Metazoa > Arthropoda > Insecta > Lepidoptera > Nolidae > Nycteola > Nycteola revayana. The sequence goes on from OX344852.2 coordinate 20,536,461, forward strand.
AATATGTGTGTTTTTGAAACATATAATTGCTACTTTTATTTAAAAAAATGTATGTTCCATCACACATCACAATACATTGTTCGTTATTTTCATTATAAATTCCATTTGGGATCATGAGATTGTGTTCTATCAATTGTTCTCTTGTCAAGTGGTTTATTCCGAGGTTACATGGAACAAAATCTTGTAGTAAAATCTCTCGTGCTGTTTGCATTAACCTCTCTAGTGTAGTGCGAGGAACTTCTAGCAATGTGGATATTCTTAAGTCGGAATCACCTGTCCGCATCTTTATCAATACAGCAGCTACACCTAATATACCCCTGTGTTTTTCCAACAGTCGAAGAAGGTCTTCTAATAAATTAAGGAATTTCGCTTTTGTTAAGCCCATCCAAAATCCAAATAAATGATCATCAATTTCTTGTACTGATTCTATACTAGAAAAATCTAGAAAATGCTTATGTTTTTGAACAAAGGAAAAAATGTGCTCAACTTGTTCAACAGTGAAATCACTCATGCTGTTTTCACTGGCATAAAGGGAATCCCAACTGTTTCCATGTAAATGATCTGTGCATACCCTACTCAATGTGGGAATATAAAAATTGTAGTTGGACAAAATGGTAGCCCGTAGTGCATCTGACACAGTATGCAGATTTACATTCTCACACCCATAAAATGCACAATGAGATGCTGTATTGGGAGCACGTTTATAATTATCTAATGTTATGCTACTTGATTGCTGATATCTTGCTGGAACTGATTCTACAGATGATTCCCTTTCATGCCCCTCATCTGTACTTACAAGAAGCGGGGGAGGATTTATTTCTGGAACATGGACTGGATTAACAGATTGTTCCACTACTAGTTCAATTGCTTCACCTTGAAGAGACTCGTCACCGCCTAAGCCTCTTCTCTCATCCTGTTGCTGAGTTGAAAGAACTTGTCTTTTAAATCGCAACCAACAGGCATGACATACAACAAAAACAACATATTTGTAATAAATGCAGTGACATACCTATACTCCATCGGTTTGGGTTAGATCGATACAGTATAGTAAGGTCATGGATTAGTATGTGATATTTAAAGAAAAAATTGTGTGCGATTTAAAATGAGTTTGAATATTTAAATACAAACCTGACGAGGTGCTACAGTAGTGCGAATTAAGTTGATCATCCTTAGTGTGAGGCGTGATGGGTTTTCTTTGAGAATGTGGTCACCTCTACGATTGAGCAATGATCGCCCACAAACGGGGCATACTTGAGCATGACCACGGCGAGATGAACCAGCAGATGGATCACACTCATTGCTTCCATGAATCTGAGCAATAATAGTCTGCATGGATACATCAAAGCACGCTTCACAGATGTAATCTTCTTCCGTTATCTGAAAAACAAGTAAATTATGAGATTTTAAAATAAATAAAAATAAAATAAATAATTTGTGTATATTTAATTTGTGTTTTTACATGTTCTGTTTTAAATAGCTGTCTAAAAGAACACTAGCTAAAACATGGGAAAAACTACATGTAACACATTCGGTCAGTGGGTTGTTTTAGGGGTGTCACCTATTTCTAGTTGTACGTACTAGTTTAAGCGCGTTGTACGTACTAGTTTAGTTAAGGCGCAGCCTTCTACGCGAAGTTCGGACTCGCCAAGATAAATCCTCCGTACTTGTACTTGATTGTTATTATACTTACTATTACTGGAGATATCCAAGTGCTAATTATCGAGATGACTCTGCTATCAAGCTGAAGGGCCCGATAACGCCGATGCGTGTTAACGCTTATGTTGCAGTTTACACAAAGCAATCTCGTAGAAGGCTCCATAACGCTTTTCAACAAGAGCGATAACGTCTGGGATCCTATTCAAAGAGCACTAAATCGGTATCCGTATAACACAGGCCAAAGTAATCGTAAGTGGTAGGTATCGAAGTCCGTGGAAAAAGCAAAAGTTGTAAGGGTATCAGAAAATCCAAAATCGCACAGTACAAAACGTAGCAAGAGCAAACGAACGACTGCAATACGTCAAACAAATGACGCTAAAGAAGTTCGTTTTACGCGTAACCTGTTAACTGTAGACTTATTTTTCTTTCCACACCTTAATTATAAAACCATAAAAAAATCATACCAGTCATAAATTAAAAAGTAAAGTAAAGAAAAACTACCGATTGGTTATTTTGAACATTAATTAACCACATGACAAACGAACAAGTTTTTTTGCATTCTGTGAAACGGAACGTGTGTAAAACGCGTTCCGTTTACAAAAGTCTATTGAGAAGGATAAACATAGTAACATTGTTTTTTTTTCTGGTTTTATTTTAAAATTCAATTAAGCGATACGAAATAAGCAAAAAAAAATAAATTTTTTAAGATATTTTATATCACTGGACGCGTTAGAAAATTTTCAGGTCAAAAGTGGACATGATTCTTTGACATTAAAATCCGTTAGCCTAATTCCAAAATTAAAACAAACGCAGACAAAAAATCGTTTCAATTTAGAACATAACTATTTCTTTTCAAGTTGACTTAAAAGAGGAATGAACTGTCTGAACTAATAGCAAAAGAAAAATATCTACCTAAATACTTAAAAAAGTTCTTGTCTTGTGTAAATAGTTCGCAAAAAACGAGATTAAAAGGATGACAACTTGTTTTGTCCTCATGACAACGGCTCACATCAAAAATAAATAAAAGACTTTGAAGTCAGTTATTAGCAAATACATCCTTATGCAATAGGTGATACGAGAAGAGAATTTTAATAACCGAATGATACATGTATTATACAGAATATAATAATAAAAAAACGACCAATTAAATAATATTTCGTTGGGTGGTGTCCGGCTTAGAATAGATCATCCCATGTCTTCCCATGACAAGAGGCGACTAACGAACACACCTGATGGATGTTTAGCAGCATATATCAGCTCAACGATATCCACCATCTTACTGTGATCAAAAATCCGCCTGCCAAGCGTGATAGGGTATGGCAATTTCCCTCAATGACTGACTTACTATGGTCTGTTAAGAGGAGGCCCATGGTCAGACGTGGACGTAAAGAAGCTACTTACGGCTACATACGAATGCCTGCGACCATAATGAATAGTGACAAATAAAAAAGATAAATTATCTTAATACTTTACCAATATTATAGGATTGAAAGATCTGTTTTGATTTTATAAAACTAGATATTTATAATTCTGATAGTGCTGGAGATTGTGTGAATGTATTCAGCTAGATGAATTGAAGGATACGATAATCTTGTATCGGCTTGTTGGCAATCATTTGCTTATAAAAATATTTATGGACTATAAATCTTATTCTTCTCATTCCATGAACCATAAATCTCCAGACACAAAACGTAGGTAATTATTAGAAGTGAACATAAGTGTGTACACTAATATCATATTTCCTTTAGCCATTCTACCTTAATCTTCATCGATCTCTTTGGTGCCAATGTTTCTGTCTTTATTATCATTATCAGCCCGTGTATATCTTTCATTGCTGAAATGCACACCCGAGGAAGATATTTTGCATAGTCCGCGATACTTTGCTTCCTCCTCTCTAGTAACTTGCCGTGCCCGACAGGGTCCATACTTTGTTCTGTTTTGTCTTTGTAACCACTTATTTATACATATGCCGTGCAATAAATAAATATGTATATGAATAATTTGCAAGCAGATTAGTGACCGCAGATGTTGTACATGCCGCCAATCCACGGAGATTGTCTTAATAATATCAGATCGTAATTTTGAAAATAAAAATCCCAATCTTCAATTCTTTATTTCAAATATACGTAAGTCATATACAGTTAGCACATATTTACTCAGCATTTCAACTTAAAAACATCTGTGGCGTGAGTCACTATTATTTTTCTACATTTATTACGGATTTCAGTGAAGTTTCAATGTAAACTGTTATGTGAATTATTAACCTTGCGTCTGGTTTCGTGAGTCACCGCTGACAAACAATCAGACAGACTACACGTTGTTTACTTTAGTATTAATAAAGTATACAGACTTTAGCACAGACCACTTAGTGCTTCCATATAGTATTTGGTATTAATTTTGGATTTGTCATTCAATATATCATTCAGTCGAAAAGATGTAACGGAAATCTTGTTCAATTAAGTAGGTAGGTAATATTAATACCTCGCGTTGGACAAACATGAATTAACACCGGGTTGGATGGTTGAGGAACCATTTGTGCCCCGAAAAGGACGTTAAGCTCATTGAACTCTGCACCGATCGAAACCGTAACGTAATCGACCTAATTTGAGATTTTTTTTACAGAAACCTCTTCTATCTGAGTAGAACAATTATCTTTTTTGTTTATTATTTTATGAAATAACTGTAAGGGGCGTGCCCCAGCCCACATACTGTTCAAACTGTATTAAAAATAATTATACATTAAAAAAAAAAGATACAGAACAAAAGAAGACGGAAAAGAATAAACCGGAGTTTCTTTCTGAGTTTCTTCTCCGGGCCGTCCACTTAGGTAGCTAGAGAAACCTGCAGGTTAGCTAGGCTAGGATCCTCGCCAGACAGACCGAGGACCGCGTTCACCCTTGCCCCCTGTCGTGTGATCCAGTGCCTGTAGTCCGTGCCAGTGATCACGTCCTCTTTATTTATCTTTACTTCTAGCTTCAGCGGCGCTCTGAGTCGTGGTCCTTACCCCTTAAGTGCCCGCAGGCGTGTGTCGCTTAAATTTAATAGAATTTGGCTGAGGACGTCTGATCTCGCCACTTGACCGGTCATTGCACTCTAAAATGTGCTATAATATTTTTTATTTTTTTTTATTTTTATTCATAAAATGTTTCAATAAAATAAATATAGTAAATAGATATTAACGTTAATATTAAGAGCTTGTTTACTGACCCAAGACTGACAGACTTCTAGCACACCTGAAATAAACAATTTAATAGTAAATGTTACCTATTTATAATTAATTTTATATGCATTGTAAATTTTCTTGACAAGTACAAGTGTATGTAAATACCTAAGTGCTGAATAAAAATCGTTTATCTGGGGGCACGGCAGTGTACCCCAAGTCGAGTAAGAAAAAAAAAAAAAAAAAAAAAAAGTTGCGCGGCCGTACCTATCTTTTCTCGAAGCAACTCAGCCGATTTTCGACCCCCTATAACTTCGTTGTGGATAAAGATAGGAGCTTGAATTTTCAGTAACTAAACAAGCTTTGTAAAACTACAGTATATTTCAAATTTCATTCAATTTGAACCAGTACTTTACGAATTATAACTAGTCAAAGTTTGGTATTTTCGGTAATTTTGTCACTCGCTCACTGCTGACTGACCGATCATCAAAATGTTTAGGCACTTCTAGCAGATGTAGAAGCTTCAAATTTTGAGTATTAGGAGAGTTTAGTGTAAAACTCATGGGAAAATTCCAACATTTTGCAATTTCGGTCCAGTTGTTCAGTTTCATCAACTGCATTAATAACTTTGTTATTTCTTATAAATGTATAGGATTACAAAGTTACATTTGCAGTCAGTGAATCAGTGTACATGAATATGTTTGATTTAATGGAGGAATAGGTGTAGATAGGGACCTAGATGGAATTATGTTGAAAGGTGGTGTCTAAGTGGTTAGGTTAGTTGTTTCAGAGACCTGGTTTTCTGCGTTCGATTCCCACCCGGGACAATTATTCGTCTGAAATTCAAACAGTTGTACTGAGTCAGGGGGTGCTTTGTTTTCGTGAATCTATTGAGCGGTGAGACCTTCGCGACACAGGGAATAATTTAACAAGTTATAAAAAAAAAAAAAAAGTCGTAGGAAAAAAAAAAAAACAATGGATTGTAAAAGTAAGATAGTACATAAGTTGTGCTATGAACGATAGGATACTAACAATCATAACAGCGTCTGATGGAGGTGGCTTGCCCGCTTGAGCCATGTCTCAGCAGGAGGCTGCGGTCCCTTGAGAAGTAGGGACCCCGTGTAATCTGGGCGTCCCTGAAACTGGTTATTTGGGCGCAGGAGAGCCCGCAACACCAATTGAGTCGCGGACGCTGCCAGAGGGTATCCCAGATAGTCAACAGTACCTGGGCCCCTCACCAATTGTGGTCGGAGGAGTAACCAGGGGTTTTACTCTCATGTTATGATTAGCATTCCACTGCTATGAAGAGGGCGAGTCCCACATACCCCACTGCCCGTGCCGGAACACCGCAGTGGCGGAGGAGATGCGTATCATTCTTGCATTCCTCTGGACAAACTTACCACGGCTTTCACGCTTCCCGTTCGAAACACAGAAAGACGGTCACTTTCTTCCAAGCAACTAACAAATCTTACTGTGATATCGAAGGTATACACACAAACCACGTTTAATTAATCTGACACAAACTATATTTATATAATCATTTTATCAAATATTTTTATACACAGTTTGATGTTAACTAGGTAGCTTTAAATTTACTTATGTACATATTAGCTTGTTCCCTAGTGCGGGAGCTGTCTTAAAAAAAGGTCATAATCGGACATGTATTATGTAGTTGTACCAAAATTCCATCAAAAACAGTTCATCAATTTCGTAATTTTAAAAACCTTTGACAGGCCGGAAGCCATTAGGCCGTGAGTGCCATACATAAGTTCATGATAATCCTCTGTTAAGCTTGATGTTGTAGTTTTCGATTAGGTACATTGACAATATTTATAACCAATGAGAGATAACAATTATACATACGGATTAATTTTAAATGACGTTTGACGAGTGCGACGAATATCAATAAAGCATAAAAAAAAGTATACGACGCATCTGTTCTTGTTTCATATGGTGAGTGTTGCCATGCCAGCTAGGTACGTGGATATTCATATGTGCGTAAGTTAAGTTATTTTGTAAATAAGGGCACAGAGTTACTAGTCTGGATGGTTTACATCAAATTTAAGTCTACTTTGGAACTATTAAAGCGCAGGAATAATCCATTTGTGAATACAATAGACTAAAACCGGCCAAGTGCGAGTCGGACTCGCGTACTAAGGGCTTCGTACCATTTTCAAGTGCCTACCTGTTGCCGTTATAGATATCGAGCAAAAAAGGCCAAAAAATAGTTGTTGTATGGGAGCCCCCCCTTAATACTTATTTTATGTTTTGTTATTATAGCAACAGAAATACATAATTTGTGAATTTTTCAACTGTTTAGGTATCGCGGTTCTTGAGATAGAGCCTGGTGATAGACAGACAGACAGCTAAGTCTTAGTAATAGGGTCCCGTTTTTACCCTTTGGGTACGGAACTCAAGCATTTGATGTCTAGACATGCTTAATATTGTTGCATCAAAGATATCGAGAAAAACCCATAGAGAAATGGAGTGGGCTTTGAGAAAAACTGTAGCTGAAGTTCAAGAAGTAGTACCGGTAAAGAACAAGAGGAACACAACCTACAAAAATTGGAAAGCTCATCATCAAGTGACAGAGTGGTAAAATCCATCGTTGGTATTTTAAAAAATAATGTAAATTGTAAAGCAAAGGAAATAAGTACAACTATCTACAAAAAGAAATGAGATGCCATCAAAAACATACTTGTAAAAAAAACCAAGTCTCGTAACGCAGTTCTTTTACCGTAAAACGTTGTGAGATCTATGTAATACCAAGTCGGTTAATTTATTCAGTCCCTACTTAAGGGACCTTCTATCTTAAGCTATTACGTAATTATCTCACCTTACAGAATCTTATTTTGACCTTATCAAAGTTCAAAACTTTTATGTTATGAATATTAGATTGACTTGGCCATCGCAATAAACACTTGTGAGATACATTCTAATTATATCCGATGGCCAAGTTAATCTATTATTTAAAACTTTAAAGTTTTGAACTTTGATAAGGTCAAAATAAGATTCTGTAAGGTGAGATAATTACGTAATAGCTTAAGATAGAAGGTCCCTTAAGTAGGGACTGAATAAATTAACCGACTTGGTATTACATAGATCTCACAACGTTTTACGGTAAAAGAACTGCGTTACGAGACTTGGGTTTTTTTACAAGTATGTTTTTGATGGCATTTCGTTTATCACATCCCTCTAACATTATGTAGTACCTACCTAAATAAATCAGTGAATTTGAATCTGGGAATCAATAATCGCTGAAGAGTTTGCTTGAACGCGCAGATTTCAGGAACTACAGGTGCGATTTGAAAAATTATTTCAGCTAATTTATCGAAGTAGCCTTCTTCGATTAGGTTATATTTTATTATGAAGTCCCTACCGAAACGAGAGATACGCGGGTCAAACCGTGCGCGGGAAGCTAGTCCTATAATATACGCTGGCAAAGCTCAACTAGATTCAAAACAACAATCAGTGGTAGACACAAATTATGTCCAAAGTAGAATTTGAACGTCACACCAGGATTTAGAAATAACTCCCGTTATCACCAAGCAACCAATTAACATCATACACAGCCTATCCAAGATGCTATTAAAATACCATTGTATGAATACCCTCGAGTTCTTTGAACGCACAAATCTTTGATGGCCGCGCGTCGGTCTCCTCACAGATCCATCAGTGAACTCAATCGGGACGTTATTTGCACATTCGTGACGACTCGCTCGTGACCACTGTCGGTCTGCTCTTGTTCAGAATGTGTTGCCGTTAACAAACGGACCCACAATTTGTAGGAATCTGTGAAAATGTACCTATTTGTTGTTGGCACGTAGTCACTAAGTTTGTCTGGTCACGCGCCAGCCCAAACGCCGAATCGTGTAGGATTTCTTTGCGTTATACGGAATACATTGTCTTAAAATGATTCTTATCTGTTATCTATACCTACTAATATGATAAAGTGGTACCTAAAATTTGTGAACTTTGTTAGGGGTTATCCCTGGATCTACTGAATTGATTTTGATTTTTTTTCATTGGTAACTATGACACTTAAAACTTAAACTATGAAACTCAAATATAATGCGGCTTTCTCAATAGAAAGACACATTATTTTGTAAGAGTCATAGTTTTAATTAAGACGAGAGCGGGTTCTACGCGGGTGCAACCGTTAAGGCTAATTGTCTATAAGATAAAAAACATAAGATTTTTAGCAAAAGTCGCGGGTTCATAAAGCGTATAATAAAAACTTTATATTAAATCATAAAATAATAATAAATATCGGATCTAGTTGGTTAAGTTGTAGCCCCTTTTTGTCGGACGGAAATACTTAATTAGCCACGAGGCTTTTGCTCCTTCACGAGCATAAAGGCAAGCATAGCTCCAGCCTTAATAAATGATTTAAAAACTACAAACTAAGCAACCTGCGAGGTCCAAGTACCACTGGGGTCGCCCTCTTGGCGTCCCCAGTGAGACTTGGACCTCGGCTCACGTCGCACAGTCTTGCCGCTCCATACTAAGTCACGGACAAAATTATTTGTGATATTAATTTACTACCTAAAGACAGTAATTGTACGAAAAATACTTATCCAATGAAATTAAATTAGTTTTTACATGTATCAAATGTTTTCTATTTTATTTTTAGTTGTAAAACCCAATATTGACAAGTTCCATGAAAAAACTGATAAAATAATATTTTCATTTACCTACTCACGTATCCAAAATAAACTTATCTGCCGTCATTCTTAATTAAAATGATATTTAAATGATTGCCAGGCTTAAAAATTTATATAAAAAATACTATTGTAAAGTTTAGAAATATTTACTCCTAAAAGGATTTGAATCAAATCAAATCAAATCAAATCAACTCATTTATTCAAATAGGATTTTTAAAAAATCACTTTTGCACGTCAGAGAATTTTTGATTCAAATTTGAATTCAAATACACTTTATTGCATGCGTATAAGATGTATAGATTCAACCACGCGTCCTGTGATAAACAATTAATTTTAAAAAATCGGGTAGTGTGTAGTAGCAACATTTGTTTTAACATGCTAATAGTATGTAGTCCAGAGATAATTACTGTTAAAATTTTGTTACGGAAAGAAATAGAAAGAACATACAAATCTTCTCGTGAATTTTATTTATAATCAAATTCTGAGTCGTATATTTAAGCACGCTATATGCGTAAATAGGTTTATGTTTAAGAAACTTATGCATAATTTCTAAAAGACCTTACCTTGAACTGTAGATTCCATGTTGTTTATTTTGGAAATACTAATCACTTCTAAAATTATTATTACTTTAACTATGTTAAGTTTTCGCTTTAAACCGCAGTCACTTACGATAGTGTACTTTGACAAGTGATTTCTCGCAGTTTTTATTACATAACTACCCTCCATTTTTTGGAATATGATGAAGTACCTATTCAATTTTGATTTCCGTTTATGTTTTTTCATATACCTTCAAGTTTTCAAAATTGGTTTTTGTCCGCCCGCGGCAACACAGTGCGTCGGTCGCTGGCGATGAGATTGAGGGATTATGACATTAAAAAAATTTAGGGGAGTTTTAGCTCTACTTTACAGTTAGCAGGCCTCTCGGACATCGGGTCCACGAGGGCGTCGGAGGGTTCTTTGCAAATGGGAAAAGTCGGGAGGGTAAAGGGGGAAGTTGTAGCCCCCAAGTTTCCTTACTACTAGTCTACTATGGGGACAGGCGCCAGCCCCCTCAAAGCAAGCATTACAGTAGAAGTTTTAAGGTAAAGTACATAAAGGTGCATGTGACGTCAATTATTACAATGATCGTTACGATGACGTCAAAGTGTACTTCACACTTTGACATCTTTGAAACAATATTTTAATTACTAACGTAACAGATAGAAAATAATTATTTACTTTGTTGTTTTTTTTGTTATTTTGTAATACAGTCAAGGTGAATTTTAATAGTCGTATAATTACTGATAAAAAAAGGTTATAAGCTAATGATTCAACACTATTAATTAATAAATTGCCAAAACCACTTTTTTGTAACTAATACATTAATCAGAAGATTTTGGCAAACTCGTTTTAGAAGCGACTGCGTCCTGCTGCGCACCCCTGTCCGAAAACTTCTGTAGGTACCTCTATCATTCTCTATGTCTAATTAGAATAATTAACCTAACTACAGATTCATCTATTGTAACTGTTATATATCAGTGAACTCTTTCTTAATAGCTGGACCGCTTGTGACCTTCTTATATATGTCACTACATAGTATAAAACAAAGGCGCTTCCCGCTGTCTGTCTGTTATGATGTTTGATCATCATCAACAGCCCGTTTACGTCCACTGCTGAACATGGGCCTCCTCTTAACAGACCTTGGCAAGCCAGGATTGTTGAGGGATATTGCCATAATCACCACGCGTGGCGGACGGATTGGTGATCGCAGTAAGATGTAAACCTTGAGCTAATAGATGCTGCTGCCCATCCATTAGCCATATGTCCCTTAGTCGCCTTTTACGACACCCATGGGAGGACATGAGGTGGTCTATTCTAGGCTGGATAGATAGATAGATTTGCTTAGATCTTTAAAACTAGATAGGTAGAGTGATTCAAGAGTAAAGTTTATATGCATACTTACTACATCAACAGTTCACCCGTATACAGTATAAAAAAAGGTCCGAGATGGTTATTATTGTGCGCCAATAGGTAGGTGCGAGGTACTTCTGCCCGAGTGAAGTTGTTTAGGGGCAATTCAAAAGTTGCCCAGATTATTCTTTGAAAAGTTTTGTTTTCCTAACATAGAACTAGGAAATAGGTAATTAATTTTAATATACCTATTTATCATCTGACTTAAAAGAAAATTAATCGTTTTAATATTGAACATGAAGGTTGATATTATTACCTAATCTACACTTCCGAAAGTCTCACACTGCACATTATTGTGCCTCTAGACCCTGTTTAAAACAAACAATTAACTTTTTAATGCAAGGGAAAGTTAATTTTGAGTAAGTAAAATAATAAACACGTTAGTAACACGCTCAAAATAAAAATGCAGTTAAAAACGATGCAATTTCGAAGAAAGCTCAACTTTTCAATTTCGCCGCGTAATCCGGTCGCATTCCCCGACTCCTGTTATGGACAGCTCATTTGAATTCCTCTCCATTCACCTGTTTTGGACCACCAAGATTGGGCACTAGCGTAATTCAACTCAAGAAGCTTTATACGCGATAAAGCTAGGAAAGTTATTGAATGAAACTTATACGAGAAAGACGTAAGGAATCGTAAATACCGCCGGCCAAGCGTGGTGACTATGGCAAAGACCCTCCCTCTGGAGGAGGCCCATGTTCAGCAGTGGACGTTATACGGGATGATGATGATGACGATGATGATGAAAATAAATATTGTACTGAGTTTGGGATTCGAAACCAGTCGTTTTGAAAAATATAGCTAAGCAACTTAGTTACAAAATAAGTAAGGCAGTTCGAGCCCTAGTAAGGTGAAAAGGGGTGGCAAAGTATGTAAGAAACTATTTTACCTTTAATAGTAGGGTTTCCAAATGAATAGGTATATTAAAATACAAATTATTTACGAGGGGGGGTATGGGCAACGTGCTTTCTCTGAACAAATGTTTAACTAAAGTTATCAGCAAAATCATATTCCCTTAATTATGTATTCTCATATTATGATTTAGGTGTTAAATCTACGTGCGTGCAACGGGAATATTACAAGCCGAATCAATAATTTCATTGCAATGTACGTATACTAAATAGTAGATACGTATATTAGAGTAAGGCTCCGTCACCACCGCGGAAGAGTAATGTGCGGGAAATGGTTCGGCGGAACGGACTCTTTTAATGAAAAATGTTAAAATTACTATCAAAAAGTTACACACATTCTCCATAGAACTTAGCGAGTTCATCACAACCCTTCCCACCTCGTCGTCCCGACCCTTAGTTTACAAAGAACCATCCGATGCCCTTGTAGACCCGAAGTCCGAGAGGCCCGCGAACTGTAAAGTACAGCGACAGTTGCACAAAACTCACCTAAAATTGGTACTAAGTCATAATACCTTAATCTCATCGCCAGCGACCGCCCTGAGTCGAGGTCCAAGCCCCACAGGGGGCGCCCTCTTGCGCAGGTTGCTTAGTTTGTAGTTTCTAAACCATTTTTTTATGGCTGGAGCTCTGCTCGCCTTTATGCCCGGTGAAGAAGCAAAAGCCTCGTGGCTACCTAAGTAAATCCGAAAAAATAAAAACAACCCTGTCTGCTCACCCAGTTACTTCCTCTCGACTATATATTTGTAAAAATACAAGTAAGCAGTTTACTCTTGCGAGTTAAACGGAGTCCATTAGTCCGTTCCGCTCGCAGTGGAAACCAGGGTTAACAGGGGGATGCAGCTGCCCTCCCCTGCACCCCGCGCACCACCCCTGGTGCTCGGGTATATAAGCCGGCGCTCTCAGTGATTCGGTAAATGTTGTGATTGTATGACGACAGACGTCTCGCTATACACTCACAATATTTGACATATTATTATACTAAACACTGAGTGACAAGTAGCTGGCGCTGCTACTGAGCGTTGGTTGCACCAAACCAGTGACTCTTTTTTCCTATTTGAAAATATATTATGTTGTATACTACTAAATGACTACATTCGGCGGTCAAAAATCCTAATATTAATTTATATTTTCCTTTGTACTAACATTCATCATCATCATCATCATCAGCCCGTATAACGTCCACTGCTGAACATGGGCCTCCTCCCGAGGGAGGGTATTTGCCATAGTCACCACGCTTGGCAGGCGGGTTGGTGACCGTAGTGTAATGCTGTACCAAACAAGGAAACGCTGCTGCCCGTTCCTTAATATACGATTACGGGACCAACGGCTTAACGTGCTTTCCGAGGCACTAACATTGCAAAGTAAAAACTACAAAACTGATTTCAAAATATATACCTACCTCAGAAGCATAAGGACAGATGTCGGTATATTATAAGCCTTGAACACGTCGTATAGACCGGGAGATACTGACACAAAACACTGGGTCATTTGTACCAGTATGGCGGTTCTTTAGGGGTCTTATTACGTAATGACATAAAGAAAAATGATGATCATAGCGCTGGTACCAGCGGCGGACGTTAGTAAAAAAAAAATTGCTCATTTTCGGCGGTATAGCGGCCATTTGGAACCGTCTGTAAAGTATGGCATGATGATGTTCGTAAATGGCTGCACGACGATGATTAACTGTGCAAAAATTAGCCTGGTACAAATGGTTGAATTGTGTTTTTTTCATTAACGTATTCGCGTCGGTATGGCGGGCTGTATGTCACACCGGAGGAGTATGGCATGACACTACCGCCTACTTCTTTTTTATGGACTATCGGAAAAAACTAAATTTTTTGTGGAACAAATCGTTTGACTTTTGTAATTTATTAACGCCCACGCGATTGGGCCGTCGGTACCAGCGCGGCTATGATCATCATTTTTCTTTATGTCATTACGTAATAAGACTCCTAAAGAACCGCCATACTAGTACAAATGACCCAGTAGTTTGTGTCATCCCGGTCTAATAGTCTCATTACATTTCTGAAGTATACCTACTTCAGACATGTAATAAGACGACGTGTTCAAGTTTTGTAACAGACTGTCATAAGACATTTATTTAAATATACATAAACATGGCATAATAATATATTAGTAACCACTAACCAGTAGGTATAATAAATAAAACCTCACCATCATCATCATCATTAGCCTGTTCAGTCCACTGCTGCACATAGGCCTCCCCCATCGATTTCCAGCGAGAACGATCGCTAGCGGCCTACAACCACTGACTCCCTGCAACCTTTATGAGGTCGTCCGTCTTTTGTGCAGGCGGTCGTCCTGCGCTGCGCTTGCAGTTCGTGGTGCCCACTCCGAGAGAGAATAAAACCTACTTTGATATAATATAAGGTCGTAAGCGCCAGTTTACGATAAAGGCACATACGATTAATGTTTCTGTCGTATAATGGCAAATCCCCGACCTTATACTTCTGAGGTCTAGAATTTTATTCATCATTGAAAAGTTAAATTTTCCAGAAATAACATATAGTATTTAAGTTAATTTCAAGGTTTCTACGGGAGCAGGAACTTCAAGGAGGACAACGCGCCTATTTTTCTTATCATATTCGCTTGTAACGCTCAGGAACTATTTCCGGATGTTCATATGTAATTAGCCACGAGGATTTTACTTCAGTGGGCATGTCGGCGGGCAGGGCCTTACTATACCTACCAGGGACCATTACTCTGTGTATTATACGCTGCAGGCACGCACAAATCTGCACGCAACGCTTTATGACTATGACAAAAAAAGACATATCCTACTAATATTATAAACGTTTGTTACTCTTTCGCGCATAAACTACTGGACTAAGAGCTGACAACCGAAAAGGCAAGGTAATTTGATCATTCATAAAAATGATTTATCAGCTTACCTGGAGCATTCTAAGCATAAAGACGTCGACCTGGCAGGATTCGCGTGGTGGATGTGAGAGTTATGGGGTGGGAAAAAAATAAAAAAAAAAGGTAATGTGATCAGGATTACTTTTTATGCCAAATGGTTTGCCTACCTCCCCAAAGCACACAAAAAAAATCTGGCGTCATTTGGTTGGTGGAAAGGTATCGCCAGGCTTAATTAAAGTGAGGAAAAAAAAAAATTTTTTAGGTAATAAGAACAAGGCTGGCTTTTTTTGTGCTTAAAGTTTATTATTCCCAGAGGCTAGGAAAAAAAAGTCATATAAGCACAAAAAAAGCCAGCCTTATTACCTAAAAATTTTTTTTTTCCTCACTTTAATTAAGCCTAGCGCTACCTTTCCACCAACCAAATGACGCCAGATTTTTTTTGTGTGCTTTGGGGAGGTGGGCAAACCATTTGGCATAAAAAGTAATCCTGATCACATTACCTTTTTTTTATTTTTTTCCCACCCCATAACTCTCACATCCACCACGCGAATCCTGCCAGGTCGACGTCTTTATGCTTAGAATGCTCCAGGTAAGCTGATAAATCATTTTTATGAATGATCAAATTACCTTGCCTTTTCGGTTGTCAGCTCTCCGTCCATACTTAATAGACTATGATGAAAGTTTGCATGCAGCTGCGCCCCGCATTTTTACCCGCGTCACTCTGAGGTCTCTAGTGGGTCGGAGCGTGATATTTTGTAGCCTATATGTTAATCCAGCTAATAAACTATCCTCGTGCATTCTTTCAGTCAAATCCATTCGGTAGTTTTTTGCGTGAAAGAGTAACAAACATACATACATCTAGACATACTAACTTTCGCATTTATAATATTAGTAGGATTAGTAGGATGTTACTCAGGGATAATGTAGCATTCTAATGGCAAATTAGAAATTGAGAGGAAGTGGCTTGGCATGGTAAGGGCACGTTATGCGTAGGGATGACGAAAAGAATTATAAATATGATGGTCGCGGGAAATTTTGGAAGAGGAAGGCCAAAAAACAGATGGGTGGATTGTGTGAAAAATGACATGTGTAAGAACGGTGTGAATATGGAAGAGACGTCTAATAGGGAAATGTGGAGGATAAGGACCTACTGCGCCGTGATTATTTAATTTTTATAATTAAATGAGTTCAATTAATTCGGCAGAATGTAACAGTCTTCGACTTAAGTGATGTTATGTTTTTATTGTTACTTTTCAATCCAAATAATGTGTTACGTATCTGACCCACATCACAGCTCTAAGTAACACTTCTCACGAATAAAACTTACATAAAAAAACAAAACAAGGTATTTAATAATCCTCTCTTTACAGTTTAAAATTATTTCTATTACTTGGTATTAAAAGAATCCTTATATAAAATCTTCACACGGATATATTTTACAATGAAATTATTATCTGGCGACGGATTCTTGCTGTAATGTTGGCTCAATTGTATTAAATTACGTAATAATTATGATAAATTGCTGTCTTAATTACGATTTGTGACTAATTGGTTGTTTGGATGGACTTCGCACTCGTTACAGTTTAGATATAAGAAATATACTGTAATAAAGATTTAGTAAAACGAACAGTAGGTAAGTGACTACAAAAACACCAACGTACCTAAGTATGTCCTTTTAGAACTTATCATCATCATTTAGCCATAGGACGTCCACTACTAGACATAGGCCTCCCTCATAGATTTCCAGTTGCTGCGGTTGGAGGCGGCCTGCATCCACCTTAATACCGCGGCCTTTACTAGGCCATCCGTCCATCTAGTTGGATCGTCCATCGTCCATCATTCGAGAACTTTTCGGCCTATATAACCTGCCCATTGCCACTTCAACGAACTAATCTGTTGGGCTGTGTCGGTAACCCGCGTTCTTCTACGTAGGTATCTCCACATTTCTGATTCGATCTCGTAGAGAAACCCCGAGCATAACTCTCTCCATAGCTCGTTGAGCGACTTAGACTCTTTTAGAACTATACGTAGGTAATTATTTTTCGTGTCGAAGATATACAGCAGATAATTAGGTATAATAGGTATCTTTAAATAGTTGACATAATATGTTTGGGCAAACTCCGTGGTGTAGCGGATTAAGTCGATTTAATTTAATCTCTGAAGTGGTGGTTCGATTCACGCACTACAAATATTTGTATAAAATTTCATTTTATTTTCTGAGTCTGATTGGTTGAGAGACTATCCTCCGTGCCTCGGAAAGCAAGCGTTAAGCCGTTGATCCCTTATTATAAAATCAAGTGTGTCAATCGTAAGTAACTGTGTAGTGGTTACGTTAATTCAAAAATTTATTATATTTTTCCAAAAAATTTTTTACTCAAAATAATAACACGTGAGGTCGTCGGGATCGGGGACGATTATTATGAAAAGAAATATGTATTCTAATGTAATTCAATACCGGTTCAGAAGATAGGTTAATTTTAGAAATTGCTGATTAAGAACATAGTGATTAAGTTTGTGAAGTATTTTCTTAAACTAACATATCGAAGCATTATTAATTACTTTTAACCTATGGTCCACCTAAATAATAACATACCTACTCACAGGACAGAACTTAAGACTATTTAATCAGTAATAATCATAAATGTCCTTCCTTGATAAATAGACCATGTAATCCCGAAATATTTTTTCAAATTGAAGTAGTAGTTTCTAAGATTAGCGCGTTCAACAATCAAACAAACTCTTCAGCTTTATATATTAAATATATATAGATAATACCAGTGCCTAACAATTATCTGAAACTAAGTAAGCACATAAATTACATTTTATCTTCTGTTAAAGTCATAAATTTTGAAAGCACGTAATATTGACGTCCATATAACTCCATTACTACATGCCCTCTGAAGAGTGTAACCACCAATCACTACTGACGTCCAGCCAATAGCCCTACGACCCTAATCACCCTAGGAAGGGCAGGTCAGTCATCAGCATGACGTATTAGAGACATAGAAAGCGGAAGGGTGCCATTATGAATGTTACGAGTTATGACGACTGTTGACCTCTAGGAGACGGATAGACTCGTTCAGGGCTGACACAATAACAAACATTTATTTACGTATAATGATATATAATAATATTACTTTATCAGCCCGTTCAAGCCCACTGCTGAATATGGGCCTCTTCTTTAATGGACCTTGGTAAACCAGGATCGGTGAATAAATTGGCAAGCGGATTGGTGATCGCAGTAACGCCTATCTTACTGCGATCACTAATCCGCTTGCCATATATTTTAGTAGATAGATACTGCTGCCCATCAGTTGTATGTCTATTAGTAGCCTTTTACGACTTAAAAAAATATAATAATGTCTGTTTAACAAAAAATTACTTAATAAACTTAACGTATGTTTACCGGCTAATTCAATTATAATTCTATAATTCACCTCATTTTACTTTGTCATGTTATGACAACCCTACAACTCATGTGTGGAAACAGATCGACGCGCACGCAATGTTCACGTAATAATAATATGATCACTGCCATCAAACCACTCACCGTTGACATTCCAAGCACTCTCACTAAACACGTTACTTATATGTAAGATAGTACTAAGATAAACGTAATAGTAACTTACTTGCTTCCGCACGCGGTTTCACCCGCGTAACTCTCATTATCGTAGGTTTTTTTTTTCTGTTTGCCTTACTTAGGTAGCCACGAGGCTTTTGCTACTTCACCGGGCATAAAGGCGAGCAGAGCTCCAGCATTAATAAAGGGTTTAAAAACTACAAACTAAGCAACCTGCGCAAGAGGGCGCCCCCTGTGGGACTTGGCTCAGGGCGGTCGCTGACGGGGAGGTTGAGGGATTATGGCTTTTAGTTTAGGGGAGTTTTGTGCAACTGTCGCTCTACTTTACAGTTCGCGGGCCTCTCGGACTTCGGGTCTACGAGGGCATCGGATGGTTCTTTGCAAACTAAGGGTCAGGAGGACGAGGGGGGAATTATCGTAGGAATTTCACAATTAAATATAGCCTATAGCGTTCCTTGATAAATGAGCTACCTAACACTGAAATAATTTTACAAATTGGACCAGTAGTTCTCGAGATTTGCGCGTTCAAGCAAACAAACAAACTTTTCAGCTTTATATATTACCTAAGTATAAGATAAGTATAAGATATAAGTTACTATTACCTTATAGACCTATAAGTACATAATTATAAGGTAGTAATACGATTTATTGTTATTATATTTAGTAAGGAGATAAATTTAATTAAGTAGGTACCTTACAAATATTATGCTTCAACAAGTCATTAGTAATGACCACGCTTACAATTATAATGGCACAAATTTTTGAATACAGAGTGAACCGTTTGAAACATCAGCACGGCATCATTACCATCATCAGCCCGTATAACATCCACTGCAGAAAAAAGGCTTCCTCCGTAGAGACAATAAATTATGCAACCACACAGAAACACCGCTGTCCGTTCCCTGGTAGGTACCTATACGATTGTTATAGGTCATAGATTATTATGACAAACGAGACTAACGGCTTAACGTGTTTTCCGAGATAAAGAGTACCCTCTGTTAAGCCGTTTGTCCCTCCCAGGTTACGTAATCGACATTAAATCTATCCGTTATCTATACATACGTAGGGTACCTACTAAAGTTGTATAGGTATGTAGGTAGGAACTGCGACGGCACACGACAGAATCCAATTAGCACGCGTGAACTGCACGGGACCGTATCTATCACAAATTGAATTATACCTAAGAGTAATTGATAGTATTCGGATCGCAGACGAAATAGTGTTACAACGGTTTATTATTGGCCTCGTTACGTAGTGTAGTACTTATACAGCTGTATGTCACCGTTGTCTGGTTTATGTTCGACTAGCTACCCGCGCGCGGTTTCACCCGCGTAACTCCCGTTCCCGTGGGAACTTCATAATTAAATATAGCCTATGTCATCCGGGGATAGTGTAGCTTTCCAACGGTGAAAGAGGTTTTCTAATCGGTCCAGTAGTTTTGGAGCTAATTCAATACAAACAAACAATCAAATCTTTCCTCTTTATAATATTAGTATAGATAGCTCACTGCGCGGTTTCACTCGCGTAGTTCCCGGGAACGTAGGAACTTCATCATAAAATATAGCCTTTTAGCCTATTCTGTACTCCTGTACTCCTGGATATTGTAACTAGCTTTCAATAGGTAGTGAAAGCATTTTTGGAATCAATTCTGTAGTTCCGGAGCGTAATCAATGCAAGCAAACATACAATTTACATACCTACCTAATATTGGTATAGAAGAGAGATTAACGTTAGATTAAACGATCGAACGATTGCCGGCAACGATTGTGAACGTGAACTACGGTCGAAGGTTTAGCTATTCCAACCATCTGACACACGCGTTCTATTTTGGCGGGGGAAGCATCCCACCCCCAGCAATCGACCTCTCAAATTTGGTGCCTGGGGGCATCGCCCAATCGCGCCCCCCTTAACGCCGGCACTGAGTAACATCAATATTAGGAAATCAGTCGATACCTAACACTATATTATGAAGTTCGTTATTTTTAATCCTACAGTACAGTAACTACCACTCTTATAAGAAAAGTATAGACTTTTAGCTGTTGCCCTTTTTAAATCGTTTCTTATCGGATGCCTACGTCATATAGAGAATTATCCAACGCAAGTTCCAGGTCTACGATCATTGGCTTAAGTTGTGCGTTGATCCGTCAGTCATTTAACACAAAGCGTTTTATTATAAAGTGACTCGATGAAGGTTGTAAAACACGATTCAACTGATGTAGCTTTATATTATCAAGCTTTTATATTACCTATTTTTTCTAAGTAGGTATAGTTCTTGTTGAAATAGTAAACATCAATTTAATTTGGAATGAAACTTTTTAAATTGCGTTATGTCAGCCTGTGACGCCTGTGTGTCTTACTGTCAGTTCCTGTCTTTTACCGGATAATAAACGTTGCTAAACATAATATCTAACGATCTTAATTATTAATCTTCTGTTCAGTAGGTTTTGTGTGAAAGAGTATCTTATAAACACAACAACGTCACAAACTACTATCATATTATGTATAAGTAAAGAAGGTATTAGTATCTACGATTTATAACCTGCCGACTCCGGAAAATACCAAGTGTTAATTAGACAATTAACCCTTGGTATTTTTCATCACGTTTTTAGGTTTTGTGTATGTTAACAAGATTGAAGTAGGTACTTAGACACATTTTAATTAAGACACTGGAATCCTGCTAGCTTTAAGTTTATTGTTACGGATCAAATAGTAAATAATCAACCAAAGATATAAAATAACTAGGTACCTACAATAACAAATGAAATTATTAATATTTATAATTTACAAATCTTTCTTTTAGTTAGTGTTCTTTTTGTTTGTTTTATTTTTCTGTATATCATTTCTTAATAGTTTAACTTTACAGCAACTTTTAGGCCTAACGCTGCGTTCTTTGTTTAGTCATTATCACATAGCAAAAATTGATTAGCTATTTGCTATAAAGAATTTCAAAGGCACCAACACTAGACCATCGTATGCTATTAACTTTCTTGCAGGCGCTAGGCGTTACTCAATCAAATCATTTTTATGTGTAACCTACCTTTTTAGGACCTCTTGTACCTATTTAATTATAATTATTATTACTCAGAAAATAGAGCTGCCATAGTAGTAGTAAAATTATTGTTAAGTCACGGGATTTTTAATCGCCGTTTTTAACGGGACGATTTTCCATCAATATAACTATCGAAAAGTAACATTTAAATTTTAAAATAGGGATAGCTATTTAACTACAAGGTTTCCCTCTAGGAGATGACAATAATAAATGTTCATGGCTATTATGAAGCTCTGCCTTGCAATACATAATCTAGGTCGTACGAACAAACTAACCTTTACGTTCCATACACAATCATGTTCTTCACTGCATTTGCATCTCTCCGACTTTTTACATTCTTCTTTCTTCGTCCAATATATACTCCTATGAATGTGCTACCTCTTGGAATCAGGATGGCTAAAACTGGCTTTTCTTTTAAGAAAAAAGTACGTGAGCATATCTTAGGGGATTTGGCAGGCTCATCACGGCAGTGAATTATTTGTATGTAATAAGTATAATATTGTATCATTAAACATTGTATATTTTATTGTATGTATTAATATTGTATGTGATTTATTGTATTCCTCTTTCCTTAGTGGTATGTGTCACCTCAGATACAGTCTCTTATAGTGCACCTACTATTTTATCTCTGCACCACCCTATGGTGGACTGGTAGAGAATGCCTCTGGGATTTAGTCCGCCTATGTACTTTTATAGTGCTGAAGTTTTAAATTAATAAATAAATAACCTAACCGAACACAGGTTTTAAATCTGTACATAATTATGTAAAACCATTGAATAAGTATAAATACAGTAGCTGCGCCCCTCGGTTTTACCCGCGTTACTCTGCTCCAGTGCGTCGGAGCGTGATGTTTTGTAGCCTATATGTTAATCCAGCGTATAATCTATTCCGGTACAAAATTTCAGCCAATTCGTTCAGTAGTTTTGGCGTGAAAGAGTAACAAACATCCATTCATCCATACTTCAAAACTTTCGCGTTTATAATATTAGTAGGATACGATACGATAGATTGATAGTGCTTCCAAGAATAAATGATTTCGGTTCGTATTAGCAATTTTAAAAAATCACGTTGTTTACCTACCAACTCTAAGGTTGTGTCGTTTGAGACAGACTTTCTGTCGGCGGGAGCAGAAGTCATGGCTAAATAACTAGGTAGGTACCTACTTATGTTTTTGCACTAACCGTTCATAATGCTATAATTTATTTAGCAGTAATTATTGTAGGTATCACCTTGACAGTTTTGCCAAAGTCGATTTATGAAAACTCATGATGTTTCCGGAGATTTAGGGAGAACTATTAGATATAAGATCACTAAATGAGGCCTCAAACTAACACTCAAAGGTAAACTTAATTGCCGGCCTTAAAATTCAGGTTCTGAAATATTAGTAATTAAAAACTACTGTCTGGATAAATTACGTTAGTTATTCGATTCGCCAGCCGTGTGGTTTCCGGTCTATAAGCATGGATAAGTGACCATATCTTCTCATGAGTGTCGTAAAAGGCGACATCGGGATATACAGTTGATGGATGGGCAGCAGCATCTAACAGCTGCGATCAACAATCCGCCTGCCAATGGTGACATTATGGCAATATCTCTCAATGACCCTGTCTTGCCAAGGTCTGTCAAGGGAAGCCCATGTTCAACAGTGGACCTTAACGGACTGATAAAGTAAGTCTGTTGTTCATCACAGATTAACTATCACGATAATCTAATCAAATTTTTGTTAATTATCCTTTCAAAAACTTGGTATAAATGAACCAATTTTGTTACCTTTATAACCCTAGTTTAGGGTTGCCATTAATATTTCGGCGCTGACCGGGACAATGGTCAGAGCTGGGGGGGGGGGGGGGGGAGGATTAAACAATAACACGTCACAAAGAGCCGAGGGGGTCCTCGGACGCTAAGACAAACAATTTAAGAGCGCGTATTGCGAAAGAAGCAGGTTTCTTATTGCATTGCCTTGTTGACCGGGACACCGGACCGGGTATGTATGGCAACCCTTCCCTAGTGAGCTCATGTCCCGACACACAATTAACTGTTTTAGTAATATGTAAAACCTACTTATTTTATTATTACCTACCTATCTACTTACTCAACTGCAAATAAATGAACTACCATCTCATTGACCTAATAATCAAAGTTAATTAACAAAGTAATTCGGCCCCAACCGAAATCAAATGACATTCACTTTTTTCTTTATTTTTTAT
This sequence comes from Nycteola revayana, assembly GCA_947037095.2. NCBI lineage: Eukaryota > Metazoa > Arthropoda > Insecta > Lepidoptera > Nolidae > Nycteola > Nycteola revayana. The sequence continues at coordinate 20,560,519 of OX344852.2, forward strand.
CACATTATCTATAGCATACTACTACCATAAACTGTTGCAATTTCTATTATAGAGAAAATAACATGTACTCATTAAATTATAAGCCACAAAGCAGTTATTTTAATGGCGAAACTTAACACAATAGGTATTAGTTCAGATCGTGATTTCATTTACTAACTGCACTAGTGATTACGTTGTTGGTCTAAGTCTGGGTGGGCTTGAACAATCGACTTGAAAATAAATCTTAAAATGAGTTTGTATGAAACCGATTCCTAGATATAGGTACCTACATACTGCGCTAAAAATATTGCCAGTCACAGACCAGAAAATTACGTAACCGTTCCTTTACATTCCGTAGGGACAGGCCCCTCTTCCCCACTGGGCGCACTGGGCACGTGCCCAGGGCCCCGCGATGGACTCTAAGGACTGCGGGTAACTTAGTGTGGATTACATTGTGTAATCTACTCATCATATCTAATGTCACTGCAAAGAATTTAAAATATATATCGAAAACTATTCATATCTGCGATCTTTCTAAAAGATATGGCCATAGCGGCTCATTATGGTTATGTGCCCAGGGCCTCTAATAGGCGAAGGACGGCCCTGCGTAGAGGAACGGTTGGTGGTGTTTCTCTGCACAAAGTGAAGATCTTGTTTGCCGGATGGGGTGGCACGCTTGGCAACCGACAGTTATTCGATAGTTTTCAGAACTTGTATTATGTTCGAAATAGCTTGCGACCTTGTATTGCGCGATATAGGTCAGTTGTTCTTGTAGGTTCCAAATCACTGCACGGCACTGCTGGTGTTCTAGTGATATTTAGGAGATAGTGTAGATGTCGGACCTGGACCTTTTTTGTATTGGGTAATTTCATTATCTTTATTATAAATTCAAGTGACGTTGTGATTTTTATTTTTATTTTATTATTGCTTTACTTTTACTTCTAAGTAGTCAGTGATGTGGATTGGTCCGCATCTACACTAATTCAAACGCTGCTATTGCGATTAAGGGCTTAACATGCTTTCCGGGACAATTAAAACCGATTTTTGCGTGATTATATTTCCCAGGGCCGGTATGGCGCTTATGCCAATGTATGTTGTTGGCATCCCCTTAGATTGTCGATGTCTCGACTTCATTACCAGACTCCCAACTTTTATGACAGAATACGAAATTATTAGATGTATTCCACTAAAGGACAGAATATTGGCAATGATGAAATAGTGAAACTATTTCATCATTTCTTTGATGCCGGCAGTAAAACAGGTAGGTACCTATATTTCAGATTAAAACATAATTAATCATCAGAAAATATTAAGGTACCTACTTAGATTAAATATTTATCTAAGAAAAGAATTAGATAGGTACATGAATAAATAAGGTGAGGTGCGTAGTACTCGCAACCGGCGTGCGTGTATGACCAGGTGTATGAACGTGGACGAGGCAAAGGGAGTGTGTAAGGATCGTAGCGGGTGGCGTTCTGTGGTTTCTGCTTACACCCATGAGAGAAAGGCGTGATTATATGTATGTATGTATGAATAAATAACTAGGTGTTGTCTTTTTTATGAAGTGGCTGGAGTATGACCGTTTAAGATCTATAGGTTTCTTGGTCCGGATCCGATTCTTTTACGCGGTCAATAGACAAACGCTCAATATTGAGTGAGTGGCATTCCCATGACAGATTATTTAGATGGTGTTCATAACATTCATAATAAGTAATTTGTGATAAAAAACCTATTTCAATTCTTGTCATCTATCTAACCATCACATATGATGGTTTGGATGGTATGGATCTAGGCGTTACAACAATTTAACTAAGTACCTTATCATATTTTTTATACCGGTTAGTGTTTATGTTACACCCAATAACAATAAAAAATCGTTACACTAATATTAAAAATTATGTACTTAACGCCTATTTTACTAAATGCAGGGCTACGATTCGTTAATATGTATCAATTAGATGGGTGGTGAGCGCGGTGAACCATGACGGTGCTTGAGTAACCGCGGCCGCGACAAAACGGAGCGGCGAGTTTCCCGCGCGACACTTCGCCATGCGCCGCCTTGCGCTGCTGCTGCTGCTGGCCGCCGCGGCCGCAGACCTCGACCCCGTCGCGGACTCGCTCAACAACGATGACATCGCTAAAACACTCCTCGCGAATGATACCGTCCTCATCGACAACGACAACGGGACCGTCAGCTTTCGGGACGTCAACGGAACCGTCATCGAACTGGACGCGGATCAGGCGGAGGTCGTGCGAAAGAAACGAACGTTCGGAGACGTAGTGTTTAGAGGATTAGCTGATGTTCTGGGATACAGTGTTCAACGGAAACCACCGCAGGTAGCGTTCCCGCCGCCTTTGCCACCCGTTCCCGGTATAGATACGCCTCTGGCTGTGGCTGCACCGCCGGCGCCGGCCCCTGCCGCTGCTACAGCACCGTGCGGAGCGCCCCGTGCTGCGGGTCCACCGCCCTGCGCTCGCCCCCCACCTCCTCCGCCGCCGCCGGCACCAAAGGCAGTTCCTCCGTGTCCAAGGCCCCGCGCTGCTCCGAGACGCAAGCCGAAGAAGACTCCGCCGCCGCCACCTCCTCCACCACCATGTGCGCAACCACGTGCCAACCCGAGCACGCCTGCGCCTTGCGCTCCGCCGCCACCGCCTCCACCCAAACAAGCTGATAACCTTGATCGAATAACCTCCAACCTTCGACTTAGTTTCAATTTTAATCGTAGTCCCGTGACTCCCGCGCCCGTTGCTCCCGCCGCTCCACCTGCGCCTCCCACTGCTGAAGAAATAGCGCAGGCCGAAGCCGAGGCCGGTTTGCTCGACGACGAGGATCAGTATGTGCCCATAGTGCCCCAGGCCGCTAAGTTACCGGCGACGGAACCGCGACAACCGAGGGTCTACGTCGACGCGTTTGTCGTTCAAAACGGTGTCGCGAGACGAGTGGACACTGTAGATGCAAAACGTTTTAGCCCTCAACAAGCGTCTGCCGATGATGATTATCTCGCATACGATGACGAAAACCAGAACCAACAGCCTTTGTACGACGACTATGAAGACGCTCAAGAGTCCCGAGATCGCGAGGCTGCCGTCCGACAATTTGGCACTGCAGTCGATGCTTTTTGGCAGAATAAAAGAGAACAAGCGCAACAAAACCAAAAACAACGGAAACAGAGAAAACCGAAAAGACTCCCGGCGAACCATTATCAAAATGTTCATTTTGGAGACAGGATCCCAGCGGAAGAGTTAAACCAAAGGGAAGGGACACACCAGAACCTACAGAGAGAAAGAGCGCGACCAAACAGAATCCCAGTACCTGTCCCAGAATCCGACGACGAAGACGCTGAATCTACTACAACAACTGAAGATCCGCGAAAACCTTTGAAGCCCCGTGTTTTGCCGCCGACTGAACATAATCCTAACCAAATCGATACAGTGACTGTGCGTGTACCACCCATTTACAAAGAGAAGCGTCCAAAAAAGTTGCATCGTCCGCGTCAGGAGCAACCCGATAGAGACGAAGACAACGAAGGTGACGATTATAACAATAGAACCGATTATAACAATGAAGCTGATTATAATAATAGAGAGGATTATAATGGTAGAACTGATAAATATAATAGTGGAGAGAACGCTCAAGATGCAGATGGTCACGACTCCGCTCCAGCACCCCAAACTGAACGCCCAAGACGTAAACGTCGACGTAAGCAAAGCCGAAAGACGCGCTCCGTCGCTGAAGAAGCCGACGAAGACGATGATGAAGATGGATATTACGGAAAAAAATACCCCGTTTCTAAAGAAGAGAAGTTTTATCTTTCTCTGACAGTTCCTACGCCAACCGTCGACTCAGACGTCGCGAGACACCAAGCGCCCGTCAAAAGTGGTTATTTCCTCGAAGATTACGAGAGATTGAGAGAAGATCCGAGAGAAAAGAAATTTTCTCTAGAAGACCATGAAAGAATAACAGACGACACTAATGAAAGGATCCGTGACGCACCCGACGACGATGAGGATCGAGCCGACGAAAAGGAAAGAAGTGATGACGACGGACGGGCTGATGAGAGAGAACGATCAGTAGAAGATACCGAACGGGCAGGCGAAGAGGACCGAGCCGACGAGAGAGAGCGCTCCGACAAACTCAGTCCCAACGCAAGAGTCAGAGAAACGGGCTACCAAAACAACTACGTTCGCGCTCACAACCTGCAAGTGGACGACCCCAGACCAAAACTTGCTTCAGTTAAAAGGAAAACAGTAAAAATCGGCTCCGCGTGAGCGAGCACACACGCGCCATAATTGTAATTATTATTTATTTGTAGCTCCGGCACCACACATACACAAACAATAACAACAAAAATACGATGCAATTTGGGTCCTATTTCTTCTACGTATTTTTTATATTTGTGCATATGTGGCACCGGCTTAAGACATAAGTGCGCATATAACGCAACGCGTAACATTGTATAATATTAACGCAATTGTTAACGGAGACCGTTCTGTGATGTTCTAGTGACGTACCTTCATATATCTATCAATAGTTTATACTTTTATACTTAGGTTAAAAACTGTATTTGATTAAGTTTCTAAATAAAGAGTTTCGATATCGATTTCACGATTGTTCCTCGGATCGAATCAAAGCCGTGAAATGATCTTAAGTAGGTGAAGGTTCCGGCAATGAGAAAACAAGTAGAAAAGGCCGTTGACAAGTGCAACGAGTCAATGACCCCGATCGGTTTTCGCAAAGATATTGGTTTTACCAGATTCATTCTAACTGTAAGCTGGACCAAGCTGTACCTACCTACAGTTTGCAGACACTATGGTGTAGAAAAAAAACGTAGGTAGTTTGGTTTAGTTAATAGCTAAAACTATAGTTATAAAGGGGTTTTAATCAAGTACTTTGTTTCATAAATAAAATATAAAAAAATAATTTAGATGACAATGTTATTATTTTATTTTATTAAAATAAGTAGGAAAGGTTTGGCAACTAAGGAGGTCCCTAGTCAAGATGAAGCAGAGAATATTCCAACTAAATGATCAAAGATTGATATAGTGCTTTAGCTTAGAGAGGTGACTGGAAATATTCAGCAATTAGATTCAATACATAAATAATAATAATTTTATCATCATTATTAGGTATATCAGCTGTCGTTTACTGCTGCATGTCAGTTCTCCACGCGAGAAACTTTCTGACGTGGCCGTCAGTTCTATACATATTTAATAATGATAGCTAAGTAGGTAATAGTCGCAAAACTGAACTTTTCATAACATAAATGATTAAGTAAACCTTTCGTTATTGACTGCAATACCTACTAGTAAAATTATAACGTAACCTTACACCCAGTAATACCAGCTAGATAGCTATTGCGTCCTTACTTCACCTGGCTATACAAATCGACTACCTTGTTCAACAAACTTACTTAATAGTTTATTTTGTACGGCTCAGTTTGTAAAACGATTTACTAAGGCTGGACCCCTCCTCGACTCTAACAAGTCTCGAGGCTTCCTACGTATTCTGTCCGTTCGTCAAAATAACTATAGATACAAAGGAGATTTCTTTAAAAACGATTCGGCTATTGCATATGAAATGAAATTACATCTGATAAATCCACCACAGCCAAGGTTACAGATGTAGATTTTGTCATAAAATTTTGTCAAATACCACGTTTTGACAAACTTATGGGTCCCTTGATAATGCATTCACGATTTTTGAGTTTCAAAGGCGACAATCTCTTTATTTGCTTCGTATAGAATCTGTCGAAGACCTCGACGAACGTTCTCTCACCAAATCGGAGATATCCTCGTATAAGGTCAAATAAGATCCACCCTAAACCGACGTGCTTGTATGAAGAACGTTATGAGAGTGAATGAAGCGAAATATGTGTGTAGGGATCGTAGCAAGTGGAGGTCCATTGTCTCTGCCCACCCCGCTGGGAAACAGGCATGAGCTTATGTATGTATGTATAGAATCTGTCCTTAACAAAATAGTCGAGCTGGTCACTAGCAACTTAAATCATCGTAAACTTTGATGAAAATGACAACAACATTATGATAACTAATACTGCATTAAATCAACATCAAAAAGATCACATGATGATACATAGCTATTCAAATAGCAACAATATCATATTATAGCTACTGGCTAGTCGATCGGTTACTATCTTTTAAATTGCCGAGTCCGACAGGGTCCATACTTTGTACTGGTTTGATCGATGTCACCACTTAGCTTACATAATACGGTGTGCTAGAAATTAATATAACTACTAGTCAATTCGTAAAAGTGTACGAAATTTCATACTCCTTCGTCGGGCAATTTTCGTAAAAAGGAGTAGGTACAAATTTTTTGCTTATACCTACTAGCTACGCCCCGCGGTTTTACCCGCGTCACTCTGCTCCCGTGGGTCGGAGCTTGATAATTTGTAGCCTCTATGTTAATCCAGCTTATAAACTTTATGCGTGCCAACTTTTAGCCGAATCCGTTAAGTAGTTTTTGCGTGAAAGAGTAACAAACATACATAGATCCACACATACAAACTTTCGCATTTAATAATATTAGTAGGATAGATGGAAAATCTCCGTGGCGTAGCAGTATAAGGCATGCCATAAATGTCGGAGGTCATGGGTTCGATTTATGCTCCGGAAACATTTTTTTTTGTGAAATTCAAAGATTTCCTATCGAGACTGGTTGGTTGAGGATCATCCGTGCTTCCGTGCTTCAGAAAGCCGTCGGTCCTAGGCAAGCAGCTTTTTTTTCGGTTTTACTTACTTAGGTAGCCACGAGGCTTTTGCTACTTCACTGGGCATAAAGGCGAGCAGAGCTCCAGCCTTAATAAATGGTTTAAAAACTACAAACTAAGCAATCTGCGCAAGAGCCCCCTGTGGGGCTTGGACCTCGGCTCAGGGCGGTCGTTGATGGGGAGATTGAGGGATTATGGCTTTTAGTTTCTTTAGGGGAGTTTTGTGCAACTGTCGCTCTACTTTACAGTGCGCGGGCCTCTCGGACTTCGGGTCTACGAGGGCATCGGATGGTTCTTTGCAAACTAAGGGTCAGGAGGCGGGTCGGATAGAGTGGTCTCTGTGTAGTGGTGCTAGTTTCATGGAGTATTTTAACTGATAGTTGGTAAGTTGTTATCTCGTCGTCCGGGTCATCTATGCGCCCCGAGGCCGACGGTGTTTACGACGCTTTGTGGGCAAATGCCTATTAACGGGCAGCAGCGTTTATCTTTATATATACTGAACATAATACTATGGTCATCATTCCGCCTGCCAAGCGTGGTGACGATGGCAAGACACGGCGCCTCTCGAAGGAAGCCCAATTTCAGCAGAGGACGTTCTACAGGCTGATGATGAATATAAAAGCTGAAAATGATAGTAGTATAAATTTATAACAGTAGTTTAGTAGATCGTCGGACACGTATCGACCTACAAAGTGTGTCCGTGACCGACACTGACATTGTAAGATTTCACCTGCGGTATGGACACGTCTCGCTAATATAAACAAACAAAAAATATTCGACTCATTTGTAATAGAAACTATTGTTGGAAGGTTTTTTTTTAATTAGATTGAGTTAGATTTTATTTTCATTATAAAACATGCTAAGACTTGTTTTTAGGTAGGGATATAAATGAATCCTTCGATCCAGACAAGGACATCATCACTACATAGTATAAAACAAAGTAGCTTTCCTGTCTGTCCGTCCCTATGTTTGCTTAGATCTTTGAAACTACGCAATGGATTTTGATGCGGTTTTTTTAACAGATAGAATGATTCAAGAGGAAGGTTTATATGTATAATACATCAGCATTGCACCCGTGCGAAGCCGGGGCGGGTCGCTAGTTACATGATATAATATCTGAAGATCTATTTCAATACCACCGTACCACCGGCCGTAGCCCAATTATGTCGGACTTGTGATCTTGAGGTCGCAGGTTCAAACCCCACCCATTGCACTACCGACGTGAACCCACTCGTAACACCAAGCATTTTAGCTTAGCACGAGGGGTTAACAAGAATACTAGTAGACAGCAAAATTCCGTTAGTAATCTTATTATAAAAAATAAAAATAAAAAAACCTCCAAGCATCAAAATCGCTTCTACAAGTAGCAGAACGACATAACGTGAAAATGCCTAAATTCTATCTAAGGCCGAATCGAAATCAAAAATCGGAACCAATATCAAATCTATAAAATATTTCAAGTGAATTTAGAGCTACTGTAGAGGAACGGTTGGTGGTATGCCCTAACTTGTATATGTTCGAATTGGTAAATTCAAGGTTACTTAACATCTTTCTGCGATCACCAATCCGCTTGCCAAGCGTGGTGATCATGATGGCAATATCCCTCAACGATCCTGGCTTGCCGAGCTCTATAAAGAGGACTGTTGAGGCTGTTGTGTGCAGATTTCGATGAAATTTTGACAAAAACGAGAACATTTTCTTAATATTTCTAGCTGCGCCCCGCGGTTTTACCCGCGTCACTCTGCTCCAGTGGGTCGGATCTATATGTCTATGTATTAATCCAGCTTATAAACTATCTGCGTGCAAACTTTCAGCCAAATCCATTCAGTTGCGTTTGCGTGAAAGAGTAACAAACATCCATACAGCCATCCATCCATCCATACTTACAAACTTTCGCGTTTATATTAGTAGGATAATTGTTATTGCATTGTATAAAGCGAGCTATATGCGCTTGAAATGTTTTATAAAAACGACTTAGGCCTCAGTTATTTTAATGTAGGTAAGTTTATTTTTAATACAAAATATTTTCCGTTCAAAAAAGAATCGTCACGTTATCATCTCTACACATTATAATAACTTCTGTTAAAGAGATGGCATATATATAACAAACATCTTATATTAACAAGTTGTAGAATATGAAAGCGCGGTTATGAACAACACCGTGGTGTTTTGACCAAAAGTAATACTTATACTTTATATTAGACTTATATTTTATATGTTTTGTGATAATTATGATGTAATATACAGTATCGAGTTGCTGAATTAATTCGCAAAACCAAAATACGTGTCACATTTTTAAATACTTTAGGGAAAAGTTTAGCATATACCTACTATGTTTCAAAAATTGAGTTTAATAACGTCCCTCTTAGAGACGTGTTATAAAAGATATTAATAAATTTCGATGACCGGCTATGGTTCCACCGTAGCCTTATTGGTTAAGGCATTAGGGGCTTAACCTAAAATGCGTGTGTATCAGAATGGCGGGTGTAATTTCCAGATTTGCCTAAATTTATTACAGTTATTTGGTACCTTCTGTGTACCTTTACGTACCTCTCTTGAAAATCTGTGTACCTACACCCGTATGATGATATTTTAAAAATTAGGTACACCCGCCATCCTGATGTCAGAACCGCGGGTGTACTGCTAACCAATATATGTAGCCAAGCGTACTGTTTATGTAAATTTGGTACCTCTTGTGTACCTGCAGATAAAAGTATTAAATAAACGAAATACTGCAAGGTTGCTGCAAAAATAAAAAATTCTCGTAAAACGTATCTTTTAAAATAACAATCTACGTATTGATAACTTATCTTAAATATTAAAAAAAACTATATGTATACATAATTACAAAAACAACATATTGCCCATTTTAGAATTGTGAAGGATGTTTGTCTATCAGTGTTTCCAGAATCAAAATGAAACAAGAGACAGTTTTAAAGGATATATTAATTAATTTTCACGATAACGAAATAAGAAAGGATTAATATATGAATAACACACTGATTCCATGTGCATTTAACTCGGCCTTATAATTTGTTACAAAACTATAATCAATGTAATAAAAATTGGACTAGTATACAGGGTGGAAAGATAAGTCGGGCGTTGAAGGCAAAGTACCTTAAATCCTTAAGTTAGCTTATTTTACTTAAAGGAAACATTCCTTTATTTAAAAAAAAAAACATAACCGCATTCAAAGATTTTCTAAAAGTTGCTTGCCCAGCCCGGGACTCTCGAACCAACTAAAATTTAAAAAAACAAAGTCTCTATTTTATTTTACTAATCGATAAGGTATTAGTCAAGGTAAAATTTCTCTAAGACTAAATGATACACGGAGGTTTGGGATTACTATTAAAGATATTAGGTACACATTAAACGTATCTTGGCAATATGTTTAATATGGAGGTTCAAGGTTCAATTACCGAAGATTTTTATTATCCTTTGACGTCGTTACTATTGTTAGTTAGTATTATAAAATACAAAGTAATGTCGTGTAATAAAAAAATATTTTTTTATTTTTCGCAGCAACCTTGCAGTATTTCGTTTATTTAATACTTTTATCTGCAGGTACACAAGAGGTACCAAATTTACATAAACAGTACGCTTGGCTACATATATTGGTTAGCAGTACACCCGCGGTTCTGACATCAGGATGGCGGGTGTACCTAATTTTTAAAATATCATCATACGGGTGTAGGTACACAGATTTTCAAGAGAGGTACGTAAAGGTACACAGAAGGTACCAAATAACTGTAATAAATTCAGGCAAATCTGGAAATTACACCCGCCATTCTGATACACACTAAAATGCAGGTTCGAGTCCTGCCGGTGGTCGAATTCTATTAATCTCAATTTTGAAACAAAATACATGTCATTGACATATTATTTCTTAATAACACACCTGTATTCAAAACAGATTAATCGGAAAAAATACGAATCGTAAATTCATCAACTTCTGTGCCACTCATATTGTTGAATTAAGTTACCAGTTTCTGTGCACGCGCATAATAATCATATTATTTATTACTACAAACATGACTACGCTTTGTTGTAACAAAACAAAAAACTTTAACTTCAATAAGTCGGGTTGAACTATATTGGTTTAGGTTCAGGTTATTTATTTTTAACCACCCGAAGCCTCATTAGTTTATCAACTAATTAGAAAGTTGATCAACTTACGATTCTTACTATTTTCCAGCAAGATATACACTAAGTAAGTAATACGCCGCTTTACGCGACCGTATAACGCGAATTCGGTATAACGCGGAATTAAAATTTTAAAATTTCGCGCTAATGTGCCCCAACTTCACGCGAGTGCGGTATTCGTCACTAAATTGATATCTGATTGGTTATTTACTTGCGCGATTTGATGGATCGGAAGCAAAAAGCCACTCAGAAAACATTAGAACGTTATTTTAATAAAAAATAACACAATATTACGTTTTTTTCTTTCTTCTTTTAATGAGCGCTTTGATTGTTATTTATTGTGTTAAATGTAAACAATTTTCTGATAAAAACGGTTTGATTATAAATTTGGTAGTTTTATTACAAGACCCCGATATACGCGAAATTCGCTTTACGCGTTTTTCCCTGGAACGCATCTCTCGCGTAAAGCGGGATACAATTACTGTACCTACAAAAATAAATGATATACTAATGTAATATTAACAATACTTTAAATGACTAGACTTGGCGAGTTTCAGTAGTAGATTGTATATAGCAGTATGTATATACTGTACGCAATAATTCGGTGGTGTAGTCACAACACCCCCTTCGAGATAGGCCTTTAGTTCCAGCCTCAATAAATTGTTTCAAGTGGACGTTATACGGTGTAATGGATGTTAATGATTATTTTCGTTGTACCTTTCAATTTTATTTGTCCAGCGTTCACCTATTACTAATCATCAGAGTCAATTACACATGGACTTAGTATTATGCTAAATTATTTAATTGAGTTTCCTTGGACACGCTGACGGCATCAACCTCCATAGCTCCTGGTTTCTGAAACAAACACCAACAGTACTCTAAATCTTAATACATATTGTTAAAAAGACTCATTAAAAGATATTTGATTCATTTTTATTTGGCGTTTATGACTTTGTTATGGTATTAAGTAGAGATTTTTTATTTTAGGACGGACATCCGTAGTTAGCCACGAGGCTTTTGCTACTTCACCGGGCATAAAGGCGAGCAGAGCTCTAGGCTCAAAAAATGGTTTAAAAACTATAAACAGCGCAAGAGGGCGACTTCTGTGGGCCTAGGACCTCAGCTAAGGGCGGTCGCTGGCGATGAGTTTGAGGGATTATGACTTTTAATATTTAAAAAGAGGTTTGTGCAACTGTCCCTCTACTTAACAGTTCGCGAGCCTCTCGGACTTTGGGTTTCAGAGGGCATCTTTGAAAACTAAGGGTTGGGAGGAGAAACAGTAAACAGAATAAAAGGTAAGAAGGCAGATCAGAATGTAAATTACAATCACGGATGAACCACGGTGCCCCGGTGACAGGTCGAGTGAATTAACTTTGGAAAGTTTGTAAGCGGTACAAACTGTACCGCTTACAAACTTTCCAAAGTTAATTACGATAGATGCGATGCTCGTGTACATCATAAACGGTTTTTTGCAGCGGTGTAAATCCTAAACTTATCATGAAGTTATAGTAATCTGTGTGCGGGAATTTAAAAGACAGTGTAGTCGACTGAGCGTAAGTGAAGCCCGTGCACGAACGGTTTTCACATGCGCTTTAAAATTAGCTTTCGGTAAAGGATAACGATTAGCGGTAAAACTTCGCAGTATTTTCTCTTATTATTGTTGTTTGACATGAAAAAAAAGGCAGGGTCTTTGCACACTATACTAGTGATCTTGTTAACCAATCGTGCTAAGTTAAAACGCTTGGTTTACGAATAGGTTCACGACGTTAGTGTAAAGGAGATCGAACTGGCGCTCACGTGCTCGTTGCAGTTTGTTAAAATCTACAAACTAAGCAACCTGCGCAAGAGGGCGTCCGCTGTGGGGCTTCGACCGCTGCTCAGGGCGGTCGCTGGCGATGAGATTGAGGGATTTAGTTGTTTAGAGGAGTTTCGTGCAACCGTCACTCTACTTTACAGTTCGCGGACCCCTTGGACTTCTGATCTACGAGGGTCGTAGGTTAGGTGAATGAATTAGATTCAGATCGAGCCTTACCTGTCCGTGCTGCTTCCTCATATGTTTGTTGAGCGACTGCTTGTGGTAGTAGGTGGCGGCGCACAGCGCGCACGCGTGCTCGCGCGCGCGGTGCGGCGCGTGCACGCGCGCGTGTCGGCGCAGCGCGGCGCGCGAGGCGCAGCGCGCGGGGCAGCCGGCGCGCGCGCACGGCACGGAGCCACTCGAGTGCGTGCTCATGTGCGCGCTCAGCTTGTTCGTGCGGAAGCGCTTTCCGCAGATCGGACAGATGTACGGCAGAGCGCCTGTATACAGATCATCATCATTATCAGCCTGTTGTCGTCTACTGCTGAACACAGGCCTCCCCAGAGGCGGATCATCCATAAGGCAAACTAGGCATGTTCCTAGGAGCGCGAAGGTACAAAGGATCACGCGGGCGTAATAGACGCAGGAACAGCGACAGTAGTTGAGGCTACAAGTCGGAATAAAGAAATGCCAGCTCCAAATTGGAGTAACCTCTACTACACATGTAGTAACGCCAACCTTATTTTTTTTTTGGACCGTCATATGTATTTCGCCCCCAGGCTTTTTGCTACTTCACCGAGCATAAAGGCGAGCAGAGCTCCAGCCTTAATAAATAGTTTGATCACTACAAACTAAGCAACCTGCGCAAGAGGGCGTCCCCTGTGGGACTTTAACCTCGGCTCAGGGCGGTCGCTGACGGGGCGATTGAGGGATTTAGGGGAGTTTTGTGCAACAGTCACTCAACTTTACAGTTCGCGGGCCTCTTAGACTTCGGATCTACGAGGGCATCGGAAGGTTCTTAGCAAACTAAGGGTCGGGAGGGCGAGGGGGACGCGTCGCGTTCGCGGGCGCACTGTTCTCCGGCGGGTGGGATAGAGTGGTATCTGTGTAGTGGTCTAGTTTCTTCTTTATTTTCTTCTTTTTTATTGAATATAACCTATATTCAATAAAAAAGAAGAAAAAAAAACGTTTGACCATAATCTCGCTTGATGGAAGGCGAAGATAAAGCCTAAGATGATACACGCGTGCCTAGAAAGTGTCTGGCACGCGTTCTTGCAGTCTCTGTACTGCTAGTTGGTAAGTTATGATCTCGTCGTCCGGGTCGTCAAGGACGCCCCGAGGCCGACGGTGTTTACGACGCTTTGTGGTATGCTGCAACAACTAACGGGTTTGGGTGCTGAGCCGTGGATTCGAAGAAGCGTTCCGACGCCTCTTTCATCCACTGCTTGATGGAAGGCAGTTGGAAATCAGAATGCAAGTTGCAATTACGAACGAACCACGGTGCCCCGGTGGCAGGTCGAGTGAATCTACTTTGAACAGTTTGTAAGCGGTACAAACTGCTAGACTCTGTATGAGCGAATACGGTGCTCGCGTACGTCATAATCGGCCTTATACACGTGGTATAAATCCTAACCATGTTATCAAGTGATAGTTTACTGCGTGAATTTAAAAGACAGTGTAGTCGACTGAGCGTAAGTAAAGCCCGTGCACGAACGGTTTCTACATGCGCTCTGAAATTTAGCTTTCGGATTACGCCTAAGTACTTGGCTTGCCGTTCCCAAGGGATTGGTTTGCCGAACATCTTGACCGGTGGAATGACCGGTGGACTGTTGAATCTCGAGAAGAGTACAGCGGCAGCGGCTCTTTGTCGGATTGAAACCAACTAAAGTGATCATTTTTTTGCATGTACTAGTTATTTATAAAATAGGGGCGCCGATGAGATGCTTGCATACGGCGCTCTTAACGTTTAATCCACCTCTAGGCCTCCCCCATTGATTACCAGCGGGAACGATTGCTAGCGGCCTGCATACACATGACCGTGTGTGACGTCTATAGCAATATTTAGACCATGGTCATCATCAGCATATAGAATTTCCACCGCTGAACATGGATCTATCGAGGAGGACTTTTGTCTTAGTCACCACGAATGCCGGACAGATTGGTGACCGAAGCATTATCTTACAAACAGGTAGACGTTGCAACCCGTTCCCTAGTATACGATGCTTCTATAATAATATTATACGAATCAAAATCAACGACTTAACATTCTTTCCGAGGCACGAATGGTAGTCACTTAAATCACTAGACCCTGTTTGCTTGGTATGGGAAAAAAACCCACAATTTTCGAGGCAAAGTTCATACCGTAAGAACACGGAGGGCGTTTGCTTATAGTAGGTTGTAAAGCTAAAGCCAGCCTTCTTCGATAAGTGGGCTATTTAACACTGAAACGATTTTTCAAAACGGACCGTAGACAGCACGTTCAAGCAAACCAACAAACAAACTCTTGAGCTTTATATATTAGTATATGTACACATATAGTAAGTGTGACCTGTGTGTATCCGCACGTGGTCGCTGAGCGTGTTCTTGCTGGTGAACGTCTTGCCGCAGTCGCTGCACTCGAACGGCCTCTCGCCTACAACAGATACCATTCAATATGTCAGTTACCACTCCGTAGCTGTATGACTACTGTACGTTGAGTTCCTGCAGAAAGGCTTCTGTCTGCAGCCTCTTTGTGTAAACGAGATGAATAAAACAACCAGACCAGACAGGCGGCTTAGTGACCGCAGTTTTTTATAATACTATAATAACACACACAGGGTAACGCTACTGCCCTTTATCTTTACAATCGTCAAAATTTCACGGATTGGTGATCGCAGTAAAATGCAAATGTTGAGCTAATAGATGCTGCTGCCCATCCATCAGCCATATGGGTCCCTTAGTCGCCTTTGACGTCACCCAAGGGAAGACATGGGGTGGTCTATTCTAAGCCGGAAACCACACGGCATGATAAAAAAAAAAGGAAGGAAGGAAGGGGGATAAAAAATTAAGGAACTTATATTTTTTATTTTTTTTGAATTCTAAGTTTTTCATACAAAAAAATAAAAATTAGTTTGGATCGCCTACACACCACGTCCACTGCAGAATATAGATCTCCCTCATTGATTACCAGTGGGAACGATCGCTAGCGGTTTGCATCCCTGCGATCTTTATAATCTCTAACTATCAAGTCCTTACCAGTATGCTGTCTCATATGCGTCTGTAGGTTAGTGTTAGTAGTGTAAGTCTTGCCGCAGCCTCGCTCGGGACAGACCAGGCGGCGCCGCGGCAGGCAGTGCCGCGCGGCGAGCCACTGCGAGATCGTGCGAGCGCCACACGTCACGCACGACCAGTCGCGTTCGCCGCTGTGACGGGTTCTGGAAACAGAAATATTAAAATGGATTCTATTGACTACAGTAATAGTTGCCAGTGGAATTAATGACATTATTACTCTAAAAAGCATCTTTCAATTCCTCTCTCTAAATGCCCAACCACCGGTAACATGGACCCTACTCTCGCTGCCTTTTGTATTTATAGAGTAGACTCTGTGTCAAGGTCTAAGTCCCGCAGGGGGCACCCTCTTGTGCAGCTTTTTTATTATGACCAGTGATAAAGTAGCAAAAGCCGTGTGGCTCTTATCCGTCTAAATAAATAAAAGACTAGAAATAATTGAAATTACCAGTTTCTTTTTTATAGAAGAACAATAATAATACTTACAAATACTTCAAAAATAAAAAAATCAGCCATACAGCCTATGTCTGACAGAGGTATAGATTAACATAAACATAAATAGTCTTTAATGCACAGCAGAGTAGTACAGGATAATAAACACACAAAGTATGTATTGCGGAATACAATACATTCTTCCGCAATACATACTTTGTGATGATGAATGATCTTTTCCAGATAACCTTAGGATGGAATAAAAATTGATAAGAAGAAGTATGAAGGGTAGTTGAAGACAACATTTAATAAAATTATCGCAAGGATGGCATAAAATGACCAAGTAATAGTAATAAGTAGATAAAGAAATTTTTTTTTACTATCCAAATTACAAAAAGAAAATGACTTTGCTTTTTAATTAAAATTATAATTTGCATGCTTTTTACCCCTCATTTCTCTATTCATGACTCATTTTTACATAACAAATATAATTGTTATTACACCAAATATGTCCGCTCATTCACATTATACACAATTCTAATTAAGGAAGCACATCACACAAGCCAAAAACATATGTATTGTTTGGAGTTGAATTTCACTTTCACTTCAAACTGGCACATAATGAGCCACACATTGCTTGTGCACCACATCATGGTTGGCAACCGGTGCACACAGCTGGGCCTTATTTATATGTAACAAGTGTAGGTTTTATGGCACTTGGCCATTGCATAATCTTTGAAAAAGACCACCTAGAACACATTATAAATTAACATGCAAATTCTAGAAGATTCTTTTTGCACACTTCTAGCATTCTTGTTTACCCCTCATACTAAGCTAAAATGCTTGTGTTAGGAGTGGGATCACATCGGGCTATGGCCACTTTAGTTAATTAAATGTCAAAACTCTTGTAAGATTCACTCTTTATAAGTTAAGTTAACATAGTTGTTGGTTGATTGTTACTCTGATTAATAGTTAAGAAACTGGGTAGGATTCAAAATAAATATATCTGTTCAACATTTCAATAGTATGGGCAGTGCATAGTATCATTAACCTACTTAAAACTGTAAAAACTGTTTTTTTTTATTATTATTTGTTGACAATTAGTGTGTATATGTATGCTATTAGTATGTATCATAACTGACCAAAAGTGATTGTATATACTTACAAATGCAATTTCAAATTGAATTTTCTAGAGAATACTTTCTGGCAGTGAGGACACGTATGTCTCGTCGGTGGGGCCCAGTGCTTACAGCGTCGTTTAGAACCACACTCTCCACACTTTGGCTCTTCTACACATACATCAGACTTGGAAGTTTCTCTCACATTACTGTCTAAATCAACATCTTGGTTATTTGGAACCCTATTGTCATCGTATATGGGTTCAATATCTACTTTTAAATCATCTTTACAAGACACTATTTCTTCAGAAACAATGGCAGAATATTTTGAAGCCAGAATCTCGTTTGATTTCTCACATTTTTCTAGGAATCTGATGGTTGTTTCCAGTTCATTTAAGCATTCACAACATATAAAGAGGGGACCCTCGTCTTTTGATTCCACCTTTATACCTATTTTATTCAGTTGTTCACTGGGTGATAATCCAATTCTTTTACGAAATAATGAATACACTGTATCTTGTTTACTGAGGCATATTCTGCATATATTTTCATCGTTAATTATGTCAACTGAACTGTCGGTTTTCATTTTACATAAATTTACTATATTTATTCAATTAAAACCACAAACCAAAGATTTTTTTCGATGTTTACATATCGAAACGTTTTGTTTTGACGTTTGTAAGATGAGTGACAGCACACTGACACCGACAAGGAACGTTTAGTTTGTCCATGTCGTTAAAAAAATCGTAAATTATTAAAATAGGGCGGATACTAACGAATTGGTAACGACTGGCAAGAGATAGGGACGCAGTAATTAGTGAAGTGTTACTTGGTAATAACGTTCGTAATCTCAATTATAATACGGACGATGCAGTACTTTCATTAAATTTGATCCCCTGCCAAATACAACTTCTATCAAACCTCACCGCTCACCTAGCGCAATACTTTTCTAATATCCTATGCCACTAGAACAATGTAGGTATTTTAATTAGGTACTTATGTAGTTATATAAGTAAAATTGCTTCAAACATCAAAAAATCACCTGCACACAAACCAATAGTTTGTACCTATTGCTTGCAAAACCACTAACATCAGGCACTTATTTGTAATTCTACAGTTTACCTGCGCATGTCGAAAATGAAAGGCTGGCAGCCTGTCGAATATCAAAATATAACCTAAATGACGTTATCATCACCCCATGAAATGGAAACTGTTGTTATTTAACATAGTCACTTACTATTCCAAACGTAGTGAGATGCCGAACTCAATACGAACAATGTACCTAATTGTATTCGGCTCATGTAAATGTAAAATTTTAGTGTTCTACTATGCGTGTATAATCTGAGGTATTTTATAAAGTCAATCTTACGTAGCGCAAATACCTATGGTCCGTAACTTTGCTATATCTGTATTGCAATTTGCGGTTGCGATCATCAGCTACGGTAACTATGAAGCATGGCGTCTGGAGTGTGTTTGTTTCCAGACCTTATACGTAGGAGGAGCAATTATAAAGCAATAATTACCTAACTACCTATGAACACAAAAAAAAAACAGCAGTTGGTACAGTCGGTCTCAAGTTATGGTCTAATGCCCTCGTAGTCTCGTAGAGGACCCGTGCTCCACCTAAGTAAGTTCTCCACCTGGGTGAAGCACGGGTACCTTAGAGGGTCCCGTGCTCCACCTGATGTCAAGTATAGTCAAGTAATCAAGAAAAAGACATAATTGAATTATAATTAATTATTCCTAACAATTTTTCAACATTGACGGAAACAATAGATAGAAGCCGACGCGCGACCTGTCGAATTTATTTTTTCGTATCAAATTTTATGATGGCCTAAAATTTGTAAATAAAAGCAAACTATTTTGTGCACCACAAAGGCTTGTAAGTATTTAAATAATATAAAATGTATATAAAAATTAATTTCAATTTAAGTTACAAACATAATGTAGGTACTGCATCACTGTACAATAACTTTATCAGGTCACGGGACCCTATATGGTAGGTACCCGTGCTTCACCCACGTGGAGAACTTAGGTGAAGCACGGGTCCGACCTCGTCTCGTAGACCCAAGTCCAAAACGCCCGCGATCTGTACCTAAAGTAGAGCGATAGGTGCACAAAACTACCCTAAGTTATATAATTGTCATCATTCCTCAATAACAGCTTAAAGTGACTCTTCGAGACAAGCGTGAAACACCACCTACACGAGCGTAGGTAACTTATGATAAATATAAGTTAAGAAATAGAAATTTCCTAGACATACATTGATTTCACGAGCCGGTGATCGAACCCGGACCTCACTTGTTACAATCTAACACACATTACCGCTAGACCAACGATGCAAAGACATCGAGGTCGTTAAAGGTTTACAGTTGGGTAAATCTTTACCTCCTTCCTGTTTCGCAAAGATCAAGTACCATTATGTGCCAAAGTAGGGTCCGACCTTAATTCCTGAGCTCATACCTCACATGTTGTTACTCTGTTACGCAATGATCTAACGGTGAGAGCCAAGGAAAGTGATCGCCGTATATTTGGTAACACCGGGGCGTGGACTGCATAGTGATGTCCTATAGTCGCAGGGCCGGAGTGGAGTAGCCGTGTCGAAAAATACTCGGTCGAGAGGTCCTTGTAATTCGGTATTGATGTAGGTAGTTATCATTCGGTACATATCTTCGTTCTTTACCTCTAATGAATATGTATGTCTTTTTTTGTCCGGGTGAACTACATAGATGTTACAAATCCCCTCCGCTGCTGCGGCGATCCCGTGCCGGTGAAGGGGTAAGTGGGACTCGTCCTCTCCATAGCGGTGGTATGTGAATACCACGAGGAGAGGATCCAACCCACTAAAACCCCCCGGGTAGGTACTCCTCCGTCCGCCGTTGGTGAGGGAGGGGCCCAGGAACTCATTGCTTTCTGGGACACCCTCCGGCGGCGCCCTCGGCCATATTGGCGCGCTCTCCTGGGCCACACCAGTGGACGATTAAATATGTAGATGCCTAATAGTGGTACCTATAACAATAGGTGCTTGGATTTAAATGTCTGTTGCTATGGTAACGAAATCATCAAAATGTGATCTGATATTTCCAAGTAAAGTCTCAAGTGTTGTTCATCCATATGGGAATTAATATACGTAAATATGACATGATATGAGATGACAGTTTTTGAAAAACCTAATAATTTCCACTAAAATAACTCCATCAAAGTGTTGGGTATAACTACATAGTTGGTACCTTTTACTGGCATTAAAGTAGGTATTTTGTAATAATAATCAAGTAATATTACAAATAACTAACTCGTAAAATGCACTACTGGCGCTACCAGTTCAATTCGTCCCTGTGTCTGGTACAATTTTCTCTCGATTACGTTTGCTGATCGATTAGTATGCGTGTGCGCACTAACGTAACACAGGAATGACGGCAACCACCAACGTAGCACTTCAAACCCAAAATCACCTCTATTACTTGTAGTTAAGGATGAACTTCGAATGATAGTTAGTCGGAAGAAGAATTTAACTGCATTAATTTAGGAAAGCATTATCGCGTAAGGACGAAGTTCGCGAGCGCGTCCGGCAACCCCAAGTGAAACGTGAACGCTAGCTACATACTAATTTGATGATGTTTTAAGTTATAAGTATGGGTGATAGTCAACAAAGACAATCGGTTTCTGAATGGTAGTCGCGCCGACAAGGCGACTGTATCGACATGAAATTCACAATAGTGAGTATCAGTGCGGAAACTTAAGTGGAAATTATTAACGGTGACTGTGATTGGATTGTGATCTTAGTGAAACATAAAAATAATGGTGCGTGGTGTGTTTCAGATCGTGGTGTTGTGCGCGTGCGTGTGCCTGGCGGCGGGAGATGTCGCCCATGTGAAAGCAGCCAAGGCGAAGCTGATCCGAAGTCTTGCGAGGATTAAACATCATAAGCGTGGAGTGTTAACTTCCGTCCCACCCTACAAAGTTGGATATGATATTCCTGTTGTGACTCATTCAGTTGTAAAACCAGTAGTTGTGTCCTATCCACCGGCGGCTGCTGTAACGGCTGTCAAAGTGCCCCTTGCTCATCCTTTTACCCGCTACCCTGTACCGGTCGGACATAGAGTCCCTGTACCCCATCCCCATTATGGTCTCAAGTTTCCTCACGGAACAAAAAATATAGTTGTACCTAAGCCAGATCACCACTTTCATCACCACCATCACCATATAGAACCTAAGCCAGTGATTCCTGTAGCTGCACCGGTCCCTGTGCCTGCGACTCCTCTTGTACCTGTTGGACAACCAACCACTACCTTCCATGCGCATCCAGTTCCAGCTCCATCAACTCCAGTGTTTCTCCAGCCCGCTCCTGTACCTGCTCCAGCACCTGCCCCGGTATTTCCAGCTCCAGCGTTCAACCTCATTCCTCAAGAACATGTTCATCTGAAACCAGCCCTACCTGCTGCTCCTGTGTCCCTTGCACATGCACCAGTGGCTCCTGTCTCACCATACGCTTCCCAGTTCCCTTACGTTCTTCGTCCTGGCAATGCAGTTCAAACATCTTTCTTCGCAAATTATCCTAGATATCCATTGCTTAATAGTTATCAAGCACCACTCTATCCCTTTGCTCCTGCGCTCCCGCCTACTTCAGTCAGTCAAGTAATCTATGAACGTCCTCAGGTACATCCACACTTGCATTTCGTACCACAAGCTGCAGGTCCAGATGGTGTAGTCGTCGAGCAATCAGGTGCTCCTGTACCTATCGAACCGGCATTGTTCCACCAAGCACCGGCAGAGATTCCACATCATCACTTACATTTGCAACCAACACAACCGACCGTGCACCTGCAACCTGATGTCCATCAACACCATGACGTACATTTTCAAGCTGTTCAACCCGATGTGCACTTGCATCAAGATAGTCACCTACATCCAGCTCAACCTGAAATTCACCTGCATGCAGCGCAGCCGGACGTTCATTTACATGCTGCCCAGCCAGGAATAGTGCCGACTCAGGCAACAGTTCACGTTCAGCCTACTCAGCCAGGGATCCATCAAATCGAACATGACGGTTGGTCTCCTGTACCCGCCCAACCCCACGATTTCGCACCGTCACAAGCAACACCACATTTTGCTCAAGGTCAAGATGTGCATTTTGGACAAGACGTGCACCACCATTTCACTCAGGAGCAAGGAACTCAGGTGTATGAGCACCACACAGGAGACAGCCAATATCATGATTACCAAAACCAACTGCAGCACCATATTCAGCAACAAATTGAACAAGCGCAATACGACCAACACATAAACAACCAACAGCATCAGATAGGTCAAGAGTATGGTGTACCCAATCAAGATTTCTCTAATCACGGAGGAAGCTTCGCCCAACAAGATTTCAACCAACAAGGTCAAGGTTTTGGACAGCAGGATTTTAATCAAGGACAGAGTTTCGGACAAGGCTTTAATCAGCAAGATTTCAGCCAACATGGACAGGATTTTAACAATCAGGGCCAAGATTTCAGTCAGCAGCAACCGGCTACAGAGTATGGAGTTCCGCAGGGAGCAGAAGGAAGGAGTTCCGAGTCTGACGACGAGAACTTGTACCACAATCACATACCCTTGAAATTACAGCCTCCTCTTGAGAGACCGCTTGAACATTTCTGAACATTCCGAAATGTTGTTAGCTGCTACCTCGACGTACGAAATGAGAGGTCTATCGACTTGTAATGTGTGTCTGAAGTATTTCAAATAACGCTGTTGCCATAAGAGATTTGTTATTAGCAAGTTACTTGTTTATTACAATTACGTACCTACTATAACTGAGTGCCATTACAATATTGTGCTATAATTTACAAACAGTGATCAGTTTGGTTTAGTTCTAATCCGTTTATTGATTAATGGATAGGTATTAACATTTAAGTTGTAACTTTAAAAGTAATCATATAGTATCTGAATTATTGTATTGTAACATTTCCGGAGTCTTTTAAGCTGTGAGAATTCAGACCATAATTCAAATAAAACTCAATCAATACCAGCTCAATTACAAATATTCGAAATATTGTCAATGAAAGTGTGAGTTTTTAATTAGGTATTAGTGAAATATTACAGCATATTACAAGTAGTAGAATAGGTATTTATTAAATGTTGTTCGAGAGATGTACTCTAATTGGTGTCTCTTGACTTTGCTGTGTCATTCTGTGGTTTTAGAGATCGTTCGTGTATTTGCCTACTAATGTTATAAGCTAAGTTATTAACATAATTTAAGAGAGGTTTTATTTATTTATGTAATAAAATATAATATTAATAATGATTTCTTAGTTTCATTTAAATTGAATGTTGTTTTCATAAAGTTAAAACGAACCCTAAAATAATATCGAAGGGTAAAAGGCTATTTAAGCAACACTATGGGTGTTATTGAATTAAATATTTTATCTAATCCCATTAGGTACTAACTTCTCGCTCTCGGATTCACCCACGCAGGTATAATTCCCATGGGAAACTTCATAATTAAATAAAGCTTATGTCATTCGGGAAAAGTGTAGCTTTCCAACGGTGAAAGATTCGGAACGATGAGAGCCTGTTCAATACAAACACAACATCAAATCTTTCCTCTTTACGTACTACTTAGTATCGGTATAGATTAATGTGTAGAAGCTGTAAAAGTCAGTTGTCACAATACAGTTAAATTCATAAACTAATTTACTTGATAATATGAGCCACAGACTAACTTTTATTCGTCGCTCTATGTGACAAAGTAGATAGGTATATCTACTAACTATTACTCATATGAAACCGCGCTATACCTACACCAAGTTATTAATAATAAAAAGGTTTACCCAGTATAGTACAGTCCCAGACTATATAGTTACGTCTACTATATAGTCTGGGACTCCTGTCAAATTAGAATATCAAGTTAATACTTTTTTTACAAGTCCGTACTGCCACCCTATACTTACGCCACTAAACACCCGATAGCCTTATAAAAACAGTACAAATACCTACATATCAGAAACTAAACGATATGCCGTAAATATAGTAATCAAGTGATTAAACCCCGGCCGCGACGACCGGCACGCCACCGGGTAATTTACGTGTCTGAATTAAACGCAGCTACATTATTTAATGGCTACAAACTAGTCTAGAATAAGGAAAGCTTAGTATTTGGCAACAGTTCGCTAGTACAGATACATGGTCAATGTGGGCCACACGTGTTACCACACGGCTGCCACTCCCTGCGGTGGGTTAAGACTAAACTAGGTTTGCCAACTACAATTTCAAAAATCTAGGACTTGAAATTGAAAAAACGGGACCATTCATTTTAAGAACAGGACTCAGTAAAAGAGTTACAATTTTCTTCTTTTTATTAAATGTAAAGGTGCTTCTATTTAATAAATAGAAGAAAATAGTAAAGTAAGTAAAATGCAAGTAAGTATGTAATAAGAAAATTGGCGCACGAATTTTAAAATACTTAACTTTATTAGGGCGTTTTAAAAACCCAGAACGCTGCTCGAAAACTATCCAGGACATGACCTAGGTAAACAGGACGGCTGATGGATGGGCAGCAGCATATTTGCCAGCTCAAGGATACTCAACATCTTACTTACTGCGTTCTGACCCCTCTTCCCCACTGGGCACACTGGACAAGTGCGCAGGGCCCCGCGATGGTTTAGGGCCCCCTAGTCACTACTCCAAACGATAACCGATAGTCACTCTAAAGACTAATCGTAGATGCTTAGTGTTATCTATCTACTCATCATATCTAATGTCACCTAAAAGAAGTAAAAATAAAGCTTAAACTTTTCATATCTGCATTCTTTGTAAAAAAATATTCTAAGTTACTATAGTCATAGGGGCCCCATTATCCTAATGTGGCCAGGGCCTCTAATAGGTGCAAAACGGCCCTGACTGCGTTAACAAATCCGCCTATCAAGATGGTGATTTCGGATATATTCCTCAACGATCAGGACTTACCAAGTTCTGTTAAGAGGAGTCTGCAAAGGTCTGGTAATAAATTATTATTTTAAATTTGGCCCATGAAATAAACCTTCGGTCTGAAAACAGGACTATTTTGTGTCTCGACTTTTTAGTTGGGGACAAAGGGACAGGTGACTGAGAAAAGGGACAGTCCTGTTTAAAACGGGATGTTTGGTCAGTTTGTTATGACTAAACACCTGGTATATACTGTGAAAGTGACTTTATTTTTGCAAGCAGTTGTTTATGTGACTTATCTGATATTTGACCCACGAATACAGTACACATGTATGACAACCGCCGCGGCAGAGCGGTATGAGTCGCGCTGTGCTTATCGATATGATATGATATGATGAGCGAGAGACAATTATATCCTCAACACATACAAGTAGTGGCACCTGCTACCATAGAGTATCGATGTATAATGTATTCTTTTTTTATTTCACTTTCACAAGTGTCTTTACTATTAAATTAAGGACAGAAAATACAACTAGACTCGGAACAAGTAGAGCTTTACACGAATAACAGTCCCGGGCCGGAATCGAATCTAGAACACCAGCTCTCAGAAGTCATTGTCACAACCACTTATCTATATATAGATACAATATTCATATAGTCGTGGGTTCGATCCCCACGCCGGGCAAGAAATCTCTGTGTAAATTCTAAGATTTCTTTCCGGGTCTGCTTGGTTGAGGGACCCTCCGTGCCTCGGAAAGCACATTAATCCGTTGGTCCCGATTGTTATAACATCATCTATATCAATCGTATACAAGGGAACAGGCAGCAGCATTTCCTTGTGTGTTACAACATAATACTGCGGTCACCAACCCGCCTGCAAAGCGTGGTGAAACCGGGAGAGTTTTGCCATAGTCACCACTAGGAGGCCCATATTCAGCAGTGCACGTTGTATGGGCTGATGATGATGTTAATGATATTAATAATAAAAAGAGGAGAGATTTGATTACTACTGGACCAATTTTCAAAATATTTTCATCCTTAGAAAGCAATGTTATACAGGAGTGACATAAGCTATGTTTAAAGATGAAGCATCCACGGGAAGCTGGTTATATATAATTATCATCACCACACGTGGGTTGTCCCCCGTGAGTCACGAGATGATAATCTGCGTGTCACCGGACGGCGCAATATCCTGCAGCAGGACACCATTAGAAAGGCGCCATAATAAGCACCATTACTCGCAAGGCTGTAAGAATTATACGTTGTTGTATGTACATAATCACTTACCGAATATAGGCTTAGCCCCGTGGCTAATAACTAAATGCATTAATTGCGATAAATCTAGTTATTGAACGAGGACAATGTAAATAAAAGTTTATTTTTGGGTCCGAACCCATTCGTCCCCTAAGATTCGCACCCTGTGCCCACTCGTCCCCTCGAACTTTTGAGGGGCCCATTCGTCCACTGAAGAATATTTATTTTTATTCATTCTTCTAATATAAGTACATGTATATATGTATACTGCAGCTCTGTAGTCCTGGTACAGTCGCGCAGAAAAGGCTAAAATAAAAAATATAGTAATTCGGTAGATATCATGTTTATTTCAAATAAGATTAACACATACAAAATCACAATGTCCTAGAAACTAACAAAATACAACTCTTTTACAAAAATCAGCCTTGATTGACCATCATATAAATCAACATTAAATATAAAATATGCAAAAAAAAAATAGAACACATATCAACAGTAAATAATCACTTCTTATTTTTTTGTATATTTACCAACTACATACATGCAAAATCATAATAACTTAAATCTAAAAAATTATAACAGTACAAAAAAAATACTGAAATCACAGTAATTATTGAAGACTAGATAAATCAACATATATATTTTTTTAAATCGAATCGATTAATAAACAAACTTTTTATCTACTCTATATAGATATGAAAATCACTGAAAAAGTAGAAAATGTAATAATTTATCATACAAAATAGAAAATTATGTGAGTGCATACACAGTAGCATACTAAAAATCTATGTTTTACCTTAAAATAAAGTATTTAATAGTAACTATTAAAAAGTAGCAGCAGTTGAATTTTTTTTTTCTGTGTCGTCGTTCCAATTATTAACATGTAAGTCTTTTGAAATAGGGATGTATAGGTAAATAGTAGAACTTACGTATTTTTCCTTCACGTACATGCACTGATCACTTCACTCACTAATTAAATTTAATAAGTAATCCTACAGGATACGCTAATGAGTAAACTTTCACTCGAGACAGTATAAAAATCAGTACGCTTGGATTTTCAACTATAAGTAAACTAAATGTAGTAACACATTCCTGGAATAAATACGCCGAAGTTGTCTAGTACTGGTGTAAGCCTTTCATCGAGCGTCTAATGTTTTGGGCTAGAGATGTGTAGTTCGCGAATGAATCTTTCAATTGAAGTACTTCAGTTGGAATCACTCTGTATCTCTTTCGTTCAGTGCAGATTCATATACTTCAATAGTTCAGTTTAGTCCATTTAGTTCACAGTGTTAAAATTCTTATATTCAATATAATACGTACACAATATAACTTAATGCTTTTAAATGAAAGCTATAGGTACCTACTTATAATTAAAAAAAAACATAAAGAACTAATACAAAACAATATAATCATTCTCGTTATTAGTTCATTGCACGATCGATGATCGTTTGAAAGACCTGCGAAAATTGATTCAAATGAATCTAGTTCATAAACTGAACTAGTGAAGTAAATGAATTCGATGATCGTTTAAAGGACATGCGATAAGCTGAACTAGTGAAGTAAATGAGTGATATAGTTCACTTAGTTCAAATGATGTCTATATCTCATTGATTCGTTGTGATTTGCTGAACTAAATGAAGTACTGAACTAAATCAGTGGACTACTTCATTGAGCCAAAAGATATACTTCATTCATTTCTTTTTAATGACACATTTTGCGCATGTCTATTTTGGGCTACGCCTTTGTTATTTGCTCGCGCGCAGATACTCTGGCTAAGATTACCCCTCCCGCTTCGGCATTCCACACCCCGCGCACATCTGGAGAGTACTTACCAATTTTAAACACCTTATCTTAATAGATAAGATAGATAAAAAACGGGTTACAAATAATTTTGTAACCCGTTTTTTTAACAAGCCATTCGTAGTGAGACAATTTTACATCGTAAGCCTATCGACAGGTTATATTATTATCATGACGGATTATCATTCAACATAGCTCTTTTTTCAATGATCTGTTATGATTTATTAAATTAATTCCGTTAATAAACTGTTCACAAGTGTACTATGTTAACCGTTTCTTATTTAAAATATAGCTAGTTTTATCTCAGGGGACCAATAGGCACCTGAATAGGTGCCGAATCTTTAACTTATATTGTATATATATTAGAGGGAACGAATGGGTACCTTAAAAATAATATTTTTTAGTAAAATATTAATTGGTCCCCTACCAGGAGACCAATGGGCACCTATATAGGGGCCGAATCTACAACTTTTATGCTGGGGGACGAATTTTAGGAGACGAATGGGCTCTGACCCTTATTTTTTCGGAAGGACATAATGCATTTAGACACAAGACTTTATCCAAAGTTAATCTTCATCTGCCTTGTTCATCTAGCAGTCTAGTTCGAATGTAACTAGCGGGAACTTGGAGTCGAGACTCGGGTTGTAACATTATGTTACTAGAAAAATTTCTTTAAAAAAAATCTAAGTCCCTGCCCGTAAGTTAAGCCGTCGGTTCTTCGTCTGATCTCTCACCGGTCGTGTCAGTACAACCGTCCCACTGGATTTTCTACAGTAAAGGAGTAGGTAGTGTGTATACACACACTTGAGCACTATAATAAGACGCAGATGGCCGATATCTCTAGAATTTGGACGCTGTATGTAATTGCAAAATAATTTTTCTATAGCCGTTATTTATAGTATATAATATCCTTACCCAAAATATAGTACCTACCTTTTTTTTGTTTTTTGTTGTCCGCCCACAACATTCCCGCCGCCGCCGCTGCAGCGTATTCGCGCGCTGGCAGTGGGATATGTGGGACTCGCTCTCTCCATAGCGTGGTATGCTAAACTCATACCACGAGGAGAGGACCCTACTGACCCAAAGTTTCTAGCCAATTCTTCTCAGAGTTGAACCGTCCAGAACTGGTTTGATGATTTAAAATATTTTAAATGTGTCTATATAAATAAAGAATTTTTGACTTTGACTTTACTGTAGCTTCTTTCTACAGAAATAGCAAGCCGCCAATATCTATTACAAGATCGTTGCAGAACGAGGTTTTCAGGCGTTCGATGAACAAATACTTTTAAAGAATTCCACGAAAGTCAGCCATCTAACTACGTATCTCTTTGTCTGTTTGTGTGAATTGAGCGCCTGATAGTTAGTTAATTTAGTTATTTAATGTTCATAGATATGAAGTTCATTCACTTATCATGCAGTATCTACCTACTTGCAGAAAAAATATAATTGTATGCAGCTTTTATTGTGAATGATAGCAACAGAAAACCGCTGGCCTCCAAATAAAAGGGTAATCCTCCAACCTTATTAAATGGTTTATAAACTAAAAACTAAGCAACCTGCACAAGAGGGGGACCTCTGTGGGACTTGGACCTCGGCTCAAGGCGGTCGCTGACAGATTGAGGCATTATGACTTTAAGGTTTGTACTTATTGAGGTTTGTGGAACTGTCGTTCTACTTAACAGTTCGCAAGTCTCGGGTCGTTGGGTCTACGATGACATCGGAATATACCGAATGCCACACAAAAATATAACTAAAACATAACGTATTACTCGATAACAATAGAACAACTCACAATGCCACTATCAATTCTATACATTGAACAGTACATAGTAAGATACTGATATTGAGAACTTAACAATATTATTCTCACGAACATGAGTCATTGCCTATCGTTGGTGGGACTCGCTAAACCTATGCGCTGAGGGCGTGTACAGTAACCTACTGGACAGATAAAACAACATATACACTAGATATTGAAGTAAATGAATGTACGTCAATATATTCGTCGACAAAGGAGCGAGTGGGGAAAGGTTGGACTGGAGCTCGTGCATCACGGAGCTAACGAGTTTGGGGAATGGATCTAGCTACTCGAAATGTTATGCTTTCTACATGAAAACCATAATTTATTAGAATTGTAAAATATAATAATTACTACGGAACATTTTTTTATTTAAATTTCATTACCTACGTCTCGCACTTGTCCAGTTTTTTTTTATCTTCGTAAATATTTTTATGTTGATTAAACGTGTAATTAATAAAAGGTGTGTGTCATTATTTTAAACTCCGAATAAAGCCTGACCAAGAAATAAAAACACTTGATTATCTATGCTATGGCTAATCAAGTTAGTTATAATTTAAATATGCTTTCATTCTCCGGTGATAAGGGTATATTGATCTATGCCGGTGATTCACCGGAGAATAACCGGAGATCGCTCAATCACCGGTGGATTCAATCGGTTGTCAAAATCTCGCTCCGGTGCAAACCACTACCGCCGTGCGTAAGGACGCTTCTTCGAGTGGCCGGGGTGCACAGACTAAAATAATTATTTTTTACCCATTTAGTATTGGAACGTTAGGATGTGTTCGACTCCCGGCCGAAATCTTAATACTCTTGGATAATTATATTAATTTGTTCAATTATTCTTATTATTACCATTGTTTTATTCTTAATTTTATTGATTATAAATTTTATGTTGTTTTTAAATTAATTCGCCGTTATCTTCATTTAGTTAATTGTTTTTTTATTTTTATTTTATTTTTTGGTTTATTCTTTTTGTTGGTAATCTTTATAACAAAAAATCTAAAACTGATGAAATTTGTTTATTTATTTATTTGGCTCTGCAATTAAAATTAGAATATAATATTGAACATTATTGCCGATTTTTATATTTTATATGTATTTATTTGACGTTTGGCATGCGTGGCGTCAAAACTGGGGCTGGCTAGAATACCAGCGCTGCGCAATGATCTTTCAGATTATTGATGTAGCTTAATGCTGAAGCCAGTTCCCATTTATGGTGCATATACTTGTAATACCTACTGTTAATCCATTTGTTATTTCCTTTTATGTGCCGTAAATAAATGTATTTTCTTTCTTTCTTTCTATATTCACAGAAGAATAGTTCTATTTTCTCTTGCAATTTTCTCAAACATTGTGAGATCTGCTAAAATCCTCCCAGCTCATCAATCTGTACCGAAAAAAAAAAGTTTTAATTTGTGTAAAGTAAAAAAAATACAGAATACTTCACAGAAATTATATGGAATACATTGCTGATTTGTTTTTAGGGTTCCGTAACCGAAGGGTAAAAACAGGACCCTATTACTATAAGACATCGCGGTCTGTCTGTCACCAAGCTGTATCTCAAGAACGGCGATAGCTAGACAGTTGACACTATTTTTATTGCCGCTGTCTGTTATGGCGGCAATAAAAATTGTGTTAACTATCTATAATATAAAAATGAATCGCAAAATGTGTTGGTAAGCGCATAACTCTACAAAGCCTGGACCAATTTGGCCAATTCTTTTTTTTTATGTTCGTGGAAGTTCAAGGATGGTTTTTACGGCGAGAAAAAATCGAATAATTGCCTGAAAACCCCTTAAAACAGCCTTTTTCTTTTTCCCATACAAACGTTTTCTAACTAAAATGTAGAGTCAATTTGAGCTTTATTTTGTTAATTAAAAACTTGAATTTTTTTGCCAAGATTTTTTAGGGTAGGTGTAGGGTAGGGTAGGTGTAGGGTAGGGTAGGGGTAGATTAGGGGTAGGTGTAGGGTAGGGGTAGGGTAGAGGTAGGGTAGGGGTAGTGTAGGGTAGGGGTAGTGTAGGGTAGGGGTAGTGTAGGGTAGGGGTAGTGTAGGGTAGGGGTAGTGTAGGGTAGGGGTAGTGTAGGGTAGGGGTAGTGTAGGGTAGGGGTAGTGTAGGGGTAGGAGTACCGCATAAACGAAGTCTCTACGGCCCAGTTTATTTTATACAAATGTTTAGGTCTTTTATGTATCGATTGAGGCAGTACGAAGTCTGCCGGGTCAGCTAGTAATATATAAAAATACAATATTTAAGGGAGGCACCTATACAACAAACGTGATTTTTTTGCCCATTTTTGCTCGATATCAATAACGGCAACAGGTAGGCACTTCAAAATGGTAAGGAACCATTCGTGTGCGAGTCCGACTGACACTTGTTTTTATTTTTTGGTTAATTTTGTTCTATAATATTGATTATTTCTGGCAGAATTATTCAAATATAATTAAGTAAGTAGTATTAATATTTCTCGATTGCAATTTTAAATCATCTGTGGATAAGATGGTTTGTACTGGATTTCGACATAATACCAGTACGGGTTGTTTTTTTGCGTCATAATAAGAGCAGTTTGCCAAAATCAGGCCACGGAGAGGACTTGTTACAGATATAGTATGGTAATAATTTTGGAAAAGTTGTCGACCGCCGAACTTTAATGGATTGATTGCTCAAGACGCCGTTGAAAGGCACTTCTTCAACAAATTATAATAACTTTTTATATGAGATATAAGGTCAACCCTTTAACACCGATACCGATTACATAAGTGAAGAAATTTCTGTGAAATAATTTATTCATTTCTTAAATGCCCCCCAATTCTAGTTATGCTGGCAGCAATGAATTGTGAGTGGAGGGGGCCTCACAAATTTTCATATAAGTTTTCTAACTAAAATAGAGTCGTATAAAAAATTGGTAAAATAAAATTTCGCTGAAATATCTTTACTAACATCATGATCACTAGACATGATGATGTCGACCGTTAAAGGGATGGCATACATTTCGGATTCCAAAAATGCTCTCATCATTAGAATGCTACTGAAGTATAAGATGAATAGGATGTATTTTTTTTCGGACGTACATATGTAATTAGCCACGAAGCTTTTGCTACTTGCTTTGCTTTTGCTCCAGCTTAAATAAATATCTTAATTACTACAAACTAAGCAACCTGCGTATGATGGCGTCCCCTGTGGGACTAGGACGTCGGCTCAGGGCGGTCGCTGGCGAGGAGATTGAGGGATACGTTTAGTTTTTGAGGAGAGTTTTGTGCAACTGTCGCTCTACTTTACAGCTCGCGGGCCTCTCGGACTTCGGGTCTATGAGGGCATTTGAATGTTTAAAGGCCAGATAAGGATCTAAAATTATCTTTGTATTAAAGCGTACCTAACTATTGCTAACATCGCAAAACCCTTAATCACCCGTAGCTGACATTTTTATTAGGACTACACACAAATTCCATCAGCCGAGCCTCTTCGTATTAATTAGATTAACACGTAATAGGCATGGAGACTACAATTTTTATTGAGTCCATCAGTTAGATTACCAAAAATATTGGACACGTATTTTATTTTATTTCCTCAAACAAAATATGACGAAGATACAGCGCGTTAAAATTTCATATGACGTCACTTTTAGGTACAATTTTACCGAATAGTGACGCCACAAGCCCCCCTCTCCTGAACTTTATAGTTTGTTTTTGCTCTGTATCGTTGTCAATTTTTATTGCTTTGATAAATAAAAAAATACGTGACAAATATTTTTTTAGTAATCTGACTGACGGAGTATATATATTTTTTTAGTCTTCACGCCTATTGCATAAACAGCGGTCACTGCCATCCTACAAACATTTATAACACTTATCGATAATTAATTGCTAATTGTGTGGTCCACAAACTACAATTATTGTACCGATGTCAGTGTAGTTCTCAGCAATCGTGACTTAACATGTTTAGTAAGAACGTTGTTTAATACCATTGTTTAAAATGCCAACTAAAAGCCTACGCATAATAGTTATATATTAATTGTAATTCATGTTTAGTTACAATTTAGAGTTAAACACAGACTACAGATCTACCTATTTAAGTTTTCTTTAGATTTCAAAAAGGCAGGATTCGAAACTGCATTATAAGCATAGCCACTAAATGCTTAGAGCCTAGATCATTCAATCACGGCGGATCTCAACCGGTCTTCGAAATTTATCAATCGCTTTATAACACGTCTCTAAGGGGAATTTAGATGTTATCTATCGATAATTTATTCATCATCATCATCATCATCAACAGCCCGTTTACGTCCACTGCTGAACATGGGCCTCCTCTTAACAGACCTTGGCAAGCCAGGATCGTTGAGGGATATTGCCATCATCACCACGCTTGGCAGACGGATTCCATTAGTCGCCTTTTACGACACCCATGGGAGGACATGGGGTGGTCTATTCTACGCCGGAAACCACACGGCAGATAATTTATTAGGTTTATTTATTCATAATGTCATAATATACAAAGGTTCTAACATTTTTAAATAAGTTATCTTTGTAATCAGTTCTAAGCAGAACCTTTATAAGTGGTTTCTAGTTTATGCAAGTGTATGGTTTCCCAGCAACAGCAGCTTAATTAAACAGCGTCCGGAGGAGTACCCGGGGGTGTTAGTTTGTTCCCCGGTTTCTCCACATAACTGTGGTGAGGGAAGTTCTACATAACTACATGCCGCTGCGCCGTTGGTGATGGTTAAAGGATTTCACCCCGAAAAAATGTCTTTGAATTCCTGACGCACTTTTAAAATTAAACCTTTGAGGTTTATTTGTGCCAAAAATACAAATTTACTCCGATAGTCATCGATAAAAAAGTAATACATACAAGTGACAAATATAATTAATTAAGTAAATAACTCAGCATTACCTAATAAAGGAAATCTATATTAGCGGAAAACCACATACCTACCGTTGCCCAACTGAATCTAGCTCACATGTCGACTAGTCAACTTCCTACCTGACACACACTGTGTGTGTTCGGCTTTATCACAATTCCCACGAAAAGACCTTGACAAATGAAACGATAATGATGGTAATATAATTAACAGTTATCTACTCTTTCTGTTGCAATGGATTTTAGGAAATTCTCGCCTACAGAACCTACTTCCATATATAGGAGTGCTGCACTGTACTAATTCAGCCCGTTCATCGCAGTAAGATGGTGAGTCTCCTTAAACTGATAGAAGCTGCTGCCCATCCATCAGGTGCATGTCCCTTAGTCGCCTCTTACAACACCCATGGGAAGACATGGGTATGCCTATTCTAAACCGGACACGGCACAGTTAATAAATGTTAGGATTATAAAAATAGGTAGATTATTTTGAAGACTGCTGACCGCAATGAATCTGATGATCTCTGCTTTCACATGTATGAAGGGAATATTACGGGAGTACATACAATGTACTAGTAGAGGATCTGACAACAGTGACAACCTCCGAGGCTTAGCGGTATAAGGTTTGCTTTAAATCTCGGTTCGATTCCTGCTCCGGACAAAAAATCGTTATGTAAAATCAAAGATTTCGTCTGATTGGTTAAAGGACTAAAGGCGAAAACACATTATTAATACGCCACGCGACGCCACGTGTCAACACCTGTGCATCAGTGCGCCCGTGGCGTCGTGTCGGGTGTTCATAGTGTGATTCCCATCCATTGGTCCCGATTGTCATAATATCAACTATGATGATCGTATAGCAGCGGACAGACAGCAGCAGCTGAGTATGCAACTTCGAACTGTGCTCTACAACCCGAGTGCCAAGTGTGGTGACTATGACAAAACTCCTTTTTGAGAATTTCTATGTTCAGTAGCAGTAGTTATAAATGCTGATGATAACAATCACTGATAATAATTGTTTTGATCGTTAATATAGTTGAAACTGTTTTGTATGTGTCCGTTAAGTAAGTAAATTTTCCAAGCGGAGACAACAATATCTTATTCTAAAAAGCTAAATTCTATTACTAATACTTATAAGTATTCAAAAACTTGGTATAATAAATAGCTAGCTTAACACCTTGATTGATAGTAACGTTCTAACTTTAGGCAACTATCAATTAAGGTATCAGTATCATTTGACTGTCCAAAACACTGTGTGATACCGTGTTTCATGTACCGTGCACTTGCGTTCAGCTGCAGTACATAGGTGTCCTTGGAGTGAGGCCGTTTTCCTACAAGCCCTAAGTGCCGCCTGTGGTGTCGCACGGGGGCGCTAGGAACATTTATAAAGTGCGCGCGCGCAGCCTAAGGACTAGTGTCTGTCTGACTACAAACTAAAAATGAAGGCTGCTGTAAGTAAAGTTAATTACATTTTGAATAAATTAAATACTAATTAAATAAATCGCACTTTGGTCTATATTTTTGCACATGCAAAATTAAAGAATCTAGTTAAAATTATTTTCTACTAATAAGAAGCTTGTTTATCTGGTCATTTGTAAACACTAATAAAAGCATAAAAAAAGCAAACAATATAACAAAATACTAGGTAATGCTGAAACAAATATTTTCAAAACATATCTTTTAATCAGTTTCTATTAGTAACAATTACCCTTATCAGAGGTACCTATGTGGAGATGACAGTTATTAGATGAGACTAGATTTAGAAACTGCCCAATAACTAATAAAGGGAAATAAAAATAAACCGTGATACCTACCTACGTATAGATGCAAAAAAGGGCGTTGCGTTACTTTCGTAATTCTAAATCTAATCCATAAAGAGTTAAAGTTTCATTTAAGGATCTACCGATATTTAAATTCTGTTACCAACAGTAAGCAAAGCTATTTGTGAGTGCCATAGGCTATATTCAAGCCAAAGTGCTCACGGGAATCGGAATCTAGGAAAGCTAATCTTTAATTAAAAAAAGATGTTTACTATTAATTAACAGTGTCAATAAAGTTTCAAACAATTTTTCTATTCAGAACTTCTAAACACTAACTAGTCCTCAGTCTAGGAGAAAGTATTTATTAATCTGTGTTCCAGGCCTATTTGAATCACATCTTGCAACTGAATTATATCGATCGATTGAGCTGGAATTGTAATTAAAATGAACTAAATGATTTTGAATGACATGTGTTGTGACTTGAATAATGCTTGTTTATGCCTTATATTATTATTTAGTAATTTAAATGCTATCGTTTGACCATTCAACATCAACCTGGCTTGTAGGTACCGGCGCCGCGGTGTCCTCACGATCACAAGCGAGCTCCTCGCACGATTTAGTTAAAGTTCGATTGATAGGGATTGTTTCTTGACCCGAACTATGAACTCATTCGAAAGGGATAAAGGGACCAAAGTTCATGACTTTATATGGGTATTGCTTAAGTTATAAATAGTGTTGTCTTTGTCCCTTTAATACTCTGCTTTATAACTTGAAAATTATTTATTGAAGAAATACAAACCGTCAACATACATATACGATGCGTGGAAATCTTTTCGCTGACCCCACATTAAGCCATTTTCCATTTAGGTACAAGCTACACATAATAATGAATAATCTTCGTCTTTTGTTACTTAAAATTAATATAAATAGGGATTCATTTCTTACATGTACGTATGGTTAATATTGTATGGACTTAACATGTGTATTGTAATGATGTCCGCGTCTTAATCATGATAACTGTGCAAGTGGAAGGGGTCCAGTAGAAAATCAGTGCTTTGACTTACAGTTTTAGCGCTTACTGAACTGGAACCTTTGCCACTCGTCAAAATGTATCTTTACTATTTGTTGTATAGTTATTTTGAACTGTGAGGCATAAATAAATTGTTTAAATCGTTTGTGCGTACGCGTTCCTCGAATGTGTGGACGACCCGAACGACGAGTTCTCGTCCTCGTCACCTGCTCCACTGCGTCCACGTGGGGTTAGGCTTTAAGTACATAGATACAGTAACAAACATTTAACTTTTTATGTGTCATTCCAGCTGTGTGTCCTGTTGTGCGTGGCGCTCGCGTCCGGCGCCGAAGAGAAGAAGAACGAGAAGCGTGGCTTACTCGGCCTCGGCTACGGTGGGGGCTACGGAGGGGGCTACGGGGGCGGCTACTACGGCCACGGTCTGGGCCTGTACTCCCACAGCGCGCCGCTCGTCAGCCACGGCTACGGTCTCGGTGGCTACGGACTCGGCCACGGCATCGGCGTCGGCCACGGCATCGGCCTCGGACACGGCATCGGCCTCGGACACGGCGTCGGCCTCGGCCATGGCTACGGATTAGGCTTAGGCCATGGCGTGGTCGCGTCAGCTCCCATCGTGTCACATGGCTACTCTGCCCCCTTACATTACGGCTCCCCGCTGCTCGGATTGGGCCACGGCGGCTGGCATTGAGTGTTATATTTGTATGTTAGTGCCAAATTAGTATTTATGTGAGATGTTTGTGATTGGATGTACTCGTAAAATTATACTTTTTTTTAATAAATATTTTATAAAAATGTCAACGTTTTATATTTCTTATTGAATAAGTAAGTGTATTGTATTGTTAAATGTTCTGAAAATCATTTCCAAATTATCAAATCAATCACTCTATATTTAATGGTAAAAACGTAAAACGCCATTTCGCATTAACACGATTTGAACATTTCTTTTCCTTGTGTCTTTCTTATATAAGATAAGAAACAAGCTAGAAGATAAGAAGCAAGCTGAAAGTTACTTAAGAGTAACCTAGCTCTTTGAACGCGCTAATCTCATAAACTTGAGATTATTTTTTCATTTGATATCCCCAATTGTTGAGAAAGGTTACGGGCTTATAACATGACCCTACGAGTCGCAGAAGGCAACAGTTATATTGCCCCCGATGAAACCTCGAAACACTGTGAATTATTTTGAAATAAAATTTGTGCTAGAAACCCATATTAGTGTTTCTATCAAGCGGAAAGTACTTAGAATATACATGCTGGTGACAAATGTTAAGTATATATAAAGCTTTCCTTCAAAAGGTTACAATCTGGTTTATCGAGTTAATTTTGTAACAATTCTACCTCATTCCAAACTTGTATTGGGTCTTTTCCCATAAAAGCCTTAATTTTCATTAAGCGTTCGGCGCGGTCTCACTCGCATACGTACCGTTCCCGTGGAAACCTCGTCTTTAAATAATCCATGGTTCTGGATAACGAAACTTGTGAAAAAAAAACAAAATCGGACAAACTTAACCTCTTTATAATATTCGTATAGACTAGTTTGTGGCCCTTGACTTCGTAAAATTAGGATTTTATTCGTATAACAACGAAAGCACCTACCTACAATCGTTTTTTAGATTTGACGGACAAACAAATAGACAGACAAAATAAAAAGTCGCTTATACGTATTATGGAACTCCAGCCATTACTAAGATAAGCCGTAACAAAAACACACATAGATAGACAGACCGACAAAAAAAATGTTAATATTATTTTTGCTATAGGTAGGTTCATGTGCATTTGGATAAAACTGTTATTTTTCCATTACAGACAGACACTTTAATTTAATTAATTTGTATACATAAGTAAGTACAGTCAGTAATATAAATCTTAACTGTAGGATGTTAATAGCCGACACTCAATACTTATTTAATTATGTCATTTCTTATGAAGTTAATTTTATTTACTTTAAAACAAGTTTGATTCACTCAAATCCGAAAGGAATAGGCTAGTTGACACATATGAAATTATGTTACACTGATGTTTATTTCTAAAACCTGGGAAATCTGTCCCGCCGTTCATTCGTGATGCCCTGACCAAGGTAAGAAGGAATTCATTTAAACATACTTCTATACCTTTAATATTATAAAGAGGTAAAGTTTGTGAGGTTGTAACCTCTGGATCTACTGAACCGATTTGGAAAATTCTTCTACCAATAATACTTACGTGATTTTCTCGTCACTTGTAAGTGTAATATGCTATATTTTAAGTTAAAGTTTCCACGGGAACGGGATCTACGCGAATGAAACCGCCGCCGCCCGGGACAGCGAGTACCTAATAAAAAGATTTTATAAGTTATAACATAATATTATTCAAACAAGCATAACATTTTAGTAGTACTAAGATTAAGTTTTTATCAGGAATAGAATTGGTGATACGAATTTTACTGACATTCGAGGAATACTCCCTTCATTGATGCCGGCCTGAAAAAGGTTTTTTCGATTTTACACGAACATTTTTCAAGACACATTTCAGGCTTTTGCTACTTCACTGGTCATAAAGTCGAGCAGAGCTCCAGCCTATATTGGTTTAAAAACTACAAACTAAGCAAACTGCGCAAGATTGCGCCCCTTGTAGGATTTGGAACTCGGCTCAGGACGGTCACTGGCGGGAGAATTGAGATATGATGGCTTTAGCTTTTTTGGGGAATGTTGTGCAAATAACGCTCTGTGCGAGCCTCTCGGATTTCGGGTCTACGAGGGCATCGGAAGGTTCTTTGCAAATTAATAGATTGAGAGCAGGATTAAGACACTATAAGGTAAGGAACCGAGTATCTGGTATTTTATGGCTATGACTCTTATATTACGACACTTAGCAGCTAAATTCCTAAACTTCACGCCCCAGTAGTAACGTCCACTAATATAGTATTACTTTCCGCAACACATCGCAATCATTTCACATAAGTCACAATTTTAATTCATTGACCCCGATATCAAGTTGTTCCCTTACCCGTTTACCTGATCCGCCGGTAGATGGCGGTGTCGCAATCGGAAGTGGTGTACCGGATGTTATCATATTATGTCGCAATATGGCGACCGAATGTAGTAGTTAACCGGTTGGGTATTTAATAGCAATGGTGAATGAAGTTATTCATGAATAAAATTATAGGTTATTTGTAGTTTTCGAAGGTATT
This sequence comes from Nycteola revayana, assembly GCA_947037095.2. Taxonomy (NCBI): domain Eukaryota; kingdom Metazoa; phylum Arthropoda; class Insecta; order Lepidoptera; family Nolidae; genus Nycteola; species Nycteola revayana. The sequence continues at coordinate 20,601,550 of OX344852.2, forward strand.
GAGTTGTGTAAAGTTTTTATAGGTATACGAATAGCTATCGCTGGTGGACTGGTATCTCAACTATGAATTAAACGGAATAAACGCTATTAATTCAGCACTTAGGTATTTACATACTTGTCAATTATACGCAATGAAATTATATTAATATAATTAAATACAAAATATGGCCACTTAAATACAGGGTTATTTTTAAAACACCAACAACCTTTTGGGGAATAGAAGTACTCATGATTATGAACAACTTTCACTATGGGACCAACCCTGAAATCGCGAAAATAAAATCAGCTGTTCCATACATTTATGTTTACTTACCTCGACAAAATGTATGGAACAGCTGATTTTATTTTCGCGATTTCAGGGATGGTCCCATAGTAAAAGTTATTGGTGTTTTAAAAATAACCCTGTATATTGCGAATAAGCTAATAATCTGTCTGTCAGTCTAGTATCTCGAAAGGAGGCACGTTTTCAAACAATATTTTTATGTATAAGCGACACACGCCTGAGGACACCCGTAATGGGCTTAGGCCGTGGTCCTGCTCAGGACATCGCATGATCTTACTGAAGCTTACGTCTATATTGACAAGATTTGTTTAAAAAATATTATAGTTAAAAAGTATTATAGTCATAATGAGTCTTATGGATACCATTATGTACAACAGGCACAGTGCTTTCGATTTGACGCAGATTTGTGAGTCAAACATTAAGATATTGTGGAATCTTATTTAACAACACAGTTCTATTCTGTATTATTTAATACTAATTTACCGCGCGCGGCTTCATCTACGAAGCTCTCGTTTCCATAAGTGAAGTTCTTATGGAAACGAGTAAATATAGCTTCATCATCAGCCCGTATAACGTCCACTGCTGAACATAGGCCTCCTCCTCGTATTTTGCCATAGTCACCACGCTTGGCAGGCGGATTGGTGACCGCAGTATTATGTTGTACCACACAAAAAAATGCTGCTGCCCGTTCCTTGATATACGATTATTATTGATGATGTTATAATAATCGAGACCAACGGCTTAACGTGCTTTCCGAGGCACGGAGGGTAGTCCCTCAACCAACCAGACCCGGAAAGAAATCTTAGAATTTACACAAAGATTTCTTGCCCGGCGTGGGGATCGAACCCACGACCTCCGAGATTTATAGCGAGCCAAATACCGCCACGCTACGGAGGTTGTCATGGAATATAGCTTATGTTACAGTTTTTTTACCGGGTTAAAATACGTTACGCATTCGCCTCGCGGGGATCACGAAATTTGTGATTCCGGCGTTGCAAAGGGTATGTAGGACTTGTTTATGTTACCCTTGAATAACCTAGTTTTATCATGGTGAAAGAATTTTTAAAATTGGTCCAGTAGTTCTTGAGCCTATTTAATGCAAACAATCAAATATTTCCTTTTTATAATATTAGTACCTAGAGATAAATAATATGTGAATAAAAGCTCATTTGGTTGGGAATAGCTCTTTTGAAGTTTAACTGCAAGATTCATAGAATGTCAAGCGAAATAAAATTTTCTAACAAAGTAGGTTCATACACGCTATTTATCTACATAAAAGGGCTTTTATGTTTTATGTTCCCGCAAGGGGGTCGTCCCCCATCTGGGACTCGTCCTCTCCATAGCGGTGGTTTGCTAATTGTACCACGAGTAGAGTAGGTACCCTACTCCACCCTACCCACTAAAACCCCCCGGGTACTCCTACGTCCGCCGTTGGTGAGGGGCGCAGGAACCCATGGCTTTCTAGGACTCACACGCTATGTACACAGCCAGTAAATGAGTGAGTGTGTAGTGTTAGAATGTGATAATTGTAAAAGAACTTTAATCGTTATGCCATAACTAACAAGTTATGACGTCACACCATACTGAACCTATAAAGCGTCTACACACTAGGACATAACACTTACGTGTAGGGCAAAAACTGGCCCTATTCCGACGTTGCCTTGCGACACATACCTAATTTTATGGCACACACCTGCATATAGATTGTAATGGGAAAGTGTTATCATATTTTAGTATTTATTCAACGTTCCCCATAATACTAAACTAAGGGACTCCTTTTTCTAGGAAGTTAGGTACTCAGAAAAAAGCCAAAATATCATATTTTTTCAGATTTTTAATAGAAGAATGTAATAAACAAGCTAACTCTTGCGGTTTCACTCGTGTAACTCCCTTTACCTACCACGGGAACTTCATTTCAACATTCGCAATAAATGGACTATTTAACACTGAAAGATTTTTTCAAATTGGAGCAGTAGTTACTGAGATTAGCGCTTTCAAGCAAACAATCTCTTCAGCTTAAGATCTTCAATCATAGACATAATGTAATCTTGCAATATACTACGTCTTCATAAAGCATACTGATACCATACCATTTCAGAATATGCTGCTAATCGTACGCCCTTTTAAACGCGAAGTCCGAGAGGCCTGCGAACTATAAAATAGAGGGACAGTTGCACAAACGTCTCTCAAAATTATTATTCATAAATGTCAAACATTAATGACAATCTGCGTAGCGTAGCGGTATTTGGCTCGCTTTAAATCTCATAGGTCGTGGGTTCGATCCCCACTCCGGACAGGAAAGTTGACGGACTCTAGTTGGTTGAGAGACTACCCTCCGTGTCTCAGAAAGCACGTTAAGCCGTTGCGCGTTGGTCCCGATTGTTATAACATCATCTATAATAATCGTATATCAAGAAACGGGCAGCAGCGTTTCCTTGTGTGGTAGAATATATTACTGCGGTCACCAACCCGCCTGCCAATTAAGCGTGATTACTATGGCAAATACCCCTTCGGGAGGAGGCCCATGTTCAGCAGTGGACGTTATACGGGTTGATGATGATGATCAAAATGAATAAGTCATAAATGTTGTACAAGGCCGAATCCCAAACGGGAAGTTGGGAGCAGAGCTCACCTGTTGGTTTCTAAATAAAAAAACAGGTAGAATATAAATAGAAAGAAAGAAAGAAGCGACTTACAACTTATTGAGAACACCGCCATCTATTGATACTGATATGTACTAAAATCACGTGTACGTGAACAAATGTCATAATTCAATCACCCCCACCGGCGACCATCCTGAGCCGAGGGAAAATTCCTACAGGATTCGCGAGGACGAACTCTACGAGGGCGACAAGTACAAACTAAGCAACCTGCACAAGAGGTTTTGCATACCCGGTGAAGTAGCAAAAGCCTCGTGGCTACATATGTCCATCGCAATAAAAAGGTTTTCAATCACATTATAGATAGCGATAAAATAGGATTTAAATTCCACTCAGGTAATTAGTTACAAACAAACCGGTCGTAGTCTAAGGACTACGGCGTCGGACTTATGATCTTGTGGTTGCCGGTTCGATCCCCACCCATTGCAGTACCGACGTGAACCCACCCGTAACACAAGCATTTTAGCTTAGCTAAGGGGGCTAACAAGAATACTAGTAGTCTGCAAACAATCTACCATCTTATATTTAAAAAAAACAAAACTAATTACTCTCTCTCTAGTCTACCCTCCGTGCCTCGGAAAGCACGTTAAGCCGTTGGTCCCGATTGTTATAACATCATCTATAATAATCCATTATCAAGGAACGAGCGTTTCCTTATGTTGTACAACATAATACTGCGGTCACCAACCCGCCTGCCAAGCGTCGTAAATGGCAAATACCCTCCCTTCGGGAGGAGGGATTATTTTCTCAAGAAAACAGTCACTCAGTCAGTATTATGACCGACCGGGAACTAGCTACGGATGGACACATTACCAACAAGGTAGCATCCAAGGAGGTTGTCATAGCATATATGAAACAGCGCTCATGTTAATTAGATTTCTCGGAACACTTTGTATGGCTATGCGGGGATTTTGCAGAATGTGTGCTTTAAGAATGTAGGAGGTGTGGCTCACGCATTCATGTAATATATACCTTGTGCGATAACCACAGTCATTGGTAAATAAAGAAGCAGTAAGCAATTGTGAAGAGAAGCGGAACACTTTGCTATATGGTACCCTACTAATCTTTGGTTTTAATTTAATATTTATATGTCTGTCCCTAAGCTCGGCAAATATGGCAGCCATTTTAGAACCAATAACGGTAAGAGGCCCGACGGAGTCTGAGTCTGGTGTCCTGGAGGATGGGACGGTGTTTAAGGCCGGATTTAAGGATGGGCATCCAGGGCATCTAAAATCTTTCAAATTCTGACGACTTAACTCTACAACTTTTCTTTTATTCATTTTTTCGATGTTAGAACACCGAAAAAATGACGATAAATTGGGGCGTGGGGACCGGGAGCCAAATTAATTAGGAACTATCTCGCAGCGGCCTTCTTTAGTGCGGCACGTTCCCCGAGTGCTGGAATTTACTGTGCACCGCAGATAATAACCAATCAACGGGGCAATGTTGCCAGCTTTCTGAAAGCATCAATGATATAAAAATGAAATTACAGTTAGCTGCACTGATATGTGAGGCTCGTTAATAATATATGCTATTCACGTAACTGTAAGGTTTACCTTCAGGCTACATGGCTAAATGAGCTAAATTGTCTTACAGAATACGATTATCTAGGGTGTACGAAAGGATATTCCTAACACGGATTCTTAGTAATGATGAATGCTATTAAAACAGTATATACGTAGATAGATTTTACTACCCTAGCGTAGCGGTATTTGGCTCGCTTTAAGTCTCGGAGGTCGTGGGTTCGATTCCCACGCCGGACAAGAAATCTTTGTGTAAATTCTAAGATTTCTTTCCGGGTCTGTGTGGTTGAGGGACTACCCTCCGTGCCTCGGAAAGCACGTTAAGCCGTTGGTCCCGATTGTTATAACATCATCTATAACAAGCGTATACCAGGGAACGGGCAGCAGCGTTTACCTGTGTTTTACAACATAACACTGCGGTCACCAATCCGCCTGCCAAGTGTGGTGACTATGGCAAATACCCTCCCTCGGGAGGAGGCCCATGTTCAGCAGTGGACGTTGTACGGGCTGATGATGATGATGATGATGAGATTTTACTACCAGCTGTAAATCATTTCGATGTGTATTCAAAATCAGCTTCCCACGCGCGGTTACACCCTCGTAACTCCCGTTTCCAAGAGAACTCCGTAATTAAATAGCCTATGTTTGTTCTGGATGACGTGGCTTTCTAATGGTATTTTTTTTTCATTTGAAATCAGTCCTGTATCCGGAGGTCCGGAGCTAATTCAATGCTGTTTGCATTGAATTGGCTCCGGACCTCCGGCTCAAACAATCTTTCCTCTTTATATCATCATGATCATCATCATCAGCCCGTATAACGTCCACTGCTGAACATGGACTTCCTCCCGAGAGAGGGTAGTTGCCATAGTCACCACGCTTGGCAGGCGGGTTGGTGACCGCAGTATTATGTTGAACCACACACGGAAACGCTGCTGCCCTTTCCTTGATATACGATTATTAAAGATTTTTTTTTCGGATGGACCTACGTAGGTAATAGGTCTCCACGAGACTTTTGCTATTTCACCGGGCATAAAGGTGAGCAGAGTTCCAGCCTTAATAAATGGTTAAAAAAATACAAACTAAGCAACCTGTGCAAGAGGGCGCCCCCTGTAAGACTTGAACCTCGGCTCAGAGCAGGATGATTTGAGGGATTATGACTTTTAGTATTTTAGGGGAGTTTTGTACAACTTTCGCTCTACTTTACAGTTCACGGGCCTTTCGGACTTCGGGTCTACGAGGGCATCAGATGGTTCCTTGCAAACTAAGGATCAGGAGGACGAGGGGGGTATATTACTAGAAGGTACAGATTCATCTATAACAGTACAAAGTACTTGTGTCATGTATAGCGATCACGTTACTGAAGAAATTTCTCGTAAAATTATACATTTTATTGGGATATATAATATTTACTTACTAATATATGTACAAAGCTGAAGAGTTTTTATAGTTTACTTGAACGTAAACATTCAAATGAACTTATCTCAGAAACTACTGGTCTAATTTGAAAAATATTACAGTATTACATAGGTCGCCTATTTAACGGCGAAGGCTATTTTTAAATATAAATTTTCCTACATGAACGCTAGTTCTACGGGTGCCGCGTGCGGGAAGCTAGTTAGGTGATAATGAAAAACATCGCGCTATCAAACAAGCATATAATATACACTATCGTACAGTAGCCATTCGGGCACCACACAACTCGAAGTAATATGGTAATAACACCATATCCCTATAAATAAATGGAAATGCAGATGCAGGCATTCCACTAAGTACTAATGATAAAGCTAGCTCGTAATAAAATAAAGTGTAAGGCCGCGCTGACATTTGCCGAGGACTAGAGGGCTGCCGACCGATCAACAAGCAAAGCATGTGAGAGCGCACCACGAGTTCAATCATTATATCATTGGTAAGGCCCGTTTACTACGCAGTGGAAAGAAACAAGAGGAGACTAGATGTTTCATAAGCAACCAATACAATTTATTTCTTTATATTCACATGTCTCGTCTCAGAGAAAACCTGGTTTTAGTGAAGTGAATTATCTACGACTAACTAACTGGACCTTAATAAAAATTTAATGAATTATTCCGTTTTACGGGACCTTAATAAAAACTTAATCATGTTTAAATAATCATTTGAAATATAAATTGACTAGAAAGGAAAACATTCATGGCGGAAGGAGGAGTACCCGGGGGGTTTTAGTGATGTAGGGTCCTCTCCTCGTGGTATGAGCAGCATACCACGCATGAAAGAGAGGGTGAGTCCCAAATATCCCATCGCCAGTTTCATAAAGGCGGTGGGAATGCTTAAAAACATATCCCCCCGATCAACAAAAAAAAAGGCTTGGCAATATTAAATATAGTTATAAATATAAAGTGATTTCCAAAGGTTGTTCTAGTAAGTTTAAAAATCTTTATTAGAAAATATATCTGATCCGCAGATTTATGAATCCGTTAAAGCAGGGTTTCTCAAACTTTCGGCTCCACGAACCCCTGTTAAAATTTCCAGGTGACAGCGAACCCCTAACTAAGTAATTAAATACCCCCCCCCCAGATAAAAAAATAAAATTAACTGTTGAAGAAAACGTCTGCCAGTTATCAAGCCACCATTACGTAAATCTTGTCGCGAACCCCCTGCCGTCGAATGGCGAACCCCTAGGGGTTCGCGTACCCCACTTTGAGAAACCCTGCGTTAAAGTATTAATTTAATAATATCAAACTTTCATTAGACATTAACTAAAATGATAAACTATCTATGACATACCCTCACATGATGTGTGCACATACATTTGAATAATTACCTTTTCGTTGGCAAAATTAACATCTTTGAAATCTTCCTCTGAACTGATTATGATAGAATTACTAACTAACTAGGTACAGAAGATAAGCTAGATAGTCTAAAATAAATGTTCCACGCGGACAAGGTCGCGAGCAAAAGTTATTTAAAGTCATAAAAATCAATAAACATTTACCCAACTAACATTTTCGTAAGTCGTCCGTAACGAAACTGTTTATGAAAACTCATGGTTAGTTCTCTGTGTACTACGTGTTTATATAGAATGTAAATCGGTTTTTGATTTAGTTTTAATATAATAATGTTTAAGGTCGTAAATCATTTGAGCCCAATTAACTGAGGAAGGGCACGCGGGTTGCAACATATAGTTATGAACCTTCAGCTCGTCATGTTAATTAAACGCGGCGACTATTAGAATACTTATTTTTTATGTTTGTAGACAAACTAGCTTTGCGGGCGGTTTCACCCGCTTCTAATGGTGAAATCATTTTTCAAATCGGTCCTGTAGTTTCGGAGCCTATTCAATACAAACAAACAAACAATCAAACAAAAAACAAAAATCCTGCGAACTGTAAAGTAGAGAGACAGATTCACAAAACCCCTAAAATACTTAAAGCCATCCCTCAATCTCATCGCCAGCGACCGCCCTGAGCCGAGGTCCAAGCCCCACAGGGGGCGCCCTCTTGCGCAGGTTGCTTAGTTTGTAGTTTTTATACCATTTATGAAGTAGCAAAAGCCACGTGGCTAACTACGTAAGTCTTTCCGAAAAAAAGTAATCCTGCGTTCCCCTTACAGACGTGTTATAAAGAGATTTCGACGACCGATTGCCATTCACCGTGGCCGAATAGATCAGGCATTAGGGGCTATGTGTAAGATGCAGGTTTGAATCCTGCCGGTGGTCTATATTATACCTGATGTTATTTTTTGATAAAGTTTTTTTTTATTAAGCTGTGCTGTGTAATGCAGGAAATGGAGGCCTAAAATCGCGCTTGTATCAAAACTGCACAGATCTTGGCCAGCCAGGATCGTTGAAGTAGGTACCTATATTGCCATAATCACCACACTTGACAGCCGGATTGGTGATGGCAGTAAAATGGTGAGTATTGTTGAGCTGATTGATGCGGCTAGCCAACCATAAGTTGTATGTCCCTAAGTCGCCTCTTAAGACATCACTGGATGTCTTCCCATTCGTTCGGGTTCGTCTATTCTAAGCCGGAAACCACGCCTTATAATAGTAAGTATATTATGTTAACTTCACTTCGTAACCTAATCAAATTCAGAAAATTATATCCGAAGCGACTTTTCCGAATGCTACTAACACCATAATTTATTCAAATAACCCAATCAACCTTCCGTCAACTCATTTGACACCTAACAAGTTTTATGACAGCTGATAAGTTAATTTCAACGTTGAACCTTCTATCAGAAACAAAGAGCAATAATGAATTTAAATTAAAATACTCCAATAGAATGTCTTGTTAAAATAATATATACTCCTGATCCAGGCGCGTTGAATCTCGATCGTAAAACCATAAAAGTTTACACAAAGAGCAATAATAAACTTCTACTATATGCCAATTAGAGCCATCGGAAACTAAATTCGAACATGTCCCACCTCCCCGCATTAACGCATTTACCCTTTTTATTATGAAAATATAAAAACTAAGCTCCTTTATAATATATAGCACACAGGTATTAACGCGATATATTACCTTTTTATATTACACGACGTTTCGATCAAGTTACATTGATCGTGGTCGCGGGCAGACTTATAACTAAGCTCCTATTGGAATAATTTAGCATATATTTTCGGTGGCTTGCTATACAATATTGATCAGGTGTTAAAATTTTACGCAATTCATTAAATTACATTTAATAATTGGTTAGCCTACTGTCATCAACAAACTATTGTTTTTATATTTATCTGGGGGCACGGCAGTGCCCCCCCAAGTCGAGTAAGAAAAAAAAAAAAAAAAAAAAAAGTTGCACGGCCGTACCTATCTTTTCTCGAAGCAACTCAGCCGATTTTCGACCCCCTATAACTTCGTTGTGGATAAAGATAGGAGCCTGAATTTTCAGTAACTAAACAAGCTTTGTAAAACTACAGTATATTTCAAATTTCATTCAATTTGAACCAGTACTTTACGAATTATAACTAGTCAAAGTTTGGTATTTTCGGTAATTTTGTCACTCGCTCACTGCTGACTGACCGATCATCAAAATGTTTAGGCACTTCTAGCAGACGTAGAAGCTTCAAATTTTGAGTATTAGGAGAGTTTAGTGTAAAACTCATGGGAAAATTCCAACATTTTGCAATTTCGGTCCAGTTGTTCAGTTTCATCAACTGCATTAATAACTTTGTTATTTCTTATAAATGTATAGGATTACAAAGTTACATTTGCAGTCAGTGAATCAGTGTACATGAATATGTTTGATTTAATGGAGGAATAGGTGTAGATAGGGACCTAGATGGAATTATGTTGAAAGGTGGTGTCTAAGTGGTTAGGTTAGTTGTTTCAGAGACCTGGTTTTCTGCGTTCGATTCCCACCCGGGACAATTATTCGTCTGAAATTCAAACAGTTGTACTGAGTCAGGGGGTGCTTTGTTTTCGTGAATCTATTGAGCGGTGAGACCTTCGCGACACAGGGATTAATTTAACAAGTAACAAAAAAAAAAAAAAAGTCGTAGGATAAAAAAAAAAAAACAATGGATTGTAAAAGTAAGGTAGTACATAAGTTGTGCTATGAACGATAGGATACTAACAATCATAACAGCGTCTGATGGAGGTGGCTTGCCCGCTTGAGCCATGTCTCAGCAGGAGGCTGCGGTCCCTTGAGAAGTAGGGACCCCGTGTAATCTGGGCGTCCCTGAAACTGGTTATTTGGGCGCAGGAGAGCCCGCAACACCAATTGAGTCGCGGACGCTGCCAGAGGGTATCCCAGATAGGCAACAGTACCTGGGCCCCTCACCAATTGTGGTCGGAGGAGTAACCAGGGGTTTTACTCTCATGTTATGATTAGCATTCCACTGCTATGAAGAGGGCGAGTCCCACATACCCCACTGCCCGTGCCGGAACACCGCAGTGGCGGAGGAGATGCGTAACATTCTTGCATTCCCCTGGACAAACTTACACCACGGCTTTCACGCTTCCCGTTCGAAACACAGAAAGACGGTCACTTTCTTCCAAGCAACTAACAAATCTTACTGTGATATCGAAGGTATACACACAAACCACGTTTTATTAATCTGACACAAACTATATTTATATAATCATTTTATCAAATATTTTTATACACAGTTTGATGTTAACTAGGTAGCTTTAAATTTACTTATGTACATATTAGCTTGTTCCCTAGTGCGGGAGCTGTCTTAAAAAAAAGCCATAATCGGACATGTATTATGTAGTTGTACCAAAATTCCATCAAAAACAGTTCATCAATTTCGTAATTTTAAAAACCTTTGACAGGCCGGAAGCCAAAAGGCCGTGAGTGCCATACATAAGTTCATGTTAATCCTCTGTTAAGCTTGATGTTGTAGTTTTCGATTAGGTACATTGACAATATTTATAACCAATGAGAGATAACAATTTTACATACGGATTAATTTTAAATGACGTTTGACGAGTGCGACAAATATCAATAAAGCATAAAAAAAGTATACGACGCATCTGTTCTTGTTTCATATGGTGAGTGTTGCCATGCCAGCTAGGTACGTGGATATTCATATGTGCGTAAGTTAAGTTATTTTGTAAATAAGGGCACAGAGTTACTAGTCTGGATGGTTTACATCAAATTTAAGTCTACTTTGGAACTATTAAAGCGCAGGAATAATCCATTTGTGAATACAATAGACTAAAACCGGCCAAGTGCGAGTCGGACTCGCGTACTAAGGGTTCCGTACCATTTTCAAGTGCCTACCTGTTGCCGTTATAGATATCGAGCAAAAAAGGCCAAAAAATAGTTGTTGTATGGGAGCCCCCCCTTAATACTTATTTTATGTTTATTTATTTATTTATTTAAAAATAAGCACACCAACTGCATAATCACACAAAATCGTACATAATATTATAATACTAACAATGTATAACATAGAAGTAATTACACAAATCATAGGTATGCATAACATTCTCATAATTTCAATTTGCTAGGAGACTACAAATTGCGCAGATTCTAGTTTAATTTTAAAAAGAAAAATAGAAAATGTGCAAATAATTAATTCAAATGACTGAAAATTTAAATAAGTTACAAAATTATACATCATCCTTTGCAATTGAACCACTGTAGTTTTTAATCAAGAACTGCCTGTATGACGTAAATTTCATGGAAAAAACATCTATGAGACTATTTGACCTGATAGATATCTCATTATATAGCCTTGACATACGTGTTAGGGGACTATTGAATTATATATATTTAGTTTGTTATTATAGCAATAGAAATACATAATTTGTGAATTTTTCAATTGTTTAGGTATCGCGGTTCTTGAGATAGAGCCTGGTGATAGACAGACAGACAGCTAAGTCTTAGTAATAGGGTCCCGTTTTTACCCTTTGGGTACGGAACCCAAGCATTTAATGTCTAGACATGCTTAATATTGTTGCATCAAAGATATCGAGAAAAACCCATAGAGAAATGGAGTGGGCTTTGAGAAAAACTGTAGCTGAAGTTCAAGAAGTAGTACCGGTAAAGAAAAAGAGGAACACAACCTACAAAAATTGGAAAGCTCATCATCAAGTGACAGAGTGGTAAAATCCATTGTTGGTATTTTAAAAAATAATGTAAATTGTAAAGCAAAGGAAAAAAGTACAACTATCTACAAAAAGAAATGAGATGCCATCAAAAACATACTTGTAAAAAAACCCAAGTCTCGTAACGCAGTTCTTTTACCATAAAACGTTGTAAGATCTATGTAATACCAAGTCGGTTAATTTATTCAGTCCCTACTTAAGGGACCTTCTATCTTAAGCTATTACGTAATCATCTCATCTTACAGAATCTTATTTTGACCTTATCAAAGTTCAAAACTTTTATGTTATGAATATTAGATTGACTTGGCCATCGCAATAAACACTTGTGAGATACATTCTAATTATATCCGATGGCCAAGTTAATCTATTATTTAAAACTTTAAAGTTTTGAACTTTGATAAGGTCAAAATAAGATTCTGTAAGATCAGATGATTACGTAATAGCTTAAGATAGAAGGTCCCTTAAGTAGGGACTGAATAAATTAACCGACTTGGTATTACATAGATCTTACAACGTTTTATGGTAAAAGAACTGCGTTACGAGACTTGGGTTTTTTTACAAGTATGTTTTTGATGGCATTATTTCTTTCTGAAGATAATTTAGAATTATTATTGAATAAATAAGATAACTTGATCATTATATCAAACGTCAGATAGTCCTGATGGGGCACCCCTTGATCCAGAATAAGTTAAGGTAACATTGCCAGTGCCCAGCTCACCTCTATGACCGACAAAAAAGACTCGTGGCATAATATTATAAATACGTAAGAAAAAAAATATAGTAATTTAATTTTGATATTTGGCAATTCCGGGCAGCTAGTTTTTAGATACAAGTCAAACGTTTTGTTACATCCATTCTCGCAAAAAAAGACAAACACGTTCTTAACTAGGTCAAACAGAGAACGACATTAATTATGAAGTCGGGCTAAGTAAATTTATGAAATAACAACAAAATAGCTTTCCGATTTTTGTTATAGTTGTACTGCAAGAACTGGCTTCTTGCCAAATGTCAATATTGTAGGTCGACGAGATGCTTATCTTATCATCAAAGAGTTAAAGAAATTGCGGTCACAAACCCACCTGGAAAGCGTGATGACTATCGCAAAAACTTCCCTAGGAGTAGGCCATGGTCAGCAATGGACGTTATTGGTTCAATTAGCTTCTTGCAGACGAAAACTTAGGGCAATATAGACCAATGACTTAAAAACGGTTGTCGAAATATAGTGGATGCGGAAGGAGTTAGCGTTGTAGCCAAATTAGGGGAGGCCTTTGTCCAACAGTGAACAAAGTTAGGCCGATTGGGTTCGATTACCACTCGGTTTCGAGACAATTATGTGGGTGAATCACGGTTATTAGTTGTAAAGTCCATCGCGATGTTGTTATGTAGTCACGACGCTTTTGCTGCTTCTACATAAAGGCGAGCAGTGCTCCAGCTTTATTGAATGGTTTATAAGCTACATACAAGCTAATTAACCAGCGCGAGACTGCGCCCCCTGTGGGACTAGGATCTCTCCATAGGGCGGTCGCTGACGGAGGGAATAAGGGATTTAGCTGGAGTTTGTCTTAGTTCTTTTATTGTTGTTTTCGTAATTATGTTGATGCTTTGGATTTCCAGGATTATGCATCAATCTAAATCTATTCGTTACCCTTCGCCCATGACCCATGCCCCTGAGGTGACCCCTACCATAATGAGCCATTAACTATTCATAATACAAATTTTGTCATTTGATACTATATCAACGGAATTATAATTGTTGTGCAACCTCCTACTTAATTTCATAAGGGATTTACGTAATATGTCCGATGGTTCCCTTCGGTCGTATAAATATGATCGGAAACGACGAACGACATCAAATTAGTGTGACTGTTGTGATCCAACACATCGACCAACATGAAGTTATTTGTAAGTAATTAGATTAACATTGTATTGGATATTAATTTACAGTTATTATAACAGTTGTTGCGGATGATCTAATAGAGCAAAGATAGTACACATCAATCTATCTATAAATTATTAATCACATAAATATGTGTACGCGCATAATTTGAGAACGACTTGACCAATTTGGCTCAATCTTTTTTTATTGTGTTTCGAGTTATCAGAACAAGATTCATCTGAATGATAACATTGATATGAATTTTCATAGGAGAACCGGGCACTAAGTGGTAGTGTAGCTAGTTAAAAATAATAATTTACGCAATGTTTAATTATAAAAATATATACCTATAGGTACCTAAACTTGACCAGGTTTAGCTAACCTTCATAATAGTGGGAAAAAATTCAAGTGGGAAATTCTTGAGTAGATTAGCCCAATTTTTTTTTGTTGAAACCAAATTTGGATCATTTAAAAAAACAAATCAATTTTAGACAATAGATAACACCTATTAAATTGCAACATCGAACTAAATGAAGCCGATTCGCTAATATTCAGAACAACATAAGCCTTCGTGAATAATTCAAGATAGCATGTGCTCAAACGCACTTAAACATTAAACGCAGAGCGCTTATACAAAACAATATTACACGTGATATTAATACCGTTATGTGCTCTGAAAATCACAACTACTTTAAAAAAAACGTCCGACTCGCACTTGGGTGGTTTTCAGCTCCTGCTAATAATTACCAGGACGATTTGTCTTCATTATACTACAGACATACGATTAATATCGAAAAGTAACATTTAAATTTTAAATAGGCATATGTTTAAAAAAATAGTCTTTTCAATAGGAAAGACAATAATAAATGTACAGTCAACAATAGAGATAGGTTTACACCGTCAATATGTAATAATGTAAACAAATATGTTTTTGTCAGTACAGCAGCCGGTAATTCTTTATGGGCAAAGAGTTTGCTGCTAGGTGTGTTTAAATGCACATAATATTCTTTTAAACGTAAATTTCTTCTCATAAACGTGTACATATAAATTTAAAATGAGTTTTACGGGGTGTAAACCTCTCTCTTTTGCTGACTGTACATAGCAAAATGAGCCGTAATGTTGGTTGTACTAACGGACGCCCCGGACACAGCTTCGAAGTCATTTTAATCTAGATTTCTAGACCTCAAAACTTAAGGCTGATGTTTTATTATACTTCAGAAGCAATTGGTCGTAAGTGCCAGTTTATGATAATGGCACATACGCCCTTATGCTCCTGAGCTCTAGATTTTTAAATGCTATTGGTAAATTATTTACATGGATCAATTGTACTACCAGAAATAAATCATTTCTTAACTTCGATTAAAAAAATCACGTTGTATCTAGTCTATTTACAAATTTAACGTTACATTACTAAAGTCATAATTCCTTAATCTCATCGCCAGCGACCGCCCTGAGCCGAGGTCCAAGTCCCACAGGGGGCGCCCTCTTGCGCAGGTTGCTTAGTTTGTATTTTTTAAACCATTTATTAAGGCTGGAGCTCCGCTCGCCTTTATGCCCGGTGAAGTAGCAAAAGCCTCGTGGCTACCTAAGTAAGACAAACCGAAAAAATAAAAAAAAGGCTGATGGCAAGTCGTCCTTCAAATTACTTTAAAGTCCAATAGCAAAGCCTCGTGGCTAACTACATATTATGTGCGTCCGAAAAGTAAAACCATTCAATTACTAGGAAGGACTTATAGTGCATATCTATTATTATTATTTTTAGCGACATAAAGCCTGCCCAACATCTTTATTCTTTGTATATTAATGTTTGACCTCAGTTCGGTCGATCATTATGTAGATTATAATATATTAGAGATTGCTCAACAGATATTAATATTGTTTCAATTCTACGATGATGCAACTCTTGACTGGAGATCATCACTCAATTACGAAACTAAGTTAATTTACATTAAATAGAAGACTTTGCTTATATTATAATATATGGTGTTTGCTAAATATTTGCCATCCTTCGACAGTTGATAGAGGCATGTGTCATCATCATCGTCAGACGGTATAACGTCCACTGCTAACGTGGGTCTCCTCCCGGGGGAGGGTATTGGTGACCGCAGTATTATGTTCTACCACACAAGGAATCGCTGCTGCCCGTTCTCTGGCATACCATCATTATAGATGATGTTATAACAATCGGGACCAACGTCTTAACGTGCTTTCCGAAGCACGGAGGGTAGTCCCTCAACCAACCAGACCCGGAAAGAAATCTTAGAATTCACACAAAGATTACCTGCCCAGCGTGGGGATCGAACCCACGACCGAGATTTGAAGCAAGCCTAATACCGCTACGCTACGGAGGTTATCAGTTGTAGATCGGTTGTAGGAGTATGTGTAGATGTATGGAGGATGTATGTATGGATGGATAGATGGATGTTTTTAACTCTTTCACACAAAAACTACACATAGGCTAAAAACATAATAACACTTAGGCTATATTTAATTATGAGGTTCCCACGGGAAGGGAGCTACGCGGGTGAAACTGCGAGCGGGAAGCTAGTAATTAAATATTTCAAACAAATTTCTTCACTAACGTAATCATGATACAGTCTATTATTAAAAGGACGCCATATATTTAAGAAGCGCCTTATAAAACCACTCCTTTGTCTGATGACTCAAGATCATTATGAATACCTACCAAGCCCAAGTTCAACCTAGCACCTAGATCTAACACTACTTACCTCTCGATCATACTAACGATGACGCATCAAATGATTTCAATGGATTATTATCTAAAGATGGCAAATTACACCTTATTACGTTTATAGATATACTAGCGACCCACCCCGGCTCCGCACGAGTGCAATGCTGATGTATTATACATATAAACCATCCTCTTGAATCACTCTATCTATTAAAAAAAACCGCATCAAAATCTGTTGCGTAGTTTTAAAGATTTAAGCATACATAGGGATATAAGGACAGAGAAAGCGACTTTGTTTTATACTATGTGGTGATTGTGTGAGTGAGTGATTGTTTGTTTGTTTCCTTGCTTGAACTCGCGCTACTTGAACTTGAACTTCTTGAGTCGCGCTAATTTCAGGAACTACTGGTTCGCTTCTTCAACTTCTTTAGCCACGAGGCTTTTGCTACTTCAATCGAAGATGGCTATAGGCTATATTTAATTATGAAGTTCCCACGGGAACGGGAGTTACGCGGGTACTACCGCCCGCAGAAGCTCGTTTATAATATGCAATTGTTGAAATCCAAACTAATTTTTGTCATTATCATTGAAGTTGATGATAAGTACCTTCGCTCGATTCGTATATATCCGTGGTTCCGAACCTGGGGGTAATTACCCCCGCGGGGGTAAATCAAATAGGGTAAATCAGCTTTTTCGTAGGGGTAACGGAGTACCTAAATATTTGTATTTGCTTGCATTTTGCTTGTTTATTTTGATAACATTTTAAGGTCAGGTCAAAACTGGTTTTCCTAATAGGTCATAGGAGTAACAATGTTGAAAAGGTTAGGAACCACTCAACCAGCTATTCATAGATTAGGACCTGTATGATTTTATAAGAATATTCCTATTCCCACGCTGAGCTGATGTTCTACACCTCAGGGCATTGGAGGTGTGTCCCAATAAATAAACTATATAAACAATATAATTAGTGGACCTTGCAGACTGACCGATTTGTGACTGTTAACATTCACCTTCGCGATGAGTTACTTAATCATACATTATTCATTCATTCTAAAAATACTGTTAATATACAAGGTTTTCTTTAAACATTAGGTATATGAAAACTTATTTATGAATGAATATTGAAACATTCATGCTTTCCGTAATGTATACAAGGAAGTTAAAGCGATCAATTGGCCTATGCCAATTGCTCGCTTCGCAGAAGGAAAGGCTATCCTTTCCTTCTTATTTTTGTTAAAAAATATCTTGTAGCAATAAAAATACGAGTAGGTACTACTTCGTGTAGCTACTTCAAGACTCAATAGGCGCTAGAAAGCATAATAAACAAACCCTTAATAATTAATATTTATTAGATAAAGGATGGACCTCCACGGCGTAACGGTATTAGGCTTGCTTTAAATGTCTGAGTTCGTGGATATGATCCACAAGCCAAGAAATCTTTGGGTAGATTCTATAATTTCGTTCTGGGTCTGGTCGGTTGTGGGATTACCCTCCGTGCCTCGAAAAGCACGTTAAGGCGTCGGTCCCAATTACTATAACATCATCTATAACAACCTTATACCAAGGAACTTTTCCTTGTGGTTTACATCATAACACTGCGGTCACCAAACCGCAGAAACCCTCCCTCGGGAATACCCATGTTGAGCTATGGATGTCATTCGGACTGATGATCGATAAGGGATACATCAAATTGTAACATTTGTTTTTATTTCAGGTGTGCGCAGTATTGCTGGTAGCGAGTGCGGCCGCGTCTCGCGACAAGCGCGGTATATTCGGCGAGCCCGGCGGCCTGCTGACCCCCAGCCTGCACGCTCCCCTGCACTCCTCGCTCCACGCTGCCCCACTGCTGGCTCCATCCTCCCTGCACGCAGCGCCCCTGCTGAGCTCCCCATCGTTGCACTCTGCTCACTACCCGTCCACTTACGCGGCGGCTGCTCCCATTATTAGCTCGGCTCCAATCATCAGCTCTGCTCCTATTGTGCACTCTAGTCCTCTCCTCCACTCTGCTCCGTTGAGCTCGCACGCTATCCATCATTCCCCACTGAGCTCCTCGTTGTTACACTCAGCACCTTTGAGCTTGCACCATGCTCCTTTGAGTCACTCTCTCCACGCACCACTCAGTACCATCCACCACGCCCCAATCAGCTCAATCCACCACGCCCCAATCAGCTCAATCCACCACGCTCCAATCAGCTCAATCCACCATGCTCCAATCAGCTCAATCCACCACGCTCCAATCAGCTCAATCCACCATGCTCCTATCAGTTCAATCCACCATGCTCCTATCAGCACCATCCACCACGCTCCACTAAGTTCCTCTCTGCACGCCGCTCCCATACTGAGCGCGCACCACTCTTCCATCGCCCACTCGCCGTTGCTTCACTCCGCTCCTCTGCTGAGCCACTCCTCGCTCCACGACCTGCACCACAGCCACCATCACCCCCGCCCCGTCATCGTCAAAGTGATCAAGGCTCCCCCACGGTACGCTTCTGGCTGGTGGTGATCAGTGACCGACACGTTCTTGTATATACCTGTTTGTTTGTAAATAATAATTACTAGGTGAATTATACTTTTATTTTTTTAACTGTTTTGTTTTATTTCGTTTTTGATTACACATTGGAAGAAAGTGTGAGGCATAGAGTAATGAAATTAAATATAACATTTATCAAAACGTGCACAACTACCATCGCAAAATCTAAAACGTTCTAAATCTAAATCTAGTTTTATTTTTGATTATTATTAATAACTAATATACCGTATAACTTTAGATGATGGGGATCGAATGCTATCTAACGATTGTAAGGCGCTTCATTAAATGCCTTAAAGTTCGGGTTTTTTACTTTAATGATGACTAACTTACCTATAAAGTTTTATACACTTACTTAGGAAATAGCAATGTTATTTAGAGTCTTTATTAAATTCGTAATTATTAATAAATAATGAATAAATTCCGCGCGCGGGAAGCTGGTAGAGTAGTAAAGCTCATAAGAGTTACAAACATTTACTACTTACTATAATCAAATGTATCTGGTGGTCCGATGATGAGGACTTCCCATCTGTATATGTCATTGTCATCAATCAATTTAAAAAAATATACAAAGGATAAACTATTCATGCTCATTTTGTGCACAAACATATTGTTACAGTATACTTTTAAATATACAACTGAAATACAAAAGTCCAAGTGAATTTTCATGTTCATCACTTGCGTTGCAGAGATTGTAAATAGAATAATATTTACACGAGGCTACGAAAGTATTTAATTTATCTCTGAAAGTTTTCAGTTAGCTACGAGGCTTATGATAACTTTATCGGGCTTAAATACGAGCAGGGCTTATCTAAAAAGTGGGCTAATTATTTGAAATCATTGTATACATGGATTCAACACTGGAATCTTCATTAAACATCTTATTTTTTAGTATATATGTTACGGCTAAAGGTAGGTGTGGACATAAACCTAAAATTAGCCGGCTAAACTTAGGTTTATCTTCGAGAAGCAGCTTAAGTTCGATAACATGTTAGTTTGCGTCGTGATATTCTAGGTTTTAATCAAATTAAACAATACCTATGCAAGACACAAAAAGGTGTTGGGGTGGTTAAAAAAAGAAAAAAAAACTTAACCTAAACCAATGGAGTTGAACATGGACTTATTCAGGTTGATCTTAGTTTAACCGCATGTGGTCGGCTAGACCTAGGTTTAGCCGGCTAATCTTAAGTTTATGTTCACATCACCTTTAGCCGTAAAATATATTTTATCAAGCATGTGTGAATTACCAATTACAATTACGTCATTCTATGAGTGTTTAATCGTCTAGCTGTGAATATATTATGTAATTCATCACTTGGATTATTCAATTCAATAATTATTGCCAATTATTGTAGTTTTGTGTACGTTTTTTAAGCATATATAAAATACCAATATCATGTTATATTATGGCAATGGCTAGAGCGTCAGACGTGTGATCTTAAAATCGCCGGTTCGAACCCCACCCATTGCACTACCGACGTGAACACATCCGTAGTTAAACTAAAATAAGCATTTTAGTTTAACTACGGATGTGTTCACGTCGCATTTTAGTTTAGCTACCGCAAAATCAAACATATCCGTAAAGTAAATCATAAATCTTAATTTGTATAAATGTGGTGAATACAGGTGTTATTGTTTACATTAATTAAGTTTCACACATTTGCCATATTGTACGTGGCATACAAATGTTGTACTTACAAACTAGGTATATTAAACTCAAAGTAATAATGAGTTGTGATAATTACTTATGAATGAGTGATAGAACTATATTTATTGCCACTGTATTAATACGTGTTGATGATGGATTTTCATTGTTCATCTTTAAACGAAGGTAATCAAATAAAATATAAATCATTATATAAGTAATCCAATTAGCACTTGTAAATAGCCAAATATTAATAAGAAAAAATATTAATTAGGTGCATTTGTTATTTAGGTATTTATATCTATTAAATTAATTGTTATAATTTATTTCTATGGTTCTTAGCGACGCAAAATGCTTGTTCTGTCTATATTATGCCAAAACATTGTCATTATTTGGGTGGACCACGAGCATATAACGACGGACTCGCTTTAATGCTACCACCGGATCCAATGCGCCCCAATTGAGAAGATGACCCGACGAAACAAACTCAGTGGTTTCAACATGGCCCACATGAGACAGTCCGGCGAAACATACTCAAATATACTCAAATGGACCAATATGCGGGGTTTTGGTCCAATTATTTTCATTTATATTTAGTAGTATACGTTTATTGCCCAAACGGTTGTCTTGTTATTATTTATTTAATTTTTACTGAATAAGATTGAATGATATTCAGATGTAACTAGCGGTATTTACAGTGAAGGTATGCAATGAAGTCAATTACAGACAGTTCACAGAATAAGATACACTTCTAGTTACAACTATTGTACTTGGCTGTGTGGTCTTCAAAGAAGTAGATGCAAAGATGGTACCGAAAGCCAAACGTCTTTATCTTCAAAACAATCTTGAATACTATAGTAACCTTTTAACATGATAACAGTTTTAACATGTGTTTTAATCTTATAACTACTATGCTTATAATTATAATACCTATAAAAAGATACTTACCTATATTTATTTCTTTTTGTTTATATGAATTGTTTTATACTTTGTTAGAGGAGAGAATATCGAAATATTGCGCATAACCATTACTGAAGTAAAAAGCAAGAGTGTAAGTTTATCCGTCAAGAAATATCTTCTTCTCCTCTGGCATTTCAAAAGCTGCAACTGACGCCCTCTGTGTTTTGAACCTCGGCTCAGGGGGTCGCTAGCGGGGAGGATTGTAGAATGATAACTTGTTTATCTTTCGCTTTAATTTACACAGTAGGTATTAACCTAAATTTGGACTTATACCCGGTTAAGTGCCTCGGCTTACTACAGAAGTTTCGGTCCAAAAATCATAAATAATATTAACCTAAAATATTATGTGACTGTGGTTTTCTATAAGATGGAGGATAGCAGATACTGCCTATGAGATCACCGCTATGTTCTACCTCACTAGCGAGTATTTAATACACCTTCGCAATACAAAGTTCTAGTTAAAAATCTGTGTAAATGGAAATTAAAAGGATAACTCCAAAATATGAACAACTAGACGTGTTAAGCGGTATTTTTTTAATAAAACATGTACATTAGACCATTGACAAATATAAAAAGAGGCAAAAATCAGCAATGCTAGCGTGAACAATCAGCGTATATCCAGAAGTCTTACTACGCCTTATTATTATAAAGTCAAAGATCTACAATTAAGCGCACTTGTTAAATGTCAACGCTTCCTTAAAATTCATGATGCATCTTAAAATTACGATGTACATTGCTGCCTTCTAAAACCAAAAAATATTGCACACCGACTAAAACTGGCAATGAATTAAAATTTCATACTATAAATTTATCATAAAACGGTCGAGGTAACATGTCACAGATTAGACAAAGTAGTTCATAATTTGGCAGTAAGATCACATGCTGGGTGCAGATCAAGAACAATGTCAACTAGTCTGTGACACGTTTAGAGGTGTGTCGGTTCGGTATATAAAGTTGCAGATGCGTTTAGCAATGCATATCGAGTGCAACATCAACAATAACAACACAACATGAAGCTCCTTGTAAGTGTTATAGTTTAAGTTGACACTCTTTATTTATTTATTCTTTATTGGACACATGATATTTTAGTAAAAACAACATTTAAAGATGATGTGCAATGGCGAGCTTAACTCAATAATGAGTTTTCTTCCAGCAAACCATTTTCATAGTGTAAATTAAGGTAAAATTGGCAATAACAGTGTACACGACAGACTTTAGATATAATAATAATAAAAATAAGTAGAGTAGATTATTACATATATCTGACTAATACATATACGCATACTAATACATAATAATATATACATACATACATCCAAAATATAACATTATAAACAATAAACTAATACATATTATAAAAACTACTAATGTGATAGATAATGTTCTTTTATTCTTTTTTTAAATACGTCAATAGATGAACTTGCACGAATAGCATGTGGAAGAGAATTTTTGTCTTTATTCAGAACTTAAAATAATGATTTCCAAAGGTAAGTTTTACAAACATTAGAAATAGTTTGTAAAACTTACCGTAACGTAACGTGGCATCTTTTATAGACAATTAATATATTCACTTGTGATGTGTTGTTGATTTTGATCAAAAAGACACTTAATAAAACTTTTGAACTAGGAAAATTAATCAAATTGACGGCTCCATTGATCTAATTCACTCCAGTCATTACGGCCATTAACATGAGCAAGTA
This sequence comes from Nycteola revayana, assembly GCA_947037095.2. Taxonomy (NCBI): domain Eukaryota; kingdom Metazoa; phylum Arthropoda; class Insecta; order Lepidoptera; family Nolidae; genus Nycteola; species Nycteola revayana. The sequence continues at coordinate 20,624,953 of OX344852.2, forward strand.
GGCTGGTACATGTTGCAGTCATCATACTTGCAGCCCACTATTTCTACTGAGTCTCTGGAAATCTATAATTAACTATTATCTTAATCTATGATTAACTAACGTTTGTTATTAGACTTACGATTACATACGAAGGTTGCGACTAATTTTATACGATAAATATCATGTATTTTATTATTAATTTATTTGATAATCCGACAAATATAATAACTGCTCTTTAAAATATTGTATTAACATCAGATTAAGGAAAGTTAGATCATTGGAGTCCCGACTCAGAGCAGAGCATAGTCACCACGCTTGTCAGGCGGATTGGTCACCGCAGTGTTATGTTGTAAGGGGAAACGCTGCTGCCCGTTCCCTAGTTCGTTTGTTATAGATGATGTTACAACAATCGGGACCAACGGCTAAACGTGCTTGCCTAGGCACGGAGAGAAGTCCCTCAAACAAGCAGACCTGGAAAAAAAAATCTTAGAATATACACAGAAATTTCCTGTCCGGCATGGACATAAAATCCACGACCTCCGAGATTTTAAAGCAAGCCAATTACCGCTACGCTACGGAGGTTGTCGGAGATGTACGGAGGGTTTTTATAACTACCTATAATATTTTTCGTAATTGTAGGGTGCTTCTTTTTTCGGACGGACATGTGTAGTTAGCCACGAGGCTTTTGTTACTTCACCGGGCATATTAACGTGCAATATGTATTTTATATGTGTATTGGTCTGGCGGGTTGGTGACCACAGTAATATGTTGTAACACAAGGAAACTCTGCTGCCCGTTCCTTGATAAACGATTGTTATAGATGATGTTATAACAATGGGGACCAACGGCTAAACGGGCTTTCCGAGGCACGGAGAGAAGTCCCTCAACCAACCAGACCTGGAAAAAAAATCTTAGAATTTACACAGAAATTTCCTGTCCGGCATGGGCATAAAATCCACGACCTCCGAGATTTAAAGCGAGCCAAATACCGCTACTCTACGGAAGTTGTCGTATGTTATAAATATTGTTATTATCTGATTTGCGATTAATACCAACCATATAAAGCTAGCGATAGCAACATAATTAAACTCATAGTTAGCCGCGATGATAAATGTTGCTATTTGTCAACTTAAGGTTAGTCAGAACATGAACATTGCATAGCATTCGACGCAGGCGCATACATTTGTGTTTTACTTCAAGTTGGCAGAGGCAGCGGTAGGCGTGGGCGGTGTGGCCTCGCACCTCAGAGACCCACCTTACGAACCAACCACTAGCAGTTATACCTATATATACGCAAAGACTGCCTCTCAATCCGAGGATCTAAAGCCGAAAAAAAGGGTCACCAGGAGGCTTCGTATAATATATCTCGCCTACAGACAATTTTAGTTTAGCCTTGTTAGAGTTTATAACTTATCTTGATAAATGTGCTATAATTATTCAAATCGGACCATTCGTTCCCGAGATTAGCGCGTGCAAGCAAACATACGTACAAACACTTTAAACATGAGTATAGATTACTTAGGGACAAAATTAATATTTATAAAAGGTGCCATAGGGATACTTATTTTCTCTGGCTGCTTATTTTTCCGTCTAATCTATTAAACGGAAGTACCTATTTAGACGGGGCTTAATTCTAAGAAAGTTGATATTATAAGGAGAAACGCAGGTATTTTGTTCAATAAGGCTATTGTATTAAAAACAACTTTGTTCCTATATTACGCAAATGAAGTCACGGGCTACAGTTAATTTGCAATAAAGCGAATACTTCGTAACACCAATTCGCAACAAATATCAGCCGATAATCCGGCCGCGGCAATCCGATCGACATTCTGTAATATCACTGACATTTTGTAATGTAACTGACACTTGTTTAATGTCATTATTGGTTCAGCGGCGCGAGTACACACATACGGATTTGTCAACCGACCTGATTTTATGTTGTGTATTAAATTAAAGATTATACATTTATAAGAAAAACTTATAAAATAAAACTGAACAAGTTTGGATGAAAGCAAACAAGTGACAGACGTAGTTCATTTAGTTCCGCTGTGACATTCGTTTAGTCTTAAATTTATTATAAACAAGCTTCTCCTTGTGGCTTCGTCTACGAAAAAAAGGATTTTGTAAGCTATCTACCCGTGTAAGTCCCATCAAAAGTTACTGAGTGTAGTTGGACAAGCAGACAAACAAATAGACTGATAAACAGAAAAAAGTTTTCGTTATTTATATCGTACTAGCTGACCCTACAGAAGGTGTCCTGCCACCCAAACGAATACAAAAAAAACATTCAAATTGGTCCAGCTGTTTTCGATTCTATTAAGGACATACAGACAAACATAAATTTTTATACATATATAGATGTATATCTTAAGTATGTAAGAAACCGTTCATTTTCCACTAATCCATAATTTCCGCGATAAGATTGTCATTAACACAATTAATATATAACATTAAAAATGAAATAAATGTATAGTTAAATGTGTTTACGAAATAATTTATAATGAAATAATTTATTTACCTAAACATAATAGGCATTAGACACTTGTGAATAGTCCCGGGTTCGATACTGGATTGACATACTATGCTGGAATACTCATCGTGTCGGTAGCACAGGCCCATCGGATTTTGAGAATAAAGGAATAGAGAGTTTTACCCGCGTAGTGTTTTTCAAATCCAATTCCTGTAGAAACTTGTTCATTAAATATAGCCTATGTCACTCCTGAATAACATATCTTACACTAATGGTGATGGTCGTAATAGAAATCAGTCGGGAAGACTATAGAGGTACGCTCGCAGATACGCTCCTACTGTCGACGCGTTGAACTCTTTTGTATGGGAGCTAAGCAAGTTCATTTGTGAATTTTAATTACCTTACAAAACCCAGTAGGATGCTGCTGCCTGTTCCCTGGTATACGATTGTTGTAGATTATATTTCCAACCATAAGTTTTGGAACCAACGGCTTGAAGTGTTTTCAGAGAGCCAACCACCCAGACCTTTTTTTTTTTGTTGTCTGTGGGGAAATGCATTTACGCATTCCCACCGCCGCTGCAGCGTATCCGCGTGCTGGCGGCGGGATATGTGGGACTCGCCCTCTCCATGGCGGTGGTATGCTTACTCATACTATGAGGAGAGGACCCTACACCACTAAAACCCCCCGGACAATCCTTCAATCCGTCGTTGGCGGGGGCCGGGTACGCACGAAGGGACGCCCGGAGTGTGGAGGCGTCCCTACTTCTTATGGGTCGGCATCGAAGGGAGCGGGGCCCATGTGCCCCACTCCTCGAGGCCGAGCCTAGGGCGGCAGGCGGCGAACCACCCAGACCTGGAAAGAAATCTTAGATTTTACGCAAAGATGGTGGGGACCGACCCTCTGAGACTTAAAGCGAGACTTATCAAATGAGATTCTAAAATATATTATTTATAAACTTTGATTAAGAAGATGTTCGTTAATATGAATAAAATTTTACTTCAGAATCGAATGAGATACGTAATTTTGCATGTGCTGGAAGTTATTTTTTTTATTCTTGTTTTAGAACATGAATTTAAGTTTAAAAGCAAAGTTAATTTAACAGCTTATGTTTGCAATTAACATATAAAGTAAAAATTTATAAACTCTTCTCTAAACTTACCCTTACTAAGAACCAATTTCATAAATTCCTTAACCATTAGAATGTTTGATATATCATAGCGATAGCACGCTAAATGAGCACATTACAAAATACCACAGCCAAATAACATTATTGATCAATGGTATGTGCTTTTTCGCGAGTAAGGTCGTCACGGGAGAAGGGCAAGGTCCGACAGGATAAGGGTGACTAGAGCTATACATATCTACTGTACTGGCACTAGCTGCCCTTGTATTTGTACCCCATATCCACATCTCAACATCATCTTCTTTGACTGCTAAGAAAAAAAACGCTAATTGTAGAAAAAACAAAGCCTGTATTTTATGATAAAGTTCCTACCGGAACGGGGGTATCCGAGTGAAACCGATAGAAGCCTATTGTAAAATCAATTTTCTGTATGTTAGCTTGTTATATTTACGCTATGTGAACGACAGTAATATGTTGATATGATTTATTTTATTAACATTTTATTACAGTTAATAAAATAAATCTATTTACCGTCAGCAACTCTTTTTATTACACTTTAGAGTTACCTACTGTCGACAGGTTATTATATACGATACTTGTTATGCAGAAAGTAAAATATTACATTAGGTGCTTTCAACCAAAACATTTATACTGAAATATAAATTAAAATGCTATAACAATTTCAAGAAATATTTCTATACAACATCAACTTTTGATTTGGTATCACTTTACTTCAGCAGTCCATTTACGTCTACTGCTCCAAAATACACCTCCTCTTTCCATACAAGCCATGTTATGTAACTTTGAGTTCATAGATACTGCTGCCCATCCATCAGATGTATGACCCTCAGTCGCCTCTTACGACACCCATAGGAAGATAAGGGAGTGGTCTATTCTAAGCCGGAAACCACACGAATTTTGTATAAATGCTTACAATATGAGCGCCCTCGTGCTCCGTAGTTCAGTTACACTTTTTTTTCAGTTTATTGTTCAATACATTAATTTAACCTTCATTACAACAAAACACTTGTCTGAAACCTTCAAAGGTTTATGTGATAAAGTGGAGCTCGCTCACAGTATGTTACATCAAAATAAAGTTAAGGTAGTTTAACTTAGCTTAGCTCAACGGGGAAATGCTGCCAGCATGCTGGGAACCTTGCCAAGTAGAATAGATTTAGTAGTATTTTATAAGTTAGTTTTATTTTCAATTAGCTTCTTTTATTTGTATATATGTGCTTTATTCATGTAATAATAAAATTATATGATTAATCATACAAATTATAGTTAGCTTAACACTATAAAATCTTGGGAATTAAAATCGCTCTGTAACTGTTACCCTTATATTTCGTACTAAACATAGTCCTTATAGAAATTACGCTTATCTCATGAATTAAGTTGATTCTCCAAATTATGAACAGTGTGGAAAACGTGAAGATCTTTACCACCCATAAAAGCATGTATACGAAATGCTAATAAACGTCAACAGATGAGCAGGGTTCCAGCCTTGTTAAATAGAATAATAACTAAAAATTCAGCAACGGGGGACTTGAGCCATTCCAAATGCCGTAAAAAAATTCAGTGTAATCCACAGCGTGGTTTCGTTTCAGATGTGTTGATAAATCAGTCAGTCAGTAATTTAGAAGAACATTAGATTTAAGCCCAATTCTTTAACAGATACATTTTAACCATCATCAATATAACAGGTGCTGCTATCAATCCTGGCGGTGGCCTCGGCTGGTATCTACCGAGGTTGGAGCCGAGGCTGGTCTCCTGTCATCTCCTCAGGAGGCTGGAACAGTGGGTGGAATAGCGGCTGGAGGAGTGCTCCAGTAGTCATCTCCTCCGGGTGGTCGGGCAGCAGGGGCTGGTCTGGTAGCTCCGGCTGGAGGTCTGGAGGTTCTGGATGGAAGTCAGGAGGTTCTGGATGGAAGTCAGGAGGCTGGTGGTAGACTGGCAGAAGAAACAACTATGATTTGAAGGATATTTATTACACAAACATTTACTGTAAGAGGAAGGCAAAAAAAAATAATAAAATTATCATTTAAAACTATAATGCCTTTTATTTTATGCAAAAATGTTGTCCAACTAATGTTGCTTCGTTTATAATTATTATTATATAAATACGTGACGTCCGTACGCAAGTTTGGTTCAAACCCGATTGGTAATTAAATATTTAACTATGTATATAAATTTGATGGTTATGACATAAACTATGAATATAATCTTAAAATTAATGTTGAACACTGTTAATAAAGTGTCCTGTATATTTAACGTTCAAAGCACGGAGGGTCCCCCAATCAACCAGACCCGGTAAAGATATCTTATAATTTAAACAAAGATATCTTGTGCGGCGTGGGGATCGAACCCACGACCTCTGAGATTTGAAGCGAGCCAAATACCGCTACGCTACGGAGGTTGTCATATATTACTATGCAATATTAAATATATTTAAGTCAACCATCATAACATCTTAGGCCTTATCTTTGCCTTCCATCAAGCGAGATTATGGTCAAACGTAAGCCTATATTTAATAAAAATAAAAAAACACTATTAGATGCATTTTCAATGAATTACTAAGTACGCCACGTAACAGTCAAACAGAATGTTTTTAACCTTCAACTAATATAATTTATGGATGTAGTACAAAACTCCATCACCTAACATATATTAAGTAAGGTGTCTATCGTAATAAATAATTTTCATACGCACATAGGTTATTAAAACCTCGCCATTCGGCCGCCGGCGATATAATCTAACTAACTAATTGTTACTGGATGCATAAACCTCATTCAGATAATTAATATTTCGTAATCAAATATGTGCATAATTAAGACAGTAAACAAGCCAGTGCTTAAAGGGATTTTCATCTTCTTATACTTACTAATATATAAAGCTGAAGAGTTTGTTTGTTTGCTTAAACGCGCTAATCTCAGGAACGGGTCCGATTTGAAGTACTAGCGACCCGCCCCGGCTCCGCACGGGCGCAATGCTGATGTATTATACATATAAACCTTCCTCTTGAATCCCTCTATCTATTAAAAAACCGCATCAAAATCCGTTGCGTAGTTTTAAAGATTTAAGAATACATAGGGATATAGGGACAGAGAAAGCGACTTTGTTTTATACTATGTAGTGATTAGATAGCCCATTTATTGAGGAAGGCTTATTTTATTATGAAGTTCCCACGCGAACGGGAGTTACGCGGGTGAAACCGCGGACAGGGAACTTATTTTTTTTTTTGAAATGATTACTATTATTCTTGTTAACCTCTCGTGCTAAGCTAAAATGCTTGTGTTACGAGTGGGTTCACGTCGGTAGTGCAATGGGTTGGGTTCGAACCGGCGACCACAAGATCACGACGACGCTCTAGCCATTAGGCTACGGCCGCTTAAACTAGTATCAAAATAAAATACATACATTTCGATGATAATTATTAAAGTCTTTACTGTATTCAAAAGTAAGGGTGAATGAAAAATACATCTGATAAATGTGTACCGTGACCAGTTTTACATCGATTCTTTCATCAAGGTTTGTGTTGATGAAATTCTGCGGTTAAGTGGATAGATCGATGATGATTTATGACGATTTCACACCACAGGATCATTTCTGTGGAAAAAAACTCCAGTGGCGAAATAGCATAATAACGTTTATGTTAAAATCAGAATCAATAGGTGCCAAACTGATTGATGGCAGCCTTCAAACTCAATTCTTACCTAATATCCCATGATCAGGGCTTTATTCCAGAAAACATAAGCAGAGATTTATCAAGCCCAACTTACGCGAATTACTAACCTCTATAAAGCGAATATATGCAAATTATAAAAATCCACAATTCTATCGAAATTTCATTGAAATTGCCAGGATATTTATGCTAAAACTAATATTTTTTAAACCTCCAACTTAAGGTAATTGAAGTTTATCATGCGTAGCCACAACAAGTCCTCGAAGCACAGGTATTGTTTAAAGTAAGAATCCTCCTTAGTAATATTAAAACCGCGAATTTTCTATGTATGGACGGGAGTATAGATGGCATTGGCATGAACTGAAGGCATTTGACTGAAAGTTTTCACGCGGATAGTTGGTGCGCTTACACTAACACTTATCCTACAAAACATCACTTCTGACCCACTGTAGCAGAGTAACACCGCGGGGCGGTGCTAGTTCATTATAATAATTTACATAACATAAAGGTGTGTCCTGTGCGTCCGTTGCGGTTTGATGTGTACATATAACATTCAAGGATTTTATATTTCTAAAAATGATCCCAACGACATCTAAACGGATGCTGATTTGAATATGTTAAGTTCGCAATATGGCGGCCGCGAGGTTATTGCCAATAATCTACATCCGAAGATAATAAGTGACGATTATTTAATCATGAGATGTGTACAATTACCATAATGTAATCAAATTATGAGAGGAAAACGAGGGCAAGTGTGCTTTTGGTATCTACACCTACTAATATTATAAACAGTGGTGCATAACTTCAATAGAAAGCGAGTTGGCTGACTCGCTCTTTTCAAAGCTTAGGTCATAGGGCCCCCAACTAAGATGGTATGGCCTCGTCGTACGCATGAACGATAGTAGATTGCCCAAAGCAGTGTTATATTCGGAACTCTCGTGTGGAAAACGGAAGCGGGGAGGTCAATTCCTGCGTCATAAAGATGTTCTCAAACGCCACCTTACAATTTGCGGTATACCGAGCGACCGTTTGGAGGAGCTTGCGCGGAAGCGGCCGGAATGGCGTTCTACCGTGCAAAAGAGAGTGGATCACTACGAGCAGAGGCGTTTGGAAGACCTTACTACAACTCGGCTCGTCAACTCCATTGCGCTCCGTGTAACCGAGTCTTCAAGACGAAGTTTGGTTTTGCGAGTCATATAAGAGCTTTTCACAACCTGGACAAGAACAATTGACGGAGTCGCCGCCGCGCCGTCGCCGGACACGGCGAGGAGGACTATATACATAGGGTCCCCTGAGGTCCGGGGCCCTGGTGCACTGCTCCACCGGGCCCTACGATAGCTACGCCACTGATTATAAAGAGGTAAAGTTGGTGAGTTTGTGAGGTTGTAGGGTGTCATCTCGGGATCTGCTGGATCGATTTAGAAAATTCTTTTACCAATAGAAAGCCACATAATCTGTGAGATTGTGTGTGTGGCTATAATTTAAGTTAGTTTCCACGGGAACGGGATGCACGGACAGCTAGTTTACAATAACTTTGTTGTAGGTTTACAAAATGAAAAGTAACATCACAAGTAGGAAAGGATACCTTTTTATAGTGACGGTTTTAGTTAGTTCAGAAACTGAAATGTCTGTTTCAAATTGAAAAATAACTGGTTTTAATGAAATGTATGTGAATAAATGTATAGGGTACCAATAACAAAAACTGTTGTATGTCAGTTGTTTCGGCTGATCTCAGTAACGGTTGGACCAATTGATGGGATTTTCACTGGTAGATAGCCCATTTTACAATAGTCACGAGGCTTTTGTTACTTCACCGGACATAGAGGCGAGCAGAGTTAGCAGAGTTTAAAAACTACAAACTCAGCAACGGGGGGATTAAGGACTTGTGAAGTTTAGATTCATAGGGGAGCTTGTGCAACTGTCGCTTTACTTTTTTTTTTGGGAGGAAATTATGTAGTTCGCCACGAGGCTTCTGCTCGAGGCTACTGCTACCACCATCTCCATTCCACTTCAGGACAAGCAGACGTACGGCGCAGTACCATCCTTACCTTGTGGACATTCCATCCACTCGTACTACGCGGTTCTCTTCCACCTTCATCATCCGCACTGCTAAGGTCAGGAACTCGCTGCCAGCTTCTGTTTTCCCCGAAAACTAAAGTAAAGAGTGAATAAGTGTCTTCTAGACCTTTGTGATCCATCGTCAGCCACATCGTCACTTACCATCAGGTGAGATAGTGGCTAAACAAAGGTCTATCTAGAATAAAAAAAAATAAAAAATTGCCACTGCACCGGACATAAAGGCGACGAGAACTCCAGCCTAAATAAAAGTGTAATTTTACTTTATAGTTCTCAGCACAGTCAACTGTATTATTAAAGCATGTTTATTAGACAATTAATCATTATTTTATTACAAATTAGTTATTAAATATATTAATGTTGTTCGTAAATAGCGTTGCGAATGAATGAAGGTCGTATTAAGGTTCATCAATCAACAGTGATTAAAAGATTCCTTCAGAAGACGCCGCGCGACGGTGTTACGAACTATGAAGGTTACAACATTTACAATCTAATTAAAGAAGCTGTATGTATGTATCTAGGAACAATTAAAATAATCAACTAATATATAAAGCTGAAGAGTTTGTTTGTTTGTTTGCTTGAACGCGCTATTCTCAGGAACTACTGCTAAACTAATTATTTATAACTAGCTTAGTAGAAGTTCCTTCCAACGCACAGTTTCACCCGCGTAGCTCCTGTTCCCGGGGGAACTTCGTAATTAAATATAGCCTTCCTCGTCTATCTTACTATGAAATAATTTTTCAAATCGGTCAGATAGTTCCTGAGATTAGCGCGTTCATGCAAACAAACAAATTCTTCAGCTGTATATATTAGTATAAGATTCGCGGGGTCTGATAAACACACAATTCACGGACACATATCAAGAGAACAGTGTAATAATTGTCCCGGGTGGGATTGAATGATTGAACCTACAACACCAGGTCTTCGAATCAGGTGCTGAACCACCGGTGCAGTATGAAATGTAGGTATGCACTTAAAATGTTATATGGATTAACCAAAAATTTTAATACGTGACTAGTATTCACTAACCCAGAGCCTCGCCTCCATTACTTTTGTAGCTTCCTCACCGGCACAATAAAAAACAATACTTCCGAATAAATGAGTTCCGGTTGTTTGTTTATAAAAACAACGAACATTTTTATATCGCCGCACATCAACGCTGCGTCACAGCCGACGCGCGAGTGAAAGTGCACGCGCTAGTACTACTGCGTTAAATTGGCGGCGCCTGCGCAACTCGCTCACTGTCAAGGTCACGGACAAGAGAACGAGGTTTGTAGGTGACATCTTACTGGTTTGCAGCTGGTCACGGTGATATAGTTCGTTTTTCATAAAATATTTTGCTGAATTATAAAAACAAAATATACCTAGGTAGGTATTAATAGTCCATCTCAAAAGAGTAAGATGTTTTAGGGATGTGATAACCTGCGAACAAAGCGACGATTCGATTATTTCTAATTTAATTGATAGAATCAGGCGTTTCTTTGCGGAAATCCATTATATCTAATTTAAAAAGACGAAGAAGAAAATGTATAGTGTTAATTCCGCAAAAAAAGTTAAATGCTATTTTTGCACCGCCCTCCCACCCGCAACAATTATGCACATGCAGGAAGCCGAAGACCCGACACGTGTTTCGCTCCTCCACGAAGCATCATCAGGGTGTTGTTGACTACTCGAACGCTACTGCGCAGTAGCGTTCGTGTAGCAAATATATAGACACTTTTTTGCGGAATTAAAACTAGATATTTTGTCTTTTTAAATTATTTCTAATTTGACATTTATTTATTACAGGAACAGCGACATTATAGAACATAAAAGCAGTTTAACCGATATATTTAACCCATTTACACCTATAACATCACGAAAAATATATTACTTCATTTAGGTTTACTTATTTTTAATTATACCTATCCCGTAAAAAAATGCATTAGTAGGGCTTTTCCTACTTTGCCTACCGGCGGTCGTTTTAACACCCATGCTATTTGGATTTTTACAGACGAACGAAGGATTTTATTTCAATGTTTTAGTCATTTTTATCATCATTACAAAGTTCTGAAATTTTAAATAGTTTCAGGAGTATATGAGTTCACAATAATTTAATCCACGACTTTTACAGGTTAGGTATCATAAATAACAGGCACAGCAAATATGACATATTAATTTTTTTTTTAATCATACAACACTATGTTAACCTAAATATTTAATACTAGCTTCCCACGCGCGGTTTCATCCGCGTATCTCCCTACGCCTATAGCCTATGTCATCCGGGCATAGTGTAGCTTTCCAACGGTGAAAGATTTTTTCCAATCGGTCCAGTAGTTCCGGAGCCTGTTCAATACAAACAACAATCAAATCTTTCCTCTTTATAATATTAGTATAGATCAATGAAACACGACAAGACAATTTTCTCTAGTTATGAGCGTGTTTGCGGATATTTTGTATTAAATATTTTTTTTATCTTCGTACATTCAGATCATAATAGTACCTAATACATAATATACAAGAATTGGGGGACGCACGATAAAATTTCAAGGAAGGTACAATGCGATTTTTATGAATTCATTCATTGAACATAAAAAATAAGTCGATTCTGTCCGCAAATAGGTAGGTATATTGTTTCCGTGACAGAAGACTTACTCGACAAGTTAGTTCAAACAAGCGGTATTGCGTGGATGGAGTTGAAACCAAGTTGTTCGTTACAGGCAGATCGTGAATCTGATGCTCGCTACATAATATGCTTCAAATTGTAGGTAGGTATTTCTTAATTAGCGACAGATAAAATCTGCCGCTCGGATGTTTAACATCAAGGTGAACAAATATGTCGAATATCTGTAGGTATTTAGTTTCACTTCAGTCAATATTTAAAAAATAAATGGGAAAAAGCGTTGGAATAATATTTCGTTACTTAATCTGTGGTTATCTGACGATGTAATGTTTTATCTAAAATCGGTATATATTTTTTATGGCAATAAAATTGAATCGTCGGAATATACGCGCATATATTAAGAACGACTTCACAATTGAAAAATCTACGGGAAATTAAAGCTACTATAACTAGGAGCAACACAGCAACATAAAATTGATCCAAATGTCCATTCCATTACATTTAGATTATATTTATTTGCTTTGCACGCGTGGGTTCGAATCCCATCCTCGTCGCCAATATTATATATGAATAGGGATTGTAATGAAACAGTCAAAGGTTATAAGCACACTGTCTTTTATTCTTATAAATAAACAAGAGAACGTCGTGAGTGTTCTATGTTTGAAAAATGGCCAAGGCTCTCTGTATACAGCCAACCAGCCAGTCACATATATTACAGAATTCATCTAAAGGCTAATTTTCAATATTTATAACGTACTACAAATTAATACAATCAATATCTTTAAAAAAGATGTAAATGATTCATAACATGTATGTTTACAAAACATTTACGTAATCGTAGGTGAGGACAAGTATGGAGAATGTTATGCCCGACGCACTTGAGGCCCAGCACTGGGTCAGAAGCACATTTACCTACCACAGCATATTAAACTAAGTCCATCCATGATTTTACTACGAATGTTTTCATTATTAAATCCTTCTGATTGTTACGCTTTCACGTCTACATAACGGAACTGACTTTCATGAAATGTGGTAGAGATAGTCTAAACCAAGGTTTAAGGTCAAAGTTAGTGGTAAAGAAAACTGTAATATTATGTTTGTAAAATTAATATCCCTAGATGTAACTAGTGACTGGGGGAGTTTCCGTATCCATGGGTACCCGTACCTTGAAAAAATGTGTTGCTAAAAGCCGAAAAATAAGAATCCATGTTTTGTGAAGTACGTCAGTCCCGAGAGCCATATCATGCATGACAGTCATACATTTCAAATACAAAGTAACGGACAGAAGGGTACAAATTGTGCCTATTAGGCCCAACCCACATAGGAGGTTCGTCGAGCATGTGTCACATGCGGACGACGACGAGGTAGCGGTTGATGAGGTTGCGAGCACAATACTTGCCAAATGTGAGGCCTTAGATATCGTCAAAGCAGACTATGCCCAGTACTTTCCTCGGATAGACATAATAATATGTTTTTAGCCACGAAGCTCTTGCTACTTTGTAAGGTATAAAGGCGAGCACGGCTCCAGCCTGCGCAAGAGGCATCTCCAGTGGGCCGTGCACCGTGGCTCAAGACGGTCGCATGAAAAGCTTATAAAAGCCATAACCTCTCTTTTCTATTTACAATTAACACCAATTCCATGTTACTACATAGTTCATCATACCATGACTATAGAACCATCGCATTTTTCACAAGCCCATGGTGTAAGACCATATGTATACCGATTAAGATGATTTTATCAATTACCATACTGTAGGTGGGCACGACTACAAACACAAAGGTCAAATATTTAAACTTTAAACATCAATTAAACCACTTTATCTTTCGAGAAAGAACTCAACGTCGCGAATATTTCGGCTCAGAGATAATTTAATAAGATCAATTAGTTGTCGAAATGCGACGACTAGCAACAGACCTTTCCAGTTGAAACAATCGCGCAATCATTTTCTCCGTGTTGTGGTAACGCAACGATAGATATAATACCAGAATAGTATGTAACGAATTCAATTTGAATTGCGATCATGTGGTCGTCGGTTCGATCCCCACACATTGCAGTACCGACGTGAACCCACTCGTAACACAAGAATTTTAGCTTAACAGTGGTTAACAAAAACAGTGTGCAAAATTCTGCTAGTAAGGTTACGACTACGACCATCGCTGCATCGTGTCCAAGTTACATTATTGGTGGGTTGCTGGAGGTGGATCTACAAGTCCAATGCTTCACTGTTATACTTATCACATTGAGATAAACAAATTATACGTAACTTATTTTTATGTTTAAATGCACTATTGCCATATAGGGTCTGTGTGAAAAAAATACAATGCATTAAAAACTACAGCGCAAGAAAATACTCATACACCATAGACAAATTGATAAAGTAAATCTATTTTATAACCACAAAGCCACCATCTTCATTAAAAATCTATAAACGATTTCAGTTTACACAGATATGATAAGTCAAATATTTGTGTGATTAACATATACGTACAAATACAGCGGTCTGCGACAGAACTAGCGTGATGGTGGCCTTGACCATCAGTACTTAGTGATCCTCATCGCCCACACTCACGAATTGGCAAATTGAGCACGTAATCTATTTGCATATTAGTATAGTACATTAGACTCATTTGAGCTTGGGCTGACACGCATTCTTCTCATCTCATAACATTCTTGATGCGCAAACCCAAGAATGGTAACAGTAAAACTGTTCTCATAGAGAACAGTTTCACTGTTATACTGATAAATAATATAATAATAATATAAAATAATATAATAATAATAATAAATAAATAATATAATAATAATATAAAATAATAATAACTAACAGTTTTACTGATCTATACGGTCCTTGGCCAAGAATCATTAGAACATTCCCACGCCCTAAAAATGGACCTTTATTCATCTCCACACATCTATCTCAGTTTGGTCAGTGGTTTGTAGCACTTAAATTGTTGAGTCCTTACAATTAAGTATTCCGTCCACGCTCCGCTAACAAAGCGACCACGAAGTCTTTAATGAGTGTTTGGTCGTCACCAGCTCCGCTCTCAGGCGTGCCTGTCTGATGATGGTGTAACATGACATTTGTATCTAAATATAGCGCTAGATCATACCAAGTAGTGGTATTGTTTACTAATCGGGTGGGTATTCCTAAACAAATGATGTGCTGGGAAATACCAATACCGAATAGAAGATGAGGTGCATAGTTCGTGAAATTATTAGGTTTTTTGGGGAATAATTTACTACAGCTACAAAAGCCAAGTTTAAATATTAAGTAGATGAAGATGACACTTGACTAGCACTGCGATTGTTAAGGCGATGTACACTCTAAGCTGCAAATACAATGATTGATGACTTAACAATCTATCAATAGACAATATTTTTTCGGGATCCCAGACAAAACAGAATGTCACACAAACAGGAATAAACAAACCTAACTACTGAGACACTTTCACCCAAAACGCTCTGAGCATTAATGAAATAATGAACTTTATTCAGCACTTAGGTATTTACATACACTTGTACTTGTCAAAATTACACTGTATAAGACTAAATCTAACAAAAGTATCACTTAAGTAGCTAAAAACATTGTTAAAATTATTTGATCTTACAGAATTTTTTATCAGTCTGTCCGTCTGTCCTGCGATAAATGACAAAAATACACATTATAGTAAGATGCCTTAAAGGTCGAAAATTAACTTCCAAGTATCCGGCTAAAGTCTAACATCCACCTGAGGGCACCCTTAAGGGGTTAGGACCAACGCTCATGGAGTAGAGTAGCACGCACGCCACTGGAGTAGAGTAGATTTACGATTTATCGCTGGCACGAGATCACAGTTCGGGGAATAAGCAACAACGCGGTCCTCGGTCATGCCATCGAGGATCCTACCCTACCTACCTACCTACCTACCCTAGCTAAGCTGCAACCTAAGTGGACGACCCCAACTGTAGGCCCATTAACTGTAGGCCCCAAATTAGATATTTTTTTTGAGACGGACATATGTTGTAAGGTGCGAGGGGTTTGCTTAATCACCGCAGTGGTGATTAAGCAAACCCCTCGCACCTTACAACATATGTCCGTCTCAAAAAAAATTACAATAAAATAAAAAAAATTGCAAACTGCGCAAGAGACCGTCTCTCGTGGGACTGGGACCTCGGATCAGGGCCATCGCTGGCGGATTGGCGCCGGTCACTAAAGATTTATTGCATTCTTTTTTTTTTTTAAGATGACTAGCAGAGTTTAGCAGTCTACTAGTATTCTTGTTAAGCCCTGGTGCTAAGCTAAAATGCTGGTGTTACGAGTGAGTTCACGTCGGCAGTGAAATTAAAACACAAGACCACAAGACATTGAGCTACGGCCGCTTTTGATTGATTTGGAAGAAATTTGATAATCATATTTGTCCATGCCATGTCCGCAGATCAAAATATTTGGAATAGCAAATACGAAAAGTTTGGTGGGAAGATCAATAATAATTTATCAACAAATAGTCGATTTTTTTGGAAACGATATAATATTTGCTAAGTCAGTTTTGGCCGACACACTATTTACCAAAGTTACATGTTAACGATCGACTGCCAAACTAAACATCCTGCGAGCTGTGAGCCAACGGAGGAAGGAACAGAGCAATACTTCAACAACGCTATTAAACACGTTAATTGCACATGAACTTGGAACAAGCACTGTGTTAAAATTGTAAGCATTAGTGAGAGAATATTGGTAACATTTAGACACATTTGGTTTGAAGAATAAAAATGTACTATAAAACATAAACTAAAAATACGCATTTTTTATCGATCAACGTTGTAATAAGAAAGGCAGAGTACAGCGTTAGTTTGCTCAATGAGCTGTTTGACTGTTTACCTGTACTTTACAGAATAACAGGGTAATGTCGTGTTCCTGTGCATAAGTATGGTCACAAGAGCTCACGTGGGAGCGGTGGAAGGGCGGTTTCACCCACGTAGATCCCGTTCCAGTGTAAACCTTGACTAAAATATAGCCTATGACACTGACAAATATGGCTTTCTATTAGTATAAGAATTTCCAAAATGAGTTTAGTAGATCCAGAGATACAACCTCACAAACTTTACCTCTTTATAATATTAGGATAGATATAGTAAACATAAACCTACGAGTACATCGCTATCCCACTGCTCCCCTGCTTTTGCCCACTTAGCCATAAGAAAAGCAAACAGACCGCATTTTTTATATAAAGCAACCATTACTAGTATCAATATTCCCAAAGTATAAAACATTTAAATAAACACTAGATTTCACAAAAAAATAACAAGTTTACAAACATTGTTCACCTTGATCTTACAACTCCGATGCATTTATGCGCATTTTGACCTACAAAACTAACGTTTAAGATTCTGTTTCACTGCTATCCTATTTCCTTAGTACTTACTCCACTTGCTCAGGTTACTGTAGTGTAGGAACAGAGAGTGTCCCGTGGCTGTCGGGATGATGACGTCACTAGATCATACAAGTCTGGGTATATAACGTTGGTGACCTCGGCGGCTCAGCACTCATCATCGCCGCGAGTACAATACAACATGAAAGTTATCGTGAGTACATTGTTTTAACTATACTTATTAGTTTTACCTTAAATTAAAAAAAAATTGTTAAAGGGCACACGGTGAGGAGTTCTTCTTTTAGTTAAGTACGAGTTCTGGTTAACTAGTATTATTAATAAAAGGCGAATGAATCGCTTTGCCTTTAGGTTAATAAACTTTAACCTTTATAATAAGTCATGGTGGTGTGTTCCTGTTCTGAATGTTATGTTTCGTCGTATAACTTTCGCAAATTAATATGTCATCTGGCTTGAAAATCAATCTTCCTCACGTTACCGAGGATGGAGGGATCGCTCTCTTCCTGAAGGAGGTCTAACGCGACATGCATGCAATTCGGAGTAGTTTGTTTGGTGTTTACAAAAATCTAAGAACAGCAACAAATATTCTGTTAAGCGTTAATGGTACTCCGATTTTTGTTAAGTTATGTTTGATTGTTTTGTTAAACTTTTACGTATTTAAATAGCCTTTTATTATGTTATTCCGGACGCAGACAAAAATAAAATAAAATTTAAATCTTTTTTGCACTCAGTACTTTAAATTTAAACGACTCGCTCTTAGAAGGTATAGCTCCGATTTTCTTGGAATCTTCTTAATAAGCTTGGATAACGGACCTTTCTAATGGTGAAGAATGATTGAAACCGATCATAATTAGTTTATTAAAACGACACAAAAATTCAAGTGAATTCAATTCAAAAACATTTTATTGTGAAACAGTAAAATATTCCACATGCCTAAACATTCCAGACAATTCTTTCTTCAATCCTTCTTTATCGAACCCATGCTAAGCAGGAGGCCTGACTTTGTTTTATTTATATAGTTAGATATATATAATAGTTAATATGAATATAATTGAAAACGATACAGCTTGATTAAAAGTTAATTTTACACATAATCAGGTACTTATATAATTATGTTTTTACACAATTTATCCTTAACATTTACAAAGTACTGTAACAACATGAGCTGTTCAAATATTTCCGACCTTTTTAACTTTAATTATAAAACCTTCGTGTGCATTTCCATTTACTTATTTGAAGTAATATTATGATTCAATTTTAAAAGCATCCGCCATCAATATTTGAATGTTTTCAAGGATCATTTTAATTATGCGAATTTATTCAACGTCTACATTAATTTCCGACTGTACCGGTGCACCGCGGTGGCTCAGCGGTTACGGCAGCAGTGAGACCTGATGTTTTAGGTTCTGTTCCCAATGGGGATAATAATTTGTGGAACCACGGATTTTGAGTTGTTCTGAGAGTGTGCTTTGTGTCTGTGAAATTAAGTGTTTGTAAGTAACAAGTTTCAATTCCCATAAGGCGGAATTAAAATGAAATGAATAGTGATTATAAATTCAACCTATTTGATTTAGTTATTGGAATGATTAGGATTCAATGTTAGACGCATCGAGCATCCGCCATATATATTTAAATCTTCTCAAGGATATTTTAGTTTTATTTTATTCAAATTTATAATGTCTTTATTATGCTTACAATCAAAATCTTAAATCTAAATATGCTTTATAGACACGTTTAAAATATTTTAAATCATGTTCTTACGATGCGTGCTTTTTTTTCTACCACCAGTTCTGGACGTGGCATCTCTGAGAAAAACTGGCAAGAAACTCAGAGGAATCCTTTTTTTTTAATAAATTCTATGTTACAATTATTAATAAAACAGTGTTGTTTCAGAGCAACTCATTCCCAAACAGTTTTGTCATTGACTTAAGCTTTTTTAGCTTTTTTACTAAATTTATCTTTGACATATCGTTTGTTTGTAGAAATTTTTATATCTTCATTATCTTTTATATTATTAGGAAGTTTGTTGTAGCGTATACACTACTTACTAATACTTAGTATGAAAAATGTTGAGTGGACGCTAACTGGAAATGATTAGTTTTATTAGTACAGTTTGTAGTTTTTATTATTTACCTGTGCTGTACATATTTACACTTTATGAACGACTGTGTGCGTGACGAGTCGAATCAGTATGTTTCTCACCTCACACTAAGTAAATACGCAAAAATGGTTTTCAAATATTTAATTTTAGCATTTGTTGGAGATATGCGATAATAATATTTGTAGTCAAAGAGAAGAGGACTGAAAGTCTATAAACAATTTTAAGTTAAAAGAAAAGTCAAAAACATAAAAAACAACTAAGTACTAAAACATAGACATTTAAAAAGTCAAAAACATTATGTTTTGTGTCTAAGATTCCTATGGCCGAATCGAGTTTCATGAAACATATCTAAGAACCATCGCAATCATTTTATTGGATAAAATATACTGCATCCAAATTGGTTCATCCGTTTCAGAACCACAGCCTCACACTGAATAGTCAAACCCAACGCGGGTATAAGTTTATACTTAAAACACCTTAACATTGGGAGCTCTCTTTAATATATACGTAAATAATACTTACTATTAAAGACCGTGAATTCACTAACAAAAGATAATTCTTGCACCCTTTGGTCAGGCTTCGGCAGAATAAAACGAATAAAATAATTACAGCACATGTTTGTATTTGCAGGTACTCGTCTGTGCCCTAGTGGCCCTAACCGGCGCCAATGAGTCTCGCCCAAAACGCAGCTTCTTCAACCTCGCTGACCTAGCGAACCTCTGGACAGGCCACTCTGGATACGGCAGCGGTTACGGCAGCAGCAAAGGCTTCA
The DNA here is from genome assembly GCA_947037095.2 of Nycteola revayana. Taxonomy (NCBI): domain Eukaryota; kingdom Metazoa; phylum Arthropoda; class Insecta; order Lepidoptera; family Nolidae; genus Nycteola; species Nycteola revayana. The sequence continues at coordinate 20,645,126 of OX344852.2, forward strand.
GTCTCGGAGGCAGCTCTTACAGCTCGGGCAACTCCGGGTACAGCGGCTACGGCAATAGCAATGGCGGCTACACCGGTTACACATACTCCGCTCCGGCAGCCCAGCCCGCCGTCCAGTACGCTCCGGCAGCCCAACCCGCCGTCCAGTACGCTCCGGCCCAACCAGCGGTGACCTACTCCTACCCATCCAACAGCTACGCCTCAGCATCCACTTATACAGTCCCATCCGCCTCCTATGGAGTCCCGGCGAATACTTACTCTGTCCCCTCAACCAAAGTAGTCACAGTCAACAAAGTTGTGAACGTACAGCGTGAGGTTACCGTGCCTCAAGTGGTCAACGTGCGTAAGATCATCACCGAGCCCAAGGTCATCTCTGTTAAGCAGGTGGTCCCTGCTACGAGCTACACTGGATATGGCAGCTACAATGGCTACGGGAGCTACGGCAGTGGTGATTACGGCACCAGCAGCTCCAGTGCTGGAAACTATGGCACTGGCAGCGTGAGCACTGGCGACTACGACAGCACCAACTATGGCACTGGAAGCGTGAGCACTGGTGGTGACTATGACAGCACCAACTACGGCACTGGCTCCGTAGCTACAGCGGGTTCCTACGCTTCAGTCAACAGTAACTCTGACTCCTGGTGTTGAGTCTAGTCTGACGAATGATTCGTAGTTTAATAACCAAAGTGCCAATATTAATTAAGCATAAGTCAATAAATGACCACGATGGACTAGGTGATCTTTTCCATTTTATTGTTGATTGTTATGTTCAGTCACCAAGTCTGTACGCAGCCATTTAATGTTAGGCTTATGACTAAGTGCAATAGTTCAAGGACATTTTATTATTAAGTTCGTGTACTAGTCCCGTAAAAACTCAGAAGTTTTCTATAACACTATGAAAGCCTGAAATAAAAACAAAATTGTATTTTTATGACAAGAATTAAATTCATAATATGTGTTTATTTTGATTTATTTAGTACTATTAAAGAAGTCAATATCCTTTCTTACCCATGGATTCCTCTATCCCACCCGAAGAACTTTCCGTTGCCCTAAAGTTGTAAAAAACTCCTGCAGATAACTAAAAGTCATCATTCCTCGATTCCCCCGACAGCGACCGCCCTGTGGTACAAGTCCTACAGGGGACGCCATCTTGTGCGGCTTCTAGGCTATTCTAGTCCAGTCTAGTAGTTCTAGTTTTTAAACTCTTCTCTTCTTAACATTCGTCCTAGCGCGCACTGGTAAATTCTACATCAATTAAATCGTGTGGAGATGGTCTTTGAAAGGGCAGTTACGCAATGACAAATTAGTTTTGCAGCCTATTGTGACACTGTTGGGGTATTTTCATGGCTATTTACTTACATGTGAACGCAAACGCCATCCATTGACGAAATTGCCGATGGATAGTGGCAGCGAGCCCCTTAGGAGCGTAAAAAGATAATGATAAATTTCGACAGCTGTTTAGAACATGGTCGAATGGTTAGGGCATTAGGAGATTAACTAAGGATTGCAGGTTCAACTCCATCCAGTACAGTGGTGGAATGAGTTTTGTGTGGTCTATTTATTTTACTTTCATTATAACGGTACTAATTACAATAATTAAAGACATTTCGAACAATTTTCACTGGTATCAATCAAAAATAAGACAAACATAGACGGAAATATATACTAAAGTTTTCTACCAACCCGCCGGAGAAGAGTGTCCAAAACGCGACGCGGCCTTCTCGCCCATCCGATCCTTAGTTAGCAAAGTAAGTTTTTCCGATTCCCTCGTAGACCCGAAGTCCGAGAGACTCGTGAACTGTAACGTAGAGCGACAGTTGCACAAAACTCCCCGACAACAACTAACAGTCCTTCAATCCCTCCGTCAGCGACGGTCCTGAGCCGAGGTCCAAGTCGACCTTGGCTCAGGACCGAAACTAAGCAACAAGCGCATGAGCACTGGTTGCTTAGTTTGTAGTATAGAAACTTTAATTTTATTCGGCTAGAGCTCAGCTCGCATCGCCCGGTAAAGTAGCAAAAGCCATGAGGGCTAAATACATAAATGTCCGAAAAAAAAAAACTTTATACACAATCATATACCATTCTCACAGAAATGCAAACATTGTAATAGTATTTTCGACTATCCAATCGCAAACAAGTCACATCTATGTACCTATGTCTTGATTGGCATACAGGAGAACATTTAGTGCTATAAGAATGTGTACATGTGGTTGATCTGTTACGTTCAATCGATAGTTATTTAGTAGGCGTTATAGCACGTTCTTATAATCATTACACGGATTTAATTTTTCTATATAATACATTTTAAGAATCTTTTTATATTCATTAAAAAGTGATGCAAAATTTAACTTTTAAGGGAACAGCTAAAATATTATAAACGATGAGAAGGCTTTTACATGGATACTTACAACTGCGCAAGTCAATAAATTCGAAGTCACTCAACTAACTATGCTTGGAGTTTCTCTGAATGATAAACTTCGCAGTGAGGTTATTCGACAGAGAACTACAGTTAGGTATAGATATTATCCCGCAAAAAAAATCTAAAGAACATAGCTGATCAAGTCTGCAAAATGACTGAGAGTCGTTGGAGCAGACGCGTCCTATAGTAGAGATAAGATGAAGTCGGCAAAATGGACCTTTGACTTGACAGGAGTAGACTAGATTTAGAAGACACAGACCTGCCCTAATTATTGCCATAACAATCGCTACAGTTAGTTTTATAGCGAAAATGGGAGTCTTTATGTTCAGCATTAGACTGAGATAGGCCGAATGATTCAATGGTACGAGAACAAAATCTGTAGCGCAAAGATCGAAGGTGATATTAGAAACCGTATAAGTAATGGCTTATATACATTTTATATATAAATACATTAGTAAATTTGTTGATTTTATGAATAATATCGAAACTTGAAAATAAAGGTGAGAGCGTAGTATATATAGATTGGCACTAAGTTGACACATATCACTGAGTGAGTCCTCTCTAAACACACAACATGTACTCTATGAAGACCCTGGTTAGTACCATATCTCTTGTTATCTCACAGTTCACACCATCACTGGAACCTAAGTTAAGCTTGAGTTTGAGAGTTTGAGTTTCTCGACTCAGTAAGTAACGCGATCAATCCTTTCGTGTGATGCATAGTTCGAATCAGTTCGTCGTTTATGGAGAAAGGCATATGAGACGATAATATTTTGAACTGGCATTAAGAAAACCAACGCTGGACTTGCCTTATTAAAAAAATGGTTCAGTGATCCAAGACATGCTACGTGTGTGCTGAGAACTTATATATGTTTTGTATTTTGTTACAATTCTAATGTACATATTATTATTAAATCAAAGCAAGCATATAATTTATGTGTATATAGTCCAATAATGTATTGTCATTACTTGCAGGTATTGGTTTGCGCGGTTGTAGCAGCGGCGTGCGCAGGCAACGTCCGCGAGAAGCGCGGTTTCCTGCACGGTCTACACTCGGCGCCCGCCGTCAGCTACTCGACTCCCGCCATCAGTTATTCTGCCCCTATATCCTTTTCGAGTCCCGCTGTCAGATACGCAGCCCCTGCGGTAGGCTACGCGGCTCCCGCCGTGACCTACTCAGCTCCTATCATACGCTCTGCTGCTCCTGCTATTAGCTACGCTGCACCTGCCGTGAGCTACTCGGCACCAGTAATCCGCACTGCAGCCCCTGCCGTCAGTTACTCGGCCCCCGCCATCAGATACGCCGCACCGGTTGTTAGCCACCCGGCTCCCATCATACGCACTGCTACCCCCGCTGTGAGATACGCGGCTCCTAGCATCAGTTACTCGACTCCCGTTATCCGCACTGTGGCCCCGGCCGTGAGCTTCCCCGCACCTGCCATCAACTACGCAGCTCCAGCGTTCCGCTACGCAGCCCCAGCGGTCCACTACGCAGCTCCAGCGGTCCGCTACGCAGCTCCAGCGGTCCACTACGCAGCTCCAGCGGTCCACTACGCAGCTCCAGCGGTCCGCTACGCAGCTCCAGCACTTAGCTACTCGGCTTCCACGGTTAGCCTTTCAGCGCCTGCCCAATACGCCAGCGGCTGGTAATTACAAGTTAATTGTATATAAGTACTAATGGATACTAAGTAAATATTATTTATTTCTATTTTTCAATAAAATAATTCTGAGATAATGTATTGTTTGAATTCCAATTACCTCCCTACTATAGGCGATATCACAATTGGACGTATATAAGGTGCTTTCCTTCTCCATGTCATTTATTTTACAAAAAATAAAATAACACGAACATCGTACCTAATACAAGCGCAAGTTGACGACCGCACAGTAAAAAAACCGGCCAAGTGCGAGTCGGACTCTCGCACGAAGAGTTCCGTAGGTACTAGTTAAAAGTGCCTACCTATTTTTGATATCAAGAATACAACAAGTTGTTACTTGTTGTATTCTTGATATCAAAAATAGTATAAAAGTTCTTGTAGTTCGTTGTAACTTTGATCGATGTTGTATTTATGACGTATTAAAAAAAACTACTTACTTGATCTCGTTCAAACCAATTTTCGGTGGAAGTTTGTATGGTTATGTACATCATATATTTTTTTTAGTTTTATCATTCTCTTATTTTAGAAGTTACAGGACACACATTTTACCACTTTGGAAGTGTCTCTCGCGCAAACTATTCAGATTAGAAAAAAATTACATTAGAAACCTCAATATCATTTTTGAAGGCCTATCCATAGATACCGCACACGAATGGGTTCGATTAAAAAAAAATTGAGTTTCAGTTCTAAGTATGGGGAACCCCAATTTTTTTTGTTTTTTTTTTCTATTTTTGTGTGAAAATCTTAAAGCGGTTCACAACATACATTTACCTGCCAAGTTTCAACATTATAGTTCTTATAGTTTCGGAAAAAAGTGGCTGTGACATACGGACGGACAGACAGACAGAGACATTTAGTTTCAGTGATTCCCTCATAATTATTTGATACACAACCAGCGCGCGTTAGGAATATATTGTGAAATATTTTTGATTGTATGCAAATTTACTTAAATTAGCAGAATGCTGAATTCTGCAGTTGTAGATGGTTGTGAATGAAAACTCGCAGTTTTGTTATATACCACAGGATATACGGCCTTCGAATAACCAATATCAACATGTAATTAAATATTAAACTATAGTTTAACTAAACGATTATTATTGAAGCTTTTTTATTCATTGAATTGTATTGGTGTTTCATTAACTGTTAGACAACTTTCTGTTTAAATACCTATAGTACGTACATACGTAGGTATACATTTATATTTACTTGCCCAATAATTAAAAATGTTATGTGTATTTTTTATGGAAATGCAGCTTCATAATCGGTGGAACACAATCCATCAACAAAACAAATTCGCCGATCCCGCCGCACTCCCCACTATCTAGAACGACATTCTTCCGCATCGGCGTACTCGGCGTAGTATCCGAGCTATGCCCGCTGCCGCTGCGCTGTCGCGGACCCCGCGCTGTCAATGTCCACACGCTGTCCGTACATGCTGAAATTTGCTGCATAAAAATCTACGGAACCGGCAATCCGTATATTCGTGATTACATTCACCACACGGTCGGTTGTATCAGGTTGCCGACCCGACACGACCGTCAAATACTCCGGTTAGGGCGGAAAATTGGTAACTCCGCGGCCAAATAAAATATGTTATTTTATGAAGAAAGGTAGATCTATACTTTTGTTTTTAGTAATATGTAGGGCAAGCACATTGCACATGCCTATACCAACCCCTGCCACTACCTCCTAACACAAAGGCTACGGCTGTGTCTAAGCCCACAGCCATCCCCAAATCCAAGCTCACGCACTCGCCCTCACCCACACCCACTCTCCCATGCTCATGATGGGCATTTGACTCATTCTCCGTCCTGTGAAAAATAGTTTTCAGTTCGCTAGAAGCCGTCGCGTATGACCGTATGGTGAGATGTCTGTCCGTTATACATACGGTCGCACTGAAATCGAATGACTAAGAGCGCCGGCTTCTTTACCCGTGTACCAGGGGTGCTTTGCGGGGTGCAGGGCATGCAGCAGCAGTTTTATTCCCCGTTTCCACCGCGAGCGGAACGGACTAATGTACTCTATGAAGACCCTGGTTAGTACCATATCTCTTGTTATCTCACAGTTCACACCATCACTGGAACCTAAGTTAAGCTTGAGTTTGAGAGTTTGAGTTTCTCGACTCAGTAAGTAACGCGATCAATCCTTTCGTGTGATGCATAGTTCGAATCAGTTCGTCGTTTATGGAGAAAGGCATATGAAACGATAATATTTTGAACTGGCATTAAGAAAACCAACGCTGGACTTGCCTTATTAAAAAAATGGTTCAGTGATCCAAGACATGCTACGTGTGTGCTGAGAACTTATATATGTTTTGTATTTTGTTACAATTCTAATGTACATATTATTATTAAATCAAAGCAAGCATATAATTTATGTGTATATAGTCCAATAATGTATTGTCATTACTTGCAGGTATTGGTTTGCGCGGTTGTAGCAGCGGCGTGCGCAGGCAACGTCCGCGAGAAGCGCGGTTTCCTGCACGGTCTACACTCGGCGCCCGCCGTCAGCTACTCGACTCCCGCCATCAGTTATTCTGCCCCTATATCCTTTTCGAGTCCCGCTGTCAGATACGCAGCCCCTGCGGTAGGCTACGCGGCTCCCGCCGTGACCTACTCAGCTCCTATCATACGCTCTGCTGCTCCTGCTATTAGCTACGCTGCACCTGCCGTGAGCTACTCGGCACCAGTAATCCGCACTGCAGCCCCTGCCGTCAGTTACTCGGCCCCCGCCATCAGATACGCCGCACCGGTTGTTAGCCACCCGGCTCCCATCATACGCACTGCTACCCCCGCTGTGAGATACGCGGCTCCTAGCATCAGTTACTCGACTCCCGTTATCCGCACTGTGGCCCCGGCCGTGAGCTTCCCCGCACCTGCCATCAACTACGCAGCTCCAGCGTTCCGCTACGCAGCCCCAGCGGTCCGCTACGCAGCTCCAGCGGTCCGCTACGCAGCTCCAGCGGTCCACTACGCAGCTCCAGCGGTCCACTACGCAGCTCCAGCGGTCCGCTACGCAGCTCCAGCACTTAGCTACTCGGCTTCCACGGTTAGCCTTTCAGCGCCTGCCCAATACGCCAGCGGCTGGTAATTACAAGTTAATTGTATATAAGTACTAATGGATACTAAGTAAATATTATTTATTTCTATTTTTCAATAAAATAATTCTGAGATAATGTATTGTTTGAATTCCAATTACCTCCCTACTATAGGCGATATCACAATTGGACGTATATAAGGTGCTTTCCTTCTCCATGTCATTTATTTTACAAAAAATAAAATAACACGAACATCGTACCTAATACAAGCGCAAGTTGACGACCGCACAGTAAAAAAACCGGCCAAGTGCGAGTCGGACTCTCGCACGAAGAGTTCCGTAGGTACTAGTTAAAAGTGCCTACCTATTTTTGATATCAAGAATACAACAAGTTGTTACTTGTTGTATTCTTGATATCAAAAATAGTATAAAAGTTCTTGTAGTTCGTTGTAACTTTGATCGATGTTGTATTTATGACGTATTAAAAAAAACTACTTACTTGATCTCGTTCAAACCAATTTTCGGTGGAAGTTTGTATGGTTATGTACATCATATATTTTTTTTAGTTTTATCATTCTCTTATTTTAGAAGTTACAGGACACACATTTTACCACTTTGGAAGTGTCTCTCGCGCAAACTATTCAGATTAGAAAAAAATTACATTAGAAACCTCAATATCATTTTTGAAGGCCTATCCATAGATACCGCACACGAATGGGTTCGATTAAAAAAAAATTGAGTTTCAGTTCTAAGTATGGGGAACCCCAATTTTTTTTGTTTTTTTTTTCTATTTTTGTGTGAAAATCTTAAAGCGGTTCACAACATACATTTACCTGCCAAGTTTCAACATTATAGTTCTTATAGTTTCGGAAAAAAGTGGCTGTGACATACGGACGGACAGACAGACAGAGACATTTAGTTTCAGTGATTCCCTCATAATTATTTGATACACAACCAGCGCGCGTTAGGAATATATTGTGAAATATTTTTGATTGTATGCAAATTTACTTAAATTAGCAGAATGCTGAATTCTGCAGTTGTAGATGGTTGTGAATGAAAACTCGCAGTTTTGTTATATACCACAGGATATACGGCCTTCGAATAACCAATATCAACATGTAATTAAATATTAAACTATAGTTTAACTAAACGATTATTATTGAAGCTTTTTTATTCATTGAATTGTATTGGTGTTTCATTAACTGTTAGACAACTTTCTGTTTAAATACCTATAGTACGTACATACGTAGGTATACATTTATATTTACTTGCCCAATAATTAAAAATGTTATGTGTATTTTTTATGGAAATGCAGCTTCATAATCGGTGGAACACAATCCATCAACAAAACAAATTCGCCGATCCCGCCGCACTCCCCACTATCTAGAACGACATTCTTCCGCATCGGCGTACTCGGCGTAGTATCCGAGCTATGCCCGCTGCCGCTGCGCTGTCGCGGACCCCGCGCTGTCAATGTCCACACGCTGTCCGTACATGCTGAAATTTGCTGCATAAAAATCTACGGAACCGGCAATCCGTATATTCGTGATTACATTCACCACACGGTCGGTTGTATCAGGTTGCCGACCCGACACGACCGTCAAATACTCCGGTTAGGGCGGAAAATTGGTAACTCCGCGGCCAAATAAAATATGTTATTTTATGAAGAAAGGTAGATCTATACTTTTGTTTTTAGTAATATGTAGGGCAAGCACATTGCACATGCCTATACCAACCCCTGCCACTACCTCCTAACACAAAGGCTACGGCTGTGTCTAAGCCCACAGCCATCCCCAAATCCAAGCTCACGCACTCGCCCTCACCCACACCCACTCTCCCATGCTCATGATGGGCATTTGACTCATTCTCCGTCCTGTGAAAAATAGTTTTCAGTTCGCTAGAAGCCGTCGCGTATGACCGTATGGTGAGATGTCTGTCCGTTATACATACGGTCGCACTGAAATCGAATGACTAAGAGCGCCGGCTTCTTTACCCGTGTACCAGGGGTGCTTTGCGGGGTGCAGGGCATGCAGCAGCAGTTTTATTCCCCGTTTCCACCGCGAGCGGAACGGACTAATGGACTCCGTTTTACTCGCAAGAGTAGACTGCATTCTTGTGTTTCCACCAATAAATAGAGTGGTAAGAACTGGGCGAGTAGGCAGGATTGTGATGAACTCTTTCAGTTCAAGAGTATGTAACTGATCTAAAAATTTTCATTAAAAACTGTCGGTTCAGCCAAACCATTTCCCGCACATTGCTCCTCCGCGGTGGTGACCGATCCTTACTCTCATATACCTACTATTAGCATAGGTATATTGCATTGCATTGATTGATTCGGTTTGCCGTTTCGTCCACCTAGACTAAATTTGGAATTAGACTCTAGTTTCTAGGACTCTAGGTTTATTACAGCTTAAATTTCAGAGTCATTGTGTTGATTCTCGCGGTAAAAATATGTTGATATATATATATATATATATTTATAATCATAGATACACATATCAATATATTTATTCGCATCTGAAAGCACGGTTGGTCTGAATTTTTAGAATACTTGTATATCATGTTTTTGTTTTCAGTGTACGTGTGTATGTATGTATATACCAAGTGTGACAAGGTCCGTAGAAGATCTTGATTCAAAAAATTTAATTTTACAAAGATTTTTTATTCAAAAATAGAAATAAATAATTATTTTCATACAACTGACTACAAATTAAACTTATTGTTTAATCACCAGCCGCTGGCGTATTGAGCAGTTGGCGCATATAATGCGGAGCTGGTAGCAGCGGAGAAGACGCCGGGAGCCGAGTAGCGGACGACGGGAGCTGCGTAACTGATACTAGGAGCTGCGTAGCTCACAGCGGGGGCAGCGGCGCGTATGATGGGAACCGGGTGGCTGATAACCGGTGCAGCGTATCTAATAGCGGGAGCCGAGTAACTGACGGCAGGGGCTGCAGTGCGGAATACTGGTGCCGAGTAGCTCACGGCAGGAGCAGCGTAACTAATAGCAGGAGCAGCAGTGCGTATGATAGGAGCTGAGTAGCTCACGGCGGGAGCCGCGTAGCCAATCGCAGGGGCTGCGTATCTGACAGCAGGACTTGAATAGGAAATTGGTGAGGAATAACTGATGGCGGGTGTCGAGTAGCTGGCGGCAGGCACCGAGTGTAGACCGTGCAGGAAACCACGCTTCTCGCGGACATTGCCTGCGCACGCCGCTGCCACTAGCGCGCAAATCAATACCTGCGAAATCACAATTAATTATTGCACTATAAAATCATGTTAATACATCTACGTTGTATAGACATTTTTATTTCGTATTGTTAATTAAATCTGGCGTAACTTTGCGGAAATCAATATTATTCTAAATTTAAAAGACAAAAATATCTAGTGTTATTTCCGCTTAAACTTCCGCTTTTTAGCGGAATTAACACTAAATATTTTTGTCTTTTTAATTTCGTTTTAATAATAAGGCATAAAAAGTAATTACTAAACATAAGTTAGTTAGCTAGTAAGTTTTCAACAAGCTGTTAGCTTGTCATGGGTGTAATAACTGTTCTCTTAATTAAATCCAGCACAGCTCTAGTAAGAGATAGCTCTGAATATTGTCGTTCCCATTCCTAATGAGTTCTCGCAAAGACTGAGTTATAAGTAACAGACAGGGGTCATTAAGATGTGTTTTGGAGTGTGGTAGTTCTTCCTGAGTTGAGAAACTGGATCCAGTCCTGGTGAGAGATGACTGTATGGTACTCACCAGGGTCTTCATAGAGTGCATGTTGTGCTTGGAGTTAACTCACTGAGTGATATCTGTCAGATCGGTGTGTATCAATATATATAACTGCAGCAACTCAATGACAAAACTGATCAATAAAAGTCATCGATTTGAATTATTTACAAAATCAGCACATTTGTAAAATTTTCGGATCAAGGAAATAATATTGATTAATAATTAATCTAAATGTGTTATGAGTCATAATGTTTGCGGTCACCATTCGGTGAGTATGACCTATATATATAGTATATGCTTTTTTCTTGTCTTAGCCATAATTTGGATATGTAGCGTGCAAATAGTCTTGGCAAGGTCTAACAAGGTTAATTTTTAAAAATTTAATTAGGTATAAAAAAAATATAATGAAATCATAGCCTTTACAACCAAATTTTTATTTTTTCGGTCCCCTAGTCTTACGAGGATACAGAGAAGTTACCAGTTGTAGTTAAGTAATTTATAATATCTAAGCGTAGTAGAACTCATTATTATTTTTCTTTTGAAATATTTGTTTTGTTGATAAGTACCTAACATAAATTATACAATTTTTTTTTCTTTCTACTAAATAAGTTACAAAGTATAGGTACCTAAAAATAAGATGTCATGTTTTAGCCGTTATAATGTTGTTAATTAAATAAATTTATCATTATTATTGTAGAAGAATATTTTCTATGGTCACTGCATAAATGCAAAAGGAAAATGGAAATTAATATAATACCTACTAAATCACCACCGGCTTAAACTATCTCAACGAATACATTTAGCTATGCTACCTAGTCTACCCTCTGGGGGTTACATGTGTGTGTCTAGACTTCTTGATCTTCTGTAACTTGTGTATTCGATGACTCTTTTAATATAGTTGTAGATAAATTGAAACTAATTAGGGGAATGGTGCCGAATATAAAATCAATTATATCATTACAATGACAGATGCGTGTAGGCACACTAGCACAGGCGACGAAGCCTGTGCTAGCAAGAATTTTAATGCTTCTTTAGCTGCAGGAGGTGCTTTTTTGGATGACAGTTTAATTCGGGTGACAATGTTTGATAAGCTAAATGTAAAAATGTATTTGTTGTTCTTTGAACTTTCTTTAAACGTTAAAACACCGCTAACTGCATAATATTTGCTTCATCATCATCAACCCGTTTAACGTCCACTGCTGAACATGGGCCTCCTCGCCACGCTTTGCAGGCAGCTTGTTGACCAGCTTAACGTGCTTTCCGAGGCACGGAGGGTAGTCCCTCAACCAACCAGACCCGGAAAGAAATCTTAGAATCTACTCAAAGATTTCCTGTCTGGCGTGGGAAACGAACCCACGACCTCCGAGATTTAAAGCGAGCCAAATACCGCTACGCTATGGAGATTGTTATATTTTCTTCAATGACTATCAACTTCGGTTACATAGGACGATAGTCACTGATGAACATAATAAAAAACTTTATACTTCAAATCTATTAATATTTTAGAATGTGACATATATTATAATTCATCTTAACGTTGTATAATCATAACATCAGGACCATCAAGGTAGTGTTCAGTTATCGTTTCTTAATGTCAAGACCGAGGAATAATGAGAATCATTATCATCGTGACGATATCACCGCAGTAGTATATATCGCGTGTCACAGAGATATCACATATCACTCAGTGAGTTCTCTCCAAGCACCCAACATGCACTCTATGAAGACCCTGGTGAGTGCTATACAGTCATCTCACACCTTCACTGGAAAATTAATACACTCATTATACAGCTAGACTCAAAATAAATGAATAATAATAGAACGCATAACAACTAAGTTAGACGAGATAAGAGACATTTTTTTGTCTTAACGTTGACATAAATTGCACATTTGGGAAGCAGGCACCTTTTAAACAGGGCATGCAAAGGCGAAGGAAAACTCAGCCGTCAGGTATTTGGGCCCATCATTCTTGCCTGTTAAAATGTACAATAATGTTTTGTGTTTGTTTGCAGGTTTTGGTTTGCGCACTAGTCTCAGTGGCGTGCGCAGGCAACGTCCGTGAGAAGCGTGGTTTCCTGCACGGGCTACACTCATATCCGGCCGTCGGTTACTCGGCACCCGCCATAAGATATTCCGCGCCTGCAATCTCCTATTCGAGCCCCGCTCTTAGCTACGCCGCCCCAGCGATTCGTTACGCGGCACCTGCCGTAAGCTACTCTGCCCCTGCCATTCGCTACGCTGCACCAATAATCCGCACTGCAGCCCCTGCAATCAGTTACTCGGCTCCCGCCATCAGACATGTTTCACCGGCCGTCAGCTACCCGGCTCCCATCATACGCACCGCTGCTGTAAGCCACGCAGTTCCTGCAATCCGCTACGCAGCGCCTGCAGTCCACTACGCAGCTCCTGCAGTCCGCTACGCAGCTCCTGCAGTCCACTACGCAGCTCCTGCAGTCCGCTACTCGGCCCCCGTGCTGAGCTATTCTGCGCCTGCCCAATATGCCAGCGGCTGGTGATTACACATTAATTCTATGCAAAATATTATTTATTTCTATTTTTCAATAAAATAACTCTGAAGAATTGTGTTGTGTCAATCCTAATTACCTACTACAGACGAAGTCATACAGACATATATAAGATACTCTCATAATATATGCCTTCCCTGTGTTGTGTGGTTGTTTATAAACCAGAGAAGTGATAACTAACGGAACTTTGACGTATAGGGGTAACCTATAGTCCAATAGATATTGGTAGTGCAGAGGTTTTGGTTGCAACAGCAGACTTGATCCTAGCGATGTGATTAAAAAAAAATCCTATTATAGAATATTTAGAAGTAATATATACAATCCATTGTTAAAACTATAATACACAATTTGTCCACGAAGTCGTTTCTTAAATGGTCACGTCGAGGTAGGTCCTGGGACTGTCCCTAAGGAGGTATGGTTAAAGGTATAATGGTAGGTAAGGTAAAAGGAAGTCATTAGTGGGATGAGTCACAAGTTCATCTTTCGATGGAGTGTAGCGTTCACTGAAGGCTAGTGTGTTTTTTAGGTTAAAAAATACAAATATTAGTAAGTAAGGTGTTTTTACTACGAACGTAGGATGTCACTTTGACATGCGTCCAACATAGCTTTAACTTTATCCTTGTTAGGAATTTAAAATAGGGCGCTAAGTGATTTAATTTACGAATATATTGCTTTCACCATCCATCTTGCCTGGTGCAAAACCTGGAGGCTGAATTTAAATAAAAAAAAAATCAATATCTCCGCCAAAGAATATTTTTGAAAGTTCTATTAATGCTCGGTAATCATATACTCCGCTACCGAACTCTTCATATATCAGTCACAAAGAATATGTTACGCCATCCACCACCAGCGATATAACGAAGGGTAAAATCTCAACAAATCAAAAAACTTTTTCATTTTACATAATTTATTGAAATCCTTGATTCTAGCTATAAAATTTAGTCTCAAAATGCTAAATAAGGCATTAATACAAAAAAATAAAACTGTCATTGTCAAGGCACGTCAACTGACAGTTATGCTCTCACGTCTGTCAGTTACATATCATCATCAGCCTGTATGTACAACGTCCACTGTTGAACATGGGCCTCCTCCCGAGGAAGGGTTTTTGCTATAGTAACCTCGCTTGACAGGCGCGTTGGTGACCGCAGTATTACCTATGTTTGTGTGTTACGCAAGGAAACGCTGCTGCCCGTTCCCTGGTATACGATTGTTAAAGATGATGTAATAACAATCGGGACTAACGGCTTCCTCAACCATCCAGACCCGGAAAGAAATCTTAGAATTTACACAAAGATTTCTTGTCCGGCGTGGGGATCGAACCTTCGAGATTTAAAGCGAGCCAACTACCACTATGCTACGGAGATTGTCAATCAATACAAATTTTATTATAATTAATGTGCTATTTTTTTGAAATATGTACTTGTATGTAATACTTTTTTCAAATATGTTAAACAATCAAGTCAAGTAAAAGAGTCAAGGAGTACTATTTCTCTATCTCATCCTTAGTTTATATATAGAACGTAGTATATTATGTAGTTAATATTTATCTGTATATGTATGTATCTAAGTATATATGTAAATATTAGTATGTACATATTATGTTTATTTGAGACCTACGCACACTATTCGTATTTTCTTTATCACATTTCCTCTTGCGGGTCTGCTCAAAGAGATTGATTTTGAAATACGCAGTAACTTTATACAATTTCTGTCCTTATATATAAGTTTTTCATTTTGTGTCTTTTGAGTGGTTGTACATAAATTAAAAATAAAATAAACAATTAATTTTTTTTGAAGCTGAATATAAAATAAATATAAGTTCACATCGCAAATTTCAGTAACTAGTATTTTTTTATATTATTAGTCTATCAGGGCCGCTTTAGCCTAGCCAGTAATGTATGAGAGAGGACGTGGAGACCGAACAATCATCGTGACGGTGGGGTTGATGCGTAATGTATTTTCCGCGGAAAAAAGGTCATCCTCATACAAAATCTCTTCGTAGTAACCTTAATTCTATGTTTCACCGTTGACTTGTGCATGAATAATACCAACATCCATGATTCGACTTTTTCATCTTGTCATTTAAAAATATCAATTAGTACTGCTTTTTAGCTTGTCTCCAACAAGATTACTGGTTTAGCGTAGTTTGGCCCTAAAACACTCCTTACACGTGTATACTTAGAATAGACCGTGGGTGTCGAAAGAGGCGACTGAGGGACAAATAGCTGATGAATCATGAAGATCATCTATAATCTCAAATATACTCACCATCTGACTGCGATCACTAGTCCATCTGCCAAGTGTGGTGATTATCCCAATACCCCTAAAAAAACCCTGGCTTGCTAAAATCTGTACGAGGAGGCCGATTTTCAACAGTGAACGTAAACGGACTGATACATTGCAGTACATTTTTAAATATTGACGGAGAGAATTCAAGTTAATTGAGTCCCATTTGTTCTTACTGACCTCGTCTAGAACATATACATCGGCATCACTCCTTCTACCTAACTAAGAACTAAGCACACACTCGTGAGTTTAAGCAAAAGTACGATTATAATAATCACACTTTGTCTTTCAGAAAACAAGTTAATGTCTGGAAGTCCGTGAAAAACTGCTTAAATTTACTTTTGTGTCATTGATTCTTATATTAATTAATTAAGAACCCGAGAGCTAGGGCAGCTGTTATTATGTAATAATTCAGAATAGTACTACTTATCAAATTTTCTGATCTGACCATGTCTATTAACACATAAATATTGAAATAAAATAAATCGTCCTCTAATATTCGACCATGTTTTATTGGATCCAAGTTCAGATTAAATTAATTAATAAATAAATTAACATTGTATTGACTAGCGTTTAGCAGTGGTGAAGTGTGAGTGTGACAGCTTGAGCTGATCACCAGCCGCTGGCGTACTGAGCGGTGGGCGCGTACAGAGCGTGCTCAGCAGGCACCAGCTTCTTGATCGACACAATCCTCGGCTCGCTGATGAGCTTCTGCACGTTGACAACCTGTGGCACGGTGACTGCGCGCTGCACGTTTACTACCTTGTTGACAGTCACCAGGCGGCTAGCCGGCGCCGCGTAGCGGATGGCGGGGGCCGAGTAGCTAATGGCGGGAGCAGCGTGCCTGATGGCGGGAGCCGCGTAGCTGATGGCGGAAGCGGCGTGGCTGATTGCAGGAGCGGCGTATCGGATGGCTGGTGCAGCGTAGCTGACACTGGGAGCAACGTAGCTTAAGGCAGGGGCAGCGTGGCTGACGGCGGGAGCCGCGTAGCGAATGAAGGGGGCGGCGTGACTGAGCGCAGGAGCGGCGTATCGGATGGCTGGTGCAGCGTAGCTGACACTGGGACCAGCGTAGCTTAGGGCGGGAGCGGAGTGGCTGATGGCGGGAGCCGCGTAGCTAATAGCGGGAGCAGCGTGGCTGATGGCGGGAGCCGCGTAGCTAATGGCGGGAGCGGCGTGTCTGATGGCAGGAGCGGCGTATCGGATGGCTGGTGCAGCGTATCGGATGGCTGGTGCAGCGTAGCTGACACTGGGAGCCGCGAAGCTTAGGGCGGGAGCGGCGTGGCTGATGGCGGGAGCCGCGTAGCTTATGGCGGGAGCAGCGTGGCTGATGGCGGGAGCCGCGTAACTGACACTGGGAGCTGCGTAGCTTAGGGCGGGAGCCGCGTAGCTAACAGCAGGTGCCGAGTAACTGGAGTGTAGTCCATGTAGGAATCCTCGTTTCTCGCGGATGTTTCCCGCGGACGCAACTGCTACCAATGCGCACACCAGGACCTGCGAGGAGAGACAGAAGGAGATAATAGCTTGTAACACTGAACTGTAGACTCGAGTTGTTCAGAAATTGTAGAAGTTACTCACAATGGTCTTCATGTTGTTCAAGTTGTGTTGTTTCCGGAATGGCTCAGCGACTGATGTCCGTCAGTTCGTCCACGCACTCTATATACTAGACCGTCAACACTATGTCGTAAGAATGTCCTCGCAAAGTCCTATTTATCATTAAAATGTATATTAATCATGGAACCAATGCGAATAAATATGTGACAGATATAATGTGATTCTATCAAGCAACATCTCACGCATAAATTATATACAGAATATACGCAAATTTGACGAAGCACGACGCAGCGAGGCGTGTTGGAGTAATTGTCTAATACAATTTTAAGATAACCAGCAAAAACTATTGCATATGCTTCCCGAGTTTCGTAGGGTAGTCCTTTATCCAAGCAGATCCAGCTACCTACTACCTACGGCTATTGAGATAATAACATGACAAGTTAATGAGGTGCATTGAAATGGTCCCAAAATTTGCGTGAATAATTATTTTTGTATGTTGGCATGTTTCTATTTTATTTCAAATTACTTTATACTTTTATAATACTGAAGGTCTTAAAAACCAATAGAAAAATACCCTTGCACAAATTTACGTACTTTTGTCTGCTTGGTAGCTCACTGGTCACGGTACTTCTAAGACCTTGAGTTCTGGGTTCAAATCCTATACGGGTCCCATGTGTTACTTTGTGTACTAACGTGAATGATATTTTTGTATAGTCCCAGCGACACATCCAGTAATTTATATTATTAACAAATGAAACTTATTAGAATCGCGAATAATGTAAATTATACAATCTGTCTGTAAATTTATTAAGTAAAACCTGACAGTACATTCTAATAAACTTAAGCAAATTAATTATTAAATTGTAGTAATGTAAATTAAGTAGCTTAAGGCAAATTTTAAAAAATAAGCTTTTAACTTGCACCTTAAAGCTTTCCTATTAATTATTATATGAGGATAAAAAAGCAGGCAAGACAGAAGCAAAGAAAACAACGCGGGCCTCGGTCTGGCGGCGATCTAAATTAGCTAACCTTCCTTAGTGGACTAGTTTTTATTCGACTTAATTAATTGTGAACTTTTTTTTATAAAACCATAAACAATTCAACTGTACATAATATATTATACCATGTACACTTATAATCAGTAATCCGTTAATTCAGCGTATCAGTTACATAGTAGTACAACACTATGTTACACATGACTTACTTTCTAAAAGCCAAAAATCAAAAAACTTTTACAGTCCCTACATTAAACGAAAGATTTTTTTAATAAAAATTTGTTGAACTAGATAAATAGAATTTAATCTATCATCATCATGAACAGGTTGTATCATGCACAATGTCGCGGCCGAAGACGTAGGTTGTTCGTCTCCACAACAAGACAAAAATTTGCCGAACAAGGCACGATAATTCATGAACACAAAAGTTTCAGCACGGCCAATACCTTCGAGACCGAATCTAACACCGAAACTAGACTTCTTGACCGAAACCAAAACTTTCGGTCGGACTTAGGGTACTATATTATAGAGGTTTAGTATAGTACTATTTTTCAGTCAAATGTACTATATATATGTTATAAAAAAAATAATATAGTACAAAAAGTACTATATTTTTTTGCTTATCCAAAATTCACCCCATTTTAAAATTTAGACAGCACCTTCAACGCGGCATATGAAAACAATGAATTGTTGATTTATTTAAATATGGATCTAACATGCTTAGACTCTTATAATTTGATACCTTGATGGCCGAAGCAAAGAGTAATTATAACAAATACACGTGGAAAACTGATTAAAAATAAATGTGTACTATGTTTTTCCTCAATTTCCCAAAAGTACTATATATTTAGCAACTTTTTGTACTAAGTACTATATAAAACAAAAAAATGGTGGCAACCGTAGTCGGACTGTATCTACTTGTTACCTAGTTTTACGTATGATTTGGTTTCGCGTCACCTCATCATTTATTTGTTTCAGTGTCCGATATTATGTCCTTTGCCACATCACATCAACATTTAGTTCAGCTAGTTTAATTTAAAACCTACATTTTTTATTTTATTGACTAGTTATAAGCTTACGTTTGGCCATAATCTTGCTTGATGGAAGGCGAAGATAAGGCCTAAGATGATACACGCTTACCTAGAAAGTATCTGTTCACTTTAGCCTTAAAGATGTCCAGATTATAGCGTACCGGAAAAACTGACCCCGGCAGATAATTCCACTCATTAGCCGTCCGCATTATGAAAGTCGAAGCAAATCGCATCAAATAAATCATCATCTTACTCATAACTATATCTATAACAAATGATGTACCCGCTACCGTACAAACGGGTACATCTTTGTTATAATGATGTACCCGTTTAGCTGAACTGACTCTGTAGACTTTAAAACGAATACATTATTTCCTAAAAACCAACTGAACTCTCGTCACGACCGTCGTCGTCGTCGTCGAGGCATTTCGCTAATGATAGCAAAGTTTATCATCCGCAGTTTTCTACGCGTTAATTTATTCATTAGGTATTTATAGCATCACATTATGCCTATTATGAATACATATTTATTGATTCCACGATAACTATGATTTAATATGTTAGGATCTTGCGAGGACATTCTTGCGACACAGTGTCGATGGTCTAGTATATAGAGTGCGTGGACGAACTGACCGACATCAGTCGCTGAGCCATTCCGGAAACAACACAACTTGAACAACATGAAGACCATTGTGAGTAACTTCTACGATTACTGAACGACTCGAGTCTACAGTTCAGTGTACAAACTATTATCTCCTTCTGTCTCTCCTCGCAGGTCCTGGTGTGCGCATTGGTAGCAGTTGCGTCCGCGGGAAACATCCGCGAGAAACGAGGCTTCCTGCATGGACTACACTCCAGTCACTCGGCGCCTGCTGTTAGCTACGCGGCTCCCGCCCTAAGCTACGCAGCTCCCAGTGTCAGCTACGCGGCTCCCGCCATCAGCCACGCCACTCCTGCCATTAGCTACGCGGCTCCCGCCATTAGCCACGCCGCTCCCGCCCTAAGCTTCGCGGCTCCCAGTGTCAGCTACGCTGCACCAGCTATCCGATACGCCGCTCCTGCCATCAGGCACGCCGCTCCCGCCATTAGCTACGCGGCTCCCGCCATCAGCCATGCCGCTCCCGCCCTAAGCTACGCTGCTCCCAGTGTCAGCTATGCTGCACCAGCCTTCCGATACGCCGCTCCTGCAATCAGCCATGCCGCTTCCGCCATCAGCTACGCGGCTCCCGCCATCCGCTACGCGGCGCCGGCTAGCCGCCTGGTGACCGTCAACAAGATAGTAAACGTGCAGCGCGCGGTCACCGTGCCGCAGGTGGTCAACGTGCAAAAGCTCATCAGCGAGCCGAGGATTGTGTCGATCAAGAAGCTGGTGCCTGCTGAGCACGCTCTGTACGCGCCCTCCGCTCAGTACGCCAGCGGCTGGTGATTATCTCAACCTGTCAAACTCACACTTCACCAATCCTAAACGCTAGTCTATACAATGTTAATTTATTTATTCATTAATTTAATCTGAACTTGGATCCAATAAAACATGGTCAAATATTAGAGGACGATTTATTTTTTTGAAATATTTGCGTATTATTAATATACTTCATTCTTTATTAATAACATCCTTGATCTTGATCGCGTCTGCGATTTACAAGTTCCGTTTTATAGAGATGGTCTGATCAGAAAAAAAGCTGTCCGCGCCTCTTCAGGGTTTATAATTCATTGATATAAGAACCAATGACACCAATAGGTATTATTTAAAGCAGTTTTTCGTGAACTCTGAGACAGCAAGTTGTAATGGTACGTTTCCTTAAACTCACGTTCAGGTTCTAGACAAGGGTAGTTAGTACAAATTACTCACTTAACTTTAAATATCTTCAGCGTAATGTAAAACTGTGTAACAAGCAGTGTCGTAAATAGGGCGGTGCCACCGGTGCCCAGGCACAGGGCGTAGACTCTGGGGGGATGCGAGAAAGGCTATACCAGGCAGGACTTTATTTTTTTCGATTTGCTTTGAATAGGGTGGGCAACGCATTTGCACTAGTGCACTTACGTTTGAGTTTTAGTGAGTGGTATAATAGGTGAAAAAGGGTGTACTCGTGGATGTTTTTACTCATGTCTACGGCGAATCATTTAATTTAGGTTGCTACGAAGAAATTTTACATGAGGTTTATTTTTTTTGAGGAGGAAATGCATTAAGTCAATCCCAGAGGTAACACATTCCCCCCAGCTGACGCCAGCTAGGGGGGAATGTGTTATTAAACCTTTACATATGCAATATCCGTATGCAGGTACTCCGCAGTTACCCTCCGTAACTGCATGAGTATAACATCATATTGTTTTACAATTTTCTATACAAAATACAGTGAATATATATTGTGTTTGATTGTCTATCAATTTGTCTGTCAGTGTGTGTTAAGTATATGTAGATGAAGCTGATCTTTAGTTTTAGTAGATCACAGTTTTAGTGGCCCTGAATAATCTCACAAAGACTAGTTTTTACAAGAGTTCGATACAAATTGATTGTATACGCCATCTAGTTAAATCGGTCATTCAATGGGACGGCTAGCCCGTTAATTGACCGACATTCTATGAAATAACTAAAAGACAACCACCCAGTACATGATTATGGCTAATTAAACCGGACAAGAAATCTTTTTAAATCTCAAGAAAAGCACGTTAAGTCATTGGTCCCGATTGTTATAGCATCATCTATTACAAGCAATATACCTGAGAACGGGAGCAGCGATTCCCTGTTTACCTATTACAATATAATACTGCAGTCACGATTCCGCATGCCAAGCGTGGTGAATATGGCACAACCCTTCCTCGAGAGGAGGCCCATGTTCAGCAGTGGAAGTTGTATGGACTGATGATGATGATGATGAAAAAAAAATAACCTGAACCAAAACTAAATTTAAATCACCTGCCTGATTTTACGCCTGCCAACCTATAAGGGCTAGCTTACTATAAGCCAACTATGTAGTTGAACGTTAAGTAAAGTTAGTTCAAATGGGCATTCAATTAAATGCCGGGGTTTGATTGACTGGCTGGCCGTTCCCTTGAATAGCTGATTTGACTACATATCTTTATTAGACTTATGTGAGACGTTCTTCGTTCCAGGACATGATTTGATAGTGACTGATAGAAAATGGCTACGGTAAACAATTAATTAATATATTTTTATTTAGTAGTTACAGTAAATACAAACGGCGACAGTCAAACAAATCCCAGTGTAGAAATACTACACTAAAATAATTTATTTATGTAAATTAACAATTTCCCAAATTTAACAATATCAATAGATAATAATAACAATAATATTTATTTATTTCTCCTCACAATACAAATTACAGTTGGTAAAAAAGTTACAGTTTGTAAGTCAGATGTATGTGAGGAGCTGGTGTCCATTATAGGTGTAAACCTGTGTTACAGATCACCAGGCCCTCACCCCACGACAATTAAGATTAACATATTATTCTGAAACTTAAGATAAGAATAGTTCTTTACCTAGTACATAATAAGGCCTCCTTGTTAGATTAACGTGTTACGTGTAGCATGTGTGTGTGTGTGCGCGCGTACGTGCGCGTGTTTGTGTGTAAGTTGTAGAAGAATTACATTTGTTACCAGTTTGGTTTGGTGTATTTATGAAGTGACTGTTTTAAAATATTTATTTTATAGCTTTCTTACTACAAAAGCTCTTTAATATACAAATTATTTTTTGTTACAGCAATTTAAAAAAAAGTTGTTATCGCCAAGCCATGATGATATGGTGGTAGTGGTTATGTATTTGTGCCTTTTGATGTCGAAAAATAACCTTTTAGAGGGTAAAAGTATATTGCCCAAAAGGTTGTTGGTGTTTTAAAAATAACCCTGTATATGTATTTTATTTTTGATGAAATGATTTAGGATTTCACTACATCATGTAAATAAAATATGTGGTTCGCGTCACATATTCTATGTGAATTTCATATCAAGAAACGGGTCGTAGCATGTAACTATATACTGCGAAATGACAAAACTCTCTTCAGACTAGGTTTATATCTCACCGTAGCGAAGGCGCTGTACAGGCCGATGATCATGAAGATACATTAAATTTCTCACCGGACATGTTAACACCGGGCAATTGTTTAAGTAGCGGCCCGTCCCGGCCTCGCACGGGTGGACATTTATTTTAAACATTTTGGAATAAACATATTATTATACGGATTGGCTTAAACTGATTATAGTCTTGAAAATCTTAAATCCAACCCGTAATCGAAAATCTTACGGAAAGAAATGTTTTCTGTTGCAGTGTCACGGATGTTAATATTAAGTTTAGATTGCAATTTTAAAACTCGTAATATCTTTTGACTGCAATCTGAAACCGACTTAAATGAGAAATAATTTATTTCGATAAGGATCAATACAAAGACATGAATAACGTGGTATTTTAGGCATGGTCTGGTTTTTGTTAACATTTCTTTCTAAACGAAATAAACGATATTTATTTTGCACGTAGGTATTTACATACACTTGTACTTGTTAAGAAAATTCAGGTGTGCTTAAAGTCTGCTAGAGTTCTTAATATTAACGTTAATAACTAATTGCAATTTTAATTTAAATCAAACATTTTATAAATTAAAAATATATTAGAACAATAAAAAGATAATAGTATATTAACCAGTCAAGTAGCGCGATCAGACATCCGCAGCCAAATTCTATTAAATTTAAGCGACACACGCCTGAGGGCACACTTAAGGAGTAAGGACCAAGGCTCAGGGCGCCGCTGAAGCTATTTTCAAAAATGTTATAGTAAAATAACTACTATAGTTAGCCAGTTATTTAATATTGTAGAACAGTTATTTGTGCTATCATTTATAGTTTCCGCAGCGCGTGCGATGAATGTCGTAAGAATGGCATTCATACCTTGGTTAACATTATTGAAGTTTTAGTAGGACACCAATTTTTTTCTAGTAAAAAATATAGCCTATGTTACTCAGTAATAATGTAGCATTCTAATAGTGAAAGACTTATCGAAATCCGTCCAGCAGTTTTAGAGTTTATTCGAAACAAACACAAAAATACAAACTTTTCCTCTTTACAATGATGTTTTCTCCTATAATTTAGTATCATCACAATGTTCCAAGTCAGTTTTGTCTCCTGAGATGAGCTGGAGGAAGGTGGAATTTACTTTCTTACTCCTTTTACATACTTTCTGTTTAAATTCGCTTTGGAATCTAGACCTTTAGTTGTCATGATTAATCTCCTTATAATTTATTAATGAGATGTTATTTTTAGCATCATATTATGCCTATGACATACCTACTTACATTTGTATACATTGATTCCGTGATTAATATGCATTTTGATGATAAATAGGATCTTGCGAGGACATTCTTGCGACACAGTGTTGACGGTCTAGTATATAGAGTGCGTGGACGAACTGACGGACATCAGTCGCTGAGCCATTCCGGAAACAACACAACTTGAACAACATGAAGACCATTGTGAGTAATACTACGATTACTGAACGACTCGAGTCTACAGTTCAGTGTACAAATTATTGATTCCTTCTGTCTCTCCTCGCAGGTCCTGGTGTGCGCATTGGTAGCAGTGGCGTCCGCGGGAAACATCCGCGAGAAACGAGGCTTCCTGCATGGACTACACTCCAGTTACTCGGCGCCTGCTGTTAGCTACGCGGCTCCCGCCATCAGCCATGCCGCTCCCGCCATTAGCTACGCGGCTCCCGCCATCAGCCACGCCGCTCCCGCCATTAGCTACGCGGCTCCCGCCATCAGCCACGCCGCTCCCGCCATTAGCTACGCGGCTCCCGCCATCAGCCACGCCGCTCCCGCCATTAGCTACGCGGCTCCCGCCATCAGCCACGCCGCTCTCGCCATTAGCTACGCGGCTCCCGCTATCAGCCACGCCTCTCCCACCCTAAGCTACGCGGCTCCAAGTGTCAGCTACGCTGCACCAGCCATCCGATACGCCGCTCCTGCCATCAGGCACGCCGCTCCCGCCATTAGCTACGCTGCTCCCGCCATCAGCCACGCCGCTCCCGCCCTAAGCTACGCTGCTCCCAGTGTCAGCTACGCTGCACCAGCCATCCGATACGCCGCTCCTGCAATTAGCCATGCCGCTCCCGCCATCAGCTACGCGGCTCCCGCCATCCGCTACGTGGCGCCGGCTAGCCGCCTGGTGACCGTCAACAAGGTAGTGAACGTGCAGCGCGCGGTCACCGTGCCACAGGTGGTCAACGTGCAGAAGCTCATCAGCGAGCCGAGGGTTGTGTCGATCAAGAAGCTGGTGCCAGCTGAGCACGCTCTGTACGCGCCCACCGCTCAGTACGCCAGCGGCTGGTGATCAGCTCAGCCTGTCACACTCACACTTCACCACTGCTAAACGCTAGTCAATACAATTTTAATTTATTTATTCATTTATTTAATATGAACTTGGATCCAATAAAACATGGTCGAATATTAGAGGACGATGATTTTTATTTAAATAAGTTTTAAAATGATTATTCATCAATAGTATGACTATTGCTATACTAACCTTGAACCATATTTATTTGAAAAAGTGTCATTAGACTTTTGAAGATTGAATTGAAGTTCCTCAATATCACCATCGTTTAGGAGTTATCTTTATTATTATATTGCATGTTATAATGTGCCACGGTTCAATACAATTTTTTTATTACAATTTTTTTTTTAAAGTTACATGATTAAAAAATATAAACGTAACGTAAATAAAAATGAAAATTCCAATAACATCATGTCTGTTGCAAAAGCCAAACCAAACATAAAAGCCGGTGAGTCTCTCGGCGCAGCAACCGTTGTACAATACAAGCGCGTAGTAAAGCGCACACACGCGGAGGTGGTGTTACGTTACATGTGAGTCATGTCTAAGTTACAACGAGAAGGAAACTTGACCGTGAAAACTATGGCATTAGGAAAACAGAGATTTCGAAGCACCGCAGGAAGGGAGTGCCTTAATGGTACATAATGACATGCTGAGATAATCGAGAAATGACGCCATATTTCCCTTTTCTTTTTTTATAGGTATAAGTCGCATGGATAAAGTGCAATGAATAGAATCAGACGGAGCATTTGACATGGATAAAAAAAAACTGTTAATTTCTGTGAGCCCAACCATTATCGTGCGATTTAATATGATTTGCCATAAGAATGTGGTAGTTTTTTTTAATTTTATCATTATATTTGCAAGCGGCTTTTGGTCAGTTTCCATTTTAAGAACCCATAAAAATAATTTATATATTATTTATACAATAAATTACTGTGACACGAAGGGCCGATTATTTTATTTAAAAATATTTTTTAATTAAAAACATTTAAACGTTACGTTTCACATTACTTACTTTTTATAGTAGTTGAAATGAAATGAGGTGAAATAGTTTATTAGTAACGTAGACGAATAATTCGCGCTTGTTATACGTCATTTACAAAGCATAACACATCTAAGTACATTTTTTGATACTTAATTAAGAACTATATTTTTAACATTATATACGGGTCTAGTAAATGGTATAACTTAACTGTATGGTCACTTATTTTATACTACTATTATCTTATTATCTTATTTTAAATATCAATAAAATATATATAGATATACAGGGTTATTTGTAAAACACCGGTAACCTCTCAGGACCATATAACTAACATCATAAACAACAACTTTTGTTCTACGACTTTTTACAAATCATTATACATTTACCAAAAACAAACCTTCAATATTTCGTTGTCCTATCTAGCACATTTCAACTCTGTATTCCCCGCTCCCCTCGCTATTGTCGGTACTATCGCTTTCTTTTGCTTCGCATAGACTTCGTAACATTTAGAGCGTTGAATTTAAATATTTTTATTTTTGTGTGTAAATCTGATGAATTAAAATATGATGAATTTTTAAAAGTCATAGAACAAATGTTGTTGATTATGATGTTAGTAACGTAGTCCTGAGAGGTTACCGGTGTTTTACAAATAACCCTGTATATAAATAAAATAAAATGAAAAATTGTCGCGAGCAAAACGAGTACCTATACACGAAATAATAATAATAAGTCGCGTGGTTTGAGAAATTAGATCAACCAGCGCGGGCTGGGATCTAGTCCAAAGCCAAGCCGAACGCGTCGCGAACCCCGCCTCGCGAGTACCACCGTCCCTATCCTAGCTTCCTACGAGTCTTTCTCTATCTACCTACGGTATGACATTCGGACAAGAAAGACTATAAAAAACTCCGGAATTTACATTTAAATCCTTAGTTACTTATGATAGTATAAAATATTTAGAAAAATACTAAAATAAATAGCTAGAGTACACTATTTTGGAGTTAGATCCAGGTCGGCCGATAAAAATAGATAAACCTTTGAATATTATTTGAAACTTTATGAAAAGGTTACCCAAAATCTAAATAGAAATTAATAACTTTAGATCACCAGTAGGATTCGAAAAACAAACTTTTATTCTTTTAATTTTATTATTATTATCCCATTTAGTCTTGTAATGTCATTAATAACCACATATTTGGAACGTTGTAAGGATATTCTAGACTTCTCACAAGGTCGCTATCGATTTCAGGTTTTGTTATTCGGCCTTCACCTACATTCTGTTTTTAAAAACAGTTGAAAAGCTGGTTTCAGTCCACACCAATTATTATTAAATCCAGCTTTTTATTAATTGTTAAAAATAATTAGTGAGATTTTGTAATTACATAATACATTACTCTTCGTTTCGTTCTGTTTACTTTTTCTTTTCTTTTGATAATGAGGTCAATGGTGCCTACACATAGACAAACTAAGCTAGCTAGCTTAGCTTTTTTCAATAGTAAAGATGACACTTTTCTTAAACTATCTTAATCTTAACTGTCTCGCGGCGATAGTGCCATGCGTCACTACCGCCATGAATCTTGCTCATACCGAATCAATCCTGTCTTTCCTATTGATACACATGGGAAGCAAGATACTCATTACAAGTTCAATAAACAACTCCTATGTCATACAAAAGCTCATAGTATAGTATTACACATTGGTGCAAGCTAACAAGTACAGGTATTATGTTTCAGACAAACACGTTGTGTGCAAGCTCTGAGCGGCTGCACCCCGACGGGCGCTCACAAGGACGCGCTCCCCGACATCGCGCACGATATATAGCGCGGGCACCGCTCCACCAGCATCACTCCACACTCACCAACCAACATGAAAGCCTTTGTGAGTACTCACGTGTTGTCACACGTCACGGATATCAGTGCAGTTTCGGTGCAGTGACAATTCAATTAAACGGTGTCTTTTTAGTTTTCGTATAGATTTGCGTAATTCTTTGTAAACGTTTCGATTCAATTTCTGCATTTATGATCAAATTCAGTGTCCAAAATATAAACGAAAAAAAATAACTAAACCTGATATTTGCCAGTTAATTCGGAAACACATTATCAAAGATTAACCAATACGATAATTAAATCAAATTAGCTAATGTTGTTTACACTAACAAGAGTTTTGACAGCTGATTAATTAATTTCAACGTCACTCGTCCTTTCAGAAACTGGGTGTTTGTCACACACTCATTTCTACAAATGGGTTTTGCCCTTTAGCACGTCTTTAAGATGTATTTAATTCTTTAATCATCTAAGATCTACTATTGTTGCTATTGGCTACTATTGTTGATTGAAAATCATTTTAAAATATTTCACTTCTAGCACTATAAATATAACTTATATCGATGCACTTCAGCAATACCTTTTGCAACGCAATCGAATTGTACCTATAATTAGTTTAAAACTTTCACACTTTTGTTGCTAAAGCTAGTTGTAGAGATGGTGTATACACGAGTAGTACAAATGAATTGGTATAATTCCCAATCAAATAATATCGTATTTGTTAACAGATGATCCTGTGTGCCTTAGTGGCTATGGTAGCTGGAACCCCCAGTGAAGCCGTCCGCGACAAGCGTAGCGGTTGGAGCAGCGGTCTCTCCAGCGGCTGGGCTGGCTCCAGTGGTTGGGCTGGCTCCAGTGGCTGGTCCGGGTACGGCGGCTGGTCTGCACCCGCCGCGCACGTGGTCGCCGTCAAGAAGGTAGTGAACGTGCATCGCGAGGTCACCGTGCCTCAAGTTGTCCACGTGCGGAAGGTGGTCTCCGTACCAAAAGTAGTGACCGTGAAGAAAGTGGTTCCTGTAGTCTCCAGCTACCCCAGTCACGGCGGCTACGGAGGTGGTTACGGAGGTGGCTACGGCGGCGGCTACTCTAGTGGTTGGTGGTGATTCTGATTACCATTAGTCAAACTTAAATGTAATTTTAGTTTTGGTCGGTAGAAAATATATTTATTTTTTATTAAAAAAAAACTATTTTTTGTTTCTCCGTCCATTTCAAGTCTAGGTGGCACTAAGTTTTGTATCAATAAAACAGTTTTAAGTGATAAGGCCATTTCTACGTTTTATGTTACTTTTTTGCTGTGACTCTAGTTGCACTTGTGAGTTAGAACAAGCGCAACTAGAGTAACAGCAAAATTTGGCTAAACAATAGTAGTATCTTTTAATATTAATCAGAATCCATAACTTAATCCAATACGCTGTTTTTTTTTTTTTTTTGATCGTGTATACAAAAGAGTCAAAACATAAAAAGAGACTATAAATGGCACAAGACTACTGCTTAATTTAGGAAACATTTTAAATAGGGCCGAGATTTTGAATGTGGCTCAATTATAATTACATCAATTAATATCTATGGATGTATATCAAATAATATGAATAAATTATTTTATTTTAATTTATATATGAATATAGTTTTAGGATGATCTAGAAAGGTAATTTATACATTAATCGCTAAGAACCGGTTACATGTTCAAAAAATGATATTCATATATATACAGTTGTTTTTAGGAATACATGTAATAAATGAACCAGTATAAAAGGTAATCAAAATATTACGCAAATTATCGTACGAAAGTTCTTGAAACCAATTGCAAAAAATGGGAGCTTGAAGAACTTTAACTCAACAGGTTTGACCGTTCACAATATTGTATGTACGATGCCGCGATGGTCACTGAATATATTAATAAGCTCTTCATTTTAATAAAAAAAATTACCTACATAGTGTAGAATTAAAAAAAAACTACGACGAATTAGTTAGTAGGACATAACATAGACTTAGAACTTCTCTCTCTCTCCAAGGATTAAATTACGTGGAAGCAAGAAATTAATTCAAATCTACAAAATCAGCATCAACAATGTACTTCTTCCGAACGATATCGGGCCCGGCGGCCAATCTCTAAGGAGATCAGCCATCTGCGCAGAACACATTATATCAGTATGTCTGGTTCACTCTCTCAATATTCCCTTACTTTTAAAATCTGGTGGGACGGTCCTACCGATACATTAACGTGCTCTCCGAGACATCACATGGTGCGTGTAGTAGTACACTCTGACTTGGCAACCTGGTATGAACAGGATACGCCAAGAATTTCCAGTTCATGCCAGGTTGGTGCCATGCCAGGGGTGCAACTTTAACCCTACTTAAAAGTGGTAGATTTGTACTTTTTTTTTGTATTTTTCAATGCTGATTCAGTGGCATTGTATATTAGAATGTTTCATCATTGAATGTGATTTATCCAGAATATCCTCATATATGAAAAAAAAAGAGTTATCGGTGCAACCAACGCTCAGTAGCAGCGCTAGCTACATGTCACTTTCATCGTATGGTCTTACGGAGTAGTGATCACGTCTGCACTGGTTCACGACTCTGTATGACTGAAGACCTTATGAGGGCGTCGGTTTATATATACCCGAGCACCAGGGGTGGTGCGCGGGGTGCAGGAGAGGGCAGCTGCATCCCCCTGTTAAGCCTGGTTTCCACTGCGAGCGGAACAGACTAATGGACTCCGTTTAACTCGAAAGAGTAAACTGCTCACTTGTATTTTTACAAATAAATAGTTAAGAGGAAGGGACTGGGCGAGCAAACAGGGTTGTTATGAAGTTTTATGGAGAATATATGTCACATTTGGTAGAAATATTAACATTAATTTTCAAAAGGAGTACGTTCTGAGTAACAATTTCCCGCGCACTACACTTCCGCGTTGGTGACAGAGCCTTACGCTCATCTACCTACTATTAGCATACGTACATTGCATTGAAATTATTGATTCGTCTGGCGATACACGATACGCATTGCTTTCATGTATCGCCGGCCTATTGAGTAACCGCGACAGTTGCATGTGACAGTCGACAGGAGACTTCGACATTCGAGCCACTCACAATAATATAACAGTGGAAAATCTACAATTATTTTTTTTCGGGAAAAACTGAAATATTTTTTATTTGTGGATTTGTCAAACATGTTCTGTTCCACAGTTACAATGTTATCTCCGTCGAAGAATTACAGTATTACTGAAGCTACATTTATAGTCTCCGTGGCGGCATATATCTCGCTTTTAAGTCTCGGAGGTAGTAGGTTCGATCCTCACGCCGTACAATTTTTTTTTTGTGTTAACCCGGAAACACGTTAAGCCGGTTAACAGACCTTAGCAAGCCAGGGTCGCTGAGGGATATTGTCGTAATTACCATGCTTGGCTGGCAGATTTGTGATCATGGATGCCAGAGCTTAATTGGCGTGTTGAGGATATGGGTCGGCAACGCAAGTGGTAATCTCTCGTATAGTAAGCGTATACGCAATAAGCTGACTTTCTAAAATGAAAAAAAAAGTATTAGTTTGACTTACATGATTCTAAACGCGGAATTCAATAGTTATTATAATATATTGCTTCCCTGTGTGTTACTACATAAGACTGCGGTCACCAACCCGCCTGCCAAGCGTGGTGATTATGGCAAAATTTCTCCCTCGGGAGGAGGCCCATGTTCTGCAGTGGACGTTATACGGGCTGATGATGATGATGTTTATAATAAATAAATATACTAATTTCTATACAAAACGGTTTTATCTCAGCTTTTTTAATAATTTTGAAGTTTGCTGCTTCCGTACTGTACTGTATCAGCCCGCCCGTTACGTCCGGTGAAATAAGTTTTAAAATCGGTTCAGTAGTTTCAGAGTCTATTTAATGCAAACATACATCAACTCTTACCTGTTCATAATATTAACATAGATACTATTTCTTGTTATTCCTAAGTGTTACGTGTTCGGTTCACAGAGTTTTCCTCCCATAACAATATAGTATTGAGACAAAAACAAGACAAGATGATAGCTGTCATGAATTATTTTTGCGTAACACACCACTTACAATTGACTATAGTTGTCATATGTTTGTATTTGTTACACAATATAAATTGAACTAAGTATAATCTATATATATAAAACAAAGACGGGTTTGTTACAACACTTATAACTCGAGATCGGCTGGATCAATTTTCATGGTTTTTGTTTCGTTGGATTTGTCTACGCCCTGAATAGCAGAATACATTTTAAAAACAAAAGAAAGTCGTGTTAGTTACACTATTTATAACTCAAGAACGGCTGAACCGATTTGGCTGAAAATTGGTAGGGAGGTAGCTAAGAACTGGGAGAAGGACATAGGATACTTTTGGGTAGGGGTAGGGTAGGGTAGGGTAGGGTAGGGTAGGTTAGGGTAGGGTAGGGGTAGGGTAGGGGTTGGGTAGGGTAGGGTAGGGGTAGGTTAGGGGTAGGGTAGGGGTAGGGTAGGGGTAGGGTAGGTGTAGGGTAGGGGTAGGGGTAGGGTAGGGTAGGGGTAGGGGTAGGGTAGGGGTAGGGTAGGATTAGGGTATGGGTAGGGTAGGGCAGGGGTAGGGTAGGGCAGGGGTAGGGTATAAAAGTCCACCCGTGCGAAGCCGGGGCGGGCCGCTAGTATAATATACAAGATTTTCGAAACATTTGCAATGTCATAATTATTGCCATAGATATCCTAAATTACAATATAGTTTGAATTTAAATTAACATAAGAAAAAGGTAGATAGATGTTTCTAACTAAACCGATTCGAATAAAAAATGGTTCGTAAGTAAGGTAAGTTTATGTTTTAGACCCTTGATTAGAAATAAATATCCATACTAATATCATCATCATTATCATTTCAGCCGTAGGAC
Organism: Nycteola revayana; assembly: GCA_947037095.2. Lineage (NCBI taxonomy): Eukaryota > Metazoa > Arthropoda > Insecta > Lepidoptera > Nolidae > Nycteola > Nycteola revayana. The sequence continues at coordinate 20,678,381 of OX344852.2, forward strand.
TTTTCACTCATAGATCTCCAGTTGTTGCGGTTAGAAGCGGCCACCACCGTAATCCCGCGGCTTTATCCAGATCATCCGTCCATCTAGTAGGTGGACGTCCTACGCAACGCTTGCCGATCCGCGGTTTCCATTCGAGAACTTTTCGGCCCCAACGGCCATCGGTTCTCCGTGCTATATGGCCTGCCTAAAAAAACATAAAGGGATATGTATTTTATTTTTACTCTTGTTCAGGTAAATGAACCTTATCCCCCTGATGTCAGATAGCACTGGGGTCCAAATACAAGAACAGTGTAGAAGTGCAAATGTAGTATAAGTATATGTACAGCACTAACCAGGTGGCTAGTTCTGCCGGCCCTTTTCTCTTCCCTCCCAGCAAGCTTACTCACCTACAGGAACACATAATAAAATCAATAATTTTATTTGCCTGTGGGATTCTCTACTTCCCCAGTCGAGTTGCTCATTAGTTTCAATATGAACTCGGAGATTTATCTCCTCATCTGGTTGGTTAAGGATTTAATAAATCCTTAAATAAGGCCAATATTTCTTTAGCAAGCCTTCGATATTGACAGCATTTAAAAGGTTTTTGACCTTCTATTTTTTATCGGAATAGAGTCTTTTAATTGCACAAAACTATTAATAAAATGATACTCCATTGATTAATGTATCATACATATGAGAAGAAACTTCCTTAAGTTATACCAATATTGAAAGCAACATTCGCTCGCTGCACTTAGAACATATCACAAACACCAGTTGCATACATTAGGAACACATTACAACATGTGGATGAAATTGAGATGAAGTTCTCAATTTCATCCACAGACAAACCTGTAAGATTTGATTTGAGTTTCATGTTGTACTAGTGACTGAGAAATAACTCACAACTAGCGATCGAAAAAGGTCGAGCCTTTTAGCCCTTTTTTAAGACTCGCCGCTTTATATCGAGGGCTAGAAGGCTAAAAGGCTAAATAGCTCTTAAGCCCTCGAGGCTAATTGTATTTATGGCTTTTGAAGGCTCGAGCCTTGTAAATTTAAAGCTTGCGAGTCTTTTTTAAAGGCGGGCTTTTTTTCTAAAATTGTTCACTAAAAAAGGGCTTGAGGCTTTTTAGGCATAGGCTTTTTTAAAGTCTTTTTAGAAGACTGGCGCACTATGTAACAAAAGGCCGATCTAGTCGGACAATATTATTTGACACTATTAGGTACTAATTAGGTCTAAAGGTGGTATCGATGATTGGTTTAAATATAGCAAAAACATAAACAATTACATATATTTTTGGTACATTTAATAATAAAATATAAAACCAGTATACGTTGACACTTGGTTAGAAAGATTTACTAAGACATAAGAGGCCAACTTAAAATAGTCATTGTTCCAAAAAGAAAAACAGCCGATTTTCATTAGGTATGGCAATGAAATGAAATTGTAAATAAATAAAGGATGTGTTAATAAAAATACAGTATCATATTTAAACAATATAAAAATGAAATTAAACGTAATAAATATAACCAATGACACAACTTGGATATCTACTCATTTTCATTGTCGGAATCATCAAAACTTGGCAAACTGATATTAACCAAACTGTCTTCTTGGCGTATTTTTCTAATGAAATCCAGAATCTTTGAATACGTCATCGTGCGTTTTTCTGGAGGAACACGGTCGAGCTCAAAAGCTAATAATTTTGCAAACTCTTTGTTTCTTTGATCATTTGGTTGCTGCTCTGAGCACAGGTGGATATCGTCTACCACATTCAATTGTGCTCGCACATCGGATGAGTCCCATCGATTTCTTTTATATATGGCACAATCCATAATATCTTCTTGTCGTACCTGTACTCCTTTGTCCAATTGTTTTTTTGATGATGATTCTGGTTTTAACTTTTCTTCATTTAAAGATAACTTCCTCTTCTTCTCGCGAGATAAACCAGGTAAAATACTCGGAGAACACGGAGGAGACCCGTCATCACTAGACATTTTTATTATATAATAACAATATTATATAATAAAAATGAAATGTATTATCTTAACGAGCCAAGAAATCACAATTGCTAATGATTAACAGATTACAAAATAGTAAAAATATCCAAAAAGTTGTGGGTAGGTGAAATGTTGACCTACCCACAACTTTTTTGATATTTTGGATATTTTTTTTAAACTTCAAGTTACAATATAATATATTGGATCTTTAACCACTGCGCATAACATATCCAAAAGAAAAGTGATTAAAAAGAAAAACATTCTTTAAAAAAAAATATTTATTTAATTAGAGTTCCATCTTTAAAAAAACTCGACTCTTTTGAGGATTAGGTTAATAGAAACGTAATGAATTATAAATGAAAGTTTTATTATGTATTATAACAGTTTAACATATTTTAAATCAATTAATGAAATAAAAAAAGCATAGGTAAAACATCGTTAGGTACGCGAACATTAATCACCAAAAACGTTTAGCCAGGATGAAAGGCACATTGAGGATTGTATGCTTTTATTACTCAAACGATTCCTTTTCTTATTGATTAAATTTCCAGCTTTGGAAAATGACTGTTCACTGGGAACGCTTGTAGCTGGTATACATAAAATATCAAAAGCCATCTTTTGTAAGCGTGGTAAGTTTAATTGTTGGTTTTTCCACCAGTCTATTACATCAGTGTCTTCGGGTTCAATCGGTAGGGATAAATATTTTTCCAGCTCATTATTATCAAGTCTTCTTTTTTTATAAATTGAAGAAAAAATATTGTTATTGACTCCAGATGCACCGGAAGATTCCGATAGATCGGATTGCTGTTCAGCTGCTTGATTTCCAAGATTGTATCTGGTATTAAAAAGTAATGTCATAGAAGTGAGGGGATCTTCAGTACCATTGTAATTTTCGGAGTAATAATCATTTTTTAATCTTGGATCGAGTATAATAGAAAACATAGCATACTCAGTGCGTAGCAAGGGAAAATATTCTTGCAATTTGTTGAGCATGGCTCCAGAATTTTTTTTCTTAAGATCATTATCCATCTCCTCGGCATTAGAAAGTCGATTCATTAGGACGTCTACTATAGGTACTACATAGTAAATACTTGGGTATTTTGACTTTGATAGTAAAAGTGTAGCATCGTAAAACGGCTTTAGCAAGTCAATCAATAATTTAACATCAGCCCATATGATTTCTTCAATATTGGAATTTCGAAATTCCCTATCATTCTGGCAAAGATAATTGAGAACTGCTTTCATTTTATATGCACGCTCAAGCATAAGGTAGGTCGAATTCCACCTTATGTTAATTTCTTTTAGTAAAGCTAATTGCGGAATATCTAATTCTGCACACTTTTCAAAATAGGTCTGCTTTTTTTTAGTGGAAAAATTTATTAAGTTAACAAGTTTACTCACAGCTGAAATAGGCTCTTCAACTTCTTTTAGACCTTTCTTTACTACCAAATTTAAAATGTGTGCCAAACATCTAGTGTGAATCACATCATCATAATCATCATTAAATAAAGTCAGTAATTGTAAACATTTCACATTTACTTTCTCGTTATCTGTAGTAATGGACATAATTCTTTTATGTAAAGCATATAAATTCAAGATTTCTACAATTTTATGTAATATCTGTTCAGCTTTATGTGGATACGGTATTAAATCGAAGTCCAGGATAAATGACTGTAATGCACCATTATCTATTAAGTGCGCAGTAACAACTACGTATGGTTTGTTCGTGACGGAGGTCCAAAAGTCAAAAGTCAAAGAAATTTTATTTGTAATCATTTTGATTTTCTCTATAACTTCAGGTTGTTTCTGTTTAAATAGTTTGTGAATGTTTGATTTAAGTGACGTTGAACTTAATGGCGAGTATTTAGGATTTATCTCAGCCATTAATTTTTTAAAATGTTCTTCTTCTACAAGTTTAAACGGATGGTTGCCGTGAATGATAAAATTAAGCACTAGTCGGTCATACAGTGCCTTTTTATGTTTGCTCAATGTCAATGCAGAAGTATTGCTGGTTGAGGTTGAGGGGCCTTCATGACTTAGCAAATGATTTTTTAGCGTAGAATGTGACGATTTTATCGAAAATGGTTTTTTACATATTTTACATTTAAGCCCACTGTCATTCTTCGTGTAATATGTATTCCTCAGCTTTTTATAATTTTTTTTAGGATTCGGAGAAGACTCAATACTCACATTTTCTCTAGAACTCGTAAATGTGACATCAGTAGACACATCCAAATCACCATCAAATCCATCATTTTCCATTTTGGCGCAAAGATAACGAGTAATAGTAACCAACGCGTTAAAATATAATTCCAACCCAATGTTTCAGTTCAATTGATGAACCAGTATTTATTTACGATATTAACCGCAACACAATATACTAACAGATATTTAACTTAACACATTTCCTGGTCATGATACGAACAACAATTCGAATAGAACGATATTAAAACGAATGAATGACGTAAATTAAACCGGGCATCCAGCAACGCATAAGAACAATTATACCTACCTACCCTCACATTAAAATATTAAACACCACGGAAATAAGTATTTTTCTTTGTCATTTCCAAGATAATAATGGCGAAATAGGAATCGATGTTATTTTGAAAATTGTAAAAAAATAATATTCACGTAAGTACAAAATTAATAAAATACAGTCTTATTTTTAAAATAAGTCTAAATTTGACTGGCCTCGTGGCGTAGTGGTTAGTGACACTGACAGATAATCCGGAGGTCGTGGGTTCGATTCCCACCCAGAACAATTGTTTGTGCGATGAACATGATAATTTATTCTGTGTCTGGGTGTTTTATCTATAATATGTATGTATTTAGAAATTTATATTTATTAATTGTTTTTACTACCCATGGCGTTATATGAATGTAGTGACATATTTATTATTATTAGCCAATGTCCAGCAGTGGACGTCCATCGGCTGAGACGACGATTTATTATTATAATTAATATTGTAGCCATCGCTATAAAACGGTGAGTCTTAAAAAAAGGCTATAAGGAGCCTTTTTGACCGCTAAAATGATAAAACTCTAATTACGACGCCAGTCTTGTAAAAAGGCTTTAAAAAAAGCCTAGGCCTAAAAAAGCCTTAAGCTCTTTTTTAGTGAGCAATTTTAGAACTACTGTTTCGTGAGTCCGCCTTTAAAAAAGACTCGCAAGCTTTAAATTTAGGGCTAAAAGGCTCGAGCCTTTTTGACCGCTACAGTCACAACTGAGCATTTATCAGCATAATTTCAGCCGTACGACGTCCCCTACTGGAGATAGGCCTCCCACTTACTAAGCTTAATCTACTTACTAAAAAATAAATAAAAGTTTTTTTCTTTGTAACTGACTTGTTTTCGGGAGGAAATGCTGAGTACGTTACGCATGCCGTCCGCCGCCGCTACGGCCATCCCCGCGCCGACACGGTGAGGTATGTGTGACCCGCCCTCTCCATTAGCGACGGTATATACACTAATCATACCATGAGGAGAGGATCCGTCCGCCATTGGTGAGGGGCTCAGCTACAACTTCGCACCATTCTGGAACTCTTTGTAACCGACTAAGCCAAGTATTGGTAAGCTAAAATGTAAAGACGTCTAATGTCTTAGAGAGATCAGTCAGTAATTTTTTATTTACAATTTTTTGACAATTTTATGTGTAAAACTAGCTTTCCGCGCGCGGTTTCACCCGCGTAACTCCCGTTCCCGTAGAAACTTTATAATAAAATATAGCTTATAACCTTCTTCGATAAACGGGCTATCTAACATTGAAAGAATTTTTCAAATCGGACCAAAAGTTGCTGATATTAGCGCGTCCAAGCAAATAAACTCTTCAGCTTTATCAATTAAGGCAAATAACTCATTATTAGGTACCAATTCTTTGCGTTTTTATACTCGTGATAATTTCTAAACAAAATGTCCGATTGCAATACAACAAAAAGCATTTTACTTCTACATAAATACCTCTGATAACATAATGCTTAATTTGGATAAGGATTATTATTACGATACACATTTAACGAAGTTTCTTTCTTCAGACGATTTATTATTTTTTATGAACATAAAAGCGGTTATTGTGACTAAAATATGATAGTTAGATAATTATGTGCTCTCGCGGACTTTTTTGTAGATCTTAATAAGATCTACAAACCCTTAGTACATTATTTTGTTCTATTGTCAATAGTTTTTACAGCGCACGCATAAATAGGTTTTCGATTTTACACCTTGGGTTACAAAATCGCAAATTTCTTACGGATCCCTATTTTTTTTGAAAATTAAATTTAGCCTATAACCTTCTTCCATAAATGGACTATCCAACACTGAAAGAATTTTTGAAATCGGCCCATTAGTGCCTGAGATTAGCGCGTGCAAACAAACAAACTCTGCAGCTTTATAATATTAGTATAGATAGTGACTTTGGGTAGATACTCGTAATTCTTAAGATACTTGTTGTTTTGCAACATATTAAGCTTTTTTATCAGTGCGGAATCAATTAAGAAGTCGTGCTGAATATGTAGTAGAACATAATTATATAAGTAGGTACACCTGCATTGACAGTAACCGTTACGAAGACATGAAATATAGTAATGTAGATTACATTAATATTGCAAATGTCCAACGCACAATACTTTGCGGTCTATGAAGCACATGAGATTGTCGCCAAACAATTTTAAAATGTCCACTAGTTTACTTTACGGTAGGCCTCTTTTGAATGGTTTTTTGCGTGATCTCGTGATCGTGACCTTTGGAAGTCAGATGGGTAATCGTGTAACATTAAGGTTGACCTCACATAGGACATGCGCGTTCCTCGATCATGTATTACATGCCGATGACACGACGGCGGCGGCGAGGACGTGGGTGTGCAGCGAGTGATGGGTAGCTCGGCGCTCGCATTGTCTGCATCTTTCACAAACTTGAGGAATAGGCCTGCCCACTGTGGGGTTAGCCTTAATAACAATGGTCAAAGCTGGAGCCTGGCCTTGGGTACAGACAGGGATCACCCCTTATCCTTTCGATAGTAGATCTGGGAGCAGGCGACCAGTTGTAGCCACTGGTTACCTAAGGGCCTCAGCGTTGCGCAATCATAGCCAAGAGTGGGTGAAGTGGGTTTTAACCTTCTGAGATACAGAAGCAATATTGATGGATCCCCAGCTATATAATATAATTTTCCCAAAGACTACTGCCGAGGTAGTTTTTGAGACCAGGATGTCAAGATATTTTTTTTATTTTACCCAGCGTCTTGTGATGTTCCATCCATTCTTCTAGACTCTATTTTAGTAGAATGGTTTTAATGAGCAAAAATATTTATCACATATTTTTTACTTTTTAACTTAATACGTGAAGCAAAAACGTTTACCCCTTTTTTAGAATTAAAACTTTCGTGAGTGGTACACATATTTATATTATACAACCGGTTGTACTCATTCAAAATTTGGATGGCGGTTTATTTATACCGCCATCCAAATTTTAACCGAGACAGTGGATGGACACTTCCGCAGGCCTGGAAGCCCATTTTAAAAAACAAAACCCACAGACACGCCACGGATCTGGAGGTAGACACGGTCAGCACGGCGTGTATTATTCCGACCTCAAGCGGGGACACCCTACCAGCACAACCGGACGCGTTATCCATCGCGAACATTTCGTCTATGCGAGCCGAAGATGGACCCCCCGACACAACAGTGACACTGCGGGCCGAAGATGCACCTCCCCTGCAAATTGCCAACTACCCTCCGAATAACATCTCGGATCGTGCCCAACGACATGCAGCGCGGTTGGCGGCGCGCGCGGCGCGCGACCTCAGTTAGTCGCTCGGCGCCGCGCCGTCGAGTCGACTACTCCTTGAGAATGGACCTCGGGATGGTCTCGAAACTAGTCGGACATATCCGATGATTTAAAACCGTGAGTACAACCGGTTGTATAATATAAATACGTTTACCCCTTTTTACAATAATTGAGTAGACTTAGAGAACCCTTTTTTTTTTTTTTTTTTAATTTTGACCATTGCATGACCACTTTATAATTGTGAACATAGTGTATTGTCCAAATATTTAAATAATGTTATGTAATACCAAAATTGTTATCAGTCCAATCTCAATAACCCGAGTCTGATCAATATAGGCCATCAGTGTTCGAAGGCTTCGCAACAGCACCCGGGTCTTCCGTAATAATAAATAATGTTTGATTTTGTAGCTACCGATTTATTTTGGCTAATTTGAAACATCATAAAAACGTACGACATCTTTAGTTACTTTAGTAATAAACTATGACTGATATTATTCGGTAAAAACAATCTCTATTTATTAGCCTTCGACTTGTGGTTCAACCTTGCAACTAATATTATATTACTACAATTATATTATATTAGCTTGTACGTGAACGTGTGATGTACAAAACGCCCGTCCACACGCTCGTCGCTCTGTCAGCTACGTTATTACATTAGATATAAATCATTATCGCGAACGTTTACCAGCAGACGACGTACACAGACTGTAAAATGGAGAGAAACTACTCTAATATTTTAGAGCTCAGGCGCCCAATCCTTTTTTTTCTCGTCGACCCCTTTCTTAACTTTTCTGGAATCGGTGGACTCCCTGTTGCTCAATTTCTATCAAATTATATACTTGCAACTAGTGAATCCATTTTTACGCCAACGTAGACCCTAGTCGAGTTCCCCGTGGGCCCTGGGTTCCACTTGAGGAATCACTGTAAGAAATTCTTTTCAAGTTTATTAAAAAGCATTCCTTTAGAATGCATTCCTTTAGAATGCTTTTTAATAAACTTGATAAGAATTTCTTCTTCTTCTCCCAGAACTTCTTTTCCTAGAAACCTCCGTAGCGTGGCGCTGTAAGGCGTCTTGAAGAATTTAATTTTAAGTTCCGGAGATTGTCGGTTCTTTTCGAATGTCAACCAACTAGATCCGGAAAGATTTCTTGAACAGCGTGGGGACCGAACCCACAATCTCCGAGACTTAAAATCCGGACTATTCCTTGAGCCTCGGAAAACAAGTTAAGCCATTGTTATAACATCATCTATAGCAATTGTATACTAGCGTTGGTGTTTTTTTTTTTTATTAAATATAGGCTTACGTTTGACCATAATCTCGCTTGATGGCAGGCGAAGATAAGGCCTAAGATGATTCACGCGTGCCTAGAAAGTGTCTGTTCACTTTAGCTTTAAAGATGAAAATGTGTTATGCACAATGATCACCACCCCGCCTACCAAGCGTGGTGACTACGGCAAAACCTTAATAATATATTAATATACTTGTTGCAAATATAATCATCATATATGACTTCAAATCTGACCCTCTATAATCTTGACATTAGTTAGAAAGAAGAATATACATGGTGTTATGAAACAGATAGTTCATAGTGAGAAGGACAAAACATATACTCAATACATCAATGGGCACTCTCTGTCCTAACAGTGCTCTGTGCCCCACAATTACGCACATCTTGGCAACGTTATAATTTCGTAACTATTGACAAACACGTAATTACCTCGGTGTGAGCCTCTGTAGCTCTGCGGCTCTGCTGCCGAATGTTACTACGCCTTCAGATTACCAAAACACATAATAATATATTAAACATCACATTACTTAAGCAGTGAACTACTAATTTGAGTTGATATAATTGCTAACTGCAAGTTGTGGAATAGTCTCCTAATGGCAATAATTGGACGATTTATATTTCGCTTTAATTTACGCCTACTACTTAATTCCAATTCAATTTGTAGTATAATTAAGTAAACTTATGTACATAATAACGACTCCATGCGCATTTGTTTGGATTGTTTACCTTACCTTTATGCTTTTATGAAACCCACACTGAAAATCCCCGTTTACTTCTCCAAAAGGGCCCCCCGGGAATTGCTTTTGCATGAAGATACGGAAGGTTCCTAGTGCCCGAGTATTTTCCTGGCTCTTTTAGCGGAGACACTTCCGCACCTTTTCTTATGCCATATTTTTGAATCGTTTTTAGGGTTCCGTACCCGAAGAGTAAAAATGGGACCCTATTACTAAGACTTTGCTGTCTGTCACCAGGCTGTATCTCAAGAACCGCGATAGTTAGACAGTTGAAATTATCACAAATGATGTATTTCTATTGCCGCTATAACAGCAAATACTAATAATATGATAAATATTTAAGGGGGGCTCCAATACAACAAACCTTTTGCCCTTCTTTTTCAAGTTATAGATACCATAGGTATAAAAAATTTGCAATTATTCATATTTTTGTTATAAATATCAAAAGTCCGAGGTCACAGTATGTTTTGTTGTGATATTCTATTACACAACACCGTGTCTTAACTACCAAATATTTTTCCGCAAATTGTTAGTGATCATATAGTTAATGCATAAATTATCTCATCGGTGCGATGGACTCGCCTCTCACTAGATCAGGAGACGGTCATTGAAACCTTGTTGGTTACGATTAAAAAATAGTATACGCGACGCTGTATAACAAACTTAGCAGTAACCTACTTTAATATATCACATGAGACAAATTTTAGACACTAGCAAAATAAAAAAATACATATTGATATTATAAATGGCAAAGTTTGAATGTATATTAGATGGACTTTTTGGTGAGTCAGATCTTCTTATTATTCGGAATTTAATTTCATTAATCAACATTAACAGTCGATTAATTGTTGTAAGAGCAGTAAAGGTAAATCAAATCATTTGTGCAATCTTTAGCTGCTAGACAAAGATATTACCGTCCTCTGTCTTCAACAAAAACTGCAGCCTACACATCACATGACTGATTTGCACATTAGGGATAGGGAAAGGTATTGAGGCCGGTGGGTCGAGGTCTACGGGTGGTGTGTCACTTCTACTCTAACACATTAACAGGAATGGAAAATGAGATAAGGTTTTATTACTCAATTAGGATTTTAATTACTATTCTTAGATTATTTATTATGGTGCATACTATCAACACGTTTATAACCCCAATTACCCACAGTGCTATAAGTACCTATACAAGATACCCGTACCGGTAAGATAGGTAAGGACTTTTATGAGGAAAAACGAAAAAAATAAGGACTAGTCAAATTCAATTCAATATATTTATAGAATTCCACAATGCAAAAAAATCCGAGTACATGTAGGGATTTATGCTATAAATACAGATATAAAAACTTACTTTTATATTTAAACGATAGCTACATTACTTATTAATCTCATGAAATTAACTGTATATATGGACGTGATGGTTAACAACTGAATTGGGAATTGGAACAAAGCAGCAAGCTAACATAATCAAGAACAACGAATATGTAACGATCCAGCTAATTTTGTTACAAGTTGGTGTAGTCCCCAATCTCCCGCGAAGGTCCGAGATGCTGCAGCATCAGTCGATGCAAGGACGAGTTGCGTCAACGCAGCTGCGGCGGTATATATGTGCGCAGGAGTGCACTGCGGTCATCATTCAACTCACACTCACACCACATATACAACATGAAATCTTTTGTGAGTACTTACTACCATGTATTATCTAGTTACAATATTATATAAATTAACTAAGGTGTATCGTGTTTTTCGGACGGTCGATTGCGTACCGAGCCAATGAGTGTATCAGTGCGCGGATTTACTACAAAGTTTAAATTCCAATTATTTTATTTTGGTTCAGTGAAAATGAGAATATAATAGAAGACTCATACATAAGTATTATAATCAAAAAGTATTTCATCCAATAAGATATTCAAGTGTGTAAAAGTGTTTTAGTTATTTGTGTGCATCAATGAAGACATGATGACAAACAGTATTCCTAAAAAACGAATTGTAGTCATTCTTGTCGATCTTCTACTTTCTTTTGACAATGTTTACTGTGATTATAAATACATTAAATTCCGATTGAACATAAATAAGAAGCAACAGATGCTGATTCTATCGTAGAACATTTTGTTTAAGTACTCGTCAACCTCTATACAAAACATTAATATAAACTATTGTTTACAGATCGTCCTTTGCGCTTTGGTAGCGATGGTCGCAGCAGCCCCAGGCCGCGACAAGCGCAGCGGCTGGAGCAGTGGCTGGGACAGCGGTCTCAGCAGCGGCTGGGCTTCCTCCAGTGGCTGGGCTCCTTCCAGCGGCTGGGCTCCCTCCAGTGGATGGTCTGGCTCCAGCGGATGGTCTGGCTCCAGCGGATGGTCTGGCTCCAGCGGCTGGGAAGCTCCCTCCGCCAAAATCATTGCCGTCAACAAAGTCGTGAACGTCCAGCGTGAGGTGACCGTGCCCCAGGTCGTCCACGTCCGCAAGGTCATCTCCGAGCCCAAGGTCATCACCGTGAAGAAGGTGGTGCCCGTAGTGTCCGGACACTCCAGCGGCGGCTGGTGGTGAACACTCTAGTATACGACCCAGGAATAAGTGATTTTATTTAAGTTAAATAAATTTTATTTTTTTATTATGTATGCATTTTATTAAACTACCACTCGGTACACCGATAACCCACTTCTTTAGGTCAGAGAGAGGTGTATATCTAAGTATGAGGAAATTCTTGATTGCAATAAAAGCAACTTTAATCTGAATATAAAGTTCTGATAGACTAGTTCGGCAAATTAGCCAAATTTGAACAGCAACTTAAACAAAAATGAAAACTAAAGCAAAGCATAAAAACACAGTCATCACAATAACACCACAATAGTATCGGTTGTCGAGTAGGGTAACAATGAGAAGGGCGTTACGTGAGCCTACAGATGTATGAAGTTCATTGCCACCATCACCATGGTCAATGCCAATAGACACGTCCATGTTTTAATTTAATTTAGCTAATTCAATATAAACATTAACATATTTAAATTAAAAGACATAATGATGAGTCAAATTAATACGTAACATTGGCATTCTTAAAGATTTGATCTGATACGATAACAGGTGAGACAGACCTTTCTTCGGAATCCGACGCGACCGATCTTATTGTGACCATATATAAATTAAAAACTTTAAGTTATAAATATTAGATTGAATTGGCCATCGCAATAAATAATCTAATTTAATATAATATGTTTTACTTGTGAGATTCATTAGACATACCTACTTATGATTTTATACGATGATAATGACAATCGCATAAAATCATAAGTAGGTAGGGTTTATATAAAACTTAAAAGATTTTTAACATTGATATGGTCACAATTAGATTCTGTTAGGTGAGCTAGTAATAGCTTAAAACAGAAGGTCCCTTTAGCAGGGACTGAATAAATTTTACGACTTGGTATTTACCACAACTTTTTACGATAAAAGAACTGCATTACGAAACTTGGAATTTTTACTATATTTTTGATGGCATACGATTTCTTCTTCAACAGCCCGTTTACGTCCACTGCTGAACCTCCTCTTAAAATACCTTGGCAAGCCAGCATCGTTGAGGGATATTGCCATAATCACCACGCTTGGCAGACGGATTAGTGATCGCAGTAGGATGTAAACCTTGTGCTAATAGATGCTGCTGCCCATCCATCAGCCATGTGTCCCTTAGTTGCCTTTTACGACACCCATGGGAGGACATGGGGTGGTCTATTCTAAGCCGAAAACCACACGGCATACAATTTCCGTAAGTTAAATAAAATATTGGTTGTGTTTATTCCTAAGTTATAGCAATATAACCAAAGGTTGCCTAGAAGTCAGTGGCCGTCTTGCTGTGACGGAAGGGAAGCGTGGAAGCCTAGGCGTGGGCAAGCCACCTCCGCTGGCCGCGGTTATGATTATTATTGTTCTTTCTTTCGTGGCTATTTCGGGCTATTTAGTTTACTTAGTACAACTTCATAAGACATTTCCGATTGTTCCTTTGCATTCCGTGGACCATTTTCTTCGGACAACTCCCGCACTAAGGAAATTAATCCCTGTGTCGCGGGTTTAAGTTAGCTTTAGTACAGAGAAACTTTTCACGCAGAGGAAGTCGCGGACACAAACTAGTATATCAATCAATTTAAAGCTAGCTAAAATCAAGTTTCCGTAGGAACGTCATAATCCTACCTAGGTAAACGGGCTATCTATAATATTGAAATAATTTTTCATATCGGACCAGTTCCTGAGATTAGCGCGTTCAGACAAACAAACTAACTAATTAAACAGATACATATTGTATGGCTTAAAGAACCATCTAAAAAATACGCCGACTCCATCTCACATGTCGAACGCCTGCTAAAATTATGATCGCATGTCGTCAAAAGATTTAATGCTATCCAACATACAACCGTGAACTTAAAAAAAAACTGGTCAAGTGCGAGTTGGACTCGCATACGAAGGGTTCCGTACCATTTTCAAGCGTCTACCTGTTGCCGTTATTAATATAGAGCAAAAAAGGGCAAAAAAAATGGGAGCCCCACTTAAATATTTATTTTATTTTATTTTTAGTATTTGTTGTTACAGCGGCAATAGAAATACATCATCTGTGTTTGAACTCTCTAGCTATCGCGGATCTTGAGATACAGCCTGGTGACAGACAGACAGCCAGACAGCGAAGTCTTAGTAATAGGTTCCTCTTTTTACCCTTCGGGTACGGACCCTAAACAGTGCAGCCCTCCATTGTGCCTACATATTCAGCTTTCGACATTCCCATAGTTTCTGACAGGTTAATTTTTGTGATCATGATAGGTAACTCATAATTCCCTTTTTGCTATATTTTAAAATGAATTAAGGAGAACTTACCAAACCTAGTAGATCAGAGTAGGAAGACATAAACCACATAAACTCAACCCAAGGCTTGATTGATCCAGAGATATCTGAGATACAATAATTGCTTGGTAATTAAGGTGAGTGTGGCTCGTACCTTAAAAAACGGTTTAAAAATTACTACCTAATTAAACTTCAATAATTCTTAAACCGCTCTGTGAGTAGGGTTGCCAGATGGTCGGGATATACTTTATTAATGTTGATGTTTTCAATATATTTAATTTGATTGTATTTTTGTATCTCCCGACCAAAGTCACATAATCCCGAAAATTTGTTATTTTTTCCCAATAATATGGTTATTCGATCTGGCAAGCCTATCCGTGAGGCTTGGACTTCGGCTCAGAGCGGTTGGCTGTTGGTGGCGGATCGGGAGGGATTGCGAAATTATGACTTTTAGATTATGGCTTTAGAAAAGTTTTGTACAGTTGTACAAAACTTTTCTAAAGCCATAATCACTCTACGTTTCAGTTCGCGGGCCTTTCCGACTTACAGTTTACGATGGCATCAGAAGGTTTTCGGCTAACTTAGGGTCAGGAGGACGAGACGGACAACACATTTGTCGGATCAACTTGATCCGACAGACAAGTGCAAACAATATAGGGTAACATCACTCGCAAAAACCAAAACTCAAAGGTCGCTATTAAACGGTAAACACAAACTTGTTGATCAGATCGCGTTCACCCGCCCCTCCACTGACCAATCCTCAATTCGGTAGCGCAACAACTAGTACCGTCGCAACATATTTAACTTTAACTCAATGGTTAATTTTTTTCATGAGCCAAAAACTCAATACCTACTTGAAGAAAGCGTTAGAAACTATGTGATTAAGTTTATAGACAAGTACACTAGAAGTGCATTTAATTTATCAATACAAATATAATTTGCAGCAACCATCACCACACGTTTTATATAAAAAAACAGAGATTATTGAGAGTACGGATTCCTGGCATGTGTACTATAGTAATGACACTACAGCACTGGAATGTTCGCCTCGGTGGCCTTAGACTCAATAGACACGTAAACAAAAAGGCTCTCGACGCACGCGCACGCACTATACGCATTAACCCTTGACTGACACCGAGCGGTGTCGCAATACATAAACCGCTACCAAGTAACGTGTTGAGATTCAGATGACGTGGTTTATACTTTGGTAATATGTACTTAGGATGCTTCATCTGGCCACCTGCTTGATGACGCGGAGAGAGCTGTAGATCAGTGGGTGCATACCGCGTCCTGACGCGTTTAACCTTCTGAATGAGCTTTACCTAAAACTAATTAAACCACAAACAGCTTCTATTATGAAACGAATACATAAATTTTGCAACCGCTCAAGTTTATCTAACAGCTCCTCATTAGCATCCAAACAGCAGGCATCAGCATAGTCTATAATGGGCAGAATTAGAGTTTGCGCAAAAGTTATTTTCGATTCCAAATTCCTCCAGTATTTCTTGCCCTTGGCAAGAAATACTGGAGGCATTTTAAAGTGTGGAACGAGAAATGGACTTTTTGACTGACTGTATTTATCTGAGCTTTCCATGACAAATTACAGTCCAACATTATACCCAGATTAAGAAATATTTTAGGGGGGGGCAATCATACAATATTTATTTTTTTTGCCTTTTTTGCTCGATTTCAATAACGGTAACAGGTAGACGCTTGAAATTGGTACGGACTTGGTGCGCGAGTCCGACTCGCACTTGACCAGTTTTTTAAGTTATCTATACTTATATATATATTAATATGTGAAGCAAAAGCTTTGTAAAACTGAGATCTCGGTATTTCGAGGTCGGAAGCCCTAGTTTATATAGAGAAGGAGTGCAAAATACTAATAAGGTGTTTTCTAATATGGTCTACCACAACTTTATTATTATTGTGCCTTACATATTCCCACTATATTATTTTGGCTTATCCACAGAATGCTCATAGAAAATGCAGTTGCGTTTCCGTCTGTTTACGACTCCCACTTGTGCGTAACGAAAAAGTTACGTCTCTGCTGGTCGTAAATTAGATTGCCATCAGAACTTAATTTCCCCACATTATTATAGGTAGTCTAACAATCATGCAACACATAACATATAACATCAGTGTTAGGGATGGCAATGGTCATGGGCGTACCTCGATTGTGATGTAGGACAATAGCATACACAATAGCGGAGAAATCTCATAATCAATAGCATATACCTAAGGTAGGCACTGTATCAGAGGAATCTGTTTCCTCAGTGTTAAATAGCGCAAATCCGGAGACCGCGGATCGGCAAGCGTAGCGTAGGACGTCCACCTACTAGATGGACGGATGATCTGGTTAGAGCCGCGGGAGCACGGTGGATGCAGGCCGCTTCTAACCGCAACAACTGGAGATCTATGAGGTAGGCCTATGTCCAGTAGTGGACGTCCTACGTCTGAAATGATAATGATGAATGATGAAATGGCGCAATTGTTTCGGAAGTGGCGCCGGCCCAGTATATCAATACTTAGGCCTCCAACGCACTATGCGGCTAGCCGCAATGCGGCCAGCCGTGCGGCTGACCGTACTCAGATATTTGTACGAGAAAGTAGTTTTTATTCGCACTGTGATGCGGCAGCCGGTCAACCTCCGGTTGCTGCGGCCTGACTTACGGACACCGTTTGCGACGGTGACCGCAAGCGCAACCGCGTCCTGCGGCTAGCCGGACGGCTGACCGTATTCCGGCTAACCGCATAGTGCGTAGGGGCGCTTAGTTGTTAGTATTAACGTAATAAAGAGAAAATGTATGATATTTTGTTTAAACGATCGAATTTCTGGAAGTATCTGTCGGCATACTACCTATTTATACATTTTGTCCGCAATGTGCGAGGACCTTTACTCACAAAATAGGCTTCGTGAGTCACATGCGAGCACAGGAGCGCCAAATTCGGAGATGAAGCAGTCGCCGTGGCCGAAATCGGTCAGGAGCTCATCATCATCAATGAATTGAAACTTCGATTATCACTACAACTTAATGAAGCAGAAGTCTATAGGTATACATTCGTGGACAACAGCTTTTAATGGTAGGAACAGTTAGCAAGTAACCGAAGAAGAATTCCCGAGCTCAGTTCAAGTAAGTCACTAGCTAGAGGGAACATTACCGAACAGATATTGAGGTCTATGTAGCTATAACCAGCGGTTTAGAATACAAATATAAAAAGCAGCGATAACTTTTATATCGACAACCTCTATGGAGTAGCGATATAAGTCTCGGTGGTCGTTGGTTCGATCCCAACGCCGAACTTCGTGTAAATTCTAAAATTTCTTTCCTTGTGTGTTGCAACATAAAACTGTGGTCACCAACCCTCCTGCCAAACGTGGTGACTATGGTAAACCCTCCCTGGGGATGAGGCCCATATTCAACTGTGGACGAAATACGGTCTGATCTGATGATGATAACTTTTATAGAGGAAAGTTTTTTTTATTTATAACAACTTCGTGATAAGGCTGGCGCGGTAATGTCTAACTCCTATAGAACCTTCAATTGGGCCAACTATGCGTTTTATTTTATACATAGCATGTAACCGTTCCTTATCTTTTCAATTGTAAACATGATTTATCATTTTACTTGATATCAGACATTCACATCGCCGCATACACGATGTCCGAACATGGTGCGAACGAGCGGTCGTCTGCAAATGTTAATGTCGCAGTGACAAGTAGACACGTTCACTCGTTTTATATTTGATCATTTCAATGACACACGTTACACAACGATTATATATAAAACAGTCATACTTGTCTTGAGAAAAAACTGTGAATTTAATTAGCAAAACATACATTTATTATGAAATTATATTTCACAAAATAAATGGGTGCGTGATCTTATTTATATGTATATCAATACATATATTATGTACGAGTACATTGAAATACTTGTTGCCCAATTTACTCTACAAGCTAACATACATTGATTTTCTATTAACCATTCATTCATGATTTATACCGCTACACATCATCTATAACAAACGAACAAGGGAACGGGCAGCGGCGTTAACGAAATTACTATTTATTGTTTTTCTATTAACTATTTATGTTGACAATCTCTGGGGCGTAGTGGTATAAGTCTCGCTTAGAGTCGCGGAGGTCGTGGGTTCAATCCTCACACCGGACAACAAATCTTTGTGTAAATTCTTAGATTTCTTTCCGGGTGTGGTTGGTTGAGGGACTACCCTCCGTGCCTCGGAAAGCACGTTAAGCTAGCTTATCTTTATATAATTTGATACATCTTGCATGATACTGTATGTATACCTACTAAAGTTAAACAAATAAATAATTATCTTATCTAATCTTTGTTTTATAAGTTACAATCGCTATTATAGTTATATAAATAACATAGTTTATAAGAGAACCTCGCCCCAATATTTATTCTCAGAACCAATGTCAGCCTAGACTAGTTTAAAGCGAAACCTAGAAACAGAATTTCGTAAATGCAACATAAAAATGAATCACATGACTGTTATCTCGACATTGTCATACAAATGTGCGGATCAATGTGAATGCAATCGATGACGCAACGTCGAGCGCGACACGCGTTCACTATTCATTCATTCGATAAAGAAAAGCTCGCTCAAGCCTAATGTGGGGTGCGCCTTATGCTACTTCTGTCAGAGTACATTGTTGATTATGCCCAAAAAATATACAGGTACATAGACGTAGTACGTCTCTCCTAGCGCAGTCGCACATAGTTAACCTCAGCTATTTGCTACTACGCTAGAAGAGACACTCGATTGTGATACAATCAATCTAGCTCACATGACATGTCTAGTAAACTCGTCTTTACTCCACTTTATCGGCCCGTTTACATCCACTGCTGAATGAGCCTCCTCTTTAACAGAACTTGGCATGCCAGGCTCGTTGAGGGATACTGCTGTAATTACTACGCTTGGCAGGCAGGTTTGGTGATGCAAGTCATCACCATCAGTCTGTTGTTGTCCACTGCTGAACATAGAGTTCCCCCATCGATTTCCAGCGGGAAAGATCGCTAGTGGCCTGCATCCACCGACTCCCCGCGATCTTTATGAGGTCGTCGGTACATCGTGCAGGCGGTCGTCCTACGCTGCGCTTGCCAGTTCGTGGTCACCCGAGAACCTTTTCGCTCCATCGGCCGTCAGTTCTTCGAGCTATGTGTCCTGCCCATTGCCACTTCAGCTTGCTAATCCGTTGAGCTATGTCAGTGACCTTCGTTCTCCTGCGGATCTCTTCTTTTCTGATTCGATCACGCAGGAAAACGCCGAGCATAGCTCTTTCCATAGCTCGCTGAGCGACTTTGAGCTTTCCGAGGCACATAGTAAGAGACCACGTCTTAGATCCATATGTCATCACTGGTAACACACATTGATTGAAGACTTTGGTGATGCAAGTAAGATGGGAGTATCATGGAGATGATATATGCTGCTGCCCATCCATCACGTGTGCACCATGTCCCTTAATCGCCTCTTACGACATCCATAAGAAGACATGTCTATTTTAAACCGGAAACCACACGGCTCTTGACGAATTACATCGCATAGTTTTAGCTCTAAACTCATTAGTGTACGTATCATCGAATCTACGTTCGCCATGCTTTTTGGGCAGCAGTTTCATGCGCCATTCGATAAAGGTGTGTAGGAACTATTACGTAGATCTTTAAGAATGTATTAGTAGCTACTGTAGTGGTGTAGTGGTGTAGCTCGATGGTGGCGAGACGTAATTACAGCTTAATATCAATTGACAAATTACGTTGCTGAACCCTGGCCTGATCAGAATTCCAAGGTTGTAATCTCAAAACACCTATTACATATAATTTTAGTTGGCAATTTACTTTTGTTGAAGTTGTATGCTCCGTGGCGTAACGTTATAATGCTCGCCTCGATACCCTCTTCGGATATAAATCTTTGTGTCAAATCAAAGATGTATCGTGCTCAACAGAGAGCAGAGGATGCAATGCATAGACATTCCTTAAACACCAGCACTCTTAATTCTTAACTGCAAAACCGTATGTATGTACCGTGTTATTAAAATCTTAAACAAATTAAATAGATCCGCAGGAGAACGAAGGTCGCTGACATAACTCAACGGATTAGCTAGCAATGGGTAGGGCTCAAACTTACATCCGATACTGAAGAAAGGTTTATGAGTCGAGACCCCGAACTAACAAACGTGGGACGACCACCAGTACGATGGACCGACGTCATAATAAAGGTCTCAGGGAGTCAGTGGATGCAGACTGAAAGCATTCGTTCGCTAGAAATCGATGGGGTAGACCTGTGTACATGTACAGCAGTGGACGACAACGGACTGAATTATGATTAAAATAACAAAGATAGAGTTATGGGGGGATTCGTAACGGGTTCTTAAAAAGCTAAGTGCAGAAATCCAATCCATCTAACGAATTCGTTGAAAACCCAGGTCGGTAAAATGACGTATAATTTTATGGCAATTATTCAATATCTGTACAAATACAGTTGTACCTGTAACCAACGCCTATTTAATTTAACTGAAATTTAAGCTAAATATGTAAATATGACATTGACCATTAATCTCAACATTACAGTTGGTTTCTGTTACAATTAATGTTTACAAAAACTGTAGTAACTATTTCTGCAATGTGCCATGAGAACGAAACTGAAAGTCGTTGAGACCATACTTGGTCCGTCAGTCTTACTTGAATGGCAGTCATGTATCATTTCGACAACGGAATGATGATCGCGACATTGACTCGCCAGTTATGATTGTCAACTTTCTGACATAATTGGTGCACTTATTATGATACTAGCCGACCCACACGGATTCGTCTTTTGCGTCTTATTACACGCCATTTGGAATAAAACAATTGTGAGAACTGTATTAAAATCTGTTGCGTACAGAACTACAGACCGACGCGGTAAGCTTATTGGTTCTGCATACAGATAGAGCATAGCGTTAGTATGCCATATGAACTACTTGACACAGTCTAATAATTGACTAATGTTATGTTTTCTTGAGAGACAGAACGCATATAGTGTCACACCGTAGGTAGATAGAGAAAGACTCGTAGGAAGCTAGGATAGGGTCCGGTGGTCCTCGCAAGGCGAGGCTCGCGACGCGTTCTATACTTCAGACACGATCCCAGCCCGCAGTGGTTGATCTTATAATAAGCGATTATTACATATATCGATACACACACAATATTGGTAAATTTTATTTAATAACATTATTGTTGAATGTTAACTAATTTATTGGTTAAGATTGTTTTTTCTTTTTTGTTTTCATTATCATTGTATTTGACTTATAATAAGTACGAACGATTCGTCTACATTATCAATAAACGTTTTTTTTTTTCATTTTCATAGGAAGAGTTGCGCTTTTCCTATATGAGTTCTGTAATAAACCTATAAACGTCGTTCGATCATTACATATTTATAGGTATGTCACAAATGGACCTCTTAATAAAGTATCTGTGTCAGTAAATACTTTAATAACTCATGAATAACATATACCTGTCTAACCTTCATTGTGTTGAATTAAATTTAATATGTTTAATTTAATATTCTACGAACAAACATACAAACAATTAAAAGTTTTATGTTTAAATATAGGTACTTAATTAAGGCTGATATCTATATAAGTAGCTATTGTATGTTCAAGTGAGCGTGGACAATGACCGGCGGTGTGGCGGTGGTGGCGGCGGTGTGCGCGCGCGACTCATTTACATTTATTAATTGATGGCATTAACTAGTCACGATCGAGCGCCTCGCTGATCTAGCGATCGGAAGCGAAACTCTTTGACTCGCTAACAAACTTATTGTATAAGTTTCGCAATACATTTTTGCATAATTTGAGTAGTTGTTGTTATGTACAGGGGCGTGTTGGCTGTCGGGTTTGAGATATTATTTCCTTTTTAAGTTGCGTGTGAGTTTGTTTGCTATTTCAATAATACCAATAACTAGAATGAGCCCGCGTTATGATCCCATTCGGTATACCCCCGCCGAGATGCACCCACAATAAAAAATAGACACTTAAACAAATACTGCAAGCAACCAGGCCGAACCCATTATTGTCCAGGGGAGTACGTTTCGCTGGATCATCTCAGATACGGGCCTGGGTAAACCGGTAGCAAAATAACTCACTGAGTTTGTTTCGCTGCATCTTCTCACTCGCATTGGATCCAGAATAAGAGCGCGTCCGTGGTTATATACTCACGGTCCTCCAAACATTATGTCAATTGTTCAACATTAAACCACAATAAATAAATGTATATGTTTGTACTACTGTGTATTCTGTGGTATATTCAAATTCATATAAAATTTCATATATTATAATTTCATATATCAAAATTCTATATATGTTAATAAATTTAAATTGTATAATAAATATTTTATAATATTATTATATTTTTTTAATAATCTAAAGGGGTTTGTATTAGATGACAAACTAGAATAGAACCTCTATATAAATAAAACACGTTTATTTTTATTACTTTAAATGTTGAGACAGATACCTGTTGCAGATTAGTGTACTATAATGTAATTGTGTAGACAGAATATCAATATAAAGTTGGTAAAAATGCGAAATATTTATTTTCAATTTACAAGTTTTTTTTTCTTTTTTTTAACGATTAAGTACTAGCAGAATTTTGGCTATTTAAAAAAAAAATTAGTATTGAATGGTTTCTACTATGGTAAGCAAAAATTAATTAATGAAATAGGCTTTTTGTCATAATTTACTTTCACTGTCGCTGCTTCAATGCTACTGTCACATTGAATCCTACGTCAGACACACGGACGGTGCATTCCAATTGATTTATTATTCAAATGAAGTTGAATCAGTACACTACCAGTGTCTACCAGTGATACTAAAACGCGCATGAATGAATAATGCCTAGCTCTATCGGGCTAAGTGACTAATACTATCTTTATCACATTGCACGGTCATTATAATATACATTGCGTTACCGCCACCGTGTCGGTTAGATTAGTAATATAATAATTGTGCGTATTTTATATTAGCGGCGCAAAAGGTTTTAGGGTGGTAAAAAAAAACCCTAAACCTAAACCAATGGTGTTCCATTGAACTTAGTAGTGTCAGTTCATTTTTCATAAGAACGACATACATTCGAGATTCTTACTATTAATAATTCATCTCTAATAGTAAGCATTTTTGGTTTTACACTAATTACCTACTGAAATCAAGTAAACTAGAGATTTTTTTTTTAATAAGTTTGCAGGCAATTCTTTTATTTACTATATTCAGTAAAGTACGTGCTTAAAAACTTTTTGAGAAGTTGCGTAGTATCACATTGATCTAGATCTTAAATAAATGAAATCCAAATTTTTTTAATAACATCCCGCGCGCGGTGCACCCGCATAGCTCCCGTTCCCGTAGGAACTTCAGAATTTAATATTGCCTATAACCTTCCTCAATAAATGGGCTATCTAACTCTGAAAGATTGGTTCAAATCGGACCAGTACCTAGTTCCTGAGATTAGCGCGTTCAAGCAAACAATCAAACAAACTATTCAGCTTAATCTTAGGTCTTTACCTATGAAATTGCCGTTCTGCAGTACTGGCCATTTCAAATCAAAATAATTTTTGTTTGGCTAAGAGTTCTTTTTTCAAATTAATTGTATTTTAAAAACATGGTTTTTTTTCCAAATGTAATCATTTGTTTATTGATTATTGTTACATTTTCATCGCATTTCAATCTGTTTCGTCATCATGGATACGTTAAAAATTCGAGAATTATGGAATATGAGTACCGTCGTGGCAGCAACGCGGCACAAGCGGCACGCAACATCAACGACATTTACGGAGCTAAACTACTAACTACAAACCAACGCACCACCTGTTATTGGTTTGCTCGCTTCCGTTCTGGAAATTTCGACCTGAAAAATGAACGTCGCAGTCGTCCGAAAACTTTGGTCGACAATGACGAATTTAGGCGATTGTGGAAGCTGATGATACACAATCTACGGCTGAATTAGCAGCAGCTTTCGACGTTAGCGTCAAAACAATATTGGTCCATTTGCGTCAAATTGGCAAGGTAAAAAAGCTTGACAAATGGGTGCCCCACGAACTCAATGATCGCCAGCACGAAGTACGCGTCGAAACGTGCCTTGCACTGCTCAACAGACACACAAATGAAGGGATTTTGAACCGCATTGTTACCTGCGATGAAAAATGGATTCTGTTTGATAACCGCAAGCGCTCAGCAAATTGGTTGGATCCTGGTTCAGCACCTAAATAATGCCCTAAACGAAAACTTACCCCTAGAAAAGTGATGGTCACTGTTTGGTGGTCTAGCGCCGGTGTGATTCATCTCAGCTTCTTACCAAACGGGGTGAGCGTTACTGCAGATGTGTACTGTGAATTTCATAGGTATTATTTACTATATTCAGTAACGTACGTGCTTAAAAACTTTTTGAGAAGTTGCGTAGTATCACATTGATCTAGATCTTAAATACATAAAATCCATATTTACAAATAACTTCCCGCGCGCGGTGCACCCGCATAGCTCCCGTTCCCGTAGGAACTTCAAAATTAAATATAACCTTCCTCAATAAATAGGCTATCTAACACTGAAAGATTGGTTCAAATCGGACCAGTACCTAGTTCCTGAGATTAGCGCGTTCAAGCAAACAATCTATTCAGCTTTATATAGATACTCGTATAGAAGTATAGATGGATGTTGATCAAATTGTTTATGATATGCATAATCACCGATGATTGCTTGCTACGTGCTTTGCCAATAATTAGTGACAGCGTTTAAAGGAAAGAAAACGGACGACTTTGCAGTCGTCGACGTCCGTTTCCTTTCTGTGCTTCTATTTCCCATTCTGAAAAAATATATACCATATTAAAGAATTTGTAATGTATTTTATATAGAAAATAGTTAAATTGGATGCAACACTGATTTTTCAAATACAACTCGTAATTATTAGACATCCAACACCGCCATTTGTATCCTATAGATGGCGCTAATCAATCAATCGTCTAAGGACTTAAATAATTACTTTTCACAGTCATAACTCTTGTTAACACGTTGATAAACTCCGCGGCATCGGGACAGGGAAACCCGACGAGCAGCTGTCACGAGGAATTAAAGCGAGTACATCAGTAAGATTAATTGTTCGCCGCTTCCTATTGCATGCTTTCCTATCGCCACTCATATACGAATACGTTACGTTTTATTCACTTGTGTATGTTTTGATGGCGATGCGTTACAAGCTGCTCTGTCAGTCGGTGTTATTTTGTTAACAGACAATGTTAAAGAAAACATATTAAAAGTATGGAATCATAGAACGGTCAGAACAACTCTATGACTGACACGTAGGTACCTAACGCAGCTAACTACATCTTTACTTTTTTATTAATATTACAAGAGGAAAGATTTTGTTTGTTTTGTTTATGAATTGTAAGCATTAAATTGGCTCCGAAACTACTTGAAGAATTTATTTATTTATTTATTCTTTATTGTACACATGAAAAAACACAAGTTATGAAAGTTCAACAATCAAAGATGATGTACAATGGCGAGCTTAACTCATTTATGAGTTTTCTTTCAGCAAACCATATTCAGAGTGAGATTTGTGATAGACGGGCAAGAACAGTGCGGGCAAGAACAAGAACAGATTTAAAAAATCTTTTATCCTCAAAAAGCTATGTTATCCAGGAGTAACATAAACGATATGTAATGATGAAGTTGCCACGAGAACGGGAATTACACGTATGAATTAAACAATCATATTTTATTTGTAGACCATGAGACGTTGATATGGCAGGTACAATGACCGACAATGCAAGTGTTGACAAAAACCTAATCAACTATTATTGAAAACTAAAAAACGGTTTATATGATAGAAAGATATACATGATGTTCAAAGTATACCGCTCTACAGTCAATTAAAACACATCGGCGTACTCACTGGATCATTTACTAATTCAAAATATCAGCTACTTATTTTACGTACTTGTCGTACATACTTACTGTTAAACCAGTCGCCTCAGGATATGCTAATACATATATGTTATGTAATCAATTAATCACATAACATTAGCCTACGCTAACAACATATAATGGCAATAATCTAATTCAGCGGCCATGCTCTGCCCCGAGGTCAGTGGCGCCGCATCACAAAAGCGGCAAGTCAAGTTTAATTAAAACAGGAGGTTGCAACAAAACGAGGATTTGGCTAATGTTGTAACGAGTAACACGCGTGTATATAACCTGAGAGCAGGCGACACTCGGCACCAGTACCTCTGAGTGCTTTAAACATACATACATCATCATGAAGGCTTTTGTGAGTATCCAGCACTTGAATAAATATTTCAAAATCAAAATCTCGAATAAAAACAATGTTAATCAGCTATCAGATGACGAAAGTGAGTCTCTTGGTAGGTTATCAGCAACAAAACAGAAAAGGACTGCCCACGACAATGATCTGGATCTATTTTCCAAACTTTTCACTGTGTCTGTGTCTTTGTGTAACTATAGTCCTATAAACCTGCAAGTTTTTGTTTTGAAGTATTCTCCTCTACTTCTTCCTGTTTGTATCATCAGACAGTTTCAGTCTTGTATATAATATAATCATGTTCCTAAAATTGTGTTGTTATTCCAGGCTTGTGTAGTCCTCCTGGTAGCGTACGCGGCGGCCGCCCCGGCGGAGCAGGAAGGCGCCAAGCGCGTCAAGCGGTGGTGGCCCTCGGAACACAGCTCGTACAGCTTGCCCAGCTACAGCTCGTACAGCTTGCCCAGCTACAGCTCGTACAGCCTGCCCAGCTACAGCTCGTACAGCCTGCCCAGCTACAAATCGTACAGCCTGCCCATCTACAGCTCCCACAGCTCCATCGTCAGCGAGCCCATCGTCAGCCACTCCGTCGTCTCCGCGCCCGCCGTCGTCTCCGTCAAGAAAGTCGTCAGTGTACCCAAGGTGCGACGATTGATAAATGCTCTACTTTAGTACTTGTAAACTATAGAAAATTTTAATATTAGAGCAACACCAAAACATGAACATTCTTAGGTAATGTTGTTGTTATTTGAAGACCTCCAACTCCACACTTATAAAACCTGCTGCAAGAAGGAGAGATAAAATAATTCCACAGTAGGTTCAACAACAACGTACTACGGTGTAATAATACTTATGCATTGCCATTTGTTTCAGGTGGTAGCTGTGAAGAAAATCGTGTCAGTCCCGAAGGTGGTGTCCGTCCCCCACGTGGTGAGCTCCCACTCGTACGCGCCCTCCGTCCTCTCCTCCTACTCCTCCGGCTGGTGGTAAACTAGACACCCGTCAGGATTACCGAACTGTACCATAATGTAAATAAGTAGAAATATTTTTTGTTACCAATAAATATAAAACTAACTGTATGTGGACATTTTATTACACGTAAATCTTATCTCCGGCCGGTTCGTGCAGATTGCGTACCGTCAAAGACGTGTTGGTTACACTCAAGGCGTTCAACACGTTGAGCAAGCATCTGAAAAAGACTTAAAATATAACATGATAATGTATATGTTATACAATATTTATTAATCCACTTGACATCCGAATCAAATAAAAGATGCATATCGAGCCGACACACGACGCCGCGCGGCGTTGTCGCCGTTTTACGTTAACCTAACACGTTGTGTTAGGTTAACGTAAACTAGAGGTATGTTAGATAAAAAAAACATTGTTATTCATATCTTCTAATACAAAGTTTACCTTTGATGTTGACTTCATTCATAACTATGAACTTCTTCATTTGGCACGTTATTATTCGAGTATGCATTTAAGATATTATACTACCTAAGTACTAATAAATACAAATTCTCTTTTGACATAGATTTATTAAATTAGATAAGTTTTGACAAAACAAGAATAGCGCGCCAAAAGTGACAAACCAACGACAAAACTGACTGATGCTAGGGATGGGACACACAGCACAAATTAGTGTAGTCCTTGGGCGATCGATTTTTCTTCCGCTTAACAGTACATATATGACAAGTTTCGATTAACTCCCGGCGTTAGGAAGAGACACTACGCTCGCGCATCAAGGCAAATACATCATGCACTATCAACATAGCCCGTATGACGTAAACTGCTGAATCGGCCTACTCTCTAGGCAGAGTCTTGCCATAAACGAACGAATTAAACGACTTTTGGTGACCGCAGTATTATATCGTCACACACTTGGAAGCGAAATGCTGTACGTGTGTACCCGTTCCCTGGTATACGATAGTAATATATGATGCTGTACCATTCGGGACAAACAGCTTAGGAAACGTTTTCCTCGTCACGGAGCGTAGTTCCTCAATCAACCAGAAAGAAATCTTAGATTATACATAACAATTTTTTGTCCCGGCTAGGGATCGAACCTATGAATTTGTCGCTTTAAATTAATTAGGTTTAGCCAGTGCGTTCAGTTTGTACACGGAGAGTATTGAGTTGATTAAGCTCAATTTTATGGTCAATCAATCATGTCTAACAATTGTTGATGTTAACAATTTTATCAGAATATTAAAAAAAACTTAATGTAGGTATTTTTATTGCAATCTGCCGATATGTGCTAGTTCACCGCGTGACATAGGTGAGCGGCTTTCCATCGTTATAGACTTAGTAAAAAGCGATCTGTCATTATAAAAGCATACATTATAAGCAATACTTTTATTATTACACCAAAAGTTTGGAGATCTGTTCCTGTTGGTGTTACGGTAACAGTGACGTCACACATTTTAGTTTTCATGCTTTGTCAAAAATTATGCGATATACAAATATATAAGCTGAAATACAAAAAAATGGACTTTAGTTCAAATAATAAAAATCTGAAATAAAAATCTTTGGCCGTGTGTTTTTTTAAAAAGATTACTAGCAGAGTTTTTAAGTCTACTAGTATCCTTGTTAACCCCTTGTGCTATGCTAAAAATGCTTGTGTTACGAGTGGGTTCACGTCGGTAGTGCAATGGGTGGGGTTCGAACCAGCGACCTAGAGATCACAAGTCCGACGCCCTAGCCATTGGGCTACGGCCGCTTCTAATTCTATGGAGATACGGAGTGGTTTAGAATAGACCACTCCGTATCTCCATAGAATTAGAATCTTGTCATGGGTGTCGTAAGAGGCGACTGTTGATGGATGGGCAACAGCATCTATCACCTCAAGGTTAGTTACCATCTCACTGCGATCACCAATCCACCAAGCGTAGTGATGATGACAATATCCCTCAAAGACCCCGGCTTGTCAAGGTCTGATAAGATAAGAGGAGGCCCAAGTTCAGCGACGGACGTAAACCGGCTGTTCAAGTGAAGTGAACAATTAAAATCTTCGATATTACTCAAAGGTGTTCTCTGCGTGTGAAGTTAACCCGCCCTATTCTAGACGATACACTTATCATACAAAATTACAAAAACGACAGTTTGTACGTATGGCTGTTTATTACTCTTTTACGTAAGAACTCATTAACTAATTGTCATTTATAAACTGCATTAACATATCTATACTAATATTATAAAGAGGAAAGATTTGATTGTTTGTTTGTTTGTATTTAATAGGCTCCGAAACTACTGGACCAATTTGAAAAATTATTTTACCGTTGGAAATCTACACTATCCCGGGATGACATAGGCTATTTTTAGCATTCCAACCCTGGTTAAGCCTCCGGACTACGACACGAAGACCGTCGCGTCGGCGCCGTTATTAAAATTTTATAGTGTCTACCTTTCAAGTCCAAAAATAGCATAGCACGTTTAAATCAGATGGACCAATGGTCTCACTACACTGTTCGGATTCGGATCTCTATCTCTTCAAATGAGTAAAGAGCCCATATTTTATCGGACCATCTGAGTTGAATCGTTTTCCGAGAGGGTACCGATGTCTTCACCATTTAGTTAGTTAAATACTTTCATCATCGCGGCTCGAGACCTTCTCACGTGCACGTTTAGCAGACAGCTTGGAATGCGTGGGTCGTAGCTTTTACACCAGATTTCAACAAAATATGCAAAACAATGCCTATTCTCTTTCAACTGCATTCAAATGAGAATTGATTCACAAGGCAGCCGAGCAACGGAATTGAGTCAAGTTTGCAAACTTATTGTGATATTATGTTAATGATGACAATATAATTTTATTTGTCTCAGAAAAACCTTCGGCGTCTGGTTATTTAACTAAATCAGACCATCTCTCGTCGATCGTTACACATATGTATGTAGATATGTATATCTAGATCTAATATGCATCGTAATCG
The DNA here is from genome assembly GCA_947037095.2 of Nycteola revayana. Classification (NCBI taxonomy): domain Eukaryota; kingdom Metazoa; phylum Arthropoda; class Insecta; order Lepidoptera; family Nolidae; genus Nycteola; species Nycteola revayana. The sequence continues at coordinate 20,709,217 of OX344852.2, forward strand.
AATGTTAAACATTACATTTTCAAGTTTATTTACACTCATTTATATGTCACTAAAGTCAAAACTAATTCAATTTAGTCGTTTCATTAAATATATCTAGTATTCAATAGAAAATAATTAAATATCTTTATAAAATATATTTTTAATTGAAGGAGATTTTACCAATCACCAAACTAAGTAATCGGGCAACTATCCGCAGTATTATGTTACAAATAGCACACATGGAAACGCTACTACCCGTTCCCTGGTAAACGTTTGTTATAATGATCAAGACAACGGGAGGTACAGATGTGAGTCCCTCAACCAACCAAATCCGGAATAAACATTGTTGTTGGACGACCTCCGAGACTTATACCTACCGCTGAGCCACGGAGCTGCAATCGTACAATGAAAGTTTAAGAAGAAATGGGTACGAACGAAATAATCACAGCGCCACCGGTCCAACACTTACTGCGATGGTCAGCCAATTGCTAAATAGGTAATATCGTCTTACCTCCAAGTCACCATAAATAACCAAATGTCACAACAACATAAAGCCTTGCCATAAGTGTCTCAACTTCATAAAGCGCACTTTAAGATTAAGATCACGCGTATTACTGGTAATAGAGGTACATCTGTTAACAAGTGCCGTTAGTTGCGCAACTAGCAGTTCGCACACTCAACTGGTTTAGGTATTTGCGAGAGACGCCTCCGGCACTCCTTCCAGTAACTCTGGTCCCATTTAATTGCACATTAATTTATTATATTTGCAAATGTTTTACATATTATTACGTCAAATTAATATAAACGTTACACTTAACCAGCTATAAGCCCGCAGTGATATGAAGTAATGATCATAGTTAATTGATGAGTTGAGGCGAGTCGCCAATCTGTGGAATGTGCAGCTCGAACATTATGTAGGTGGAATATTAAAACCGATCGTTCGCGAAATGTTGTGAAGGTTAACATAATACAAGTTTAGTGTGGTGTCCACGGGACCGATCGCATTGTTTAGTGTGGTGTCCACGGGACCGATCGCTTTGTTTAGTGTGGTGTCCACGGGACCGATCGCTTTGTTTAGTGTGGTGTCCACGGGACCGATCGCTTTGTTTAGTGTGGTGTCCACGGGACCGATCGCTTTGTTTAGTGTGGTGTCCACGGGACCGATCGCTTTGTTTAGTGTGGTGTCCACGGGACCGATCGCTTTGTTTAGTGTGGTGTCCACGGGACCGATCGCTTTGTTTAGTGTGGTGTCCACGGGACCGATCGCATTGTTTAGTGTGGTGTCCACGGGACCGATCGCTTTGTTTAGTGTGGTGTCCACGGGACCGATCGCTTTGTTTAGTGTGGTGTCCACGGGACCGATCGCTTTGTTTAGTGTGGTGTCCACGGGACCGATCGCTTTGTTTAGTGTGGTGTCCACGGGACCGATCGCTTTGTTTAGTGTGGTGTCCACGGGACCGATCGCTTTGTTTAGTGTGGTGTCCACGGGACCGATCGCTTTGTTTAGTGTGGTGTCCACGGAACCGATCGCTTTGTTTAGTGTGGTGTCCACGGGACCGATCGCTTTGTTTAGTGTGGTGTCCACGGGACCGATCGCTTTGTTTAGTGTGGTGTCCACGGGACCGATCGCTTTGTTTAGTGTGGTGTCCACGGGACCGATCGCTTTGTTTAGTGTGGTGTCCACGGGACCGATCGCTTTGTTTAGTGTGGTGTCCACGGGACCGATCGCTTTGTTTAGTGTGGTGTCCACGGGACCGATCGCTTTGTTTTCTTAAATATTAGCTGGGGATTTTGGGTTTATAATAAAATGAGCTTGCGCTTGGTCTCAATCTCAAATGATAATAAATAAATAAGTGATGCTGAGATCTAGGATGAACCTACGCACGTTGATTTTGTAACTGTATAAATGTTGCACGGGAGAAACTCTCTCCCGATTTCACAGCTTCGCCGCGGGCATGAGAACAAATAAAGCGCAACGCGTGGTGCGGCATGGCGGGTAAGGTTGGCAACTTTAACGTACATGTAATTGTATGTCATTTTAATTTGTATGTATTGAACATTTTGTGAATAGGGCATACAAAATTCCAGCCCTAGCGTGAACGGGGTGTAAATACTAATATTCTAACCTCAAGAAAAGTCTTTCGCGTTGCTTAACAATCGAATGAACAACGCGTAACATCAATCGTTACCGACAGTTCGTACTCACGCTCATTTAACTGTTTAATGGACCTAGTTGAACTAAACACTTGTTCTAGAAGTGTAAGTACAGTCATTACATGTTATAAATTTACTTCTATACGGATTGTTTATTTGAGCACGTAATTCATTCTTATTGCCATACTACTTTGCATTATTATAACCGCGGACGACTCTAAGTTAGAGCTCAGCTTAGATATTGGCTTACGCCTGCCTTATTTATTTACTTTAATCCCCACAATAGCTCAGTTTAAGGTCAAAGAAGTCGAAAAAGTAGTAATAAAATTTATTAAAAAATTATAACAAGTACATTTGCTACTATTGTAATGTTAATCCAGGTGGAACATCTACCACCGGTCGGAGGAGTAGGAGGAGAGGACGGAGGGTGCATATGAGTGGAACTAACACGATCTTCTTCACTTCTACCACCTGGAATCAAAGGAGCAATATTAGAATTATGTTTTTGCACAATATTAGGTAAAATACATCCATGTATGATATCACATAAATTGGTTAGTAAGGCATCTTACACCGCTGCGCTCCAGAAAAAACCTGGTCAGGGCTTTCCTAGATTTATGAAATAGTACTTCACTACTAAATGAAGTAAGTTCATAAGCACTTCATTAGAGAATTTAGCAGACGTCGCACCTTGGGTACACTGAAGACTTTCTCGACGGAGACGACGGCGAGCGCGGAGACGAAGGATTGGCTGACGATGGGGTGTCCGAGGCTGTGGGAGCTGTAGCTGGGCAGGCTGTACGAGCTGTAGCTGGGAGAGCTGTACGAGCGGTGTTCCGAGGGCTACCACCGCTTGACGCGCTTGGCACCTTCCTGCTCCGCTGGGGCGGCCGCGGCGTACGCCACCAGGAGGACTACGCAAACCCTTTAAAGATAGTAGTAATACCATTGTTAATGAGTCACTTAAAAACAGTATTAGACTCAAAGCTTTAGGTCCTAGGCGTTCATGAAAATGACTGTTTGTCTTCATTCCAACTGTAACCGAAACTGAATCTAGGCGTATACTGAATAGTGGACGTAAATATCAAACAGAGTGAATTCAATTTTAAGGCCAAAAAGTGTCATAGACAACCAGAAGGACAATTAAACCATTAACTAAACACTGATGCTGATGTTCCTACAGTAAAGTGTGCGATGCACGTGATCATTTCGAACTTGACCTTAAAATGTTCAATATTATTTGGCACGCTCTAACCCTAGAAGTTTCCTAGCGGTACTCACAAAAGTCTTAATGTTGTAGAGTTAGTAGAGTTCGTTGGACCTCTGATGCTGTTTGTCATCTCATCCGAGAATGTAATTATATGCAGCACAGATCAGCACATGTCTCAATCGTTACAACGCCGCCGCTTTGTTGCATAATAATTTTCTTTAGGCTTATTAAAATTTTGCAAATTATATCACATGAATGGTTCATTGTGTACGATTTGCATCTATACCTACATGTATATTTCAAGGTATATATAGTTCTGAATATTTCGCGGACAAAAATTCCAATGAATATAAATTTGGGAATTGAATTTATTAGTAATTAGAAAACCCCAGTCTCCATCACCTTAGCAGCAAGGGGTGAATGAGTCCCCTCTCCATAGCTATGATATGCCAATTTTGATATGACAATCCTGCAATGAGGAGCCCTCTCCTCGTGGGTTGATCTAAACCATAAAATCCCCCGGATTGCAGCTCCGAACGCTAGTTACTGGGTCACCAGGGATTGCAGATGCCTGTCATCTGGTACCAGCTTGTAGACGATAAGAATATTATTAAGAAGGAGTTGTGGTTGTTGATATAATTTTAATTCAAAAATATCGGAATCGGAATCTATTTTGACAATCCTTCTGGAAGTTCCGATCGGTGACATTGAGAGTCGAAGCTTATAAATTTCATTGTATTTAATACTACATTTTCTACTCACTTGATAGTTAAATATGTAGTATAAATAATTAACATTGAGATATGGTCATTACCTCATCGGAACATTCGCAAGGATAACGCAGCAGTTAACACAGATTTGGGAGGCGATACGCAACTTATAATCTGGGGGCACGGCATTGTTTTTTTGTTTATTACTCGACTTGGCCCCCCCCAAGTAGACGTGAGGCATAAATATTAGAATAGGTTAGTGTATTAGGTATTTTTCGATCCGAATCCGTACCTAATCAAAAGCGTCGAGGATTAGGTATGGTACAAAATATTCGTAACATAGAGTACAATTTACATTCCTTATTTTTTTTAATACTCTGACATTGCTAGAGGCGTAACTAATATGACATATTATTATATCTAATTTAGTATCGATATCAAAGTTAGTAAAATAAAAGTGAATTACAATATTTTATTCGACTAATTCTCAATGCTACCATGAATGGAATAATTAATAAAAATCTACCTAGAATATTAATTGTTATAAATTTAATTTCGAAAGTACTTCAATTTCAACCATAATTTATGATTAGTACGAGTGAAAACATATTATAAACTTTTCATATGCCAACTTCCCGATTACTTAACAGGAACGATCATGCTGAATATTTCCTACGTAATCCGCATACGATACCTACATAATATTGGTAACAGGTCAGCTATATTGAATAAATATTAGGATTAGGTAAATGGAACAGGTATTTTAAAATACTAGGATTAGGTGGATTAGATATCAATTTTAACTTATCCAACCCATCTCTACCCCCAAGTTGAGTAAGAAACAAAAAAGGTGCACGGCCGTACCTATCTTTTCTCGAAGCATTTTCTCACTCACTCAGGCCATTTTCGACCTACCCGGCCTCCGCCATCGATGGATCGAAGGAGTGTCAGGGGGGTTTTAGTGGTGTAGGGTCCTCTAAAAAACAGAAAATAAGCCATTTTCGACCCCCTATAACTTCGTTGTGGATAAAGATAAGAGCCTGAATTTTCAGTTACCAAGCAGGCTTTGTATAAGTACGGTATATTTCAATTTGAACCAGTACTTAAAGAGTTATAACTTGTCAAAGTTTGGTAATTTTGTCACTCACTCACTGACTGACTGACCGATCAACAAAATGTTCAGGCACTTCTAGCAGTCATAGAAGCTTCAAAGTTGAGTACTAGTAGAATTTAGTGGGAATTTTCCCTTGGGTTTTACAACCCAAGGGAAAATTCCAACATTTTGCAATTTCGGTCCAGTTATTAAGTTTTATCAACTGCATTAATAACTTTGTAATTCCTTATAAATGTAAAAGATTACAAAGTTACATTTGCAGTCAATGAATCAGTGTAGTAAATGAATATGTATGATTTAATGGAGGAATAGCACAATAGCGGAATAGGACAATAATTATTCGTTTGAAATTCGTTTGAATTTCAAACGAATAATTGTCCCGGGTGGGAATCGTACGCAGAAAACCAGGTCTACACCTATTCCTCCATTAAATCATACATATTCATCATGTAGGTACTACACTGATTCATTGAGTTGTACTGAGTCAGGGGGTGCTTAATTTTTGGGATTAATTTCCCAAGTATAAATGGAATGTAAAAGCAAGATAGTACATAAGATGTGCTATGAACGATAGGATACTAATAATCATAACAACGTTTTTACAAGTATGTTTTTGATGGCATTATAATTTACATGAACTCGAGCACCCGGTAACAAGGCAATGTTCCGATAACATTCATGAACGATCGCACGCGCACATTACTCGGCCGATGATTCTCCTTCGTTTCCGCACGAACCACTCACGCGCACACACACACGGTCTTTTACCCACTTCTAGACGTACCTAATAATGCTAACGACGTAGTTCTAGATCTATAGAACAATTACAAGCGTGTAAGCACCGATAAGTGGTTTTATTTCTTTTGTTCAGAATTATCTGAATAATATAACGTTAAACGTTCCATAGTAATAATAAGACATTAGATATCAACAGTAAGTAAGTGTAGCGATCTTTCCAAGCTTCAGATAGATATGATGATCGTACAATTGATATTTATTTAAGCCAATCAACAGTTATGTAGGTATACTTACTAAACAAGAATAAAAATACATGATGAGTGCATTAACTACCTTAATGAGTAACATTAAATGACTGATTGTGAACAATATACCTACTAAGTACTTATCGGTACCTACTTACCAACATTAATAGACAATGAATGTACTTATTATTTAATTATAAATGAGACTTTAAATTAAGTTCTTAACTTCTGACTTATTAATTAGTTGGTTTAGTTTTATGACGAGGCTAGCGACCCACACCGGCTTCGCACGAGTGCGATGCTGATGTGGGTTTATTATTACTATTTACTATTACTTACATATATTTTCTCTTGAATCACTTTATCTATTAAAAAAAATCGTTTCAAATCGCATCGTTGCGTAGTTTTAAAGATTAATTAATAAAATCTCCAATACAAAACTTATCGGTAATTTAAAAAGGTATAAATTTTTCCTAAATGACACAGGTCTCAATCGCGATATACCGCATTCGATACCTGAGTCAACGACTAGGTAGGTATACCTAAATGATGCGCCTATTTATGCCTGTTGATGTTCTGCCCATTATAGGTACCTATTAGTAGTATCTTCAATTAATGCTGTCAATACGAAGTGCTACTTTTATCAATAACTCAATATATATGATGTTGTGTTAAATAATAACTTTTGGTTGTTATCAATAACATATTAAGTAATTATGGCATCATTTGAACCCCGGGATAATGAAATTAAATAAACATTTAAGTACTTATTAGACTGTTATACGTAGTTTTCTTCGATACCGAGCAGACGAATTAAATTAAGATTTGATAGGTATAACAAGTTTTACACACAAGTGAAACAACTTCTACTACAGTGGAACGGTTTTATTATTTATTCTGTTTCTATGTACCTAGTAATTTTATGATAAGCAGTCTTAATATAACAATAATATACATACATCCATTACTATAAGTTAGTGTCTACTGCTACCGACGCACTTGACGTAACATACGTGCCTCTGATACGTGCCACTGAGCTACTACTACACCACTTACATACACACTACAACTGTCCGGTAACTAGACTACTGACTCGTGGTACAAGTTACACACTTTGTAAATAAATAATAACGATTAGATACAGGCAAGTCAGTCACAACAAGGATCCCAAGGATCCATTTAGAACTCGAAAGAAATGTAGGCTTCATTATACGTACTAATATATATAGAACACAAACATATTTACAGAGGTTAATAAATATTTACAACACATGTACGAAGTCAGACAGTCTATCGATCCCTGATGATCTTGTACTTGTGCACCCTGATGATGAAGGGCTCAGGTTCCGGAGGAGGAGGGGGCACTCTTTTCAGCACAGCTTTGCTTGTCTGTTTGCGGTAAATGTAGCCTCCGTAAGGGCTCGGTCTCGCGTAGAGAATGGTCGGCTCCTCGGGGGCGTTGCTCGCCGCCACCGACAGCTGTCCGCTGGATTGGTACGGCTTCGAGTAATGAGACCCGTAGTTATTGGACGCGCCGTACTGAGACTCGTAGGAGCCCTCGTAGTCGTCCTGCTCTGAAGTGCCATAGTCGTCGTAGGGCGGGCGCGCGTAGACCGGCCGCGGCGCCGACGGGGCGTGGTACCGGTCGCGGGTCAGCGGCATGGACGACAACACCCGCAGCACGGGCACGGGCGCGTGCAGAGGGATCGCGGCAAACATGTAGGGTTCGTAGTCGCGGGCGACGTCTCGCGCGTAGCGCCCATAGCCATCGCTACGGCGTAGCAGCGGATCGCCCACATGCTCTGCGCGCGAAAATGTGCATACGCACACCAACACCAGATGCGTCTGAAAATACACCAGAGACAACTATAACAAAACACGAAATTCTCTCGCGTCAGGAAAATCATGATCAATAAACCATTTACATTGTAAGTTATTAATATTTTAATTTCTTCATGTATGTCATGCACTCGTTGTCCATCACTTGAAAGAACACTGATCATAATATTACTGGCGATCACTTTATACAAAATTTTAAATTTAAATACACAATTAAATAGTTCACTATAACACTGATATAGTTATTGTAGATGACTCACCAGGAGTTGCATGTCGTCTACGGAACGGCGTGCGCACGACTGGCGCGGCGCGGGCACACCCCGGCTGGCCACTTCAGTTTCAGTGGCGCCTCGCGCACGACTTTCTGTAGAGTGGTATAACTGTGACAGAAGCTTAACTTCCTGTGACCTGACGTGCTTCATACGGCGAACAAACAACATAAAGAATCGAACATACAATTAACGCAAGAGTTTTGTTTGCATTAATCATCATCATCATTTCAGCCGTAGGATTTCCACTGCTGGACATAGGCCTCCCTCATAGTTCTCTAGTTGTTACGATTGGAAGCGGCCTGCATCCACCTTGATGGATGGAGGGATGATCCGCGGTCTCCATTCGAGAACTTTTCGGCCCCAACGGCCACCTATTCTCCGTGCTACATGCCCTGCCCATTGCCACTTCAACGAACTAATCCGTTGGGCTATGTCGGTGACCCGCGTCTACGTATCTCCTCATTTCTGATTCGATCTCGTACAGAAACCCCGAGAATAGCCCTCTCCATAGTCGTTGACTGACTCTGAGCCTGTTCATAAGGCCTATAGTGAAGGACCACGTTTCAGATCCATAGGTTATCACTGGCAACACACACTGGTTAAAGACTGTATTTCAACTTTCGACAGTCTTTAGGCACTGAGGTAATTTGGAGGAAAAGACGTTGCGAAGTTACCCGAACGCTGCCCATACGAGTTGGATTCGGCGATTGACCTCCTTCTCGAAGTTGGAAGTTGTTTGTATTATTAGGATAATTAGTTCGTTATTTTTTATCAGACATCGCGGAATCGTCTCACACAGAGTGTTTAGCACTCTGTGTAGACATGGAATCCTGCAATTTTTGGATAAAAGAAATTAAAAACTAAATGAAATTGTATTAATTTCCGAATTGCACACACTAACCGTTGGTCCTAGTTAACATAACATTATCTGATACTTGATAATCGTTTATTGGTGAACTGGCAGCAGAATTTACCTACTTGCGTATTGCACGATACCACAGTTCCGCCAACGGCCCAAATCCATATGGATTTTGATATTTCTTCACGAGTTAAAGTGTTAATAAAGATAATTATAAAAAATGTTAATATCCACCCTACATACAAATTTACTAAGATATATTATTATTTGCTAAGTGTGTGATGTATGTTTCGGTCTAAATAGTATCGTTTGCGGTATCAACAGCTCCTAGTCGCGCCGCGCTTCCTTCCGCGTACGCGTCTCGCGTGCGACAGCCAAGCGTCAGCCACGAATTTATGTCAGCTATGCGGCAAAAAGTGATGCGTGTTCACTTGCACTGAATACATACATGTACAAGTAGGCTTTCCCGGTTGGACAATTACTTACGATTATTACTGTCTATCTATACATTTTTTTTATTGTTCCAATCCCGACCTAACTGATTCCTAACCCTTTCATCGTAATGCGTCTCGGTATAACTTTATTGCTGTGTATTCTCTGTAGCCAGAAATAATAATATCGTCTTAAATTCTCCTCTGCACGTGAAATTTGAAATTACGATTAATAATAATTACAATGCTGAGTAGAGGTTGTAGCGCCATCTACAGTTGCCTCACAAAAACTACAAGAAGACCAGCTACCGAGCCAGCTACACACTTTATAACCTGGGATAGGAACTTACAAGACAGTTTTCAACGCATATAAATTCACAAGCCAATGTGAACATAAATACAAGTTCCTGAGCACTAATAAACGGTCAGGATCGCCCGGAATACAACCGCGCCCGATAAAGAAGTTCTTGACTATCGATGGAGGACCATCCAGCAAACGTTCCACCAACGGTGGTTGTTGAAACAATTTGAGGTCTGAAGACACCACGCAATCAACCGACTACTCCAGCAAAGTACTAGACTACTCATCCTGCTCGATGCATCAACGATTAACTAGCTTCCTAAACACGACTCCGGCCACAGCGCCACGGTATTTGAGAAGCACTGCCAGCTCACACGCCACACGAAGTTGGAGCCACAACGGTCCCGACTTACTGAAACTCTAACTCACAAGAACGACTCGGAGGGGAGTACGTACTATAGCACTGGGTGTTCCTCCACAGAAAATGAAGATCTTCGATCTTCTTTGCCGAGCGAGGTGGTAGGTATGCCCGGCGGCCGACGGCCATTTGTTACTGTTCGTAACTTGTATATGTTCGAATTGGCTTGCGAACTTGTATTGCGCGATACAAGATAGTTGGGATGCTAGGTGGTAGATGGCGCTGCTCGTCTACTAGTAGTTATTGTGGCTACTGTAGATGTCACTACAGCACCATCTACAGTAGCTGTACAAAAACCACCAGAAGTCTTCTTGAGGTTCACAAGCCAATCAGAACATAAAATACAAGTTTCGGAGCTATCAGCACTAACAATCGGCCACGGCCGCTACTCATACCTCAAGTAGGTATATTCACTACAACCACCATGCTCCTCGCAACGCCAGTGTAGGGAATACCGAGAACTCCAGCATGACATCCAGTGTCCTCTGGCGATGTTCGCGACAATTAATTGCCAGAAGCTCTCTTTAGTACTTTATTTTGGGCCCATTTACCACAGTATATCCTCATCGGAGGGATCACCGCTCTTCCATCATCATCACAAGATAGGAGCTATTGTACCTGACTAACCTTTAAATTATCGCATCTGCAAGTTTTATCCGTAAGTAATTTAGGTGAAGACATTGGCAACCCTGATGACAATTGACAGTTGACACTTATCCAAATGTCAATGTCATCTGTTCATGAACAAACAAAAGTTAACAAAACACAAAAATAAGCGGCAGCGGCAAATAATAACCCAAAAAATTTATGAAATTTATATAATAAAACACTTTAAAAGTAAATAATGCCCCGAGTGAAAGTAGACTATGTCGTCAGTTTCAGTAGCGAAGACTCCGTAAGTAAACTTTATAACCAAAGTAGCTGTTTAACTTGCAACAACTTGTTTAGGAAACTTTGATTTTGCAACCTTGAAATTAAATAATAATGATTATTGAGACTTGTAGATAGGTACTCGTTAATTTCCTATGACAACCCTTTATTCAGTACTTAGCTATGTAAAAGATTATTTTGTACTTTGCCTCCAGTCTCACGCCCTGCATTTAATATAATTATTAAAACTTTATGATGAAAATATGTTCTCATACATATTTATTTACAACACCTGTACACCAGTTTAGATCACCGAACCTTAAAACCCAAGTGGAATGTTAATTAAACTAATTAACATTCCACTTGGGTTTTAAGGGTCTGTTTTGATCTTTTTTTTTTTTTTTTTGATCAGAGATAGCAAAGGTAAATTGTAGTTTATTTAACTTTTAGTCTATATCTAATGTTAGGCACAGACCACCCATCCACCTCCAGATAAGTAGATTGTTAAGAGTAAATTATTTCAGAATAATTTTAAAAGCAATTTTGATGAACATATAATTAAAAACTATTTGTCTCGTTAGATTCAGAAAATGGTGTAGCCACCCATATGGCTGTTATTTTGCTCTATATACTAGTTCTAACTCAATATTTTACTGTCAGGAGCACCCGGCCAGCAACCTGTTGTCGTGGGAGGTGAGCAAGAAGAAATGGCTCTGTAAGAAGGGGGAGTCCTCCTGCTCCGTGGTGCTACAACTCACAAAAGCTGTCAAGGTACATTGTTTCTAAGTAACAACATCACCTTTCATATTAATAAAATAATAATGAAATAATGAATTTATTCAGCACTTATCATCACTATGTTACACAATTATTCTTATTCTATGAATTAAACTAGACACTTAATTAACCGGTAGCAAATTGTAGGATATTACAGACAAAGTAGTCCGTCTGTCAGCTGGTCATTAATTTCTTTACTCATAATAAGTTTAAGTTCATATTAATTATTTTAGACTTTAATGGATCAATATAGAAAAATTGGAAAAAAAAACATACAATTAAGTGGCACACACCTGGGGGCATCCTTAAGGGGTTAGGACCACGACCCAGTGGTACCACTGATATATAAGTCAGATTTATGAACATAAAAGGAAGTGATCGGCCTACAGGCGCTGGATCACAGGGAAGGGGTAGTGGTGCAACGCGGTATTTGCCGGCGAGAATCCTACCCTAGCTAACCTGCAACCTTTCACTAGCTACCTATGTGGACGACTCGGAGAAGAAAGGAAGAAAGAAACTCGGGGCTTTTTTTTTTCGTCATCTTTTGTATCACAGTTTATGTACCTTTTTTTTTAATAACTTTTGTTTACAATATTTTATTTAATATACATTTCAAATAACAGTATGTGCACTGGAAACATCTTACCGCAATATAAAGTATTATCTAACCATTCTTCCATTTGAATATTCATGATCTTTGATGAATTATTGCTAAACTTATTGTAATATAATAATAATATGATTTAATACTTTCCTTAGGCTCCCAAAATTGTATGCTGTTGCTACCTTAATAAGTTATGCAATTAGTTTAGAACTATACAAGACTGTAATCCGTACAATAATTTATTGTAATAACTACTGGTGGTTCTAATAAAACAAAAATAAATATAAAATTAAAATATCATACATATTTAAGAAAAACAGGTAATCCTCTGGGTTTCTTGTCTTCTCTCATCTGAATTGATGGCAATCCAGAACTAGTGGTAGGAAATAAACAAAGAGGATGCATTACTTAAAAAAATATTTATAAATGTGAATAAAGATATATTGATTATTGATGATGATTTAGTAACAAGTATTCATACACCATTTTGCATTTTTAATATTAAAGTACCTATGATAACATGTAGATGATGTTTTCTACAACTTAAGAGAGGTAGAGCATTCTCTTAATTAGTGGCTGTGCTTGGGAAATACCTACACCTTTCAGAATACCATAGCTAAATACCCTGTGTGTGAGTAAAGTTGCCAGAACTCACAGGGTGAAGGGGAAAGGTTGGAGGACTGGCCACACAAGGATGGCTAGTGTTGTACATCTACTCTATTGGCACTAGCTTTCCCTGTATTTGGCACTGTAGCTGCCATTTAACATCTGATGTACAGGAATTATTCCAGCTAATGAGCTAGAATAAAAAAAAATAGATTGCCACTCTACGTAGCAGATTACAAGTAAATAACAGTATATATATATAAATATCATATATAATGTTCATCTAAATTAATACAGTGACTGAGTAACTAACATACAATACACAATTTAAGTAAAAAAAACCTAGTACATTAAAGAATATATTCTTTGGACAACCTCCGTAGCATAGTGGTATTTGCTTGCTTTAAATCTCCGAAGTCATGGGTTCAATCCCCACGACGGACAAAAAATCTTTGTGTAAATTATAAGATTTCTTTCTGGGTCTGGTTGGTTGAGAGACTACCCTCCATGCCTCGGAAAACATGTTATGCCATTGGTCCCAATTGTTACAACATCACCTATAATGATAGTATATCAAGGAATGGACAGCAGCGTTTCCTTGTGTGGTACAACATAATACTGCGGTCACCAATCCGCCTGCCAAGCGTGGTGACTATGGCAATTATCCTCCCTTGGCAGGAGGCCCATGTTCAGCAGTGGACGTTATACATGCTACACTAAGGCAGGATTTGATGAAATTTTTGGAATAAGTTATGTTGAAACAAGTTAAAAAAAAATTAGGCTATTATAGTTAGTGTATATAATAGTGTGTGTGTGTATATAATAGTGATCATTATATTCTAGATATCAGCAGTTCATGTCGGAGTCCATCACGCAGCGCTGGTAGAAGTGCTGGTGGCTCGCTCAGAAACCTCCTCAGATCAGTTCCAGGTGACTTGATCCTCAGTGTATTAAGGGTACTAGTATTAAGTTAAACCATAAAATAAATACAATGGGATATCACTTTACTTAAAAAAGTAGTAGTTTTAGCATGGCATGTTGAAACACTTGAAACATTGTCTCAAGGACTTGACTTATTGAACAATCTAAGGATTAATAACACAGAAATCTGCTTCCGTTTGAAGTAGATTCTTGTACAATGCCAGTAATTTACTTTTCTTACTATTTGTTAATAAAAAAAAGAAAATCGGATCTGGAAATATATTATAATAATATGTATTTTTCAATTTTGAATGTTTTTGAATACTTTACGGAAAAGTTTACCACCGGCGGGACTCGATCCCGCGTCTTAGGTTAAGCCCCTATTTCCTTAACGAATTAGGCTACCGGGGAACCCTACCGGTCATCGAAATTTATCAATCTCTTTTATACCACGTCTCTAAGGGGGACGTTAACTTTGTCAATTTTGAAACAATACGTATTTTTATTTTGGTAAACCAAATATAAGTAGTACAATTTGTTTTTATTTTTCCTGCAAAATGGTGTGCAGCCATGATCTGTACTGGTGCCATTCCATAAAAATGCTCATGATTTCTTTAAGCAAATGTGATTTTCATTGCTTATATGACTGGTCCGTAACAACAGGTGTTAGTCCCCAGCAGCGTGTTCGTGTCCCCGGGGGAGTCTCGCAAGGACCAGCCGGTGGAGCGAGTGCGCTCGTTCAGCTCCGCTCATTTCTCCGACGCTCAGGAACACAAGTGGGACCGCGTGCGAGTTGTGTGCTCGCAGCCTTATAATAAGCATTGCAAGGTGAGTGCTGTAATAGTGAGTAAAACTGTGTATCTTGGGCCAGTGGTGTAACTATATCGTCACAGGCAGTGGCAACCCATAGACCTGATATGAGGACCCGGAGTGAAAATCCTCACATTATAATTTCCTTTTAATAAATGTTTTATGTAATTGACAACTCTTGCTATTGTGTGTATTTAGGATAATAATAGTTAGTATAAATAATAATGAAATAAAAAATATGATTGAGAATTTAGTCTAAAATGATCACCACTTCCCCTGGCAAAGTTCTCTTTTTTCTACAAATACATAAGCATGGGTTATTTATTTGAAAAGAGCCTTCCTCACTCGATCAGCATATTATTATGTACTAGCTTTTAAAAGTATCCTATTTTACTTTTTATACCTCAAAGAATATGTGTATAATGTTTGACGATGATTGGTTAAGTGTCTTCGCGTGAAAGCGTAACAAACAAACTTACATTCACATTTATAATATGAGTAGGGATTTTTTAGGTATAATTGACACTTAGTATGTTGTGTACAATGATATTGGGGTCACGTCATCGCTCTGTCGTATAACCGGACCATGTTTGTTTGCAATAATAACAACGCACAGTTTTTGTCTACAGTATGGTCTCTCTTTCATTCACATCGATGAAGTGGGAGACGATACCACGAAGCCAACCATCAACCCAGCCTCCAGTAGCCAAGCTTCCAGTGAAGTGAAGCCTTCGATCCCACAGCGGCTGCTGACCCTGGACACGATGTCCTCGGACGAGGATGACTTCAGGCCCGGGGAGCTGTTCGCCAAACATCTGCAGAAGAAGACAGGAGATGAACATAGCGGGTCGAGCACCGGTTTGTTTATTTTTACGAATATTTGATTAAGACGAGAACCTATAGTTTTGCTTCGTTAGGCTTTTAAATGAAACACAACACACAGTGTGTTTCAGTCAGTTAAGTCATTTAAAAGGCAGTTATTATAATTATTATTTTTTTTTTACCTTAAAACCTTTTTTTACTTAAAACAATTCAAAACCAAAGTATAAACTTCACTAAATATATTAAACCAGCTTCCGCGGTTTCACCCGCATAACACCCGTTCCCGTGGGAACTACATAATTAAATATAGCATATAGCCTCACTCAATCGGTACAGTAATTCCTGAGATTAGCGCGTAAGTAAACAAACAAACTCTTCAGCTTTATATATTAGTATAGATTAAGTTATCACAGTAGTCTTTTTTATCATTCTACCAGATGCTCAAATAAGACAAGCTACATCACAAGCACTCAAAAATTTGCCAAACACGTCGACCAAACTGACTAAAACTCCGATCAACAAGCCGAGCGTCAAGCGCGACAGTGGCATCGACCACAAGCTCGACCGAACCCGGGATACTCTGTTGTATACCGACGACGACGAGCGACCGCACGCCAAGATCGACCAGCTCGTGAAGAGACATCACGACGAGAAGGAAAGGCATGAGAAGGCAAAGCCGGTCGTCGTCAAACATGATAAAAAGGAGAGGAAAGACGACAGAACTAAAACTGACGGGAGCAGTCGACATAAAGATGAAAAGCACAGAGACGCGTCCCACGACAGGAGGAATGAGAGCAAGCGCAGTGACGACAGAAGTCACAGTGACGACAGGAAGCACGACTACAGGCTGAAGTTCGACGGCAACACGAGCAGACACAAGGAGGAGAGACACAGAGACGAACCACCCACCAAGAAGCGCAGCGCGGAGAAGACCCGGGGACACAGCAGCAGTGAGAGAAACAGAGATGACTCGCGGAAGAGACGCCGTTCTGACGATAATGATCAAGGTAAGAGCTCCACATTTAGATATTTAAATCACAAGCTTTCATTTAATTTTCTTACTAAAATTTCGTTTTATTAGTAAGTTTTGCAAAAAAAAATATAACTGCTAACTTTTATTCAGTATCTTTATTTCTATTTTCATGGGTTTACATAGGTGACAATAGATGGTGAAGGTCTAACATGAACCCTGTAAGGGCACAGCAACAGGTATATATGTAACATGTAGGTTTTAGCGATTGCACAGAAATTTTAGATAAATGTTTAGTTAAGATGACAACGCACTATGGTAATTAAAGTATTGTTAATTTAAATAAAAATATAAATAATAATTAAATAGTTTATTATTTACATTGAATTAGTAAGTTATCTTAGCTTTTTACAAAACATTAAATTCTAAATGGTTGCCACGCAACGATTGAGCAGCTTTGATGAGGGGATATTATATATGTGTGTATATATAATATTAGTTATTATAAAAAAAATTGTTTCATTAACAACAATTAAAAAAATGTCTTCTAAAAATAGTTCATCATTTCAGCCGTAGGACGTCCACTGCTGGACATAGGCCTCCCTCATAGATCTCCAGTTGTTACGGTTAGAAGCGGCCTGCATCCACCGTGATCCCGCGGCCTTAACCAGATCATCCGTCCATCTAGTAGGTGGACGTCCTACGCTACGCTTTCCGATCCGCGGTCTCCATTCGAGAACTTTTCGGCCCCAACGGCCATCTGTTCTCCGTGCTATATGGCCTGCCCATTGCCACTTCAACGAACTAATCCGTTGGGCTATGTCGGTAACCCGCGTTCTTCTACGTATCTCCTCATTTCTGATTTGATCTCGTAGAGAAACCCCGAGCATAGCCCTCTCCATAGCTCGTTGAGCGATTCTGAGCCTGTTCATACGGCCTATAGTGAAGGACCACGTTTCAGATCCATAGGTCATCACTGGCAACACACACTGGTTAAAGACTTTCGTCTTCAGGCACTGAGGTATTTTAGAGGAAAAAACGTTGCGAAGTTTCCCGAACGCTATCCATCCGAGTTGGATTCGGCGATTGACCTCCTTCTCGAAGTTGGACCTACCTAATTGGACTGTTTGTCCTAGGTATACATACGCGTCAACAACTTCAAGAACCGTATTCTCAACCATAATAGGGGTAGGCACAACATGGACATTAGACATGATTTTTGTCTTGTCCATGTTCATTTTAAGACCTACCCGCTGGGAGACTCGGTTGAGGTCTTCGAGCATTGTACTGAGTTCTTCCATCGACTTTGCCATGACCACGATATCATCAGCGAATCGAAGGTGAGTGATGTATTCACCGTTGATGTTGATGCCTAGTCCTTTCCAATTCAGAAGTTTGAAGGTGTCTTCCAAAGTGGTCGTAAACAGTTTCGGAGAAATAACGTCTCCCTGTCTTACGCCCCTTTTTAGTGGAATTGCCTTCGTACTCTGTTCTTGTACTCGGACCGACATAGTGGCGTTTCTATACAAACATTTCAACACTTCGATATACCGATAGTCAATACGGCATCGCTGGAGAGACTCAAGTACGGCCCATGTTTCGACCGAATCAAAGGCTTTCTCGTAGTCCACAAACGCTAAACAGAGAGGCAAGTTATACTCTTCGGTCTTCTGTATTACTTGCCGCAGCGTATGTATGTGGTCTACGGTACTATAACCTTTTCGAAATCCGGCTTGTTCGGGAGGCTGAAAGTCATCAAGCCTTCGTTCGAGACGATTCGCAATAACCCTGGAGAACAGCTTATAGACATGGCTCAAAAGCGAGATGGGCCTGTAGTTCTTTAGTAAGGTGTTATCCCCTTTCTTAAAGAACAACACCACCTCGCTCTTATTCCATGCTTTAGGCGTGGTGCCTCCGAGCAAAGTGGAATTGAAGAGCTTCTGAAGGACTTTAAGTACCGGTGATCCACCCGCTTTCAGGAGCTCTGATGTGATTCCGTCCTCACCCGGCGCCTTGTTGTTCTTTAGCTGTTTCAGGGCCATGCTTATCTCGTATAGGCTGATGTCCGGGATATCCTCGGTATAGTGTCGGGTCAGTTTGGCTCTTGGGTCTATAGCCGCACTGAAAACAGGCTTGGTGACTGAAGCGTAGAGCTGCCCGTAGAACTTTTCGACTTCCCTTAACACTTCCGCTTTTGTCGACGCAAGACTGCCATCATCCCTCTTCAGCTTTGTCATCTGGCTTTGCCCAATAGACATATCTCTTGCAAACACTTTGGAGCCCTGGTTACGCTCTATCGTATCTTTAATACGTGAAGTATTAAAACTACGAACATCGTGTCGCAAGGATTTTTTAATTCGTCTATTAAGCTGCCTTTGTGACTCAGCATCATCGGGAGATTGCATTCCTAGCAAGCGTCGTTCAACCATTAGGTTAAGGGTGTCTTCAGAAAGTTTCTGAGTTCTACTGGTACGGCGAGCCTTGAAGAATTGAGACCCTACCGTATGGACAGTCTCTACGAGCCTGTTGTTGATCTCGTCCACTGATGCGTCTTCATCTAGACAATCGAATCGATTTGAGAGCTCGAGTTGAAAGATCTCGGGGTTATCGATCTGGGCGCGAGTAGGTCGGAGCGTAGACTTCATCAAAAGGGACCGTTCAAGTTTAACGTTTATATTCAATGTGCCTCGTACTATTAAATGATCACTACCGGTTTTCACCCTGTGAATCACAGAGACATCATTGAAAATCCGTTTCTTGTCGGTCATGATGAAGTCGATCTCATTTCTCGTGGAACCATTGGGACTCAGCCAGGTCCATTTCCTGTGAGGCGGCTTCTGGAAGAAAGAATTCATCATATAGAATCCTTCTTTCTCCAGAAAATCAGCCAGCCTCTGTCCCCTAAGGTTCCGTTGCCCATAACCGAAGTTCCCTACTATCAACTCATTATCGTTTCTCTTGCCCAGTTTCGCATTGAAATCCCCCATAACAACATTGAAGTGAGTTTTATGAGTATGTATGGCCCTACTAATGTCCTCATACATACACTCAACTTCTTCATCTGGGTGTGCCGAGGTCGGTGCATAGACCTGAACGACCTTCAGCAAGTATCTTTTAGATACTCTGAGTGTTAGGTATGCCACCCTGCTAGACACACTGTCGATGGTAATTATGTTGTTAACGAGGGACTTGTGAACGAGAAACCCGACACCACCTTGGGACTGTTGGTCGCCCTCCCGGTAGAAGAGCAGGTTGCCAGATTTCAGGGTTATCGTGTCCTGTCCCTCTCTACGGACTTCAGACAACCCTAGAATATCCCATCTGAGCCTGCTCAATTCTTCTTCCAGCTCAACAATCTTTTCCTCGGTCCGTAGAGTGCGCACGTTATGTGTTGCCAGGGCCAGTGTTTGCCTGTAAGATTGGTAGCCACTCGTCTCCCGGGGATTCTTAGCACCCCTAGCCCCGCCGATACCATGACCGCTACCGTAGCCAGGCCTAGCGGGGCCGCCGGGGACTCGGGGCCGTGTGTTATTTAAATTTTCCATGAGGGGAGTTTGCCAATACTCGCCACGCTTGGCAGGCGGGTTGGCGAGCGCAGTCTTACGTGTTATAATCCAAAAAGACGCTGCTGCCCATCTTCTGGTGTATTTCCCTTGGCCGGGTCCTACGGCGCCCACGGGAGGAGATGGGGGGCATCATTCTTACGCCGGTGCCCGCGGCAAACAAAAATAGTTAGAGAAATATAAATGAATGCTCCGACTATCGGCCTAACCTAGTTATAAGTTTTATATGGGGTAGGTACCCTCTTGCGCAAGTTGTGTAGTTTGTAATTTGTTTTTTAAGATCATTAACTGAACGGACATACAATTCGGTTGATCAACGGTTACGTTAATCCAAATAGCTCTCTGTGAAGCTTTTTATTTCATTCACAATGCAGTTTGTCACGTGATTTCTGCTACCCTTATATCTATATACTATCGTTCAGATAATAACATAAAATCTACTTGAAAAATGATAAATACTGTAACTGGGAAAAATAAAATCATAGACAGAACAGTTCACTTAAATATTAATGACGAACTTGTTACAAACAAATTTACCATTGCCAATTTTATTTCAAATATTCCCATAGATACCACCAAGAGTCTTGCATCGTCCACTGACGAAGCTGAACGACTTCTAAGGAAAAGCATTACTAATACAATAATTTCCAAATTTAGTTTTCAATTTATAACAGATATTGCAGTAATAAAAGCTTTTACGTCCATCGAAAACAAAGGTACAGAAGATCTATGGGGACTGTCCGTAAAGGCCTTTGAACCAATTATACAGAATATAGCTCCGATCCTAGCAGCCATCTTCAATGGCTGTACAATTGATGGAGTCTTTCCTGATTTAATGAAGATAAGTAAGGTAGTTCCCATTTTTAAATCAGGCTGTGCAAACAATGCTACAAATTATAGGCCAATATCTATACGACCTACTTTAACCAAATGCTGTTGTTCAATAAGAATGGGATACTACATGACACAATTTGGATTTACACTTATCAAGACCATACCTACTAGAGGCTTGGGAGGTATCACAAGATGCTTTGGGAATCTTTTGTGAACTTTCTAAGGCATTCGATTGTGTAGACGACAGAACCCTCGCTATAAAGTTAAAATACTACGGAATTTCTTGTACATCCTTGGACCTTGGAGTATCCTATTTATCTGGTCGCGAACAAGTAATAGCCATAGACGGAATAACTTCGGATGCTTCCCCCATCAAAATGGGGTTACCCCAGCCCCATCAAAATGGGGGTACCCCAGGTTCAATACTAGATCTGCTTTTGTTTTTAATATAATATAAATGACCTCCCATATATAGTAGATAAAATATTAAATATAGTTATTTTTGCTGATCCTTGATATTTAAAGTAAATAGGAAAGATAAAGACTTTACTGAACACACAAACACACAGCCTAATCTCGAATTGGTTCTCAGCTTTTGCTAAATGCGGGGAAAAACAAAGTGTGTTAAGTCTGCACTACCAAATGTAAATAATTTCACACCTACTACCTTTCACTCAATAATGAAACGTTGGATCTTGTTCCTTCCACGGTATTTCTGGGAGTACCATTAGATTGTAAATTACAGTGGGGTCCTCACATTGAGAAATTATCGGGTAAATTAAGTTCTGCTTCTTATGCCGTATGGGAAATAAAACAATTGTCGGATGAAGCCAGGGCTAGGTTAGTATACTTTGCTTACTTCCATAGAATCATGTCATATGGCATCCTGCTCTGGGGGTCAGCTGTTGATATTAATACTATCTTCATTCTTCGTTCTTCATCAAAAGAGAGCGGTCAGAGCTATTTATGGAAAAGTGACTTAGTGCTTTAGGGTCAGCAAAGTTAGTAAGTCATTCATGGAAAGTTGCATTCGATTTTATAACAAGCTTCCTTCTTATATTACTGACATGCCTGATTCATTTAAGACGTACGGCAAACGAATCCTAATGACTAAGGCTACCATAGTATTAAAGAGTATGTAGATGATTAAGATGTATGGCAAGTTATATCTTCTTACATTAGATCGTTTACCATAAAGCTGTGGAAGCATTGAAAGACCATGATAGTGCATTCTGTATGAATGTATTATGTGTACTATCTGAAATAATAAAAATAATATTACCACATATATATTCAGTTCTGTCTTAAAACAAATTATTTAATCTGTTTTTTAATAAAAACTTCAATAAAATTCGTATGAGTCTTCATACTCAACTGATTGATAAATTGTGAATGCCAACTTAATAATAAAAGTAACTGGACCAAAACTTCTTAGACATGCCAATCTGAGTATGTTTCGCCGGATCGTCTCGATGAGGCCGCGTTGAAACCGGCATGCAGTAGAATAACCGCACTGAGTTTGTTTTGCTGGGTTTTCTCATCCGGGCGTATTGGATCTGGTGGTAGAACTAAAGCGCGTTCGTCGAGATACTTATGGTCCGTCTAAATAATAACATACTCAAAGGACAGAACTTAGATTTAATAATAGATATAACATTTTATTTATTTATTTATCTGTGGCAGTCGCTGACGGAGTGATTGAGGAATGTAGACTTTTAGTTTTGAGGGGAGTTAGGTGCTCATGTGGTTAGTAAAGGGGACTTTATCAGGGAGTTACAAGTAGGTGGTTGTTGCAGGAGTGAGCGCGGAGCCGCACACTCTCCTGCGCGGGGCCGTGCTGGTGCTGAGCGGGTACGAGAACCCGCGCCGCGCCGCCGTGCGCGACACCGCGCTGGCGCTGGGCGCGCGCGTTCAGCGCGACTGGGGGCCCACCTGCACGCATCTCGTGTCAGTCACTGTTCCATGTATTTTTATATCCTAGCTTCCCATGCGCTGTTTTGCCCCTGTCATTTCTATTCCTGTGGAAACTTCATAAAATATGTTATGAGAGTAGGTACCTACTTCGCCCTTCCAAGTAGGTACCAACTCTCATATTTGATTGAAGATTTTTTGTTTAAAAATTAAATCTATAATATAAAAATGAATCGCAAAATGTGTTGGTAATCGCATAACTCAACAACGCCTGGACCAATTTCGCCAATTCTTTTTTTTAATGTTCGTTGAAGGATGATTTTTACGCCGAGAAAAATTCGAATAAATGCCGGAAAAACCCTAAAAA
This sequence comes from Nycteola revayana, assembly GCA_947037095.2. NCBI lineage: Eukaryota > Metazoa > Arthropoda > Insecta > Lepidoptera > Nolidae > Nycteola > Nycteola revayana. Next base: position 20,732,542 of record OX344852.2, read on the forward strand.
CAGCCTTTTTCTTTTTCCCATACAAACGTTTTCTAACTGAAACGTAGAATCAATTTGAGCTTTATTTTGTTAATTAAAAACTTATGAATTTTTTGGCAAGATTTTTAGGGTATGGTGGGTATAGGGGTAGGGTAGAGTAGGGGTTTGGTAGGGGTAGGGTAGGGTAGGGGAAGGGTAGAGGTTAGGTAAGGTAGGGTAGGGGTAGGGTAGAGGTATGGTAGGGTAGATGTAGGACACCGCATAAACGAAGTCTCTCCGGGCCAGTTTATTTTATACAAATGTTTAGGTCTTTTATTTATCGATTGAGGCAGTCCGAAGTCCGCCGGGTCAGATAGTACATAAATAAAAGAACAATTCTGTGTATTTTGGATATCCTCTCGTATATAGAATACTAATAACAAAAACACTTTTCTTTTTGTCTGCCTGTCTATGTCTGTTTGTTTCACCTAATCTCGGTAATGGTTGAACCGATTTTTATTTATTGTAATGGGGCTTTCACTAGTGAATAGCTAATTTTACAAAGTATAATATAGGCTTCTTTTTGTTGTGTCTTTTAAATTCTGTTTAATCTGCAAAACGGTAGTATTGGGAAACGAATGTTATCGTTAAACAACTAACTACAACCTCTTCCTGGCGGGAGTCAATAAACGCTAATGTTCTCCGCCAGTTGCGCGTTCCCCAACACGCCCAAGCTGCGTGCAGTGCGCGCGCAGGCGGGGCCCGACGCGCCCGTCGCGCGCGCCGAGTGGCTGGAGGAGAGCAGCCGCGCGCGACGCCTCCTGCCCTGGAAATGGTTCGCCACGGAGAAGCGCCACCTGGTGCAGAGGCCCGAGCCGCAGCCCGAACGCGACAGGCAGCCCGCGACTGACCCTGGTGAGACAATACTTACAACTTGCTACTTAATATCACACCTAGCTTGACCCTCCTGCTCTCATTTTTATGCAACCCAGTACTTAAACCTTTAAACGTCATTCGAACCAGTTGTTATATTAATTCACGAGAGTTATACTTCAAATTTCTCGCTGCTCTAGGCTCGTTTTTGTTTTTTTTTTACCTGAATTATCACTCCCGACGAAATGAATCCCTATGCCTCGGTAGATTTTGGTCCCGCTTGTTATAACACTTCTATATCAATCGTATACCAGGGAACGGGCTGCAGCGTTTCCTTGTGTATTACAACATACATACTGCGATATACTACTGCGACTAGAAATAACCTCCCATGGGTTATATTTAATTTCAGACTGTGACACCGACGATGAAATAGAACGCGTACTCCAAAACCAGAAGAAGCGACGAACTCTCGCATCCCCCCCACCCCCCACACCCAAGTCTCCCGATGACAAACATCAGTCACGAACTGATCGCACAAAGAGTAGAACAGATGATGATGATGACGACACTATAGTAGAAGCTGATGGCGTGGATGTGGACAGTTCAGACCTACAGCTGAGGTTCGAGGACTCTGACGACGCGCGCACTGAGGAAGACGACGAGGACAAGGTGAGTCATTAGTCATTATCATTTCAGCCGTAGCACGTCCACTGCTGGACATAGGCATCCACCGTGATCCCGCGGCCTTTACCAGATCATCCGTCCATCTAGTTGGTAGAGGTCTCACGCTACTCTTGCCGATCCGCGGTCTCCATTCGAGAACTTTTCGGCCCCATTAGACATATACAAGGTGTAACGGAAAGGGTATATACATAGAAAGATCTATCTTTGGATCATAACAAACGATAACGATACGAGTTGTCGGTGCCCTGGTCGTATAGTTCGGAGTAGGTATGGGCCCACAAATACTTTCAGAAATAAATATTATGCATTTGATATGAGTCAACAATATCTATACGAATATTTAAAGCTGAAGAAATTGTTTGTATTTATGCTTGAACGCGCTAATCTTAGGAACTGCTGGTCAGATTTGAAAAAATATTTCAGTGTTCGATATATATTTTATAAAGAAGTTCCCACGGTAACGACGAGAGATAAGCGGGTGAAACCACGCGCGGGAAGATAGTCGTCTATAAATAAGATCGCCAGCGTGACATATTTCAGAGTAGGCGTTGTATATTTATGTTTTTGAAGTATAAAAATCATTGGGCGCGTTGAGCATTTTTTAATGGGTCAAAATCTGAACTCGCTACATCGACACCATAATCTAACATACTTAAAGCAATTCTATTATAAAGACCATAAAAGATAATTTCAATCAACAACAATAAAAATGTTGTGTTATCAACAATTCAAGTATGGAATAGCATTTCGTCTCTTTCCAATGATCGTATTATGTGATTTCCTACTCGTGTCGGAGGCCATTTAATTTGAAGTGCTCAGGATGTACTATTGACCAAACTTCCGCGTGCTCACCTTTAAGGCGATAATGGCATAGCACGGCTCTCGACTCGGTCACCGTATGCATGCGTTTTGACCAATAGGAAGCGAATTTTAGTTGTGTTTGTCGTAATACACGCACGCACTTACTGCACTCACACAAATATGTATTGTCGCTAATTGGGTGGAGCTAGGAAGGGGCGTGGTCTGTCACTATCTACGCTTCCGCAGAACTATTTTCTTAACTGAACATGCTTAAGTTTGTCCGATAGTACATTCGTCTCGTTCGCTCCGGTAGTTTATGTGTTAATGCTCCGGTTCGCTTTGTAGCTTTTAGGTGACCACCAGTGGGGACTGATAGTTCGATCATGCGGATTAAGCAATGCCAGGCGCTGTCAGTAATTGGATGGATGACTGTGGCAAATTATCTTGACCTCACTAATGGAGTCCCTAGTTTAGTGGCCGACGCATTTTGACACATTTTCACTTTTGTCGGCACTCCCGGAGAGTGTCAGTCCAGTTTTTATTTCTTTAATTATATTTTCCCTTTTGATATCTGCGAAGTATGGTCGTTGTGTGTGTCATGTGTACGTATATGTCAGGCGGAGGTCCGCGCGCGCGGCGGGCTGGCCTGCTTCCTGCAGGGTCTGTCGGTGGCGCTGGACGCGCGCGCGCCGCACAGGGAGCAGCTGGCGCGCTACGTGCGCGCGTACGGGGGACTCGTGCTGGAGGTCAGCTATTGTGTCATCATGATTTTGCTATTACATTACTTGATTTACTTTGATCTCTATACTAACATATAAAGGAACGCTTATCTAGGAACTACTGAATTAAATAGCCCATTCATCGAAGAGGGCTTGAGGCTATATTTAGAAGTTCCCACGGGAACGGGAGATACACGGGAGGAACCGCGCGCGGGTAGTTATATAATAAAATATTATATAAAATAACATTGGATTAATTCTTATATAATTTTATTTTTAGTCTTTATTGGAGTTAAGTACTAACAGTACTTATTACAATGGGATGCCAATTGCTATAATATTGTACTGAAAGTGAATGTTTATAACTCGCAGCTATCAGAACTATCGTCGGACAGTGAAGTGGACTACGTGCTGCTCGGTGAGGGTGCCACGGGAGCGGGGCGAGGCGTGCGCGGAGCGAAGCGCGTCACCGCCGCGTGGCTCAGCCGCTGTCACGAGCGAGGGGAACTGCTGCCCTGCACGGGGGACTAGATACTGCAGGGGGCATTTTATTTGTTACCAATAAACTGGCTCATTTTATTAATATTTTAGTGTTTAACTTTTTCCATCGGCGACTCCCACGTATGTATATAAACTAGCGACCCGCCCCGGCTTCGCACGGATGCAATGCTGATGTATTATACATATAAACCTTCCTCTTGAATCACTATCTACTAAAGAAAACTGCATCAAAATCCGTTGCGTAGATTTAAAGATCTAAGCAAACATAGGTACAGACAGACAGCGGGAAGCGACTTTGTTTTATGCTATGTAGTGATGGTATCACTTATCTTTTCCATTATACACTGCGAACGTAGAACGATGTTAAAAAATAAAACCAAAAACTGTAATGAATAACTAAAATACATAAAAAAATCACTACGTTACTTTTCAATAAAGAAATCTAACTGGAAAACAAAATTGTGGAGAAATATAATTCATGGGTAAACCATAAATTTTCAAGAAATTTAACAAGTCACGTTAATTGTAATGATTTTTTTATTAAAAAGGATTAATTGCTTAGGAAGTGAAATAAAAATAATAACAATACGTTTTAGAAATTAAACTTATTTTAACTTTTTCAATAACACTTCCAAACTCAGCTTAAAAACGTATAACATGTTTATTTTAGACTTTTAAAACGAATTAAACGAATTAAACGATATTTATTCAGCACTTAGGTATTTACATACACTTGCACTTGTCAGTTATACACAATTAAATATGATTAATATAATTAAATACAAAAATAATATAATTAGCTAATGACTTGTCTGTCAGTCCAGCGTCACGTCATATGTATAGTTACAACAATAATTACCTCTTTAATCAAAATCTTAATATAATTTAGCTCTATAGAAAGAGGCTCGTCTTTAAACAATATTTTTACGTATAAGCGACACACGCCTGAGGGCACCCTTAATGGGCTAGGACCACGGCTCAGGGCATCGCTAATGCTATGAGAAATATTACTGTAACAATAATAATATAAAAAAGAGGGAGTGATCACTGGCACGGACTACAGGCACTGGATCATCGGATTGGGACAGGGGGCCAACGCGGTCCTCGGTCTGTCCGGCGAGGAGCCTAGCCTAGCTAACCTACAGGTTTCTCTAGCTACCTAAGTGGACGGCCCGGAGAAGAAACTCAGAAAGAAACTCCGGTTTTCTTTTTTCCGTCTTCTTTTACTTGATTAATCTTTTTTTTTTTATATTCATTATTTATTACATTTAATTATTTACTTTTTAAAAGGATGTGGGCTAGTGCATGCTCAAAACCGTTACTGACTAAATTGTAATATAATAATTTATTCTACTCAAGCTAATAGGAAAACCTCTTGCATACTAAAATAAGAAACCAACGGCAATTGCACCCACCCACATTTACAAGATTAAACAAGCTATACGAGATCAACCAAGACGACAACAATGCAAACAAAATTAAACAAAAGCAAATAAAATAAATAACTCCAGCAACAAGCCGACCAGCCACCGCAAGCAGCACCCGTTCACGAGTATGACGTGTGACGCAGCCATCGCCTCCCTCGCCATATTAGAGGGAAGGAGACGACCCGCCCCACACCGCCACCGCAAGCCATGACATTCATTGGGAGCATGACGATCTTACAGCTAGGAGCACGTATCAATTAATTTATTGCCAGGTTGACCTTCATTTAGCACGTTTTTATGTTATATCGTTTCAGTTTACAATGTCAAGTACGTTACAAGTTAGGATAAAAAATAAAAACAATATAAACCAATAAGTTATACAAAAAAAAAAAAAAACATATGTCAAAAAATACATAAAAACAATATAAAGTATGTATGTAAGTAACACTAGCAAAGAGACCCAATAACACATTGTACGGTCATCTTGGTTAGCCCAGCGACCAGGCATCATTATCATTTAAATAATCATTTATTGTATAATAAGCTTTTTTGATTAAGCATTTCTTTATTGCTAATTTGAATTTAATTTGAGAAAATTCCTGAAATTCCTTAGGAATTTTATTATAAATACGGATCGCTAACCCCACAAAGGAAGAATGCACTCTATGCAAACGATGATTTTCAGCAAATAACTTATGATTATTTCTAGTATTTAATTTATGAATATCGCTTCTCTTTTGAAATAGATTTATATTCTGTTGAACATAAAGAATATTAGCATATATGTACTGAGAAGGAACTGTTAATATGTCTACACTCTTGAAAAAATCTCTTAGGGAGAACCTTGAGCCCAGCTGGTAAATAGATCTCACCGCTCGCTTTTGTAATATAAAAATACTTTGAATGTCAGTAGCCTTACCCCAAAGCAAAATTTCATAAGACATGATGCTATGAAAATAACTGAAATACACCAGACGAGCGGTGTCAACATTAGTTAATTGTCTTATTTTTCTAATAGCATAAGCAGCGGAGCTTAATTTCCCAGCTAGGCAGGATATGTGAGGACTCCATTGCAATTTTTCATCTAATGTTACACCCAGAAACACTGTGGATTTTACAGTCTCTAAAACCTCATTATTTATTACAAGATCGGGTCCAATATTTGTGACATTGGGAGTGGTAAATTTTACACATTTTGTTTTCTTAGTGTTAAGCACCAAATTATTAACCGTAAACCATTTGGTCAACATAGCGAGAGCATTATTTATTTCGGGAAAGTCATTTCTATTTCGATTCACCTTAAAAATAAGAGAAGTGTCATCAGCAAAAAAAACTACATCACAAATATTTTCCAAATAGTACGGCAAATCATTAATATAAACTTTTTTTTAATTAAATTATATAATTAATAATTATTTTATTATTAATAATTATTTTATAATTAATAATTTTATTTAGAATTCTTAGAAATGATAGGAACCAATAATCTTACATACTAATAGAGAGATGAAATGAGTTTTATAACATTAAAATAAAAACGTACCAGTCTTCTACGTCATCGTGCCAGCTCATGGAACTGCTGCAATAGGCTTGAGGCAAGATTTTGAAATCCTCTTGCGCAACGTGGGTAGTCATTTTCTAAGTACGAAAAACACAATATTTCGGTAATAAATTTAAATTTAACGAAGTTTAAGCCATATTTCTATTTAATTTTAAATAGCGCGCGAAAAAAGGCCTCAAGTGTCATGGCGTCGGCTATGTCGTTACGCTATTGTAAAAAGTGTCATTGAGTCCGCCAAACCTAACGTAGTGGTTTAATTCTCTTTGATGGTTACAATATCGTGACGTCATGCGCCGTGATTGGTGTTTCAGTCAAAATGGCCGATTGCAGTATTTTAATCTTTTATTTTATTAAAAATCATATTAATCTCAAGGTTATATATAAAAATAAATAAGTGTAATAATTTCTTTTTATATGTACTTTCCCCTAAAAACATTAAATCTTTAATTTTTTGATACTGTCGTCACGCTTATTATTGCAGTAGATTTATACCAGGATTTTAGACAATATATAGTACATACGGTCGTTTCTACATTGTTCATCCGTTTATTTGTAAAATATTTATTTTATTTATTCATTTATTTCAGGTAACAAAGACCCATATTACATACATAATACTATACAATATAAAATAAAATACTATACATAAACAATTAAAATATATTACTAAAATTATACACGATTACTGCTTGTTCAGCAGTATCGGCGCCGTGCATTGCGCAGGATCCGGTATCCGGCCACGGAAACGGCGGAATACAACTCCCTTAGGCCAGACAACAACAATTAGGCCAGAATTCTGGTGAAGTGAATTTTGAAAGGTGCTCAGTTGGCACTCTCACCACAAAGGAGTTATAACTTACGTTGTGACGTGATTCCAACCTCACAACTCTCAAAGTCCACTTCGTCTTGATCTGTATGTACTCTACAATCTCCTCGGCCTTTGTAGAGTAATGCAGTCGGGACACGTAGAGCGGCGTCACGGGTGCAGCAGGACGCAGCAGGTGGTTCGGTCCGGTCGGTGCAGTGCCGCACTTGTTTTGGGTTGGCTTCTTTTTCTTTCTCTGCACCATCACGAAGCCATCCCTGTCGACATTCTCCTTCGGCTGTATCCTACTATCCTTAGTGGTAAAATACAGAGCTTCTTTGTAACCCCTCTTTCATTAGGTCGCTTTGTATTTTTCCCCTTAGCGACACATTCCGCGTAGGCACGTATGTTGTTATTATGATTGTACGGACGCAAGATCGATATTGTCTGAATCAGAGCCCGTATCACTATTCAGATTAATGGTCGTCATTATCCACATCTCAAGCAATTTGACTTTTCACTGTCAGAATCAGACTTTTCTAACTACTCCCCCATTCTAACTAGCATTTTTCAATGATATTTAAATCAAAAATCCTATAAACACGAAGGTTAATAAACAGTAAACGCTAAATAATAAAAAAAAGTACGTCACGAAATTACTACGCCAGCGAAGACGGTGGGTCATAATGATACGTTTTTACTTGACATACATGTATCATCTAGGGCACGTGGCAATGTACTAAACGTTTCACTGAATCGGGTAAAGGGACGTTGTATCTCCAGCTACTCAAACGTTCAAACCATTCCACTGACGCAAAAATAAAATATTTTATTTATTTTCAATATGATATTTTAACCCGGCGTCAATAACGCCGGGTTAAAATACTTTCCAGATGCAGGATAAAATAAAAACCAATTTGTGACGTAACAAATTATTTATTTGCCAATAAACCTTCAGGTAATCGGATCACTTACAATATGTATGTATATGTTCACAATGTTTGTTTCCTGCAGTGGCGTGTCGCGCGGAGTGAACTGAGTGTGGGTTCAAGATCTGACGCTAGAGTGGGGTCACTGCGACGTCAGCAGCGTCAGCTTCTCGTTCAGCTGCAGCTGCGTCTTGATCAGTTGTGCGAGCGTCACCACCTGCACACACACATAAATGATAAGTTATTATAGTTAACAAGTCCTTGACGCTGGAGGCGAAGGCGTCGGCGAACGTGTCGGCGGACAGGTTGGGCACCGAGTTGACGAGCTCTGAGATATGTAGTGTGAGTGATACACAGACAGAGACACTGACCATGAGCAAGTCCTTGACGCTGGAGGCGAAGGCGTCGGCGAACGTGTCGGCGGACAGGTTGGGCACCGAGTTGACGAGCTCTGAGATATGTAGTGTGAGTGATACACAGACAGAGACACTGACCATGAGCAAGTCCTTGACGCTGGAGGCGAAGGCGTCGGCGAACGTGTCGGCGGACAGGTTGGGCACCGAGTTGACGAGCTCTGAGATATGTAGTGTGAGTGATACACAGACAGAGACACTGACCATGAGCAAGTCCTTGACGCTGGAGGCGAAGGCGTCGGCGAACGTGTCGGCGGACAGGTTGGGCACCGAGTTGACGAGCTCTGAGATATGTAGTGTGAGTGATACACAGACAGAGACACTGACCATGAGCAAGTCCTTGACGCTGGAGGCGAAGGCGTCGGCGAACGTGTCGGCGGACAGGTTGGGCACCGAGTTGACGAGCTCTGAGATATGTAGTGTGAGTGATACACAGACAGAGACACTGACCATGAGCAAGTCCTTGACGCTGGAGGCGAAGGCGTCGGCGAACGTGTCGGCGGACAGGTTGGGCACCGAGTTGACGAGCTCTGAGATATGTAGTGTGAGTGATACACAGACAGAGACACTGACCATGAGCAAGTCCTTGACGCTGGAGGCGAAGGCGTCGGCGAACGTGTCGGCGGACAGGTTGGGCACCGAGTTGACGAGCTCTGAGATATGTAGTGTGAGTGATACACAGACAGAGACACTGACCATGAGCAAGTCCTTGACGCTGGAGGCGAAGGCGTCGGCGAACGTGTCGGCGGACAGGTTGGGCACCGAGTTGACGAGCTCTGAGATATGTAGTGTGAGTGATACACAGACAGAGACACTGACCATGAGCAAGTCCTTGACGCTGGAGGCGAAGGCGTCGGCGAACGTGTCGGCGGACAGGTTGGGCACCGAGTTGACGAGCTCTGAGATATGTAGTGTGAGTGATACACAGACAGAGACACTGACCATGAGCAAGTCCTTGACGCTGGAGGCGAAGGCGTCGGCGAACGTGTCGGCGGACAGGTTGGGCACCGAGTTGACGAGCTCTGAGATATGTAGTGTGAGTGATACACAGACAGAGACACTGACCATGAGCAAGTCCTTGACGCTGGAGGCGAAGGCGTCGGCGAACGTGTCGGCGGACAGGTTGGGCACCGAGTTGACGAGCTCTGAGATATGTAGTGTGAGTGATACACAGACAGAGACACTGACCATGAGCAAGTCCTTGACGCTGGAGGCGAAGGCGTCGGCGAACGTGTCGGCGGACAGGTTGGGCACCGAGTTGACGAGCTCTGAGATATGTAGTGTGAGTGATACACAGACAGAGACACTGACCATGAGCAAGTCCTTGACGCTGGAGGCGAAGGCGTCGGCGAACGTGTCGGCGGACAGGTTGGGCACCGAGTTGACGAGCTCTGAGATATGTAGTGTGAGTGATACACAGACAGAGACACTGACCATGAGCAAGTCCTTGACGCTGGAGGCGAAGGCGTCGGCGAACGTGTCGGCGGACAGGTTGGGCACCGAGTTGACGAGCTCTGAGATATGTAGTGTGAGTGATACACAGACAGAGACACTGACCATGAGCAAGTCCTTGACGCTGGAGGCGAAGGCGTCGGCGAACGTGTCGGCGGACAGGTTGGGCACCGAGTTGACGAGCTCTGAGATATGTAGTGTGAGTGATACACAGACAGAGACACTGACCATGAGCAAGTCCTTGACGCTGGAGGCGAAGGCGTCGGCGAACGTGTCGGCGGACAGGTTGGGCACCGAGTTGACGAGCTCTGAGATATGTAGTGTGAGTGATACACAGACAGAGACACTGACCATGAGCAAGTCCTTGACGCTGGAGGCGAAGGCGTCGGCGAACGTGTCGGCGGACAGGTTGGGCACCGAGTTGACGAGCTCTGAGATATGTAGTGTGAGTGATACACAGACAGAGACACTGACCATGAGCAAGTCCTTGACGCTGGAGGCGAAGGCGTCGGCGAACGTGTCGGCGGACAGGTTGGGCACCGAGTTGACGAGCTCTGAGATATGTAGTGTGAGTGATACACAGACAGAGACACTGACCATGAGCAAGTCCTTGACGCTGGAGGCGAAGGCGTCGGCGAACGTGTCGGCGGACAGGTTGGGCACCGAGTTGACGAGCTCTGAGATATGTAGTGTGAGTGATACACAGACAGAGACACTGACCATGAGCAAGTCCTTGACGCTGGAGGCGAAGGCGTCGGCGAACGTGTCGGCGGACAGGTTGGGCACCGAGTTGACGAGCTCTGAGATATGTAGTGTGAGTGATACACAGACAGAGACACTGACCATGAGCAAGTCCTTGACGCTGGAGGCGAAGGCGTCGGCGAACGTGTCGGCGGACAGGTTGGGCACCGAGTTGACGAGCTCTGAGATATGTAGTGTGAGTGATACACAGACAGAGACACTGACCATGAGCAAGTCCTTGACGCTGGAGGCGAAGGCGTCGGCGAACGTGTCGGCGGACAGGTTGGGCACCGAGTTGACGAGCTCTGAGATATGTAGTGTGAGTGATACACAGACAGAGACACTGACCATGAGCAAGTCCTTGACGCTGGAGGCGAAGGCGTCGGCGAACGTGTCGGCGGACAGGTTGGGCACCGAGTTGACGAGCTCCAGCAGCTGTCGGCCCGCCGCGTTGTTGGCCGGCGCGCGGTCGCTCAGCACGTCCTCCACGAACGACAGCACCTGCACATAACACATACACGCTCAACTTCAATCTTTCATGCAATCAAAAATACCATAGGTACATAGATCAATTGTACTACTATTACACCGAGTATTACCAACTACTAAATAATCATGATCTACATAGGATCTCTATAGCTACAGTAATTACATAGTGATTTCGACAATTATGAATTACTGAATACAACTCATTTATATACTATAAACCACAAAGACAAACCTTTGGTCACCCTCTTCTTCCTAAATCAGGAATCCTTTCGATTAGACCAATTTTCCATTCCATCCCCCACTGCTGCTGCTGCTTATATAACTAAAACATATACACCACATGTTTGACATATTATAACCTGCACCCACCTGGTCTAAGAGTGTGGAGAGCTTGGAGGCGGCGTCTGCCACCTGCGCGAGGTCCAACATGGGCTGTACTTGTCGTGACCGACCACTGCCCATTGTCTTCTGACACAAGTTCAGACCTACAATCTGGAATACATACCAAGTTGTCGTGTCATAATCATGCACAGAAACTATATGTTATTAAACTTCAGGTAAGACAGAGCTATGTTAAAATATTTTACACTCTTTACCTTTAAATATTTTGACAATAATAAATTAGAGTTCATGAACATAGCTTGAGTAAAAGCGGTTTTAACTTATAATCAAGAAAATTAGCAATATATATGTTAACAGAAATGTATGTAATCCGTCATTGTATACAATTCCTAGGAAATGTATGTAATTCCTAAAATCGCCCGGAAATGTGTGAAATAAATTATATCAGACATATTTCCTAGGAAATCTATACATTTCCTAAATAGCAATCAGAAATATCAATGGGTAGGTTTAGGTTATTTTTTTTTATAACCACCCGAAACCTCGTTTATCAACTAACTAGGTTGATCAACATATGATTCTTATTAATTGCTGGTAACAGTGATTTTCCGATAAATGCACCTTAAAAGTTAATAGATACCTAGTTGATTTTTGAAGCTTTAATTGGTAAGATAACATTAATCATATTTTACGGTATGATTGTTACCTATTTGTATTAATAAAAAATATTATTCTCGTTGAAGCAACATGTTTTATTACAGAAAGCATTCTTTTTATACATTTCCTGATACGATATTGGAATTATATACAATTCCTAGGAAATACATACATTTCACAGGAAATGTGTGTATTAAGGAATCTTTGAAACATTATTTTACACATTTCCTAAGTAGGCTCGGAAGGGTATATATTTCCTAGGAATTGTGTACAATTCCTAGATTTCATACATATCCGGTAACATATACAAGAGCTATCTCCACAAAAAATTGGCAATTCTTTAAAGTGGCAAAACTTTCAAAATTATAATGGACAAGAACTTTTTTATGCAGTTGTCAGAAAATGTTGTCATACCTCTGGCTCATAGCAAGTGAGTCCGACATCAATAGGCGTGAACATGCAGCCCTGCTTCCCGCGGGGCACCCCGAGCGGCACGCACACGTAGGCGCGCAGCCCCATGCGGGCGCCCGCCAGCGACGTGTCCAGCGTCACGTGCACCGGCTCGCGGCACTCGCGCGAGTAGTACTCATGGATCACTGATGAGTGGTTTGTAACCTCATTGCCGGTGGCCCACCAACCTGGAACATGGATCCTATGTTAATTGTGTGGAAAAGCTAGTGGTATTGATTGTATTGATTCATTTACAGAAAATGTTACAGCTCAATAAAATTGTTTTGTAACTGAAAAATATTTTTTATCAATAGTGGCTTGTTCAATTTATTGAATACAAAATAAAACAAATCTTTTATATAACGGTTTATAAAAAAAAAAAATGAACATCTCAATTATTTTATACTCGCTGTCCTGTGTGGTTTCACCCCATAGCCTATTCAAGTGAAAACCTTGCCTTGAAATATAGCTGACACTCACAAATAATGTGGCTTTCTATTGATAAAAGAATTTGCTAAATTAGTGCTGTAGATCTAGAACAGGGATCCCTAACTATTTTGGACAAGTGACCCCTTTTCCAAAATGAACTGTTACCTCAGACCCCCATGGCCAAATTACCTACTCTTAAGATCAACCCCCTTATTCATAATGGTCCGCTAACATAAAACAGCTGCTACAGTGTGTTATTTTTCATTCTGACTTAGGTCAATAGAACAATATTGACCCCGGGGTCAATATTGACCACTTTGGGAATCCCTGATCTAGAGATACAAGAGAGAGCAAGCTTGCTAGTTCTACCAAAAACAAGAACTAACTTTTTAATAACAATATAGTATTTAAACAATATGATTATAGCTAGATCATACATAAAAGATCTAGTTACTAGTTAGATTTTTTTTTAAACAATAGAATAGTGAAAGCATGGAATAAACTCCCAGAAAGCATAATTTCAGGCCAAATTGTGAACCAATTCAAAAATAGACTCAACAAACATCTCAGCTGCAATAAAACTAGTGGAGAAGAGCAGGATACAGGCACTTACCAGTTGAATCAACTGCTTGCCTCATCACAAATAATAATAATAGTTTCAAGCTCAAACCAAATAAAAAGTAAAGATGGATCACTGTGGAGAAATGTAGCCAGTAATGTTGTGCATTAGTGTGGGTGTTGCTATGATTTTTCACAATACTCCAATGTTATAAAAATAATGTTAAGCATTGATTTGTACACTCTTCCAATTCAGCATTTTTGTTAACAAATAATAAAGCTTGTTATGAAATCAAGCTCCTGACTCTGTGATAAATTATCTGACAAGGTAAGTAATCATTTTGGTATGTGTATGTTAGCTGTGGATGTACATGGCAATGCACTGTTACCGGTGTCACAGTGTAAGTCACAGCACTCAGTCTATACTTTCATTCGGTAGGAGGTTTGAAGAAATCTACTCATAAATATAACAAAATCACCTATGAAACTTAACTAATACTACTCAAATAATAGTGCAACAAGTGAATCATAATGATTCACTTGAAACAGAAATAAAATGCAGTTTATTGGTATACTTATTGGAACTGTTAAATAGAAACAGATACCCTCTTGTTTTACAAGAAATATTAAATTAAATCTCTAATTTGATAACATAATTAATGTTATCAAATTAGAAATTTAATTGTAAAGCGTCTAAGTCGATAGCTAAGTTTGTGATGCCCTGATCCTATAGTACGCACCGACGATGTTCTCGGAGGCGTTCACCCGCCGGTTGAGCTCATACACGTCCATGGCGTAGTTGAGCTCGGCCTCCACCTGGTCGGCATGTTCCTTGTGAGGCACACAGAAGCAGTTCGTCACTTCTACCACCCCTTTGTCAGTTGTACCTGCATCAAAACATAACCTAAAAAACTTGAAAACTTCACTCATTTCACTACTACAATAGTTAAGAATCGGGACCTTTTACTGTAAAGACACAAAGTTAAACTTTTAAATTGTACTTGACACGTTTTTAAGAGCTATAGAATCCGAAATATAGGTGAAATCAATGAACACATGACGTCGACACAGAGGATGCAATTTTATGATTTTACACCAATCACACATGAGAAGTGCACTTTAAAACATTTCATACCTAATAAGGTTCCGATAACTCTGTGAGAGTCTGCATTTCGACGCTCGTAAGCGTCTACAATTTGAAATAATACTACGGGATGGATCTTGACACTTAAGTTCAACGCCATGTTGATTACAAGAACTATACAGAGTGTTGCCAAGTCGAATCTTAGTCTCTCGATGCTCAATGTAGTAAATAAAATTAACGCAATAAATAAAACTAAATCGAAAAAGAGTCTTCCGATTCTTCATTAAAAAAAAATAGATAAATTCTAAATCGAAACGAGAATAATTTAATAAATTAAAAACTGGTCAAGTGCGTGTCCGACTCACGCACGAAGGGTTCCGTACCATTTTCAAGCGTCTACCTGTAGCCGTTATAGATATCGAGCAAAAAAAATATAGATATCGTTTTTTTGTATGTGAGCCCCTTATAAATATTTATTTTATTTTCAGTATTTGGTGGTATAGCGGCAATAGAAGTCTTAGTAATAGGAAATACGGTCCCGTTTTTACTAAGTGATTGCCATTGCGTTCCAGTTACAATTCCATTCATAGTATTTAGCATTCAGTACTTCACTCTGATACATTCTGATATATCGAGGTACTTCGGCTACTTCGCATTCTATGAGATAGGTATTACAGTAGAAATCTCTTCATGAACTGAGAATAAAGTTACTTTACCTTTATATAGTAATTTTATATTGTACTTGTTTTGACCATCTATCTTTACATATACATTTATTGGGCAAATTCCATTGCCCCGTAAATGTATACAGATAGTAATATATAATATGGTCCAATATACAAATAAAAGCATAGTTAAATATGTTCTTACTATAGATTTATTTCAACAAAACAATAACTTCTAATTGAAATGAATAAATGAAAATATATATGGTTCCCATAACAATATTTATATTTTTGTGTGTATACAAACTTATTTTAAATTAAATTCAAAATAATATGTTCAACCAACAATAATATTGTGATGTAAACCTACAAGATTCAGACACAACTTACTTCACTTTATCATGAATCATCTAATTTGTTAATTAAATATACATAGATAATGATGAAGAAAAACACTTTGTAGAAACATCATCTTAATTAATAAAAACAAAGAACTCTGGGTAAATTATACAGAACTAGTGTTTCTACTAACTAAATGACTACATAAACAAAATCACTTCACAATCTAGATACCTGTCATTATAGCATCCCTCACCCACATAGCCATCAAATGTATGTGGCATGGAGAGTTCACATGTACAGCTATCAACTAACAATCCAGATATTGTATCAATTCTATTCATTAGCATATAATTGAGGTACTAATTTGACTATTTACAAACATGACACTTTGGTTATTTGTTCTGGGCCGGTGTTGGTGTAGTGTGTATGCGGATACCATGCATCTCTGCTATTTCCTCCTTTAATGTATTTGTTACTAGGCGGTGTTGTTTGATTGTACTCAATCCAATAAATTCTTTCGCTTCTATACTAATCTGGAAATCAAAATTATATAAAATGAATGAAGTCTCAAAAATGAGGTAAATACAGTGAATCTAATAAACTCACAAAAATCAAAGTATGTTTTATTAAACAGTAAAAAAGGAATATCACAGACAATCCTGGAACTACAATAGTAAATACATAATCTAGGAGAATATTATATTTAGTACCTCAAACATAGCTCCACAGCCTCCAGAGATATCCTCAACACTGAGGAAAGTGATGCCTGGCAAGGACTGTCTTAAAATTGTTGATAGTTGCTCCTCCTTCGTTACACTGTTGCGGTCGAACGCGCTGCCATTCGCAGCACCGTTAGCTCCACCAGCAGTGTTCGCCACTCCAACCCGAGACTAAAAATTTAGGTAGTATTTATAATAACACCATTGAAGCAAGCAATGCAGTATCCAAAAGTAAAAGTAGTGTAGAGATAAAATATAAGGTTCTAATAACATAAAACTCTTCCAACGGGTTATCTATAAGCGTTGTCCTACATATTCTAAATAATAACATTTAGCTCACCCCGCTTAATAGATGATTTCTAATAGGCTCAAAAAACTTGACCAAGTTACGAAACATTTTGATGTATTAGGTATGTACAGAAATTTCCAAAAATAAGTAATGTAATTGTAATGTAATGATTGTAATTAAGATTACTTGAAACGCATAATAAGCGAATTTGAAACACAAATGTTCCAATATTTATTTTTATAAATTTGACCTCGGCAGTTGAAAAATAACCTATATGTGATACAGATGACAGTGATAACAACATTGACATGTATCGTTCCATTTACGGTTTTTAATTTTTTTGCATATTGGTGCAATATTTTCAACAAAAACTACATTAAAAACGGGTACAAAAGCTACAATTCAGTGGTTTGGACTGATAATAACTTTATATATTAAAGAAAAATGTATGAATAAAAGTTCGAGTAACATTTGTTTTGGATTTATGATTATTCAAAGGAATGTTAAAGGGTCTCTCCCGATCAGAAAAAAAAAAACAAATTTGGTTATTGTTATTACTGATTATAGGTTCATAAAAAACTCTAAAAGTACGAAATTAATTTTTTTAAAACAAATTTACTATAATAAACGAATAAAAATTTTATTGCACATAAAATTGACAATACATACTATAATAATATGTTTTTTTCCGATTGCTTACTACTTATTATTGCGCTGAAAAATCTGTAACACATTTTAAAAATTAAACGAAAAATGTGTTACAGATTTTTCAGCACAATAAAACGTAAAAAAAACAAAACTGTTTTTCAAATTTACCTATGCGTTGGTATAGTGCTGTAGATAATAATTATATATAAGTTTTTAAATTATTGTGCTGTCACGAATTTAATATGCTAAGCTAATCTGCTATTAAATATGAATTGTAATTTTAGCTTAAAATAGCAAAAATTTTAATCTTATCACAATGAATAGGTTATCTGTCAAATATCTTTAATAAATTGTCGTGTACGGGGACATTTGTGATCGAACTTGGAAACCCTGTGTTGATGTTCACTTTCAGCCTTAAGTCAAAAACACGTGTTTTTAAACTAATTTCGTGAATATTATGTGTTAAGTTTAATTTAAAATGCCTCCGTTTAAAGCTGGGTTGCTTAAAAGGAAGGTTGGTACTGCGGAGTCTAAACGAAATGCCCCAGAAAAGGTTTCAGAGGAGGTAACTATATGAAATTGTATTAATTCTGTACCTACACATGCTATTTTGATTAGCCAAATATTAAAATTAGTTTATTCCTCGGCACTTCTATTATTACGAAGCCGGTAAGGATAATAAATTATTTTTCTTATCACTTCTATTTCAGACAAGTTACTAAAAAAATATCATTAAAAATTCTTCAGCATAATAAATGTATAATTTTTACGAAATCTTTTACAATAATAGTAATAAAGGTACAAGCTAATATATCTAAATATAGCTAGTCATTACAGTAAAAATATGGTGAAGTTCCCTACATTTGTGTTATCAAAAGTATTAATTTACAACTTACCTAATGCTTGCTATACAATCATAGTCATTGAGTACATCATGAGAGTTATACACATCATAACTTAAGTATTTATCATTGTCATTACATTACATTTTTTAATTATTTTAGTCAGAAGAGGGCTCAGATGGTGAGTTGTTGAATGGATCTCTAGACGTAGAGGATGATGCCACAGACTCAGAGCAGGAAGGCAGTGAGGCTGCCTCTGATAATGAACAAGATGTAAGATTATTATATTCAATTTTGTTAAGTTATTGATTTTTTTTTCATTGAAAATAAATATTTGCTTTTAAATATAGCATTACACAGAGTATTAACCCATAATCACACACACATAACTTAACTTAATTACTATTAATTTTCAGGGAGTATTGTTTGATGACAGTGCTGATTCCACATTTGGTGATGATGATGAAGAAGCTGATGTAGGATCAGACGAATCATCTGTAAGTATTGCCTCTGAAAAATAATAACGGAATCTTAATCCTTATCCCAAATAGAATCCATGAAACATGAAAAAAATAATCTAAATAGCCATTTTTCATGTTTAGTGCTCAGCATTTTAAATAGGTAATAAAAATAAAAATTATGATAATAAGCTTTAATTCCTTCTATTTATAGGATATCACAGATTCAGAGGCAGATGATGAATCTGGAGAAGAACAGACTGATAATGAGGATGACAGTGATGATGATGACGATGATGAGAGTGTAGACAGTGGGGCAGAGTCAGGCCCCACACACACACACTCTGGTGCCAGTGACTCCAGTGACAATGAACACAATGACAAACCACAAGAGGACACTAAAACTAAATCAAAAGCCAAACTAGAAAAAGACAAGCCTAAACAAGCAAAACAAGAAAAAACACGAGTGAAGCAGAAACTAAGTAAAGCCAAGCAGAAACAAAGTAAAGTCAAGCAGAAGCAAAGTAAAGGCAATCAGGGTGCCGACAAACAAGTTGATGAGAGTATCAACAGACTAGCAGACTCTATAGACAAAGCAAGTGTTAATATACAGCCAGTAGGGAATAAGGGTAAGTGCAATGTTTTCATAACAATCATACTCATATACCATTTATTCAGAAATACTCGAGGATACTGGAGCTATGCAGGAATGCTAAAGAAAAAAAAAAAAACTCCTTAAAAAAAATATTAAAAAAAATAATGATTTATTTCAGACATAAAAGTCCATAGGCAAGGCAAGTTCGTTAGTTACAAGAATTTTGCTTATAACTAATGTTAGTAATTCAAAAGTAAATTAAGGCACAACATTTGCACTTTAAGTATTTATCAATGAATATGGCATTTTCTACTGTTATACTAAAATAATTTATTATTATGCAAATATAAAAATCAACAACGGTTCTATTGTAAATAAGCCTTAAAAGTTAAAAGTATCAGTAGACCAAGGAATTTTAATACAATGATAAAAGTATAAAATTTAGATTACAGATATTCACAAGGCTTTTTCTATGTTTTTGAAGTAAGTTCGAATGCAAAATGCAAAAAAAAATCTTTAAATATATAAATAAAAAATATTTTTTTTTGCATTTCTCTCTCTGTTAAATACCTTAAGTATTATATATAGACATTGTGCCTTCATTAAACACTATTATGACCATACAGGTTAAATTATATCCATGGTCTGAGTCTGCCTCTTACATTTTTTGCAAAAAAATACCTTCCCATTATTTAAAGAAAAATTTCTAAGCACTAATCTGAGGCCTAGCAAAAATTACTGTTACTGAACAATTGCTTTTTCTATTTAATTTATAGTTAAGAATTACCATAATAATAAGCACTTGCAAAACCATTTCCATCAAAATAAACATCAAGTTTAATAGATTCTATTTGATTGAAAGTATTTAAGAAGCCAGTTGTCTAGTCCCCTTGGGGGCTGAAAACGTTTACTGAGTTATTAAATGGAATGACATGAAAATGTATTATGAGTATGTTCTCAAAATTATTATGGTGATGTTGACTGCCGCAGATGAGTACGAGTCTGGCGACACTTCAGACGAGGAGGACCGTCGCAACACAGTGGGCGACGTGCCCATGTGGTGGTACAATGAGTACCCGCACCTGGGGTACGATCTCGACGGACGCAAGATCATCAAGCCACCACAGAGAGACCAGATCGATGAGTTCCTCAAGTCAGTAACACATCATTCTTGTTTATTCATTGTTACTATATTCAAAAAAATATTTTATAATTCGAACCTTCTCGCGTTTTTGAGCGTCGTCGTCTTGCCAGCATCGCGTTACATGTTTTGTGCGAACAAGAACAAAGTACAACGCAATGCGACGCCGGCGTGCGTGAGTTCGGCGATTCGAAGCTGGTGAGCGCTGGCATGACGACGCTCGAAATACATTGAATAACACATATAAAAATGATAAAAGGCAAACTCATTATGTAATGGGCATGAGGACTAAAAAAATCTATGTAGACCGTCAGTTAGATTACTAAAAAAAATTTTTTTATTTATCAAATCAATAAGAATACAAAGATACAGAGCAAAAACAAACTATAAAGTTCAGGAGAGGGGGGCTTGTGACGTCACTATTAGGTAAAATTGTACCTAATAGTGATGTCACACAAAATTTCAATTGCTGTATCTTCGTCATGTTTTGTATCAGGAACGAAAAAAAAAAACGTGTCCAATATATTTTGGTAATCTAATTGACGGACTAAATAGATTTTTTTAGTCCTCATGCCTATTGTAATATTACAAGTTTTGAGTTAGTAAGAAAACATGTGGCCATGATAACAAGCTGTTAACATAATGATTGCAATAATTTGGCATTTTTGTGAACTTAACGTTTGTAAAGTCCCAGGACCAAACATGTCGAAAAACACATTTTATAGCTGGTGTTAGTCGGCTAAAGAAATCTTTTTAAGATGTAGTTATAGTATTTTAACCACATATGTTATAACAGAAAATGCGAGGACCCCGACTTCTGGCGCACGGTGCGGGACCCGAGCACGGGGCAGGACGTGGTGCTCAGCAAGCAGGACCTCGAGCTCATCCATCGCCTGCGCGAGGGACACGTGCCCGATCCCGCGCATGACGAGTACCAGGTACACTTCACTATCACATAAGGGGCCTTCCATTAATCACGTGATCTTTTTTAAGCATTTTTAAACCCCCTCCTCCTTGGTGATACATGGTGAGTTTTAAGACTACCCCCCCACCCCCACCCAACATCACGTGTATTTTTAGTATCTACAAAAAATCTTAATTTTTTTAGAATATTATCGTAAATATCATTTTCCCGTTGCTTAGTTGTAAAATGAGAAGTTTGATCACGTGGCCAATAAAGAAATGTGTGGTTGGACTTATAATTTCCCAAAAATAAATACACGTTATAATAAGTTGGGGAAAAAGTTTCTTCGCATTTTTTAAGAAAATTCAAAACATTTTTTAATATCGTTAATTACATTAAACTAAAGTATGTAGGTACCATTTTGTACGATAACTTTTTGCCATCTTGTAGGTAGGGACATGATCCCATTGCTATAGAAATTTTGAGACTTCTGATCAAAATACCGCGACAAGTGGTTTTGGCAGTCCTCTCGTGATGTTAACCTGACACTGTCTGACACAGTCTGAAGAGACCGAAACAGGTGGAAATCTGAAGGTGCAAGGTCAGGACTATACGGCGGATGCATTAACACCTCCCAGACAAACTCTCTTAATTTTTGCTGAGTGGCTAAAGATGTGTGAGGTCTAGCGTTATCATGATGAAAAATCACACCCCTTCTGTTGATTAATTCCGGCCGCTTTCTCTCAACTTCTTGCTTTAATCTCATCAGTTGTTCGCAGTAGAGTTCAGAGTCGATGGTCACAGCTCATAATGAATAATGCCCTTCCAATCCCACCACACACACAGCATCACCTTGTTGCGTGTTAACTCGGGTTTCGCCACAGTCTGTAAAGCCTGACCGGCCTTTGACCACGACCTTTTTCGCACGTTCTTGTCGTACGTGATCCACTTTTCATCACCAGTTATCAGCTTCTTCAAAAATGGTTCGGTTTCATTACGTCGTAATAAAGAATCACAAATGAGTACACGGTTCATTAGATTTCTTTCAGTGAGCTCGTGAGGTAGGTACCCAAATATCGAGCTTTTTTCTATGCCCAGTTTTTTTCAAATGCGCCAAAACTGTTTTGTGGTCAATTCCCAGTTCTTCAGCTACGTCGTAACTACTGATATGCGGCATCTTGCTCCACTTTTTCAAAAATGGCATCAATTTTATCCGTAATAGGGCGACCAGAGCGACGTGCATCTTTGACATCAAAATTTCCGGATTGAAAACGCTAAAAACCAAATTTGTGCTACTCTCACAGACACCGCACTAGGTCCATAAACATCGCAATTTTTTTTCGTGGCTTTCATTGCATTTTTACCTTTTTTGTAGTAAAATTTTAAAATGTATCGAATTTCTTCATTAGATTCACTCATCTTGACAGTAAGAAAAACAAATGAAAATCACACATTTTCCTAATTTGATTGTGGAATTATGTTCTCTAAAATGTAAACTTTCAATGATACCAAAACCAGCCAGATACAAATAGTATAGCCAAAGAGATTTTATTACAAGTTCATACATACTATAATGCGAAAAGACTTTTCCCCAACCTAATATCTTACTACACCCCCCTTCCCACTTTGTGACATTTCGTGATTTTTGTCAAACCCCTCCCCTCCCTTTCTAGCCTCACGTGATTAATGGACGGCCCCTAACATGTTTTAATTTAGTCTTGGATACTGTCTGAA
This sequence comes from Nycteola revayana, assembly GCA_947037095.2. Lineage (NCBI taxonomy): Eukaryota > Metazoa > Arthropoda > Insecta > Lepidoptera > Nolidae > Nycteola > Nycteola revayana. Next base: position 20,755,755 of record OX344852.2, read on the forward strand.
AATTGTCGATCATAATCATTCACATGCCCCGATTCACTTGATGAGATATTTGTAAATGGCTGTTAATGAAAAAAACACTACGATAATAAAACAATATGTGGTGTGGTTTGTGGCTTAAAATAGACCACCCCAAGTTTCATGGGTGGCGTAAGAGACACCTAATGGATGGGCGGCAACGTCTATCAACTCACGGTTTTTTAATATCTTACTGCAATCACCAACCCGCCTCCCTCGGTGATTATGGCAATACTCCTCAATGACCCTGGCTTGTGAACATTTTTGAATGAGGGAGGCATATCTTCAGCATTGGATGTGGATGGGTTGTTGATAAAGATGATTCTCGAAAAAAACTTTTTCACGGGCAACATGTTATAAAGTTTTCGTTTCTCCTACTATTTCTCAAATCGATCAATATGCGTTTTTTTTACTACGATAACATTTTGGGGGTCCGTCTTTTTTGCCGGCCTGTTCGTAGTCGCCATAGCTCGTGCATGGCTATGGCGACTGCCGGGTCCTACAACGCATGTGGCCCGCAGCCGTGGGTGGAGTGGTTCACCCGCGAGGTGCTGGCGACTCCGCTGCGCGCGTTCCCCGAGCACAAGCGCTCGTTCCTGCCGTCGCGCTCGGAGCAGCAGCAGGTGGCGCGCATCGTGCACGCGCTCAAGATGGGCTGGACCAAGACGCGCCGACAACTCGCCGACGAGCGCAGGCAGAAACGAGTCAGTATAGCTACACTTACTTATTCACCCCGTCACATCGGCAAACTAGCATGTCTTTTGCCCGAACAGTGACTTTGATAGCTGTATCAAATATATCCACCGTCGATGGTTGGTATATTAAAATCTCTTTGACGCCGATGGTGACTTTATTATTTGATATTTTAAGTACTTCTATCTGTCTTTAGATATGTGCAGTTTAACATAGACTTTTTAATTGATTGATTGCTAATAGTATGATGCCATTAATGGAAAAGTCTAACATAAAATAGTATTAAGGTGTGTATTATTACTTATAAGACTAGTTATTTATTTATTGATAATATTAATTACAGGTCAGTTGTATACATTACAGTATCATAGAAAATAGTGTTAGTTAATACACGCAGTATAATAAATATTTTACATATTGTGATATTATCGACAGGTCATAAATTCGTCATAACTATAGAATGCTTGTTCGACCAACCAGCGTCTTAGACAAACCTTAAAACTTGGTATGGTTGATGTAGTTATTATGTTGTCTGGCAGTTTATTATAAACTGCTTGCCCCATAACAGGCTAATCGTCGAGTCAACCGATAGTTGCCTATATCTTGATAGTCACAAGCTTTCATTGACTCTGAGACATTGTCTGTTTTGGGGTGATTCAGATTCTGAGCCGATACTACGTTATCCAGTAATCTGTCACATCTTCGAACCACTCTTAATGCTCAGGAAGTATTGTCTGAAAACGCTAACAATTCTCGGACTGAGATAATATTTTTGACTATTCGAATATCACATAGGTAGACGCTCAGAGTGGGGATGAAACCCTCAACAACGCGGTATAAATGTGTGTGTGTGCGCAGGAGCGTAAGTTCTACAACCTGTGGGGCTCGGCGGGCGACGAGGAGAGGCTGCGCGGAGTACACAAGCACATCTCGGCGCCGCGCCGCGCTCTGCCCGCGCACGCGGAGAGCTACAACCCGCCGCCCGAGTACCTGCTCGACTCCAAGGAGGTACCCACTAGCCCACTAGCCCACTGCCCACCTTCACATCTCGGCAGAGAGCTACAACCCGCCGCCCGAGTACCTGCTCGACTCCAAGGAGGTACCCACTAGCCCACTAGCCCACTGCCCACCTTCACATCTCGGCGGAGAGCTACAACCCGCCGCCCGAGTACCTGCTCGACTCCAAGGAGGTACCCACTAGCCCACTAGCCCACTGCCCACCTTCACATCTCGGCGGAGAGCTACAACCCGCCGCCCGAGTACCTGCTCGACTCCAAGGAGGTACCCACTAGCCCACTAGCCCACTGCCCACCTTCACATCTCGGCGGAGAGCTACAACCCGCCGCCCGAGTACCTGCTCGACTCCAAGGAGGTACCCACTAGCCCACTAGCCCACTGCCCACCTTCACATCTCGGCGGAGAGCTACAACCCGCCGCCCGAGTACCTGCTCGACTCCAAGGAGGTACCCACTAGCCCACTAGCCCACTGCCCACCTTCACATCTCGGCGGAGAGCTACAACCCGCCGCCCGAGTACCTGCTCGACTCCAAGGAGGTACCCACTAGCCCACTAGCCCACTGCCCACCTTCACATCTCGGCGGAGAGCTACAACCCGCCGCCCGAGTACCTGCTCGACTCCAAGGAGGTACCCACTAGCCCACTAGCCCACTGCCCACCTTCACATCTCGGCGGAGAGCTACAACCCGCCGCCCGAGTACCTGCTCGACTCCAAGGAGGTACCCACTAGCCCACTAGCCCACTGCCCACCTTCACATCTCGGCGGAGAGCTACAACCCGCCGCCCGAGTACCTGCTCGACTCCAAGGAGGTACCCACTAGCCCACTAGCCCACTGCCCACCTTCACATCTCGGCGGAGAGCTACAACCCGCCGCCCGAGTACCTGCTCGACTCCAAGGAGGTACCCACTAGCCCACTAGCCCACTGCCCACCTTCACATCTCGGCGGAGAGCTACAACCCGCCGCCCGAGTACCTGCTCGACTCCAAGGAGGTACCCACTAGCCCACTAGCCCACTGCCCACCTTCACATCTCGGCGGAGAGCTACAACCCGCCGCCCGAGTACCTGCTCGACTCCAAGGAGGTACCCACTAGCCCACTAGCCCACTGCCCACCTTCACATCTCGGCGGAGAGCTACAACCCGCCGCCCGAGTACCTGCTCGCCTCCAAGGAGGTACCCACTAGCCCACTAGCCCACTGCCCACCTTCACATCTCGGCGGAGAGCTACAACCCGCCGCCCGAGTACCTGCTCGACTCCAAGGAGGTACCCACTAGCCCACTAGCCCACTGCCCACCTTCACATCTCGGCGGAGAGCTACAACCCGCCGCCCGAGTACCTGCTCGACTCCAAGGAGGTACCCACTAGCCCACTAGCCCACTAGCCCACTGCCCACCTTCACATCTCGGCGGAGAGCTACAACCCGCCGCCCGAGTACCTGCTCGACTCCAAGGAGGTACCCACTAGCCCACTAGCCCACTGCCCACCTTCACATCTCGGCGGAGAGCTACAACCCGCCGCCCGAGTACCTGCTCGACTCCAAGGAGGTACCCACTAGCCCACTAGCCCACTGCCCACCTTCACATCTCGGCGGAGAGCTACAACCCGCCGCCCGAGTACCTGCTCGACTCCAAGGAGGTACCCACTAGCCCACTAGCCCACTGCCCACCTTCACATCTCGGCGGAGAGCTACAACCCGCCGCCCGAGTACCTGCTCGACTCCAAGGAGGTACCCACTAGCCCACTAGCCCACTGCCCACCTTCACATCTCGGCGGAGAGCTACAACCCGCCGCCCGAGTACCTGCTCGACTCCAAGGAGGTACCCACTAGCCCACTAGCCCACTAGCCCACTGCCCACCTTCACATCTCGGCGGAGAGCTACAACCCGCCGCCCGAGTACCTGCTCGACTCCAAGGAGGTACCCACTAGCCCACTAGCCCACTGCCCACCTTCACATCTCGGCGGAGAGCTACAACCCGCCGCCCGAGTACCTGCTCGACTCCAAGGAGGTACCCACTAGCCCACTAGCCCACATTCGGCCACGGTGGAGCTCAACGGTACGTCAAAATTTATGAATCTCTTGTATAGCGCGTCTCTAAGGGGGACGAATTTATTAATTTCAAATTTTAAATTTAGTAATTGGTAAACTTTTCCGTAAATTATTAAAAAAATTTAAAACAAAATAATCTTTTTAAATGTGTTAATTACGTATAACACGCGCGAATTATTCCTCTACTTTACTAATAAACTATTTCGTTTTCACAACCTTACTACTTTTCTGTGGGCGCATGATCTCAATTCGGACATTTTTATTTTCAAATGCTCATTAAAACATATTTAATTTATTAATGTTTATAGTTGAAAGAATGGAACAAGTTATCAGAAACGCCATGGAAGCGCAAGTACACGTTCCTGCCGACCCAGTACAAGAGCCTGCGTGAGGTGCCCTCCTACGAGCGGTTCATACGGGAGAGGTTCCTGCGCTGCCTGGACCTCTACCTCGCGCCCAGAGCCATCAAGATGAGGGTAACTTACTTAGCATTTAGTATTATATGTTTACACTTGACACTACAATAAAATAGTTGTGATCTGAGTTCATATACAGCGGCCTGATGGCTTGAGGCGTCGGACTTGTGATCATGTGGTCGCCGGTTCGATCCCCACCTATTTCATTACCGACCTGAACCCACTTGTAACACAAGCATTTTAGCGTTTTACGAGGGACTTATAAGAATACTTGTACATTGCAATGTGCTAGTAATCTTTTAAAAAATAAAATAAAATACATTGTAGGATCGTACACTCGTCTCATTCACGTGTATGCTGTGTTTTAAGCTGTTCTCTAAATAATTTGTTTGGGTTTTCTCACCAGTGAAAGATTGCAGGTGTCGCTAGCGTAGGATACGCTCACCTACCACCATCGCTGCCCTGATCTGTGATCTTTTCATAAATGGGTTTTTAACTCCGGTGGCGTCGGTCCTAACCCCTTATGGGATAAGTGAATGTCACCCAGATCTCGACTGGATTTTTAGAACTTAATTTTGAACATGTAACTTTTGTCGCATTTTATGATAATGCGAACAAGGCAGATGGTTTCTATAATACAATGTAACGAACCCGCGTTCCCCCGCAGCTGACCATCTCCCCCGAGGACCTGGTGCCCAAGCTGCCGTCCCCCCGCGACCTGCAGCCCTTCCCCACGGGCGAGGCGCTGGTGCTGCGCGGCCACGCCGGCCTCGTGCGCTCGGCGGACTTCGACCACAGCGGACAGTATGCCGTGTCCGGCTCCGATGACGGTACCGTCAAAGGTAACCATACTTTTGTTTATTACTCTCCCCCCCACGGTAGCGATGGAGGGCTCGCTTTAAATAGCTTGTGAATTAGGTCTAATGTCATGCAAAATAATATTAAGACATATGTACAGTGTAATACTGTGCGTAATAACGCAAAAATACTAAATATAGTATTTTTTGACAGTGTGATCCTCGCGCTATATTATAACATAATAAATAGTACAATATTCAGCGCGAATACTTTAACACGCGTGAGGCGATCCAGTAAAGGCAATACTATCATTACTGTTATGTTTATCTTTAAATTCTACTGTGTAATAAAGCAGATCATTACAACAAGTGAATCTCTTTATTATTTGTACTCTCAACAACAACACAACTTAAGTGTACACCGGACATCTTTATGGTCCTTCGAGCCGGTATTTTTACTGTGACTCATATGACGACTCGTATTTATATTTAGCGTTTTTTTAAATGTTGAAACTTGTAACTGACGTGTGTGTCGTTCCAGTGTGGGAGACGAGCACAGGCCGTTGCCTGCGCACGATAGATTTGGGCGAGCCCGTGGTGCGCGTGTCGTGGCTGCCGGCGCCCGGCCTCAGCCTGCTGGCGGCCGCCGTGGGCCGCCGCCTGCTGCTGCTCAACCCGGGGGCTGACATAGGTGAGTATTCGCGACTACATTTTAGTAGTCCTATTTAGAGTTTAATGTCGCTAAATGTTTCAATCATTTTTTTATGAAAGTAACTTTTATTACAGAGAGTATTGGGTTATATCAATTAATGATTTCGGTGTCATTTAGGAAACTTGGCGATTTAATTCATAACGATAGAGTAAGAGGAGGCTAGTCACGTAATGAAATAATTATAACTTTGATAGAAATGTCTTTAGTATTGAAGGAATATTGTAACGCATTTCATAACATAGGAAATGCGTTACTATATTCTTTTAATAGAATAGGTAATGTATTATTAGTAGTTTTAATAACCGAGTTAATCGTTTATCTGTATTACTAAGCTTGAATGTAAAATATTGTAAGCGCTGAGTTATCATGACGTGACCCCGTACCGTGTGGTCTCCCGCAGGCGCGCACCGCGTGTCGGCGCGCACGGACGAGTTGCTCGAGCAGCCGCCCGCCGCGCACGACGTGACCGCGGACGAGCGCACCGCGTCGGCCGCCGCGTGGGACGCGGTCGCGCCGGACCAGTGGGCGCGCGGCGTGCGCCTCGCCGTCACGCACTTCAAGCCCGTCACGCACGTGAGTCACTGCACCCTGTCTACTGTCTGACCCACTTCGTATACATCTACTACTCAGGTCGGATGAACCATTGTACGTCAAAATAATTGGTCGTACGTGCATATATTGTCAACTGGCACTTAAAGCCAAATGATTCTAAAAAATAATAGTAATTCCGTCCTTATGCTTCTGAGGTCCAGAAACATTGCGTCGCTTATGAAATTTACAGAGACTTCTTAACTTCCAAAAATTATACGAACATATTTTACTGTTTATTTTGAATATTCAAACTTTTCATTAGCCTTATTAAAAGAAAAAGAGAAATTCCAAAATTGACTATTCATTGGTTGTATATTAGCTCACGACGCCAGCATTGAATTAAATTGTATTACAAAAACCTATTCATTAACCCAAAAAATCATAAACGATGCGACAGCTAATGAAAATTATTTTTCATCCCACCATCTCGGAAAGAGTATTTTTAATCTTCAATATCTGAGTGGAAAAGCCGTTTTTATTCTCTAGAGGATAAAGTAAATTGAATTTAGAACATCGTGTGCACTAAGTTTGTGAATAAAAAAAAAACATTAAACCTATTTACTGCTACCTCTATGGTGCCGAATATATCATACAACTTTTTTTTAATTTGTTAAAAACTCAGACTCGGAACCTTCTTGGTGTTCTTTTTTCAATTTGCTTTGTACGCGGTTCTTTACGCGGCATTTTTTCACGTCATTGTTAAACCTTATATTAAAAACAAGAAACTTGAAAACAAGTGAAAAAACTAAAATGAGTGATTCTAGCGACGAGGAACTTTGTTTGACGCCAACAGAATTGACTGAAACTGTTAATAATGCGCATTTCCTCGCTGAGGTGGAATGAAAAGTTACGTGTTGCACTCGAGTGCAAAGATTTTTCACCTCGTGCTCTTTTGATTCCCTCGCTAACGCTCAGGATTCTAATTTTGAATCACTCGCTGCGCTCGTGATTCAATTTTAGAATCCTTCGCTTGCTCGGTCATCAAAATTGAACACGCGGTTAAAAAGCAACTTTGCACTCTTGTATAACAAATAACTAATATATCCTCCAAAATAAAACAAATAATCACAAAAAAAATACCAATATCCCTATATAATATAAAACAATGCCGCTTCCTGCTATTGTCCCGGTCTATCCTTATATATACTTAGATCTTTTAAATGATAGAGTCATTGAAAACAACATTTTAAATATATAATACATAAGCATTGCACGCGTGCGAAACCTGGGCGGGCAACTAGTATTATATACATCACGAAACATTTTCCGTCACCATCTTTTTGAAAAGATGTCGTGAATATTATAAATTCCTATTTTAAGTCCAACATGAGCAGAACATAGGTGAAAACGAAAAATAAAGGAAAACTCCAAACGAAAAACAACTGGACGTGTTTGACCGTAAAATAGTTTTGTTTTAATAACATGACGTGTACATTAAACTATAGACAATAAAAGAAAAATATAATGTTAGTGGCGATTTTAAAAAAGATAATATAAACCGCTCAGGCGCCAAGATCAGGCGCCAGGGGTCTACTTCGCAAATAGCAAACTTCTCTTTATACCTACTTCTCTGATTTCCTACTTCGCAAATCGCCTACTTATCAAACAGTCTATTTCGCATTCAGCCTACTCTCAAAGAGACCACTTCGCATACTGCCTACTTGTCAAAAAACGACATAAGTACAGACAAATAATAAATTGTTCGTTACATTACCATAATTTCAGAGAATTTCAACCTACACGACGTTTGTAACCAAGATTTCATAATGAGCTGCCTCTAGCAAGGGCATTTCTAGACTGTCCAAGTAAATTAAATTAAATATATGTGTATTATTATTTATTAACCAAACATACTTAGAATGAAATTAAACTTAAACTGTAATGTAATAACAAAAAGATAAAGAAGCAGAATGATAACAAAATCAGTTGCCTCGCTTATTAGCTGCCATGATGATAAATAACTTAGTTTCAACTATGTATGAAATAGCTATTGAACGACTCGCCTACAGATTATGAATACTTTAAAGTTGCCTAAATAGCGAAGTCGGAGCCATGCTTTGCGGGGCTTAGGGCCTTAGGGAAGTAGCAGTTCATCGCAGTTCTATCATAACCTAACTAAGCTAGGCAACTGATTTTTTTATCATTCTGCGCTTTTACCATTTTGCTCCTTTAACATTTTGGTCTTTTACCATTTAGCGAGTGCTTACCATTTTGCGCTTTGAACGTTATGCGCCCAATCTGTAACGAATGTACTTCTATTGCTATTATGTTATTAACTGCCCGAAGATGAGATTACAGAAAAAAATAATAGTCAGTTTGCGAAGTAGTTTAATTGAAAAGTAGACGGAATGCGAAATATTATGCTGATTACTAAGTAGTAAATTTGCGAAGTTGTCTCCACGAAAAGTAGTCAAAATGAGAAAATATAGACAGTTTGTTAAGTAGAACCCTGGCGCCTGAGCGATATAAACGATCTGAACTGCAGGCTCGAACGCTGGACACACGCATTCTCTTTTAATTACTAAAACATCGTGAGCCTTCTTACGTGCGACTAAGACAAACATTTCTTACCAAACTTCGCACCACGTGTTGGAACGATATGTTAGCCCATAAGCTACACGAGAAAGCCTCGCCTTTTGGCTAATTGCAAAGGTTTCTCGTAGGTAATTCTCCAATAAACGATGTAAACGCGTACACACACTACCTCATGCTGGCTCCACAATGCCTGGTATATCGATCAACTAGAGTAACGGGCGGCACATTTCTTTTCGTTTATCATGAAACGCGTCCTAAATAAAGTTATTTGATACGTGATATGGAAGATCACTGTCTCATTAATCATTGACAACTAGCTACGCCCCGGAGTTTTACCGGAGCGTTACTCTGCTCCAGTGGATCGGAGGGTGATGTTTTGTAGCCTATATATATGTTAATCCAGCTTATAAACTATTTGCATACAGACGTTCATTAAAATCCATTTAGTAGTTTTCGCGTGAAAGAGTAACAAACATACATTCTGTAAGAATGTTTGTTACTCTTTCACGCGCTTTTAAATTTAGTAGTTTTCGCGTTTTTAATTTTATCGGAAACGATCGACAGAAGATCTTAGTTCGTTTCTAACACATCTCGGCGTCTTTTTTTCAATTGAAATTGCCACGAGGACATACGCAATTGCCAAGAGGCTTTTGCTATTTCAGCAGACATAAAGGCGAATAGGGCTCTTTAATTAAAAGGTTAAAAAGTACAAACTAAGCAACCTGCGCAAAAGCTCACTGGCGGACTTTTGAGTTTTTAGTGGAGTTTTGTACATTTTTCGCTCTGTTTTACCGTTCGCGCGCTTCTCGGACTTCGCGTCTGCGAGCATGCGGGCATCGACAGTTTCATATTCTATTATTTTGTCGAATCATATTCGCGGACGCTATCTTGCGGCCGGGTCGTCTATGAAACCCTGAGATCGACTAACTTTTGTCATCCACTTGAAATCCACTGGAAGGCCGACACCGGGGCGGTTCGTAATCACTCTAATCTCTAAAGATTAGAGTGATTACGAACCGCCCCGGTGTCGCGTTTATTTACTGTAGTCAAAATCAATAATTTCTTTATTCGTATAGATACAACAAAAAAAAATGTTTTAATGATGCGTCCATTTCTTTTCCTACCACCAGTTCGAAGACATGGCAACTCTGAGTAGAACTGGCTAGAAATACACAAGGATCCTTTTTTAAGTAATCAATTTATCATTACTTTTACAATATTGTTAAGCAGCAGTGTCATTCCAGAGCAAGTTACTCCCAAGCTATTCTGTCATTTCACATAATGTAGCTTTGACGATGGCTTTAAATTGATTAACAGATAATTCTCTGATATTATTTGGGAGTTTGTTATAGAAGCGAATACATTGCCCCATAAAAGAGTAGCTTATTCTATGGAGACGAGTTGCAAGTACAACTAAGTCATGCTTATGTCTAGTATTTGTACGCTACGATAGCTAATGGTGATGTAAATGAGACTAGTGGACTGTATTAATGAATATAATGATATCATAATAATAATTAGACTATTATGTACAATTATGAGATCACGTTAAACAATAATAGTACAAAGCTAAGAAGCGCGAGCGCGGATGTGCGTGGTCGCGTGTAACAGTCCCCGCCGCCCCACTCCAGCGCACCGCCAAGTGGTTGAGCCGATGACTCAACAGTATTCTTTTTTTTTTTAATGACAACTTCCGCACTATTGAAATAAATCCCTGTGTCGCGGGGGACTTCACAAACATTCATTTCACGGACACAAAGAACACCCAGACTCAGAACAACTATTTGCAGTTTACACAAATAATTGTCCCGGGTGAGAATCGAACCCAGAACACCAGATCTCAGAAGCAACTACCGTAACCACTGAGCCACCGGTGCAGTAAAAATATTTTGTATATGACTTTTTTTTCTGAAACTTATCTATATTTTTATATATACGTATAACAAATTTTCATATAAATACATATTGCGAAGCTACAGTAAGAATTATGATGTCTTTGAACTTTTCCAGTTTCTGCAGCACAAATATATTATCAATGTCCGCACAGTTTCCCCATACAAGAATTCCATTGGACATAATACTATGAAAGTAACTAACATATTATATGTACTAGTTAATCTTCGTTAATCTACTTTGAACAGTTTGCATGTGGTACAAACTTCTAGTCGCCGTATGAACAATTACGGTTCTCGTTCACATTATAATCGGTCGTATATACAAGGGGTTAATCCTTACTTTATTCTTAAGTGACAGTTTACTCCGTTAATTTACGAACAAATTGTCCCAATCTTAAGTTACTTAACTAACCTATGCTTTGAGCAGAGACTTTTCCCGGATGCCTTGAAAGTAGCCCTAATAACGCCTGTGTACAAGTGTGGAGACAGATCTAACTCGTCACACTATAGGCCAATTTCAGTACTGCCATCTATCTCGAAAATCCTAAACTCACGCTTAATTAATTACCTTTCTAAGCATAACATTCTTTCGCCTTCCCAGTTTGGGTTTCGGCAGGGAGTGGTCTACAGAGGATGCGGTCTTGTCACTAACTTCTACTATAGTTGACAAAGTGGACAAAGATAGCATAGTAGGGTAAATGTCTGACAGTTTTCCTTGACCTCAAAAAGGCCTTTGACACGGTATCTGTCCCCATACTTCTGCACAGGCTTAAAAACATCGGCATAAGGGGACGCCCTCTCGAGCTATTCAAATCGTACCTAAATAAACGGAAACAAAGGGCAGGGGAGTGTCCCGGGCCCGACATTGTTCCTTATTTATATAAATAGCCTGAGCAACATGATTATTGATGAGGGTCGCATTTTCTCATACGCAGATGATACCGCCATAGTTTTTGCTGATACACTGACTTGGGCAAAAGTTAAGAACTGACGAAAATGTCCTGTCAAAGATTGCAGATTGGCTGAATCATAACCTCCTCACCCTAAACGCCTCCAAGTCCAACTACATATGTTACACCAAGTATTCAAACACTCAACCAAAACTCGAATTCCAAATTAAGATCCACTGCTGTGCCTACCCCCCAATTTCTGACTGCTCTTGTACAAAGATAGACAAACTGCAATACACGAAATACAGCGCCTGTCCTGGCACATGCATACTGACCATGAAAAGGGTCAGGAAATTAATATGGAATTTTAAAACATTGCGACACGTTGCCTCAAAGAAACTTCTGCAGAAAGTTTATGTATCACGGGCCCAATCAATTCTTTGCTACTGTTTGCCATGCTGGGGTGGGCCAATAAAAACTAAATTTTTGGAACTCGAGAGGGCGCAGCGGTCTATTCTTAAGGTTATGCTCTTTAAACCCTATAGATTCCCAACACAAAGCCTCTACCTAACCTCTGACCTTCTGTCTATAAGGAAACTATCTACTCCATCTTATTCTGAGAAAACACAAATCCCTTCCGTATGAAAATGAAATGAAAACGTTTATTGATAATGTAGACGAATCGATCGTACTTATTATAAGTCAAATACAATGATACAAATATAAAAAGAGGAAAAAAAAAATCTTGACTAATTCATTAGTATACATTTCAACAGTCATGTTATTAAATATAATTTAAATCTACCAATGTGGCATGTGATAGTCGCGTACTATAAATATAATTAGAATCAACCAGCGTGGGCTGGGATTCGGTCAGAAGCATAGAACGCGTCGCGAGCCTCGCCTTGCAAGGACGACCGGACCCTATCCTAGCTTCCTACGAGTCTTTCTCTATCTACCTACGTTGTGACACCCGGAGAAGAAAGACTATAAGAAACTCCGAGATCATTCTTTTGTCATCTTTTAAAGTCTTTGATTAATCATTTGTACATCTTTTTAAAAACATTTTAGTATCTAGGTTAGTGATCCCCATACATCGATATGTAGGTACTCGCAGCAGGATATTGTGACGGAAACCATGAAACCTTTAAGTAAGTATCGAGTATAGGGAGCGCTCCTCCAGATTTACATTTCTTTTTTTTTTTTACAATTGGAACATACCTACAGTCTGATCAGTTGTCTTACATATAGATTAACAATTACTAATTTATAAATTACATAGAATAGACTTTTAATTTAGTTGCAAATTCGGTGTGATAGCTAAAAGGTGCCAGTCTGCCGCAATGTAACCGATGGACTCATCCGCCAAACATCTCCATCCTCCATGTATTCTTTGATATTGTAATAACCGCGAGTCATAAGGACCTTTTTAACATATTTTTTGAATTTATGATCCGGCAAAGCTGTTACATTTAGAGGAAGTTTATTATAGAATCTTATACAATTTCCAAGAAACGATTTACTTGTCTTAGATACTCTGAAAAAAGGTGTAATGAGCTTATCTTTGTTTCTAGTATTAAAATTATGTACGTCCTTCCTCTTGCTGAATTTATTCATATTTTTACGGGCGTACACTATATTTTGATATATATATTCAGAAGGCACAGTAGGTATATTTATTTCTTTAAAAAGACTACGAAGAGAATCGCGGCTTCCTTTTTTACAAATACCCATTATGATCCCACAAAGCCCAGTATGGGTAGCAGAAGAAGCTGCTTGGTCGCGCCAACTGTCCCAGTTAGATCTGTCTTTGCTTAGAGACAGATTGCAAGACCTCTCAAGATCCCACTTATACAACCTGCTGAATAAAGAGCTACACATCTATCCTCTGAAACTCCGTGACTGTAAACAAGCTGTGACTGATTGGCTTCAAAATAAAACATACGACGACATTGAGACATTGGTATCTTCGCTTCCATAATCTGTCCAGTAATGAACAGGACCCCAGTAACAAAATCGTTAGTGAAGGAAGCTGTGCCTGGCTACCTCCGATCCCAAGACACTGTCGAAGGGCCAACTTAAACTTAAACCTAAACCTTAATCTAAACCAAGTCTGAAACATAAACCCTAACCGATATTAACTCATAAACACAATTATACACACTCTCATGCACACCCTCACACATACACTCACACACACATTCACACACACACACACACTTACACACGCACTCAAAAACCCACTCGCATTACAACACACATCCGCGCTCCCTTTCTAAGATTTTTGTATTTTCTTTAATATTTATTCTATTCATAACCTCTATTTTTAAAGCAATTGCATACATTGTTTAATGTTAAGTGGAAGAGTGATGTCAAGCATCCCCTTGCTTAAATGGTGACCTCCAAACCATATGTGTAACGACCTATGTAATTAAAATAAACATTTTTATTTTTTTATTAATTGAAAAGATAACGTATTCGATTACGCTCTAATGATGCCCGCGAAGAACGGTTTCCACATGCGCTCTACAGTTTAGCTTTCGATCAAGGAACCTAAGATCTCGGGGGTGACTTTTGACACATTGCTTTATTAGAGACTTAGCTAAAGCCTTTGATAATATCTGGTTTTGGAGTCTTGACTCTAAAATTGCCAGCATACAGTTTTCCCATCCAACGATGCGCTTGGATTTGCTAGCTCTTCGCTAGGGGCATACAACGCGTGTTATAACTCGTAGGCCATAAAGCGGTTCTTAGCAACCAACTTTGCTGCTACGTAACATCACATGGTTTCGTATTCGTAATAGTCACTCGCGCTTTTCCCCGTCTTCATTAACTGTTATTCTCCCGTGTCGTGCCCTGTGGGTGCTCTCTTGACCGTCTGTTGCGTGGGTCGTGCAGGTGTCGTGGCACGCGCGCGGCGACTACGTGTGCGTGACGCTGCACGACGGCGCGTCGCGAGCGGTGCTCGTGCACCAGGTGTCGCGGCGCCGCTCGCAGGTGCCCTTCAGCCGCTCCAAGGGGCTCGTGCAGTGCGCGCTGTTCCACCCCACCAAGCCGCTGCTGTTCGTGGCCGTGAGTATACTGACGTGTCGTACTGTACTGTACTGTGCCCTTCAGCCGCTCCAAGGGGCTCGTGCAGTGCGCGCTGTTCCACCCCACCAAGCCGCTGCTGTTCGTGGCCGTGAGTATACTGACGTGTCGTACTGTACTGTACTGTGCCCTTCAGCCGCTCCAAGGGGCTCGTGCAGTGCGCGCTGTTTCTGTGTTAATTAGTCTTGTATACTTACAGACGCAGCGCGTGGTGCGCGTGTACGACCTGGTGAAGCAGGAGCTGGTGCGGAAGTTGTTGACGGGCGCGCAGTGGATCAGCAACATGGCCGTACATCCGGCCGGAGACAATCTGCTCGTCTGCTCCTACGACAGAAAGTGCATATGGTGAGCAGTCTTTTAATTTTTATCGTGGAGTAGAATATCACAATATTAGCCGAAGTAATATTGTGCGATGGGCTATGTTATTGTATTACTTTCTTAACGTTTTTAAGTAGATTTGTAATATAGGTACTGTATGATAGTGTTTGCAAGATTTTAGATTTTGTATATTTAGTAAAATATTTGTCCTAATGGCGGCGCCTGGCAACGCGCGCCGTCTTATGTTCCTGCTATGAAAAGCGAAAAAATGGCAAGAAATGTCGTTTGTGAAGACGTGGACAGCAAAATCGCGGTAGTCTGCCATATGGTAGATGTTAGTAAAATTGATGTATTAAGAGTGAGTGAAACGAAGAAGAAAGGATTTGGAACGGCCACCCGTGCACCCGTGCACCATGGCCTCAAGCGTGGATTGATTAAATTTTTTGTCCTTAGCGTTTGTTTGGACTTGTCCAAGGAGACGAAAGAAGTACATTGAATGATAGTGAACGGAGACGCCAGAAGAGGGCGTCCAAATTATGTAGACATATTAAAAAAGGGCCAGATAACTGAGCCACTACTAATTCTACTGCATGAAGAGACTGATGAATGTGGAAGAGGTGTGTCAGCATCGAGTAGGGTGGCGTTCCTTGGTCCCTGCGTGACGACACGTATCCATATGTATGTGCAGGTTCGACCTGGAGCTGTCGTCGAAGCCGTACCAGACGCTGCGGCTGCACGGCGGCGCGGTGCGCTCGGTCGCGTTCCACGCGCGCTACCCGCTGTTCGCGTCCGCCGGCGACGACGACAAGCTCGTTGTGTCGCACGGCATGGTCTACAAGTGAGTACCCCCCCCACCAGTGTCACCAGTGTCGAAGCCGTACCAGACGCTGCGGCTGCACGGCGGCGCGGTGCGCTCGGTCGCGTTCCACGCGCGCTACCCGCTGTTCGCGTCCGCCGGCGACGACGACAAGCTCGTTGTGTCGCACGGCATGGTCTACAAGTGAGTACCCCCCCCACCAGTGTCACCAGTGTCGAAGCCGTACCAGACGCTGCGGCTGCACGGCGGCGCGGTGCGCTCGGTCGCGTTCCACGCGCGCTACCCGCTGTTCGCGTCCGCCGGCGACGACGACAAGCTCGTTGTGTCGCACGGCATGGTCTACAAGTGAGTACCCCCCCCACCAGTGTCACCAGTGTCGAAGCCGTACCAGACGCTGCGGCTGCACGGCGGCGCGGTGCGCTCGGTCGCGTTCCACGCGCGCTACCCGCTGTTCGCGTCCGCCGGCGACGACGACAAGCTCGTTGTGTCGCACGGCATGGTCTACAAGTGAGTACCCCCCCCACCAGTGTCACCAGTGTCGAAGCCGTACCAGACGCTGCGGCTGCACGGCGGCGCGGTGCGCTCGGTCGCGTTCCACGCGCGCTACCCGCTGTTCGCGTCCGCCGGCGACGACGACAAGCTCGTTGTGTCGCACGGCATGGTCTACAAGTGAGTACCCCCCCCCACCAGTGTCACCAGTGTCGAAGCCGTACCAGACGCTGCGGCTGCACGGCGGCGCGGTGCGCTCGGTCGCGTTCCACGCGCGCTACCCGCTGTTCGCGTCCGCCGGCGACGACGACAAGCTCGTTGTGTCGCACGGCATGGTCTACAAGTGAGTACCCCCCCCACCAGTGTCACCAGTGTCGAAGCCGTACCAGACGCTGCGGCTGCACGGCGGCGCGGTGCGCTCGGTCGCGTTCCACGCGCGCTACCCGCTGTTCGCGTCCGCCGGCGACGACGACAAGCTCGTTGTGTCGCACGGCATGGTCTACAAGTGAGTACCCCCCCCACCAGTGTCACCAGTGTCGAAGCCGTACCAGACGCTGCGGCTGCACGGCGGCGCGGTGCGCTCGGTCGCGTTCCACGCGCGCTACCCGCTGTTCGCGTCCGCCGGCGACGACGACAAGCTCGTTGTGTCGCACGGCATGGTCTACAAGTGAGTACCCCCCCCACCAGTGTCACCAGTGTCGAAGCCGTACCAGACGCTGCGGCTGCACGGCGGCGCGGTGCGCTCGGTCGCGTTCCACGCGCGCTACCCGCTGTTCGCGTCCGCCGGCGACGACGACAAGCTCGTTGTGTCGCACGGCATGGTCTACAAGTGAGTACCCCCCCCCACCAGTGTCACCAGTGTCGAAGCCGTACCAGACGCTGCGGCTGCACGGCGGCGCGGTGCGCTCGGTCGCGTTCCACGCGCGCTACCCGCTGTTCGCGTCCGCCGGCGACGACGAAAAGCTCGTCGTGTCGCACGGCATGGTCTACAAGTGAGTACCCCCCCCCCCACCAGTGTCACCAGTGTCGCTTTATGTACATTACACAGCTGTTCGAAAATCGATCTCTATATTCATGAATGTCAATTATACAACATTTTTAAAGTAGAATTACTTTGATTTGCTACCCTCTATTTATAAGTCCTCTATATCCATATCCGTGTGCCCTTAGCGACTTGCTGCAGAACCCGCTGCTGGTGCCGCTGAAGCAGCTGCGCGGCGGCGCGCGCGCGCAGCAGCTGTGCGTGCTGGAGCTGCGCTGGCACCCCGCGCAGCCCTGGCTGCTGGCCGCCTGCGCAGACTCCACGCTGCGCCTCTACACCTGAACCTAGCAATAAATACGATATACGAGCCCAACCCATGCCTTCTTATTTATTACCTTTCCTCAATTATTACTATTTGTCATCCGAAAAATAAATATATCTTTTTTTATTGTACGAATACTATGTTAATGACAAAAGTGTTCATCATCGATCACTAAATATTGAAATTCTGAAATATTTTGAGAATAACGACTTCGAACTAAACCCTGCAAACGGTTTAAGACAACGCACTGCTATATTCATCAGAAATTATGTATTCAATTTTTTTTACTATTAATACATCTATAAGTGCCGAATGATATTTCTTGGAGAAGGACATAAATACAATATACTACACCTAGCACACGCAGTTACAATTATCATTGTACATGATTATTTAAATTTGTTCAAAAATAAGTCTAAACTAAAAAAGTAAGAGCTTTTGTTATTATATATGAATAAAATAAAACGTAGTTTAACCTAAAACATCTTTCATGTACGATTAAACTAAACGTTAAATGCCAAAGTGCATTCAGGGATACCAATTCATAATAATTTACCAAATTAAGGGTAAACAAATACGTTTACTTTATTAATATTGTCATTTGATTAAATTGATTTATGTTTGAAAGTAAAAATATAATGGTCCACTAAAGACACAACTAAATTAGATCCCTTCATAATATTCGAATGACTTACCTATAGATAATAATATGACAAATTAAGCAGATAGGGCAACAAAGTTATTGTTAGAATTGTCCCTCGTTCATTAACTTACACTAACTTTTTGTTGATGTATTTTGTGATATTCATAATTATAAAGATTGACAAAATTAGTTTTAAAATTCGTCAATAAGGAAATTCAAAAGCTTTTTGGTAAATATAAATGCGAGCTGGCAACCCACCCAGCTTCAAACAAAGTCAGCTTGGTTGTCGTGCGAGTGATTGTGTCGGTTTTATTTATAAAATTAATATTTCGATGAAATAACAAAGCGAACTACACATTACGAACATTTCATCTCTATTTAGAAGTGATACTCAATTTAATTCGACCACATTAGCTCAATATAATTATGTGAATGGAATGTAGGTAAATAAAAAACGCCGTAAATATTTAGCCGTTTGCCGAACGTTATTTTTGTTTCGTCAGATCGTTGATGCCGGACGTAATCAAATACGGCTTTTTGGGGTGCTTAATTTTAACTGTTTCTGCTTAGTTTTATTTGTACGACGTACGTGCTGTTTGTATTGTCCAACACCGGTGCAAGGATCGCGTTCTCGCTCCGAACGATGAACTGAGCTAGTGTTTGAGAGTGTGGTGAGACGCAAAAGTCGAGGAGATGTCGGGGGCCGCCACGCCGACGGCGGTGGAGGCGCCGCCGCTGGACGAGCGCGACCTGGAGCCGCGCACGCCCATGAAGAGACTCGGCTCCACCAGGAAGCTCGCGGCGTTCAACAGTGAGTATCCTTTGTTATTATTTACGTACCAACACTCGCACCGCTCGCTGCTTATTCTGGATCAAAATAAACAAATGATCAGATCTAAGATGATTTGATTTATTGTATAATTTGGACATCAGTATTCGATATAAAACACGTATTATATTTTTATAGATTTATTAATAAGTAGGTAATTGAGATCATAAACGTGAGTAAATAATTTCAAACTGCAAAACCATACATCTAGGCACCAAAACTCATAATATAAAATCTAATCTTTGAATTTGAATAAAACAGACCAAAGACGAAATAATTTCATACATCAATAAATTATACTATCTACTTGAGCTTTAGGAAACCTTAAAATTGAAGCATAAACTTACATAAGCTCCATAAATAATGGCTCCCTAATGTTAGATGCAAGAGCTTTAAGTTATACAAAGACTAGAACTGACTGTTAAAGCTTATTTAATGAATAATTATTAATTATGTTCAATATTCTATGTATCACATAGGTATATTGTGATTTTTGTTGAACAAAATATCTACAAGCTCGTTGGATTTTCTTACCACCAACCTACCTGCCAAGTACCTAGTAGTAGTAGAATCCTTTCAGGAGAGCCTCATGTACAGCTGTGAACATTGTACACTTAGGTTGATGATGAATGTAGATTTTCGTAGTAATAGAAAAGAGGTAGCATTGTCTGTAGTTAGTATTTGAAAGTAATCATGAAAAAAAATTAGGTATATCCATAGTACTAAAAATGTTCCTATAATAGTCCATATTATATGAATAGAATAAAACAAATAAAAAAAAAACTATAAAGCAAACTTTGGTTTATTGTTATGGTTTGTAATTAATTTATAAAAGTCAAAACCTGTCAATAAAAAAATCTAAGTATACCACAAGGAAACTAATGATTGCCTAAGGTGAGTCATAGTTATTGTTATATATATTTTTTCTACTGTACTATATAAATGTAAGAAAATATTGTCAGATAACTATGGGGTGTTTCACATAATGTCACATTATTGATATAATTAAGTTATCATGTTTTATAGCGTTCTATCTTCCCACATGATGTATCACCCATGTATATCCCTTTTCTGTGGGAACTTCATAATAAAATAAACCCTATGCTACTCCTGGATAAGGTAGCTTTCTTATGGTGAAAAAATTATTGAAATTGGTGAAGTTATAGAAAGAGCCTGTTCAATGCAAATAAACAAACAATCAAAAGCTTTCCACATACATCTAAACTTAAGTACAATAAGTAGAGTATGCTGGTGTTAAGTTCTCTCACCAATGAAGCAGCTCCAGCCTGTTGCCACGCCAGTCTGTACTAAGTGCTCAACTCAGCTGTATTTAGATCTGTCATTGGTCTATAAATAAATGTCTAGACAATGCATCTATTGACTTTTCAACTACACTCACAATTATAGTTGAAATGTATTGAATTGTAAGTTTTAAGATCTGTTCACAAAATGTACTAATTGCAAGTTTTGTATAAGGTACTTTATGGTGGCAATGATCCCTAACTCTTAATTATGATAAACTAGTTTCACCCGCGTAACTACCATTCCCGTGGGAACCTCATAATTAAACATAGTCTATAGCCTTCCTCAATAAATGGGCTGTCTAATACTTAAAGAATTTTTCAAATTGGACTAGTAGTTACTGACATTAGCACATTCAAGTGTGCAAACAAACAAACTCTTCAGTTTCATATATTAGTATAAAATATCATCAAGATTAAAATATAACTTGCACATGTATTGTTTATTTACCAAATATGTACATTTCATTACATTGATACCTATGTTGGTCATATTTAGGGGTTTATTCATCTAATTTATTTGAACATCTGAATAACACTATTTTGGTTCTTCTTTTACTTGAGATACTGTTTAGTATAAAAGTGTCCATTTGGTTAAAAATCGTATTATTAGGATGCTAAATTTCTTCCATATACCTCCAGCTATGAATGCTCGAATAAGTTACAAATTTTAAATCCTTCACAAGATATTTGCCCGACACAGTGCAATCTAATAATGTAGTAAGTTACATTTTATATTTATTTATTTGTTGTACCGTATTCAATTTGAGTCGTAACTGTCCGAGTATGAATCACCCGGATTCACACGGTCCGGCGAGACGACGCAATTATGGAGTTGTGGAGCTGAAAACATAAGTCGGTGTCATTTGTACGAGGGGTCTGCGCTCCCCACGCGCGCGCCGAATGCACAGCGCCTTCTCGACTGGGGGTCACTGCGACCAAATATCCACAGGACAATGCACTGACACTGACATGCGACTGCCTCGGTACTCGGGGACGATCGGCGCCTGGGCACAACTAACACGCGTCACGCCATATACATAGTCTAGTGAAATCAGCCACTCTATGAAATAGCTAAAGGACAAGTAGCTAAATCGTTTCAACGATTTGGGTGCACTACAGGATTAGGGTTGTTAAAAAAAAATAACCTTTTACCAATGGAGTTCAACAGGAAGTAACATAGTCCCGTTTAGATCGGCGATGTAAAAAAATAACTAATTTTATAATAAAAAATGTATTGTTACTTGTTTTTCTGTGTGTACAATAAAGAATAAGAATAAATTTAAATAATCTGAGTGATTTTACTTCAGCCAAACTTAAAAGGCTAGCTGACTATAAGCCAAATAGTTAAACGTTAGTTCAATCAACGATTGGCCTAGGCATTCAATTAAATGTCGGCATTTTAATTAACGGGCTTGCTTGCCATAAAATGGCTGCGATAAAACATCACGCAATAAACCAAAGCGCTAACCACAACACCGCGGAGCGTAACTAGTCATCTGTATTTCTCAGTGATATCTGATTCATCAGCTCTTTGACCGACTCCTTGTACTTGACAAGATGACATTTGGCACTGACAGTCACAGCTGATGGGTATCATAAAAGTCAGCTGTGCTGTGTAAAGATGTGGTCTGGCTGGGACATTATTTATTTTAATGCTTCACGATTAAACACTTTTGTGTTGGATCTGCCTTTATTTTAGGATATTGTGGTAAATATTCCAGCATCTGGTTGGTTGAGGGATCAGCTTCCGTGCCTCAAAATCGTATGTCCCGTTGTTTGTCGTAACGATTATGA
This sequence comes from Nycteola revayana, assembly GCA_947037095.2. NCBI lineage: Eukaryota > Metazoa > Arthropoda > Insecta > Lepidoptera > Nolidae > Nycteola > Nycteola revayana. The sequence goes on from OX344852.2 coordinate 20,777,954, forward strand.
TACTATATCCATTTTTTTTTACCAATCCGCCTGCCAGGCTTGGTGATTATGGCAATATTTCTCAACGACCCTAACTTGCCAAGGATGGTTAAAAGGAGGCCTATGTTCAGCAGTGGATGTAAACGGGTTTAAGTAAAGTAAATCTAAAAAAATTCATACATTTGGCGCAATTGAACTGTTTTTTTTAAGTTAAAGAGCTGACAGGTATTTTGTTTTTGTTAGTTATAAGGAGGTGATCTTAGACCTTAAATTCGGCATGTAAGTAACTGTTTACTTATAATGAGTTGCTATCAAGAATTCATGTAGCATGAATTTACTACAACATACATTGTTTACTGTGAACCACAAGATTCAATTAGAATAAACCCATACGAAGTCTTTACGTTCTCGTATTTAATTAAAATCTAATAAGCGTGGTTAACCGTTGGCTTCGAATAGTTATCCCTCATGCCGTCGAGGAGTCGCGCACAGAAAGATTTCGTTTTCGAACGTGGATATTTTACTAAACACAAACTTGGTATACCCGCGTAGATCCCGTTCCTATGACACTCACAAATAATGTGGCTTTCTATTGGTAAAAGAATGTTGCAAAATTGGTTCAGCACATCCCTTACAACCTCACAAACTTTACCTCTTCTAGATATCTGTTCGACTTCAGTCGCCTCTCGCAACTAACACAAGTTTTACTTTCTTGTGGTAAATTTTACTAAGTAATTATTTTATTACTAATAACTTTTATTCTCAACACTGATATTTATTTTACTAAGTGTTTACTTAAAACGATCAAGGACATGTCTCTCTGTAGGTTTAGCCAATACTACCGACGTGAACCCACTCGTAACACAAGCATTTTAACTTAGCCCGAAAGGTTAACAAAAATACTAGTAGAAAGACTAACTCTGCTAGTAATCTTAAAAAAAAATACCTTTGTTTTTGTTAGCAAAATGTTACAAAGTATCCATCTACCACCGTAGCAAGCTTCAAGACATGGAAATGTTGTGTGGAGTTCGACAGTTAAAGCAAAATAAAGAAACTAGGTACAAACGGTGTTCTCAAGAACGAGTTGAGATTGTGTGGTTCCGTAGCGGAGTCCTCGGTTCCAGCAATGTTTGTTATTGTAGACTGTAGCCGCTGAATATAATGAACACTTACAATGTGCGATTCAATTTATTTAAATACTACACGTTGAATGATACTTTGCCGGCCAATTTGCATTTAGGAATATTTCGAAAATTTGGTGACGTCAAACATTAGAACTAGTTACATCCACCGCCGTTATCTTGACTCCATCGTAACCAACGTTCAGGATATTATTGTCCACACACTGGATGATGAAGAATCATCTATACTAATATATAAATCTGAAAAGTTTGTTGTTTTAATCTCAGGATCTACTGGGCCGAAAAATTCTTTCAGCGTTAGATGGCCCATTTATCGAGGATCTATAGGCTATATTTATTATGAAGTTCCCACGGGAATGGCAGCGAGTGAAACCGCGCGGGAAGCTAGTTAAATATATATTAGTCCTGCTTGACAATCTATAAATTAAATGAGTGAAACATTTTCCCGAGAACAGATAAATATTGTAGATGGGTGGATTGATGTTCGGTACGTCGAATGCCAGTAACCCATCAGTTACCTTTCCCGTGACAATTTAAAATAACCTTAACCCTAAAACCTAGTTGTTGTCTAATCATATCTGAATTCTTGATATATTTCAGCTACTACTTAGGAACACGCGATATTCCGAGTATGAAATTATTCAGAAAAAAACAAAACTAATTTAGTATTTCCGTTTACGTACACGTTTTAAAAATTCTCTTTGTTATATCAAAAATAGAGTTTCGTGTTCGTATCGCTCCAATAGCGAGACACTATTCCGTAATTATCACTCTACTCCCCTCGCCCTATCGTCGTCTAAGGGTGTGAGAGAACTCTCGACCGAGCGCTCTGTGCAATTAAATTGAAACGAGACGTCATAATAAATATTGAGAAGTGCATTAAAAGTCGCTAAGTACAACCGAAGCGAGTTGTTGTCCACGTCGCATCAGATGCAACAACATTACACATTATTGTGCTGGGAGAGAAATTCTGACAATGATATAAACGCATCACGTAGCGCTCTATAACAGATACAGTACAAATTTTAATTCAGTCGCACCCAAACAACTTATTCAATAGCTCTTTACATAATATGCTAAGAATGTTCTAAAAAAGTTCGTCGCAGTTAAATCGATGAAGGACAATCTCATTGTTTTAAATTTAAATATTAAAATGACCGATTTAACCAAATGCAGCAGTAGGTGTCGCGTTCTGTCCGTCACATTGTCTCAAGAACCAAGTTTATGTTTCCTGCGCGGGTCGTTTCCTCCACGTTAGTAATGATGTAATGTGATTGAGGCGCATTAACGGCGAGACCTGCTCATTGTTCATTTCCTTCGAGACACTGGCAGTTGGCACCCACGCGGGGTCGTCTCCAGCGAGGACCGCACGACGAGGCGGCAGACTATGTATACCATTGGACTTCTCATTTTTCTTTTAAGTAATAGTTTCATGGTCATCAATAACTACGTAGACAATCTCTCGCCGCCCTTAGAGATAGGGCGCCGTGGCCGAAAGATCGTCGGAGGATCTTATTTCACCTTCATTTCAGTTTTCTGTCAAAATTGGTGCCTATTAAACCATAATATCGTTAATTATACTAATAACTATAAATTTAACAAGACACGTTCAAGTTGTTCACTTCATGTTAACTAAATGATAATTCATTTTTCAACGCGCTCTCGCCTCGGGCGTTGTTAGAGGAGCGAACTTTGATCTGGTATTCAAACAATCTCTTTTCACGAGATAGCTGTTGTTTCGCAGGCTACCAAACCAGTTCCTGTTGGTAATTAATTGACTTGTATCCATTGTAGCACTACATGGAAACAGTAACAAGCTAACGAGCCTAGTGCATAGTCTATGAAACGGAAGGAACCAGCAGTAGCCTGTGCCAACTATTAACTACGGATATATCTACGAATATATCAGTTACGGAATGCATTGGATAGTATGTACATAAGTCTGAGAAATTATAATGTAGATGTCAATATACAAGGCAGTCAGTGACTTGGCTCCAGTAAACATCAGTTGCTCCTGTTTAATATTTATCGATGTGGACTAGCAGACCTTTGACACTACACTATTTCCGGCGGCGTCGCGTATCTTGGGTCGTTAAACTTTTTAATTGTATTGCTATGGGAACGCTGCACCGTCTCTATCAGGCGCCATAAGAAGTGTTATGTTACCGTAACCTTTACGCAACATGTTTAATTGTTCTATTGATGGAAGATAATTAAATAGCGGTTTCAAAGCCACTGGCAAATACTATTCTCCCGTATGCAAGAACAATACTTGAGACTATAAGTTTACTTGTGAATGTCAGGTGTCACTTTGATGATTTCTATTACCATAGCAATAGAGACCACGACAGTGAGACACTATTTAGGTACTCAAGCTGTACTTAAAGCCAAGTTTTGTTCTTGCATACCACTGTTAGACGGGCCATTTCGGCATATATATGTTAATTTGGCTGCATAGTTTACCGGCAAGCGTAGTCTTTATATGTTTAGATTTATAGTAAGAAGAGATTTTATTTTACAAAACGCTGATACAATTATAATGCAAAATGCTTATATTGAGATATTGAGTAATTGAGTCTCCCGACCCTTAGTTTGCTAAGAACCTTCCGATGCCCTCGTAGACCCGAAGTCCGAGAGGCCCGCGAACTGTAAAGTAGAGCGACAGTTGCACAAAACTCCCCTAAATAAACTAAAAGCCATAATCCCTCAATCTCCCCGTCAGCGACTGCCCTGAGCCGAGGTGCAAGTCCCACAGGGGACGCCCTCTTGCGCAGGTTGCTTAGTTTGTAGTGTTAAACCATTAATCGAGGCTGGAGCTCTGCTCGCCTTTATGTCCGGTGAAGTAGCAAAAGCTCATGGCTAACTAAATATGTCCGTCAGAAAAAAAAAAAAAAAAAAAAAAAAAAGTAATTGAGCTTCTCTGGGAGCTTCGGCCCTACAGTAGTGCGAGCTCGCCAGACGGGAACAACTCGACGCGTTCCCGAGTGCGCCGGCACTTAACTGTATTGGCAGGGGTGGAAGCTATTAGTAATGTCCACCCACTTCCATCACATATCATTCATTTACCTACGAACTAACGGACGAATGAGCTAAACACGCCTTGCCCTTCGTTTGTATACATAACCTATTTAATCAAATTCGTTGTTCTAACATGTCTAAATGCTATTTTTATAAGTGGACCACTTCGTTATAAAAGCTACTTCCCTTTAATGAAGCAACATTGTACAAATTTTATGATGTATATTAGATTTCAATGTAAATGCTGTGGATATACCGAGAGAGTTGTTCCAGTGAGCAGTAGTTTAATGACAGATCGGCACCTGTCCTGTCCTCGTGTTGTAAGATCGGTAATTACATCGCCGCCGGTGACGCATGCGCCGCTACATTGCGATGCACACAGATTTACTTGTGTACAGTGTTATGCCATAACGCAGACACCTAACAGGAAAATTTGACGCTTGTACAACACAACCTGTAGAACGAACTATATTTATATACATACATTATACGTTACCTATAAAGTGTTATCGGCAACGGATTCTATTTTTCCGGGACTATACGTGGTCCTTTTACTTATTCAATTAAATAATATTTTCCTTACACTTAGTGGGGCAAAACAGATTGTTATAGTTCGTTTCAAACATAATTCATAAAACTTCAAGCAATACGAAATATAATAATTACTTCAATAGCCCATTAACGTCCACTGCTAAACATGGACCTCCTTTTAAAACAGTTCTTGGCAAGTTGGGATCGTTAAGGGATATTTCCATAATCACCACGATTGGCAGGTGGATAACTGATAGCAGTAAGTCACCTTTAGCTGATAGACGTTGCTGCCCATCCATCAGCTGGATGTCTCTCAGTCGCCTCTTAGGAAACTCATGGTAAAATATGTGGTGGTCTATTCTAGGCAGATGACCAAACACATATAATTACTTTCTTAAAATTAATTTGAATAGAATTTAACAGGACTTATAGTGAATTTATTACAATGGATGGATAAATTATATTATTGATAGTAGTGAAAGAGACTGTGTGTGTCTATCATACTAAACTCAGTTATAAATGTGTGTTGGACATACCATGCATCAGTAGGATCCGTCTTGAGCTCGGTTATCGTCATGAGATCTGATTGAATGACCCGAGCCATACGTAAAGGACCGCGCTAGTGTGGTCTATGCTCGTCATCAGAGGACACGCATACCAATTAATCTGTAGCTTCATTAGTTATAATTAAAACAAGTAGTAGTAGCGCCATAACTGTGTCATGTTGTGCGTAAATCGCTATCTGTCGGTCTGTTCTATCGCTTCTCGCGCTAATTATATTGAAATATATGCGTTCTGATCGACGTTAACATAATGACGCTTGTATCAATTGTAATACTAAGTTGTATTTTACATTGGCGGGACAACAAAGCTCGACTAGATGAGCTTTGTGTCCTCAATGAATGTACAGGACACGATATGTAACTACATCTCACAAGTCCCCATTGACCCAATTTGCCGCTGGTGACCAGTCCATTATGGTCCGCTTCCTTGTGATGTGAGTGCAACAGACGTGGTCACTTCCCTCTCGTAGATGGCGCGAGCTCCCCGACTGTCGCACTTGCTTTATTACCTTGCAATTATTGTAGCTGGTCTGTTTTGTATGTTTTCCTTTAGAAGATTCCACTTTTATCTTTATTTCCAGTTCCGTAAACGTAAGTAAGTCATATTACTAATTATAAAGTTGAAGAATTTGTTTGTTTGTTTGCTTCAACGCGCTAACCTTACGAAGTAGGTACCTGACCGAATTAAGAATTCTTTCAGTATTAGGTAGGTATTAGCTAGGTATTAGCTAGGTATATATATATTTCATTATGGAGTTCCCACAGAAACGGATGTTACGCGGGTGATAGCGCGTGCGGGAATAATATTATGTCTTAGTTTATACGGAACTACATACAAAAGGTGATAGAGTATTATTTGCATTATTATTGGCAAAAACGCATTAGATTCGTCTCACCTGCCTGCCACACTTTTTAAAGGTTTTATTAGAGGGGTCCGGCTTCCGGTGGCGCTTTGTGTAATGTACCCCATGGTGTTGTGGTTTCTTGTGTGGGGTGACGCCGACGCGTAGGTGAGGCATATCGTATCGCGCTCGTAGGGACCCTGCGTGGACAGAGTTACGACAATCAATTGAATTTATAAAATCTATGAAAGCTTTAAATGTCTTAAAATAAAGAGTTCAGATTATTTTGTTAGAGGACTCTACAATATACGTTCTAGTAAAAAAAAATTTTTGCACGATCATAATGGATGAAACGGGGATGACTAATATTTAGTCAAAGTCAAAAATTCTTTATTCATATAGACACATTTAAAATATTTTAAATCATGTTCTTATGATGCGTCCCATTCTTTTACTACCACCAGTTCTGGACGTGGCAACTCTGAGAAGAACTGGCAAGAAACTCAGAGGAATCCTTTTTTAGTTGCTTAGTAACAGTAATTTCTAAAGAAAGATTTTTACTTTCAAAATATTTATCAGCGGTCGTCAGATTTATATCCACTTAATTTAATAACGCAGCAGCAGCAATTTGTTCCAGTGTTGCCAGTGGCAGATACTTGAATATAACATGAGACAACTCAAAAAGTAACATTTTCACGAGAAAGGTAATATTAACTTATTTATAGTGGAAAACACAAAGACCTCACAACAACACTATCTCACAGAGTCGACATAGGTCTGTTCAAGCTTAGAGTGATTAGGCACCGTATGGGCAAGCGCGGTCCATCTTAGACCTCAACAAAAAAATAAATAACGATTCAATACTATTACAATAGTATGGCACTTTATTACAAAAAAGCTACAAAAACTAATATACACAACATTTTATTACACAAAAAATAAGTTTCCTGTCCCATTTGTTAAACTACGAAAACTTGTAATAGTTTTTTTTTTTAAATTAAATATAGGCTTACGTTTGACCATAATCTCGCTTGATAGAAGGTAAAAATAAGGCCTAAGATGATACACGCTTGCCTAGAAAGTGTCTGTTCACTTTAGTCATAAAGATGTCCAGATTATAGCGTTCCGGAAAAACGGACCCCGGCAGAGAATTCCACTCCTTAGTTGTCCGCACGAAAGAAGAAGCAATTCGCTTAATTGTTGATAGAATAATCGACTAGCTATGCCGAAAAGGAAATAACATACAATTTAAGTAATATACCAAACAATTAAGTAATGTCGTTTAATACTGCGAAGTAAGTACTTTGTCATCTTTTACGATACTTTGTTTGCTAAGAATCTAAAAAGTAACATTATTGATTCGTGTAGCAAAGAGGTAACACGCGAGGGTCAAAAGTAACGTAAAATGTTACTTTTGTAATATTCTGGCAACGCTGATTTGTTCCCAAGCTCGTTAATTTAGCAATACTTGATGACTCACTCGATCTCTCCGTCCGCTGAGTTGTAGCGGCGATTATCGGCCATGATTACAAATTACAACGAATGTCATTGTTGTCTTACTTGTGGCGGAGACATTCGGCTGGAGACACACGTGCACGCGGCGCGGGCGCACATGTGGCCCGCAACTGATACCACTTCCTATGGCCTAATAATATTTAGGATTTGGTGATGTGAACTTTCAAGCGTATCTTGTAGATGAAGTAGGTACGAGCGAACAGCACATGTAAGCTAAGTAGTTAGGAGCTTTTAGCAACCGAAGCATGTCGCCGAAGTTAGTGTGAAGTTGTACAAGTGCTGAATACGTAACCCGGAGAAAGGATTCGCTTTGAGAAACAAGATTTAAAAGGAAAGTTTGGAAAGCACAAACATGTCTGCAGTCAGGAGACCGTTCGATTTGAGTAAGCTTTTGTTTGCAATTGAAATTTATTATAACGTCCATCAATTGTATTACCAGTTGTGAACTATCTTAGTTAAATGAGTATGTGTTTGCTCTGTACCATACAGAGCAAATCCCCTAATATATATTGAGGATAATAAAATATATAAAGCTAAAGAGTTTGTTTGCTTTGGACCTACTGGTCCGATATGAAAAATTATCTCAGTGTTAGATAGCCCTTTTGTCGAGGAAGGCTATATTTAATTGTGAAGTTCCTACGGGAACGGGAGTTACGCGGGTTAATTGAGGATTTTAGCGATGTGATTGTTTATTGTTAGTTTATTATTGTAACGGCTGTACAATTATTATTATTGCGTGTTATTAGATAACTGTGCAATAATATGCGTATGTAGAACAATTTGTGGTCAGTGTCGACGCCTCGTCCGTTCGTCTGTGTGCCTCGGTACTTGCCTCCTCGGAGCTCGGAGCGCACATCATTAGCTTCAATTAATTGTACTTGTACAGTACTTACCACTCCCGCTACTAATCAGTATGTATAAGATTTGCACCGACTGTGATTGTGTTTATACAGACGCGGTATTCTCATCGTCACCTAATTTATTAACTACTAGCTGCTGCCCGCCATTAGGGTCCACATAAAATAATATGCTATCTACCAGTAAAAGTTCCCACAAAAACGTCGTAAAAATCTGTTATTTTTCCATTACAACCAGATATTTAAATTATATTTTTGTATATTATATACATATTTTCTCTCCTTATTTTATAATGACCAGTGATCGCCAAGGTCAAGACTACAAATGTAACATTTGTATTGAATTGGTGGCGTGTACTGTCGGTGTACCCACCGATCACTATGCTAATTATTTCCAAGTATAAGAGCCCGAGCGCCGCGGACACTGGACACTGGCCGACCATCGCGGTGCAACAATGCCGCACGTCAACCAGCACATTTAAATAATCGCCACCATTCATATTGTATTTATTCAGGTAATAGGCAGAATTGCTCGCCATTATTATAATTAATAGTCGAGACTTCCTCGCGGCTACTTTGTATTATGATTGTCGTCAGCACTACGAGTGTTCGTACTAATTATTACCAAGCCTCTACACTTTTGAATGTAACGATAGATTGTGAATACTAAACAGCGTGAATAAACGAATACATCAGTTTCAATAGCTTATTTTATTGTTTTGTTAGCAATTTGTCGACCGAACGACTGGAGCACATAGTAAAATCGCAGCCCGCAGTTCTATGATAATTGTCTTAGATACCTAATACTCATTGTATAAAAATAAGTAAAACTCAAAAATAGAGACCGAACTGAATTTTACTTGGTCCTTATGATATTTTCCCTTGTGTTTATATTTTACACTTTCGGTCTCACTTAATTACCTTGAAATGTTCACACCAAATTGGTTCGTACACTAATCAACGAGAAAAAAATGTTCGTTCGCCCAGAATGTACGAATATATTGTGATACTCGCCTACTTATCGGCATACAGCTCACGGTACGTCGGTATGTTTCCCAACTCGCTATTGTATATTGTTAGTAGATTTCCAATTATTTAGAATCAATAAATCTGCGCGTTGTCCAGAAAACAAATAAGTATGTCGGGTGTAGTGGTGTGTCTGCGTGAATCACAGGCGGGCGGCGCGCCGGCGCTATATTTAGACATGCGCGGGCGCCGCGCTGGAGCCCGCTGCTGCTGCCCTCTGCCACGTTACACCCTAACCACATCAACTCACTTTTTCTGACAGCTAAGTATGGTATTGTGAATATATCAGGCTTCGACGTCCTGCTTCAATAACGGTAGCCATCAGCCGAAATAGGGTAACGATAGGTAATGTAGTTTGGGGATTTTAGACAGGTTCGGCTCAAACTAAAACGCCTCGCAATGTCTATGTCGAAAACATTAAGTGCGCTTATGTTATACATATACCTATTTTACGTTATGTATTTGAAAGTAAGTACACAATCACAATCAAAATTCTAGTAGTACTAGGATGCAATTTTGCCATGGATTGTCCAGGAATAGCTCCGACATACCATAGCGTTGGTATGTCTGCGAAATACAAGATTTCATCGAACATCGATTTGTATGCAAAAACAAACATTAATAGAGACATAACATTTGGCGGAAACTTGCGAATTACTTCGATTCCAATTCAGAAAACAAGATGTTTTGAAGTGAGATTGTTTTGATCACTCATCCGCTGAGTCTTGGGGCTGTGTGTGGGGAGTGCTACTTTGCCAATAAAGCTGACGATACTAGTTGCGGAGTGTTGGACTCTAGTAACCCTGGCCACGCTCCCGCCTGGTCAGTGTGCGGTGTGCGTGGGCGGACGAGTCACCCGGGAGTCTCCACCCTCGCCCTGCTGTTAATTAACTAAAGCCGCGCCTACACGCAAGCTAATACTATTTTAAATCAATAAAAAAATTGTATCAGGTATTGTTCCGCATCACCGCACCGTAACTAATATGGAAAATATTTCTTTGGATCTGTTAGCAATACAAATCTATGGAGTGCACATTGATACGTAAGTTCCTTGTTCTTTAGAGCAACGACTTAATATATGGCAGTGCGAGTACCAAATATGGGCTAGGTAGTTATGGCCTCTTGCAGACGCAATAAACCGCAATATCGCGCCGCAGATTTACACATCTGTAAATGTGAGGTGTAAACATTTTAGGCAGTGCAATACATCAATAACATTGAGTTTGAATACCAGCAAGGTAAAGGCTCTTATGTGGTCCATCAATCATTGAGTGCCTCATTATGACTCACACTTCAGCATCAACATACTTCACCCTACTTTTCTACAGCCTACAAGATAAAGAAAGCTGTGTCTAATAAATAAGTAAGTCAAATAAGTAATTAAAAAAGAAGAAAAATAAGCAAATGCGTACTTCGGACGGTTTGAGTGGCAAGGACACGTTGAAAAGTAAAATTGATAATTTTTATGCCAAATTCCCACCATGTATCTTACATGGTGGGAAGTTGTTTGTAGTGAATTGTTCTCAAACTGTATGCAAATGTTTGCAAATTGTTTTGTTACTTGGAAACGATCTATTTAATGTAAAATATATTAATATAATCGAGGCTGGTATCGGTGGAGAGCGTGGCGACGAGCTCGGCGTAAACAATCGGTGCGTGCACGCAGCCGAGCTTCCGGCGCGGAGCGGCGCCGCGCAACTCAATGAGACCCGAGCCAGCGACGACACCTAGCACTGAGGCTTCATTAAACTATAGCAGCTTTAAATACCTGACGCAAGAAACATACACAACAACTACGCCATTGTATGAACTTCTCTGAACTGGACCCACACAGCAACGTTTAACGGATAACTTAGTACAAATATAGAATATGAAAAAAAAAATTGAGTGTCGCATTTCGTATTAGGCGATCAAGGTAACGATAGCGTTCCAAGAAAACATACCCTTAAGAAGCGATACTACCTGAACAATTGAACATTCACATGAGTTTCGTTAAGACGCAATGAAAAACGTAATCAAATAAATTGAAAATAGTAACGAACTGATTTCATGTTAATGGCTTATTAAAATCTATTAGACCAACATTATTTCAGCAAATCAATATATTTATTTTATTTACGATGCAATTCCATTATCGTTGTCAAATTACTACATATTATTTAGTTTGCGGCCCGCAGTCCGCGGTTTTTGTCTTAAGTTCACTACTTGTACGTTACGTACAATCTCTTTGCCGAATGTTGGTCAAATCTTTATAAGCAACATACAAAGTTTCACATACCTATACCTAATTCGTACCTCTCGTAGATCTTCATCACCTATTCCTAGATTTAGATATAAGTAGAATTTAAAAATAGCATCTCATATATGGATTGCTGTTATTTATAAACGAAAGATCAAATATATGTAAACATTAGAAATTATGTGTTTGACAGACGTAACTCTCGTTAAATCGTTCCGTAAATAGTGATTTTGATCAATGTCTCGGCTGCGAGCAAAGCTCTGAAGCACGACTAAAATCAAGTCCAGCTTTAGTCACAGTTTTTTGGAGTATCAAGCAGCACACCAAAGAATTCTCATTAAAGAATAACTGAATTTATGTTGCACCATTTCCATGAATACCGGTCTCTTTGCAAACGATGCAGCGTCCCCGTCTAGCGCCTTTGCATCATGCAGCGTCATTACATAAAATTGTGTTGGTGTGACAAGTACGGCGTACTCGCATTGTATGTAATGGAGCTGGCATACAGCCCGATTTGGACCCACCAGTCAAATGGCTCCGAGCGATAGTTGCTTCAAAGAAATATCAATTTGCTATTGTTACAGACATGACCGTAAAGTAACTATCTAAAATCAATCTTAACTTTTACACGACTATTATGCGGATCAGTTTTGAAAGGTTTGTTTTACGGGAAGAAAACATCGTAATTATGTAGTCATCATTCTAATTAATATGAGATATTTTAATTCTAGCCAAGAAAATACTCGAATCATAACATTTTGCCATTTTTAACTATGTTAATTTTAACTTCGAGTTCTAATATTCTTACGCTTTTACTTTGCTCTAAATTTCTGAATCTACGTACCCTTACTTATGACTACTTACCCTACTACCCTTTAACCTTTTATTTATGCATGTATTGGTAGTGATATTGGCTACTTTTATACAATACACATTATAGTTCACGAAGCAATGCGCAGTTATAGTCATAAAAGTAGCACAGACCATGAAATTAAACATTCTAGCAAATCGTTGATTATTTAAATGTTAAAACTTATGTTTTGACGATGAATTATTTCTTCTTTATATACTGCGTGGCAACATATCCAGTCTGGTTGATTGTCGAAAGTATTCTAATTATTACATTTTCTGGTTTCAATGAAAATCTATTGTAAAAGCACTCTATAAATCTGTAAAGAATACGCTGACCAGCTTCGAGTTCCACGCTTTCTAAACAAATTTATCGACAGATCTGAAGTTTATTATGATGAAACGAGACTAGGATCGTTGGGAACATGTGGTATCGGTAGCTATCAGCTGGCCGTGCTAGTTGTCTGTACGTAGAGATAGCGCGCATTGTGTGCGCGACGCGCAGGCCGCAGACGACCGGTTAGCGGCGCCCCGCGTCCCACCCGCACAGCCTGCTCCATTCGGGATATTATATTAATCGCCCGATTGGCTGCAGTTTCACCGTGCCTCGCTCCTGGCCCGACAGATGCAGTGTAACCCCGTCACACGCAGATGCAAATACCAATAACTCGAAACCATCCATATTCACTAAACGCAGCCTGCCTTTTGCGTCTGCGTCTTATGGGTGAAGCGTGTTGTGTTCACAACCCCACTTGATAATGATGCCGTGAACTTTGTCTTTTTTATATTCTGATACGATATCCACTTTCGTTTCCGCGCCTTGACAATTGATTAGACACAAATATACTTGAAGATAGTTTGTTATCGCCGAGATTTATTGTTTCACGATTTGTTGATGAAAGTTTGTATCAGGAGGTCTCTCTGTGGCTTAAACTACTCACATTACACAGAGATGCGAACTTTACATAATTGCACATTTTATATTTAGTTGATAGTTTCACTCCTAGTTCGTGTTTTTATCATAATGACGAAGTTCACCTAAATGCCGCCAAAACGTTTTGATCACTGTTATCAGCTATTATCACCTGTGTTGATGCTAGTTAGTCGAGCGCAGCTAGATTCTGATGAATGAATGTACATCACATGTCAACAGTAGCGTGACTTCGTTAGTGACGTGATCTTTGTTTACTTCGGCAGAGATGTGCGGTTTTGTTCTCCACTAATTGACTCACTCGGGGAAGTGTCACATTCAAATACTAAAAAATCATTAAATCATTAGTGCTGTTTAGGCTTACAGACGATTAGGATGTGTTACGTATTTTTACTAAAGAATAATGTCTCTTTCAGCGCTAACACTGTTCCGAATATTTATTGTTGCTGAAGATTATCAATGTAGCTTTAGTAATATAACTAATTAATTGCAGTGATTGTGTCACTTTGTCCAATTAGAATCTTCATTTGTGAATCTTTAAATATCTCACTTCACGTCGATTTCATGTCTCCGACGAAGGACAAACTATTGACAGGTAATGTTTTGATTTATATTGTGCAATGCGGAATGTATACGTTCGTTTGTTTTTAAACTCCAGGCATACATGGAATGATTCTGCATTTCATGACAAAATTGTTCCTAATTAGTAGAATCTCCTACCAGGACTTGTTCGTCGAAACAATGTGCATATTGTGAAAACTGCAAACTCGTTCTGTGGAAGCGGGCGCGACAGTGCACGTTCGATCGACTGATAGCGTGCACCAACTTGTTCGGAAACTGCGAGTATTAACTATGTACATAAGATCCACGTCGTTCCCACTAACTGGTGCACTAAGGGAAGGCCAACCGGACCCTGGCTAGAGGAATAATTAAGTGTTTTTCAAAGTGTTAGAATTCAAGTGTAATGATATGTAAGAGCAGTAGAAAGCGACGATAGTATGAAAAATGTAAATATAGGTGCAGTCGGTTCCACCAAACAACTATCTTATCAATGTATTGTTATAAGTTTTGAATTTTAAAGAGAATTAATATTAATTATATAGGTATAGGTATTGTAATGAAACGGTCAAAGGTCATAAGCACACTGTCTTTTATTCGAATATCAATAAACAAGAGAATATCGTGAGTGTTATATCTTTAAATAATGGCCAAGGCTTTCCGTATACAGCCAACCAGCCAGTCACATATATTACAATAAGAGTAGGGAAAAGAAGTCGCATACAGGGCTCGGAAACGTTATTTAAAATAACGTTCTTAAAACGTTTCCAACCGTTACTTGCACAACATTGTGTTCGAACGAAAACGAAATGAGAACGTTATCGAAAACCGGTTTATTCCGCACCGCCCCGCGCAAGCCGTATGGCGTGCGCCGCGAGCGGCGTACGCGCTAGGTTGACGTGTTTAATTAAGCTTATTTGATTTGATTCTATCATTCATCCCGATGCGCTTGTTTACTGAGAACGCCGGACGCTTAGGCCAAGTTCGTTTACTTTCCTTCATATTAAAGATATATATTGTTAATACTTTAGTACCTTGGTTGTGTTTGTGCGTATTTAACAATGAAATAAAACAGTAAAAATACTGTGTCTGTACATTGAATATATTAAAAAAAAAAATTGAGGGGGGTTTAGAAACAGTAATAGAGCACGAATCCAAAAAAAATAATCTGTCTGTTTGTTTGTACACGCTAATCTTCGGAACTACTGAACGGATTTGAATGATTTTTTTTTGTTGTATAGGTATTAAGTCTAGGCAACATATAGGCTATAATTTATCTTGGTCGCTTGAGCACCTGATGCAGAACCGTAACAGACCAGCTAAACTATAAGAGATACAAAAATGGTACCATAGCAAAAATTGTTCCATGTGATGAGCAATTTCTGCTGAGAGAATAAATTTGAAGATCTGGAATACCCGATGTTGAACTCCAAGAACCCAGCTATACTATAACATATATAAGAATGACGTCTTAGCAAGAGTTGTTCAGCCTGATGAGCACTCTCTGTTGACGCATAAAAATTGAAGTTCTGGAACACCTGCTGTGGAATTCCAAGCGCCCAGCTACACTATAACATTTATAGGAATGACGTCTTAGCAAGAGTTGTTCAGTCTGATGAGCACTCTCTATAGACGTATAAAAATTGAAGATCTGGAACACCTGTTGTGGAATTCGAAGCGCCCAGCTACACCATAACACACATAGGAATGATGTCTTAGCAAAAGTTGTTTGGTCTGATGGGCATTTCCTGTTGATTTATAAAAATCGAAGATCAGAAACATGATTTCCACATCAGGAAATCAAACCTATCACTAATTTCACTGTATAATTATAAAATAACACAAGCTGGGAGTACCTCGACGCGGTGAAGGCGGTAACAGTTTAGGACTGATTTTCGATGAATCATTGAAAATTTGACTCTTCTGACCAAAACTCCCATTCATTTTTTTATTTTGTCGAATAAATATGCCTTCGGGCTTATGTTATTTGAGTGTTTAATTTCCTTTTCCATTTATCTTCGTGACACGGTAGCCTACTCGGCATCGCAGGGGAGCAGTCACTTAGATTTTAATTGATCAGGTATCTTCAGAATAAAACTTTAACCATGCTTAGAAATAGGTCAAATTTTTCCCAATGTTCCAAAGGAGCTAAACGATTGAGGATCATCAAGATCCCAAGAATCTCCCGAAGAGCGTCAGGAGAGACTTGATGCTGTTCGAAAACATCAGGCTGCAACTCGCTCCATGGAAACCTCTTCGGATCGCAAAGCACGTCTGCGTTCTCAGCGTATTTACGTATCTATATCCAGGTCTCTAGAGACCAGTGAAGAATATAATGGGCGACTGACTGCTGATCGTGAACATCATACATTGTCTCGCGTGTTGCAGACGTTCACGGATAGAGAATTGCGCTTGAGTTCTCAGCGTATCGACGAATCTGCTTCTAGGTCTCTAGAGACAAGTGCGGAACGTGATGCGCGACTGTCCGCTGATCGTGAACGTCACGCATAGTCTCGCGAGTCCGAGAAGTTCGCTGATAGAGAATTGCGCTTGAGATCTCAGCGTATCTACGCATCTGCTTCTAGGTCTCTAGAGACAAGTGCGGAACGTGATGTGCGACTGGCCGCTAATCGTGAACGTCACGCATTGTCTCGCGAGTCAGAGACGTTCACGGATAGAGAATTGCGCTTGAGTTCTCAGCGTATCTACGCTCCTGCTTCTAGGTCTCTAGAGACAAGTGTGGAACGTGATGTGCGACTGTCCGCTGATCGTGAACGTCACGCATTGTCTCGCGAGTCGGAAACGTTTACCGATACAGAATCACGCTGTGTGTAAGTGTTTAATTTCTTTATTGAGTTCTTAGCGTATTAGCACATCTATTTACAGATCTTTAGTCTTCAGGCGACTAACTGCTGATCGAGATTATCATACATTGTCCCGAACACGCACTCATCAAAATATTCATAATCCGTTAGAAAGTGAGAGAGAAAGAATTTCTGGTGTACGGCATGAAGAGACAGAAGAAGAGCGCAACGAACGTTTGAATTCTGATCGACTTCGACATTCTCTGAATAACTGTCCCGGGCCTTTGAATTCGACAACAGACATTTCAGATCTTTGATTTTGACGATCCCGTTGTTGTTGTAACATTATTTTTGTGCAAAATTTAACAGTAGTGTATCTATAATTAAAACTCTGCTACATTTAAGGCACTTAATCAAATTCTTAGGTAATTACTTGTCAATATTTCCTCCTCATTTTTAATAAAAAATGGTTGACTATCTGATAAATCGGTAATCGGATTTACATCCTCTACTTCAGTAAACACTGGTTGGCTGTCTGGTAAGTCTGTAATTGGATTTACATCTTCTACTTCAGTATACACTGGTTGACTGTCTCGTAAATATGTAAAGGGATTTACATCCTCTACTTCACAATACACTGGTTGACTGTCTGGTAAATCTGTAATTGGATTTACATCCTCTGCTTCAGTAAACACTGGTTGACTGTATGGTAAATCTGTAAAGGGATTAACATCTGAAATATTCAATTTACTTAAAACCCTATCATATTATTCAAAATTAAATACACCTTATCATCATTAACGTCCGCTATGGTTTGTTGACTGTTAAAGCAATTATTCGAATCTATACAAGGTGTAACGGAAAGGGTATATACATAGAAAGAGCAAGGCTTCTTTGGGTCAATCGCGGATCGCGATTTTGTAGCCCAAGGTGTAAAATCGAAAACCTATTTGTGCGTGCGCTGCATAACTATTGACAATAGAACAAAATGATGTACTACGGGTTTGTAGGTCTTATTAAGATCTAAAAAAATTTAAATCAATTAACAGAATATAATTATACGAAATTTAGAGCGTATTTTGTAAAGATTTAAAAATATTCGACTATTTAGAAAAACATTGACAAGTAAGTCCTTCCTGAATTATCCATAGTTCTCTCTCTTATTCGATTATTATTGAACTTTATTTACCTATGTAAACAGCTAAGTATATTACACATAAACAATAGCAAACGAAGACACTCGACCACGAGCGTGGCAGTTAAATATGTAATAACCTACTAACTAAATGAGAATAAGAAATGAATGAAATAAAACGGTTTTAAACGTTAAAAAAACCAAGAACGATATAATTTTGATCTTCTTCAAAAACGTTATTTTTAACGTTCCGTTCGAACGTAACCGAAACATTTCGTTCTTTAGGTATTTTAAGTGAGAACCGTTCCGAAAAAGATTTCGTTTTCCGAGCCCTGGTCGCATATTAATAAAATCTGTTTTTCAATAAGACATGCGTAACTGTTTTTCTTTTGTTCCCGTTACCTCCTGAGGTTACGGGAACAAAAGAAAATCAGTCAGAAAATAGTACCTATGTAGTAGTAATAAATATTCAACACTTGTTTTTTTTTATTAAAAAAGAAGGATTCTTCTCAACAATACAATCAGGAAAAATCCTGACTCTTATCATGTGCGGTGAAGACGATATTAATCTTTAGTAGATAACAGTCGCAACGTCGTGGAACGAGATGCTCAGACAGGGACACCGTGTCCAACGTAGTCGTAGTACAAGCTCATCGTATTGCCGTGTCTTATTAGTTGGTACATAGGTGGCGTGTACACTGTACAGTGCGCTGTGTCGTCTGCTGCATCTCGTTATTAGTCGATATGCGCCGTTCAGAGTTATGCAATAAATATGGAAATCAGTTCATGTTGCTCGTATTTATATGTTAACACATTGCATTGAAATTGATGACTATGATATTTGATGTAGTTCAAGATATATTACTATTTTATTTAACATATAAAACCCAGCGGCTGTTATAACGTCACGAAATACATATTACATCATAGATATAACTTTTATTATTTTACCCTTTCCGTACAAATGAGCGATAGTAGGCTTTCTCCCACTGGCCGTTATAACGCCTATGGTGATCCGTGACTGCAAGATGAACAGGGTTACTTTTTCAAAATTTTAGCAATTTTCATCAAACATCACAAAGTTCTAAAATAGTTTCAGGAGTAAGTATCTGGGTAGTGCAATGAAAAATCAACGATCATAAGCTACGAGCGGACCGAATCGTGTTATAGTTAACGAACTGCGAACTTTTAGTGTATAGATTTTTTTTCTCTTCCACCATGAGAATGAACAAAATATGCCAATTAACTATCTTCTAGCAAATATTAATTATATAAGTATATATTATGTACGTTTTACCGGATCACAGATAAGAATCTGCGAGTGAGTTGCTGTGAGAACTTGTATTTTGGTGGTTCGGTCGAGTGCCTCGGATCTACTGACAGTAGTGACTAGACAGCGGTGCAGTGGTGACTGGTGGTCAATGTTATCGGAGTTCATCTATTATTGTCGTTACGTGGTGGTGTCGTGTTAGTGAACGTCTCGCAGGTCAGGTCGCTGTGACGTAGGAGGGTGCGCGGGGGCGAGGGTGTGCCGGTCGGGGCGGAGGGGGGGAGGCGGGGCGCATCTCGCGGAGGCTGCGCGCGGCAGTCGTCGGCCGGCGTCGCCGCGACATGTTCCACTGCATCGTGCAGCCGCGGCACGACTGGGGCCCGCCCGACCTCGCCAATGCCTTCCCCGGTACGACACCCGGCTAGCTGCCGGCGCGCGCGCCCGACACCACATACTCACTTATATCTATTAATGGCGCCCGAAAGCTCTGCGGTAACTGCCAATAACTAATTATAACTGTTCTCACTACAAATAAATATGTGTGATTTTACGTGAGCGCAGCGCGGCGTTGTTGTTGTCGGTGCATTGTGTCGGGCGCGCGCTCGCTTCTCTTACACACCACACCGGCGCCCCTGAGCTACTGCTAACATGTATTTGTTGTGGCCAAACATGAGCACGTAGGTACCCGTCGAGACCGACACACAAAGGCAGCGCAGGTGCGACCGCGCGGCAGGTAGAGACGGTCGCAGCCGGCTCGGCTCGCCACCGGTCCTTTGTGTGAGACACGTCTCAATCACTAGATATAAGAATGCATGAGTACAACCTGTTGTATACCAAAATCTTTATGTGATGCAATTTACATGTTAGGGCTGGATGAGGTAATATCGTCACAAGAGTAGTAAGCGTACACACAGCATCAGGCGGGTGAGGGTGCGTCCCCTCGCGTCCCCTCACCGCTGTCAGACGTCAACAACTCCTTTCACAAGCGAGTAGGTACTTGGAACGACGCGTGGTTACTTTTTATTTCATGTGGCTGTATGGGGAACGTATCCCTCGGCGAATGTTATACGATGAAAAACGTTACCCCGATTTAGTTACATAAATTTGGACTTTTTATGTCTAAAGAAACAAGGAAATGTTTCCGCTTCGGACGCTATCTCTGTAGCAACTGACAAGACTACGACATTAAACTGGAGTTCTCTGTGTCTTCAACACTATTTGTCGATGTTAGTCACTTAGTCAAAACAAAATCATAAAACCCTCCGAGGAAACTGTCGGGTGCATTCTGCACGCACCCTCGTTCACGTTGGTTCGATAGCGGGATTCTATCCCGTGACGGTTGAGCGGTAGTAATTATGATAACATGAGAAATGTTATTTTAATTAAGTTATTTGAACAACGAAGAAGACACAAAGTAACAACTGAAGGAAGCGTATACAATGGCTCCAAATTCTCATCGTAAAAGGTTTCTTATGGTGTGTTATTGCCGTTAGCGTATTGTTGTCTCCGGCGCGAGGGACTGCGATACTACAGTATTCAAACTCAATTAGTATGCTCATTGAAATCAGACGGGAATAATACAATGTCAAGGGTTAATTGTAACTGGGGTTGAATTTGTCTATTCAATTGAAGGGGGTGGACGCCTATCTTAATGGAAAATGTTTGTTATAAATATCTAATGTTGACGACCTAGCCTAATAATTGCATTTAGAGTAAAACATTTTTATTAACATGGACCGAATACTAAACCAGAAAATAAATAAAATGCACTGTTTGCTGTCTCCCTCCGTGCAGGGCATCCTTCACATTGCGACGTTACTCTTCAACTCTCGACCGAGAGAGGTCAAATTTCCGGCAATAATTTCGTGCTAGTTATAATTATGTCATCCACTCGTGTCACAACAAATACGTATATTATCTCGATATACATTGTAACAGAAGTCTTCAATGAATTTACTGTAGGCAACAAATTGTCATTATAATTAATTTCGCATAATTTTATAGGCTATTTTCTAAAACCTAGTAGAGCTGTGCCAATATTGCCGTAAGCATTCGTATTGCTATCACGAGCTCTACGCCGAATGACATGGGTTACGAAAGGTATAGATATAAATCATAAGTTTGTGTGTAATCGGAAGCTTAGAAGTAAATAATGTTCGGTATACCCTACCAATATTTCTCACAAGATCTTGTGTTGGTAACCACTTCGGAAAGTCAAACGACTAGTATGTTATACCTCGACGATCACTAACACTTAGCGGTAGTACAATATACTTACCTACTACACCACTGATTCAACCCATTTGCTGCACTCATAATTTTTTCCCGACTACATGAAGAAGAGGGTTTATTTATATTAGTTTACATTACTTATAAAACATGTTGTCATAATACTTAACGTTCACAAAAAGCTCAATACAAAGTTTGTCTCCACTTGATGCGTACCGCCACGTACAGTTCGGAAACCCGTGACCTAGCAAATTCCGCTGATAAATATTACTTTTGTATACATAGATGAATCAGATAATTAATTTGAACTGGCTTACAATAGTATGATCAGTAACACATTATCGAAAACATTAGAAAAAAAAAACAGCTCCAGACAGATGTCTATACTACCTACCTTTTTTGAGCCTATGCGATTTTATGAATTGACATGATAAAATTATATGAATGTAGGTTTTAGTAGCATATATTTGAGTGCCGGCAAGAGATTCTAGAAGGGGCTCTTTGTCGTTCATATTACTATCGTAGATTGTGTCGGCACAGAAATAAACGTAAATTGCAGGGACAGCTTAACATGTTCCCAAGCAGAGTCTGAAGTTCACATTCGACAACTTTGGGAAATTAATTAAACATAAGGATTGCGATCGACGACGCCGCCGAGGCCGGCCCAAAAAAATGTGGCAGGACGATCTAGACGCGAACCTTGGTGGCTGGTCCGAAGTGGCACTAGAAAAGAGCACTTGGAGAGATATAGGGGAGGCCTTTGCCCCGCAGTGGGACATAAACGGTTAATAAAAAAAATGCATTACGATATGATTACGCTAATATTCTTATAAGTTCAGAATAATATTGTATGATTCGATTGCACATAGCTACAATCTTTACCGGCGTACCACGAAACTTCGTGGAAGGGCCCGGCTCTTCGCATCACAGCTGTGTTGGGCGCAACTTCGCCAGAATTCGGTGCGTTATTGGAAAGTCGCACAATAAGCGGCGTTGTTGGCGCAAACTACTTTCAGATCAGCCGAGCTGTGTTCGAGATATTTTTGCCCATATTGTTATCAAACGAGAAAGTTGTTTATATACTCATGTTGACTAATTACAATCGTAATCATGGTAAAAGTAAATGTGTGTAATTAATGTTGTAAACGTTAATATTTCGGTTCACACATGTCTCAAAACTTTCATAGCCTGTCCCTATCACTCCGCGGCTTTATCTTCGACGGACCGCTACTCTCCTCTTGGTGCTTATGAATTATTATCGATCCTGCGTTTATCTAGTCCAGGTTATAAATTACAGAGACATTCTTATAGAGTTTTAAACTCCTAGCATGTATAGTAGTACCTAGTATATAAACTGAAATATTAACTCAATTCCTTATCAGTAGGAAACAACATTAATAAATGTAGGAGAACTTATATTCTAATATGTGATTGGGTGCGGTTAACGTCGCCCTCTTCTATAATGAATAGATTTCTTTGTAAAGCATTCATTTACTTTTAATTGTCTACCACCCGCCCCGGATTCGCACGGGTACAATGCTGATGTAATATACATATTAACATTCCTCTTGAATCACTCTATTAAAAAAACCGGCCAAGTGCGAGTCGGACTCGCGCACGAAGGGTTCCGTATGAGTTACAAGTGCGTACCTATTTTTGATATCAAGAATTAAAAAAGCGTATGTTTATGAAATGAAATGTTATTTTTGATTTTTATATTCGAGTTGATTGAATGAAAGGTAAATTGCGGTTTACGATTTATGAAGTATTAAAAAAAACTACTTACAAGAACTCGTTCAAACCAATTTTCGGTGGAAGTTTGCATGGTAATGTACATCATATATTTTTATTTAGTTTTATCATTCTCTTTTTTTAGAAGTTACAGGGGGGGGACACATTTTACCACTTTGGAAGTGTCTCTCGCGCAAACTATTAAGTGTAGAAAAAAAAGACATTAGAAACCTCAATATCATTTTTGAAGACCAATCCATAGATACATCACACGTATGGGCTTGTCGAAAAAATTTTTTTTGATTTTCATTTCAAAGTATGGGGAACCCCAAAATTTATTGCTTTTTTTCTATTTTTGTGTGAAAATATTAATGCGGTTCACAAAATACAATACATCCACTTACCAAGTTTCAACATTATAGTTCGTATAGTTTCGGAAAAAAGTGGCTGTGACATACGGACGGACAGACAGACATGACGAATCTATAAGGGTTCCGTTTTTTGCCATTTGCCTACGGAACCCCAAAAACCGCATCAAAATATCAGTTAAAATATTTCCTAATGTATTTTTTGTAGTATAAGTTCCCTAGGTGGAGCAGATCGTAGCAGTCTATTAAGTTAGCTGATGTGTATGTGCAGACATCCGGCTGCAGCTGTCGGAGCAGACGCGCGTGCTGGAGGCGCGCGCGGAGGCGACGGCGGGCGTGGCGGGCGAGCTGCACGACTACTGCCGCCGCCGCGCAGACCTCGAGCACGAGTACGCGCGCGCGCTCGACAAGCTGCACCAGCGGCACAAGGACCAGAAGCACAAGTATGTACTTATTAGTACCCCAAGGTAAAATAAAAGACCGCCCCACTCGCATCGATTCAAGCCCGTCGGTGTTCATCGTACTTAACTCTTATGAGACGTCTGCTTTTGGCATCAGATTATTGTCTCGTCTTAAAGATTCTAATCGCCAAAACCTAATGTTCAGCCTTAGTGTCGAGGAGGCCGTGGGTTCAATCTTCCCTTAGTTACGAATAAATTGAGTTCAGACATTTAATGACGTTGCTTTGAAACTTTACATTTAATAAGTTATGTGTAAGAAAATGACAAAGTGATGACGAACGTGCAGACGCGAGCAATGGTCGTTGACGGGCGCGTACGCGTGCTGGCAGGCGGCGCTGGACAACACGCGGGCGCTGTCGCGCGACCACGCCGCGCTGGCCGAGCTGTATGGCGGCCCGCTCGCCGCCCGCCTGCAGCGCGCCGCTGACGACGCGCTCCGGTTGCACCGCAAGTGTAGAGACATCGGTAAGTAACACAATGTACAAGGTATAATTCGAGTTCGGGTCACCTAAATATCTTCTGTTAGACCGTTATGAACGCTTCGTGTGATGGCCGGCAGTGTCGGAGCGACACGAGGAGGTGGGCGCGTCGCTGGCGGAGGCGGCGTCGCTCGGCAAGCTGCACGCCACCGCCGCGGCCGAGTGGCGCGCCGCCGCGCTCAAGCTGCGCCACGCCTACGACCAGCGCCAGCGCGTCGCCTCCGCCGACCCGCCGCGACAGAAGAAGCTCAAGGCCATCGACAAAGAACTAGAGAAGGTAACGTTAGCGTCCGTCTTGTTGATACTTACAGGAAAGTATATTTTTGTATGTAACTAGACAAATGTCTCCCTCAGCGGCGGTCGCGGCACAGCGAGGCGCGCATGAGAGCGCTGCGAGCGCGCGCCGACTACGTGCTGAGCCTCGAGGCGGCCAACGCCACGCTGCAGAGGTACTACCTCGACGACATTGCCGACATCATCTTGGTCAGTACTCGACCCGCACATAGACCCAGTCCTCGACCGCGGCCAGCGACAGGACAGGCAATAATAAGTTGTGTAAACTGTGCAGTGCATGGAGGTGGGGTTCGAGGCGGTGGTGGGGCGCGTGGTGCGCGCGGCGGGCGCGGCGGAGGCGGCGCGCGCCTCTGCCGCGGGCGCCGCTGCGAATGCCCTGCGCGCCGCCGCCGACGCGCTCGACGCGCTCGCCGACCGACAGCGCGTGCTCGACGCGCACGCCGCCGCCTTCGCGCTGCCGAGGCCGCTGCCCTACCAAGGTACGTCGCCCGCGCCGATCCGACACGCCGGGGAGAGTTCGTTCCGTTGCGCGTCTAAATAGTTTCTTTGTCGTCCTATGCCTTCAGGCTCGACTCCAAGCGTGCAGGACTCCGAAATGCGCGACCTACTGGCCTCCGCGGCGGACGAGCCGGACGCGGAGCGCGCGCGGCACCGCGCCGAGTTGAGCGCGCGCCTGGCGCAGCTGGACGCGGGCGCGCGTGCCCTGCGCGCCGAGTGCCGCGAGCACGCCAAGACGCTGGACGCCGCCGAGGCCGAACTCGTCAAACAGGTCAGATAACCGAGACCGAAGTTTACGACCGTTTACTACCGACCGAAACGATCAAAATTCACAAGATTTAAAATCTTGTGAATTTAGATCGTTTTCGAATTTCGAATCGTGTCTTCGTCAGATGGAGGGCTCGGACGAGCAGTGGGACGTGTCGTCCCTGTTCGGCGCGGGCGGCGGGGGCTCACTGCCCCCCATCGCCACGCCCACGTCGGAGGACCAGGAGGACTATTATCTGGCGGTGAGTGTCGGTCGCGGGGCGGGCGCGCGCGCCGCGGCCGCGTCACGCTCAGGCGTCGGGTTCGTGTGCGCAGAAGTTCCGGTCGTACGTGTCGAGCGCGGGGCGGCTGGCGCGGCTGGAGAGCAAGGCGGCGGCGGTGCGCGGGCGGCTGCTGGGCGCGGCGGGCGCGGGGGGCGGGCGCGCGCCCTCGCCGCCCTCGCCCCCGCGCCGCGCCGCCGCGCGCCTGCGCCGCGGGCAGTTCGCGGCGCCGCTGGACCTGCGCCTGCCGCGCGTGCTGACGTCGTGCGTGCGCGTGATCGCCACGTACGGGCTGCGCCACCAGGGCGTGTTCCGCGTGTCGGGCTCGCAGGTGGAGATGCAGGCGCTGCGGGCCGCCTTCGAGCGCGGCGAGGACCCGCTGGCGCGCGTGCGCGACGCGTCGGACATCAACTCGGTGTGCGGGCTGCTCAAGCTGTACCTGCGCGAGCTGCGCCCGCCGCTGCTGCCGCCGCAGCTGCAGGACCGGTGAGTGTTCATCGACCCGCCATACTGCGACCAAACAGTCTTAAATACTTCTATCATAAAACTATATTTGAGGTCTAAGAATTGATCCTTGACGGTAAATATTTCGGTCGGCCCCCTAACCCTTAATCAAGGATTCCCGTCTTATTGACAAAGAAGCTTCCTAAAATCTATCTATACTTAGTCTGGCCATTAATACTATTACAATTCAAAATAAACAAAATATTACATTTGAATTTGGAATCTGTCGTTTTTATATGATTGTTCATTGTGTATTCTCATTTTTGCGCCATTAAATTGTCAAATAATTTGTGTTATTAAAATGAAGTGGGGTGGTAAAGAGAACCGAATCGCTGTGATTGCATTACACAAAGTCGCTCTCCTTGCGCTTGGTATATGCGCGCGAAACTAATTGGCCGCGCCTTAGGTATGTGAGCGGTGGGACGGAGAGGCGGGGCGCGAGCTGTCATTACTCAGTGCGGCGCCGTACTTCGCGAAGGCACGCGTTGAAAGTTACGGCTAGTTCCGCGCGCACTAGTCAAATATTTGTGTACCGAGCTATTGATAGGTACAATGAAACCTCCTCAGTTTGTGACAGAAAAAGGTCTGACCTTCCACGTAGTGTTCGTACAAAAAAGGCTTGAGAGAATAGTTAAGCCCCTTCACAACACCATGTTCAACAATGACCCTTTCAGCAAGACTCAGCGCCGGGTCATAAAGTTCGATCCTCTCAAGCTTGGTTAGAAACGAACGTTTCGGACTTCATCAGAGCTAACTGGCCGTCATCTAGTCACGATCTTAATCCGCTGGATTATGATTTATGGTCAGTTTTAGAGAGTATGGCCAGGCCTCCGTCACTCCATGTACTTGCGCGCTATAAGTGCCTACCGCCCAGCCGAGCGGTCTCGGTCCGCCGGCGGATCAAATTCAGTGCGGTTTTCGCAAGCGAAGCGCGCGCACGCCGTTCAATTTTAATAGTGCTGTTCGTTCGTACGCGTATTACGATGCCGTGTGGTGCCTTATGTGCTGTACATGGGTGTAAATCAAGCAAAAGAAGGGATAAACACCTAACATTTTTCCATTTACCTGTCAATGAAGAACAAAGATAAAAAGTTATGTTAATTTAATTTTATCGAAGAGGCAGCCCTGCGATTACTGTGGAATCGCGCGGTGCGAAGCAATCACTGCTGTACGCTTGAGCATTTAGGCGCATTTTAACATACAGTTGTTGACGCGAGGGAGTAGGCAATTATCGTAATAGGTATTGGAAATTTTCTACTGAGTGAAGTATCTGTTACGTAGTAACTATTCAGTAATCTGTGGTATGGCTTGCTCTAAACTCCATGATAATTTGGAGTCTCTAAAGCAGTCCATACGATTGCAATAAAGAATTTTACCATGGAAAGAGTGCGTGCTTCTATTGATAACTGGCCTCAACGTTTAAAGGACTGTATTGCAGCCAATAGAGACCACTTCGAATGACCTTTATATATTTTTAATGTTTTTATATTAATATATTAAACTAACACACTGTAATCATAATAAATGTTATGTACAATAGAGAAAAAAAAAGTTACAATATATATGGCAAAACTAAGTATATATAAAAGCAAAAGGTCATTCATTCACTCACTGTATTGAAACCGAACCATTTTTGAAGAAGCTGATAACTGGTAATGAAAAGTCGATCACGTACGACAAGAACGTGCGAAGAAGGTCGTGTTCACAGACTGTGGCGAAACCCGGGTTAACTCGCAACAAGGAGAGGCTGTGTGTGTGGTGGGATTGATAGGGCATTATTCATTATGAGCTGTTACCACCAGGCAGGACCATCGATACTGAACTTTACTGCGAACAAGCGATGAGATTAAAGCAAGAAGTTGAGAGAAAGCGGCCGGAATTAATAAACAGCCTTCTGTTGATTAATTCCGGCCGCTTTCTCTGTGTGGTGTGGTTTTTCATCATGATAACGCTAGACCTCACACATCTTTAGCCACTCAGCAAATAATAAGAGAGTTTGGCTGGGAGGTGTTAATGCATCCGCCGTATAGTCCTGACCTTGCACCTTCAGATTTCAACCTGACTTGGTCTCTTCAGAATTCTTTAGGCAGTGTCAGGTTAACATCACGAGAGGACTACCAAAACCACTTATCGCGGAATTTTGGTCAGAAGTCTCATAATTTCTATAGCAATGGGATCATGTCCCTACCTACAAGATGGCAAAAAGTTATCGAACAAAATGGTACCTATACGTTTTCGTTAAATGTAAATAAACACATACCTCTAATAACAACTAAAACTCTAAATTCATCTTCAATATCTGCTGAGGCGCTATTAAAAGAAAGTGTTTCTGCATGCGTTACCGATTTTAGTTTTAATTTAATAGACTATAAAGATGTAGTTAATGCTTTCAATACCATAGAGAAGAAAAAAACTAAAGACCTATGGGGTCATTCTGTTAAATTTGTATCTAATATTATTGAAATAATAGCGCCTTACCTAGCATACATATTTAATAGTTGTGTTGATTGTGGTGTATTTCCTGACTTGATGAAGCATAGTAAGGTTATACCATTATTTAAATCCGGTGATAGCACATATCCCTCGAATTTCCGACCTGTTTCTATATTGCCCACTCTGAGCAAAATTTTTGAAAAATTAATTCTTAGCCAGTTGCTCAGACATTTTAATAAATTTAACTTATTACACAAAAAACAGTTTGGGTTTACGAGGGGTTGCTCAACCATAGATGCGGGAACTGAATTGTTAAAAACGATATTCGCGGCCTGGGAAGATTCGCAGGAATCCTTAGGTATTTTCTGTGATCTGTCAAAGGCATTTGATTGCGTTCACCATGACACTCTTGTCAGGAAATTACACCGGTATGGCATTAGGAACCAGGCTCTCAATCTTCTGATTTCTTACATGGGCAATAGAATTCAGAAGGTTGATATAAACGGCAAAATATCACCAGGCTCTGTTGTATCCATGGGCGTCCCGCAAGGCTCAATCCTGGGACCGTTTTTGTTTTTGGTGTATATAAACGACTTACCTTACTATGTAGGAAATAATCATGAGATAGTATTGTTTGCTGACGATACATCCTTGACATTTAAAATAAGTAGACAGCTACGCAGCTATGACGAAGTAAACAATGCAATCTCGAAGGTAGTCCATTGGTTTAATGTTAATAATCTACTTTTAAATGAAAACAAAACCAAAGTTATTAAATTTTCTACACCTAATGTGAAACAAATTGATACGAATGTGCAAATAAATGGTATTCGGTTGGAGCCAGTGGAGTCAACTGTCTTTTTGGGAATAACTATTGACTCCAAATTGCAATGGGGCCCACATATTGAGAAACTATCAGGAAAACTTAGCTCTGCGGCCTATGTTGTTAAAACTATGAGACGACTCACTGATTTGGATACTGCTAGAATGGTTTACTTTAGTTATTTTCATAGCGTAATGTCTTATGGAATTCTTCTGTGGGGAAACTGTGCGGACATTGACACCATTTTTGTACTACAGAAACGAGCTGTAAGGTCTATATATAAACTTGGTCCGCGGGTTTCCCTACGGGAGAAATTCAAAGAGACTAATATTCTTACAGTCGCATCACAATATGTCTATGAAAACCTTTTATATGTTCATAAGAATATAGATAGTTTTAAGAAAAAAAGCGACACTCATAATGTTAATACTAGATCTAAGCATAATCTCGTTTTACATGCTACACGTCTCCACAAAATTAGCAATTCTTTTATGGGGCAATGTATACGCTTCTACAACAAACTTCCTAATAATGTTAGAGATCTTTCAACAAACAAGTTTAAACGATATGTCAAAGATAAATTATGTAAAAAGGCTTATTATAAAATTTCTGATTATGTTAATGACAAAACTGCTTGGGAGTGAGTTGCTCTGAAACAATACTGCTTTATTAATCATTGTAAAATATAATTTATTAAAAAAAAAGGATTCCTCTGAGTTTCTTGCCAGTTCTTCTCAGAGTTGCCACGTCCAGAACTGGTGGTAGTAAAAGAATGGGACGCATCATAAGAACATGATTTAAAATATTTTAAATGTGTCTATTTGAATAAAGAATTTTTGACTTTGACTTTGACTTTTGACTTAAACTATATTTAAAAATGTTTAGAATTTTCTTAAAAAATGCGAAGCAACTTTTTCCCCAACCTATTATTACTAAAGTATTCGGTATTCGGCCGAATATAATAAAAGCAGCCGAATAGGCCGAATACCAAATAGTAACCGAATATTCGTTGCATGCCTTATACATATGTTTAAATGAACACGTAATATCGAGGTATTATTCAGTCGTTTTTAATAACTAACGTTGCGATCAGACAGTAACAGTACTGTCGGCTCGTAGTTTCGCCAAGGTCTGTGTGTCAGTGAGCGTGTGCTCGTGCGCAGGCTGCTGCGCGTGGCCGCGCTGGCGGACGACGGCACGTTCGTGCGGCGCCTGCGCGACGTGCTGTGCGCGCTGCCCGCGCCCGCCGTGCTCGTGCTGCGCTACCTGTTCGCGTTCCTGGCGCACCTCACCGAGCACAGGTATTGTTTCTATTGCCCCTGAATGTTCACGAGTGGTCACGCAGGCTGCTGGCGGACGACGGCACGGTCTAAGAAACAAGGAAATAGTATGGAAGTATACACACCAGCCGCCACTGTCAAAGATATTAAGAAATTGTCAGCGTCGCTTTGCACATTTTCGAATGATATTATTTTTTATAACTAGCTATTGGTATGAGCCCCACTACCAAACATCCATCGAGTGCAATGTTAAAAAGAAGTTGGAGATTATTTATTTGTTATTCTTCGTAATTACAGCTATTGTTATAGTCTTCCAGTCAAATAACATAAGTGTAACTAACTCGCTTGGCGTGGTACATTGTCCTTGTGGTTCCGCAGCGAGGCCAACATGATGGACGCGTGGAACCTGGCCATCTGCCTGGGCCCCACGCTGCTGGCCGCGTGGGGCGAGGGCGGCGCGCAGGTCACGGCGCAGAACCTGGTCAACGAGCTGGTCAAGCGCACCATCCTGCACCACCGCGACGTGTTCCCGCAGGACCTGGCGCCCTACGCGCTCTACGTGCGGCCCAGGTCAGTGCACTCATTTGGTCATTCATTGCGATCATTCAATCTTTAAAATAACAATTTTCAAAGAATTTTACTCAGTTCCTGCCGAGAAATATTTGCTGCTGAGAAAATTGTTTATGTTTATGCATATTAAAATATAAGTATTGTATAACATATAATTTACGACAAGATGGTAGTATTTTCAAAGAAATAGTACTTATGAGTTTTACGGCAAGAACGGATAATTTTTCCTCCTCAATGAAGTTTAAGGCATTCGATTTTGAGCATCATGACTATTATTTATTTTCTTGAAACATCCCTAGATTTTGAGATGGTGATCGAAATGAAAAAAAGAATTAAACTCAAGATTGCGTAACCGTGCCATGAGAACCTCGAACATCGGCGTGCCTCAAGGATCTATTGTGGGCCCTTCTCTGTACAAATGATTATCTTAGTTACTTTATTAATGAACTGTCTGATTCTTAGTTAATACTCGGTATACGGTGCAATAGAATATTGATATACGCGGTATACGGTCATAAGAATATTGATAGTTTTAAAAAAAAAAGCGACACTCATAATGTTAATACTAGATCTAAGCATAATCTCGTTTTACATGCTACACTTTTCCACAAAATTAGCAATTCTTTTATGAGGCAATGCATACGCTTCTACAACAAACTTCTAATAATGTAAGAGATATTTCTACAAACAAGTTTAAACGATATGTCAAAGATAAATTATGTAAAGAGGCTTATCGAAAAATTTTGGATTATGTCAATGATGCTTGCCTGCTTGGGAGTGAGTTGCTCTGAAACAATAAATACTGCTTTATTAATAATTGTAAAATAAAATTTATTTCAAAGAAAGGATTCCTTTGAGTTTCTTGCCAGTTCTTCTCAAAGTTGCCACGTCCAGAACTGGTGGTAGAAAAAGAATGGGACGCATCATAAGAACATGATTTTATGAATAAAGAATTGGTGACTTTGACTTTGACAATATACCATTACGTTGAATGTAACATTACATTACAGCGAGGGTGACGGCGCGGCGGACGAGGCGCCGGGCGACGAGGCGGAGGGGCACACGGACGCGGGCGGGGAGGGCGCGGGGGAGGGGCCGCGCGGGGAGCGGGGGGAGCGCGACGCGCACGACGCGCACGACGCGCACGACGACCTGTCGCTCTACGACGACGACGACGACGACATCGGTACGTGCTCTATCTAATGTTTGTGAGAAATGGCGACACAATAAAAAGCACTCAAAATCACTTTTTGAAATATAATTACAATATAGGTTTTCACAAAAACCATTGTTATCCAACCGAGTTGCAATACTACACACAAGTTTCCATATTTTTAAGGATTTTTAATTGTCACAATGTTGTTTAGTTTGTTGAGTGATGAGCACAGTTAGTGGTGGGTAACGCAAGTGTGTGTGTCGACAGAGGACATCAGCGACGAGGACGCGGAGAGCGGCGAGTGGCCCGCGCGAGACTCCGCTGAGTTACACAACAGGTCAGACACACTCGTACACTCACATTGTGTTATTTTTTTATGATTCTAGGTAAAAAATTAAGGAACCTATATTTTTTTTATTTTTTCGAAATTCAAAGTTTTTCATACAAAATAAAAATAATTTAGTTTGGCTCATTCTACATAGACGTAAGCGCCGGATGACGTCATTGTTACGATTATCTGACGAAATTTCTTGGTCAGAGTTAAAAATAAAATAAAAAAACTGACATTAACTAATCTCAAACGCTTGCTCTCAAAGCTTGTGATTAGAGTTACCAAATTAAGAATGTTTTAGTCATTTTTAATTTCAAATAGGCAAAGGTAATATTTCAGTCCGTTATAGTCCGACCCGACCGTAACGATGACGTCATCACGCATTTTTCAGTTTTTATTTCTTTTTCTTGAAAAAATATCCGATAAATAAAAAGTTTTGGGATAAAAATTCGAAAATAAAGAAACGGCTTTTTTGTTTTAGGGTGTTACGAATTTTGAAATGTTTTCAATTACCTAATTAACTGCACTTAAGGCTAATATCTAATTAAATACAAAAACGGTAAATAAAAACCATTTTTATTTACGTAAACCTAGTACAGGCAATAAATTTGCAAATTGAGCAGGCTTTGAGTTATTATTTTTAAATGATATTTAAGTCTTAACTTTATTATTTAACTGTTGGCAATATAACTGACTTGGCAAGAGGAGGCCCATGTTCAACTGTGGAAGTAAATGGGCTAGTAAAGTACTATTAGTACTATTGCCATTATTAGGGCGGACCGGGAGTATAAAACGACGGACGCACCTTAATGCTGCTGTACCACCGGATCCAACGTGACCCACATGTGACGGTCCGGTAGTATGTTTCGCCGGACCGTCTCAAATGGGCATTACGGAGGCCCCTATTAAATAATAAAAGTAACTGATCGAAAACCTACGTACTGCCCATTCGGGTATTTTTTCGTCGAACTATCTCACGTGGGTCGTGTTAAAACACTCAAAACTGCTGGTAGAATAACTCAGTAATTTGTTTCGCCGGGTCTTCTCAGTTTTAAAGTTGGAACCCTGTTTCGCCTGTATGCCCAGCGAAGTAGCAAAACCCACGCGGCTTACGACATAAATGTCCCTCCGGCGCTAGTATTGCCCAAATAACAAATAGCAAAAACAAGCTACTAAAAAATATAGTCAAAATATAAACCTAACAGTAAAAAATAATTTAAAATAATAATAAATTCAAAGGACTGACTTAATTCGGAAATTTATATAATTTCTTTTCGGAGTCTTGTTTGTTGCGGTACTACCCTTAGTTTCTCGGAAAACACGTTAAGTAGTTGGCCCCGATTATTATAACATCATAAACCGATTCACAATCGTAAACCAGTGAACGGACTGCAGCGTTACCCTGTGTGTTGCGACAATAATATTGCGGTTACCACCCTGCTTACTAAGGGTGGTGACTATGGCAAAACGCTCCTTCGGGTGAAGGTCCATGTTCAGCAGTGGACGTTATATGAGCTGATGATGATGTAATACAATTTTGTATCTGTATACTAATACTCAATTACTGTTTGACTATTTACATTGCATGTAATAGATTGTCGTAATTAAAAATTAATTCAATTTTAATAATTACGATAGTTGCTTCTGAGACCTGGTGTGCTGGGTTCGATTCCCACCCGCTACAAACTCTTGTAAATTATAATAGTGCTGGGTATGGTCGTGTTTGTGTCCTTGAATTATGTGTCTATGACACAACAATTTATTTCCCGCGTGCGGGAGTTGTCTTTTTTTAATAATTTTTATTTCAATAAGTCATTATCTAATCCATTTTTTTTGTGTTCATCATCAATTAAGATATTTATTGTGCATAGAACATATTGTAATGCGGAGTAATACAATGATGTGTCTGTTGTTACAGCGCGACCACCGAGCGGCGTGCACAGGTACCGCTCGAGACACGCGTCTGACACACACACACACACATACACACTATACACAAACCTACTCTTATTAAGTATACTTATATTGCCATACATTTAACGATTAAATTAGGTTTTCTTTCCAACAAAGTTAGTGAAAGACAATGATTAAATATGTCAAACTCACATTATTACCGGAAGTAAAGGTATTGGCTCTGGTATCTAGTTTTAATTTTTGTTATCGCTGGAGTCATAAGACGTGCTGATATTTGTTGGTACACTATTGTATTAATGTTGCGGACTGTGACACAACTGTAGGTGCTACACACTCGACATGTACACGCAGTACATTGCAATGTTCAATAGTTTTAGTGACAATTACGAATAGCGATATGATGTACCTCGTACATAACTCACAATGTTGTTAGTGAACAAATCGTAGTTAGTAAGACACATGTCATTGTGTTGCATGACTGAAATATTAATTAATTATTGTTAGTTTTAATACTTTGGTGTGGCGTCGCTTGTTCTCTGTGGTCTACCCTCGGCATTACATACACTTATATGTAGCTTTATACTCAACTTGTTTTCCTCTATCGGATTCAGTCTGTGTTGGTACTACGATTGATTTGTATTCTTTATTAGAATCACAAAGTAAAAGTACTCTCTTAATATCAACCTAATGATGTTAAAATAAGGTTCAAAATACTATCGAATGGTAACGTAAAGATGCAAAAAATCGAACAAGACTCGAAAGTAATTTAGTATCGATAGTAGTACAATAAAGTGAAGTGTGCTCGCGCTTTATTTTTGAATAAAAACATGTGATCAAATTCCTGTATTTGGGAAATTACTTATTAATTGTTCGTTACCTGAACCAAGAAGACCGAGATAGTGGGTACTCATTATAACACTTTGTGACTCGTGTGTTGTGTGATGTCCGGGGGTAGGTGTGCATGAAGCTTTGTTCCTTTGTGTCGCTGCTGACGTGTATCTGTGATTCAGTGTTCGCTTCTAGCTCTTTATATTATAATTTATATCATGTATGTATCGAATAGTATTAAATACTTGCCACAGCTGGCTACTAATATAAAATATTTCGCGAAAATGCCGATTTTATAACTAAGTAACTCAATTAATTCTATATAAAATGCTAAAAATAGTTACATAACAATAATTTTGGCTGTTTTTGTAATGATTTGATTCGGAATGATATATGTATGAAGTGGGCCAGCTGTGTCGTCACACGATCCGATGTAATGTGTAAGACTGAGTTAGTAGTAGTGCGCGCTCGACGTGTCCGCGTGTCGTGTGTTATCTTACTATTTGTTGTGTAAGTTTGTCTGTTGAGTTCGCGCGCTGCACGTCTCCAGCTGCCGCTTTACAACGCCCGATTCATTTCTTTGACATATTTAAATATTTATGCGTTAAGCTTGTCTTATATTGCCAAATATAAATTAAAAGGGAAGCATTACTATTTAATTTAATTTTTATTCGCAAGATAAGGCAGGCTAGAAAGCATGAATCATCAAATATCTTTCAAGGGGCTTATATTATTTCCGGTGGTTGTGCAGACGGCGTGCAGGGCGCGGGGCGCGGGGCGCGGGGCGGGCGGGGGTTGTCAATAAAGTGCTACTTCTGCATGAGTGTGTTTGATTTAACCGACGAGTCACCGGACGTACGTGCGCGGTGCAGGTCGCTCTCACGGACGCGGCGTACGGGGATGTATAGTGAGAGGTGTCCGCTAGTAAACTTTATTAAAACTGACTTCGGATTCATGACATATCATTTTATCATTGACTTTTTGTGAACGATGACTCTTATTGTAATTAAAATTGATTAAAACCGCCAATGACACCTTTCACCGTACCGTTCCATATAAAAGTAAAACAATCTCATTTTAGTATTTTATCTGTGACTGAAACAAACGATTATTGATATTATTCGCTTCATGCGATGTGTACTGTGATGTAGTCCAGGTGTCCATGTGGTCAATGTTAGTATCTTTCGACATATCGATTGAAACATAGTACATTAGCTTCAGTGCGCTTGTTTCATTAGAGTTGCGACAATGTTCGACGACAATCGACGCCACACCTACCGACTCACATTAATTTGGCGCATCATTATTTAAGGTGCTTCCAAAATATATGCCGTCCCTTTAACTGCAGATAGCACTATGAACAGTGATTATGTTAGCGGGGAAATTTCTGTGAAAAAAAACTAGTTTTTAAGAAAAATGCGATTATATTAACGTAGTTGTTTTATTTGAATAAAGTCTTGGCCCAATACGAACTGTGTTGGTCGCACGTGTTGCTGTATCGCGGGAAAAAATATTAAGGGTTAGCACATTTTAGAAGCATCTTATATATCTGTATACCATCAAATATTGGTATTAAACATTCACGTCAAATAACATAAGTATCGTCAAATAAGTGTCATTGTTCGAGTAGAAGATGACGTCTTTGTCCAGCACGTTACAGTTCAGTGAACAATAATAATAATATTTTGTTATTCTACACTAAACTGTAACACTGAATACAAAGTTAGTTCAGATGATGTGTAAGCGTCTGGGAGAGCCGCTAGGACGTACTGTGCGATCCAAATAACATAGTTTACTACCTACTTGTCGATCATTTCACTCGTTATGGATGTAATGTAGTGTTGCCCGATAATAACAAGAATCAACGTATATTATTCAGTATCAAAGCAGACGATATACCGCGTTTGACAATACTAATGTTAGCTGAAGTGCATAGCTTTTGGGGGAATTATGGAATGATTACATTGCGGGTATACACCGTGATGTTCGAACGGTTGTGAACACTCGGCAGCATTCATGTAAACAGAGCGGTAGCGCCTTGCAATACACGATAATCGGGCTAGGTTCACCACTAGGTCTCATTCAACAGTACGTCATTTGTTCTTATTGTCTCTTGCCTCTCTCCTCTCAAACTGAATTTCGAGTGTTTCCCGATTCGTCCAACGATTACAATGAGTGTACAATGTTTAAATGTTTTTAACTCTTTATGGAAAAGATTACCTTATACTATATTTCAAAATTTGAGATTAATAAAATTCGACCACCGGCAGGATTCGAACCTGCATCTTTTGGGTAAAGCCCCCAATGCCTTAACCAATTAGGCTACGGTGGAACCACAGCCGGTCATCGAAATTCATTAATCTCTTTGTAACACGTCTCTAAGGAGGACGTTAGTGCCATCTATCGGTAATGATTCGCATTACTTCGACTAATATCTCCAAAGTTGCATTTGGTATTAAATATTAAACGATGACACCGCCCGTTTTTCACATTATTTAAATGTTTCTAACTAAGAGTTAACAAAAGATGCAGGTTCGAATCCTGCCGGTGGTCGAATTTTATTAATCTCAAATTTTGAAATAGAGTGTACAATGTACAGTAAGGTTTTGAAGTTTTTTTTACAACACCATCACGCATTTGCAAAATTAAAAAAATGGTGAGCACTGCTCAATAGGCTAGTTGACACTTTTTGAAATTGCTTTTATATGGCTAAGAATGGCTTCACTTGATCAAGAAAAAATATGGTATTTTTTGGATGGATAGAAAGTTCTACAACAAATATTTTGAAATTAACGTATCATATAGATAGACATATTATAGAAAACAGTGTCAGCCATCTTGGTCTATATATTATCTGTGTCATGACGTCATTCTAGGCGCCATGACGTCATTAGGATTATTTGGCTGAGTATTAGCAACTGTTCCAATATCACGGTGTATATATGACAATACTTATACTCTCGGAACACTCATATCAGAATAGCATATAAGTAGTTTTCTCCCTTAGATATTCCTTTCCACGGAAATGATAAATTACTAGCGTTTAGGGATGCTTCACCTAAGAATGTGGGTTCGGATAGTTGTCGGCGGTCTACATTTAATATTCTCCAAAATGTAATCTTCTACTTGAGTAATGCAGTCAATATCTCATCCATGGAATATAACACAAAAGCATCTATGAGGGAAATTAAACAAGAGGTTATTCTAGATGTGTGTGTGGCTGATTTTGAGGCTGATTTTTCAACTGTAACATAAAAAACGCTGTAGGTGGAGCCGCCCGCCAGCGATGACCCCGCCGCCTCCACGTCCGCGCAGTGCAGGTGAGATCGTACATCGCATACTATGCCCATTATTAAAATACTATATAACATAGAGAATGTTATATAGTATTTTAAACAGTTCTTTTTATTTTTACTTGATCTTTCTAATGGTAAAATTAATTTGTGATTTGAGTGAGTGTCGTCAGATATATTTAAGTGAAGGTGAACGAGAACGTGGTCTTAGCGGGTGACACCGCGCGGGACAGCTAGTTCGTAATAATTTAGATAAGAAATAGGGGGAATTGATAATGATAACAATTGGAGCGGTAACTTGAGATACATGTAGTTTAATTCTAAAGTTGTATAGTAGGGAAATGGATCCCGAACAGCGTTCGGTGAAACTCGGAACGTGCCAATGTCAAGAACGATCATTTTCCAGCAGTGGGTACGGTCAGGCAACCGTGCCATACTGCAATAACCGTTAGAATAAGCCGAGATTCGGGTTCCATACCTAAGCGTCCGTACCGCGCAGGCGCCTGGCGGAGAGCACGCCCGACCTGGTGCTGGACCTGCCGGCGCGCGGGCCCGACGCCGCCGACACGTTCGCGCAGAACAGAGACACGCTGCGCAAGCGCACGCCGCGCCGCGCCAGCCGCTCCGACGAGCCCGAGCCCGCGCCCGCGCCCGCCCCCGCGCCCGCCTCGCCCGTGCCGGCGCGCAACACGGCGCGCGTGGCCGCCAAGTTCGCGGAGCTCACGCTCACGGGCGGCTCGCTCAAGCCCGCGCTGGCCGCCAAGCCCGCCCTGCTGCGCCGTCCCACGCCGCACCCGCGAGTCGCTCCGCCGCCCGCGCCCGCCTCCGCGCCCGCGCCCGCTCCCGCACCCGCCGCGGACGCGCCCGAGTGCTGACGCGCCGTGGCTTCGAACGTTCTCTTTGTACTGTAAACTGTTTAATTATTTTTTATACGCGCCGCAGAGGAGCCCGGCGGTCGGCGTCGCTTTTTTCGCAAAGTTGACGAGCCGTAGACGTAGGTAGGTAGGATGTATTTTTTGAAGTAATTTTAGGCCGTCGAACGAGGCTAATACTTGTAAGTTGAAGATAATTTTTGGACATTCGCCGCGCGGCGTCGCCTCGCTCGTGTGACGTCACGGCCACGGGGAGGCGACGACGTGCGCCGGCTCGTCTGCGGCGCTCTATACATGTATCTGTAACGTGCTGTACCTATCGTAATAATCTCGTACTCAATAAACCAGTATTACACAATTCCATATGCAGTTTTATTTCACTCGTCTGTGTATCACGACCACGACACGCTATCCCGTGACTCAGAGAGGTGTATCTCCTATATCTTTGGTCTTTCGCCGGTACTATCGGCGAGCCAGCCTATATATAGGTTTTTGGGAGTACAGGAACAGACAGTGACACCTTTTTTTCCTGCGTAAAACATAGACTAGGTAATCTGTTTTGAGAAAAGGCGTCATTAACGACATCATTTCCGAGATTGTAAGCCAAATAACAACAGCATCGGATCGAATGAACGCTTGAGGATACGCGGTTAAGGTTCGGCGATATGGTTTTTTATTAAGGAGGAGCAACATATCGTCAGGCCTTTGCTATGTAAGTTACAGTTGATAAACTGTACTTTATAAACCTAGTAGGTGTTCAGTGTCGACGGCGTGGAGACGCTCTAACTTACAATAATGATAATACCACATCACCTTTAAAGAAATGAACTTCAATTTGACAAATCACAGTATGCTTTGCCAAATTGAAGCATGACTTAATTCCCGACCGTTGACTCCGATAGACAATTTTGCGTTGGACAGTATAGATCCACTTACACCTATCCATTTTTAATTGGTGAAGCTCATATTAATTTTCGTACTAGTCCAGATCTGACCTGACCCAAGTCATTGTAATTTCCAAAGTAAATTATACTCTTTCAAATTAGTACCACCACCGTTATGTCAATGCTCAACCTCCAACTGCAATTATGAACTATCCGCCCATCATATATCTGGGAGTGTAGTCTTTGACATCGAGACCGTAAAATTATGCTGAATAGTGAATCTTTTTAGGGTTCCGTAGCCAAATGTCAAAAAACGGAACCCTTATAGATTCGTCTGTCTGTCTGTCCGTCCGTATGTCACAGCCACTTTTTTCCGAAACTATAATGGTGAAACTTGGTAAGTAGATGTATTTTGTGAACCGCATTAAGATTTTTACACAAAAATAGAAAAAAAACTATAAATTTTGGGGTTCCCCATACATAGAAGTGAAACTCAAAAAAAAATTTTTCATCTCACCCATACTTCTGTGGTGTCTATGAATTGGTCTTCAAAAATGATGTTGAGGTTTCTAATGTCATTTTTTTCTAAACTGAATAGTTTGCGCGAGAGACACTTCCAAAGTGGTAAAATGTGTGTGTCCCCCCCCCCCGTAACTTCTAAAATAAGAGAATGATAAAACTAAAAAAAATATATGATGTACATAACCATGCAAACTACCACCGAAAATTGGTTTGAACGAGATCAAGTCAGTAGTTTTTTTTTAATACGTCATAAACCGTAAACCGCAATTTACCTTTCATTCAATCAACTATTAACATCGATCAAAGTTACAACGAACTACAAGAACTTTTATACTATGTTCCTTGTTGTATTCTTGATATCAAAAATAGGTAGGCACTTGCAACTAGTACGGAACCCTTCGTGCGAGAGTCCGACTCGCACTTGGCCGGTTTTTAAATATATTTTTTGTGGGTCCCAAGGCAGTTTAACTTTTTTTCTCGGGACTTGGCGAGCCTCGGTGCTCATTGCCATTTCTAGTGTGTGCCACGGTTGATTCTGGCTTACAGCTGTTTTGCAGTGGTGAGTGTGGGTGGGATTAATCCCGAAGAAAAAAAATGTATAAGTTGCTGATTATTTACCTACTTGTGTATCTTAATATTTCTAATGTTCTCTTAAATTAAATGTGATTAATTAATTGTATTAAAGGCCTTAGAAGTCCTTTCTTAGAAATCTTTCTGTGTGTATGTGAGACCAAATCATAGGTTGTTTCTAATAAGATCAGTAGAAAAATAAAATGTGCACCAAGCATCGCAGCTTTCTATAGAATTCCTCGTTATGGCAAAGTAAACCTTAATACGATCAAACGCAAGTAGGTATTCGTGAGAATTATTGACTCTAAGGCCTAAGGTAGGAATAAAAAGAAGTCGGTGCTCGGTGGGATTCGTAACTTTATTAATAATATTTGTACATTATCATCGAACAAGCATAAATTTATATTTAACAATAGCTACAGCCTCTGAACGGTAAACGCCGATATCAGCGGAGTGCGCCGGTCCCCGCGGGCTCGGGCACGTCGACCACGCTCGACGGGTTCGGCCTCGGCTCCCGCCGGGATCATACGGTCCTTTCCGTTCACTATGATCGTGGACTATCCACTTATACTAAAATCGTGTTCTTTGAGAAGATGAATTCTCACACTATAATCGGTGTATCCGTGAAATATCCATTATAGTGTGAGAATTTAAGAGAACAATGCGGTGCGACGAGAACCGGAACGGAATTCAGAGCGAGCGCGAGGGAGGTCCGCGTGGGGGCGCTAGTAGCGCAGGCAGTGGTCGTGGTGCAGGGCGTGGTGCAGCGGCGCCGCGTTCTCCTTGTCGCGCGCGTAGTGCGGCGCGGGCGGCGCGGGCGCGTACTCGGGCAGCGCCGGCGCCTCGTACTCGTCCGCCGACCCGTCCGACGCCTCCAGGTACCCGAACAGTCGCGCCGCGCCCGCCGCGCGCGCCTCCCGCCGCCGCGCCGCGCCGCCCGCGCCCTCCGCGCCCGCGCCCCCGCCCGCCGCGCCCGGCACCACCACCGCCGCGCCCGCGCCGCCCGCCACCCCGCCGCCCGCGCGCCCCGCGCCGCTCGGCACTTTCAGGTTGCGGCTCTCGATGTGGCTGCGGAACAATAATACGAGAATATTTATTGTTACGTAGAACGCAGGGTGTAATCCACCGAGTCGAGGGTACTCACTGTGCTTCCCGCAGGTGG
Source organism: Nycteola revayana (assembly GCA_947037095.2). Taxonomy (NCBI): domain Eukaryota; kingdom Metazoa; phylum Arthropoda; class Insecta; order Lepidoptera; family Nolidae; genus Nycteola; species Nycteola revayana. The sequence goes on from OX344852.2 coordinate 20,820,942, forward strand.
TGCGCCAGCTGGTGCTGGTCGTCAGCCAGGAAGGGGCACTTGGCGCAGGCCTTTTTGTTGTGCACCTTGTGCACGTGCGTGGCGAGGCGCTCGGCGCGCGCCGCCTTGTACTCGCACAGCGCGCACGCGAACGGCTTCAGGTGCGTGTTGAGATGCCGCTTCAGGCACCAGTTGTCGACGCCCGACCAGGAGCAGTAGCAGCAGGCGTAGCGCCTCTCCCCCTGCACACACGCACGCAATCTGTCAGTCATCGCGGAGACGAGCGCGCACGTTCGCCGTGGGAGCGGTGGGACGGACGAGTACCTTGCGGCGCACGGCGGCGGCGGCGGCGACGGCGGGCGCCGGCTTGTGCAGCGCGGCGGACGGCGCGGGCTCGGACTTGCCGAGCGGCGCGCGCTCCAGCTTGACGGCGGGCGCGGCGCGGTACTCCGGGGCGGGCGCGGGCGCGGGGGCCGGCGCGGGCGCGACGGGGGCGGGCGGGGGCTCGGCCGGCGGCTTGCTGTAATAGTGCAGGGCGCCCGCCGCCGGCGCCGGCGCCGCCTTCACCGTGGCGCGCCGGATGCGGTTCAGGTCGTAGGGTTGGTCGCGGTGCATGCGCAGGAAGTGCTTCTTGACGTGGTCGGCGCGGTTGAACTGCTTCTGACACAGGTAGCAGTGGAAGGGCTTCTCGTCGCGATGGATGTTCTCGTGACGCGTGAACAGGTCGCGCCGGTCCGTGGCGTAGGGGCACGCCGTGCACGCGTACCGCTTGCCCGCCTCGCCGACGACCGCGCCCGCCACCGCCGCGGCGGCCGCGCTCGCCACCTCGCCGGCGCTCGCCTCCCCGGTGCTCGGCCGCCTCTCGTTTCTCATCGTCTCCACCTGTCGTCCATTATAACCGTATTAAATGACGTTCGCGAACGAGTAGAAGCGTCGCCGACGCCGCGAGGTGTACCGTACCTTGGTCTTGAGGCGCTGCAGGTAGCGCGTGAGGTCGTCGAGCGCGGGGTTGTCGCGCAGCAGGTGGTCGGCGGCGGCGGGGTCGGAGTGGTGGTCGCGCGCCAGGTGCGAGCGCACGCCGCGCGCCCAGCCCGACGCGAACCCGCAGCCCGCCAGCGGGCACGTGAAGGCGCGCGCCTGCGAGTGCGTGCCCAGCCAGTGCTCGGCCACGCGCGCCAGGAAGCCCACGCACTCGCAGTCGGCGCACTTGAACAGGCGCTGCGCCGGGTTGTAGGACGCGATGCGCGAGTGCGCCCAGGCCAGCGGCTCCTCGGCCGCCGTCCAGCGATCCTCGGCGCTGGGGTCGATGCGCGGCGCGAAGTTGGCCTGCAGGATGCCGGGCGGCGGGAAGCCGTTCTGCATGAGCGCGGCCAGCCCCCACGCAGTGATGTGCTCCTCGGGCCGCAGGTCGTCGTCCAGGTCGCGCTCGGCGGCCGGGAACTCCACGCCCACCACGCCGCCCACGCCCACGCTGGTCTCCTCCCCGTACAGCTTCTTGGTGATCTCCTTGAACATGTCCTCGCAGTCCAAGGTGAGCGACGCCACGCTGCCCACGCCCGCGCCGCCCTCCATGCCGCTGCGGAATAGGTATGGTGGTTATGCGTCGGGTCGCGTAGGGTGTGCGGACACTGGCAGCGGACGAGACACTCACCTGGTACTTATCGTGTACGTCGCGACGTATTAAATTCACACCTGTAATGTGAAGTATACATTGTAATAATGTTCTTCGGTGCGTTATATACAGGAATGCAAGTCGGTACATAGTACAGATCCTCACCTTAAAATAAATCACTGGACACGTTAGTCACTGTCCAAAGCGTTGTTATTTTCCGCCCAAAAATGCAAACTCCACATTATTGCTCCGACTAGAAAGTGATAAGGAAAACGATTGTTAAAATCTATCCACATTGTGTTATTTCAGTTAGTTGTGAAAGTCTCAGCCGTGATGATGAGACAGAGGAATTGGACGGTCAGTCATAGTCAGTCGCTATCACTCGAGTCCTTCTAATCACGTCAAAAATGTTTGTGTCAAAATATAACATTTATTTTCTTACGTTTAAAAAAATGCAATTCAAACATTTGTGAAATAGTAATAGTTTGTTAGGATCATGTGCAGGCTATTTTTTAATCATTTATCGTCCTCTAATCCTTGGCAAGCTTCAAAAGTTGTCGAAACAAAGGACTTTATTCGTCGCAAACCGGCAACAAGTAGCTAAAATACTTGTACAATGAACATGACGACCGGATGACGATCGATACGCAAACGAGAAAGTGGATTCTTTGTCTGATAGACTTTTAAAACTCAGCGCTGTGCAGCAGAATAAGATTTTCAGCTAAGTTAGTGACGTAGGCTTTGCTTTGTCCAGTAAATCTTTGTTCAGAACATTTGTCATAATGTTAACGACGTGAAGCGCATTGTTTTCTGAGCCAGGGGGGTGAGCTGGTGCGCTTTTACAAATATTTTACAAATTATGACATACAAGTGCGTATAAGTGGGCACAGGGAGGAATTTGAATAACGGGCTCGGATAGGGAAGGTGTAGGGTGATATCTGGGGCGATGTTAATGGAGTTGATGATGCTGCGTGGGGGCCGCCCCCTGCAGCTGCAGCGCTGCGCGCCCGCCCGCCCCCGCCGCCCCCCGACCTGCGCGCTCGGCCCCTGCGCGGGGACAGCAAGGACCGTCAGCGTCGCGACCAGCCCGAGCGGCTGAGCTCGAGGACCCTGGCGGAGACTACGGCGCGGCCCGAGGGCGCCGGTCCGCCCAGGCGCGAGGCGAGACTGGCGCCGGACGCGGCAGGGTCTCGTCATCGATCCGCGGCGACGCACCGCATCTACGAGCTCACGGGCGGATTTATGGAACATCATCGGAATCGTACCGGGAGATATCGCAGGGTCGTGGTGTTTGAGCCGAGCGACACTCTTTCCGTGGAGCGAGTCGTAGGGCGCGTAGGACGCTGCGTGGCGGGCGGTATCGATCGCGGGGGGGCTCACCTGCGCCGGGGGCACCGTCGGTCCGCGCGGCGCGCCGGCCGCGACTGCCGCCACCCGCCGCCTCCGGCCCCCACCGCCCCCCGCCCCGCGCCTCCACCGCCCCACTCATTCACTGCGCGTATCGACCGCGGCCGGCGCGCTGACGCGGCGCCCTGCGACTCGCCCGCACATATACCACGCTACACGGCCTACTACATGTTTTGCATTTACTTGATAGCAAACATAACAGGTATTATGCTATAAATTAACCGAGCTGAACGTTGTATTTTGTCATTGTCGGAAATAATCGATCTGACCGAGGCGAGGGTGCGGGTCTCGTGTGGGCGTCGTTCAGTTCTTCGCGTTCTATTATTCAGCCGTAAACTTTGATCCTTTAGAATTGACGTCGAAAAATACTTGGTTGTTAAGGTATAGAAAGATTTATTATAAAGTATATTACTTCCTTCCTAATTCCTTCCTTCCTTAAAAGTAATTGCTACTTTCTTGTGTTCTTACGACAAAATTGCTATTACGATTTCATACTATGATACTCATTAATATTCTGAATAAGGAATTACCTGCCTTAGATATAATCATTTCTTCCCAAAGTTGAATCGAAATACGTATGTACTTAGATATAAAATTGCCGAGACTGATTTGACACAGAGATACAGACACCGTACTGTATTGATAAACACTGCACACCCTCGCCTCGCGCCCACACCGCTCGCTGTCACCCGACTATAGCCAAATCAAGAGGGTGCTGTGTTCGATACATCCTATATACATTCACTTTTATTTTAAATTAGCTTTTTTTAGTTATATATGTGTATTTTGTTCATTCGTCAATTGCAGAAAAAATTAAATATTCATACACATACTTAGTAGGTACATGATAAGAGTTGTCCGTCACTCAAGGGAATTCGTTCCTCCACTACATATTACTCATTTCTTTTTTGACTTTACCTGCCGGTTTACGTCCACTGCTGACCATGGACCTCATCTTAACAGACCTTGGCATGCCAGGGTCGTTGAGGGATATTGCTATAATCACCACGTTTGGCAGACAGATTGGTGATCGCAGTAAGATGGTGTGTATCCTTGAGCTAATATATGTTGGTGCCCATGCAGCAGCTGTATGTACCTAAAAACCTTAGAAAATATCATACAAATATATACGGTAGTATATAGAGTGTATAAGCGAGCAATACAAACTTCTGATTCCTTCTATACAGATGCCCTAGTTAGTTGCGTCAAATTTGCTTTCAAATTGCAAATTTGTCGTAATATAACAAATTTGATAAATTGTTTTACAAACCTTACTGTGTCATTTTATATCAAATAAAAGGGCTCGTTATAAGTATGTCTAATATATTTTAATTGTTATTATTAGAAAATAAATAAACAGTTTTGATTTTATTAATGAAAGAAGACAATATGGAAAAATATTGAAAATATAGTTCATTGCTTGTAGTTTATAGGATAACCTGTAAGAATTCTATCAAGTGAACATGAAGTGGTCAACTCAAGGTATTATTCAGTTTACCACTTTATTTTCAATTTCGAAAAATAGTCCACTAATGTAAAATAAACTACACTTGAATAAAAACGTGGAGAGTGAAATGTCACTATGGTATTCTACGGAACCCTTACCGCCTGATCACAACTCGCACTTGGCTAGATTTTTTTTTACAAATTTAAATAACTCGTTAGTGTTTCAATAACCTATAAGAAAAAATCCTGAATAAGTTCTATTATAAAGTAATTGTATCGCCACCACCGTAGTGTTATTCGAAAGCACGCAATAACTTCTCTTAGCGCGGTGTATCAAGTAGTAGCGATGATCTTTGAGCACACCTCACGGTGGTGCTCGACGCAACAGGCACGACGAGCGTGACACCGCCTACGAGCACTAACGCAGAGCGACGTGTTCTGCTTAACCATGCGACGTCGAGGCGCCGCGAGTGGATTTCTCCACATCTATTTATTAATGTGCTCTTCAGAAATAATGTACATATTATTATGTATATTGAGAAAATGATAATTAATGTATAATTACAACAATATATTATAATTATACTAACCATAGTAGCGTGGCATGATACGTACGGGGAAGAGATCAGGTAAACATCACACCTAGCACTAAATATGTTTGGTTTCGTCTCGTTGTTGCAATCTGTGATAGGCACGACAACTCAACCGATGTCCCATTTACTCAAAAAAAATATATAAACAAAGCAAAAAACAGCATGAGTTATACAGTATGTTATATATCTATCGCTAAACGTAGTTATCGTGGAGTCGAGCGGAACATCGCGCACAAACCTAGTTATCCGTCGCTCCCAGTATTTGTATAATAAAGTGCTGAACTTACTGATTCGCACTCGCTGGAATTTATAAATAGTTGCGCTGTTTGTACATCGCGGCGGAATCGATGCTGATACCGCGTGCGTCTATACACACACTACACACGCACACACGCGCGGCCCTGTGTGCGCGGAGCAGTGCACCGCGGACGAACACGTTACCAACATATGATTATGCGAAACCACTTCCTCGACACTAGACCAACATACTTTCGGATTTCAGTTACAACTCGGAAAGCTAACTCATTTACTAACGTCCGTCGTAGGCGGAGGCGGTCGAACCGGCCCTGCTATCAGCCGTGAGGCGGTACGTAATGATTAGGGGCCGTATGAACATTACTATCATTTTAATATTACTTATTTTACATAGACAATATTAGTCGTTTTTACATTTGTAAGTTTTGTTTCTTCTCACGGACATATGAGAGCACTTACATATACTGGGTAAAGTAACAAAAGTTTCGTGATTAACTAGCTTTTGCTACTTTACCGAGTATAAAGGCGACTCTTAATAAATCGTATAAAAAACTACAAGCTCCGTCTGTCTGCCTGGAACTTTGACTTCGTCTCGGGGCGATCGCAAGCGAAGGGATTAAGGACTTTTGACTTTTAATTTTTTTTAGAGAACTTACTGACACTCTATTTTACGGTTCGTGGACATCTCGTTGGTAAGTTATGATCTCGTCGTCTCTCCTCTTACATTTATTAAGTAGAAGGCAACGGTTTAGAAGTCGGTCGGTCGAGTTACTATTACGAGTCGTTTAAATCTGACAATGAGTGCGGCACCACGGCACTCCTAGTCAGATTCTCCACTTTCTACACAATTTTCTTAAAAAATGTATTGCGGTTTTGTCTGCAAAGAGTGCCTGATTGGGTTTCGTGTGTTTCCGGATGTCACTAGAATTTTCATAAGGATGAGCGGAATCATGTCCACTCCACGCTCAACACCGATCTACGAACTAAATTAAAATGTATAAAATATATGACTTATAAACGCCATCAAAAACATAACTAGTAAAAATTACAAAGTCGCAGTTCTTTTACCGTAAAATATTGTGGGATCCAAGTAATGTAAATTTATTCAGTCCATACTTTATAACCAACGGATTAGTTCGGTGAAGTGGCAATGGACAGGCCATATAGCACGGAGAACATATGGCCGTTGTGGCCGAAAGTTCTCGAATGGGGAAAATGGCCTGAAGTGCTTTACGTAAAGGCCTTGCAGCTTTTTTTTATACCCGGCTTGGTGTGGGCACTCAAGTGACTAACAGGTAGCAGCAAATTGTAGGATATTACAGACAATGTACTCCATCCGTCAGTTTGTCATTAATTCCAATACCCATAATAAGTCCATATTCACATTAATTTTTATAGGTGTAAGTAGTGGATCTATATTGAAAATTTGATAAAACAAACAATAAAGTGATACACACCTAGAGTTAGGAGCACGACCCAGTGGTGCCACTGATATCAAAGTCAGATTTATTAATAACGGGAAGTGATTGCTGGCACGGCCTATAGACAAGGGTAGGGGCCCAACGCGGTCCTGCCGGCGAGGATCGCGTTGGGCCCCTACAATCCTACCCTGGCTAACCTGCAACCGTTCTCTAGCTACCTAGGTGAACGACCCGGAGAAGAAAGGCCTTGGCCTTTGGGTTACCATTTGTGTCGCATTTTTGTATTTTATTTGAAATACATTTTGTACATACATAAATGTTGTATATTGCTTATTGTATTAAAATTCTTACTGTAGCTTCGCGATATGTTTATGAAAATTTGTTATACGTACATAAGAATATAGATAAGTCTCAGAAAAAAAGTGATATACATAGTATGAATACTAGACATAAGCATGACTTAGTAGTACTTGCAACTCGTCTCCATAGAATAAGCAACTCTTTTATGGGGCAATGTATTCGCTTCTATAACAAACTCCCAAATAATATTAGAGAATTATCTGTTAAATTTATAAATAAATTTAAAAATTAACTAAACTTATTTAAATTTATTTAAAATTTAAATAAATTTAAAGCCATTGTCAAAGCTAAATTATGTAAAAAGACATTATAAAATATCAGACTATGTAAATGACAGAATGGCTTGGGAGTAACTTGCTCTGGAATGACACTGCTGCCTAACAATATTGTATAAGAAATGATAAATTGATTATTTAAAAAAGGATTCCTCTGAGTTTCTTGCCAGTTCTTCTCAGAGTTGCCACGTCTTTGAACTGGTGGTAGGAAAAGAAATGGACGGATCATAAGAACCTGATTTAATTTTTTTGAATTGTGTCTATATGAATGAAGAAATTATTGACTTTGACTTGTTATCATATGTTCATTTTAAAATTATTTAAATTGCGATTTTTACAAAACTCATTCGTATACGAGCGCAAACTTAATCAATAATGTTACTTAGCCGTGTTTTGTACAGCTGATGTATTCCCTCAGTTCCCACAGCACATGCGACAACTTCTTTTTTATAATTGGATGTTAAAAGAGCCAAAGTACACGAGGTAGAAAGAAGTATCCGGCGATCAAATTTTAAATCCTTTGTGTATGGAATATTAAAAAGATATATGTACCTAGACATATAATAAGATAAGATTCAGATTAAGTTTGATAGTTCAATTTTATTGTGTATCGATATTGAATGTGTTTGTCATTCGAGCGGCGCGTAGCAAGCGTAACTCGTAGCACGCGACCTCTGCTACGAGGATGTAATGCTCCAAGTCGTAGGCTTCGTCTACGAAGTGTCGCGTAGCGCGCGCGTAGCACCGCGCCCTGAGCCGTTCCGTAGGCGGCTACGCGGACGGCGGAACTCGTAGCGGTGCATCGTGACATCGTCACATCGCTCATGACAGGTGAATTGACATCGTGTGAACAATGAAATATTTCTCCCACACGCCTATGTAGTGCAGGTAGTCCGCAAGTACCTAAGATAAATTAATGACAATCCCAATGTATCCCTATGATCCCTGTCATCTATGTTTGACATTCGCAACGATCTACATTAATTTAGACGACGTTAGACGCTTTCTGAAGGAGCGTCGAGGAAATGTATTTCCCTGGCATCGATTGATGTCCCGCTCGCGTTCATTCATACGGCACGCGCCGGGCGGCGCGCAGGCGGGCGGGTGCCGGGGGCGCGGGCGCGGGGCGGGGGCGGGGGAGCACGCGCGGGGCGCGGCGCTCGGTCGATGTCGTCAGTCGCGGGCGGCCGCGGCGCGAGTCTGACGCCGCCAGCGGATGCCGCGCCCGCGCCGTGCGGCAGGTGAGTGGCGCGCGCCGCTATAAATACTGCGCGACCCTCACCCACTACCCTCCAAACGCGGTTATTTCTGCGCCCGCACACTCCGCGCCCGCTACCGCTGCCGCGCCCGCCCCCGCCTCAGTGCGGCGCGGGGACCCGCCTGCGAGGCGCTCTCTCGGCGTTGAAAGTTCGATCGTTTCGTGTCACCGCAGTGTGCAAGCACTATGTTCTCATATAATTGACTCGAGCGTGTTGAGATGACGCTCTCGGTCGTTTTCCAGCGACTCGACTCCAGCGGTGGAGGGCGATGGCAGCACGGTAACCTAGTTCGCCGCCCGCCGCGAGTGCTATACATCGCAGTAGGTGACGGTACTACAAGCAGGCGCTAGGCCTGCGCAGTGCGAGCGAGCGGCACCATTACTGTTCGCCGTTCACTTCACACGTTCCGAGTGTTTGTCGATCGAGTGTAACTTTGGTGCATAGTGTCGGTGTAGTGTTGTTATAATTCACCTCAAGAGGACCGCGGACGGCTGCGCCCACCGCTCGGTGTCCTCTCGGAGCGGAACGCTGAATGAATGAATGTCACCAAACTCGTGTAAGGTGCAGTACGCACTGGAACTACCTCTACTGGTCCAGCGGCGTTGAGTCGCAGTGACGAGTTTGGAGTCGAACTCGAGTTCGCGTCTCATCGCGCCTTGTCCCGAGCTTTCCCTTATTAGTTGCATCAAATGTAATGTAAGCGCTCTGCGCTCTCCCCGCGGTAGAGCCGCCCTCGGTCGTTTAATCGATGGTCGGTGGACGCTCGGCTGCAGGCTGCTCCCGGCGCGTGTACACGGCGCTCTGTTTGATCACAACTAGATCTTCCCCTCTGGGACCTGACATGACGGTAGAGAACTCGTATGAGTCCTGTGCTCACAGTACTTTGATATGAGACACAGAACGTGCGCGAAGCATGTCACGTCATCAACATAGAAGTTCAATGGTAAATAGTATTATTACCATTAATAACAACTCTGTAGCGAATAGCTGATAGGTAAGTCGCCAGTAGAAGAGGAGTATCTGCTGTGAGTGTCGACCGAGTGGTTGCACTACTTATGTCCGTTGTCCCGTGGGTTCCGCCTCCGAGCGTGTATCGAGTAGGCCCGAGCCGCAGGCGTGGTCCCGCTCGATACACTCGTACTCTCACACACGGAACTCTTGTTATTTGTAAAAACACAACTCGTAATTATTATGTTTATCAAAGTAGGCTTCCTGTTTATGTTATGTTCATGAAACTTACTAATATGTGCCTATTTAGTATACGTAACTAAATATTTGGGTGGAGGAACAACATTTTAAAACTATAGTTATTACATGAATGTTGGTGTTCACGACGTCAAGTGTAGCACCAACATTAACCCGTACGGACACTGAGATCATCAACTTGATGACAATATGGACCAACGATAAGATTAACAAACTGAGAGAATTCTATAAACTAGCTAAAACCGATTCATGCTTCGCTGCGTTTCAGTTCGGGAAGCTAATTAATTGATATTCATTTGAACTTCCTACACAATTCCCCTCGATAAAATTGAACTATGCCAAATGTAACATAATTTCGTAAGTTTTAGGCTTACAAATGTATATCCACATCCAGTACCAATAATAATTGCATTCTCATTGCTCGTTCCGTCTCAAACGGTTACCAGCTCGATATGAGCGTGCGGGAGTAGTGATATAGTCTAAGTTAGTCCTGTTATCCAATGAAAGGTGTTTCAATCAATAATGTTTCTCTTTATAATATATTTATAATATACCTAAGTATTGATGCACAATAAATGTCGTAGTACTACTTAAACGACATTAACTTAAAAAAGCTTTGAAGCTCACTTCGGCCATTTGTAACCAACTTTTGAAAGTTAATAATGCAAATCCTAATCTATGAACAAAGATGTTTGACCTGGGCACACAGCATGTGGGATGAACTGTAGGCAGAGTAATACTGTCTCGTCCGGGCTGTGTCATAAATGATACTCGTATATGAGACTGCACGTAGCTGCGGCGGTGCAGCGCCGGAACCATGATACTTGTGATGATAAAGGTGAGGGACACGGACATGTTCCGTCTACCGGTTTTCTATTTGTTTATTGATAACGAATACACACCACAAACCAATTAATAAAACTCAAATACTTCCTAGCTTTATCATTGACTGGAGAACACGCGGTGCACTCACAATCAACATTACAAATCAATTCTCATATTATTAAATCAAATTACCAATAATAATAATATGTTTTGTATTTTGTAATCCAATTTTTTTTTATTAATTACTATTCGTCATACCAGCCAGTTGTGTTCATATTTCCCGTGGTTATTCCAAAAAAAATGATCATACAAACCTTGTCTCTACGGTAACAAATATGTTATGGTAATAAAAAAAAACCAAATTGGCAAGTTATGAAGTTATGCTATAAAGCTACATTTTGGCGATATTTATATAGATTTTAGGATTTAGATCCGTGGCTTTTTGCTAACTATATCGATAACATTTTAAAGTGTCAAGGCAAAATCGGTTTCTCTAATAGGTCATAGGGGTAACAATACTGAAAAGGTTAGGAACCACTGATTTATAAACGACTGCGTAGTAACATTTAACAGTACAATCTAAACCGATCAGTCTACGCAGTTGTTCTAACTTAATCGAAAAGTTGTGTAGTACCTATGCTTTCCGAGGAGCCAGAGGAGATACTCGAAGCATAAACTTAATACTCATTTTATCGTTAAATTACGGTTACACAGGAAAATAAAATTAGGCATTGTTAAAAAGTTTACGGAGAAGTGCAGGAACCTATAATTTTTATATAAAACGCATTACAAATACATTCAGTTTATAACAATAAACATCGACCCCCACCCACTACACCGTCGCATTATCCTATCACCTCCGCGAGCTCCGGGATAAAATCCCTGCGGAATTTCGTAAAAAGGCTTTAGCTGTAATTTTTCTTCATATGTTGACATAAACGAGCGGTCACCAAGTCAATGCAGATCGATTTGATTTAATGTTGACCTTTATTAGGTAAAGATTCGCAACATTAACGTGTAATGTTTCAATTGAAAGAAATATGTTCGGCGGCGATGTCTCGCGACCACGTCACATTGTTCTAAAACAACTTGTTAAACAATACTTGATAGTCGAGGTTCCAGACCCACGGCGACATTGCGTTCAGTCGCCGACAGGAACACGTTAGTTTGTTGACCTCATGTGTTTCAGTTGTCAGTTGTGTACTTAATAAGTGTTCATCAGTCTTGTTCGATAAATTCTTCACGATTCCGTCAAAGGAAGTTCGTATTCGTCTCTGTGTTCGTACTCGTCTGTCTCATAGGTTGCACTTATTCCTTTGATAACCGAGTTTGTCGGTTCAGGTTGCGCAGATCCGTTTTGCGGAAATCGATCATTTGTAATGTTATCCATTCAGATCTACATAACTAGATTGAAATTTTATTGTTAGCTTTCGGTGCGATCATTATTGTAGTCTAAGATAAGGGAACAGTTTTACGTTGGACGCATGTATGACATCGTTCTGCAACTGTAACAATAACAACTTGATGTCGGTAGTTATCGGCACCTGTCGTTATCAGAGAAAGCTCCGCGGAGGCGTCAGGTACACATCTGCGGAGCGGCGCGCGGCGGCGGGCGCGGCGGCTGTGTGCTACATGTGTGTGTGTGTGTGCGTGTGTGCGTGCTACATGTTTGTGTGTGTGTGTTACAGATGTGCAGTCTGGCAGCGCTGGCGCGCGGGTGCCGTCCCGCCGCCGCCGCCGCCAAGCCCTGCTGTCTGTGCTGGTGCTGCTGCTGTAGTTGCTCATGGTGAGTGCACCGATCATCATTACAAAACATGATGTCGCCAATCAACGCTTTTGCACTTTAAACATGTGCAATGTTTACAATATCAACAGGTACATGCGTTTCTGCATCCATGCGACCCTCATCTTTGCTGTGAAAACTCCAAATAAATAATATGGGTCAGTTGATATTAGGTACCACAATAGTACTACATATGTCCCATGAGATAAATGCACGTGTGTCCGGAGTGACGGTGTGATCACCCCGCGGGGAGCTGGCTCTGTGCGCGTGTCGCTCCGCTGGTGGTGCTGACCTATATCTCAGGCTGGCGACATTGACACGCGGCGCCGACACCCGCGCGGCGCCCACTCCGCGCCCTACATACTGTACGGAAGGGCTCACTGCTCACCGCTGATCGTGACGCCGCCGCGCGCTGTCATTTGTGAACTAACTATACAGATTCAAGGACATGTATTATGTATTTATTACTATACTTCCGTAATAGTGAATGATTTTAAAGGATATTATTAATTGAGTGAATAAAATAGATATGGCGTCTAATACCTAGGTACATAATTATTACTAAAAACAAATAAAATCTGCCTAAAAATTTAAAATAATGTAAGCAAAGCATTTACATTTTAAGTAACACAATAATGAAATAATGAATTTTATTCAGCACTTAGGTATTTACATACACTTGTACTTGTCAGAATTACAATGTAAGAAGATAAAATAATAAAAAACTATAACTAACAGATAATTCTTACTCTATAAGATATCCGACTAAGTAATTAACAGTAGTAGGTAGGCAATAGCAAATCATACAAATCTACAGATTGCAAAGTCTGTCCGTCTGTCCTGTGATATTTTTTGCAATTAACCAATTATTATTATTATAAGAAGAAATTAAAACCGAATCCAAATTGCAAGTGGTCACACTATATCTAAGTGGCAATAAAATACTAAAGCGGGCGAAAAATGTGGTTAGATACCTATTGGTAGAGCAACTATTATACTAAGGTATTCATACGTTGTATCATTACTATCGTGCAGGAAGTGCTACAAATGTTTATATTTTAGGTATGAAGTTTTTGTGAGCTGCAGGAATATTATTGTTACATCCTCTAATATTATTTGAGCTCGTGTCTTTGCTCCTAAAAGATTAGGAGCAATTTCAATAATGTCTTGGCGAACTTATATAATGCAATACAACACCTACCAGCGACGTTATTGAGGAACAACCATCAGTCGCCATTAGTGTCATCCGTAAGTTCGGCGAATGTTCTATGTTCAGTTGTAAGTTAATGTCAAAATATAAAGTAATTGCTTAGTAATATAGTAAACTAGCTGGCCCGGCAAACTTCGTACCGCCTCAAAATCTACGCGGTGTCCTACATCTACCCTACCCTACCCCTACTCTACCTCTACCCTACCCCTACACTACCCCTACCTCTACCCTACACCTACCCTACCCCTACCCGTATCGTATAGAATAAGTTATAACTAGTTACTGTTATTTGTAGCTCCAAATGGTTCGTGTTATATTACACACGGTGCTGCTCGCCAGTTCTGTTACTTGAACTTGGCTTGACACGCTACCGCGTGTCTAGATCGTATTTTTTAGTCACCAACTGCTTGTCGTCCATTTAGTACTGAAGTACGACATATTCAGCATATTTCATTTATTATTTTCGCTCGTTTCAATTCTACCCTTTTATAACTAGAGGAATAAAAATAATGAATAGCCAGCTCTAGCTCAGTGCGAAGTGTCATAAAAGATAAATGTTATAGCTCTAATTAATAAGTAGTTGATGTTTCATTAAATTTGAAATGTTTGTTTGTGGAGTCTCCCTCGAGCCGGATTATTATAGACGCAGAGCGGGAGTGCACGGAGAACACTGCGATGTTTACCATGCGCCATGTACCAACTAGTGAGTCAGCCATCTCAACTCAGTCTGTGTCAAGCTACATCAACTAGTTACTATCTCGTAAACACAAAAATGTTTAGTGACTGGGTTTAATACCTTATGTGGCAATCTAACCAGCCTTTAGCTGAAGTTCGTAAGCAAACCCACGTAGTTACCAGTCGATTTATTAGTTTTAGTCGCGTTTGTCTCCAAGTGTGACAACATGTAGCTAAAGTGTTTGTGTCATTTCTAGTACAATATTTTTTTAAGATTTTATTGCTTATTCACTATACAATCAAGAGTGGGTCTGTGCGTGGGTCTGTGCGGGGGCTTTAAGCAGCACAGAACTCCTTGTTATACAGAGCCCCCTCTATTGTAAGCCATGTACAACATACTACATACTTATTTATATTATTATTATTTTTATGTTGTAAGATTTTAACTTCTATTGATCTAAATGTTTGATTTACTGGTAAAACTAGCGGAACTTGAGGTTCAACATATCATAATTTGGTTATTTATAGCTTTGTGTAAATAATTCGATCATTCACTTTTAAAGATCAAATCATATAAAATTAAAAAAAAAAGTTGTAGCCCAAAAAAGGTTTAGAATTTTATTTAAAATGTTTAAGAATATAATACGCACTTTCTTATAAATAAATGTCAGGATTATCTTTAGAACTTACCATCCATTTAGATGTCAAGTCGTTTGTCGGTGAAGTCGACACCACGTCACGCCACGACATAGCCAATAAATAGTCTTATATCTGAAACATTTATCTTATTGGTGACATTTATATTTCCTACTATTTTCAAAAGCTAACAGAAAACAGAACCTCAAATAATACTTAAGTATGTTACAATAATATACCAATTTATATTTAGCAATAGATTCATCTTTATCGTCACTTTAATTTATTTTTCGTTGAAATCCACGTGACCCATTATTAAAATATATAATAATGTATAGTCGCCAATATTGCTTAAATTCGCCCGAGACCAGACCCGAGACATTCATTCAGCAAAAATAATATCCGCTTGCATTATATTTCTCTGTTCAGTATTAATTAATTTCTTGTTTAATGCATATTGTACTGTACGGTCCATATATAAACTTGGTCCGCGAGTTTCCCTACGGGAGAAATTCAAAGAGACTAATATTCTTACAGTCGCATCACAATATGTATATGAAAACCTTTTATATGTTCATAAGAATATTGATAGTTTTAAGAAAAAAAGCGACACTCATAATGTTAATACTAGAACTAAGCATAATCTTGTTTTACATGCTACACGTCTCCACAAAATAAGCAATTCTTTTATGGGGCAATGTATACGCTTCTACAACAAACTTCCTAGTAATGTTAGAGATCTGTCTATAAACAAGTTTAAACGATATGTGAAAGATAAATTATGTAAAAAAGCTAATTTCAGATTATGTCAATGACAAAACAGCTTGGGAATAGTTGGGAGTGAGTTGCTCGCATATGTATACCTAGGACAGACAGTCCAATTAGGTAGGTCCAACTTCGAGAAGGAGGTCAATCGCCGAATTCAACTCGGATGGGCAGCGTTCGGGAAACTTCGCAACGTCTTTTCCTCCAATATACCTCAGTGCCTGAAGACGAATGTCTTCAACCAGTGCGTGTTGCCAGTGATGACCTATGGATCCGAAACGTGGTCGTTTACTATAGGCCTTATGAACAGGCTCAGAGTCGCTCAACGAGCTATGGAAAGGGCTATGCTCGGGGTTTCTCTACGAGATCGAATCAGAAATGAGGAGATACGTAGAAGAACGCGGGTTACCGACATAGCCCAACGGATTAGTTCGTTGAAGTGGCAATGGGCAGGCCATATAGCACGGAGAACAGATGGCCGTTGGGGCCGAAAAGTTCTCGAATGGAGACCGCGGATCGGCAAGCGTAGCGTAGGACGTCCACCTACTAGATGGACGGATGATCTGGTTAAGGCCGCGGGATCACGGTGGATGCAGGCCGCTTCTAACCGCAACAACTGGAGATCTATGAGGGAGGCCTATGTCCAGCAGTGGACGTCCTACGGCTGAAATGATGATGATGATGCTCTAAAACAATACTGCTTTATTAATAATTGTAAAATCAAATTTATTTAAAAAAGGATTCCTCTGAGTTTCTTGCCAGTTCTTCTCAGAGTTGCCACGTCCAGAACTGGTGGTAGTAAAAGAAAGGGACGCATCATAAGAACATGATTTAAAATATTTTAAATGTGTCTATATGAACAAAGAATTTTTGACTTTGACTTTGACTTTGACTATTGTCATTATATGCCTCTTTAAGATATTTAATTTTATTTTGGGGAAATAGTTGAATTCTTATATTGAGAGCTCAGAGTGCTTACACAAAATGCCACTAAAGCAATCGACAGCATAAAATGTCTAAGACAAATGTATGGTACTTGACATTTGTCATTGGTGACTGCTGCTGGTAAATTGTCATTTTTATATATATCATGCAAACTATACTTTAATCATTATGCCTTCTGACCCAGCTTACAAGTGCATTGTTTGTTGAAACTAATAGTCATTAGTCATTCATATATTTATAGAGTTCGTTATTTTGACGAAATGTGCAATGTAAGCCACATATATATCTAATGAATAAAAGTATATTATGAAGAGCTGTGCCGCGGTCGCTGGGCCCAGGTACAGGGTTCATAATTGGTACCACATTTATTATAAGGATAAGAAACCTATAAACACATTGTGAAATGAAATAAAGTATTGAGTATGTTTAAGAAACACACAGGATATTATAAGCTTTAATTACAAACGACAAAAGCAGCTTAATTGTAATCCAAATTATTGTAGTATTTTGATGACAAGTTTCTGGTCTTCTATAATATTTGTGCCGTATTTAGTTTAACTTTATTCCTAATACATGTATAATGTGAGTCATACTTACTAATTATACTTTTCAAGTGATATATAATAATAGGTTAGGGAAAAAATTTCTTCCCATTTTTTAAGAAAATTATATCGTTAATTTACATTTAACTAAAGTATGTACGGACATGATCCCATTGCTATAGAAATTTTGAGACTTCTGATCAAAATACTGCGACAAGTAGTTTTGGCAGTCCTCTCGTGATGTTAACCTGACACTGCCTAAAGAATTCTGAAGAGACAGAAACAGGTGGAAATCTGAAGGTGCAGGACCATACGGCGGATGCATTAACACCTCCCAGCCAAACTCTCTCAATTTTTGCTGATTGGCTAAAGATGTGTGAGGTCTAGCGTTATCATGATGAAAAACCACACCCCTTCTGTTGATTAATTCCGGCCGCTTTCTCTTGATTCAACTTCTTGCTTTAATCTCATCGCTTGTTCGCAGTAGAGTTCAGAATCGATGGTCCTGCCTGATGGTAACAGCTCATAATGAATAATGCCCTTCCAATCCCACCACACACACAGCATCACCTTGTTGCGAGTTAACCCGGGTTTCGCCACAGTCTGTGAAGCTTGACCGGCCTTTGACCACGACCTTTTTCGCACATCAAGAATGTGTCGTACGAGATCCACTTTTCATTACCAGTTATCAGCTTCTTCAAAAATGGTTCGGTTTCATTACGTCGTAATAAAGAATAACAAATGAGTTCACGGTTCATTAGGTTTCTTTCAGTGAGCTCGTGAGGTACCCAAATATCGAGCTTTTTTGTGTACCCAGTTTTTTTCAAATGCGCTAAAACTGTTTTGTGGTCAATTCCCAGTTCTTCAGCTACGTCGTAACAACTAATATGCCGATCTTGCTCCACTTTTTCAAAAATGGCATCCATTTTATCCGTTATAGGGCGACCAGAGCGACGTGCATTTTTGACATCAAAATTTCCGGATTGAAAACGCTTAAACCAAATTTGTGCTACTCTCACAGACACTGCACTAGGTCCATAAACATCGCAAATTTTTTTTTGCGGTTTGCCTCGCCTTTTTACCTTTTTTGTAGTTAAATTTAAAAAAGTACCGAATTCTTCATTAGATTCACTCATCTTGACAGTACGCAAAACAAATGAAAATCACACATTTTCCTAATTTGCATTTGGAATTATGTTCTTTAAAATGTAAACTTTCAATGATACCAAAACCAGCCAGATACAAATAGTATAGCCAAAGAGATTTTATTACAAGTTCATACATACTATAATGCGAAAAGACTTTTCCCCAACCTAATATAAAACCTAAAATTCTTGTGAAAATTGTTGTAATTTCTAAATAGTTCAATATTTGCTTATAGAGTGAGATCTCAGTCACCCCAGACTTAAGTCATGTTAGGAGTTTATGTTATAACTACCGCAAAATATGAATTTTAAAAAAATCATCTTTCCTAAAATGACTTAATAGAGGTGACTGGGATGTTGGACTATTACAAATTATTGGTTAAATGACTATAAATTTATATGTTAATTTTATGCCTACCAATTGTTGATATTTATAAAAAATTCAATTAAATTAGTTAATAATCTTTCCTTATTATGATTGTACGGAGTAATTTGTATATACAACAGCACCGTCAGGTAGCCTAACTAACACACGACGAGCTAAGTGCTGAGCTGAGCGTATTGGCTCCCGACTGATCATCATCGAGAAGTACTTAGCCTATGTTTTGTTTGTCCGCAGGGCGAAATGGTGAGTTTATTCCCTTTGTTCCTGCACGTCAGACCCGCAGCAGTACACAGCCGGGTACAGCGGGTACAGCAAGGCACGCAGCACCCGCTGCACTCACATGCGAGTCCTGCGAAGCACTTGTTCCTGCATCTCTAATGATATTGTATACATCTGTCATAAACATAGTAAACTACATTGCGCGTAGTCCTGTTCTTTCAAAAACCTCGACGATTGGGAAGGAATTGAAAATTGATTAATTGGCGCTTTTATCAAACCTTAAAAAGGTTCAATGGCCGCCGGTATGGTGGACGCTGATTTTAAAGCAAATGAAGTATGGAAGTGCCAACTTTGAGTCTGGTCCTTGAAGTTAAACAAGAAAAGCAGGAACTGGCATTAATTCCAAAGTTGCTCCCACAAACCATCCTTATGGCGATAACTTAAGTACTCAATAGAAAGAGTATCCGCGCTATACGCTACCTAAAATAACTGCTTTGTTGTCAATTGGTGATAGTTGTGCTGGCGAGTAATAGTCAGTATAACGTGCTTATTACTTAGTTGAATTGATAGTGTTTGTCTGTGTGCTGGTGTTACAGTCTGGCGGTGCGCGGCTCGGAGCGCGGGCCCGGCAAGAAGCCACGCGAGCCCGGCCCGCAGGAGCCGCTGCTCAACGACACGGACGCGCCGTCAGTACCACACTTGATATCTTTTCGTTTCGCAGTTCTTACTAACGAATACCAACAGACCTACCTCTCTACCCTCTCAATGCAGTTATTCTTCAAGAGTTATTATTTATTGAGAATCCAGGACATAGAGGCATGCATTGACACAACAACCTACTTGGAAATATTAAAGCTCAGTATGAGCAAGCAGTCACTGTCCTAAATAATTAAGTTGCGCGATTCGAATCTATATTTTTTTGCAAAAACTTGATTTCTTTCCGAGTCTGGTTGACTGAACCGAAACCAGATGTTTCGGTTGTTCAAGTAGTATGTAGTTGAGGATAGGTGACTAAAGTGCCATAACTTACGGTCGAGTGTATAGTGCAGTGGATATGGTGAATATTCTTACTTTAATCAATAGTTCTAAAGGTTAGAATCGCCTCTCAAACTATGCATTCTGTAAATATCTTAAGTAACGTAGGTTTTGTGACATTTCAGGCCCACGCTGGAGGAGATCCAGAGCTGGGGCCAGTCCTTCGACCGACTCATGCGCAGTGCGGGTGAGTCAGGTTCATATACTGAACACGTAGACATACACAACATGGGTTAGTCCTGCGCCAGCTCTGTTCTTGCTTAACACTAGCGACATCCTGACTCCTCAGCTATCCAACCTACCATTCACGATGAATTGTAATTCACATCAAACTCTGGCTTTCTGAATTGATTCAGAAAGTGCAGAATCCAAGTTACGAGTAAACCGAGATAAAATAGTGGCAAAAAATAACAAGATTTGTGTTGTGTTCCAGCCGGTCGCAAGGTATTCCGCGACTTCCTCCGCGGCGAGTACTCGGAGGAGAACATAATGTTCTGGCTCGCGTGCGAGGAGCTCAAGCGTGAGACGGACCCCGACGCCGTGGAGGAGAAGGCGCGCTTCATCTACGAGGACTACATCTCCATCCTGTCGCCCAAGGAGGTGAGTGTCGAGGCGGTGGCCGACGCCCTCGGCCGCAGTGAGCGTCCCTCACTCACCGTCTCCCGCCCGCAGGTGTCGCTGGACTCGCGCGTGCGCGAGGTGGTGAACCGCAACATGGTGGAGCCCACGCCGCACACGTTCGACGAGGCGCAGCTGCAGATCTACACGCTCATGCACCGCGACTCGTACCCGCGCTTCGTCAACTCGCCGCTCTACAAGGCGCTGGCGCGGCTGTCGGGCGACGCGCCCGCGTCCTCCCCCGCGCCCGCGTCCTCGCCCGCGCCCGCGCCCTTGCCCGCGCCCGCGCCCGCCGCGGCCCAGTGACGGCGCCCCGCTGTAAATAGTCTCGATATACATTCATTTAAACGGGTACTAATTTTGTACATAGCTAGGTTAAGTGAGAGTAGGAGCGGCGCGCGCCGCCGCGGCCACTTCGCTGGTCCACCGCGCCGCACGCGCACCCGCGCCTGCGCCCCGGGCCCCGCGCGGTGGCCCCGCCGCGCGGGCCCGCACCGTGTGCCGCGCGGGTCCCGCACGGGGGGGCCGCGCGGCTCCCGCGCACACGCGCACATAGTTAGAAGCAATAAAGGTGGACCAATTAAGTTTGCCGAAGAGTCAACGAATAAATAAATCTGTTCATGTATGTATGTGTTTCATTTCCTCTTCTCGCCCCGCGGCGCCCAGGGCGCCCGCTCGGCGGCTCGGCGTCGCGAGTCATCTGACTGACTGCGCGATCGAATGGAGGCCTAACTCACAAACTATCTATTCTTTTTTACTAAGAGGTTAATATGGATAAAAGTTTGTATGAAAGTATTCATTATATAACTATGTATAGAACGTCTAAACTAATTATAAAATGATTTTAATAAACTGTTGTATACCTACTGATAGACATATCTCTACCAGACGATGCACAAAGTATGGACGGAGTACCTGTAGCGCAGTCGTAGACAGAGACAGCGCTCTGTGCGTGATCTCACGACAGACGGAGACATACGCACCTTTTTACTTGTGTCTACATTTAATTTAGAAAACCTATATTAATTCTGAATTTACTATTAACTTTAGAAACCAATGCTCCAAAGTATCTTTTGTTATAAAAAATGTAATCAGGACAGACTCCATTTTGTTAAATAAATACATCGAAAATTTATTTGCGTTTTTTTTTTTATGATACCCTGAACGTTTGTATTTTCTTTTTCGTTTTTTTAAACAAAACATGACGTAGATACGGCGCGTTGAAATTTCATGTGACATCACTTTTAGGTACGATTATACCTAGTAGTGACGTCACGGTACTCCTCTCCTGAACTTTATAGTTTGTTGTTGCTCTGTATTTTTGTATTTTTTTATTGGATAAATAAAAAATCAAGTCTAATATTTTTTAGTATTCTAAGTAATTCTAACTGATGGACTCAATAATTGTTTTTAGTCTTCATGCCTATTCTATATAATTATAAATGATATCATTCATACATCCCTGCTAAGTGCTAACATAATAGTCGCGAAACTTTGTAAGTATGGATGGATGCATTTTTGTTACTCTTTCACGCAGAAACTACGGAACGGATTTTGCTGAAAGTTTGCACGCGGATAGTTTAGAAAAATCAAAACATCACGCTCCGACCCACTGGAGTGGAGTAACGGGGGTACTGTTCGAAGAGATTTCTCCCTCAGCCAGAGGATAGAGGGTCTTGCTAACTCACACGTCCACTCACCAGCGCGCTGACTCCTTCTTCACAGTGTTCTCACCTTCTCTAACACTATGACAAACAATACACATGTATACTAACGCTATATGTTTCTAATGTTTATATCAACTGTTCCTAACCAAATTTCTGCCTAATCATTTTCGTCCACTTGGGTAGCTAGTGAAAGGTTGTAGGTTAGCTAGGGTAGGTATTCTCCCGGATTGCTCATGTGTACCCGGCCCCCGCCAACGGCGGATCGAAGGAGTGTCGGGGGGGTTTTAGTGATGTAAGGTCCTCTCCTCGTAGTATGAGTTTAGCATTCCACGCTATGGAGAGGGCGAGTCCCACATATCCAATCGCCAGCGCTCGAATACGCTGCATACGACTTCTTTATGTATCTGCCTTTTTACTTCGGTGGCATCCTCGGTCGTGGTCCTAAACACCATAATGGTGCCCTCAGGTGTGTGTCACTTAGATACAGTGTGACCACTTGCAATTTTGATGCGGTTTTAATTTCTTCTTATAATAATAATGAAATTAAAATTGCAATAAGATTATGGAATTGCGCACGAAGTACCATTATTTATGCAACAGCAGACACTTTATTATTTTAAGATTTTGAAATAACTAATCATGTCAAGCGTCTACCGGTTGCCGTTATCCAACAAAGAACGGCAGTTATCATGTTTGTTGTATGGGAGCCCTACTTTAATATTTATTTTATTTTGTTTTTAGTCTAAGTTAAAAACAAAATATCTATGCCATCAAAAACATATTTGTTAAAAAACCCAAGTCTCGTAACGCAGTTCTTTTACCGTAAAAAATTGTGGGATCTTTGTAATACCAAGTCGGTTAATTTATTCAGTCCCTACTTAAGGAACCTTCAAGCTATTACGTAATTATCTCAAATAACAGAATCTTACTATTCCCTTATCAAAGTTCAAAACTTTAAAGTTTTAAATAATAGATTAACTTGACCATCGTATAAAATTAAAATTTATCTAACAAGTGTTTATTGCGATGGCCAAGTCAATCTAATATTCATAACATAAAAGTTTTGAATTTTGATAAGGTCATTATAAGATTCTGTAAGGTGAGATCATTACGTAATAGCTTAAGACAGAAGGTCCCTTAAGTAGGGACTGAATAAATTAACCGACTTGGCATTACATAGATACCACAACTTTTTACGGTAAAAGAACTGCGTTACGAGACTTGGGTTGTTTTACAAGTATGTTTTTGATGGCATCTCATTTCTTTTTGTAGATAGTTGTACTTTTTTCCTTTGCTTTACAATTTACATTATTTTTTTAATACCATCAACGGATTTTACTACTCTGTCACTGTCTTATGAGCTTTCCAATTTTTGTAGGTTGTGCTCCTCTTTTTCTTTACCGGTACTACTTCTTTAACTTCAGCTACAGTTTTTCTCAAAGCCCATTCCATGTCTCTATGGGTTTTTCTCGATAGCTTTGATGGAACAATATTAAGCATGTCTTGACATTAAATGCTTGGGTTCCGTACCCGAAAGGTACAAACGGGACCCTATTATTAAGACTTAGCTGTCTGTCGGTCTATCACCAGGCTGTATCTGAAGAACCGCGATAGCTTAATATTTACAATTTTCACAAATTATGTATTTCTGTTGCTATAATAATATACTAAACATAAAATAAATATTTGGGAGGGCTCCCATACAACGAACTTTTTTTAGGCCTTTTTTGCTCGATATCTTTAACGGCAACAGGTAGGCACTTGAAAATGTACGGTAAATGTACTTGTACCGAACCCTTAATGCGCGAGTCCGACTCGCACTTTGCCGGTTTTAGTCTATCGTATTTACAAATGGAGGATTCCTGCGCTTTGATACTTCCAAAATAGACGTAAATTAGATTTAAACCGTCCTGACTAGTAACTCTGTGCCTTTATTTACAAAATAACTGAACTTACGCACATATGAATACCCACGTACCTAGCTGGCATGGCAACACTCACCTTACGAAACAAGAACAGCTGCGTCCTGTACTAATTTTTTTGCTTTATTGATATTCGTCGCACTCGTCAAACGTCACTTAAAATGAATCCTTATGTAAAATTGTTATCTCTCATTGGTTATAAATATTGTCAATGTACTAATGTTGTAATGTACTAATCGAAAACTACAACATCAAGCTTAACAGAGGATTAACATGAACTTATGTATGGCACTCACTGCCTCGCAGTCAAAGTTTTTTTTAATTTAAGAAATTACTGAACTGTTTTTAATGGAATTTTGGTTCAACTACATAATACATGTCCGATTCTGGCTTTTTTTTAAGACAGCTCCCGCTCTAGGGAAATTAATCCCTGTGTCGCGGGTCTAAGTAACTGTTAGTTACTTAGACCTTTAGTAAAATTTAAAGCTACCTATTAAAATATTTGATAAAATGATTATGTGAATACAGTTTGTGTCAGATAAATAAAACGTGGTTTGTGTGTATACCTGCGATATCGCAGTAAGACTGATTAGTTGCTTGGAAAAAGTGACCGTCTTTCTGTGACGAACGGGAAGCGCGGAAGCCGTGGTTTTTGTCCGGGGGGAATACAAGAATGTTACGCATCTCCTCCGCCACTGGAGGACCGCTCCTTCCCGCACGGGCGGTGGGGTATGCGGGACTCGCCCTCTCCATAGCCCAATGCTAATCATACTATGAGAGTAAAACACTAAAACCCTCGGTTACTCCTCCGAGCACAATTGGTGAGGGGCCCAGGTACTGTTGCCTATCTGGAATACCCTCTGGCAGTTGCAAATGCAAATGGTGTTGCGAGCTCTCCTGGGCCAAAATAACTAGTTTCACGCCCAGAGTACACGGGGTCCATACTCCTCAAGGGTCATGGCTTAAGCGGGCAAGCCACCTCCATCGGAGGCTGTTATGATTGTTAGTATCCTATCGTTCATAGCACAACTTATGTACTATCTTGCTTTTACATTCCATTGAGTATTTTTTTATTTTTTCCTAAGATTCTTTTTTTACTCGTTAAATTAATCCCCGTGTCGCGAAGGTCTCACCGCTCGATATATTCATGAAAACAAAGCACCCCCTGACTCAATACAACTGTTTGAATTTCAGACGAATAATTGTGCCGGGTGGGAATCGAACGCAGAAAACCAGGTCTCTGAAGCAACTAACGTAACCACTTAGCCACCACCTTTCAACATAATCACATCTAGGTCCCTATCTACACCTATTCCACCATTAAATCATACATATTAATTTACACTGATTCACTGATTGCAAATGTAACTTTGTAATCATATACATTTATAAGAAATAACAAAGTTATTAATGCAGTTGATGAAACTTAACAACTGGACCGAAATTGAAAAATGTTGGAATTTTCCCATGATTTTTACACTTAACTCTACTAGTATTCAAAAATTGAAGCTTCTACGTCTGCTAGAAGTATTTAACATTTTGATGATCGGTCAGTCAGTCACTGGGTGAGTGACAAAATTACCAAATTTTGACTAGTTATAATTCTTAAAGTACTGGTTCAAATTGAATGAAATTTGATATATACTGTATTTTTACAGTACTTAAAATTCAGGCTCCTATCTTAATCCACAACGAAGTTATAGGGGGTCGAAAATGGCCTGAGTTGCTTCGAGAAAAGATAGGTAGTACCGTGCACCTTTTTTTATTTCTTACTCGACTTGGGGCGCACTGCCGTGCCCCCAGATCTAGTGTTAATTCCGCTGAAAAATGTGTCTAAATGCTGGGTCGCTCTTAGCACCCGATCGCAAATATGATGCAATATGCAGGAAGGAAAGAAAAACATGCAAAAATACTGCCTAGCTAGCTAATAGCTTGGTCGAGGTACAGCGCCCGTCTTCTGCCTAGGTTCATTCATTCTACGAACATTTTATAAACGAACATAGGAACATAATATGATGTCCCACAAAACTGTGTTATCAGTTTGACTGTTATATTAGTTTCAAACATCATTCATAGTACTAAATCATATTATTTTTTAACAGTAACTTACATTTTTCAGGCAGGTCACGTGACCCAACGACATAATCATAGTTAATACGATTAATAATCATAGTAATACGATAACAATCAATACATTTGATGAACTTGACACACATTCATTACTGTTACTCAATCTATGTCAAGTTCATTAGAGTCGCTCACACGAATTATCAGCTTCATCAGATACGCGAATTCAGAGGATCCTGGTGTTCAAGTATGTTGAAGAGTGGATCCCGCTCCGCACGGCGCAGGTTTATGTTTCAGAGCTAACCGCTAAAACGGCAGTGCATGTCACGTTTTTGTGGTGTACCGCGTACATATTATGGCAAAATGGCAGGACACTTCTATGGAATGTTTTTGAAATTCATGCTCCAACCACTGATATGACAGTAGGTACAGCAGGGCCGTCGCTAGACTTGCATGCACTTGGTGCAAACTTCACTAGTAAAGCTAAGATATTGATAGCGGTCCCGATCTGGCCCTGGTTATGGCACTGGCTGTGGTGACGCTACAGTCAGCTTTAGTACTTTGGTTAACTTTGTAATCTGAATATTTCAATAATATTTCGACATCAGCGGCAATCGGCGAGGTCATTCGTTTAACCTTTTTCACTGAGATTATTTGTTTGTCGCCAGGGACGGGAGGAGTCAGCGACGACCACTTTGATAAGATAGTTTAATTAGTATATAAACCCTAACGCTACTAGGACGAACTACAGAGTTAAAGAAACAGTATCACGATGAAGTATTCGGTGCTGCTGACGTGCGCGGTGCTGGCGCTGGGCGAGGCGCGCAACCATGAGTCCCTGGACACCTCCGAACTGCCGCTGTCGAGCTACCATGAGTCGGTGGGCATCCCCGAGGCGGCGCGCCTCCAGCTCGCCGAGCTCGCGGCTGATTTCGACGACGTCAGGATAGTGGGCGGCCAGGCCGCGGCCCTCGGAACATACCCTTTCTTAGTAAGTGGTTCTTCTTCAACACTAAATAATCTTACTACTTCGGAAAGTATCTTTTAATCGTTGATAATAATCAGCTAAATTGTTTATTCTTGGTAGTAAAATTGTTATAGTAGAGGTATATAGTGGTATATACTTTTTACCCTTAACTTTTTTAGATTAAAATGACTTCTATCTTGTGTTAGGGCTACCCGACATGTGTATGTGTATGTAATTTTGTATTGTAAGGCAAATGCAATTTAGTCTCCAAGGCTCGTTTTGCCATATAGTACACTAAACATTGCCGATTCCTTGAAATCAAGTACCGATGTATTCAAATGTTAATGTTAGGTTCGGTACTATAGTCGCACCACTGATGGTAAAACATCGTGCTAGTAATAATTATGGTTTACCATCGTATTCCCTTTAAGCAACAAAGAATCAAAGGTAGAACAAGGAATTAAATTAATGTCGTGTGGAATCCACTGAGTGTTCTACTGCGGTCGTCCACTGGCCCACAACACTGGCGGGGCCTACTTCCTGCACCTATCCTTGGTACCTCATGCCGTTACCTACCTAGTTTATAATTTCTTGAAGTAAATTAATTGCATAAAAAAGTCCTGATTTTAGGACTCAGAGCTTAAAAAACCACATAACCAATCGGGTACCAATAATTTGTAGAATGAAATGTCCGGTCACGGGATCGGCCCTATTTTGGTCACTTACCCGTCATGCCCAGTGCATACGATGGATGACTGCGGTGGCTCTTTGGAGGCCCTACCTGCCGAACCCCGAGTCGCGGTCTTCCGTCCTTCCGTCTAGGACTAATTAGGATGATGGTACCTATGTATATTTATGTATCAGATGAGTGAGTGTTGAGTGTGGTGTTGACAGGTGGGCATGGTGATCACGCTGACGACGGGCGCGACGTCGGTGTGCGGCTCGTCGATGCTGAGCAACACGCGCGTGGTGACGGCGGCGCACTGCTGGCGCGACGCCAACAGTCAGGCGCGCCAGTTCCAGCTGGTGTTTGGCTCCGCGCGCCTGTTCTCCGGCGGCACGCGCGTCTCCACGGCCAGCGTGGAGCTGCACGCCGGCTACAACCCGCTCACGCTCAGCAACGACATCGCGATCGTCGCCTTCCAGCACGTCGCTTACACCAGTGAGTGCCCGCGCCGGAACCGGCTCGTCTCAGCGTAGTCCGTTAGCGCTCACTTCGTCACATTGTTGCAGACGTGATCCAGCGCGTCGCGCTGCCGAGCGGTTCTCTGCTGTTCCAGAACTTCGCGGGCTCGTGGGCGCAAGCCGCCGGCTATGGCAGAACCAGTGACAGTGAGTCGCCTGTTTAACTGATAACCGTTACTTATAAAGTGGTTGCAATCATTTTCGTCTTGGCCACGGGATTCGCCGTAGTATATTATCGCGGTAGTATAGTAGATTAGGACGTACCAATGACGGTATGTTTTTTTGTACAGATCCCACATATTATTATAACCTTTTTTTTCGGGTAATTAAGCCATGAGGCTTTTGCTACAACGGGCAAATATGCATGGATTAGATAGGGCAATGCCTTAGTAAGTCTTCGTTAATGCGTGTATACGCTTATATTTATGACGTAAGTTGTTCGTCAGCGGCGGGCATCTCGACGGCGCAGGTGCAGTCGCACGTGTCGCTGCAGGTGGTGAGCAACGCGGTGTGCCAGCAGTCGTTCGGCAGCATCGTGCTGTCCTCCACGCTGTGCACGAGCGGCGCCGGCGGCGTGGGCACGTGCGGCGGGGACTCCGGCGGGCCGCTCGTCGTCACCAGCGCCGGACAACGTGTGCTCGTAACTATTACATACCTAAGCATTTACTCAACAATAAAATAAGATGATAAAGAGTGGCGTCAGTGAAACCGCGTTTGGCCCACTACACGAGCTCTCGATCTATAGCGAGCATTTTACCATAACTAAGCAGTTCGCTTCTAATTATATTGATTGGTATTGAGCTACCGATGTGAATGACCCCAAGAATAAATTCAGAAAAGTATCTTTGGGCACGTAGCACGTAGTCTCCCTCTAACAAGCTTAGCTCCGCTTCTCTCATCTCGACTCGTGTTTCAGATCGGCGTGACGTCGTTCGGGTCGTCTCGTGGCTGCCAGGTGGGGCTGCCGGCCGGCTTCGCCAGGGTCACGTCCTTCGTGTCCTGGATACAGGCCAGGATATGATCACCGACTACTTCGCCGTTATCAATCACAGTATTCATTACAATAACGTTTCACTAATAAATAAGTCTCGAATAATTTGTCTTTTATTTACTATTGTTGTGTTTCTTAATTAACTGAACTGAGTACATGTCTTCAATAATTAGGTATGTATTTGTATATTTTTTGTCAACCTTAGAAGTGTCAGTAATGAAAAAATGGATGCTGTGGAGTGAAGTGATTAGTGACTGTAACGAAATCTGAAAACCTAATATAATAATATAATAAGGATATATAATAATATGTTTACAAACGGAGTCGCTACAAAGAAATATAAATCTTTAGCTTAGAATAAGCAGGTACATTACTCTTCATCTAGTCGATCGACTGGTTTGAGAAACGAACGGATGTTGTTGATCAATAGAAAAAAAAAATTAATCAACAATATAATTTTTATATTTAACATATTAAAAAAAAAACAATTAGATTTTACATTAAGAAGACAGTAGACAGTATACAGACTACAATACCTTCGTAAGTATGTAAAGTGGACTCCCGTACGCCGCAGTACCAACAACCTCACTACACTATATCTGTGGCTCAGACAACACCTTACAGTATAAACAATAAGTACGTTCTATTGACTGATTGCCACAGAAGCGAAGAACAAAGTATCGGGTGACAGTCAGTAGGGCGCGGGCGTGCCCGAGTTCCTGGCGGCCTGCGCGTGGCGCGCGAGGCGCAGGCTGGCGGCGTGCATGGACGAGCGGCGCCGCCCGCGCCACGCGCACGCCGAGCGCGCCGACGAGCGCCGCCCGTCCGCTGCGTCCGCGCCGTCCGCGCCGTCCGCGTCGTCCTCCGCGGCGTCCGGCGCGCCGTCCGAGCGCTCCGAGCCGGCGCCGTCCGACGCGCCCGCCGACCCGCACGACGACTCGCTCAGCGGACCCTGTGCCAACGGAAGTATTGAGTGAGTGACGCGTGTATGTGCACAGGCGTCACTCACGAGATGCGTTCTACACTTTTGCGTATGTATCTATTATATGAGCTCACTCGCAAGGCAAACGTGCATTTTAATTAGGTGTATGTGTGTTTCCATGTTTTCATTTCGATTTCATTGTCACGATGCTGGTGCAAATGTAATTAATGACGTTAATATTAATACAACAATACCGCTCATACGATTTCTGTTGGCTTCAATGTCAGCCTGCCCTCATGAAAGGGAACGGGTGTCAGTGGTGAGTGACGTCAGTACCTGCACGGGTTTGACGGACTGGTCGAAGCGAAACACGAAGCGCAGTTCCGCCCAGAAGCGGTGGTGGAAGCGCTCGCCCGTGAGGCGCGAGCGGCGCAGCGACGCCCACGCCAGGTCGCAGCACGACAGCACCACGCCCAGCGCGCACCCCACCACCAGCACCAGGAACAGCCCCAGGAAGTTCATCATCTTCAACTCCTCGTTGTCGTGCCCCTCCGTCGGCTGAAAAGCACACACAGTTACAGGCTGACGATGCGTATCGTGTCACCTCCACGATTGTAAACTGAAGACTTTCAGCCAGAACACTAGAGTTAAAAAGAAGTTAAGTCATCGTTGGCGATCCTGATATCATTATGCTTTATTATAAAAGAATTGGAAGGAGCAAAATCGTATGTCTCATAAAGGCATCTGTGAGTTGGTACTCCAAAGCCCGTTACGGTGAATACGTGACGGTAGATAAATAGTCTTACGGTGCACACGCCGCCGCCATGTCTGTCCTTCCACCATGTGCGCTTCATCTCACGCAGCTTGCCGTTCTCCTGCAGGCTCAGCAGCCCCAGGTTCAGCGCCTGGCGGTACGTCGAGTCTGCGACACACGCATTCCACGTCATTCAATGCCCTTCTATATGAATGTCATAAATAAATATCAACGGTACGACTAATCATTTAAGACTGAAATAAGGAAGCTTACTCTTTTTCATCGCAATGCCGTAGCCTTTGCTGTCCAGCAGAGACCCCACCTGCATGAAAACGGAGTGACTTAACATTACAATAAAACGTCGGAACATGCAATATTTATACTGAGCATGCTTATTAAACTAAAAGTAAATAATTCAAACTAAGACTAACTTATAAAATACTAACTATTCTAAATGCATCCTACAACGTCCCCAGACAGCATGCCATGCTAGCAGCAGTAGCAACATTGCCCGGTTTAATAGCAAAAAATATAATAAATATTAGTACAACGACGCTATGATATGCCAGAGCTTTTATAATTTAGATTACTGGTTAGTATCGAATTGCTCAAAATCGTAGAAAACGCCAACAACCACCGACGGGTGGTGAGTACCATGGTGATATCGCAGTAGCGCTCGATCTTGTACTCGATGGTGGTGGACTCCATCAAGAAGGCGTATCTCTCCTCGTCCCGGACCCTGCGACGTGCAACATAGTTTAGAATATTACAGCTACTATGCTACCGCTGCGTAATAGTCACTATAGACATCATATGGACAGGGAGACCGGTCACCTCTGTACTCCGATGTCGTTGGTGTCGGGCTGCGTGCGGTTGCTCATGTACCGGAACATTTTCTGAAAGAGCGCGTTCTGCGAGTGCTGCAAAGTAACGAGTGGTAGTTTATTTAAGTGTAACTTTTTTAAAATATCGAAATAACGTGAGACTTGAAGTAGGTAACATAAGTTCGCCTACAAACCTCGCTCGTCTCACTCATTCAGACATTGCAAACTAATGAGTTGTCACAATCACCCGCGGAGCATAAGATAAGAGTAGGAGGAAATACTAGCGAAGCATCAATCACATAAAAATGTATTGTAAATATTTAGTTCTCATTTCCCTTTTTTCCTTATAGTTACTTGAATTTTCTTTATTGTTAGAAATATATTTAAATATTACGTAAAATATAATGCCATCAAAAACATACTTGTAAAGAAACTTGACTAGTTATAATTCTTAAAGTACTGGTTCAAATTGAATGAATTTTATTATAAGAAATATACCGTATTTAAACAATGCCTGCTTGGTTACTGAAAATTGAGGCTCCTATCTTTATCCACAACGAAGTTCGAAAGTGGGTCGAAAATGGCTTCAAGTGCTTCGAGAAAAGAATGGTGCGGCCAGAAGTCGTGCATAGCAGTAAAGTTGTCGGCTGCTGCCGGTCGCATTGGTCGGTGAAGGTCGACTCACTTGGAAGAAGGTGTAGGTGGAGCCGTTGATTTTGGCGCCATAGTCGATGCCGAGGGCGTTGTCGGCGAGCTCCTGCACGCTGCCGAACAGCTGATCAGAAGACTTGAGGGCGAGCAGCGTCGCCAGGTTGGCGGTGTAGGAGCTGGTGATCACCAGCGCGAACAGCCACCACACGCTGGCCACCGCGCGCGTGCTGTACGCCCTGCAGGAGTACAGCATAGGACGATGCTGTTATTATCACTACTCATTGATACGGAAAAAGTGCCCGTATTATTGTATAATGACATATCAAAAAACTCTAAGTATCATTAAAGCACCAAACACATAGATGTTAAATTATACATATTTGAGGAACTTTAGAAAATAAACTGGCTACGATTGCAATTTATTTATAAATACCAGCTGATATATTTACAAATAACAATAATAATATGAAATTAATTTGTATTAGGTATTGTTGAATTTTATAAATTAATGTTTTTGAGTTTACAATAAGAGGAGATATTGGTATAAATATTGAATTATTAAAAACTATACATGTGGTGCTACATATCTAGTTGCAATGTTTGTAATTGAACGTTATTTAAAAATATACAAGTTAGTTGATGTGTCAACAGCTGCTGATAGTGTTTCATTAGCTATTATATGAATAACTCACACGGGCGCTATCTCGGAGCCCTGCAGCAGCATGGCGCCGAGGTTGAACCACAGCGCGTTGCCCAGCGTGAACTGGTTCTCGAGCGCGTCGGGCTCTTCGAGGCACGGGTAGGGGTTCTGCCACTCCTCGTGGCACAGCCGCCCCACGACGTACAGCAGCAGCGACGTGGCCAGGTACGCGAACCCCAGGCACAGCCACACCTGCCAAATATCTTCACGCTTATACAATCGATGACACAACGACTGATAACTTCGACTTCCACACTCATTTAATTAATATACTTTAGCCATAGTTCATGGAGATGTTGATATTAACTCGAACTCATAGATCCTTTACTACATATATTACATATAGCTATAAGTATAGATAACTAGCTGCGCCCCGCGGTTCTACCCGCGTTACTTTGCTCCAGTGGGTCTAAGCGTGATGTTTTGTAGCATGTATGTTAATCCAGCGTATAACGTATCCCGGTGCAAAATTTCAGCCAATTCCGTTTAGTAGTTTTAGCGTGAAAGAGTAACAAACAAACATCCATCCATACTTTAGTGTTTATAATATTAGTAGGATGTAAGCCTCTCCGAACTCCAAAAATAAAAGTCTTAAAATTGTATCGTGATTGTAACTTGAGTCCACTATCATCGCCAAAGTTTAAAAACATGTCTTCTCATTTATTTATTTAAAACTTTAGCTCATAACTGTACGTAGGCGGGCTTCTCTCCCAGACAACTATTGGGTGGTGCAGAGACAAAGTGGTAGCTGCAAGGTATACTGCTAATTAACGTAAAATAAAACAATAGAAATACATACACAGGTAATACAATAAGTATATTATAATACTACTAGCTACTAGCTGACCCGACAGACGTTGTACGTACAAATTGAACTTTTACAACAACAACACACACGTGTGTGTTGTTGTTGTAAAAGTTCAATTTGATTTAGAGTTTTAGTTAAGACATTAACTAAAACTCTAAATCAAATTGAACTTTTAATACCTATGAGGCGTGACAGCACTGAACTAACCGTGATGAGCACTAAGAGCAGCACGCATTCTGTCAATGTTATGTCAAACGCCATAAGATAACAGTAAAACAGTTTATAATGTTAAAATAATAGCAATTTTCTGTGGATGGAAAGACTGAGGGGGAATGTGGGCTTCACTTGCTCCCGGCTCTATGTAGCTGATGAGCCAGGGCATCCGGTACCCAATAAAACCACCACGGTAGCCTTGCCTCCGACGCTCGCCAACGATCGCCCCGACTAGTCGAGAGACCGCCGTGCGTCTGCGTCTCCGCAGAGACTCATCCCGGGAGAAGGGCAATAATTAGGCCCCACCCCCTGCATACTGCATTAATTTATTATTAATTTCGCCGGCCTCGGCCCCGTGACATGGATGAATGGTCGCTCCATCCATGCCTCGAAGCTGGGCAGGATGGCACCGACGGCGCATTGATGCAAGTTTTGCGGCAAATTGAGCCGCTCGGGCCATATATTGAGCGCGCGCCGATGAGCGACCAGGCCGTCCCTGCCGCTTCCCGGCAGGACACAGGCTCGGATCCGGTCGTAGACCCGTGTGTCCATTTCCGCTAGGATGTCGAATGGCGGGAATCGCACCAGGACGGTCGAGAAAATATTAAACTTTTTAATTAAGAAATAAAAAATAAGGATTGACTGTGTGAAAATTAAGGGTTGTATGTATTTTTGTATGCTGTATCATAAAAAAATTAAAGCAACAAATATTGTCTAAAAAATAAAAATAAAAATTTAGGGGTGGTCCACCCTTAACATTTAAGGGGAAGAAAAATAGATGTTGTCTGATTCGCAGATCTAACCAATATGTACACAAAATTTAATTAAAATCGGTCAAGCCATTTCGGAGGAGTATAATTACAAACACCGCGACACGAGAATTTTATATATTAGATACTATAGTATTGTTAAAATCTCGCTGCAGACTCGGTCATAAATCATTCGAGTGTTTCGCTCTCTTTCCCACTCACGGGCTTTATGGGCAGGCCACGCCCACACGTAGTCCTGTGTATCACTGCAGTCGATGAGTGATATCGATAGTTTTATATATTTATAAATGGGTGATAGAAATAAATACACATTTTTTTTATTTTATTACCAAATTGACTACAAAGCATATTAAATATTTAAACAAAAGAACGTATATACGAGTATAAAACTAAAAATAGAAAATTAAAATTCTTCGTCTGAGTCATCGTCATCATCATCCACATTAATGATGAACTCTTCGCATAAATGTGCTTTTCTTAAGTCTTCATCTTGCAGCAATGCTGCATGTTCCACACATTTTTGCCAATTTTCAATGGAGTCATTGGAAATGGCTTCATCGACTAACTTCTCGACATCAGCTATCTTGAAGGTCAAATCTTATTTCTTTTTATAGCGATTTATATATACTTAATAGCACGACGCAACTAGCGGGTAGCAAAGGAGACAAAAACATATTTGTTAATTACCCTCTTTTTATGTAATTAAGAGCGTGAAAACATATTAGTTTTTATATAATTACCTTCTGTTTATAGAATTACTAATGGATACTAATGTGTCCTTACGAGAAGGAAGTCTCGTAAAAACACATTAGTACTCATTAGTTACCCTGCATACTTAATGAATGCAGTATGTTTACGTGATAACCTTAATGATTCTGTTATCGATAATGGCCTTGCGCGGGCGCAACTAGCGCACATCCCTACTCCGATTATGATTTATGACCAAGTCTGCAGCGAGATTTTAACTATACTATAGCTGACTCGACAGACGTTGTACTGTCTTAGCTAAAACTATAAATTGAATTGAACTTTTAATATAAGGCGTGATAGCAATGAACTAACCGTGATGTGCACTAAGAGTAGCACGCATTGGGTCAAAGTTATGTCAGACGCCATAAGATTAAAAAAATAAAATAAAAATAATTACTCTATCCATGATCGATGATATGCCAATGATTTTTAATAACTAATGTTAGTAGGGTGATACGAAGTTCATCGATGCACTTCGTATCACCTACCTACTATTAGTTATGAAAAAAACTTCAAAAACTGGTTCAAGCGATCTAGCCCAAAATGTTTGAATGTTCTGAAAGAAAAGAGGGAGGGTGATCCGGAAACTTAATGTCATCAATCATCACAGCGACAGCACACGGTACATTGGTGCGAGGAGTTTCCAGCTTGGGCGGTGGAGCGAGAGTGATGGGATCCATCCTCTTGCTACAGACCATTGCCCATTCAGTAGAAGTCCGCGGAGTGTTTTCAGGAGAAAGATCTCTCTACCCATTTCACCGAAGGCGTACAGACAGCAGGCGGTCCTCCGAGCCTCGGCTTCGAGGAGTAGGGAACATAGTCCTAATTTCTTTAGAGACCGACCCATGATGCCTAGTGTTGTAGTTGTGCTCCGTGCGTTCCCAAAAGGTGCATTGAATGGACCCAGGAGAGTGCATGACTGCTAGGTCATAGGCATCGCCTCGCATGTATAATAATATGCATTAGCTATTCCTGGTGCTCAATTTACTGGCATTTAGAGGAACATCCTGGGTTAAGTTAAGTAGGTAAACCATCTTCTAGTGATATAATAAGCATATCATCGCTATAAACAGGGGAGTTCTACATACTATATACCACCACTGTGGCCGTGGATGCTTAATGCATTTTCAACCGGGAAAAAAATGGACATTGAACGACAGCGACGAATTTCTTATAGTAGCAAAATTTTTTTACGTTTTGACGAATTTAAAGCAAAACTGCAGCAGTTTATATTTTGTTCAAAATGTGGTCACAGTTCACGTCGAACAAAAAGAATTAATAAAACAAAAAAACAATTCACACACAAATTAGAATTATAAATTCGTAATTTCATTAACGCCATCAATCATGGATAGATTAAGTTTTCTAGATTTTAATATCACCGCGGAAGAGTTGAAGCAATTGGAAATGACCGAAAGAAGCCAGAATCACAACATGAACAGTGTACTAAGTATATCGTTACTCTTTTCAAAATAAAATTCTGAACCCACCTATAAATATTTGACAATGGTGACAGATCAACTTTCGTCTAGAAATGTACTTCTTCTGATTTTAAAATACTATCGACTATCTGTCACTTTCTGGTTGCTCAATCAATCTATGACGGAACAAAACTGTAACGTTTGACAGTTATGATAATTTGTATGGGAAAATAAAATAAGACTTCTGTTTAAATATGCTCAGCTGTCAGTTGCGTTTTGTTATACCATTTTAAACAAATGAACCGCTGACTTATATTTTGACTGAGTTGTTTTGTTATTTCATGTCAATTGCGTTTTGTTATACCACGTTTTATGTCACGTCACACGGGAACGGTATAAAAAGTATCCTATGTCCTTCTCCCAGTTCTTAGCTACCTCCCTACCGCCAAATCGGTTCAGCCGTTCTTGAGTTATAAATAGTGTAACTAACACGACTTTCTTTTGTATATAGAAGATATGTATAAGATCAATTACCGCTGTAACCACTTTGCTACTTTTGCTAGCTTTGGTACTTAATTGTTTGATGTCTTTGAAGTTTCAAGTAGTTTTACGACTAGGTACAAAGTTCAATTTAGTTAGCATTTTACGGATTAACATTTAATGATAAGTTATTCGATCACGAAGTTAGCAACGTAAGTGTTAGTGACAGATTGAGATCTTACGTCGTTGGAGAAGGGCAACATGAAGGCGAAGAGCTTGGGCTGCGGCTTGGTGGGCGCGCGGAACAGGATGCTGATGCCGAGGTTCATGAAGGGCGTGGTGAAGTCCACCGCACGCTCGCGCTCCGCCGTGATTGTCAGGTCCGTGATCGCGAAGTCTATGCCTTCCTGCTCGTCAATATTTAATCACGTATCAACAGAAGCTTAACTGATACAACCGTCATGATTGTTCATACCAATAATATTTCGTTGTTCACAAACACAGTATGGTATGTGTTTAAGTAGGGGGTGTGCTGACTCACCTTCTCGTCCATCAGTTTGCCGAGCATGCCGGTCCAGGCGTTCTTCTCTTTGGAGAAAGAGCCGTAGTCACTGTCGCCGTTCAGCACGAACGTGTAGTTGAAGCCGAGCAAGTTCGCCAGCTCGTCAATCAGCTCTATACAGAATCCTGCGGACAACAAAAAATGACCACGTAACCACCACGTGACCACACGAGCCCGCTGCAAGGAAACTGTTTTGTTACACTCATTGACATAAGCGGTTTCCGTAAAAAAATATAACGGAATTGAACATTTTTCTTACCTTCGTATCGCTTATTACCGGACAATCTGTCTTTGGATTCTCGTATCATCACGTATGGCTCGTTCTGAAATATACGATTACTTTCTTAAATACTAATTCATTTTTATTTCTCATTTCGTTAGATACAATATTCAATAATTGAAAAAACTATTAAGTTTGTGCCTCGTTTCACCAGTAAGATGGACTCACTACTGGCACTATTGCATATTCGCAACAGACGCGGCTCTTTGAGTCTTTAATAAGTATTAATATAGATTTCTTAAAGACAATGTATAGTTTTCTATTACAATTGTAGGATAAATAGTTACCAAAGCAATGAGCACGGTGAAGGTGCGGTTGACCATGGAGTCGGGCGGAGGTTCCTGCGCA
The DNA here is from genome assembly GCA_947037095.2 of Nycteola revayana. Lineage (NCBI taxonomy): Eukaryota > Metazoa > Arthropoda > Insecta > Lepidoptera > Nolidae > Nycteola > Nycteola revayana. Next base: position 20,859,820 of record OX344852.2, read on the forward strand.
GGTGGCTCGTCGCGCTCCCACGTGAGCCCCGCGGTGGGGGACCAGCGCCCCGCGTGCGCCAGCAGCCCCCTGCGGTGCAGCTCCACCACCTGCAGCGCCACCGCGCGCCGCGCGCCGTCCGCCTCCCACCACACCGCGCCGCCCAGCGCCGGCGACCACTCCTCCTGCACACCAGCCGTGAGTGTACCTACGCCGCACACGGGCACGCCGCCGCGAGCTACCGCTGGCTACTTACGGAGCGCAGGTAGTTGAGCAGCGTGTCCGCGTGGAAAGCTCCGCGCCCGTCGGCGCAGTCGGTGCCGGGCATCTCTTTCAGGTCCAGCGCAGTCCAGGCGCTGCGCACCAGCTCCGCGCCCAGCATCACCAGCGGCAGCGAGGACGGCGGCGCGTCCTGCAGGCGCTGCGCTTCGCCCGCGTCCAGGCCGGTGCCCTCCTCGAAGCGCGCAAACTGGCGCCGCCACTCGGCCGTGGCGTTGGCCGTCTCCTCCGGGTCGAACAGGCGCAGGGCTGCGGGCGAGCGCACACTGTACCACGCGTGGGCGGGAGAGGGAGCGGGGGCGGGAGCGGCACTCACCGGTGACGTTGGCGCCGCCGTGGCTGTAGTCCTCGAGCGCCTGCGTGTGCAGGTCCAGCGCCAGCACGATGTACGAGTGTCTCTCGGCCAGCAGCCCCACGCGCTGCGCCGCGTCCAGCACGCGCACCGCGCACTCCGCGCTGCACCACACGATGAAGTGTGTCGAACCGGACTTCTTAAGCACCAGAAGTAAGTTTCTGCCGATACCATGTTTTACTGATGTATTTATTATGTACTTTATTTATTTACCACGTCATTCACAATTCGTGACGCAACTGTTATTGTTTTGCAATTAAACTTTTGCCGATGAAAATGTTCATATTTAGGTAACATATATATCGCTCCGAGAAACCAATTCAGAAGGAAATATTTTTGATTTTGATGTCTCAAAGAAGTTAAATAGTGTAACCAAAGAACCTGAGCGAGTCGTCGTCCTCGGGCAGTTGTCGCGCGAGCAGCGCCAACTCGGGCTGCTCGGTGGTGGGCAGGTCGTCCCCGCCGGCCAGGAGCGCAGCGCCGCGGGCACTCCCCTCGTGCAGCAGCACCGCTCGCTTCCAACCCTTGGCCTGACATAACGCCACTGCCGCCTGCAAACGGACACACATACTGACATTAATGACGGCGGGACGTTCGTGGTCGGTCGCAAGCCGAGCGCGGTACCTCCGCGAGCACGTCGGAGTGCGGGTACAGTTGCAGCGCCTCCCAGTCTGCGCCGGCGGCCGGCGCGTCGTCCACCAGCAGCAGCGGCACGGCGGCACGCGCGGCGGCGTCGGCGGCGAGGCGCAGCGCTCTGGCGTCTCCTCCCGCAACCGCGGCCGCCACGTTCTTGGCTGCGGCCCCGCACACGCAGCCCGGCGGCGCGAGCGGCTCGTCGGGCTCCACGGGCTCCAGCTGTACGGTGCCGGCGCCCCCGAGACCCGCCTCCACCCCCGCCGCCAGCCACAGCAGGCGCGGAGGTGAGTCCACCACACCTGCACACATTGACCTCACCCTGCTAAGCTGATACTCTTTAGAAGTACTCGGGAAATACACCGATTTATATTAGGCTGGCCCCACATTGCTCGTGAGCGTTCGTGTGGACAAGGCGAATAACACGAGCGCCGAACTCCCGACCCTGTCACCCGCTACATCGGCACTCGGCTCCACGTCGCACACGCACGCAAAATGTGGGATCAGCCTTACTCGTCATTCGCCTTACAATTTATAATTTTACTATTTGGATAAGATCAACTAAGACAAAACAACACACCAAGAAGAATAAAATAGTCTTAAAATAATTAAGATATCAGAAACTCGTGTAGAACGGTTACGATTATTACGATACGATATTGTTAGTAACACGACACGACGTCCGCGGAGCTTTAGATTAAGTATTCATTGTTTATTTTTTTGGTATGTCCAGGATTTGTTAGAGTATCTAAAGTGATATACAATAGTAATCCCTCTATCCATGATCAACGAGGGAATCCCTTTACATAGTATTTTATTCGTTACATAATTCTGTCGGTATTTATATTTACTATATCACTGAAACATTATTCTCTCGTAAAGGTTTCAGGAATGTGAAATGTGAAGTGCATATGAAACGAACAGAAGTCTGCCGAGTGAGCTCCCAAGTTCGCTGAACAGATCAACATAACTTGGACATAGAGCACAGCACTGTCTTTATTTATGTGTAGTTAAGTAAACGAATTACACAGTCTTCTGAAAATACACAGTGTATAGTAGGATATGGAATGTTACGGCGTGATGCGAGAGTGAGTGAGGGGAGGCGAGGCGATGTCGGAGGAGTGGAGGAGCACGAGCTCAGAGGGACAGTGTGACCGACCGATAACAAGGGGCTCCGCGGCACGCGCGCACGCCGCCAGCGCCCACACCGCCAGCGACAGCGCGACCCTCCGCCGACACATCGCGGCGAACGACTGCACGTGCGCGCGCGTCCCCGATACTCGGCTATTTCGGGCCGCGCCGGTGACGCGCCGCCTGTTTACCTACACGATGCCGCGCGCGGAAATTGTTATGACGGGCCGGTCTGTAACAGACTAGCGTCCGATCATTAAATAACTGGATACCTACAATACTTTCTTAAATTCTGACAAAATTTGTCATAAGTCAGGCAAAAAGGCTGCGGAGACCTGTAACTATGTGATCGAAGTAACAGCATAAATAAGGAAAGCGCTCATTACACGAGAAATAAATTTGGTCAATTGGTCATACTGCCCCGTGAGAGAGTTCACACTGGTTACACGTTGTTACAACTGTCACCAATACGGACATGCGGCCAAGTCATGTCGTGAGACCACCTGCACATGCGGCTATTGTGGAGAAATGAGCCACAGCAGTAATAGGTACGGTCAAAAACTTGCAGCCATTTATGCTAAGTATACCAATTTTATGACTTTTGAGTTTGTAGACTGTACAAAAAAATCTTTTCATACTCTTATTAAATTATATTTACTTATTTTATTTATTTATTTATTTTTATTAGGAGGGCTTACAGACAAATAACTTAATATTAATAACATGGTATTGTATATCACTTTAGCTAATTACAAGCCCACACATATAAATAGTCACTACACAGCATTGATATTTAAACATTTAGTTCAATTCACAACAAAGAAAATTTCCTAAAAAATAATAAGTACCTAACATAAATCATAAACGGGGAGGTCTCTAAGGGATGTTTGCACTATCGTCAAAGAACGCCCCGCCCATTCGTTTTTTAATAGTTTTCGAGCTGGTGTAAAACAAATCAATGTTTAATTGCGATGCCATATCATTGAAGCTTTTTGCTGTACGAATGAAAAATGCATTACGTCTATAGTTGGTCGTGGCAAGAGGGATATCAAGTAATGGTCGATGCCTTCAGTTCCGTTGTATAGTTCGAAGCGTTATATTAGCAAGGAGCTCGGGACAGTCGACTAAGCCATTAGCAATGTTAGATAAGTAGCAGATGTCACTAATATTACGCCTTTGCTCAAGCGGTAGGAAATGGTAACGTTGGCATCGGGCTTCGTAGTTTGGGGTGAATTTTTGTGCCTTAAAATCTAAGTATTTTAAAAATTTTCGTTGTATACCTTCTATGCGAGATATATACTTGGTACTGTGGGTTCCACACTTGAGAGGCATACTCGAGATGGCTTCTAACATACGCGCAGTACAATACTTTGATGGTTTTTAGAGATCGGAAGCAAGCTGAAGTTCTCATGATAAATAATAATATAATTTTAATACCTTTAAATGATATACCTATGTAGTTCAGTGATTATTTAAGACCCAAAGTAGTCATTTAGAGTCAAGAACTAGCCTGAAACATACGATTACCTAGGTCAGGCAAAAGTGCTATTCTGTGCCTACGTATAAAATAATATTTTAATTTTGTTATGTCTGTGTAGTCCTAAGATTTTCTGAGAAAACATTTTATTATATTATTATGTTAGTACATTTTACATTTATATAAATGCCATCATAAACATACTTGTAAAAAACCCAAGTCTCGTAACGCAGTTCTTTTACCGTAAAAAGTTGTGGGATCTATGTAATACCAAGTCGGTTAATTTATTCAGTCCCTTCTTAAGGGACCTTTTGTCTTAAGCTTTTACCTAATTATCTCACCTAACAGAATCTAATTATGACCTTATCCAAGTTCAAAGCTCTTAATGTTATGAATATTAGATTGACTTGTCCATCGCTATAAAACACTTGTAAGATACATTCTAATTTTATCCGATGGCCAAGTTAATCTATTATTTAAAACTTTAAAATTACATGATGGTTACATAGCAAGGAAGTTAGTGCACACGTTCTGCAATCGGGTGGACCCGCGTGTCGTCCACTAACTATGGGATACCATAACAATTGTAACATGTTGTTAGCAGTTCTTTGCGAGTTGTGACAGCTGCGCGCTGCAGGTCACACCCGCGCGCCACGGCGCGGCGCATCTATAAGTAGGAGGCGTACCTTCTCACTACTTGAGCGGCATTATGTTACAGTTTCAACCTGTTTTAGTTTTCCCTACTTAAAACTAGTTAAAAATAATGATCGAAGCACTACGCTCCTTCGTTAAAACTAAGATTAACGCTAAATACTTGCCGTGTGTACGCTATTCAGTGGAAACTAAGTAGATGTAGTTACTCTTAATTAAACAAAACGCGTTTCATCGAAACGATTCGGGTAAAGCTCGTTTTGATTACAATTGATTTTATCGGTAGTCCCTTACTTCTCCTGAAATTATTTAACCGTAAACTATTATCCAAAATTCAGGAGATAACCATTAAACTCTCAATTTTGTTCTACAAACTTTATTTCTAAAACTATTCAGCCATAAAATTGACTTAAACTTAATTTTAATGAAATAAAATCATAAGTCGTAAATAGCTATTGTATTATTGTATATGTCCGTAGATTGTAGTCTGAATCGCCGGAAGCGCAGAGCCGAGACGACCTGAGGGATAAGATAAGGGATGAGCAAGAGACTGATGTGGTATGCTTGTGCTAACTGATTATGCGACATTCAGTTAGCACGAGTTATACCACATCAGTCCTTGAATGAGGTAAAATAAAAAGGAAATTGCTGCTGTCGACTAGGTACCAACATTTAGTTATTACCTACAAGTCTATAGAAATGATATTAGGTCCTGACGGGTGTTAGTTACCAAACGACCTCCCGATGACCTCGTAGACATGAATTCCGTCAGGACCGCAATCTCTAAAGTATAACAATCGGTGAAGAAACGGCGTAGTCCGAGCCCGGTCGGACCGACACACGGACAGACATGACGAAACTATAAAGGTTCCTTGTGGACTACGGAACCCTAAAAATCACGCTCTTTTGAAAAATCTTAAGGTTAGGTAGCATGTGCGTCATTGTGCGCCAAATATCAACGAAATTAGTTTTGTAGGGACGTTGCATGAGTCTGCCAATTAGTAAGGAAAATATTAAACTTATTAATTTAAGAAAATGCTATACTATGAACAAACATCTTTTTTATTTCCTACTGAATGAAACGGCCGGCGCGTCGCGGCGGTCCAAAGTATGGGGTGCTACGCTGGGGGACGTCGCGGGCGACAACTAGTTCGTTTTTCATGAAACAAATATCAGTATAAACCAACGTATTATTTATTAGTGATATAAAGATGTCCGTGTGGGGTTTCTAGCATTTTAAAATACTTTTATGTGAAAAAGTCATAAATCAATCATTTTGATGTAAAATGGAATGAGAAATATTTTCAGATTTTCGATAGGACTTAAAAATTTGATATTGTTAAAAAACCGGCCAAGTGCGAGTCGGACTCGCGCGCGAAGGGTTCCGTATCAGTAACAAGTGCGTACCTATTTTTGATATCAAGAATAAAAAAGCGTATGTTTATGAAATGAAATGTTATTTTATATTTTTATATTCGAGTTGATTGAATTAAAGGTAAATTGCGGTTTACGATTTACGACGTATTAAAAAAAAACTACTTACAAGATCTCTTTCAAACCAATTTTCGGTGAAAGTTTGCATGGTAATGTACATCATATATTTTTTTTAGATTTATCATTCTCTTATTTTAGAAGTTACAGGGGGGGGGGGACACACATTTTACGACTTTGGAAGTGTCTCTCGCGCAAACTATTCAGTTTAGAAAAAAATGACATTAGAAACCTCAACATCATTTTTGAAGACCTATTCATAGATCACGTACACACACGTACGGGTTCGATGAAAAAAAATTTTTTGCGTTTCAGTTCTATGTATGGGGAACCCCAAAATTTATTGTTTTTTTTCTATTTTTGTGTGAAAATCTTAATGCGGTTCACAAAATACATCTACTTACCAAGTTTCAACATAATAGTTCTTATAATTTCGGAAAAAAGTGGCTGTGACATACGGACGGACAGACAGACAGACAGACAGACAGACAGATATGACGAATCTATAAGGGTTCCGTTTTTTGCCATTTGGCTACGGAACCCTAAAAATACGCGGCCGGTATCGACGGCTTCTTCTTTATTCATGAGTCGTGTGAAGTTTATTAAATAATAACTCGCACAGATGTGTGACGACTGACGGATTCACATTTAAATAATTTAAACAGATTATTATAATATATCAAAATAAACTCGCACTATTGAGTGAGCACGACCATTCAGTGACGAACATCGCGGCATCACACTACAAAGTCTCTTTGTATTTCCAAAATGTTAGGTTTAGAAGACCCCATTGAGTAAGTATCGCGTAATATCCGTACACTACTGTACTTAGTCAAACCATACAGTGGCAGCGTTGCCATCGAAAACATACTTGTTAAAAAACCCAAGACTCGTAACGCAGTTCTTTTATCGTAAAAAGTTGTGGGATCTGTGTAATAACAAGTCGGTTAATTTATTCAGTCTTAAGCTATTACGTAATTAGCTGAAAATCGCATCAAAATCCGTTGCGTAGTTTTAAAGATTCAATCATATACATGTATAATATGTACAATATAAGAATCAATCATTGATGATGGTCTTTTTGTTGATGTTTATTTAAAGTGAAAAAAGTAGATATCATGTCTATTAAGGCTGATGTTTACCGTCTATGTAGTCGCGGCTGTGTACGTACAAAGTGTATTGCAGGAGGATCACGAGCCCGTTGGACTACAAGTACATGAGGCTGTTGCGCTGCACGCTCCGGATCATCAGCGGCTGGCCGGGCCGCGAGCTGGGCGAGCGAGGCTTCTTCTTCGAGGGCTACGTACACGCCTATTTCAATACATCCTTATCTTTGGTTTACTTGTGCTTGGGCTTCAATTACTTAAGAATTCATTGGTTCTCTTTGAACTTCATGGAAGCGGGTCACATGATAATCGTGCTACTGTGCAATCTTCTGTGTGTGGTGAGTTTATATTCTCTCAGATGCGTGTGAAAAGTTGAATTGTATACTGTACAGATACGCATTGCTCTTTCAGTCTCGAGCGACCACGTTATGCCTCGGCAAGAAGTATCGCTCGGTGGCTGTGAACTTCATAACCGAGATGCATCTGTTCTACCACGTCGATAAGTCGGACATCGGCCGCGAGGTACGCCGTCTGTCAGTCTGTCTCTGTCGGCAGTGCAGTTGTTCTTACTGTGTACTTTAATTACTAAAAAAACAATAATTCAGTACCTACATACTTATTTCGAGGACACTTTTGACACATATCTATACCAATCGTGTGGGGGAACTTTATTTTCGTCATAGTCCTTTTTTGGTGCATTTCCGACGTCGTCTGTCGCGTCAGACGCTGAACAAATCACCAGCTGACGGCAGAGGGGCCAAGCCTCCGGTAACGTCAGGTAGGCGCGACACGCCCGGTAACTTGTCTATATGGGACTTCACCTTGGCTTTTACTGCATATTCTTTCGGAGTTTTATGTTGTATTCCTGTGGAGAAATTATTTTTATTATCACGAAATTATCACGTAATTAGTGTTTACTTACTTAATTCAAACTTTACAGTTTATTTTGTCAAATATTAGGTTCTCGGAAAAGTGCACAGATTCAGCCACATGTTCACCGTGTACTTGTACTTCGTGTTCTGGCTCACGATCTTGATGTTCGTCGCGACGCCGGTGTACTCCAACTACATGCGCGGCTACTTCGAGGACCGCAGCGTCAACCTGGTGGACGCGCACTTCGAGCACTCCGTGTTCCTCACGCTGCCCTGGAACTCCGACACCAACTTCAATGGCTACTGCTTCGCGCAGATCATTAACGCGTGAGTTAAACTTGATAACTATTGCTTTTTTAGGGTACCCACGGAATGGTAATAACGGGACCCTATTACTAAGGCTGTCTGTCTGTCTGTCAACAGGCAGTTTCTCAAGGACCGCTATGGCCAGTAAGTTGAAATTTTCACAGATGATGTATTTCTATTGCCACAATAACAAAAAATACTAAAAATATCCATACAATAAACTTATTTTTTGCCCTTTTTTATTTATGTATAACATCAACAGGTAGGCACTTGAAAATGGTACGTAACCCTTCGTGCGCGTGTCCGACTCGCACTTGGCCGGTTTTTGTATTAGTTAGTAATGTTATTCTTGCCACGAGCCTTTCTCTATTTCTCCCGCGAGCTTCGGTCGCAGCGAACGGATTGAATCTACGAAATAAACAACATGTGTCACAGGACGCCTCACACTTGCATCTTTACAGCTTTAATCTCTGCTGAAAGCGCTTTCGGGGATTTATTTGTATAAATGGATTTTGAAGCTTTACCGAAATGAGTGGTTAGCCGTTAGGTTAATTATAGTTATTAGTATTAATTGATGAGCTGCGTATACGCTATATTCCAGATGCGGAACGTTTTTGTGTGGCAGCAGTATTATTATTTTCGACCTTTTCCTATCTCTTATGATTTTCAACCTGTGGGGTCATTTCACAATCCTCATTCACAAATTAAATAATTTCCCCAAACCTGCGTCGTGCGCCGGCGCGGACGGCGGCAGACTGTCGGGGGCCGAGATGTACTCCGAGGCCGAGCTGAAGACCGTCTCCGCACAGCTCAAGGAGTGCATCGAGTATCACAAGCTCTTAATCGAGTGAGTGTTGCTGCATTGTATTACATCTATCGACTGCGGCGTATTCGATGCTAGCGCGTACATTTTATATTGCTTGTAGTTTCACCGAGCAGATGTCGGCCGCGTTTGGCTTGACGCTGTTGGCGTACTACATGTTCCACCAGGTGAGCGGCTGCCTCTTGCTGCTCGAGGTCTCGCAGATGGTGAGTGAGCGACCCGCGACCCTCCTGCGTGGTATCCGCTCGGCTGACACGTGTGACGTACCCGGCTTGCTCTGTTCGCAGACCACGGAGGCGTTGATGCGTTACGTGCCCATCACATTCATCTTCTTCCAACAACTCATACAAGTATCCGTCATTTTTGAGAATATTGGAACCATGGTGAGTGTCCGTTAAGATTGGTCATTGTCAACTTAGTACAATGTATAAAAAAAAAGTGAATCCATTCACAATTTAACATCAAATCTTATGACGTCTGAACATAATGTAATTTTTCATCACATTTTCATAATTCCTTCATTTGAAATTGAGAATGGCAAGGCTAATAACATAATACAATTGTCCAACCGTGTGTCATGGTGACGTGGGTTGCAGAGCGAGAAGGTGAAGAGCGCGGTGTACGAGCTCCCGTGGGAGTACATGGACACCGCCAACCGGCGGACCGTGACGTTCTTCCTGCTGCACGTGCAGACGCCGGTGCACGTGAAGGCGGGCAGCATGATCGACGTCGGAGTCACCACCATGGCGGCGGTCACTATTACAGGCTCTTATTATACGATTGTTACGTCGTAAGAAATTAGTAGCGGATCGTGTCAGTGTCCACTAGGAAAGACGATTCGGTGACTTCCAAATTATTTATCGTCTATCGAATTCCTTAAAAACTAAATTTTGCTGGGTAAAATATATGGATTGCTATAGCATTCTCATTTTAGGGTTCCGTAAAAAATGAAAAAAGGTCCCTTATAGGATCACTCGTGCGTCTGTCTGTTAGCCCTTCTGTCACAGCCAATTTGCTCCAAATCAACTGGACCAAATCAGGGACATTAAGTACGGTAATGAAATCCTATTAAACCCAAATATTTTTTTAATAACGGTTATTTTCATAAATTAGAGAAAGATAACCAAATTAACTGAATTATCTACAAACATAACTGTGCAGACGTGCACATTACGCGTATTTACCTTAAAAATGTAAACTTGGGTCAAGTTCTAATATGTTTTATAAGAATTGTAGTGAACAAAACTTATACCGTGGTCGTTAATGACCTTAGATGTTAAAAAGCGACCTTAAATAAATAATAAAATAAAAATGCTTATACCGATTTCAGCTCATACGAAACTTCATTAACTACATTATTTGTTTTTAAATTCACATTTAAATGTATATAACGTGTTAGCAAATTAAATGTATGTATAAAGCCCTTTGATCGGTAGTGACACGAAACACAACGTTATTTCGTGAGTCGATTTATTGCAGTTTCTAGGGATTTCTAGCCTTGTCAATTTGACGTACATCAATAGTGCGCTGTCTCGCTCACGCTATCGTCAAAACAAATCGGTTTGTCTCTGTCTTTTAATACCGTACAACGTTATGAAGAATCACAGCAGTGTGAGTGAGGGTGCAAGTAGTTGTGCATCATGCCCGTTTTCAGTTGACAAATATAAGGACGTGGACGTGGCATATCTTCCGCTATTTTGCTTAAATCTATGATATGGATAATAATATTAGTACCTAATACGATATAACATAACGTCGGTGATACTACAATACCGCATAAGTGACAATAGCTAATAACAAGTGACAATAGCTAATAACAAGTGACAATAGCTAATAAGGTTGAAAATCAAATGCAGCAAATTGTTTTTTTTTTGTGATGTAAGTTGCAGTGCCTGTACTTTGAAAATTGTGTTTTAAAAATCGAATTAATTATTCAATTGTAATAACACGTATAGTAATTTGCCTTATTTTTCAGATATTAAAAACGTCGTTTTCGTACTTCACTTTCCTGCGCACGGTGGCCGACTGAATCCTTCATGAACATGAATTGAACACACGCGCCTGACGGTAGTTAGCATTTTATAAACTCTTACATAATCGTTTAGCTGCACATATCTTTCTTGACGTTTGATTTGTATCATTCAAATAAATGAATCCTGTAGAATAATAATTACATTCTACCTATATGAGCCAGTTCCTCGAGCTGGTGTGAACTTGCTTCGTTAAAGGATATTTGTGTAATCGTCATACTTGGCAGACTCTCACCATTCCGAGAGCAGTAAGATGATAGCTGATAGCTGCTATTGCCTATCCATCAAGTGTATCTCCCTTAGTCGCCCCTTACGAGTACGACACCCTTGGGGAGATAAGACAAGGAGGGCTATATCTTTATTATATTTGAATGCTTAATTAATATCAACTTAATGTAATCGACTCAGATTACCAAATTAACGTACTGAATAGAATCAAATGATAACGTAACAATTACATTAACATTCATTCTAATTGGTCACAAAGACAATTTTGCACTATTCTGCAGCTGCCGGGACAACCGTCCTCGAGGGTTCGGTTCTATCGAGTGAGCGAGTCCGATGATGTGCTCCTCTGTACTCGTTAGGTGTTATCAATGCATTATGGATAATGGATAATAATCATAATGGATAACCAAATAGGCGTCAGGCACAAGCGCGTGTTAAAATCAAAGGAAATATATCTTATTTAATTATATTTATTTAATACATATATGTATACAAGTATCTATAAATCAACCATTTCTAATTCAAAACGTTGTATATAAAACTATTTCTAATATAAATCATATCATTATATATATATATACATACAGATATTCCATATCTATTTCTATTGGGTTTATATTAATATATGAAGACAGACACAGAATGAATCACATCTTCCGATTCCATCGCCTTTTATACTGTGTAACAAACAAGTCTGGCGGTCACGTGTTTTTAGAAGAAATGATTCCGAGCTTCTTATTATTGCTAAGAGTGTTGTTATATCATTATTTATTTATTCTTCATTTTTAAACATGTTAATAAGCCTAAAATTAAACTTATTATTGTACCTGAAACTAAAAATATAAAAATAACGTAATAAGATGTAAATGATATTTAAACAATTAAAATCCATGATATAAAATCCAACTAGATTTATGAATGAATCTGTTATTTGTACTATAGCCGGAATAAATAAATACTTATAAATGAGACACACACACATTCAACGATATTTGTTTGAATAATTATATAATTTATTTTCAATAATCTATCACGCGCGCTGTCTACAACAGAGTTGAAATCTTCTAAAAAGGATTGTCAGCTAATTTTAATGCAAAAACATAACGAGATTTTCTTCTTTTCTTTTGCATTTCTCTAGAAGATCTAATAGAAAAAAGTGGGTATTTTATTTCTACCAAAAACACTAGCGCTTCCAAACGAATGGCATTTGGTAACGACATTGGACAACAGTTTACTGAATTAGCGCTTCGTATTTCTCTCTATTTGTGATCGTAACAATCGAGTCGTACGACAACAACGATCAGCAGTCGTAACCTTCGCAATCTAAGCTGCAGATAAGTAGGTCCGTGCAGAAATAACGGACCGACAGAATAAATAATAATATATTATCTATACTAAAATATATAAAGCTTAAGAGTTTGTTGGTTTTGCTTACATAATCTCAGGAGCTACTGGATCGATTTCAAAAATTCTTTCACAGTTCCATAACTCGTTTATTGAGGAAGTCAAGATAAGCGGGTCCGCGCGGGAAGCTAGTATGATTTACTGTACCTACCTCTTTATTTCTTACAGACAACCACCGTAGCGTAGTGGTAATTGGCTCGCTTTAAATCTCGGATGTTGTGGGTTCGATGCCCACACCGGACAGGAAATCTTTGTGTAAATTGTAAGATTGTCGGGTCTGGTTGTTTGAGGGACTATCCTCCGTGCATCGGAATGCACCGCAAGCAGTTGGTTCCGATTGTTATAACATCATCTATAATAATCGTTTATCAAGAAAAAGGCAGCAGCGTTTCCTTGTGTAGTACAATATATTACTGCGGTCACCCGCGCGTTTTTTAATGAGGTATTCTGCACGGCATACTTGTGTATCTCATTAAAAATAGTAAACAAAACTGAAGGAACGCTTATAACTTCAAACATAGAGTAACATCAAAAACATCGCATCGGATGATAGAAGTCATACTAACGATAATCAAATAATAAATAATAAAGGCATCACATCTTCCGATTCCATCGCCTTTTATACTGTGTAACAAACAAGTCTTTACGGAAGCTCTGTTCCATTTCTATCCAAAAGCTATAATAATACGTAGCTCTATTGTGTTTGCATCCGAGTCCGAGGTCAAAGAGCATAGGCTTAGTTATAGTAGCTCATGGGTACAGTTTACATTGGTTTGATAAAAGTCATATGAAGTGTTCCTGCGTCGGTGAAAATTGTGAAATAGTACCTCCGTATTAGTTGCGTAGAAGTGTTGGTTGTTGGTTCCAGTTTAGTGAAAGTGAGCTGACATGTTCATATACAGATACATGTATGTGTGATGGGCGGTAAGTGTCCCCTCACCCGAGTGTCAGCGCCAGCACCGCCGGGGCGCGGTCCGTGCGGGCCCGACCGTCTCGCACGACTCCTTCTGTTTAAGTATTATACGTATATACCTACGTTCGTAGTTTTAATACTTCACGTATTAAATATACGATAGAGCGTAACAAGGGCTCCAAAGTGTTTGCAAGAGATATGTCTATTGGGCAAAGCCAGATGACAAAGCTGAAGAGGGATGATGGCAGTCTTGCGTCGACAAAAGCGGAAGTGTTAAGGAATGTCGAAAAGTTCTACGGGCAGCTCTACGCTTCAGTCACCAAGCCTGTTTTCAGTGCGGCTATAGACCCAAGAGCCAAACTGACCCGACACTATACCGAGGATATCCCGGACATCAGCCTGTACGAGATAAGCATGGCCCTGAAACAGCTAAAGAACAACAAGGCGCCGGGTGAGAACGGAATCACATCAGAGCTCCTGAAAGCGGGTGGATCCGGTACTTAAAGTCCTTCAGAAGCTCTTCAATTCCACTTTGCTCGGAGGCACCACACCTAAAGCATGGAATAAGAGCGAGGTGGTGTTGTTAAGAAAGGGGATAACACCTTACTAAAGAACTACAGGCCCATCTCGCTTTTGAGCCATGTCTATAAGCTGTTCTCCAGGGTCATTGCGAATCGTCTCGAACGAAGGCTTGATGACTTTCAGCCTCCCGAACAAGCCGGGTTCCGAAAAGGTTATAGTACCGTAGACCACATACATACGCTGCGGCAAGTAATACAGAAGACCGAAGAGTATAACTTGCCTCTCTGTTTAGCGTTTGTGGACTACGAGAAAGCCTTTGATTCGGTCGAAACATGGGCCGTACTTGAGTCTCTCCAGCGATGCCGTATTGACTATCGGTATATCGAAGTGTGGACATGTTTGTATAGAAACGCCACAATGTCGGTCCGAGTACAAGAACAGAGTACGAAGGCAATTCCACTGAAAAGGGGCGTAAGACAGGGAGACGTTATTTCTCCGAAACTGTTTACGAGCACTTTGGAAGACACCTTCAAACTTCTGAATTGGAAAGGACTAGGCATCAACATCAACGGCGAATACATCACTCACCTTCGATTCGCTGATGATATCGTGGTCATGGCAAAGTCGATGGAAGAACTCAGTACAATGCTCGAAGACCTCAACCCAGTCTCCCAACGGGTAGGTCTTAAAATGAACATGGACAAGACGAAAATTATGTTTAATGTCCATGTTGTGCCTACCCCTATAATGGTTGAGAATACGGTTCTTGAAGTTGTTGACGCGTATGTATACCTAGGACAGACAGTCCAATTAGGTAGGTCCAACTTCGAGAAGGCGATCAATAGCCGAATCCAACTCGGATGGGCAGCGTTCAGGAAACTTCGCAACGTTTTTTTCTCTAAAATACCTCAGTGCCTGAAGACGAAAGTCTTTAACCAGTGTGTGTTGCCAGTGATGACCTATGGATCTGAACGTGGTCCTCCACTATAGGCCGTATGAACAGGCTCAGAATCGCTCAACGAGCTATGGAGAGGGCTATGCTCGGGGTTTCTCTACGAGATCGAATCAGAAATGAGGAGTTACGTAGAAGAACGCGGGTTACCGACATAGCCCAACGGATTAGTTCGTTGAAGTGGCAATGGGCAGGCCATATAGCACGGAGAACAGATGGCCGTTGGGGCCGAAAAGTTCTCGAATGGAGACCGCGGATCGGAAAGCGTAGCGTTAGACGTCCACCTACTAGATGGACGGATGATCTGGCTAAGGCCGTGGGATCACGGTGGATGCAGGCCGCTTCTAACCGTAACAACTGGACATCTATGAGGGAGGCCTATGTCCAGCAGTGGACGTCCTACGGCTGGAATGATACCTACGCCTCACAACTTCTGTCAATAAATTTTAATGTGAGTAAAGAATTATACACTTCTTTATGATTAGGTATTTTAAAATATAACAAGTAGAAGACAGTAGTAGAAGAGAGAAGTATATTGTGATTACGACAGTCAAGACCCTTATAAATTGATACTTTGACTTTCGAAGAGAGTCATAGGCAATAACTCACTGGTGGCGGCAAGTCTTCAGAGCCTCGAACACCGTAGACGAGTAGCCTGCCTATCGGTTTTTTATCGGTTACATTTCGGGGAGTGTGCGGAGGTTCTACATAACCTGATACCCTCTTCACCCTTCCATCACCGGACGTCTAGGCGCGGCGGTTTCACCCTTTTGTTGTAGACATTCCTTCAATACGCACGAAGCGATTTGCTTCTTCCTTCATAATGCGGACGGCTAAGGAGTGGAATTCTCTGCCGGGGTCGGTTTTTCCGAAACGCTATAATCTGGACATCTTTATCTTCTCATCTTAGGCCTTATCTTCGCCTTCCATTAAGCGAGATTATGGTCAAACGTAAGCCTATATATAGTAAAAAAAAAAATATTTTTGGACCTCACAAACAAATAATGATAATAGAGTGTTATTACAGTATAGTAGCACATACATGTGCAAAGTGAGCTTTGGCTAGTTTTAACATACGAATTATTTAAAAAATAACAAGAATGTGAATATACCTAGCAGTATTAGAATTCTTCGACGACATAAAATCAACTCAGGAATTAACGGGAGTCGGTGGATGCAGGCAGCTAGTGATCGTTCCCGCTGGAAATCGATGGGGGAGGCCTATGTTCAGCAGTGGACTACAACAGGTTGATGATGATAATGATGATGAAATTCCAGCTTCTATAAAAATAGAGCGTTCTTTCCTACTAATCTCTACCAGCCCTGCTAACAATATCAATGCGAAAGTAACTCGATATACCTATCAGTTTGTAACGCTTACACGCCGAAACTACTACGCGCTACGGGCTACGCGCTACGCTCTATGTGCTACGCGCTACATGCTACGCGCTACATGCTACGCGCTACGTGCAAGTTGTGCGCTGCGGACAGCTGATATGACAGTTGATAAATAAAAATAAAAATCATTTTTATTTACGTAAACCTATTACAGGCACTTGCAAATAGTCAAAACAATAATTTATTATTAATCTATGTATAATTTTAACATTTTTAAATGAGCATATTAAGCAGGTATTTTAGTTATTGTTTTTAATCATTTTAGTCTTAACTTTATTATTTTACTATATTGTGTCCGATAGCTTGTTCTGTCTATATTAAATTATATTAAGAACAATTGTCATTATTTGGGCGGACCATGAGTATATAACGACGGACGCGCTTTAATGCTACCACCGGATCCAATACGCCCCAACTGAGAAGATCCGGCGAAACAAACTCAGTGGGTTATTCTACTGCCGGTTTTAACACGACCCACATGAGACGGTCCGGCGAAACATCCTCAAATGGGCAGAGCGTGGGTTTTGGTCCAGTTACTTTTATTATTTATTTGGCATACACATTATTTTCCCGAACGGTTGTCTTTATAATATTTAATTATCTATTAATGTTTTTATACTAATAAAAGAAGCTAATTTGAGACAGAACTAGCGGTCTATTAATGTAACTCATTAGGCCGATTACAGAGAGTTCACAGAACATCACACTATTATGCTTACTATTTTACTTAGATACAGGGTCTCTATTAAGTGTTACGCAGGATGGTTCATGAGACCAAACATCTTTATCCTCAATATAGTCCTTAACGCTATAGTAACCTTTAGATACAAGGACACGTTTAATATATGCTTTAAAAGTTGTATCAGGCAAATCAGTAACACGACTAGGGAGTTTGTTATAAAACCTAATACCATTTCCCATAAATGATTTATTGGTTCTACTTACTCTAAAACCGGGTATGGCAATTTTATGTTTATTTCTTGTGTTAACATTATGAATATCACTTTTTTTACTATAGTGATCTATATTTTTTCTAACAAAAATGATATTTTGGTATATGTACTCAGAAGGAGCGGTAAGTATATTTATCTCTTTAAAGAGGGTACGTAAGGAGTCGCGACTACCTAAACCGTAAATAGCCCTAACTGCTCTTTTCTGTAATATAAAAATACTATTGACATCAGCGGCTGAACCCCAAAGCAGTATTCCATAGGACATAATGCTATGAAAGTACGCGAAATACACTAGTCTAGCAGTTGCTTCATCTGACAATTGCCTAATTTTCCAGACAGCATAAGATGCGGAACTGAGTCTACCAGTTAATTTTTCAATATGAGGGCCCCATTGCAGTTTTGAATCTAATGTTATTCCTAGAAAAACTGTCGATTGAACTAGGTCCAACGTTTCTCCATTAAGTGAAGCAATTGGTTTAGCGGTAGTTACATTTGGTACCGCAAATCTGACGCATTTAGTTTTACCCGCGTAATAAAAGATTATTTGAAGAAAACCAATGTGAAAGTATACTAAGTGTTTTATTGTGTTCAATAAGGTTAGTATCTTTTCTATTGACTTTGAATATTAATGATGTATCGTCTGCAAAAAGAACTATATCTGACAGTTTATTTATGATGTATGGTAAATCATTGATGTAAACTAAGAACAGAAAAGGACCCAGAATAGATCCTTGGGGCACGCCCATTTTTATTAAATGCTCTTTTGAAGCAACGCCGTCTACATATACTATTTGTTTCCTATCAGATAAATAGGATATAACAAGATCAAGCGATTTTTCAGTAATTCCATAATATTTTAACTTAAGAACGAGCGTCTCATGATTTACACAGTCGAATGCCTTGGAAAGGTCACAGAAGACTCCAAGAGCATCTTGCGACCCCTCCCAAGCCTCTAGTATGGATTTAATCAGAGTGCATCCTGCGTCCTGAGTTGACCGGCCTCTAGTGAATCCAAATTGCTTATCGTGCAATATCCCATTTAGATTAAAATGTGTCAACATTTGATTAAGCATAATCTTTTCATATACTTTACTTAGAGTTGGTAATATCGAGATAGGCCTATAGTTAGTCGCGTTATTTGAGCAACCTGATTTAAATATCGGCACTATTTTAATAATCTTCATTAAGTCAGGGAATACTCCATCAGTTATGGATGTATTAAAGATAGCTTAGTTAATTGTTCGGAATGCCTTTACAATATCAACATCATTTATTGTCCGGAAGCCGAATTTAGACACGTCTGATTTAATGTTCGCTTTTAATAGTCTTTCAGCTTCCTGAGGGGAAGATGATAGGTATTTAGTGGTATCCATTGGTATATTAGTAAAAAAAATAGCAAAAAAATTAGCAATAATATTTTTATCTGAGACTAACTTATCACTGATATTAAAGTTTATAGTTTTATCTTTAATTTTGTTTTTACCAGTCTCAGTATTAATTATTTTCCACGTTGACTTTATTTTGGTATCCGATTTTCTTATTAATTCACTCATATACAGTGACTTTGCCTGAATACAAACTTGTTTAAAAATTTTAGAATATGTCCTAACAGTATTTATAAAATTGTCATCAGTTGTGTACGACCTTACATTATATAATTCATACAAAACATCTCGGCTCCGTCTTATACCTTTGGTAGCCCAAGTATTAAATTTTAATTTATTGGGGTCGATTTCTAAACGTTTAATTTTACAAACTCTCTCAAATTCCTCATGAATTGATTGAGCTAATGTATTATACATAGCATTAGAACTACTGCCTGAATCCAAAGTTTGTTGACACAATCTCGTTTTTAAATTATGACTAAACTTATCTAGATTTTTCTTTGTGAGGGGTCTGAAACTAATAATTGATTTTTCTATATTCAATGCGTTACTAACTTTAACAATTTGGCACTTGTGGTCAGAAGGAACACCAGTTACCAAACTTTTATCGGCTACCTCAAAGTTTGTGATAATATTATCAATGCAGGTGGCCGTTGTTGGTGTGACTCTAGTAGGCTCAGAATACAAACAGTTTAGATTAAAAGACATAAAAAGAGCCAGAAAACTATTTTTTTCCGTTGAATCTACCAATATATCTATGTTAAAGTCACCACAGATCAATATGTTTTTATTACTTTTGAATTTTTTAAGTATATCTTCCATTGTAGTTATAAAATGTTGGAAGTCTGACGAAGGTGGTCTGTATATACATATTATATAGTAAAGCTGTGTTTCAACGCAAGCGACCTCACAAATCCGATCTACTGACATACTGCTAATATCTCTTCGTTCTTTAAATTTCAAACCATCTCGCATTAATATAAGTACACCTCCACCCTCAGCAGAGACCCTGTTATTGAAACTAGCAACCGTATAGCCATTTATATTAAAACCCATCTTGTGTGCTTTCAGCCATGTTTCTGTAAAGCATACAATGTCAATATTATATTTTTCATTAAAAAGTTCTACATCTAATATTTTGCCAGAGAAGCGGTTTACATTCTGGTGCGATAAGACCAAAAACTTATTACACTTCTCCTTTGTCGTACTTAATGGTTATGTAATAATTGAATAATAATTGAAATGTAACTACCATCACCATAAATGTGACTAAGTTAGATAACGTGGATGGATGGCAGTGATGAGCTAAGGTACGGCAGTGCTCATGCCAAGTCTTCGGATCGAGTTAACTCGAAAATACTGGGCACACGGATCCCTAATGAGCCAGATAATTATGACATAAGATAAGTTTATAATTGTACTAGCGGCCCGGCTTCGCACGGGTGGACTTTTATTTAAACATTTGGGGATACACATATATGGATTGGCTCAAACTGATCATAGTCTTATCTGGGGGCACGGTAGAGATCCCCCAAGTCGAGTAAGAAAAAAAAAAAGTTGCACGGCCGTACCTATCTTTTCTCGAAGCAACTCAGCCCATTTTCGACCCCCTATAACTTCGTTGTGTATAAAGATAGGAGCCTGCATTTTCAGAACCTAAGCAAGCTTTGTAAAACTACAGTATATTTCAAATTTAATTCAATTTGAACCAGTACTTTAAGAATTATAACTAGTCAAAGTTTCGTAATTTCGGTAATTTTGTCATTCACTCACTGACTGACTGACCGATCATCAAAATGTTTAGGCACTTCTAGCAGACGTAGAAGCTTAAGTCCTAGGAGAGTTTAGTGTAAATCTCATGGGAAAATTCCAACATTTTGCAATTTCAGTCCAGTTGTTAAGTTTCATCAACTGCATAATAACTTTGTTATTTCTTATAAATGTATAAGATTACAAAGTTACATTTGCAGTCAGTGAATCAGTGTACATGAATATGTATGATTTAATGGAGGAAAAGGTATAGATGCCATCAAAAACATACTTGTAACGCAGTTCTTTTACCGTAAAACGTTGTGAGATCTATGTAATACCAAGTCGGTTAATTTATTCAGTCCCTACTTAAGGGACCTTCTATCTTAAGCTATTACGTAATTATCTCACCTTACAGAATCTTATTTTGACCTTATCAAAGTTCAAAACTTTTATGTTATGAATATTAGATTGACTTGGCCATCGCAATAAACACTTGTGAGATACATTCTAATTATATCCGATGGCCAAGTTAATCTATTATTTAAAACATAAAAGTTTTGAACTTTGATAAGGTCAAAATAAGATTCCGTAAGGTGAGATAATTACGTAATAGCTTAAGATAGAAGGTCCCTTAAGTAGGGACTGAATAAATTAACCGACTTGGTATTACATAGATCTCACAACGTTTTACGGTAAAAGAACTGCGTTACGAGACTTGGTTTTTTTACAAGTATGTTTTTGATGGCATCTCATTTCTTTTTGTAGATAGTTGTACTTTTTTCCTTTGCTTTACAATTTACATTATTTTTTAAAATACCAACAATGGATTTTACCACTCTGTCACTTGATGATGAGCTTTCCAATTTTTGTAGGTTGTGTTCCTCTTTTTCTTTACCGGTACCTACTACTTCTTGAACTTCAGCTACAGTTTTTCTCAAAGCCCACTCCATTTCTCTATGGGTTTTTCTCGATATCTTTGATGCAACAATATTAAGCATGTCTAGACATTAAATGCTTGGGTTCCGTACCCAAAGGGTAAAAACGGGACCCTATTACTAAGACTTAGCTGTCTGTCTGTCTATCACCAGGCTCTATCTCAAGAACCGCGATACCTAAACAGTTGAAAAATTCACAAATTATGTATTTCTGTTGCTATAATAACAAACTAAACATAAAATAAGTATTCAGGGGGGGCTCCCTTACAACAACTATTTTTTGGCCTTTTTTGCTCGATATCTATAACGGCAACAGGTAGGCACTTGAAAATGGTACGGAACCCTTAGTACGCGGTCCGACTCGCACTTGGCCGGTTTTAGTCTATTGTATTCACAAATGGATTATTCCTGCGCTTTAATAGTTCCAAAGTAGACTTAAATTTGATGTAAACAATCCAGACTAGTAACTCTGTGCCCTTATTTACAAAATAACTTAACTTACGCACATATGAATATCCACGTACCTAGCTGGCATGGCAACACTCACCATATGAAACAAGAACAGATGCGTCGTATACTTTTTTTATGCTTTATTGATATTCGTCGCACTCGTCAAACGTCATTTAAAATTAATCCGTATGTAAGGTAGGGGTAGGGTAGGGGTAGGGTAGGGGTAGGGTAGGGGTAGGGTAGGGGTAGGGTAGGGGTAGGGTAGGGGTAGGGTAGGGGTAGGGTAGGGGTAGGGTAGGGTAGGGGTATGGTAGGGGTAGGGTAGGGGTATGGTAGGGTAGGGTAGGTGTAGGGTAGGGGTAGGGTAGGGTTAGGGTAGGGGTAGGGTAGGGCAGGGGTAGGGTATAAAAGTCCACCCGTGCGAAGCCGGGGCGGGCCGCTAGTGATTATATAAATATAGTTTGTGTCAGATTAATAAAACGTGGTTTGTGTGTATACCTTCGATATCACAGTAAGATTTGTTAGTTGCTTGGAAGAAAGTGACCGTCTATCTGTGTTTCGAACGGGAAGCGTGAAAGCCGTGGTGTAAGTTTGTCCAGGGGAATGCAAGAATGTTACGCATCTCCTCCGCCACTGCGGTGTTCCGGCACGGGCAGTGGGGTATGTGGGACTCGCCCTCTTCATAGCAGTGGAATGCTAATCATAACATGAGAGTAAAACCCCTGGTTACTCCTCCGACCACAATTGGTGAGGGGCCCAGGTACTGTTGCCTATCTGGGATACCCTCTGGCAGCGTCCGCGACTCAATTGGTGTTGCGGGCTCTCCTGCGCCCAAATAACCAGTTTCAGGGCCGCCCAGATTACACGGGGTCCCTACTTCTCAAGGGACCGCAGCCTCCTGCTGAGACATGGCTCAAGCGAGCAAGCCACCTCCATCAGACGCTGTTATGATTGTTAGTATCCTATCGTTTATAGCACAACTTATGTACTATCTTACTTTTACAATAGGTACATTGTTTTTTTTTTTTTTTCCTACGACTTTTTTTTTTTTTATTACTTGTTAAATTAATCCCTGTGTCGCGAAGGTCTCACCGCTCAATAGATTCACGAAAACAAAGCACCCCCTGACTCAGTACCACTGTTTGAATTTCAGACGAATAATTGTCCCGGGTGGGAATCGAACGCAGAAAACCAGGTCTCTGAAACAACTAACCTAACCACTTAGACACCACCTTTCAACATAATTCCATCTAGGTCCCTATCTACACCTATTCCTCCATTAAATCAAACATATTCATGTACACTGATTCACTGACTGCAAATGTATCTTTGTAATCCTATACATTTATAAGAAATAACAAAGTTATTAATGCAGTTGATGAAACTGAACAACTGGACCGAAATTGCAAAATGTTGGAATTTTCCCATGAGTTTTACACTAAACTCTCCTAATACTCAAAATTTGAAGCTTCTACGTCTGCTAGAAGTGCCTAAACATTTTGATGATCGGTCAGTCAGCAGTGAGCGAGTGACAAAATTACCGAAAATACCAAACTTTGACTAGTTATAATTCGTAAAGTACTGGTTCAAATTGAATGAAATTTAAAATATACTGTAGTTTTACAAAGCTTGTTTAGTTACTGAAAACTCAGGCTCCTATATCCACAACGAAGTTATAGGGGGTCGAAAATCGGCTGAGTTGCTTCGAGAAAAGATAGGTACGGCCGTGCACCTTTTTCTTTTTTTTTTTTTTTTCTTACTCGACTTGGGGTGGCACTGCCGTGCCCCCAGATAGGGACCTAAAGGTGATTATGTTGAAAGGTGGTGGGTGAGTGGTTACGTTAGTTGCTTCAGAAACCTGATTTTCTGCGTTCGATTCCCACCCGGGACCACTATTCGTCTGAAATTCAAACAGTTGAACTGAGTCAGGGGGTGCTGTGTTTTCGTTAATCTTTCGAGCGGTATGACCTTCACGACAGGGGGATTACTTTAACAAAAAGAGAAGGCAATTGAATGTAAAAGAAAGATAGTACATATAGGATAGTTAACAATCAGAACAGCGTCCGATGGAGGTGGCCTGCCCGCTTGAGCTATGTCACAGCAGGAGGCTTTTTTACTAAATATAGGCTTACGTTTGACCATAATCTCGCTTGATGGAAGGCGAAGATAAGGCCTAAGATGATACACGCTTGCCTAGAAAGTGTCTGTTCACTTTAGCCTTAAAGATGTCCAGATTATAGCATTCCGGAAAAACCGACCCCGCTAGAGAATTCCACTCCTTAGCCGTCCGCATTATGAAATAAGAAGCAAATCGCTTCGTGCGTATTGAAGGAATGTCTACAACAAAAGGGTGAAATCGCTCGCCACGCCTAGTCGTCCGGTGATGGAAGGGTGAAGGGGGTATCAGGTTATGTAGAACCTCCGCACACTCCCCGAAATGTAACCGATAAAAAATCGATAGGCAGGCTACTCGTCTACGGTGTTCGAGGCTCTGAAGACTTGCCGTCACCAGTGAGGTATTGCCTATGACTCTCTTCGCTCGGCGCTACAATGAGTCCAGAACATCCAGCTGATATCTAGCAGACCCATCCCAAAGATGAGAACAGTATTCCATTGAGGAGCGAACTTAAGAGCTGCTCCGATGTGAAGTACCGCCTCACCTTGGAGAGAAGTTTTTTGGCTGCAGTGTTTGCAATGGACTCGATGTAGTGGCCCAAGTTTAGATTAGAAGAGAGGTCAAGCCCTAACAGCTCAAGATGGTCGCTGATCGGAACGGAGACATTCCGGAAAGTCGGAGTCAGTTGGAATGGACTCCGTTCCGCCGAAAAAAGACACGCCTGTGTTTTTGAGGGGTTAAACCCAACCAGGTTGGCATCACCCCATAAGGAGACAGCCTCCAAGATCGAGTTCACCCCCTCAATCATCGACTCCCTGAACGACGGGACCTTTGACCCAGACTTCGCAACAGACAAGTATCTCACCGTGACTCTGCATACCCAAAGATACCGGGAGTAACTAGCAGGTCGTTTATGTGCATAACCTTACAGAGTATGGAGGTGATTGCGATTGGTCGGTAGTTGGCAGGGTCGGCACGACTACCTTTCTTGGGAACCGGTTGAACATTGGCAATCTTCCAGGGTACTAGAACTCTACCAACGACGGCATTCCTGCCATTGTCTTCTTTTCTTTCTTTTCATTCTTAGCACTCTAGATGTGAATAAGGCTAATGAGCCTTATTCACATCTAGAGTGCTAAGAATTTTAAGTACCACCTTTTGCCGAATGTGCACCTCAGGCATAGTGGAAGTGCAATGAGGTAGCCTGGGTGGACTTTTACCAGCAGCATCTAGTTGTGAATTCTTCGCAAATAGAGATGCAAACAAGTCTGCTTTCTCTTTGGCGGTGTGAGCTAATGAACCGGTCGGCTTCTGCAGTGGCGGCAAAGAGGACCGACACCCGGCGTTCCCTTGAGGAGTAGAGACCCCGTGTACTCTCGACGTCCCTGAAACCGGTTATTTGGGCCCAGGAGAGCGCGCAACATCAATTGAGTCGCGGACGCTGCCAGAGGGTATCCCAGATAGACATCAGTACCTGGACCCCTCACCAATTGTGGTCGGAGGAGTAACCGGAGGTTTTAGTGTTTTACTCTGATGGTACAAAATTTGTTGATTATGATGTTAGTAACGTAGTCCTGAGAGGTTACCGGTGTTTTACAAATAACCCTGTATACATATATTGAAAAAATGTGTAAATACAGTTTCTGTCTCATAAATAAAACGTGGTTTGTATGTATACATGCGATATCGCAGTAAGACTTGTTCTGTGACGAACGGGAAGCGTGGAAGCCGTGGTGTAAGTTTGTCCGGGGGAATGCAAGAATGTTACGCATCTCCTCCGCCACTGCGGTGTTCCGGCACGGGCAGTGGGGTATGTGGGACTCGCCCTCTTCATAACAGTGGAATGCTAATCATAACATGAGAGTAAAACCCCCGGTTACTCCTCCGACCACAATTGGTGAGGGGCCCAGGTACTGTTGCCTATCTGGGATACCCTCTGGCAGCGTCCGCGACTCAATTGGTGTTGCGGGCTCTCCTGCGCCCAAATAACCAGTTTCAGGGACGCCCAGATTACACGGGGTCCCTACTTCTCAAGGGACCGCGGCCTCCTGCTGAGACATGGCTCAAGCGGGCAAGCCACCTCCATCGGACCCTGTTATGATTGTTAGTATCCAATCGTTCATAACACAACTTATGTACTATCTTGCTTTTACAATCCATATTTTTTTTTTTTTTTTTTTTTTTTTTTTTTTTTTTTAAAGTCGTAGAATAAAAGTTGTTGTTTATGATGTTAGTAATATAATCCTGAGGTTACCGGTGTGCGCCGATGAAGTAGCGGCCACAAGCTCAAGCTTGCAACTTCGTCATCATCACCACCATTATCACCACCGTCACGATCACCACCATCACCACTATTACCATCAACACCATTACAATAATAATCACCATAATAAATAAATATAATCACCATCATTATTATTATCACCATCATCATGATCTTAATTATGATAATCGTCATTATCACCACCATTATCACCACCGTCACAATCACCACTATCACCATCAACACCATCACCACCATGGTAAATATAATAACCATCATCATTATCCTCACCATCATCATCATCACCATAATCACCAATCATCATAATCACCACCGTCATCATGACAATCACAATCACCACCATTACTATAATCATCATCACCATCATAATCAACATCATCAATACCATTATCACCACCGTCACGATCACCACCATCACCACTATCACCATCAACACCTAATGGTGGTGGTGCTCCACGATTATAATCATCATCATCATCACCACCATTATCACCACCATCACGATCACCACCATCACCACTATTACCATCAACACCATTACAATAATAATCACCATAATAAATAAATATAATCTCCATCATTATTATTATCACCATCATCATCATTACCATCATCATGATCTTAATTATGATAATCGTCATCATCACCACCATTATCACCACCGTCACTATCACCACTATCACCATCAACACCATCACCACCATAATAAATATAATAACCATCATCATTATCCTCACCATCATCATCATCACCATAATCACCAATCATCATAATCACCATCGTCATCATGACAATCACCACCATTACTATAATCATTATCACCATCATAATCATCACCATCATCATCAATACCATCATCACCACCGTCACGATCACGATCACCACCATCACCACTATCACCATCAACACCTAATGGTGGTGGTGCTCCACCATTATAATCATCATCATCATCACCACCATTATCACCACCGTCACGATCACCACCATCACCACTATTACCATCAACACCATTACAATAATAATAACCATAATAAATAAATATAATCACCATCATCATTATTATCACCATCATCATAATCATCATCATTATCATCACCATCATTATGATCTAAATTATCATCACCATCATCATCATCACCAAACCACCATCGTCGTCATCATCTCCCCCCCCCCCTCCCGTAACAACCAACCAATAATCATTATCATAATTATATTAATCGTCAGCAATCGCGTATGAGTATGAGTATGAATACACATATTATACTTAAAACAGAAACTAGTACAGCCATCTCTCATTGAATGGCGGTACTTCTTTCTTACTAAGGACAACACGCTTGAAATCGAAGTTCTGAAA